>CM057387.1:101053667-102294604 GCA_030015415.1 Cynopterus sphinx
TACTAAGTGGCTAACTGACAGCGTATATGGCAGAGATACACTGGACAAAGGGATGATTCATGTCCCAGGTGGGATGGAGCAGGACCATGTGAGATTTCATCATGCTACTCAGAATGGCTGCAATTTAAAATTGTTTATTTCTGGAATTTTCCATGTAATATTTTCAGACCACAGTTGACCAAAAGTAGTTGAAACAACTGAAACTGAGGATTAGGGTGGACTACTGTTTTCAGATCCCACTAATTTGTCAAGACCCTTGACAGCAGGTGTAAGAGACAAGTTTAAATATGTAGGAAAGGTAATCTCTAATCCCAGGGAATGCTGGTGCAGGGAGGTCTGTGTTCCATTGTTCCTTTGCTTGCCCTTGCCCTAGAAGCCCTAGTCCTGTTCAAGTTTGCTCAGGCATGAGATTATGAGGAAACATGTACCTATTGAACAGTTGAATAGGATTTTTATTCTCTACCCAGCTCTTTCAAAATCCTGTTTTCGAGACAGCGTAAGTAAGTGTTAACTCCTCCAAGAAGCCTTCACTGAAACTAATCTTAGACTAGATGAATCGCTCCCTCAGCGTTTTGTTTAACCCTACCCCCCGCTGTTACTATCTCAAGTCGGTAATACAGTAATTGTTTATGTATCAGTTTTCCCCTACACTATACTGAGATCCTGCAGGACGCTGCGTTCATATGACTTAAACACAGACAATCCTCACTCAGCTATCCCTTCACCAACCCGCAAGCCGCGCGAGTCTAATCCATTTTCTGTTGGCTTTGTCAATTACCAATCGCTTACCTGTTTGGAATTTTGATTGGCTCATTTTGTTTACTGTCCCGCCCTCTGCGAGGCTCCAGGACTTGGGTCTTTGCAGGTGTATTCCCTCCGCCTTGGTTCCGCCTTTCCAGCACACCGCTGCTTCTGTTTTCACCTCCACTTCCTTCCCACTGGTTCCCTGCGTCCTCCGAGTTGGCGCCTCGGGCTGTTGATTGGCTTTTCTTGACGCCCATTGTGGCCAACCTCATACCACGTGGCGCTCCTGACGCTAATTGGGCAACGTCCCTAGCTCGTTTATCAAGGATTGACTGTTGATTGGTTGCTATGGGCGAGGGGCGTGCCCATTCGGAGCCCCGCCCCTGGCCCCTCCGACCCGCGGGGCAGGCGTTTCAGTCGCTGGCGGCCGGGGAGCCCAGCGGATGTCCTGGCTTGCCACTCTGGCTCCCTGGCCAGATCTTCCCCTTGGCCCCGCTAAACAGGCGCGGGGGAGTGGCCCTGACTTCGGGGTCATGGCAGTAGCCTTCTCGTCCGCCTCCGCCGCTAGCTCCGCGGAAACGCCGGCCTCTGCGCGGGGGACCCCCCAGCGCCTCCGCAGGCTAAGAGCCGCTGCCGCCGCCGAGCTGTGAGGGCTACTATGCTCCCCTTTGCCGCCGCTTCCCCCTCGCGCTCGTGCAGGTACTCCTCTGGCTGCTCAGTCCTGCCTCAGGTAACGCCAGGGGAGCGCGTGGAGCACAAATCCCGGACACGCCGGCCCGCGCCTGCTGCTGCCATTCCTGTCTCGGCTTTGGAGCATTGGCGCTCGGGTCTCTTGGTGCTGTCAGGACCCGGTCGCTTCCCAGTGGTGCTCCTCTCGGTGTCTGGGGACACTCCTCGACCCTTTCCCCTTTTTCATTTCCCTCAAGGACCTCCTTTCCCCCACCCCGCTTCCCGCCCCAGAGGCCGGGAAACCATTAGAAGTTCCTTCATATCAAAGACCTCTGGTCCTTTACTTCTCTCAGGGACTTACTCACTTCAGAGATTCGGGAATCCTTCATTTTCTCGGAGAACTGTTTATGAGACCTCTAACAATATACTGAGAGCCTCCCTCAGTATACCCTCCTCCTTCAGAGATCTGGATTTCTTTGCTTTATTTCCCTCTAACTAACATACTCTTCGCCCGAAAATGTCCACTTCTCCCCTCAAAAGACACTTCTCTCCCCCCAGACACTATTGTCTCCCTCTCTTTTTTTCTCCCCTGTCATCATCCCTTTTCTCCTCACCTTTTTTATTTTTTTCCTAACTCCGCCTTTTACGTTGAAGATTCCGGACTAAGCCTGTGTTCAGATTTAGCTAGAAATGAAACTTCGATTTTTCTGATTTAAAAACCTTTCTATTTATACCTCTGAGAAAACCTTGCTGAAAGATTTGGACTTTATTCTGTAGGTATGGGGGAGCCATTGCAGGTTTTGTAAGCAGGAGTTTGGTATCACTGATTATCTCTGGTGAAAACCGAAGAAAGAATTGAAAGTAAAGATAGGGCGGTGGCAGAAAGCCTAGGTAGGCAGGAAACTAGTGTGCTAATCCAGATCAAAGGGAATGAACTAGAATGGTGGTAGAAAAATGAAGAGAATGGCATGCAATTCCATGAGGTTTCAAAATAGAGTTGTGAGAAGTAGTGAGAATTTCCTGACTCGGCTGATAGGATAGATTGGTAGTGTAAATTGAAATAGGGAACATAAAGGAGCAGTTTTGAGGGAAAATAATGAACTTGGTTTTGGAAAGTTTATTTTGAGGTGTTTTTCAGATATTACTGTGGGTAGCTGTAAATTTTGGTCTGAAAATTGGTTAGAAGGTTAGAACTGAATATGTAAATTTGAGGGATCAGCAGAGAATATATGGGGGATATTTGAAGCCTTAGTATGGATATAATACTAAAGTAAGAGTTGTGGACATCATTGTTTGAAAGGTAATAGATATTAAGAAAGAGGTTAAAGGAATGGGACAGAAACTAGAACAGAATGGTGTTATAATAGAAGCCCAAGGAAGAGTTTCACGAAAGATGAGGGTATCCATTAATGTCAGGTGCTCCAGAAATCAAGTAGAATGAAGATTTGGAAGAAACAATTGAATTTAGCAATTAGGAAATTATTTGTTTCCTTTGAAAGATACTTTAGATGGTCTAATGGTAGCAGTGATGGCAGTTGTCAGATCATGATAGGTTGAGGAGTAAATGGTAGGCAATGAGTAAAAAACTACTCTTTTAACAAGTGTGGTTGTGAAGGAGAGCTGCTGAGTAGCAAAAAATCTTTATTGAGAATATATTATATGCCAGATATCATAAAGATGCTTTATAAACAACAACAGACTTGTGATTTAGGTATCAGTATCCCTATTTTCCAGTTGGGAAGACTATAGGCAAAAATTTGAGCAAAGGTCTGTGTCTAGCTCTGAAACCTATGGTACATATGCCTTTTTTTTTTTTTTTTTTTAAAGTGTGAGTGAAACAGTTTTGTAAGTTGAGGGGAAATTTTACCTAGCAAATATGTTGGGCATTTCATTCTTTGACACCAAAAGGATAGAAGTCAAGATAGATAATGATGTGAAAGAAGGTAAGAAGGTGAAGGAGTTTGACAAATGGCCTTATTTTCTTGATGTGATCAGTTATCTGTGAAGTCAATTATCTTTGGAGACCAAAGAAACTATGGTGGGTTTCTGATTTGAGTATTATGATTATGATCATGGAAATCTTCAATGTTCATCAAAATGAAATAGGAATGGATTAAGGAGTTAAAAAAAAAGATTGCTGACCACATTGAGGGCCCTGTTAAAATTAGAAATAATATATTTGTAATGGGGAATAGGAAATAAGACAAACAGAAATGTGGTTGAAGACAGGTTTTCTAAGAAATACAGAATGAGAAAGCTGAGTGTTTAATATTTCAAGGTAAAAACAAAAACAATGTAACTGTCTCAGCTGTTGAGGGGGAATGGAAGTATAGGTTATTGAAATAGTGGGAGGTTAAGGGGGTTTGAAGTATGTTGAATATGTCATCAGTATGGATGTCATAGTTGCCTAGTATAAAAGCAGGAAATGGAACAGAAGATATACTGGATCCTGTAGACGGGGCTGCTCAAGATTGAGTTGGAGTTTCCTTGGCATGTCTTAGAAAGTAGTACTATGTGGTACAGGTGTTTGTGTGTGAATTAATGTCAAGATCCTCAGATACTTGGTGCCGCGGATGTGTGATGTATTAGTCTCTCATACAGATGTATATTTTGGATGGACTCAAATAAGTCCTTTGGTATATGATTAGACTGTTTAATTCTGTTTAAAAATCTGTGTGTTGGGAGGCTAGGCTAGGGACTCTCCACCCAAGTATCCTCAATAACATTTTGTACTTATATTAATTAAAAACAGAAAATTATATATTTATGTGTACTCCTTGTTGTCTTTAGAGTAGGACGCTGACTTGTTTTAATGCTTTTTTCTCTATGTGAAAGTTTTTATAGATGTTCTTAATGTCGTACACTTCATGAAAGTGTTGAGAGACATATTCTTAGTGTCATATACTTTATTGTTCTGCAGAATGAATGTTATCTTGGAATTTGAAACCTGTGACAAGGGATTTTATAAGAATTTAATCTCCTTCCAATAATTGAAGCCCAATCATTACATTGTATAGTCTAGGTGATAGGGAATGTTTTGGACCAACAATGAGTAATATACTATTCCAAGTCATCATGTAGAGGTGACTTCAGTGTGGTCTCACTTTGCCTATAGTGTTATTTTTGCTGAGAAAAGCCCACTTGTAATAATTTTTGTCTTCCATTCCTGAAAATTTCAGAAACTATGATACAAAGAAAAGCATTGGAAGTCTTAACTAATAAACTCTTATTATCAGCTAAATATTTGTAGGCAAATTTCTTGTCTTCTCTGAGCTTTTTAAAAAAAATTTAATCTTTGACTAGGTAATGAATTCAAATGGCTAAATATTTGTATATGTATGTTTATATAAAGAGTGAAAGTCTCACTCCTATGCCTGTCCCCATCCACCTAATTCCATGCCCCCTCCAAACCACCTTTATTAGTTTCTTTATATACCTTCAGACTTTCTTTAGGCAAATACTTATAAATATGAATATATAATCTTATTTTCCCTCTTTTTATGCAAGAGTTAGCTCATGGTTCCCCATTGTTCTGCACCTTCTTATTCCCTCACTCTTACTGCTTTTTCACTTACTACTATATCTTGGAAACCTTTTCAGATTAGTATATAGAGAGCTTCTGCTTTCTTTTATTTAAACACTTGAGTGTAGTATTCAGTTGAATTGATGAATCATAATTTCACTATTTCCTTGTCGTTAGACATTTGTGTTGCTTTCAGTCTTTTGGTATTATGAGCAATTTTATAATGAAGACTTTTGAACACATGTCATTTTTACATGTGTGCAAGGTATTTATGGGATAAATATCCAGAAAGTGGGATTTCTAATTCAAAGGATACATGCATTTGTAACTATGAAATATATTGCCAAATAGCTTTCCTTTGTTGGATTGTTTCAATATACATTACCTGTTAACTCACCAACATTAGCTGTATGATCGCTAATACTTATTTGGTGCTTACTATGTGCCAGATACATATGTGCTCTATAAACATTACCTTGTTTAATCTTAGTAACATCCTTTTGAGGTAGGTACTATTATTATCTCCATTTTTCAGGTGAATATTTGATGAATAGGAAGTTTAAGTGACTTGCTGAAATTATGCAGCTACCAGGGCAGAATTTCTAACTAAGCACTTGGGCTCCATGATCAGTGTTGTTAATATTATGCTTTAATGTTGTCAAACTTGATTTTTAGCTAATCTATTAGAGAAGAATGATACCTTAGAGTAATTTAAAAAAATATATATGTTAAGGTTTAGCTTTTCTTTATATTTCCTTTTCTGTAAACTACCTCTTGAAATTCTTTACCTATGTTGGGTCGTAGGTCTCTCCTATTGATTTCTAGGTCTCTTTATATATGATGTACAAATATCACATATAAGATTATTTTTTGACTGTGGTATGTATTGCAAATATTGTTCCATTTTGATATTTGTCTGCTCACTTATTTTATTACTGTGCAGACATTTTATATATATATATATTTTATTTTTATCATATAGACAAACGTCTCAATATTTTCCTTTATGGCTTTTGGATTTTGAGTCATAATTTGAAAGACCTTTTCCATTTCAATCCTTAGTTTTTTAATCTAGCCAATGGGAGGGAGCAAGAAAACAAAATTACTGTGAAGGTCAAAGTGCTTTGTCAACTTTAAACTGTAAATCATTATACAGATGAAATATGGTGTTATTTATTAATTTGTCATATGTTGTTGGATAGAGGCTGTCATCTCTTCTGCATTAAATGTAGCAGAATGACATAATTTTCTTTCTGCAGTGTGGGAAACCAGGGTGGTATTGATCTCTGGTCAGTATATTCCTTGGACAATTTGCATGGGATCTTTTTCAAAAGTAGGTACTGGAAATTCTCAGGTATTTTGCATACTTTAGTCTTGTTTTTATTTATGCTTTAATCTTATTGTTCTTTGTATTAGGTATATTAGAATCTGACTAAAAGTACTTAAAAATTGTTTTGCTCTCACATTAGTTATGGTTCAAAATTTGCACATTATTTACTTTGGGTATTGTATTCCTACTGATAGGTAGAAATTTGTAATTTGGGGTGACCTTCACATTTTTCCTTGTGTGTGTGTGTGTGATTATAAACTTAATACATGTTTATTAATGAAGAATTTGGAAACAGATGATTTTATTTTATATGAGAAATACTTGTTTATTAAAAGCACATTATGAGGTAGAAGACAGGTCAAGCCTAAAACTGGCTAGTCACGTGGAAATGAGGTTATGTACCCCTAAGGATGGGGTGTGGGTTACAGCCTGGTAAGATTGAAAGCTGTAACCCCAGGGGAGGGAGAGATCTGCGTTATATTTGAGGGCTGGAAACAGATGATTTTAAAGGAGAAAATATAATTATTCAAATCATTCCAAGATTCAAAGAGTTAATAGCCATTGTTAACATTTTGAACTATAGCTTCTCAGAATTATTTTTGTGTGTGTGTCTATATTGTCATCACCAACTCTCTAGGGCCTGGCCCCTAGTAGGTGCTAAATAAATATTTGTTGACTGAATGAAAGAATGAATGTTTTTACATGGAATGTATGGAATCTCAATGTCCTATTTTCTTTTTTCTCCACTGTAAATTTTGATTCATATAATAGTATTAAAATTTGTATACCACATTTCATTCGGTAGCGAGTAAGTTCAAGTCTAAGCCCTCACAGAGCTCATAGTCCAGTGAAAGAGGTAGATAAGCAACAATTAAAATATTGTGTGATAAGTGTAATAACAGAGATTTATACAAGGCATTACCAAAGCACAGAAGAAGGAGATTGAGGGGTCAGAGAACACTTCCCACATGAAATGATTACTGGGAGAACCATGTAGAAATAGAAATGTTCAGGAAGAATATACTAGTATGGTGCCAGATGAGTACTAGACTTATATAGTTTGCTTTGTAAGGAATATAAATGTCTAATCACTATGTTGTACACTTGAAACTAATGTAGTATTATATATCAGTTGTCCATTGAAAATGTAAATTTTAAAAAAGAGCATACCAGGGAGAAAGAATACTATATGCATAGGCATTGAAGTGTGAGCAGGGCTTTAGAAACAGTTCTCTATGTTTAGAGTAGATTGTGTTTGTGGGTAGAGGAATATAGATAGATGAGGCTGGAGATGTGGATAGAGGCCAATAAGAAAGAGCTTTTGTGTCACACATGAGGAGTTCTCAAAAGTTACTTGCCTTGGAGAATAGATTGGAAGAGATGTGAGAGTAGAGATAGGAAGACCAAGAAGACATTGAGTACAACAGCTGGTATGAGGTAAACATTACTTAAGCTGAGATAGGAAGGGAAGGCTACACTGGATAGGTGGGTTAAATCTGGGGGATAATGATTAGGCCAGTTTTAGTAGAGCAAAGTCTTTGAATGCGAAACTAAAGAATTTTATATGCATAAATGTCACGTGTGTTATGTGAACTGTTAGAGGTTATAATTTCCTTCCTCCTGGCTAGTTTGAAATGATGTTGAAATCTTTCATGCCTATGAAATAGAAATATTAACAAAGACAATTAATTGTATTTAAACAGGAGTGAAATTTTGAACGGAAAGATGACCCTTTATTTGAAAAGAAATATATAGTAAAGACCCATGAAAATAGGCATTGTGTGAAAATACCTTTTTAAATAGTTACATGTCTCCTTGGATTCTGGCATGGTAAACCTCTGGTTTTGTTGAGACTTCACAACAAGTTTAAGTAAATAACATTAAAAGCCCTGTTAAAGCTCCATAATTATATTAGTGAATACATTTTTAACTAGAACTGGAATTTTTTCTTGAACTTAGAAAGAAAATATTTCAAGGAAGCAAACTCTTAGAAGGTTAAAGAACTGCCAGGTAATATGCTGTAGTTAATGTGAATTCAGTTTAATAACTACATCTTTTATATTTGTATTTTTGTGTATTCATAATTGAATGTTTTAAGAAACTCTGTTTTGTTATACATTGACTGTGAAATTACATGCACTTTGCTACACTTATGTCGGATAAATTGATATTTTGTTTTATAATTACAGAAGCAATATAACATTACAGAATGTTTAGAATAAGAGTAAAGAATAAGTCATAATCATTTCACCCCAAAATAACTTTGGTATAATTCCTGTATTTTTTTTCACTTTGGTATAATTTTTTTCTATCTTCATTTTTTGAAACAAAAGTAATGCGTGATCATTATAAAAAACAACTTTACAGAAATATATTCCATCCATGAAAAATGAGTGTCTCTTATAATCACCTCTTCCACAAGATGAGTTTCATGTACTATATATATTCCTCTTATTATTTTCTAGGCATATACTGATGTTTACATTATTTAAAAAAAAGATTGCACTTTAAATCCTATTTTGCAACTTGCTATTGTCATAGTGAAATTTGGACTTCTTTTCATGTTAGTATGTATAAAATTTATCTCATTCTTTTAATGACCATATTAATATTAAGTTTTATGGATGTACTACCTGTCCCTTTTGATGGAAGGTTAGTTGTCTGTCTGACCTAAGTGATCATGTTCAGGTCTTCTTAAAATCAAATAGGAAAATTTGTCAAAAGAGATATTATCCTGAAAATTCATACGTTCCCTTAATATTTTAGTATTTAAGCTGATTTAAAGGGGTCCAATATCGGTTTATCTAGTGTCATTTCATATAGATGCATTTAGTATACTTAAAAGATCAGAAACTATGTTTTGAATATACAGATTATGGGAAAAAATAGTCCTATCAATTCTGTTCTTGTTAGATGATATGTGTGTGTGTGTGTATGTATATACTGTGTACAGTTTTTGCTATTGTGTTTTAGAGGGGCTTTGACATATTTGGAGGGCAATTAAGGTTAAACTTTAAAGAAGGTAACCAAGAAGATCTTGATACCACATTCCATGGGAAACCTGAAAGACTTGTATATATTTGCCTTGGGGAGGACTTGGTAACTGAAAAGTTATCATAAAGAAGAAAAAAACCAGACTTAATTTGTCTGTACACTTACAACATCCAGAACTAGGATTAAAGGTGGGTTGCGGGAGGGAGAGGAAAGGGAACTCGTATTGGTTTTTGTGCATCAGACACCCTTCCTGGTGCTTCATGTATGCCTTTTTATCTTTTGATTTCTTAGTATGTTCTCATTTAAATGTATATATGTGATATAGTTAATATTTATCTATTTTAGAGGTAAGGGGAGAAGTTAAGTAACATGCCCCAGATCATTCAGTGACTAAGTTGGAATTAGAATTTTTTAAACTTGTCCTGTCTAATTTTATTCACATATATTTTAAATAATATATAACAACATTATTTTAGAAAAATTACTTTTCCCTGTTCTCATTTCATGAAATTTTATCCATCTTTATATATGTTTTCAATCTCAGTATCTTCATCATTTCTATATCTTTTTTGAATTATCTTGCACAGTTAGCCATGGTATGTCCTCTGCTATAAGCTATTTGAGATTCAGCATTTTTTAAATATGTATATGCTGCTTCATTAGAAATTTTATTCCAAGCAGCAAATACTCATTCACACAACATAAGATCAATTGGTTTTTTCATTTCTAGCATCAGTGTTTGTGATTTCTATGCTGTATTCATTTGTTGGATTTTTTTTTTTTGACAAAAAGTTTATCACATATTGTTTCTGAAGACTTTTTTTTATTATGAGAATTGTAATGAACATCCATTTACATATTACCCATATATAACAACAACATTTTGTAAAATTTGCTACATCTTTTTCTGATATATTTTAATGCAAATACATATTTCATCTCTATTACTATGTGCATCTCCAAAAATAAGTCTTATACATCTTAATATCATTATCACACTTAATAAAATCAATAATAAGTCTCTACTTTTATCTAATAATAATCCTTATTAAAATTTCCCCGGTTGTGTTTTATAAAACTATTTTGTTCAAATCAGGGTTCAACCAAGTATCATTATTGTATTTAGTTGTTGTAACTCTTATTTTTTAAATTTATTTTAATTAGTTTCAAGTATATAGCACATTGGTCAGATATCTGTATAGTTCATAAAACGGCCTCCCCAATTGCTCCCTCCCTCCAGTCAACGTATTAATGCTAATTGCATTCCCTATGTCGTACTACCCATCCCCTTGAGCTACTGATTTGTACTTCTTTAACCCTTCACCACATCCCAGTCCCCCAAACCTCCTCCCCTCTGTCCATCACCAAATTGTGAGTCTGTTTTTAATTAGTTTGTTCTTTTTATTCCTTAGATTCCTCATATAAGTGAAATCATATAGTGTTTAACTTTCTCTGTCTGACTTAAATACCTTCTAGGTCCATCAAAACAATATCTTTTTCCATTCCCTCCCTTTTAGTCTGTGTGTGTCTTTTAATCTGAAGTTCGTCTCCTATAGGCAACATGTGGGGGTCTTGTTTTCATTTCCATTCATTCATTCTACCTTTAGTTGGAGCACTCAGTTCTTCTCCATTTGAGGTACTCATTGACAGGAATGTAGTTTTACAATTCTTTATTCCTGTTTTTGATAAATGTTTTTTCTTCCTAAAGAAGTCCCTCCAACATTTCCTATAATATTGGCTTGGTGGTGATAAATTCCTTTAGCTTATTTTTTGTCTGGGAGGCTATCTGTCCATCAACTGTAAATGGTAGATTTGCTGGATAAATTATTCTTGTTTGTAGATCCTGGGTCTTCATCCTGTCGAAAATTTTTGCCAAGCCCGTTTGTCCTTCATAGTTTCTTTTGAGAAATCAGCTGCCAGTCCTTTGAGTTTTCCCTTATAAGTAACTGTTTTTCTCTTGCAGCTTTTTAATATTCTTTCCTTATATTTAACTTTTGGCATTTTAATTATGATGTGTCTTGGTGTGAGCCTCTTTGGATTCCTGAGTTTTCGAATTCTCTGAGCTTCCTGGGGTTTTATGTCCATTTTCTTCACCAGGTTTAGGGAAGTTTTTTATTATTATTTTTTCAAACTGTTTAGCATCTGGATTTTCTTCAGTTCAACCGATCAGATGAATATTTGGAGCCTTAATTGTGTCCCATATCCTCCTTAAATTATTTTTATAGTCTTGGCATCTTATCTCTTGCCATTCTGATTGAGTGTCCTTGACTTTCTCATCCTCTAGATAGGGCATTTGATTCTTTACTCACTTTGTTTATTCCATTTAATGTACTTCTTACCTCAGATAATGTGTTCTTCATTTCAGACTGGTTTCCATTTCCATGTTTTTATCTTTTTGTCAAAATTCTCACTGAATTTATCCTTACTTCCCAAAAGTTCTTTGAGTGTCTTAATAACTAGTGTTTTGAACTCTGCATCTGTTAGATTACTTGACTCCATTATATCTGGATCTCTGTTCTATTTTCTCATAGTTTTCTGCTTGTCTTCTCATTTTGCGGCCATTCCATGTCTGTTTCTCTGTACTAAGCAAAGCTCCTAATTCTCTGGTCTTATTAGTGTGGATTTGTGAATTAGGTATCCAGTGGCCCAGGCCTGAGAGGGGTTCAGCTGCAGGCCAAATTTAGCCCCAGCCTGTTCCCCTCCGGGACCACCGGTTAAGATTCAGCAAGCAATCCACAGATGCTGTGCCTATAGTTACCTCAAAAGGCCACACCCAAAAATGAGGCCTGCTGCCTCCAGTGTGAGTCTAGGTGCCACTCAGCAGGAAGCACCTGATTTGCTGAGGATACACCTGGATGTGCCTTGGGTGGGGCTGTGAGTTGGGGGAGGTGGGATTTCAGGGAATCCTCTGGGTGGAGTGACCTTTGTTATCCAGTTTGATGACATCACAGCTATGGCGGTGCTGCATCTGTGCTCTGGGAGAGGGGAGGGCTCAACAGAGAACAATGGATACCGCTGGCACTTCTATAGAGTGTGTGAGTCTCGCCTTGGTCCTCAGTCCGACAGTATATCCCTGTAAGTCCCTGATACTGCGCGCAGCCAACTTGGCACTGGTGCTCAGAGAGCTGGTCCATCACCACGAAAATCCGCTCATGGACACGGCCCCTTTAAGAGGCTTCTGCAACTGCCACAACCTTGGTCTTAGCCGTGGAGACCGGGCAGCTCTGCGTCCCCATCTCCATCCTACCTTCTGCTGTTGCAGGGTGCTTTCTTGGATTTTTTCCTAGTTGTATGGTTTGTTCATCAAGTTCCCAGGTGATTTTTCCTTGCTGCTGCTCCTCTTTTCTGTCACAACTTTGATTTGGTTGCCAGAGGGATGAAGAGCCTCTATCATCTATGCCATTTTTTTTCCTTTCTAGTTGTTGTAACTCTTAATTCTCCTTCAGAGTCAGAATATGAACATGGTACTGTGCTTTTCCTATGTTTTTCTTTCCTTGGAATGACAAAAGCTTTGTAACTTTCCAATAATAGAATGGCTGCTGGAGGGATTAGTGAGCTCTTCATTGTGGTATAGTAGGTGCAGTTGTTTAGTAGGCTGAGATGACTCTGACCTCTGTAGTGTCCTATCCAGTGAACACTTTCCTTCATATTATTTGATTACATTGTGGTATTTGATATGTTTGTCGTTTCTACCTTTGGTTTGTGTGACATGTTTTCTCTTGGTTTTATTCTTAACCTCTATTGTTTCTTTTTTGTCCTGTGTGTTGATGTTTCCTTGGCCTTTTATCGGATCTCATCTAGGACATAATGAAGGAGATTGGGCTTTGGCACACAGTAGCAACTCATTAAATATTACCTATTACTCATATTCTCTACTTTGGGAAACTTTAGAATATGTTTAAATGCTAATGATGTTGACATCCGCATCTCCAAGTCCAGTCCTATCTCCTGAGCTTCATTATGGTGTCTCCAGCTGCTTCCTAGATATTTTACTTGGTTTTCCTTCAGGCATCTTAAACTCAGGTCAGTAAAGAATTTACATCTCTATACAAATCTTTTCCTTTTGGTGAATACCTAGTAATTTTTCCAATAGCCCAAACAAGAAACATGGGAAAGGTTCTAGTTAAACTTGGAGTCATTCTATGTATTTCTTATACCTGCTAAAAGTCACTTATCTCCTTTCCTATTTCTGTGTCCTTACTTCCAGTGCCTTAATTAAGCCTTTTTTACTTCTAATCTGCCATTAGCAATTATCATATTGAACTGTACTCATGGATTTACATGTGTCTTTTCTGGGAGGCTAACCTCTTGGAGGGGTGGAGTCATCTTTTATTCAGTTTTCTATATCCTTCTCCCAGAGAGGCAATACTGTATTAGTATAGTGATTAAGAGTACAGGCTTTTGATTTGAATTTTGACTCTATCACTCACTTCTTGGCTGTAAGAGCTTGGACAAGGTAACAAACTTCATGCTTGTTTCCACATTTGTGAAAGAGATGATAATAGTGCCTATTTTATAGGGCTATTATGAATATTAAATATTAAGCCCTTGAGAAAGTGTTCAGCTTATAGTAAATTCTCAGTAAATATTATAGCACCTATTATAATGTCTGATACCTAGTGGGAACCCAGTTAACATTTGAATCAGTTAATAGAGGGCATTTCTGAATTAGCCAAAAGATTGTGGTAGTTAACCTCGAAATGCCTTTATAACATTCAACCTAAATTCTATTTTATGTCATGACCTAAGGCCTGGTAGATTTAGTTATAACAGCAAATAAATGCTTATCCAAAAAAAGACAATACAGTTTTAAGAACTGGCTTTTATTCTGTCACTAATATATGCCATTGTGTATATTCATGGCTAATTAAATAGGAATGCCAGGTTTTATTGTCTTTGGTTTGAATGGAAACTGCAGCTCATTTCACAGCAGGATGGCAAGTTCAGCATTACTGCTTTTATTTTTAATTAGGCAGTCATCCTGAAATGCGTCTGTATTTGCTATGTGGGTCCATAGAAAGGATAGCAGCTGAGCAGACTTGTCATGTAGATTTGCCATGGGGTTGGTCTTGATACACACATTTAATGTACTTGTCAGTATTCCTATTCTAGAAAATGGCCAGTTTTCTGGGCCACATCTTACCCATAAAAATCCTTGTTTTATTTTCAATTAGTTAAGGACTTTTTATGATTATAGAAAAAAATATATGATAAGGTATTATGTTTGTGTTCTTTTTCTACTCTTTATACCCAGGGTGAGCAAGTCCATCCTGGAATTCTCAAAAATTCTTTTTACTCACTTTGTGGGACTTCATTGCCAACTTTGTGCACATATGATTCTGTATTTGGATGGATATTAAAGATATTTTTTTGCTGGCTGGTACTTTGTGATATCCTGCTACCTATTAGTTGATAGCTAATTAACTGGTGGAGTTATCATATGTATACTCTTTAGCCTCCACATTTAAAGTAGAATGGGGAATGGTAGTAGCTTTCTACCTAGCTAACATGCAAATCACCTTTTACAGAAATTTAGCTGTGTTTCCTGAGAAGATATGTCACAGTGAAAAGTGTTTGGATTTAAAACTACTGGCTTTGAATCCTGAGTCTGTTATTAGTTGGCTGACTTTGGGCAAGTCTTTTAATCTCTCGGTGTCATAATTTCTTCCTCTTTAATTTGGAGATGATAACACCTAACTTGCAGGGTTGTTATAAAGATTAGAGGAAGCTTTTGCAAAACACTTGGTAGAGTGCATGTCCATGGTCAGCGGTGACTGTGGTGGTTACTATTTCAAACAAGAGTATGGTATAACTGGGAGTCCTAAAAATGTTTCATTGATTCACTGTAAAATGATTTGTGGAATTCCTAGTTTATAAAGATAAAATATATAATATTGGGTATAGGCTATTTAGTTGACTTTTTTCAAATTAAAATCAAAGCTTTTAATTGTACCTTCTGTGTGAAAAATAAAGCAATCCCAATGTAAGTGAAAATTAGCCTTTGAAAAGACAAACCGACCTATGTAGAAAGAAAAACAATCTGAACTTCCAAGTTTATAAATATTGAAATTGAGAACACAATTACTAAAAAATTACTTGTGTCCTGGTAAGCAACGTAATTTTGGCATTTTTGCTAAAGGCTATTTCCTAGTTTAAAAACAGAACTGTTTCTAACCATTGTTTCTCAACGGGGGCACTGTTGGCATTTAGGGCAGGACAATTCTTTGTTGTGCGGGACTGTTCTGTGTATTGTAGGACATTTAGTTTTCTTGGCCCTTGTCCACTAAAATGCTAATAGTGCCCACCCCACACCCCTACCATTGTGACAATAATTCCTCCCTGACAAGGACCTCTCCCTATCTCCTAAGTTTTCACATGAAAACCACTGGGAATCTAGCTGAAATATTTTTAGTGAAGCAGACCATAGTATCATCAGTTTTCATTTAAGAATTCCAAAATTTCAAAATTATTCTTGATCAACAAAGTGTAGTCTCTTGTGTCGGATGGCCTCTTTACAGTGAAATCAACATTTAAAAAAATTATTATACCTTTCTAGTAAATGTGAGAGTAATTGTAATTGTCCCTAGTACCCCTAAGGGACACGCTAAGTATCAAAAGGTAATATTCCATAAATAAGACCAAGAGAGGTCATTCAGAAATAAAATCTCACATTTTAGTGAATGTATTTTCTGGTTTAAAATTAATCATTTTCAGATTTAAAAATTAGAGTGTGGTTTTAGAATCTATTTATGTACACTTCTTCACTGATACTCGTGGCTAATTAAAATTTGTCAAATTAAATTGAACACTGCAAAGCTTGGTTGATTTCTTACTCCCATGAGGGAACTGTACTTTTTACCACTCAGTTCAACTGTTTAGTAATTAGTATTACTTTAGCATATAATAGGGGCTCTACAACTAAATATCAATCAGTGGTTGTCTGAATGCTTTCACATTTTAAGTGTGGACTTGAATAAGTTAGGCTATCTAAAAATTCTCCTGATGCTTTTGAGTTTTTAGCCTAAAATGTAAACATTTCTTGGACCAAAAACTATAATGAAACTGTGGCAGAATAACAGTTTAGAATCTAGAGACTGGCTCATACATTGGGATGCTATTTATTTGCCAAATTGTTTTCTTTTTGACCTAAGCATACTGTTGTGTTGGCAACAGATTAAAAAAATCCAAAAAACAAACAAACAAAATTATTGTTTCTTTTTGTTAATTCCCCCCAAAATTAATTATAAGAGTACAATATACCACCCAGAATTAACAAATATTGGTTAACAAAAAAATTAGCAAATTTATCATTTTATTGTTTGCTATAAGTTTTTTTTTTTTTTTTTTTTTTTGGTAAAAGGAACCAAAATATTAGTGCTACTGGTGAGGTTTCCTTTGTTTTCCCTTATATCATTTCTCTTCTTTACCACCAAGGCAACAACTACTATGAATTTATTGTCTATCTTTCTAGTTCATGTCTTTAGACATTTACTATAAATATTTATTTTTAAATAATAGTTATAATAACCAACAAGAGTTGAATGCTTACTGTTTGCTAGGTACTGTTCATTTTATTCAATAACCCTATGGTTGTTATAAGAATTAAATGAGTTAATACATATAAAATGTTATAAGGTAGGTATTATTTTTATTTCCATTTTACAGATGGTGAGCTGGAGAAGTAGAGAGGTTTTAAAATGACCAGGCTCATATAGCTACAAGATAAAGAGCAAGGATTTGAACCCAGATTGGCTGTAGAAGATATACCTTCTAATCAATATGCTGTCTTGCCTCTCTATAACATATTTTGTATGTTTTTTAAAATACACTTTTTATATAAATGATCCAATCAAAAAATGAGCAGAGGACCTGAACAGATACCCCCCCAGAGGACATACAAATGGCCAACAAATATATGAAAAGATGCTCAACATCACTAGCTATTAGGGAAATGCAAATCAAAACCACAATGAGATGCCATCTCACACCTGTTAGAATGGCTATAATCAACAGGACAAGCAATAACAGGTGTTGGAGGGGATGTGGAGAAATAGGAATCCTCATACACTGCTGGTAGCACTGCAAATTGGAACAGCCACTATGGAGGTTCCTCAAAAAACTAAGAATTGATCTACCATATGATCCAGCAATCCCTCTACTACAAAGACTTGAAAACTCATATCTATAAAGATATTTGCACACCAGTGTTCATAGCACCATTATTCACAGTGGCCTACCTTAGATGATTGGCTAAAGAAGCTGTGGTACATATATTACAATGGAATATTACTCAGCCATTAGAAGAGATGAAACACTGCCATTTTTGACAATGTGGATGGAACTCGAGATAATCATGCTAAGAGAAATAAGCTAGACAGAAAAAGTTGAAAATCACATGATATCATTTATATGTGGGGTATAAACCTGAAAGCAACAAATGAGCAGGACAAATAAACAAGAGACTCATGGACATATACTATAGACTAGTGGTTATCAGAGGACTATAGAGTAGTGGTTACTAGTGGAGTCGGGGAGGAGGGGGGATATAAATGGGATAAGGGGGTCAAATATAGTGGGTAGGGAGAGGGCAAAATGGGTAAAGGGGATCAAATATATGGTAGCTGAAGGAAACAACGTTGGGTGGTGAACACAATAGAATATAGAGATGTCAAATAATAATGTGTACCTGAAAATTATAGGATTGTATTAACCAATGTTACCACAATAAATGTTATTAAAATAATTAATAATAATAGTAATAATAATAATAGAATCTTCTAAAAAACTTAGAAGGATAAAAGGAAATAAAATATTAACTGAAAAAAATAGAATATGCTTTTCATTAAAATTATATACAGTGGGGATGGTCCTGTAATTTTTTTGAATTTTAGTGATGCCACTAATTACAACTTGTTTTTCCCTACTCAATATGCTTTTGAAATACATTCATATTGCTAGATATAGTTCATTCATTGTAAGTGCTGTATATTTCATTGAAAAATATGCTACAATTTTTTGTTCCTACTAACTTTAGGTTTTCTTTTTTCCAAACTTCGTATTATGCACAATACTGAAATTAAGTATTGCCTTATTCAGGTCTCCTGTGTTTATGTGCAAGAGTTTCTTTGAGCATATATCTTTTTAAAAATACTTTCTCCCCTCTTGAAAAGTATCGTGAGCCAAGATACAAAGCTATTTATTTTTCAAAATAAAAATATAAAAAAATTCAGTCTTTTGTGCTATTGTGAAACTCATAACCAACTCCACCCAAACCAGCTCAGTTGGAATTACCTCCTTTCACCTAGCTTAGAATGTAAAACATGACCTGTTGAGCTGCAGAGAACAACTCTGTCTCCCAAGTCTTAGCAAAGAGAACAGAAGCTGTGCCAACCCCAGGGCTGATGTTATTCTTGAGGGCTCTGTGGAGGTTAACAGTGTATTTCATTTAAAATGAAATATATCTAAAAAATAAAAAAGTCAGTAGATGGCAAGTTTATTAGATTGTTCATTTAATTTAGCAGGCAACTATGTTTTATATATTCGGTTTTAACTTCAAGATTTTGTATTTTATTTTTCTCTAAAGTAAAGTAAAGTAAATCTTTTCCTTTTTTTTTCTATCTGTCCAAGTTACAGTTAGCTTGGCCTTTCTTCGCACTCAAGTACTGGTCTTTTCTACCCAGATGATTAGCTTAATTCCTTACAACTCATAGTGGAAAAACACTGAACTATGTGGTAATAAAATGGGAAAAGCATGAGCTTTGGTGCTGGATGGACCTTGGTTCCAATTCTGGTTCTACCAGCTGTGTATCCTTAGGCAAGTTACTTAACTTCCTCAGTCTACATTTTTTTTTTCTGTAAAATGAGGATCACGTATACCTTAGTGGTATGTTTTGAAGATTAAATGAGAAAATACTTGTAAAATTCTGTTTTGTTTTTAAGCTATTAATATTTCCCTCCCCTGCTACAGAGATCTTCAACTTTTAGTATATGTAAGAATCACTGGGGGGAGCGTGGTAAAATTTTAAGGCCTCACTCCAAGAAATTCTAATTTTGAAGGTCAAGGTTGAGACCGAAGAATCTGGGTTTTAAACAAGCTCCTTGGGTAATTTTGAAGCAGATGATCGGCAGGCACGTTTTTAGAAATGCACTAAGTACCCTTGGTTTCTGGTTCCAAGTTTAGCTTTGTTAGTAAAATAGCTTATAGCTATTGGCAGATCATTTCTACTTTCTGAGCTTTATGTTTCCACAAATATAAAATGAATGACTAAAACTTTATGGTTTTATAATCCTAAAGTTTTGTTTTATAATCCTAAATTTTTGATCTGGTCATCTGTTGCCACTTTTTGGCAGAGGTTCAGTAGTGGTACTGAATTTTTTTGCCGGGGGGAGGGGGTTGGAACTCGGATTATTCTTCCTTCTGAGGCCTCTGGTGAAATTAACTTAAGCAAAAATAATTTCTTTTTGAAGATAAAGGGATATATTATGGAACCTTAAGCTAGGACGTAGTTGGGCCTCAGGAATTGGGCACTAGAGCAGATCGGGAAAAATCAAGTTCTTGCTTAGTCTGTTTCCTTCCCCTTCCCACCTTCAAATTGGTCCCAGTCTCTTGGCTTTTACTGCCTTCCAGGCTACGTGGTAGAAAATGGCCATGGCCAAACACTCCTGAGTTTACATGGCTTCCTTTTTTGAAAGCAGCCAGACTGAGGCTGGAATATCTTAATTCCAAATTGCTAAGAAACTAACTGTGATTGGTGCATATTGGGTAGACTGCCACCAACTTCTGGCTGTTGCTAGGGAGGCAGGGTCCTAATGGAAGGCTGGATGGGAGCCCTGTGGCTATTCTCCCTTTGTTGGAGGTGGTAAAGGTAGTCTGGGTTATGTATTAGCTACATTTATGAAAGTATTTCACTAATTGAAGATTCCATTGTTGTATTTTGCATAAGACACTTAACGTCGATTCTCATGGAAAAAAAAAAATAGAAATAGGGAGAGACAGGCTAAAAGAAAAAGTGGGCTTGTGTTTTTATTCTTAGTTCTGTACCAGAGAGGGTGGAGCCTTCTATGGTCACTTCTACTGAACTATGCTGTTTAATCAACAGTGAACTTTTAAGGTGCTTTTGCATATAGTTTTCTTTTTTTAAAATTATCTAATTCTATATTATAAAATCTTTGTCATCTTTGATATATTTGGACTTAATTTTTCAAATGAAGAGAAAATTATGATGCTATGAATGGCATTATTGGTAGGCTTTTGAATCAGTCTTGCATTTTAATTTTATCTTTGCTATTTAGTGACTGATTACTTGACTGCTCTGTGAAATGAACATAAGAACCATTATATCATGGATTACTTGAAAATCAAATGACATGATGTGACATATTTTTGGCTTTTACATTATGTTACCTAAGTATCTCAATGAATTAGAGATATTATCATTGTTATTTTGTTTTTAGAATGTAATTGATGTTCTTCATTGTATTCTATTCATTTATGTTAAAGACTGACTATATCTTGAGCTTTAAATACATCAGTATTTTTGGAAAGTAAAGGCTTAAAGTGTTTTTAATGTGAAAGAAGAAATATTTTTACATTGATAGTTCATTAGTTTGTATGTATTAATGCTTTTAATGAAGTATCTTTTTGATCTCTTGTTTAGTGTCAAACTGGAAGAGAAATAAAACTCAACAGAAATTCATAATGTGCGGCGTTCCTTCTTAAGAGAAGAAAAAAGTGATTATTGTGACTATGGATCGAAGCAAACGGAATTCAATTGCAGGATTTCCTCCACGTGTGGAGCGTCCTGAAGATTTTGAAGGAGGCGGTGGAGGGGATGGGAACGTGACCCAGGTGGGAAGAGTTTGGCCATCTTCTTATCGAGCTCTTATAAGTGCCTTTTCCAGACTTACACGTTTAGATGACTTCACCTGTGAAAAAATAGGGTCAGGCTTCTTCTCTGAAGTTTTCAAGGTGAGTGATACTTCAGCTTTTCTCATATTGTCTTGTTCATGGTCAGCTTCATCGCAGAATTGATAATTGTGTTTAATTAGGACAAAGGCTTTGCCTAGTCAAGGTATACAGATCTCGAGCAGTTTTCTAACTGTCCCTCAAGCTATTTATTAACTTCTGAGGTATTTTATTATTTTAATTATAAAATAGTGCATGCTGATCAAAAATCTGAATAATATGAGTCTCTTTTGTTTCCCCCTCCCCCATACATAAATCTCTCCAAAACTAAGTATAATTAACAGTTTGGTATGTGTACTCTGGACCCTTTTCTGTGCTTATGTGTATATTATACACACATCTTATATATACATATATAAAAACTTACATATATATCTAAGGAGATATACTTATATACACACATACACACATATGTACATACTCACACATATAGTTTTTGTTTGGTGAATTTTAATAAAATTCAACCTTTACTGTTCCCAAGCAATCACATTTCCCTAGTTCATTTATTATCCCAGAAGATTATTTGAAGCCTTTTTGTCTTTAATCAAACTCTCAGGATTTCTTCTGTAGTCCTCACTCTCAGTGATGAGCTTGCTTCCTAATTCACTGAGAAGACTGAAGCAAGCTGAAGAGAACTTCCATAGCCTCCCATCACTCCATATGGCTACTAACCCACATCTCTACCCACTTCCTTGGACTTTATTCCTGTTACTATGGATGAACTATCCATGTTCCAATCTAAGTCATATTTCTATTTATGTGGTATATTCTGTTTTCATTTGCCTATTCAGAGGTATTACCTAAGAAATTCTCCCCTCTCTTTCCTACATCATATTTCACTACTAAATTATTTTCATCAGCATGTAAATATTGTTATTTTTCTCACATTAAAAAAATCTTTAAAGGGGAGAAAACTTATTTTGACCACATCATCTCTTTTTTGCTATACTCCCTCATTTCTTATTCTCTTTTGGACCAAAACACCTCTATAGAGTTATTTTCACTCAACCATTTACTGTTCCTTTCATTCTATTTGATCCATCTTATTCTCCTCTCTTTCCTTTCTTCATTCCATCCTTCCCTTCCTCTCTCTCTGTATAATGTGGTAAAATATATACCACAAATATACCATTTCAACCTAATGGCATTAAATACATTTACAATTTATGCATTATACATTTCCAGAACTTTTCATTATCCCAAATAGAAACTTTATACTCATTAAATAATAATTCCCTATTCCCCTCTCCCCAGCCCTTGTTAACTCTGTTATCTCCATGGATTTGCCTATTCTCAATACCTCACATTAGTGGAATCATAGAACATTTGTCCATTTGTGTCTGGCTTATTTCACTTATCAGAATATCCTAAAGTTTCACCCATGTTGTAACATGTATCAGAATCTCATTCCTTTTTATGGCTGAATAATATTCCATTGTTTGTATATACCACATTTGGGTTATCTTTTCAACTATTGATAGACATTTGGGTTATTTTCACCTTTGGGTTATTGTGAATAATGCTGCTGTGAACTTTGATATACAAGTATCTGTTTGAGTTCCTGCTTTCAGTTCTTTTGGGTATTTAGTTATAAGTGGAATTACTGGGTTATGTAGTATTTCTGTGTTCAACTTAAAAAAAAATTATGGTAAAATACACATGACAAAATTTACTATCTTAACCATTTTTAAGTGTACAGTTAAGTAGTGTTCAGTATATTCACATTGTGGTTTAACCAATCTCCAGAACTTTTTCATCTTGCAAAACTGAAACTGTATACCCATTAAATAACAAACTCCTTCTTTTAAACCTCTACTCTCAGCTCCTGGCAACAACCATTATACTTTCTGTTTCTATGAGTTTGACTACTGTAGATACTTTATTTTGATAATTTCAGCTACCCAAAAATTACAAAATAATTTTTGCATGACAAAAAAAATTAAGAAAATTCAAAAGACAAAATCTCACTTGGGGAAAAAATGTATGCTATTTCATGGATTAAATGTTAATTTCCTAATATCAGTGCCCAGAAATCAGTAGAAAAACCAATAACTCAATAGAAAGCTAAATGAAAACATTCTGAATGAGCAGAATGTTTTCAGGAAAGGAAACATAAATATTTGAAAAGGTACTCAACCTCCCAAATAATGAGCAATACAAATTAAAATGCAACAAATACCGTTTTAATCATCCTGTATCAATTGATAACACCATTATTGCTTGTTAATGCCATTAGTTTGATGAAGCAATGGGAAAATAGGCACACTCATATACTAATGGTGGGAAGGTAAAGTGATACAACTGCTAAAGTAGAGGAGAATGCAAATGGAAAATAGCTATCACACTTTGATTTAGCTAGAAATTCCACTATTGGGGATTATCCTCCAGATATACTTGCATGGATGCTAAATAGCATGTTTATAAGATTACTTATTGTTTATAATGGCAGTTGTTTGTAAATAGCCCAAATAGTCATAGAGGACTAATTAAATTATTAAGCATCCATGTAATGTAATACTTTGTAAGTGTAAAAAAGATTGAGGAAGCTTTTAAGTTCTAATACAGAAAGATCTCCCAGATATGTTACAAAAGCAGGGTTCATAGTATTGTGTATGATATATGCTTCATTTTGTTGAAAGGGAGAAAAGCAAGAAATGGTATTTGATTCTGTAGTAATAAAGAAACTTTGAGAATACATAGGAAACTAATTTACTTTAAATTTACTTATGGAGAGGGGCGGTGGGAACTGGGCAAGGTTTTTTAGAACTTTTTAGTGTGTATGTATGTATATAATTCATTTAATTGAACCTATATTAAAATTTATACTATTAATTAAATCAAAAGAGAAACGAAAATAAACTCTTAGACACAAGTCTGTTTTTCTGAATACTGTTATGTTCCACTGTTTAAATTAGTCTATTTCTCTGTAATACCATACTGTTTGAAAATGTTCTTCTAAGTCACATCAGGTGCTCTTAAATAGATCTTAAATTTGAATTTTAAAGTCAGTTACAGTTTATGAAAACTTCTCTGGGATTTCTATTGGGAATATATTGATTTCAGAATTAATCTGCAGAGAATTAATATCTTTAACATACTGAATTATGTTTTCTAGTAACATGATATGTTTCTCTATTCAGATCTTTTAAATCTGTGGTTAGTATCTTTTGGATACTGGCAATAGAGCTTTTTTACATTAGAACCCTCCATTTTGTTCATGGCAGTAACCAGACCCAGATGAGTTATTCTCTCAGCTTTCTTGTAGCTAGAGGTGAGTACATGAACACAGTTCTGGATATTTCAATCTAAATGGAATTTTGTTGAGACCATGGGAAAGATTTTGCTTTTTGTGACAAAAGGGAAAGGTGAAATTAACTGAGGATTCCTTTCTTTCTTGCTTTAGAACTGCAGTAGTCACCTGGTGATTATGAGGCTGATAGCATGAAGAAAAGTCAGAGTTGTAGAGAAGCCAGCTCTGACATCTCGGAGTAGCTCAATTAATGCAATTGTCTATCTCTGTACTTTTTGTTATGTGAAAAAAATAACCCATATTTTTATTTACACATGATTATTCAGATATTCTTTCTCTTGAATATATTCCTAACTGATCAAATGATCTTCTGTGAAGTTATTTGATTTTATTAATACAGAGCTTATACCTTCCTTGCTGTATTTAACCCTAGATATTTCAAGTACTGTTGCTATTTTGAATGGATTCTTGTTTTCCATTACCTTATCTAACTGGTTATTAATGATTTGTAGGAAAGCTATTAATTTATGTATGTTAGTTATATATCTAGCCTCTTTGCCAAATTTTAATTTTAATTTTAATAGTTGGTTAATTGTCGGTTGGTCAGTTGATGTCCAAGAATTTCCTAAGTAGATAGTCATATCACTTGAAAACAACAGTAGTTCTATGTCTTCCTTTTTTTTTCTTTCTTTCTTTTTTTCTTTTTTTTTTTTAGACTAGGCAACCCTTGGTTGACCTCACAGATTGTAAGGACCATGTCAATTTACAATCCCCCCTTTATTTTTTATGTCTACAGCACCTGGTCTTCCTAGGTAGTCTCCCATCTAAGTACTACCAAGCCTGACCTTTCTTAGCTTCTGAGATCAGACGGGATCGGGCTTGTTCAGGGTTAACATGGAGTAGACTTCCTTTTCCTTTTTTGACAGCCTTTCTTTTTGGTGTTTGTCATTGTATTGATATCTAGTATAATGATTGAATAGAGGCAAGTAAGTATCGCAGGCAGCTTTAACATGTTTTGTGTTTATTAATATGATGTTGGGGATATATACTTTTCCTTAAGCTGAAGTTTCCTATTTCTAAATGAGGATTTTTATTAGAAAATATTATTGAAGTTTATCAAAACATTCTTGATATCTGTTAGGGTGATGAAATAATTTTCTAATTTCATCTAAAAAAATGTGAATACTAGAATCTCCTATTGTTTAACCATGCATTTCTGGGATACAGAATTCTTGTTTATGATGTACACTTTTTCATACACTACTGGATTCGATTTGCTAATATTTTTTTTAGAATTTATGTCTGTGTTCGTAAGTGAGATTGGCTTGTAATTTTTCTTTATTTGATAATCTGTTCAATTTTGATATTAGAATTATGCTACCTTCATAGAAGTCTTCCAGGTTTTTTCCTAATATTGTGTGTAGTTCGCATTGCATAGAAACTTCATGAAGGTTTAGTAGAACCTGTACAATTATCTGGTAGGGGTAAATTTTTTATTACTTTTTCAACTTTTTAGAAATTGGTTGCTAGTCTTTTCAGACTTTCATTCTCTTAACCGATTTTATTAATTTTATTTTCTTAGTATATAATTAATTTTTTCTAAATTTTCAGATTTACAGGCATAAAGATTATACATAATTATGTGGGAGGGATTTCTAGTTTTCCAATAGCTGTATTTTTCTTTTTCCATTTTAAATCTTTTAGTTGGACACATAGATGCCATTTCCCAGCTTTTCTTATATCTAGGTATAACTATGTGACTAATTTTGTCCAATAGGATATTAGCAGAAGAGTTAAATGGCAGTTTTTGGGAATCTTTCTTTGCTCCTTTTTTGTCTCTTCTTCCTTCATATTGGCTGAAATGAACACATCTTGGATTGTAAAGTGACCTTGGAATGGAGGCCATCTGTGGTAGAACAAAACTGAGCCTGAGTATTCAAGGCCTTTATGGAGCAGAGTTTCCTGGACCTATATTGTTTCCTTCAAACTTTTTTGTGAGAGAAAAATCTTATTTAAGACTTCTAAAATTTGGATTTCTTTTTTTTTTTTTTTGTAGCCAAATCTAATTGTAACTAATGTTATATTGCCTGTCATATCTATATATCTGTCCCCTTTCTCTAATGTGGTTTATTTGTGTCTTCTTTTCATTTTTAAATGAAAACTTAACACAGATTTATTTTAGGTTTCTTCTCAATAGATTTGACTTTTAAAAAATCAGTTATTTTTTTATCAATAAACCAAAGGCTTAAGAAATGAAGGATCCTGGAGCCTGTGAGAGTAACTGTGAATTCACATTGTTCCTGCCCAGGGACGGTTGACTCTGTGATGTTTGCCAACCCTGCAGATAACTCCACTCTGGTTGGAACCTTACAAAGTCAGATAATTTATTACCTTTGATTCTACTGATTATCTTCTGTTTATGTGTTGTGGTTCACTATTTTCTATTTCTTTTGTTTTACTTATTATATATATATTTACTTATATATATGTGATATATATATTGCTCTTTCTATAGCTTCTAGAATTTTATTATCTCAGTTCTTCCTAGTATTTCATATTTTCTAATATATACATGTAAGTTTTAAAGTTTCTTCTTGATTTGGCCATATCACAGGTTTTTATGTGCTCTCATCATTTCTAAATGTAATTTGATTTCTCTTTTAATCTGAGAATTATATAAAATGAACTTTTAGAATTTCTACATGGTGAGGCTTATTGGGTAATTGTTTGATATTTAATTTCTAATTTGCTGCATCATGATCAGAGAAAATGGCCTATGTGATGTCTGCCTTTTAGAGTATATTTTAGTTTTGCTTAGGCCTAACACATGTTCAAAGTTTTTTGAATGCTGCAAGTATGTTTGAAACAGATATGAATTTTCTGTTTTGTTGGTATAACATTCTCTATATCTCTATTAGATCAAGCTTTGTATTATTCAGATATTCTTACTGCAGTCTAATTGATCTATTTCTTATTAATATTATTATTTCCTCATGTGTTTACAGATTTCTCCTTATGTTTCTATCAGTGTATTACTTGTTTCTAGACATGTTTGTGAGATAGATATTAATAGAAGTTCACAATTATTATTGGATTATGCTATAGATAGATTGTATATTTTATAAATATTAATTGTCTATTTTTTTCCTGTTTTATGCTTTTAGCTTTGATTTCTATTTTATCTGATAGTAATATTGTATACTTTCTCATTGTATGCATTTGCCTATTGCTTTGCTTATTATTTCCCCAGTATATCTTTTTTATCTCTATTTTTTTTTCCATCTGTGATGGTATATTTTATGTGTCCTATGAAACAGTTTTATATTTAAATTTTTTGATCCAAAATTGAATTTACCTATAGAGATTGTAATTTGTTACATTTATTGTAATTACTTCTATCTTTATATTGAATAAACTCTTAAATGATATTGTAATGATTATAAAATTGAGGACAATAGTGATTGTCCTCAGCACTTTGTAAATATTATCCCCCCCCCTTTTTTTTATAGACTTTTTCATTGTTGCTGATAAATTCTTAGTCTGGTTATTACTCCTATGTATAGGTAATCAGTTTTTTTTTGTTCTGGTAGTTAGGATTACCTTATTCTTTGTTCTTTAGTTTCACTATGCTAGTCTAGGAGTGGACTTATTTATATTTATTCTGCTCAGGACATGGTGTATTCTTTCAGTTTAAGAACTCATGTCTGTGTTTAATCTTAGAAAATTCTTGGGCATTATCTTTTTAAATTCTGCTCTTTTCTCTTGTCTCAAAGCCCCATTTATGCATATTAGGTAGTCTTCTATTTCATGTCTCTTAATTTCTCTTTTACATTTTTAATTTCCTTACCTTTTTGTTTCTGTTTTTGTTTTTTTGGGGGAGTCATGAGTCTCAGTTTATTTTTCTATTTAGTTACTTCTCATTTGGGTTCTACTTTATTGTGGAAATTTCCATTGAGATTTTTAATTTCAATTGTTATATTTTTCTTTTCTAGACTTTATGTTTTTTTTTTTAATGTGCTTGCTTTTTATTTCTAAATAT
This sequence comes from Cynopterus sphinx, assembly GCA_030015415.1. Lineage (NCBI taxonomy): Eukaryota > Metazoa > Chordata > Mammalia > Chiroptera > Pteropodidae > Cynopterus > Cynopterus sphinx. The sequence goes on from CM057387.1 coordinate 101,082,182, forward strand.
TCTTTTCTTACTTTTATTGAACATCTAATTTTAATTTTAATTGAATTTATTTTTAAAATCACATGGTACAAGCTCAAAAGATATAAAAGATTATTCAGTGAAATATTATTACCTCCTTCTGAGCCCCAGTTTTCCTCCCTGGAGGCAACCAATATTTAAAAGTTTCTTATGTATCCTTCTAGAGCTATTCTATGCATAAATAAGCAAATATACATATGTCTTTGTCCCTACCCGCGGGACCTAGTTATTCGCGGGCTCGAAGAGGGTCCAGCCTGAAAGAGAAACGGGCGAGAAAAAGGAGCGGAGGCAAGACAAAGTTCTGATCAAGCCTCAAAATTTTATTTTTCACAACCGCTTATATACAGAAAGAACAAAGGGGGGCAGGACTGCTGACGTAGGGAGGTACGTGGCACAATGTCATTTGTCGCACCAATGGCGTGATGCAAGTGGGGGTGGGTAGGGGTGGTGCCCTGAGTTGGCGCGCGCGGGCTTTTTGCGGTGCACCCCATTCATCAGGAAGTGGAGTGCGCACGGGCTGCGCGCCCCATTCATCAGGAAGCAGAGTGCGCGCGGGTTTTTCACGGCGCGCCCCATTCATCAGGAAGTGGGGCGCCCGGCGGGCGCTGGCGCGCACTTCGCCTTGGCTCCCAACATGTCTTTATCTGTATGTGTTTGTGCAAGTGTGTGTGCATGTGTATGCATTTATATATCAGTTGTCTGTTATGTATTTACTTATTTATCTACTCCATGATAGTAAACTACTAGAGTTGTAAGTTCAATGAAGGCAGGGATTTTTATCTCCTTTTATGAACCTGTGCATTGTTTACCCTCATTGCCTAGAATTCTACATGGCACATAAACTTGTTTTTCTACAAGGTTATTTTTCTTGTATCTTAATGATTTATGGGAGTCTTTTGTGTCTGTGCAGTGAATTAGGGATATTTCCCAAGCTTGCAGTAGTTTTTAAACTAGCTTATCACAATTTTTGCAATGTAGAAATAGTTCATTTTGTTTTTTACTGTCTTAACTTTCATTTCTGACTCCTATTTCTTATATTATTTAGGACTCCTATATTACACTCCTATATTGCAGTTGTTATCATTTTTATGTTTAAATATTTGATCCATCTGGAATTCAAATTTTATATGGCTACTCAGTGTGCCAGCAACATTTATTATATAGTTAATATTTTTTTCAGTGATTAGAAATGTTACCTATATTCTATATTGAATTTTCCTAGGTATTTTGGGCTGTTTCTAGACTTCATGGCATTGACCTATCTATTTATATACCAGTACACACCATTATAATAATTTAATTATTTGTGGCTTCGTTTTAATGCCCGTTTAGTCTCTCTATTATTCTTTTCAGAATTTTCTTGGTGTTTCTTCCTTATTTTTTAATGTGAGTTTTAGAATCGCATTTGCTAGTTTCCAAAAATGTACAGTTGCCATTTTAATTAAGATTAGAGTAAACTTATAGATTAACTTAAAATTGATATCTTAATGATGTTGAGTCTTTTTATATAAGCCCATGGCATGCCTTTACATCTGTTCAAGTATTTTGTGTCCTGTGGTAGATATTAAGATTTAAAAAAATATGTATGTGTTTATATGTTTCTTCATTTTTCTCTTTTCTGTTGTAGTTGTAAATGGAAACTCTCCTTCCATTTTATCTTCTGTTTGTTGTTTGCATATGAGGACTATTAATTTTTACAATATTTGATGCAATTGGCATACTGAATTTTTTTAATGCTTGCAATGGGTTTTCAGTTGATATGATTTGGTTTTTATGTTATATAATTATATCAGTTGTGATTGATAATCAATTCAGCCTGAAATAGTCATCTTTTATTCTATTGGTCTTGAAATCTTAACAAATTTTAAAAATTTATTAAGAATTATTTTTATGAAGAATGATGTTGAATTTTACCAAATATCTTTTCACAATCTATAGTATGATAGTTAATTTTATGTGTCAACTTGACTGGGCCACAGTGTACCCAGATGTTTAGTCAAACATTATTCTGGGTGTGTCTGTGAGTGAGAGTGTTTTTGGATAAGAATGACATTTGAATCAGTAGACTGGGTAATACAGATTACCCTCCCTAATGTGGGTACTCTCATCCAGTTATCTGAAGGTGTGAATAGAACAAAAAGGCTGACTTTATAATTAAGAGGGAATTTCTCCTGCCTGATTGCTTGAGCTGGCTGGGACATCAGTCTTTTCCTGCTTTTGAATTGGAACTGAAATATTGGCTGTTCTTGAAGGGCCTTGAGCCTGACAACTTTTGGACTGGAATTCAACACCATTGGCTCTCCTGATTCTCAGGCCTTTGGACTCAGACTTGAACTACACCATTGGTTTTCTTGGGTGTCCAGTTAGCTGACTGCAGATCTTGGGATTTCTCAGCTTCCATATCATTGAGCTAATTTCTTATGATAAATCTCTTTCTTTTTGAATGTATACTCTGGAGAACTCTAATACATATGGTGATAAAAGTATTTTCCCTTTTTGATCTTTTAGTAAAGTGAATTATATTAGTAGATATTCTACTAGTGAGCTATTTTTGCATTCCTGGTATATTATTCCTTAATTTGAGGCTAGCTTCTTTTTGCTGGTGTGTTTTTGCCTCGATATTTGTGAGAATGGTTTGTGGTTTTTTCTATTGTGCTTTTTATTTCATTTATTATTTATTTGATTATTTATTTATTTATTTATTTTTCGGTGAGGCAACTCTTGGTTAACCTCACAGATTGCAAGGACCTTGTCAGTTTACAATCTCTTATTTATTTTATTTTTTTAAATTTTTTCCCATTCAAGTATTAACCAGGCCTGATCCTGCTTAGCTTCCGAGATCAGACAGCAGGATTGAGCTTGTTCAGGGTAGCATGGCCATGACTCATGCTTTTGTTGTTAGGTTTTTATACCAATGTTATGCTTGCCCCATAAAAATAATTTGGAAGTTCCCTCTACCTCTTGTGCTTTGAAACAGTAGAAATGATATTAGAATAATTTATTCCTTAAATGTTTGATAGAATTCCCCTGTGAAATGCTTGGTCAGTTACTTTGAAAACTTTTCCTCTTCTTCCAGGGTAATTGGTTAATTTAGATATTTGTTACTTCTGAGTCAATTTTGGTAAATTATTTTTCCTGGGAAATTATTATTTCTTACAGGTTTTTTAATATACTTGCATAGAGATGAGTAAGTTTTGACCATTAAAATTTTTTGTTTAAGCCCCTTTCAGATTGGTTGAAACTCTTGGAGTATAGATTCTGCTGCTGTTTGGTCTGCTGGTTCTTCATGGTTTTTCATTTCTCTTATGATTCATAATTTTTTATTGAAAGTCTACCTTCAGAGGCAAATACTTTTCCTTGGAATTCTTGTGTTCTAGGTTGTGAATGTGTCTTGGTACAGTGGTCTCACATTTGCCCCTGCTGGGGTCATAGGTTCTGGATCTGAACCTAAAAGCTTTATTTTTATTTCTTGGCTCAGGCTTTCTGTGTAGTGTGTATATAGTAAAAATCTCAATACTGAACCTGGTTCTTATCGTTGGCTCTTATTCCTCATTTAAGGCAATAGGATCTAACATTATCCCACTGTGAATGTCTATTACAGAATAGGAGAACACTAATTAATTGTATTTTATGGTATTTTAGGAAGTAATTAGTTAATATTATGGTGAGAACAATATCAATGGGAAAGAGAGGAATAGGTCTATTTCTTCTCATATGTCTGATACAAGGTTCAGCAGATTGGACCAAATCCAGCCGGCCACTTGTTTTTTTAAATAAAGTTTTAGTGGAACACATCCACACCTATTTGTTAATGTATATTCTGTGGCTGAATTTGTTACAATGAGAGGATTGAGTAGTTTCAACAGTGACCATATATATGGGTTTCAAAGTCTAAGACATTTACTAATATCTTTACAAAAAAAAATTGTCAACGTCTGATTTAATAAATATAGTACAGAGCTAGGTGATGGTTTTTATCTTTGATTACAAAGTACAGGTGATTATAGAGCTTTAAAGATCAGGTTAAATAAAAAGTGTACCCATGGCAATAAAAGGAAATATTTGACTTCTGATGTGGGAAATAGAAATTAGGCAGGTAACTTAAGGACTTTTATTTGCCTTAAATAGCAATAATAATAATAATAATAATAATAATAATAATTAATAATAATGTAAAAGAAAAGAAAAAAATAAAAGACTGGTTGATGGATGACTTTCCATTGAGGAATGTGTGTTTGTGTGGCTTATTTGTATTCCTTTAAAATAATTCAGTTTTAGAATTTATGAGCTTCTGGTTATTCATCCTTAAAATAGATCTTCCTTATGATATCTGTTCAATTTGTACTATATTTAGTTCTGAAGTCTGGATTTAGATAAGTAACAAAGACTATTAGGCTATACTTTATGAATGAAAAACCACAATTTGGACAGTCCTCATGATCTTTATTTTATACTGTGGTCAGTAGCTCCATGAATTACAATTAAAATAATTTGTCATTTTCTTTTTCAAAATTTATTTTTAAAAATTATCTTGTCTTAAGCAATCTTTTAAAATTGTATTGCTGTAAAAATATCTGTTCGAGCAGTTGGTTTGAAAGGAACTTGGGCTTCAGATTGCGACTGTCGGAGGTGTAGCACATTTCTTAAATTAACCTACCTGGTAATTTTATTGGTTAAAGTTAGGTCATGTTTATGCATTGTAAATCTCTTAGGACTCCCCCCGCCCCCCCAAAAAGGTTAAATTGTTATTGGATAAGTTGTATTTTATGTTGCAATTAATTTATCATTGTTCTATAGATTAGCATGGTGCAAGTAGAAAGTTTTGAATGTAAAGTTCCCTTTCAATACCCACATAATTATTATGAGGAAAGATGATTAATTTTTGATTATAAGAAGAAAAAAATAGAGACAGAAAAGCTGATACTTTTGTATTCTGGGAAAGGTATGTGTAGAAGAAAGTATAATTCATTAATTGTGAAGCAAGTTCTATTTTTCCATACTACGTATTTGGGAATATGTATGAATACTTTTAAAAGGTTGGTTTTATAATAATTTCAGAAATTGAGTTATTAAAAAATCATACCTTCTCGTTTAGGTGTATTTAACTACTGTATTTCACAAAAACATATTTGTTTTTGAGGTTAGTGATGAAAGTAGCTAATTTGCTCTGCTAAGAAATTAAGATCGATGGACTAGGGCAGTGGTTCTCAGCCAGGGGCGTTTTTCCCCAACAAGGGATATTTGGCAATGTCTGGAGATATTTTTGGTTGTCACAACTGGGTAGGGGGTGCCACTGGCACCTAGCGGGTAGAGGCCAGGGATGCTGCTAGAATAATTCTCGAGAACAGAGAATTATCAGGTGCAGAATGTCAATAGTGCAATAAATTCCTGGCCAAAAAGCACTATGGGTTTCATTTGCATTTAAAACCATTTGTGAGTTGCAAATAATTTCTTTTGAAATGTTAATATTTTTTATTTTTTAAAGCCATAAAACAGAAATTAAGGTAATTTCATTGTTTCTAGGAAAATGACTTGGAATATTTTTAATATCAATGAAATCTTTTTAAGGAGGAACTGAGATGTGTGTAATGGAGGTGGCATGAGTGTTTGTGTGTACATTTGTAGAGTAAGAAAAAAAAAGTAAAACCAAATGGCATAAGGGCCCCAGCCTTTCACCCTTTGGTAAATGGAAAATCTATTCAGTGCCAGTGTAGCAATGGTTGTTAACCTGTTTAATGTTTCAAGTTAAGAGTGCTTCTGTTGGGATACAGTAGAAGGCTCTTTCTTTTTTTTTATACCAGTGCTTCTTTTGTTTGGGAGTGTAATTGGAAAGAGACTTTCTAAGAAGATGATTGTTCCAGTATCTTAAGATAACTACTTATTATCCCATAAGATAACTCTATATTTTAGTACGTATTGTGAAAACTATAAAATCTGGAATTCCATTTCAGAAGATATTAGTATATTTTTTTCTTTATAATACAACTTTACTTAGAAATGATTCATATACCATGAAATTCTCTTTAAAATATGTAATTCACAATTTTTGGTAAATTTACAAGGTTGTACATCCACCACCCTTGAATTTTAAAATATTTTATTACCCTAAAAAGAAACCCTGTACTTATTAAGGGTCACTCCCTATTTCTTCTTTCCCCCAGCCCCACCACTCATAGTAACCACTATTCTACTTCCTGTCTCTGGATTTGCCTATTCTGGACATTTCATATAAATGGAATCATACAATATATGGCCTTTATGATTGACTTATTTTAGTTAGTGTAATGTTTTCAGCATTGAACCATGTTATATCATGTATCAGTACTTCATTCCTTTTTATAGCCCAATAGTATTATGATTTGTTGATAATATCACATTTTGTTTATACAATCATCTGTCGATAGACTTTTGGATTGTTTACATCTTTTAGCTATTGTTAATAGTGCAGTTGTGAGCATTCATGTGCAAATAGTTGTTTTAGTACCTGTATACTTTTGAGTATGTATCTAGAAGTGGAATTATTGGGTCATGTAGTAATTCTATGTTTTACTTACTGAGGTACTACCAAACTGTTTTCCACAGTGGCTGCATTGTTTTACATTTCTACCAGCAATGTATAAGGGTTCCAATTTCTCTACGATCTAGTCAACATTTGTGATTTTTCTCTCTCTCTCTTTTTCTTCTTTTAAAAATTACTATAACCATCCTAGTGGTGAAGTAGTATCTCATTGTAGTTTTGATTTACATTTCCCTAATGACTAGTGATGAGCATTTTTTCAGTTGTTTATTGGCCATTTGTACACCTTATTTTGAGAACTGTCTAGTCAAGTTCTTTGCCCATTTTTTTCTATTATTATTATTTTTTTAATTTATTTTTTATTTTTTAGGTGAGGCAACCCTTGGTTGACCCTACAGATTGCAAGGACCTTGTCAGCGTACAATCCCTTATTTATTTATTTATTTTTACACTTACAGCACTTGGTCTTTCTAGGCGGTCTCTCATCCAAGTACTAACCAGACCTGACCCTTCCAAGATCACAAAGGATCGGGCTTCTTCAGGGTGGCATGGCTGTAGATTATTATTATTATTTTTATGGTGATATTGGTTAATGAAATCCAGTAATTTAACAGTAAGGCATGTTCCTTAATGTTAAATTATACATTGTTTTTTACCACCCATAGTTAGATCTCTTTCTGTTACTACATATTTGACCCCTTTTACTCCATGTACCTCCCCACTACCACTCCCCCCTCCCCACATCATGTTCATGAATCTCTGTTCTCTTCGTTTATTGCTTTTAGGTTTATATCCCATATATAAGTAATATCACGTGGTTTTCAGTTTTTTCTGTCTGGCTTATTTCTCTTAGCATGATTATCTCAAGGTCTTTCCATGTTGTCACAAATGGCAGTATTTCATCTCTTCTTATGGCTGAATAATATTTCATTGTATGTATGTACCATAGCTTCTTTATCCAATCATCCATTGTAGGACACTTAGGTTGCTTCCATGTCTTGGCCACCATGAATAATACTGCTACGAACATCGGTGTGAAAATATCTTTTCGTATATGGGTTTTCAAGTCTTTGGGGTAAATACCCAGTAGAGAGAGATTGCTGGATCGTATGGTAGGTCAATTCTTAGTTTTTTGAGGAACCTCCAAAGTGGCTGTTCCAATTTGCAGTGCTACCAGCAGTGTATGAGGGTTCCTTTTCTCCTCATCCTCTCCAACACTTCTTATTACTTCTCTTGTTGATAACAGCTGTTCTAACAGGTGTGAGATGGTATCTCATTGTGGTTTTGATTTGCATTTCCCTAATAGCTAGCGATGTCGAACATCTTTTCAGAAGTTTTTTGGCCATTTGTATGTGCTCTAGGGAGAAGTGTCTGTTCAGGTCCTCTGCCCATTTTTGATTGGATTTTTGTTTGTTTGTTTGTTATTATTGAGTTGTATGAGTTCTTTGTATATTTTGGATACTAGCCCCTTATCGGAGGCATTGCTTGAAAATATCTTCTCCCATTCAGATGGTTGTCTCTTTCCTCTGTTGACAGTTTCTTTTGCTGTGCAGAAGCTTTTTAGTTTGATGTAGTCTTATTCATTTATTTTTGATTTTACTCCCTTTGCTTTTGAGGTCAAATTCAAAAAATCTTCTTTAAGTCCAAGGTCTATGAGTTTTCTTCTATACACTTTATTGTTTCAGGTCTTATAGTCAGGTCTTTAATCCATTTTGAATTAATTTTGGTATGTGGTAATAGACAACAAGACAAGTCTAATTTCATTCTTTTGCAGGTGGCTTTCCAGTTTTCTCAGCACCATTTATTGAAGAAGTTTTCTCCACTGTATGTTTTGGCTCTTTTGTCAAAAGTTATTTGCCCATGTAAACATGGATTTACTTCTGGACTCTTGATTCTGTTCCACTGGTCTCTATGTCTGTTTTTCTGCCAATGCCAGGCCATTTTGATTATTGTTGCTTTGTAAGTATTAGTTTGAAGTCGGGAAGAGTGATGCCTTCAGCCTCGTTCTTTTTTTTCTTAGAGTGGCTTTGGTGATTCGGGGATTTTTGTGCTTCCATATGAATCTGATGATTTTTGTTCTATTTCTTTTCAAAAGGCCAATGGGATTTTGATGGGGATTGCATTATATCTGTATAATGTTTTAAGTAATAGGGCCATTTTAACTATGTTGATTCTTTCAGTCCAAGGACATAAAATATCTTTTCATGTCTTTGTATCTTCTTTGATTTCTTTTAATAGGATCTTATAGTTTTCATTATATAGGTCCTTCACATATTTTGTTAGATTTATTCCTAGGTATTTTATTATTTTTGTTGCAATTGCAAAAGGAATTATTTTTTTCATTTCTTTTTCTGACACTTCATTATTAGAGTATAGGAATACTATGGATTTTTGAATGTTGATTTTGAATCCAGAAAATGTACTGTATTTGCTTATTGTTTCTAGTAGTGTTCTTGTGGAGTCTTTAGGGTTTTTTTTATATAGAGAACCATGTCATCCACAAATAGTGACAGTTTGACTTCTTCATTTCCTATTTGGATGCCTTTTATATCTTTCTCTTGTCTGTCTGCACTTGCTAGGACCTCCAGTGTTGTATTGAATAAGAGTGGTGATAGTGGACAGCCTTACCTAGTTCCTGATCTTAAAGGGAAGGTTTTTAGTTTTTCACCATTAAGTATAATGTTGGCTGAGGGTTTGTCGTATATGGCCTTTATTATGTTAAGGTATTTTCCTTCTATACTGATTTTGTTAAGTATTTCGATCATAAATGGGTGCTGTATCTTGTCGAAGGCTTTTTCTGCATCTATTGATTCTTATTTTTTAATTTGTTTATGTGGTGTATCACATTAATCAACTTGCATATGTTGAACCGTCTCCCTGTGCCCCTGGGGTGAAGCCCACTTGATCGTGGTGTATAATCTTTTTAGTATGTTGCTGTCTTCGTTTCATTAGTATCTTTTTTAGGATTTTTGTGTCTGTGTTCATAAGAGATATTGGTCTGTAGTTTTCTGTCTCTCTCTTTTTTTATCTTAACCAGGTTTTGGTATCAGAATAATATTGGCCTCATAAAATGAGTTGGGAAATATTGCCTCCTCTTTGAAGAGTTTGAGGAGAAGAGGTGTTAAATCTTTGAATGTTTGGTAGGATTCACTGGTGAAGCCATCTGGTCCTGGACCTTTACTTTTTGGTAGGTTTTTGGTGATTGTTTCAATTTCCATATTGCTGATTTTATTTGTGTCCTTTCTCTTTTTTCTTTGGTGAGTCTAGCCAGGGTTTGTAAATTTTATTAACCTCAAAGAACCAGCTCTTGGTTACTTACTTACTTACTCACTCACTTTATTCATTCATTCATTCATTCTTATCTATCAATCTATTTATTTATTTATTGGTTTCCAATTTCATTTATTTCTGCTCTAATTTTGATGACTTCTTTCCTTCTGCTGACTTTAGGCTTCATTTGTTTTTCCTTTTCTAGTATTTTAAGATGAAGCATTAGGTTGTTTACTTGGGCTTGTTCTTGTTTTTGGAGATAGGCCTGTAATGATATGAACTTTCCTCTTATGACTGCTTTTACTGTGTCCCAAAAGTTTTGATATATTGTACTAGCATTATCATTTGTTTCTTTATATCTCTGATATCTGTTTAGATTTTTCCATTTCTCTTGATTCAGTCTAAGAAGGTTATATTTTTCTAAGTACTGGTCCATTTCTTCTAGGTTATTAAATTTGGTGTTATATACTTTTTCATAGTATTCTTGTATAATCAATCCTTTGTATTTCTGCAGTGTTGTTCTTTTCACTGTACCCTGTATAACAATGCCTACCTTGTAGGGTTGGAAAGATCAATGAAATATTTAGAGCACCTTGTAAAATGCCTAGTTTATCAAGTGAATAGTAGCTTTTGTTATTTTTTAAATTTTATTTTATTATTAGTTTCAAGTATATAGTACATTGGTTAAACTTTTGTTATTTTTTGATGTTATTATTTTCTTTTTTCAGTTCTGCACAACTGTTCAACTTTGATCTTATGTCAGTCCACAATTTTTGATGTGATTTCATTTTTGTTGGTTATGTGAAAGCAAATGTCTTCTTTCTTACTGTTATCATATTTTCATATCATGATTGACCGTTCCTCCTTCATGCCTCCTGTATACCACATACAGACTTTTATCAGAACAATGGTACATTTTATAACACTTGTTTATATGTTTGCCTTTTTGTATGAGATCTAAATTCCCTGTGTTTTTCATCTCTGTGTATTTAGTACCTAACACAGACTCTGACACAGAGAGGGCACTCACTAAATATTTGTTACATGAGAAAAAACTCCATATGTGTGTGTGTGTGTGTGTGTGTGTGTGTGTATGTATAAAAGTACATTGAGAGGCAACATAGTGAGACTCTGGAGATAGCCTCACTTTGAATCTTGATTCTCTCACTTAATAAACCTTCTGACCGTGGACAAGTTACTTGAATTCTGTGCCTTGGTTTTCTCATATGCAAATGGATATAATAATAGTGCTATCAACCATAAAACAAAAGTTGACTAGATATTCTGTCACCAAAAAGGATCTATTTGGGAAAAAGAAAGAATTGCAATCTGATACATGTAGACATGGTGAGCCATGTGCATGAAATGAACCAGGCAAAGATGGCGAATGTCCTTTATAGAGGGTATGAGGAAGTTAAGGGGGAGAAGCTGTTATAATCTTAAAGCTATGTTGTAAACATAGAGTTCTTCCTGTAGGGTTGTTGCAATGGCATAGAGTGTGATAGCTTTTCTCATAGGCCCTACCTATTCCAACAGGCCCTCCTGATTTCTGTACAGTTTAAAGTCTCTGTCATAAATTTTAACTGTAACTACCATATGGTGTTGTTGAGAAGATTTAATGAGCTAGTATATATAGAGTACTTAGAATAATATCTAGTATATTATTAGATATATTAGATATTAATAAACCCTATATGAAATCTAGTTATTGTTTGTTATGTATGTAGTTATCTGTTTGAGTTCTTTGTGCTAAGTACTGTGTTAAGAACTTGTGTACATTATCATTTTATATTATCACAGCAATCTTACAAGTAGTTATACTTGAGTCACATAAATGAGGAAAAAACTGAGGTTCAAAAATGTTTAGTATCTTGCCAGATATATCATAACAACTAAATGGTACAGCTAGGATTTGATCTACCTAATTGATAAATGGAGTATTACATGTAATTTTGATTCAATATACAAGAAATTATTTTATTAATTTTTAAATATTTATGCTGTATTTTTTGAATATTATATATTCCACTTTCCGCCTTGTGTGTGTGTGTGTGTGTGTGTGTGTGTGTGTGTGTGTGTGTGTGTTTTCCCTCCCTCTTTATTCTCCCTTCCCCACACTTCCACCCCTGACCCCTGGATTTTGCCATTTCCCCTTAAGAACTGGATCTCTGAAGGCGGGCATCCCCTACCACATGCTCATGGCATGCACCTGGGGCCTGGTGGGCCTGGGTCACCCGGGGTATGGTCCATTGCTCCATCTGGGGCCCAAACCCAGGACTTTCTGTGTGCAAAGCAGACATGCTAACCACTACACTGTGGAGTCTCCCCACTGGTATATTTTTGTAAATTGACAGCGCTATGTTTGGAAATGCCAGCTATAAGAAATAGTAAACTTTAAACTAAAAGAGCTAAATATCTGCCATCTGCTTGGTACTGAAAAATTGATTTATTCATATTCATGATTATACATTTATTATTTAGTACACATGGGGTTTGTCATGCAAACTCTAATTCTATAGCAGTACTAACAGTTGTGGTATAAGGAAAGCAAGGGGGAACATTTCAACATATGAATGTTATTTTATTCTGGGATGTTTTATTTTTATACTTGGGAAGGTAAAGGTTTTGTGTTCTCTGGTAGCCTTGTCTGCTTTGAGAGTATCATACGGAGTCTTAAAATGTAAAATTGTCTCAGTACTCAAACTGACTAATTTTTTTAGCCTTTCAAAGTATAGCTTGTGAAATTTTTCAAGAGAGTGAATCTTTTCTCTTTTAAATATGATCATTTTTGAAGCCTGAATCTACACTCAAGGATTTTCCTCAAGTCGTCTATATTTTATTTCATGATTGTGTTTATCCTTCTCTATGTGCTTCTATAAGTTCTCACTATAAAAAGTGTTTTCATTAACACCATGTGGTTCTGTTCTAACAAAATGTAGTGTCTGCATGTTTTAATAACCACTATATTAGGAAAGAGTTAAGCTCTGTGTCTTGGAGGTGGGTAAGGCAGCTTTTATAAGATGACTAAGAACTGGACATGGATGATGATGTGAGGTAGTACATGTTTTATTTGAGAGTGAAGGTTAGGAAAAAGCCCATCAGTTTTTCATTTTTGCTGAATGAGATGTCAATTTATACCAAGGCCATTTGAAGAATGAAATAGTGAATTCTGGGAGTGATCTGAATCATCCCCAACTCCAAAATATCCATGAGCAAGATGTGGTGTGTGTGTGTGTGTGTGTGTGTGTGTGTGTGTGTGTGTGTGTGTGTGTGTGTGTGTGTGTTTGTATGTGTCTGTGTCTGTCTGCCTGCTTGTCTGTCATCTCATATCAAATCAGCCATTGCAGAATTAAACTGCCCCAGGTAGTGAATTAAGGCAACCCTCAATATTAAGAACGGCACTAAGGGAGAATGAAAATAGAGAAGACCCTTAATTGTATAATATCACTCTGGCATGAAACATGCTATGTAGAGATTGAGCATATCTTTAATCATCAGAATAATGTTTTCAATGTCAAAAATAGTCAAGGAAAAGAGTATGGACAGAGATGACTAGAACAGCAAAGATAGAACCTTGAGCAGTACATTTATTTGGGACATTGTGGAGAAGAAGAAAAAAAGAGATAAGCAGCAGTCAGAAATAGGTTCTAAAAGGTCGGAGAAGCTCCTAAATCTACTAAACACAAATTCCAAGTGCCTGGCACCATATTACAAAGGTTTACAAAAGAAAGAATAGGGAGGAAAAAGAACTTCCTTCCCCACTTCTCACCTCTCTTTTAAAAGGAGCTTAGCATTGAAACGCCTGGCAGAAAAGATAATAGTAGTCTGCTGCTTCTTAGAGCTCTCACCTTGGAAATGGTCTTTGTTGCATATCCTTATTGTCTGTCAAAACTGCTTCCTGCTGAACTTCCTATTGTTTTTCTTGTTGCATTTATCTGGTTTTACAACCTCTTTGAGGTGGGGGTGGGTGGGTTCAGTGTTTTTGGAGGTGGGAAATGATGTGTTTTAAAGGAGACTATATTTATATCACATGTATACTTAAGTAGCTATTGGCTATATTCAATACAGTTAATATTAACTCCAGAGCTCATGTGGACAGTTGGGCTGCTAACTAATAAAGGATTTTGTAGATATCTCTTGGCTGAACTAAGCACTAGGTGACATCAAGGGATAATTTATCAGGTAGAAAATTTTACTGTGTACATATTGCTATGCAAAAATATCTTCCAAGATCTTTCACCTTAATGATTAATCCATCTGGAAAAACAAAAACTGGAACCACACAAGTTGAATGTGAAACTTGGATTTGCTCAGTACGTAGAAGTATTTCTGTAAATGATATGACATATGTGAAGGTATATGAAAGATATTACAAAAAGCCGATTCTAGATTGTGTTATTTTGCAGTGAGGAGAGTGAGAGGCTTGATTGTTTCCCCCTTGTGATCTCATAGCAGTCAGCTAATATTCTATTTCAGCATGTTATAAACATTGGAATTATTTGGTATCTTAATCACTTATTTATTTACTTAGCATATATTTAGTTTATGCTTATTAGGTGTACGACGTTGAGCTAGATATTAAGGATAGAGAAATAAATAAAATCCTGCCCTAAAAGAGATCTTTTCTTAGGGTGGAAGACAGGAAATGTATTTAAAACACAGTATTTGCCAAGGTAGAGCCTTTGGCAAGAGCCTGAAATTGCTCAATACATAGTTGCTAAGTGTGTGAGAGTATGCACGAAGTGCTAAGGAATATGTAATACAAGGCACCAGTACAAACCTTATTTGCATGAAGTGCTAAGGAATTTATTAATACTGGGCACCAGTACAGACCTTATTTGAAGGGGTCAGAGAAGGCTTCCCTTGAGTTTTCTTGAAGAAGAGAGCTTGTCCAGTAGACAAGTAGGTAAAGGGCATTTCAGGCAAGAGGAAAAGCATGTGTGGAGGCACAGAGTAATGTGAGCATGGAATATTTTGGAAATGGTGAGAGATTGGTTTTGTTTCAAATCTGGAGGGTACATGTAAAGAACTCACAAACCTGAGAAGAGTCTAGAGGGGTAGGCCGGGACTAGAAAATTAAAGATCTCTTTTTCCTTGATCCAGACTTGCTTTTTTTATTTTATTAGTTTTTTTCCTCCCCCGAATCAATTTTTGGTTTGTTGAAACTCTGTTGTTTGTTTATTTCATTAATTTTTGTTTTGGTCTTTATTAGTTTACATTCTTGTTTTCTAACATCTTTAATTGAACTGTAATTTACTTTTAATCTTTTGCAAATCAGTTAGGATTATCTTTGGCAGTATGTTACAGAAACCTGAACATTGGCTTCTTCAAATAAGAGATTAATTTTTCTCAAAAAATCTTGACAAAGTCCTGTGCTGTGCAACTTCTTGAAAAAGTCACCAACAATCCAGTTTTCTAGCTTCCTCTGTCTGTAGTGTATTGCTTTTGTCCTTTTGGTTACAAGATGCTACTTTTGATGCAAGCACCACATCTTTGGTTTAGTCTATAAGAGGGGAAGGATAAAGGATAATTTCACCAGAAAAACAGTAGCATTCCCAGAATTCCCACCTAGCAATGCCCACTTAATCTCTTTACTAGGACTGTGTCTCTTTACCACCCTAGCAGCAAGGAAGATTGCCAAATTGAACGTTTTAACTGCAAACATTGTCATTTAATTGGGGTTCCCTTAGTCAAGAAAAGGGGATAAACAATTAGTATTATCCACTATACTTGTTTTTAATGATCTTTTTATTGTTAATTTCTAATTTTATTTTATAGTGGTGTAGGAATGTAGTTTTTGAACCACAGTGATTCTTTGAAATTTTTTGAGAATTCCCTTGTGTTGTAGTACCTGTGCATTCTGGAAAATTTTTTATGAATACTTGAAAAAAATAAATAAAACCTATCTTTGTTGGGACAGGTTAGATCAGACATGTTAGTTTTTATTAAAATGTACTATATCCATACTCCTCTCTTGTCTGCTTGAGATTTTACTCCTTGAGAGGTAGATTTTATCAAATTTGCTTTGTTAGGCTATGTTGTTATATACATATAAATGGGTATTATATCTTGACAGAATAATTATTATGTAATGTGCACATAGTAGTTTTTTCATTTGATCAGTAGTTCTTAACTCTATCAGGCCCAATGTTCTTTGCATTACCTGTGTTCAAATTCTTGCTCTGTCTTTTACTGGCTGTATGGTCTTTAAGCAAGTCATTTAATCTCTTTGTACCTCAGTTTCCATAGCCATATAATGAGGGATATTAATACCTACCTCACAGTATCATTTAGAGGATTAAATGGGCTAATATATATAAAATAGTTACTCAGGAGAACATAGTATGTAGCAAGTCCTATCAATGTTATGTATATTATTGCTGCTATAACAATTTTTATGTTGAAGAGATTTTTATATTTAAAATTAGTCAGCTAGACTCAGTTTAGATGATCCTACTTTTGTTGGCAACATCCAAAGTATCGTACCCAGCAGCCATCGAAAATATATATGCCTCCTTCTCTCCATCAGGCCTGATCAGATTTTGACCTTGGCTACATCAGTTTCGTAGAACTTCTTCACAGCCTGTTTGATCTGGTGCTTGTTGTCCTGGACATCCACAATGAACACAAATGTGTTGTTGTCATCTATCTTCATCATGGCTGACTCAGTAGTAGTCAGAAGGAACTTGATGATGGCATAGTGGTAGGATATTTGGGCTACTGTCAGAGCTGCAGTCCCTTGGGCTGTCAGAAGGTGGGTAATGAGTAGATCTTTTTTGCTGTGGCTCTGTAAGCTTTTCAGCACTGCTTTCTGGGTCTTGAAAGCTTTTGCTTTGGCTTCAGCTTTGGAGAGACTGAGGCTTCCTTCGCTTTTGGTAGTATCTTCATGAAAAACTATAACTTTTTTTTTTTAAAGCGTAACAACTACACTGAGATGAAATTGATAAGTAACTTAAGTTACTATTGCTCATAATTATAAAACATCACCATGATATTGTAACTCTATGATAAATGAAAAGTAAAAGAAAATTAAATTAGTAAAAATGAAGATTTTAGTATGTAGATTTTTGGGCCTGATTCTTCTAGATGATGTATTGAAGTGAGTAGTCAGATGCTTTCATCCTCTTATAAATGACTAGTTTTAGATTTAAGAGATGACAATTAGAAGCCATTCCATGCAAGAAGAAAAATAGAAGAGACACCAATGAATATTATAATAAAAATGTAATAATATACCAGATTTACTTGTTATATGATAAGGGAAAGAGGGAAATAACTTCAATTGAAACAGATATAGCATTCCAAGACAAATTACAGATTGATGGATAGAAAACAAGGAGGTTATGATATATCTTTGTCAATTTTGTCAGAGTGTTTCTTTGTAAAATATTTATTTAATCTTGAATGATTTATTGTTTCATTAGGAAAAAAGTTGGGAGAGTAGGCATATTGAATATTTGTGGGCAGAGCAAAAATATACTTTATATTTGATATTTTGAAACAAGTGTGAAATAACTCATCATAAAAACTATAAAGGGCTTCTGATACACAGGTATTGAATTGGTATTCAGAAACCAGAAGCAGTGTTGCCATTGGTTGTCTGATTTTTTGAAATGTTGACCAATTTTCCTAGAAAATTTAGTATGTATTAAAATCATGCAAGGTGACTTTGTTTTTATGTAAAATGGAGTTAGAATCCAAGCTCAGATGATGATAAACATGTTTTTAATTTACCTGAATGTCTGGCAAGACTTAAGAATTTCATTTAGCACATGGAACCAGGTTTCCTTGTGCAGTATTGCATTGTACCTTGCAGGATGTCTAATATATGTGAATGGCAACACTCCTGCCTCCAATCACTGTTATACTTAAAATATCTCACCTGAAAACCTTAAAAAACCTCCAATGGGAGGTGGTAAAGCCTCTGTTGAAGACTACTGTTTTAAACTCTATTTGCCTAATATTAATATTGCTGTCCCCACTTACTGTATAGTTATTGTACACTCACCATGATTCCTTGACTGGAAGTCCTAAGCCACTCGTTTAATAGTTAACTTTATGATTAATTGCTTTGTGACAGTTCTCATGTTGTTGTCCTTATATTATTTCTCTCCTTACTATTTCTTGCAACTGGTCAGAGGTTTTTGCATTTCTTTCCCTCTAGAAATAAGCTTTCCAAATCAAGTTAACCATATAAATTTAGCAAACAATTTTTGAGCTGTCAGCTACTAAATGCTAGGCACTGTGCTAGAGAAGAGATTCTCAACTTGTATGTATCTTCCAAGACTACATTCTCCTACAGGGCCATAGTATCATTATTTATAACTTAGACAATTAACCTTAATTCAGTAAAATCACATATAGTCTCTATTAAGATTTACTTATTTGTTTCCAAAATGTCTGTTATAGCTTTTATGACCCAGAATCCAATCATGGTCTTACACCTTAATTTCATTTCAGTGGTTATGTCTGTTAATCTTTTTAAATCTAGAATATTGTCACATATTTTGTTTATTTGAAGAGTAGTGTACAGTTCTTTTTTAGAAATTCTGGATGTGTCTAGTTGTTATAATTAGACTTGAGTTAAACATTTCAGCAAGTTATCAGAAGGTTGATAACGTCAGATGTTTCACTTTTCGTAATGCTAAATACAACCCTTTGGTTAAGGTGCTAGCCACCAGATCTCTCCATGTAAAGGTACATTTTTCCTTTTGTAATAAGTAAGTAATCTTGGGGGCATATACAAATTTGAATATTGTTGTTTTTACTTAAAATTACTATATGTATTTTCTATGTCATTTCAAGTTCACCTGCTATGCTAAATTCTTATGAGCATATATATAGTTTCCTGTTTTTATTAAAAACAATTTATTGAATGCTTACTATGTGTCAAGCACTATGTTAAGTAATTTATATATATTATCTTGTTTATTATAGCATTATTTTATCTTCCATAACAATTCTCTGAGATAGAGACTATTATTCTCTTCATTTTGCAACAGAAAACTTCAAAGAGTAGTCATTCTAATAATTTAAGTTAAAATTTGGATTCAGTTTGCTTGTCTCCAAAGCTCCAGCACTCTGTTATTCTCTTCTTTGGAAAGCAGATTTAGAGATCCTGTGGTAGCATCAGATGAGTTTAAAAGTCAAGGAGAGGTAGAAATTTTCTTACCTTGGTAATTTTCTTTTCTTTGGTTCTTTTTTCTCTTTTTCTTTTCTTCCTTCTTTTCTAATTGTTGTAAAATATACATAACATAAACTTTACTAACTTAACCATTTTTAAATGTACAATTCAGTTCATATTATTGTGCTACCGATCTCCAGAGCTCTTTCATTGTGCAGAGCTGAAACGCTGTACCCATTAACTTCAAATACCTCCTTTTCCCCACAAACCCTGTCAATAACCATTCTGCATTCTGGCTGTGTGAATTTGACTATCCTAGGTACCTCGTATAAGTGGAATCATATAGTAATTGTCTTTTGAGACTGGCTTATTTTACTTAGCATATCTTCAAGGTTCATCCATATTGTGTCAGAATTTCCTTCCTTTTTAAGGCTGAATAGTGTTCCATTAGAGGCACATACTACATTTTTTTTATCCATCAATCTGTGGTTGGACACTTAGGTTGCTCCTCCCTTTTTTTGGCTGTTGTGAATAATGCTGCTATGAACATGGGTGTACAAATATTTTTTTGACATCCTGCTTTGAATTCTTTTGTGTATATACCCAGAAGTAGAATTGCTGGGTCAGATGGCAATTTTATTTTTAATTTTTTGAGTTCTTACATTTAAACATATTTAAAAATATCAGTTTTTTAATCCTTTTATAAGTAGTAACAATGATCTTTGTTTAGAAGACAAACTTAAGCAGAAATAGACTTTTTTCTTTACTTTGAAAATCTAAGTAGATTTGAGGGCTAATTCATTTTTGTGGCTTTGATAACTTGAAATGAATATCCCCTTGCATTTAGGCAGGTTTCCCATATTTTGTGGCCCTCTACATTTAATGGTACTTTTTTCCTCCTTTATCATCATCTGTAGTCTATTCTGTACTTTTTAAAAAAATCTATTCAATCTATTAATACTTGAGGTTTCACTGAAGTCCCATGGAGTTTTCCCTTAAGTGCCCATTCCATCAACATTATATAAATACCTCTTGTGCTGTACTTGATTCTTCTCTTTCTAATATGACTAGCCATATAGCTTATTGTTTGTCCCTTTCTAGATGGTAAACTTCAGAAAATTTTGATCAAATCTTATGCTACTTTTCTGGTTATATCCTTCCTTCAACCTCTGCCACCAAAAAATTGAAAAAGAAAGAAAAGTACTCTTACTCCTAACCCCCACCCCAAAGAGATCAACTGGGTAAACAAATGATTCACTGGCTCTTAGAAATTATATTAGAAGTATCATTTCACTGTTGTTGCTGTACTTACTGGGCCTTATGATGTTCCAGGGCCTCTAGGCACTGCAAGACAAAGATGAATATGATATACTTTCTGGTCTCAAGATGCTTTATAGTCTAGTGAGGAGATGTTTATGTGCAAAACTATGTGACAAGTGGTATATTGGTGTTTTGAATGTTGTTCTGAAGTAGTATAAAGAAGGAAGCCACAAAATAGTTTTCAGAGAGAGAGAGTCCAGGAAAGCTTCGGGGAGGAGGAGATATTTGAGTGTGGCTTGAAAGATAAGTAGAATTTGAGGAGCTAGAAGAAAAGAGAATATTTTATGCAGACGAAAGACAAAATACAGTGAGTTATGAACATATGCATCATCTTGTCCAGTTGTTTAAGAAAGTAGGTTTTTTTTCTGATTAGTTTGAAACATTGTTTATCTCTATATTTCACACATTGCTTTAACATCAAACTTTTTTAAAAGCAGACTTTTTGTTAAAAGTCAGTGATTGTTTTTAGATGATGGAAAAAAAGAGGGACTTTCAGAAAGGAGAGCCCTTATTAAAACACAGATGTCTTCTGTAAATAGAGTTGGAAAAATACAGTGTGTTCTTTGTATGTAAATGTTTCTTTTAACTTATCCATGCAGGATCTGAAAAGGAAAGCCACTTCTCTTTTATCAATCACGAGGTACATGACAACGGAATCATTGATGCACTAGGAAGAGATTTGGATTCCAAATCTCACTAAGTGATCTAGAAGAGGGGAAAGAGCCAATGTTTTGCATCAGTTTTTCTGATCACGGTTCCTGTGGCTTAGTGTTTTCCTTCCTCCTCCCCCTTCTTCTGTCTGGCCATTCTGCAACATTGGTTCTTTGAAGCTGTGATATCTGTTTTGTATTAATAGATATGCTGAATATATGGGGTTATTATCATTTCCAGGAGTTTCTAGAGATTAAAGAGTTAAGTAGATTGTCATGTTTTCTACTGGAATTTCCACTTGATCAAGTATAACATTCTGAAATAATACTCTTGAATTCCATAAGGTGATATATTTGCATAGTAAGTCCCTGTTGTGCAAGATCTGAAATAATTTTTTTAACCAGAAAGTAATGGAGTCATTGGTACTTTATTTTTTTCCTGCCTCATTCATAACTTCTCAGTAGGAAACATACATTTCAGTGAATAATTAGGCTTCTTTTGGGTAAGACAAACTATTTTCTCTGGTGGTCTTATTTTGCTACTACTGAAACCACATTTAGAGGGTGAAAACATAGTTAATTTTCTTACCAGTATTGTAGTTTTTGAAATCTGTGGAGTGTGGGTTGAAATTACAAAATAATATTTTTACATGTAAAATAGATTGAATTTTATAGAGGATGAATTCTTTAGTAGTGGACTTTACTCTGTACATATGAGTAATAGTGTGAGTGGTGTGGCCCATGTGTTTTGTATCTTACTTGAGTGTGTTTAAATGGTTATAAGATACTTTGGGTTGGATTACTACAACTTTAGCTTTGAAAAATTCCCTGACATCTTTCTATATTTAACATAAAATGCTTTTTTTCTTATAGATATGTATTTTATGGTGCTTGGAGGAGGTTTTGAGGATGTGTCTTTAGTGTCCTATAAAGATGGTTTTATTTTTCCTTAAAATTCCACAAATGGGACTTTTTCTTTTAGTGTTCTAAGATTCAGCAATTTTGGCCGTGAGAGAACCAGCCTAATAAATTTCCCTCATTTTTTCCCTAAAGTATAAAAGGAAAAAAAGAACATGATTTCTTGAGATGTTATTAATAGTTTTTTTTCTGGCCAGCTTAATGTGAAACAATTTTGCTCTTGGATAGAATAAATTCATCTTCATTAATGGAAATGAGGCCTGATGTAATCAGAATTTACGTAATAA
Source organism: Cynopterus sphinx (assembly GCA_030015415.1). NCBI lineage: Eukaryota > Metazoa > Chordata > Mammalia > Chiroptera > Pteropodidae > Cynopterus > Cynopterus sphinx. The sequence goes on from CM057387.1 coordinate 101,104,286, forward strand.
TGTCACCTACCCTGTCTATTTTATCTAAACTGGCACTAAAATACTTAGGCATGTTTCATATGTGGAGACTTTGTATAGCTGCCCTTGAGCCTCTTTTCTTGTCCTATTTTCCAGGTGCGCCACCGAGCTTCTGGTCAGGTGATGGCTCTTAAGATGAACACTCTGAGCAGTAACCGGGCAAACATGCTGAAGGAAGTGCAGCTTATGAATAGACTATCCCATCCCAACATCCTTAGGTAATGGCTTTTTTGTCCTTCTGGGGATCAGTGAGAAAGATGAAACATTGTTGGAGGCTTCTTAGAATAGCATTAAGCTAAAAAGTGGGCTTCAGAATTTTCTGCTGACTCAGTCTTGCTGGGGTTTAGCTGTGCTGTAGGTCTTTTTCTACCTATTGAGACATAATTTTCTGGTAATTGACTGCATTTAGTAAAACAACTTCCTTCTGTCCCTCAAATTGCTTTACTATTAGTAGCAGCTCATCAGAATTGTTGTTTCCTATTGTTGAACTGGTAATTTATCAGAGGAAAGATTTTAGTCTTTATACAGTATTTAATTGTTAATTGCTTAATAATTTAATTGCTTAATAATTAAATCAATGAATGAAAATTAAAAATTCAATTATGCCTCAGACTATCCTTAACTTTCAGTACTCACTTTAGGTGACATAGTTTACCTTTTTAAAGAGGATTATTTTTATATATAATAAAGTTTTTATATGTAATAAGTTTATATAATCATCACTTTCTAGTAATCAGCATCTGAATCTTTCTTACTCTATCTTGTTTTTTTACTGAGTTGAGTATATTTCCAAATGAAACTATGAGGGAGAAGAAACTTTCCTTTAACCTCCGAGGTTCTTTCAGCTCATCTAATAATTAAATAACCAAATTTAATTACATATTTACTCATGGGGACGCCACATGCATGGAAGAATCAAAGTCCCTCACATACATGAGAGTTCAGAGACAGAAAAGCAAAATGAGGTATATATAACATTCTGAGCCAAGGATGAGGTAAGGCACCTTGGGGCTTCAGTGGATCATTGCAGGGGTGATAACAAGTGCAAATGTTCAGTAATTAGTAGTTTGCCCTGCCATATAGATAGGTCAATAAAAGGTTATCTCTGATAATCTCTTATTATGGGCAAGGCCCCTAATTCAAATTCTTCTAGGTAGTTAAAGGTGTGGGAGTGGGAGGAAGAAGTTTCTCTTGAGCCTGTAGGGTCTAGGTTCCTTTAGCTCAAAATAATCTGCATACCACAGAGGCACATCTTGTGGTGACTTGTTCTGAACTCCTGCAAAACCAAATAAGACAATTTAAATCAATATATATTTAAGTAGGGCTTATGAATAAGACAGTTTGAAAAGATAAAAGTACTATTTACCTAGGGTCATTTATTGCTAATGTTTATATTGGATTAGAGTGAAGTCATATAGCTTAAGTATAGTTTACATGTTTGGACAGTAGTAGTAAATTATGGAATTAGATTATAATGCTTACTTGAAACTTCTGTCTTAATATAGAATGATTGGCTTCCTAGTCCACTATGAAAATGTTCAGCATGTATTTTTATTATGATGATTTTCTCCCTAATCCACAGATCAAGTAACATATTTTTGGTGATGTGTCATACATCAGAAAGGTATAAAGATATATATATATATATATATATATATATATATATATATATAAAATAGAATGTCTACTAGCAAGGAATTTACACTCTAATTGGGGATCTAGGACTTACATACATGAAAAGAGAACTAATAAAATCAGCTGGGAGACCACCACTTGGAGTAGAGCAAACTCTTGCTATAGAAGTGCAAAGGAATGAGAGATCATATTAAGTTGGTAGAGTTAGAGAAGTTTTCTTGGAGGAGGTTGACTCTAACTGGAACTTGAATTTTAATAGGATTTTAGAAGATAGGGAAGAAATTCAGAGCAAAGGAGCAAAATAGTAAAGAAAGAGCAATAAAGCAGAGGTTGAAAGTACAAAGCCTTTTAAGGAGTCAGTGAATAAAACTCCCATTTGGCTAATCAGACCAATAATGACAAACCATTTAATGAAGGCTTGTGTTATGGATGCTTTACCTATTTAAAGATTTAATTTTCATAGCTATTCTCCATTGAAGGAACTGAGGCCAAGAAATTATGTGTTGGCTAAGGCCTGTGACTGAGATCCTAGACTCTTCTATCATGCTTCTAGAAGAACTGAGGATTTGATAGGATGGTATTGGTAGATAAGGGTAGAAGGGTAGAATTGAACCAAATTATTTGGAAATGCTTTGCATGAAGCTAGGAAAATTATATTTAATGCTCTGTGTATTGAATTCTGAGCAGGGACTAGCTTGACAGAGGGTAATGGATGGCAAACAGAGAAATGGTTTAGTGTTGGGAGACTAAATGTTTGAGGGTGAGATGGAGGAGGCTTGATTTGATATTCTGCTTTGGAATTTTAAGCTGATCTTATTTTCATCTTCCTTAAAAAAACATTTTTATTGTTTTTGTTACTATCTCAGAAGTGATATTTCATTGCTGTGGAACCTATGGAAAGTAGGGTTAGCAAAAATAAATAAATAAATAAAAATAAAAATTGCCCTTAACCTCAGCACCTAGGGATCAAACTAGTATTAACACAGGTATATTTCCTGCCAGCTTTTTTGATTTCACTATTTCTTTTCTTACTCTCTTCTCTGAGAACTTGACAGGTGAATACATTGGAAGATTGACTTTCAGTAATCTTACTCAATCACAGCAAACTTTAAAAAATATAGTTGTTATATAATAGAATAGTACAGTATAATATGATCAGAAATAAAGGCTCTCAATTCTAGATCAAGATGCCTAGATTTCAATCCTGGATCTTGAAAAAGCTGCATAACCTCTGATCCTTAGTTTTCCCACCTATAAAATGAGGGTAATGACAGTAACTACATCAGAGAGTTGTTATTGAGGATTAATTAAACAGCACATACAGAGCCCCTAGAATATCACCTGGCTTGTATTAAGTATTCCGTAGTGTTAGCTCTCATTATTAATTTCTTTTCCTCTGGCTAATGCTTTAAATGGCCATTGAAGCCTGTCTTTTATCATTCATTCACTCACCAAACATTTGTGGCGTGCCTGCCACTGTTTTTAATACATTCAAGGCTAGACCAAGGCTATTGAGAAGAACTTTCTTGGACAGTACTAGGCTGGAGTCCACCTACATCTTTGATCTTGTGTCACAAAATACATGTATGTGTGTTTCGGCTTAGAAATGTGTTGTATGTGATACCATTCCTGTTATGATGTCTCCTCGAGTTTCTTGGCCTATCTCTTTTTGGTCCTGTTGTTCAGGAATGACATCCCTCCCTTTTAACTTACAAGAAGTAATTTTTTTTGTTCTCAGCTAAATTTTCTAATATAGAAGAGGTAGTGTAAACCCTATCTTGATCTGTACAATAAACCAACAAATGAGATAAAGTGTATAAAGTCCATGGATTTGTTATAATCCACAACTATATAATACATGAAAATTATTGTAATTGTTAACCATGATGGGTTTTATACTTGGATGGTGACTCTTTTTTCTCCATAAGCCGTCTGTCTCAAATATACTGCAGTTAAAAGCCTGGAAGTGGTTTAATTTTTAAAAGAAGCTTCTTATTGTTCATATCTTTTATGTTTTTATGTCTTCACTTCCATTGTATATTTTGAATGCAACAAAAAGAAATTATCTTACTAGTGGCCTAGAGCAAACAGAATCCTCTTGGCTTTCATTACTCATAAAAGTTCTAACTATAGCAGAAGCATTTATTATACTTCCCTAGGACTCCTTAAATATCAAACTGAGCAGAACTGTATTACCCTCTAAAAATTTTTAGTATTTTTATTTCATAAATACTTTTCTAGTTGTCTTAGAAATTTACTAAAACTTTTTTTTTTTATATTTAAAAATTTTTGTGACTGTTAGCATGGCTCATAGTCTATTTTCAAAGCAGTAAATATTTTAAGCTCTCTTATAAGTGCAGAAGCTGAAGCAGAAGTCTGAACCAAAGTTTTCCCTCAAATTGAGATTATTCGATTTAAATTGGGAAGAATCCACCTCTTGGAACCCTACAGTTTTCACAGAGATGCTTCCTTGGGACTGACTGCAGGAGGGAGATTGCTCAGCAGATGAGATTTTCAATTCCCTTCTCTTTATCCAGCCAGAGACACCTCCACTTTTTTTTCTGTTTTATATTGAACTGTTGTATAAGAGTTTTGAAGAAACGGTCTCCTGCTTATAAACAAAGAAAAAGTTGAAAATCATTGTATTAGTCATTTGGAAAGTCTATATAGGAAAGAAGGCTATGTACATGACCTGGCAGATGCAAAGCATCCATTCTTTTAGGCACACCTTGGTCCTCTGCTGGCACAGCTATTTTGTGCCCAGCAGGAGTGAGTAAGCTGAACTTCACAGTTTTCTCTCTTTTTCTTAACCCCAATCTTCCTACTTCCTCCTTTCTTTTTATCTTTCTCCTAAGATTTTTAGTTGGAAGGAAAAGAGTGGGCCTCGTAAATCATAGAGGCAGTAGGTATGTGTGTGTGTGTGTGTGTGTGTGTGTGTGTGTATATTGTGTGTGTGTATGTATTTTTTTTTAATACGTAGATACAGTTAAGATTGGTTGTTTTATCATTAGTAGCTCTAGGTTATCAGTTAAAAAAAGGAACAATAAAGTGCTTTGTTGAGTGCAGGGACTGATTGTCTGGGCCCCTTGTGAATAAGGTTGTTTATGCCAGGAAGTCTTGTGCTCAAGATCTGTAACCCAATTCCATGCCCTGCTCACTTCTACTCCCCAATGGCCTTTCTGAGGACCTGTACCAAGACTTGTTATTCTTCATGCTATGAGAAATTTAATATATTTTTTATAGACTCCTCATTTTATTCTCATGCTTTTTTTTTTTTTTTTGGTCACATTCTGGACTTATTTTCCTATCTACCAGTTTTTGTTTAGAATTGTTTTAGCTTCCTTTCAAAATCTATTTGTAGCAGTATGATTGACATTTTGTTAAAATGGAGAACATGCTTACAGTGTTCCAGACATTTACTTGGAACTACTCATACTCAGTCCAGCCTTGTGCTAGGTAATATCATGGTAAATATAAGAGAAGTAGAGGGCTATTGTCTCCCAGATAGTCTCCTTAGGAAGCAAACTGTACCTCTAGGAACAGACTAGTATCAGCTAATGCTATGAGGATTCGGCAGGATATTTTTCTAATCTCAGTTATTAGGATAGCTGTCTTTCCAGTTATCCATTCTGAACATCCCCAAATCATCTTTAGTTATTCCTTTTATTTCTTGCTTTGGATCAGAAGCTAAACTCGATTCTAAATCTTCAAAGCCTTTTGCATCTTTTTTTCCCCTTATACATCTATCAGGTCAGCCTTCTTCACTTTTGCCTGGAACGAATTATTTTCCCTCTTCGCCTCCCCTCCCTGCCTTCGTTATTACTGATACACAGCTCTAATTGAATAGCTTCTTTCTTTAATAATTTTTGTGGCTACCATTGATTTCAGAATTGAGTCAAAAATATTTTAACTGACAGTTAAGGTTTGATTTGTTTTTCCAGCTGTATCTTCCACTATTCCTCTTATTCAATGAATTCCATGATTTTCGAATTGTGTTCTCTTGGACAAGTTATTTGGACAAGATCTCTGCGCTTTGGTTTTTTCTTTTTAACTAGGGGTATGGACCGGGTCATTGGTTAGAAATCACACTGAATTGATCTTGAATAATTTTTAAATGATCAGATATAAAAAAATATATTAACTCAGAGGTGTGTGTGTGTGTGTGTGTGTGTGTGTGTGTGTGTGTATGTGACAAAATAAATGGGAAGTGTTTAAAAATGATGGATTAGCTTTTTCACAGCAAGTTTGTTGCCAGAACACAGGTGTCGTTAAAACCACCACTAAATCTAAGACAAAATGGGAAAGGAAAAGATTCATTTCAGTGTCATCATCAGACATGTAGATTTGGGTAAATCTACTACTACTGTGATGGTATCAACAAAAGAACCATCAAAACACTTGAGAAGGTGGCTGCTGAAATGGGAAAGGGCTCTTTCTGATATGCCTGGGTCTTGGACAAACTGAAAGCTGAACATGAATGTTGTATCACCATTGATATTTCCCTGTGGAAATTTGAGACCAGCAAGTATTATGTAACTTATCATTGATGCCCTAAGACACAGAGACTTAATGAAAAACATGATTACAGGCACATCTCAGGCTGAAAGTGCTGCGCTAATGTTGCTGCTGGTATTGGTGAATTTGAAGCAGATACCTCCAAGAATGGGCAGACTTGTGAGCTGAAGGAGAAGATTGATTTTCATTCTGGGAAAAAACTGGAAGATGGCCTAAAGTTTTTGAAATCTGGTGATGCTGCCATCATTGATTGATATGGTACCTGGCAAGCCTATGTGTGTTCAGTGCTTCTAACTATCCTCCTCCCCTGGGCTGTTTTGCTGTTGGTGATACTCCTCTATGAAACTGACAGTTACTCTGGGTATCATCAAAGTGGTTGACAAGAAGGCAGCTGGAGCTGGCACAGTCACCAAGTCTGCCTAGAAAGCAGAGAAAACTAAATGAATATTATCCTCAATACTTACTACCCCAGTCTTAATCACTGGTAGAACAATGGTCTCAGAACTGTTGTCTCAATTGGGCTGAATAGTTAAAATACTGGTTAATGATTACAGTGCATCATAAAACCTTCCAAAGGAAAGGAGAATATTTTGTGGACCATTCGATTTTCTTCATGTGGCAGTTTTTAAGTTAATAGCTTTTAAAATCAGAACTTTATAATGTAAAAAACTTGACCAAAAATCTGTCACAGAATTTTGAGACCCATTAAAACAAAGTTTAATGAGAAACCTGTTTGTTCTTTTGGACGACACTGTGACTTCCTATAGTAGTACTTAAGTAAAAGAGTTCTGGTGTTACATCTACTGAAACTTTAGAATTTGATAGTTCTAGGTTAATGTGTTTTCTGGGTGGGAACTTTCGGTTTTTTCACTTTGTCTTAAGGAGAGGAATCATCTGTTTACATGATAAAAAGCTATGAGAAGAGGTCTGGTTGGTGAAACACTTCATTGGTTAGGACAGATAACCAAAGAGTAACTTTGTTTATGTGTAAGCAAGTTTAGAAAGGCCATATTCTGTAATATTAAGGTCTACATGGTACATATAAAATTTTGTGTAGTTACATCAATATTGACCTTGTTATGTCAAATTTTAGTTTTCTAATTATTGGAATGTGAATTCTCACATTTATAGATAACTTAGATACTTTAAAGAATATAAAATGAGGCTTATATAGTGTTGAGCATTGTCTCACTACAATTAATTGTATCCAGATTCTAGGAAAAATAAATGATATTGGAAATTGAAAAAAAAAAAAACAACTATGGAGTAAAGTGGATCTTTCTGATGTTATCTGTAATATTAGTAGCTAGATGAGTCTCAATATAGCCCTCAACACAAATTTTGTAATGCTAGCATATTTGTAAGTTAGTCTTAACATTTCTTTTGTTTTCTCTGTGCCAAAATGAAGGTATAAGTACTTAGGATTTGAGTCTAAGTTTCAATTTTATATAACCAGAAAATTTTGTAAGATAAAATATAGAATAAGCTTCAGTAATATTTATATCATTGTTTGTAGGTAGTGAAGTAGTACAACCCTAGAAAGTAGATGATTTTTAAAAATTTTATTTTTATTGAGATATAATCTATATATAATGGAGGATGATTTTTAATATAAACAATGACCACCATTTATTGAGTACCTATTATGGACTACTATTCATCATTTTCCTACCCCACCCCCAATTTTTCCTTTCTAGACCACTCCCATCTCAGCAAATAGAACCATCATTCATCTACTACTTAGGCCAAAATCTAGGAGTCATCCTTATTATCTTTTCTTTACACCCCATTTTAAACCATCAAGTGGTTCAGCATTATCTTTAAAATATGTCCGAAGTCTAACTACTTCTTATCACCTCTACAGCCACCATCCTAACTCCACCCTTTTAATTGATCTCCTAGACTCCCATCTAGCCAGATGGACCTTTCATACCATATCCTCTCCCCTCACCCGCCCCGCCAACTCCAGCTGAATTTTCTTCTATGACTTTTTGTCACCCTTCAAATGAAATCCAAACTCTGGGCTTTGACGTACAATGCCTGAAAGGATTTGACTTACCTGCTTCTTGGACCTTATTTCTGACCACTCATCTTTTATATTACACCATTTTAACCTTCCTTATTGGCTTTTTTGTTTCTCAAATACACCGACCTTTTTTCCACTTTAGGATCTTTATACTTACTTTTCCCTTTTTCTATAATGTCCTTATCCCAGAAACATATGGCATGCTTCTGCTGAGATAGCCCCTCTTCAAAGAGATCTTTGTTGGCTAGCCCATCTAGAGTAGCCATCCATATCACTATGTATCTCTTCACTCTGCTTTGTTTTTATAGCTTGTGTCATTTCTGAAAATATCTTGTTTATTCATTTATTTACTTATTGTTTGTAGCCTCCAGTATAGGATGAGTTCCCTGAGAGTAGAACTTATTCATTATTGTATTTCCAGTGCCTATAGAACAGTATCTATAAAAATAGATACCAATTAGAAGCAAGCCAGTTTGTACCACAGAAACCTAAAAAACTCAGGAACTAAAGGTGGGTGTCAGGCTTGGGCTGAAAACAGAGGACTATTTTAAGTCTTTTAAAGGGGAAACGAGGCCTGTAAATCGCCGTCGCTATTCATTGCAACTAATAAGTTAACTCTCATCTACCCTGACAAGATGACTTTTATTTTTGGAGAAAAAATGAATCAGCAGTGCTTCATACTAGGTAAGCATCTAACTTGACGGAAGATGGAGAAGGAATACTGAGAAGAGAGAGATGAATGGATAGTCTACACAGTGTATAGTGAGGCTGTTGCTGCTTCTAGTCCTCTTCTGTCACCTGGCTCTCAGACAGGCATGAATCATCCCCATCTCAGTCTCACCCTTACCACCTGCCAGGAAATTGGTGGATTTGGAGAAATTGAGTAGCCCTAGGTAAAAGAAAACTTGAAAAAGTAACCACAAAAAAAAAACCTTATAATTATTTACTTATGGAAGACAAAGAGGAGATAATGTATCTGTGAAACAAGAGTAGTATACTATAAAATAGGAATAATTGAGAAACAAAGATTCTCAAAGAATCTTGGAAGTTAAAAAATGTTATAAAACCATTTGAATAGAAGGTCGAGGAGATAAAGTTGAGGAAATTTTCCATTAATAGAGAAAAATCAAAGATGGTAAATACAAGAGAAAAACAAATTAAATGGTCAATCCAGGAAATCTCTTTTTGATTAATACAGGAACATTTCTAGGACTGAAAGGCATGAACTTCTAGATTGAAAGGGCCAAGTAAGTGCTCAGCACAATGAATGAGAAGACTTACTCTACAGCATAGGATTATGAAGTTTTAGAATATGGGTAATAAAAATAAGATCCTAAGCACTTCCACAGAGGATAACAAAACAAAACAAATCTCATACAAGTAATTGAGAAAATTAAAATTATATTAAACTTCTCAACACAGGCTCTGGAAAGCTAGACCAATAACACAGTGCTTTCTGAGAGAATGTTGTTGTTTCCTACTAAGAATTCTCTATCTATCCAGACTATCCAGTCAAGCATGAGGATTGAATAAAAACATTTTGAGTCATGCTAGGTTTTGAAAATTTTGCCTCTTGTGTACCTTTTCTTATGAAGCTACTGGAGGCTGTTACCTTTCAAAACAAGTGGGTGAACAAAACAACAAAATAAAAAGGAAGTCATAAGATCTAGAAAGAAGAAGGTAGAAAGATGGTAGCAAATTCCAAGGTGACTGCTGGGCAACAGTCTAGAGAATAAGCAGTCCAATCTGGAGCAGGATCAAGAGCTCCAGGAGAGATGTTGGGGAAGGGAATTTAAGGACAGAATTTATAGATTTTCAGATGTGTTTGGCAGAGTAGAATTCATATTCAGAAGAATTTTACAATTCTATTGGAGGCTTTGATGATTCGGCATGTAATCACTAAGCAAATTAAAGATTAAACAAAACAAAAAAATTATGCAAGAAATAAAATATAACACACTACTTGGCTTAATAGTGATTATAATCAGTTATAATAATGTAAATGCTGAATCTTGATTTGTTTCTCTGGAATATTGATTTTACCCAAAATTGTCTCATAACAATATTGGAAGGGAAGTAATTTAAGAAGGTTGAATTCTCAGCCTCCATTTTGGAAAGTCAGTAGAAGGTCAGAAATAGTAGTATCAGTATGTTGGAACTGTAATGGTAAATAGAAGAAACAGCTTAAAGAGTTGAAAGTGGTTCTCTCTGGAGAGTAGTATTCAATGGTAGTGTAGGCAGTCCAGGGGACTATTATAACTGATGAAAATTAAGTTAGGAAGCTATTACAGTAATTTAGAGATTGCTGATTGTGGCTTGGCCTGTGTGGTGGTAGTGAAGGTGGAGAAAAAGTAGTTGGATTCTGGATATTTTTGCAAGTAGAGGCAATGGGATTTCCTAATGGATTGGGTTGAGGATAATAGCACAAAGGAAGGAAGAGTCAAGGATGACTCCTAGGTTTTTGACTTGAACAACTGGGAGAATTGAATTGCCAGCAACTACACCGGGGAACAGGTTTTGAGAATGGGAAATCAGGAGATATCAAGTTGGAAGTTGGATAAACAAGACTGGAATTTAGAGGAGAGGTTTGGGATAGTTGTGTCTCTTAGTAGTTGGGAGACCTTAGGTAAATTACATAACCTCTGTAACTTCAGTTTTCTTATCTGTGTAGTAGAGAGTAATAATAGTACTTCCAAACCAGGGAAAATTAAATGAAATAATATGCATAAGGAATTTATCACAGTGTAATGCATTAAATCTTAACTGTTATTTTTTAAATTGTTATTACTAATATCATAATGATCTGAGGCATCATGTATTGAGGCTGTGTAGCATAAAGCTTAAGTTAGAGATTCAGTACTGACTCTGCCACTTGCTAGTTGTGTGACCTTTGGCAAGCCACTAATCCCTCTTCAGTTTTTTTTAATGCAAATGAAATAATAATAGTTTTGTAAGGGTTAAATGAAATAATTCCTGTAAAAGTTACTTCAAACAGTGTCTGACACATTGTAAGTGCACAGTAAATGTTATCCATCATTATCACTATTTGTTCTGAACTCCTTGAAGAAGGGACCATCATGTTTATTTTCTATAGCCCCCACTTAATCTTAACCCTTTGTCTGGCACCGTGCTTAAAATATATGTGATGGACAGTAAAAAAAAAAGGTTAAGTGTTCTCTTTATCTATGGAGAGCACAAATTTTGCACATAGTAATTTCTTGATGTGTGTGTTAGATTGAATCATTTTTTTTCTCTATACATTTATTCTACTTCATGAGAGGGAGAAGAAATAAATCATTGTGAGAGTGTTGTTTCAGAAGTATTCTCACATAAATTGAAGTTTGTGTTTATATTTTGCTGTTTTGGTGTGAGTTTACGAGTAATCTTAGAATAAAGGACAAATTTGGGAAAAAGGAGGAAGCCTTTTCAGTGCTTGAGGAGATAATCTAGATACTTGGGTTTCTGGATATTAGTTTCTTGTAAACCCATTTTGGGTATATTTAAAATCACTGCATATATCATTAATAGCTCTGCCTTTGTCAGGAGACTGTATTTTGCTGCTTGCATGGTAGTTTTGAGCAATGTGGTTTAAAATTTTCTGTGAAATAAAGAAAATACTTAGAGAGTGAACTCATTCTTAGTCTCAGTTTACTTTCAGTTATTCAAGATAGAGGACATTTTTTTCTCAGAAATCTAGGATATTTTTGTATTTAGTAAACTGGTTTAATATTTATAAGCAAGCAAATCTAATTTTAACTTATTAGATTTTTGCATTGTTATATTTTTAAAAAAGGTAAAATTAGACCATGAACTTGATTGGTCCTCTTGTTATTATCTGTAGTGCTACTGACATGATCTAGTGATTGCTGAGCAATGTTTATTCTGCCTTTATCTATCTTAATGTTGAACTATAAAAACCAGGGACAAAAGAGAATGCCAGACTGAACCAGCTCTGTTTAGTGTCACCTGATGCAAAGCTCTAGTGGTTAATGTCTGTTCAGCTGAGTTATCCCTATGAGTCCTCATATTTAGAACCTAGCACAACCAGTTTCTGTGATGTAATATCTCTAACACACATTTGAACTGCAGCAAGCCTTACCCAAGGATATTATTGCCTTTTTTATGGGTCTAGATTCATAGCACTTTTGGGACTTGAGATCTGAGCCATTGCCCTATCTTCTCCTTTTTGGTAATTGGTAAGTTTTTCTAGTCTAAGAGGGTGATGGTATCTTTGCTTTATTTGGGAGTAACATGCAAAGCAATTCCTTTTAGTGCCACATGTTAAAGCTTAGTGGAATCTGGTGGAGTATATTGCAGGACCTTTCCTTCTAAACTTATGGGAGGAAATCAGATAAAAATATATCAAAACTTATGGAAAAACTTTTTAAGATAAACCATTCTAAGTAGGTCTAAGATATAGGCCTTTTAGAAAGCCTATTAATATAAAAATCATACCCATATTTTAATATTCTATTATAGTTTTATTTCAGACTTCTTAATTGTTTCTTTTACCATAACTTTGGAGTCAGAAATTTTTCTGGAAAAACCAGTACAGATCAGAAGAACTACAATATGTGTGGTGCTTATTGCTTAAAGTTGTCAGTAGAAAGGCTTGTAAAGCAAACCAGTTAGATTTTCATTGTTTTACAGATAGTTCTTTTTTATGAATCAAAAAATGAAGTTATTATTGAACCAGTGGCCTTTTTTCTTCCATACCTATTGTCATAGAAAAAAAACATGGGTTTTAGAACCAAACAGGTCCAGATTCTGGTCCCTTCTCTAACCTTTGTCAAGTTGTTTAAATGCTCTGAACCTCATTTTCCTAGATGATAAGATGAGGATAATTTCATCTCTGGTAATATGTGTAAAACACCTAGCACAGTTTCCAGATATATTGTAGGTGAGCAATAAATAATAATTTACTTTACAGCTCTGAAATAATGGCCACAGAACTCTTACTAGGTCCTGTTATGTGGTATTGAGGCTGTCCAAGTCTAACAGTAGTGTCAATGTTTTTTTTTCTTCTAGAATGAGGAGAGCTAGATGTGTTTTAGACTACTGTCACATCTCTCCCTCTTCTGTTTAGGTAATAAACTTTTGAAAAAGGACAACTTTTAAACTTAATGGTTTATACGGAACTGTGAACTCAATAAATTAACTGGATATAAATGCCACCGAGGAACATAATAATATTTTTTTCCTTATGCTTGCTTGGGAGTCAGAGCCCAAAGTCTATTCTAGATCTGTGAACATTATGACATAGGATAGTGACCCATAATTTTTTTTGATTATGTATCTGTTTTAATTTTCTGTGGCTGTCACAACAAATTACCACAGTCCTACTGGCTTAAAAGAACACAAAATTATTATTTTATAGTTCTATTGGTCAGAAGTCTGATTTGTGTCTTATGGGGCTAAAATCAAGGTATTGGGAGGACTGTGTTTCTTTTGGGAGATTCTAGGAGAGAATCTATTTCCTGACTTTTTTCAGTTTCTAGCAGTTGCTTGCATTCTTTGGCTTGTAGTCCTCTTCGTAACTTAAAAGCTAACAGTGACTGATTTAGTTTGTTTCCTGTTGTATCCTTTGGACACTGATTCTTCTGCCTCCCTCTTCCACCTTTGAGGACCATTGTGATTACATTGGACTCACCTTGATAATCTAGGATTTTCTCTGTTTTAAAGCCAGTGGATTATTAATTTAATTGCAATTTTAAATTATTCCCCTTGCCATATAATATAACATACTCATGAATTCTGGGGATTAGGACATGAATATCTTTGGACATCTTCTGCCTACCCTAGTATCCCATTTGGGAAACATTTTTGAGCACATCCCAGGTGCTACTATTAACCCATGTTAAATATTAGTAAAACTCAAAAATTTTTCCCCTCTTTAATTCCACCCTCTTCCCTCCTACTACCTCTGACCCATGGATGTTGCTGTTTCCCCTTAAGAACTGGATCTCTGAAGGCAGGGCGTCCCCTCCCACATACTTGCGGTGTGCACCTGGGGCCTGGTGCACCTGGGGCCTGGCACCCCCAGGGTATGGTCCGTGGCTCCACCTAGGGTGCAAACCCAGGACCTTCTGTGTGCAAAGCAGACGTGCTAACCACTACACTATGGAGCCACCCCCCCCCCCAATTTTTCTTTTTTATATAAAAAAATTTATATAAGTAAAATTTTTAATTTTGTTCCCATACTTCAATAGATAATCTTGCTCATTTCCTAATTTGGAGACTGCTGGTTAATAGTAGGCTTAGGAAAATTCCTGTCCTGGAATAAGAATTGTAACTTTTAATTGAATTCACTAAGTATTTACTGAACATTAACTATGAACAAGGCAGTGTTTTAGGTATATATAGAGACATAAAACTGCGTGGTATATTTAAGCCAGGTGGGCTAACTACTCTAGTAAACAATTTAAAGTCTTGTTGGCTTAAAAGCTTGTTTCTTATTTATGTCCCAGTCCAATTCATGTTGGTTGGAGGTAGAAAGAGAGCTCTTATTTTTTTTTTTTTCATCGGGGACAGGGCCTTAGATTGCTCCACTGGATCTCCTCTATCTGCTGGCAGATGAAGGAATAAAATGGGAAGGATAGTGATGAGTTTTTTATGGGCCAGGCCTAGAAATGACATAATCACTTCTGCCTCAGTACCACTGATCAGAACCCAGTGTTATGGTCTTAAGCAATTATTATAGAAATGTAGTCTACTTCAGGGGAATGTAGTTTATATCAGAGGAAAAGGAAGCAATTTAGTGAACAAGTAGCCATTCTCTTCCATGCATAACATCCCTGTCCTCAAGAACCCTTTAATTTAGTGGAAGAAACAGACAAAGATAAAACTTGATGTAGAAGGGCAGGCCTAATAAGGGTTACAAAAGAGATTTATATAGAGTGACATGAATGTAGAGAGGAGAGAAAGATTAACTTTGATTAGAAAGATTAGGGAAATATTTGAAATGATGTCTCTGATATAGGAATTATTATGACCGTCCTCAAAGGGCTATTTTAAGAATTAAATGACTTGATATGTGGTAGTTCCTGGCACACTAAATGGTATAAAAATGCTTGGTGGTGGTGGTGGTGGTGGTGGTGCTGCTGTTGTTATTTGGAGATATTCTTGAACTGAGTTTTTAAGAATTGGTAGAGGTTTGCAAAATGGATTCCAGGTAGACTCATTCTAGCAACAATATGGGAGTGGGAGAATCTAGGCCATATTTCGGAGTGACAGGTTATATAACTAAAACATAGAGAATGTAGGTGGATGTAATAGGAGATAAGGTAAGAGTGGTTTGGGTCAGATCATCTAGACTCTTGAATAACATGCTAAAGAATTTGATGATTAGGACGTGGACATCTTTGTTTATTTTTATATCTTTTTTATAACCATATCAAGAGGTAATATAACACTGTGATTAAGAGCACAGACT
Source organism: Cynopterus sphinx (assembly GCA_030015415.1). Lineage (NCBI taxonomy): Eukaryota > Metazoa > Chordata > Mammalia > Chiroptera > Pteropodidae > Cynopterus > Cynopterus sphinx. The sequence continues at coordinate 101,119,912 of CM057387.1, forward strand.
TTGGAACCCACTGTTTTGATTTGACTGCTGGTTCTGTCACTTTTTAGCTATATGACTTTGGGCAAGTTACTTAATTTCTATGAGCCTGTTTTTTTATGCATATGATTTGGATAATGAGAGTACTACTTCAGTGGGTTGTTGTAGGATTAAATGAATATAATGTAAAGTGCTTAGAATAAGACTTGCATAGTAAGTGATCTTTAAGAGTTAGTTGTTATCATAATTATTATAATCATTACCAATGTCTGCCACATGGTAGGTGCTCAATAATTTTTGAGTGGTCAGAGTTTTAAATTTACAGCAATGTTTATATACTGTTATATGCCAGGCAAGAGAATGCTGTTAAGAAGCTTGTGGTCTAGTAAAGAACATATAAGCCATGCTATAAAACCTAGTTAAAGATAGGAAATGATGACACTATAGGACAGTGGTGTAGATGAAGTGCCATGGTAGTTCAGAAGCCTATTAGTTCACAGGGGAGCTGCATTTGTTTGTGGGAAAGGAAATATTTGACCTGGGCTTTGATGATGAGTGGAATCTGTTTGGAATTGAGTGGGAAGGTGCATTTTACCCAGTGATAATAGTCTGAAAAAAGGCCAAGTTGTGGAAAAGCATGGTAATGACACTTTATGGGGAATGGTAAGTCATGCTACAGAAAAGACTGAGGCAAATTAAGTCTCTGGTCAAAGGCTATTAGTAGTATCAGGATTGGGAGTTTCCTGTCTTATTACCTTTAGAGATCAGCTGTCAATGTATGGCCCATAGACCAAACAGCATCAGCATCACCTGGGAGCTTATTAGAAATTCATACTTTCAGCCCCCACCCTCCATAGAATGGGAGTCTACAATTTACAGGATTTCTAGGTGATTTGTTTGTACATTAAAATTTAGGAAGCACTGATCTAAAAAAACAAAAGCAACTTCTCTACTTCTTAACATGAATGTGTGTGTAATATGAAACTAAAAATAACAAAGTTGAGTAATCACTCCCTCTCAAACACATGCATTAAGAAAGTACTCCCTTCTTGAGCTAAGTAATTCTAGCTGGCATGATTTTGGGTGGTAGTAGTAGGGAAAAAGAATCCTTCAGAGTTTAATTTTTTAAGGTCCTGTTTCATACCAAAAAATATTTGAGATTTTATCCACAACTTAGATTTTGATATAATTAGCAATAAAAATTTTAGTGAAAACTGACTGTTAATATTAAATACTTTTCTAGGCATATATTACTTTGTTACTTCCCTTCAGAGTAAATTCTATTTATAGTAACTGGAATGATTAACTCTGCTCAAGCTCCTCTTTCAATATAAAGCTAATGCCTGTCTCAGCTTGCCAGCTTTGTGACACCATTTTGGATGTGTTGGTGGTAGAAAGGAAATGAGGTTGAGGAGGTCAGGCAGAAAAGCTTCACACAGAAGTAGAGTTATGCGACACCACTGTGATGTGGTGATGTGAGTAAGGGGTGGAGAAGAAGGCAGATAGAAAACTTAGGAAGCCAGTGTTTGTCTGAATTTGTTGTCTGCGATCCCTCTGTAGATGATGTGGTCATGGTGATGATGTACCTGGGGGGAAGGGAAACCAGGGTATATTACACCCAAGCCAGGTCTTTGCAGCTTCTAGGAGACCCATTACTTTAGAATTTAGCCATTGTTTTGCTAGTAGAATCATCCTGCTTAGCTTCTATATAAATATTTGACTAAAATAAGTACCTCTTGGCTTTCTAGCCTTGAACCTGCCTGTAAATATTCTTTCTTCTAAAATGAAGTTACATTGTGATGCAATTTGATGATTATTATTTTTTCATTCAAGAAGTGCTTGCTTAGTATCTTATGTGCAAAGCGTTGTTTTGGATGCTGTATAGAGAAAAAAATTATAGAGTAGATGAGATCTACTCTAAAAACTCCCTCTTATATTCCTGTCTGGAGAAGTCAGAAATGTTAAAAGAAGAAGCGTAACATTTTCTAGTGCTTATTATGTTCCAGAAACTTGTTATCTTATTTCATCGTCACGCTATCCCATTTTGCATGTAAAGAAACTGAAATTTAGAGAGGTCATCAGTAAGTAGCTGAGCCAGGATTCAAATCCAAGCAGTTTTGACTCCAGACCCAGGCAGGACCACTTCACTTATGCTAATGAACAGTCTTTCAAAAGGAGGGTGAAAAGTGTTAGCAGTGTTAGGAGAGGAAGGAGAAAGAGGAGAGGTGCAGAGAAGATTAATGCTAAATGAGGGCATCCAGGAGATTATTATAGAGAAGAAATTTTAGCTGATCCTGGAAGAATGATCTTTAGTAAGTAATCTTCAACTCAGGGAGGAGCTTAAATTTAAGAAATGCAGAGATAAATAAAATTCTGAATCTTCTGCAGTAAGAAAAGTTACAAAAAGTGTGATGAGGGTTATTATCCTATTTTACAGAGAGGGAAACTAATGTTTGTCAATTAAAGGATGGAGGTGAGATTTGAACCCACACCCTCTAACTTTAGAGCCCTTTTAACCACTCTACTATTTTGCTTTCCATTTCTAAGCCAGAGGTAAGTTTCAACTAACCAAAGTCACTAGATGCACTTAGCAAAAACCGGTGGTCCAAAAACCATCTCTTTAGAAAACTCTGAAATATCCACATTAGTAATTTTGGTTGAAGCAGCATGTCTTTAAAACTCTTCTTTTATATCACAGCCGAGCAAGCATCCTCCCTCATTCAGTTTCTTCTCACTCAACAATCATTTACTTACTGAATGTGCAAACTATTTGCTAGGCCTGGTAGGTGCTGAGATCACAGGGAAGAATGTGACCCAGACTCTGCCTTCATGAAACTATGGATCTTTCCAGCATAGTCACTGCTATACCTACACTCTCACTTATAGTCAGTCTCTTCCCTTTTCTTTGCTCTTCTAAACTAGAACTTGCTTGAGACTTATGGGTGTTGTTAGTTGAGACTTCCTTCCTGGCAACTCAAACCCCAATTGTCACTGGCTTTTGTGACAGACATTTGTCTTCTCCCACTTTATGATCATCATCGGTCATAAACCTTGATTTATGGTTGCTATTTAAAAATTATTTTTATAGATAAATATAACCTGTTAGTTGAAAAAAATTCAAATATAACAAATGTATACACTGAAAAATCAAATCACTCTTTACCCCCTCAGTACCACTTATTACTAATGCCTCTAGACTTTTTTTTTATTAATATACAAACTTTTTTAACACAATGAGCTTTGTAGCAACAAGATTTGTAGCTCGATGTTTTCATTTAACAGTATGTTTTGGGTATCTTCCCGTATTAGTGCATAAAGATCTACTTCATTTTTAATAGCTATATAGTATTTCAGTATAGGACTATATCATAAATACTTAACCACTCTTTTATTGGTGGGTATTTAGATACATATATACTGATGAAGTAGATGTCTTTTTATATATATTTTTGCTCACCCAAATTGCGTGTATTTGTAAGATAAATTACTAGAAGTGGAATTGTTGGAGCAATTAAAATTTTTGCTAGGTATGATGAATTATATCCTTAGAAAAAGTTGTGCCAAAAACTTAACGGTGTTAACTGTTAATGGTGTTTTCTTACCTTCTAGATAACATTGAGCGTTATCAATCTTAATCTTTGTTCATTTGGTAGATTTAAAAAGCAGTATTTCCTCGTTTTAATGTATATTTAATTATGAGTAAATTTGAGCACATTTTGATATTTTTATTAGTCATTTATACTTATGTTTTTGTGAATTACATACATATATTTTTCTTATTTTCCCACTGAGTTCTTCATTACATATTTGGAAGAGTTTTTTTGTTTATGTTACCCACTCCCAGTTTGTTGTTTATAAATTACAGACCTTCAGATTGGGTAGTCCAGCTTGATTACTTTCTAGAGGAGAAAACTTGAGCCTCGAATAGGGTTAGGGTTGGTGACCTTTTACGGCAGGGGGTGAGCCTGTAGTCAGATAGTGGCAGAGCTGAAACCAACATCAAGTTTTTTTTACTTCTAGTATGGTGCTTTTTTCATAATACTGTGATATGTGTGTGTGTGTGTGTGTGTGTGTGTGTGTGTGTGTATAAATTTATTAAAACTAATGATTGTTTGATTATCTATCCCATGAGCATCTATTCATTCTACTATGCTATTTTTAGGGCTTACTTCCCTCCCTCTTCCACAATTGCTTTTTACCACTAGGTCTTGCCACAACCAGATATTTATGGTAAACTTAGAAGTTTACCAGCCTGGTATCAAAGTTTGAAAGGCTATAGGATTGTACAGGAACCCAGGAGACTTCACAGGTATTAGATTGTTTCTAATATATGGATAACTAAACTAATTTTTCCCTATGCCAGTTATCTTCATGTCCTTTTCATTTGTTTAAAAAAAGTACTGTTTTGTTTTGTAGGTTCATGGGTGTATGTGTACACCAAGGACAACTGCATGCACTTACAGAGGTAAGACTTCAGTAAGCCTGTTAAGTGACTTCTTTGCCTCAGATTCAGCATTTATGGTTCTATAGTGATTGTTACTTGCTTATGTAAGGAAATTTTGTGTGCATTTATGTTTACACAAAAATGGCAGTGTTATTTTCTTTTGTTGCCTGGGAACAATGGCCATATCGCTTAATACTCTTAGATTCTCTCATCAGACTTTGTGAATACTCTGAGAATATGAATGCTTAAATATTAAATGGTTCTTGCTACCTGTATGACCCCCTCCTAAGCTAAGGGATGGTATCACTTGGCCATAGGCTCCATCATGGCAACAAATTCCCAGGCTACCCAGAAATGTTTGATATCCTGACCTATAACTCCACATTAAATTGCTGCTCTGGTTTCCTGATTGGTCTTATTACTACTTAGAATCAATTTACATCTCCATTTTCATTTCATTTTTTCCTCTTGTAGGCAGATGTATATGCGATAGTCATTACTGAGACTCTGAGGACCAGAAAATCCTCTCTAGAACAAAGGCTTCCCAGATTCTGGTATTGAGTCATCAGCTTCAGAATTTGCTTGAGTTCTTTTTAGGAATACAGATTCCTGGAATCTTCTAGGTTTAGTAGGTCTGCATAGGGCCCATATGTATTCTTCAAAGCTTCCCAAATTATTCTAATGAGCATCTAGATTTTATAATCTATGTTCTAGAATGTTTCATATTCCTGCTTGAGAAGTGAGTACCAAACTACAAAGTGAAGAAACTTAGGAAGGAAAATTATTTAACAGAATTTGCAAGAGTATTGGTTTCATGCTGGCTTGGTGCCTGGAAATAGTTCTTAATATCTTATGAAGGAGGGTCCCTTGTGCCCGTCTACTTTTCTCAGTTACTCAGGCCACTGGAATGTGGAATGTATGTAGCTATGTCCTGTCTCTTATATGGAAGGCCAAAGAAGGTGTAATAGTGAAGTGGTTAAGAACATGGGCTCTGAAGTCTTGATTGCTTAGGTTTGAATCTCTGTAACTCAATGTTTTCATCTGTAAAATGGGAGTGGTAACAATAATACCTGTCCCAGGGAGTCTAGATAGGAAAGAGGACCAGTAGCTAAGCCCTAGAGTATTTCCATTTTAAAGCTTTGGGGAGAAGGGCAGATTAGAAAGAAGTGGCTAGTGAAGTAGATAGAAAACCAGGAAAGCATATTGGTTTGGAATGGAACAGAAGGAGGAGAAGGGAGTAATTAATTGTGGCAAATGCCACTGATAAGATGATGACCTCACAGGGATGTTTTGAAGATGAAATGTAAAATGCTTATTTAGCACAGTACCTGGCATATTGTAATTGCTAAATATATTTTAACTATTATAGCTTTTATTATTAACAGTGACTAGTCCCTCTTAAACCCCTTGAATTGTCAATATTTTTCATTTGGTACTTCTATACTGTAGTTAGTGTTATTTATTTTTGAGAAAACTTCTTATTGAAGTAAAGCATAACAGAAAAAGCACACATATGAAGAGTGTACAGTGCACTAAATTTTTGCAAATGAACACACCCATAGTCAGTATCCAAGATCAAGAAACATTTTCTGTGTATTTCTTTTCTCAGAAGTGGGTCTATAAATTCTTCAAAGACAACTCTCTTCTTCTCTTAAGCCTCCTATCTGCTAGAGCTCTGACACTAATACTTGTAAAAGTATTTGTTGTATTCCCTGCTTATATCACTGTTTTCTGAAATGTGAGTTCATTGGAAGAGCTTGTATACTGATTTTGCTGACAAGGAAGAATCTACTTTAATATTTGTGATCATGTCACAGATTTAGAAGTGGTGTGTAGTAGAAATGAAAGATCTTAATACAATATTCATTGAGCCATGTTGCACTTATACAGTATTCTCTGTTGTTTTTTTTTTTAGCTTGGTTATATAGCCATATACAATATACAGTACATGTTTTGTGAAGGAGAGTGTATTTCCAGTATCATTAATGAAATATTAATCTAGCCTATGATATTAATAATTTTTATTATGTTAATAGGCTGATGGTTGTGAAGTCCAAATATCCAGATGGTCTTGGTTATTTTCAGATGGCAGATGCCATCATGCCATAGATCTCTGGGAACTCCTCCTATGTTTTGACTTAGCAGCACAGCTATTGGTTTCGCTAAGGATCATAAAAATAAATTACTAAAAACATCTAGCGCAGCAGTTGGAACTTGGATGATACTTAGTAAATATTTTTGCCTGCCCTCTACAATAATCTGAGTACCATTTCGTATTTCTTTTAAAATAGTTTGGTCAATAATTACAGTAGACAAGTATAGCTTTTGCTTATAAGAATTGCTTTAATTATTAGGAAGAATATTTCTCATGTACAGTAGTGATATGGACTTTCCTTGGCTTGAACCGTTTCCCAGAGTCTTGATGGAATTAAGAACATTAATTGAAGTTAAAACACTTAGGTTTTTTTTTTTTTTAAATAGATAGACTTCTAAGCAAATAAGTATTTGTTAAAGTGAACACAGTTTGATAAAAGATCAGACAGAAACTTTTTATAAAGTTAATTAGTTGAATTAAGAATTCATGAAGAATATATGCAACCTCCAGTTTCTGGAGCAGGCTTCAACCCATGGCTTACACACTGGTGACAAGAAAATAAGGAAAGTGACCCCAGTCAGAATTCTTTTCAAAGCCTTGCATCATTGATACTCAATCAGAAATTAGTGAAAACCTTTGTTTTTTTTGGAAAGTATGATAAAAGTCAGTTTCTAAATGTTAACTGTGGTGATTACCTTATGTAATATAAAACCTGAGCTTTCAGGCAAAAAAAAGAATTCATATGTATTGAGTAGGAAAAGAATTCATATATATTGAATAGGAATGCTTCTTAAGTGTGGTCTTTGACTCAGAAGAACTAACTTTGTCTTTCATTTAGTCACAAGTATCAAGGAAGTGGAAATCTTTGGTTTTGAAAGACAGAAAATATAACCCTAGGTATCAGTTAGTTATTGCTATATGATATCCAACCACAAAACCTCAAAAACATACAGAAATAAACATTTGTTTCTCATACATCTGCAGTTTACCTGAGCTGAGCTGGCCCAGTTAGGCAATCTACTGGTCTCACTTGGATTTATTAATTCATCTGTGTGTCAGCTGGTGGTCTGCTTGAGGCTGGGGTTTTATTGGGGCAGCTTTGCTCCAGCTGTTTCTCATCTTTCCTTCTGGGACCAGTGGGCTAGCCTAGACATGTCCTTTTTAAGATGATACCAGAATAGCAAGAGTATGCCAGCCCATTTGCATGAGTGCTTTTCATGATTCTACTTGTGTTCAATTTTGCTTGGCCAGTGTCCCATTGGACAAAGCAGGTCACATTCGTAGTCCATATTGGGAGCATACTGCAAAGTTACATGTCGAAGGGCAGGGATTCAGTAAGGTATAAAGAATTGGAACCATTATTGCAATCTTCCATATTCTATAAATATCCCAATTAACAGATCATAATGATTTGTCTTTTCTGCCCTTAAGGGTAAAGAATTCTTCTGATTTTTAAAATCATAACTGCCAGTTATTAAACACATAATGTGGGATAAGTGCTATGCTTGGTGCTTTATGTATTAGCATTACTCTCACAATTCTGTAATCCTAATTCTTTAATTTTATAGATTAGAAAACTAAGGCTTAGAGAAATTAAATGACTTCCCCAAAGTTGGATTTGGATCAGATCCATCCGACTTCAAAGCCTATACTTTTTTCATTATAATATGCTGTCTTTAATTCACTTATGCATTCTTCACAGAGCTAAGCACAGGTTCTTGTAGCATGTGTAGTCTTTGTAGAATTTGAGTCTGACTAATTTTATATATATTTTGGGTTATTTGGAAAAGATATTTTCTAGTTAATGGGGTATATTAGAATGTGTTGGTAACAGAAAAATAGTCTTCAGCAAAAACACTCATAACTGCAATTCCAGCAGTTTATTGGGTGAAGGGTTGGTTTGATTTAGCAGCTAAGTAGATGTTATCCAGAGACATCATTATTTTACATCTCTTCACTCTATCTTTACATTGTCAACTTCATGCTAAGATTGACTGTCATTCATAATCAAAAAGTAGCTGCTACCAACTTATATGTTATATGTTTTCTTTTTCTTCTGTAAGAAAAAGAAAGAAGAGAGCTAGACAGATTATGCATCATCTCATAATGTTATTCTTTTTAAGCTTGTTAAGAAAGGCACAAAGAGGGAAATATCTTCATAATCACACAGTTTAGGAACTTCTTTGTGCAGAACCTCTCAATGCCTAGAGGGATATGGGAGATGATTAGGGTGTAGGTTGTAGGTCAATACTCTCTGTGGTCAAAGGAGTCAGCAAAAGAATTGCTTGGCAAGTAGGATGTTTTTGGGTCTCTCTTGCCTTTTCTGCCATGGAAAAAATTAATTTTTTTTCCCCCACTGTTACACAGTGATTGCTTGGCCTGTTCATGTGATGCAGTTTCTTTACAGCAATGTCTCCACAGTTAGATACTTGGTACTAAAAGAAATGCCCTTAGCTTATGAGGGAATGGATCAACACTGCAGGAGGCTGAAGGGAATTTTTTATTCATATAGCCCTCATCCTCTTCTCACTCACCATTTCTACCCTCACTATACACCTTTCTTTATCAAAGAAGAGTTACTTTGGAAATTTCTCGTTTATGTGAGTTGATACATATGTTGTTTCTGAGTTGTTTTTTTGTCAGACTTAAATAAGAAGCCTTATATAATTAGGGAGATTACAATGAAAGGAAACTCTGTGGGTTCAGTGACTAAACTCATGCATTATTCATAAAAACGAGCAGCCAGACCCCGATTCCAGTTTCTTGGTGTGCTGTGATATTACCATTAGTTGTGTCTACTTCTTTTCTTTTTTTCATGTGGCCCAGTACAGAGTATTCTCCTGGTTTTATTTACTCTGAGCCAGATGTGAAATTGTCTGGTGCCTGTCTTCAGTTAACTTTGGCAGCATAGCCATACCTATCTTTCAAGCTTGGGGTGGCTTTGGAGGAGGCTATTACTACCACATGGTAATTAAGAGGACATACCAAAGGTAGCAACAATGATTACCTCTGTGACTCAGGACCTCCTAAAAGAATGGTGTGAAGAAAGGGAGAATGACAAAGATGTGAATTAGCATCTGTGAGGGAAGAGAGTTCACTTTTTACATACCACTTTAAGTGAATCTGCTGTAATCTAGGCACTCTGCTAGGTTCTGGGTTTATCAGGATAAAAAACCTGTTCCCCAATCTGCTGCATAGCAAACTACACTAAAATTTAGTGGTTTAAAACAGTCATTTTATTTTTGCTTGTGATTTTGAAGGTCAGGAATTTGTAAGAGCTTTGCTAGGTCTCTGATCCACATGTGTCAGCTGGGGTGGCTGAGCAGGAAGACCCTCTTCCAATAAGGCTTCTTCATTCACAAGCCTGGTGCCACGGTGCCCCTGGGTTCCACTCTTTTACTACGTGATATCTCATTCTTTAGGTCATCTCTGTATGGCTTGAGCTTCCCATGGCTTAATGGCCTCAGGATAGTGTTAGATTTTTTATGTGGTAACTGACGAGAGGTACAAGCTACCAAAGTGGAAGCCATAAGACTCCTTATGAGCTAGTTTTGAAAGTTCCAAAAAGTCACTTAAGCTGCATTTCATTGGTCAGTGTTGCTAAGGGAAGGTGAATTATTATACTCTACCTTTTTTTTTTGTTTTTTTTAAACCACTGTAGTATCTTTTATGAACTCAGTATTTAGTTACTGGGAAAATGAGAAATTTTTTACTCCACTCTTTCTTAGAAACTGTTTTTTAATATCCAGCTGTTGTTCCACACTGATAACTCTCAGCTCTCTCTCTGTATATGGATGGTTGTTAATCATTATAGTTCATTTTCTTTTTCTGTCATCTCTGTTTTCTACTATTTCAAATACGACTTAGTTCAGTTAGGTCACCCTTTTCAATCTTACCATTTTCTACTGTTAGAATCCTTGTTCAGCCAAATAAAAAACATAGTTTTGACTGTTTTTCATCTCTTGAATTTAATCAGTTTCTAATGTTATCCTGATATTTTCTATGTGATGTCTTCTTAATTCTTTTTTCTCTCCTTTCCTGCCATAATCTTATTCTATGGATAGATTTCTACAAATACTTTGTGGCTGGTTTTCCTGTCAGTAGTCTTTCTTTGCTTCAATTTGATATGCTACTACTCAAATAATATTCATTAGGCATACTTTGATAATAGATGCTTCTGTTAAAAAAATTCCATTTGGCATTCTAGGCTCTTTCTAATCTGATTTCAGAGTATGAATCTCTCTCTTTAGTTAGGTGGGTCATTTTTCTGTCTTCTACACATTCTGGCCTTAGACGTGCCTTCCAAGACCTGAATGCCCTTACCTCTCTTTCTCCTACTTTCCAAGTTATGTGAAATCCCAGATTCTTTAATGGAGGTCAGTCTCCCAAATAAGGCCTATAATAATGCCTTTTGTGGCTGAGCCCATAGTACATTTGACCTTTGAACAACACAAATTTGAACTGTGAGAGTCCATTTTTACACAGATTTTTTTTCAATAAATAGTGTAAATGTATTTCTTCTTTCTCATAATTTTCTTAATAACATTTTCTTTCTTGTAGCTTACTTTAAGATATGGTATATATTATATATAACGTACAAACTATGTATTAATTGCGTGTTATTGGTAAGGCTTCTAGTCAACAGTAGGGTCTTAGTAGTAAAGTTTTTGGTGAGTCAAAAGTTAAATGTGGATTTTTGACTGTGTGTGGTAAGTCAGTTTCAAACAGGTTGAATTTGAAATATTTATTGGACCATTTGAGTGGAGATAATTTCATAGAGCATCGTCATTCCAAAGAGTACTCTGAGTGATACCTTCCTAGTTCAGATCCTGTTTAATTAGCCTTTTCATTGGAAGACATTTCATTGGTTTGGAAGGAGGCATTTTTTAATTGCTGAATTACTTCCTAAGTAATAATAATGAAAAATAATTAAGGCTTCCCTCTCTTCCCACATATATTGTTTTATTATTATACAATTCTATGAAAAAGGTGGTATTTCGCCTGTTTTCCAATTGAGAAATCAGAGGGCTCAGCAATAAATTTATTTAAGTTTTCTTAGGTAGTGGAGTTCTGGCTGACCATAATTCTATGTTTACCAGACTTTAAGCTCCTTGGGCTTAGCTGTTTTATTACTGCTGAGTCTTCAGTAACTAGCACACAAAGGCATATAATAAATACTAGTTGGGTTAATGGATTAATGGATGAATGAATGAATATTGCTTCCCAACACTTGAGCTTCTAGTAGTTAAACTGTCAACTGCAAAGACATTTATCTGTGTCTTTCAAGGCTGTGTTTAAGAAAATTTTATTTATTTTTCTACACACACACATACATATATACATACATATATATGATTTATGTAAATATAAATTACATATAAATATAAATTTATATATAAATTTATTTATATAAATATAAATGAAGCCACTTTAAAATGGAGCTGGAGCTGCCATTCCAGAGGAACTTCTTTGCACATCTTATGCCTCAAACCTTTGGAATGTTAAAACAGAGCAAAATAATCTTTGGACTGGGCGTAAAGCAACATTGTGTCCTGAAGAACTGTTTGCAAAGTTAACAAGAAAGCAGATGTTATGACTATTGGACTGATGGCTACTGGATTGAAAATTAATATTGTTGAGAATTAGCAGCACTATGTTATATCTTATATGCACTAATAGAAATGCCTTTTTTCTACTTATGTAATTGTTCTTCTTCCCTTTCTTATAAATACCTTTGTCTTTGCCTCCTCTTTGGAACATCATTTGGGCTTCTGACTGAATCAGTGCTTCCCAAATAGGTATTCTATTTTTTGATCTTTAATAAATGCTTATTGCCTCTCACTTTGAAAGGCCTTTTATTTTTAGATGATTAGTTGTTTTGGCCATCTATTTAATGAATCATTTTACAGTGATGTAGTGATAAGACCACAGAAGAATTTAGAAAATGTTTGAGGGGATTTCTGGCTAATATTTCTCTTAGTTCTCTCCATGGTTGTGAAACTAGTATTGAAGCTGTGTTCATAGGACTCTTTTTGAGTTTAGGCTAATCCTGTTTCTAATAGAAGTTTTGACAAGTGTGTTTTCCTTAACTTGAAAAGTGGTATCATTCATAGGAATTGGGTCTGTGTTGGCTCTTGAGAGCTGTTTCTACTTTGGAGTCTGTAGCAAGTAGGACAATGGAAGGAGGTGGCCTCTCAGTATACCTGTCATACATTTCCTACTACTTAAAGGCATTTCAGCATTCCTGTACTTGATAACATAATTACTGTTTGCACTTTCTGTGTTTACTTGCTCTTTATGTTGGTCATTTCTTGTTATCATGGTTACCATGATAACAAGATAGTAAATTCTTAGATCAGTGATTTCCAAAGTGAACCACAAGCATTTCTTTCGTTAACATATTCATTTTAGCACTTCACCTTACTATAGTAATTGCTCGTGTCTATTTCCTACCCAGGAAATTAATTAAGCAGACACTTTGTGTCAAGGGAGTAATTAATAACTTTCTAGAGTATTGATATAGTGCTTAGCTTTTTTATTAGTAATAGTTTTCTTTTTTCTTCATCACTGACCTCTCCTATTTTCTACATCTTATAAATCACATGTCCTGTCCATGTGCCCACTATTCTACTCTCTGTTTCTATGATTTTGACTATTCTAGGTACCTCAGAGACGTGGAATCATATAGTATTTGTCTTTTTGTGACTGGCCTATTTCATTTACCATAATGTTCTAAAGGTTTATCCATGTTGTAACATGTGACAAGATTTTCTTTTTTTTAAAGGTGGAATAATAATGCATTGTAAGTATATACCACTTTTTACTTATTCATTCATCTGTTGATGGACATTTGGGTTGCTTCTACCTATCTCTTGTCTATTGTAGATTATGCTTTTGTGAACATGGGTGTGTATGTGTCTCTTTGAGACTCTGTACTCTATTCTTTTGGTGTGTACCCAGAAGCAGATTGCTGGATGATATGGTAGTTCTATTTTTAATTTTTTGAGGAACCACCATACTGTTATTGGTAGTAGTTGCAACATTTTACAATCTCACCAATAGTGCAGAAGAGTTCCAGTTTCTCCACATTCTTGTCAACAATTGTTACTTTCTGGGTGTTTTGTTTTGTTTGTTTAGAGTAGCCATTTTAATGGGCATGAGGTGATATCTCACTGTGGTTTCCTTTTGCATTTCTCATTTGTTACAGAGACTGTCCATTTCCATTGATACACAAGGATTTATTTCTAGGCTTTCTATTTTATTCCATTGGTCTATTTATTTGTCTTTATGCCAATCCTACAGTGTTTAATATAAATCTAATTTTGTTTCTTCCTGCATAAACCCTTTTATGGATTCACATTGACTTTAGGGTAAAGTCAAAATATCTGATTCAGCTACTGTTTATTCTGTGGCCTCAGTGCTCGCTTCCTCTTTGACCTTTTTTGCTTCTGTCTTAACTGTGCACTATAGCCCTACTGAACCTCTTTTAGTTCCACAAATAGGACATGACCCTTTTCATCTTTGGGCCATCACACACGCTCTTCCCACAGCCAAGAACACAACCTCTCCATCTTCCATTGACTTAGCCAAGTCCTACTTTACCTTCAGGACCCAGCTCAGATATCCCATTCTGTGGGAAGCCTTTTATAGTCTTCAAAGATGAGTTATGTAACCCTTCTATATGCTCCCATAATACAGGAGTATTTACCATTGATTTTAATACTCTGTTCACATGTGTATGTAGATTCCTTGACTGTTTTCTTTACATTTGCATCTATTGGTTCCTAGCACAGTGCCTGGCAAATGATAGCTGCTTATCATATTGTTGATTGAATAAATCCTTGAATTTTCTAGCTCAAAACCTTCAGTAATTTCCTCATCGATTACAGTGTTTCCTCATTGAAAAAAGTTTATTTTATAACTTTAGTTGCTTACCAGAATAGCTTGTAAGCTTTTTAGAAAGTACAGATGCCAGGGCTTCACTTAAGACTTACTGAATTAAAAGTCTTGGATGAAACCTAGGCATTTGTAATATTTAAAAATAAATTAACAGAGCCCTGTAATTATGATGTATGCTAGGGTTAAAACACAGAATTGAAGATAAACTCTTAGCCTGGTATCCTAGTCCTCTATGTGCTGCCATCATTCTGCCTTTTTTCTCCTTAACAAGTACTCGATAATTTAGGCAAACTGGCTTTTAAATGTTTACTAAACATGGTCTGTGTTTTCCTGCCTCGTTATTCATATTATTTCTTCAGCCTGGAACATATACTCTTTTCCTTTATGTTATAGAAATCTTTTTTTCCTTTTAAGACTTTGCTCAAAGTCCTCTTATGTCTCCATAAAATCTTTTCTGACTTTTTTATTTGCTACTGCTATGCTTCCCCACCCCCTGCCTTCTTACTTGGTTATTTTTCTCTCTATTGATCCACTTCTATATAATTTTTTGTAACTCTCTTATGATATATTCTGCCATGTATTTAAGTTGTTTTTTTTTTTTTTTTGCTTTAGTTTCCCTATGCAAGTATAAGCTTGTAGAATAGAAAGAACTCAAGCTCCAGGGTCAGGAGGGTTGGGTGCAATTCCAGGCTCCACCATTACTAGCTGAATTACCATAGGGAAGTTATTTAAATTCTCTGGGCTCAATTTCCTCATTTATTATAAAAGGATTACAAGAATGTCTCAAGATGCTACAAGGTTCAAATGAGGTTACTATGAAAGTGCTTTGTAAAACCAATTAGTTGCTGGTTATTAAATATAGCATCTAACAGTATAGTATTAGATAGTATCTTACTCATCTGTATCCAGCAGTACCTTGTGTTTAGAAGACACTTTATGTATATTGATCAGATGATTAAATGAGGGAAATGGGAGTAAACATTTTATGTCCTCTCAAAAATGAAGTCGAGATAAATTTTCTAACAAATTTATCACCTGTGTGAATGGCTGGAACTCTTCATAAGTGGGCTTTGACATTGTTCAATTGTAAGACCTCTTGCATAGTCATCCTTTGACTCTGTAACTAATTTACTCAACAGCTTATTTTTTATCCAACTAGTCAATCAAACATATATTTCCATTACACCAAGAAAGAATAGAACTGCGCACTGGACTTTTAGAAATACAAATAAAGCAACAGACGGGTTACTTACCTGATAAGTCTTTAAGTCAACTAAAGTATTTGAATGAAAAAATATTTTATTTTTTTAAGCCAATGATTTATTGTGCTTGGCAGTACCAGGGACACTTTTTTTAGAATAACTTTTTTTCTGGTTATAAAATGATACATACTCATTAAAGAAATAGCTCATATTTCTGGAATATTAAGTGCTTTACATGCATTTTCTTTTTTCATTTTTATGATGACCCTCTGAGATATAGCCATTATTGTTGCTATTTATATAAGAAGAAACCTAGAATTAGGAAGATTAAATAATACTTGAAAAGCCGCTCTACCACATTTTACCTACTTAACTCCTCGATTTTCAAGTCTTAGATTACATTTTCACTTCATTGTGGGACTTTTCCTAATGATCTCCCCCATCTATACTGTGACTTAGCTTATTATTCTCTTAGATAGCACTTTTTTTTATTGTAGCGCATCTCATGACATAATTCTTCATTTATTTGAATGTTTGTTTATTGTCACTCTACCATATGTCAGTTCCATGAAGACTAGGACCATTTCCTCTTTTGTTTACCACTAGCAGTAAATAAGTAGCAGGTCACTGAAGAGGTTGGGGTTGCATGGAGGCAATAGTCAGGCTCCGTCAGGCCTTTCCATCAAGCTAGTGAGGCTAAAGACCAAGTTCTTGGATGTTGGGAGGCTAGAGTGTTGGCTGCCGGGCATCACAGTTAGAAATAATTGTGTTTAGTGTGGTTCTTATTCTCTTCACTAATTTGTTTTTATTGATAAAGCTAAAAGATAGGTTGCTTTGGCCACTTGGCAAGGATGTTATAGAAGGAAAGTATGTGATGGGGCTTAAAATGGCTTGCCTTTCAGGCCTATTCCATCACATTATATTGTTATTCAAATGCTTTGGCCATTTTATTCCCTATGAACATGTACCTTTGAAAAATGTTTTATCTTTCCATGGCAAATGAGGTAACTAAGGGCAATGTAATATATATATGTTGATACCAACTAACTTATCTTGTACATAAAGTCATAGAAATACTTTTCTGAGAGTCTAAAAGGTAAAGAGACATTCATGAAGATCAGACTGAAGATTAAAATTTTGAGAGATAGACAGAGGCTAGGTCATGCAGGGCCTTAATATGCCATGATAAGAATTTTGAATTTTATTTTAAACACAGCAGGAAGCTATTGAGGAATTTTAGACAGGAGAGTAATTTGATATAATTTGCATCTTAAAAATATCTCTTTGGCTGCTCTGTGGAGCATAGATTGTAGAGGGATCTACAAAAGTTGGGGCAAGGAGACCAGTAAGGAGAAACTTATATTACAGATTATATGAGAGATGTGGGTAGCTTGAAGTGGGGTGATATCTGTGAAGATGTTTAAAGATCTGCTTTGAGAAGCATAAGGTTTTGGTTGTGACTTTGATAAGGAGAGTGAGGAATTGAAGGATTCCCTGTTTCTAGGAAGAATGGTACCATTTACTAAGATATGGAAAACTTAGAGAATGCAGCTGAAATACTGTGCCTCCCTCAGCTAAGTGTGTATTGCCTGGGAAATGTTTTTTGTGTATTTATTTTTTTAATGTAACACTATAATTGTCATACAAATTCTTTTAGACTTAATGGAAGTTACATCCTGATAAACCCATCAAAAGTTGCTTGCTTTGGTAGCACATATACTAAAATTGGAACAATACAGAGATTAACATGGCCCCTGTACAAGGATGACATGTAAATTCATGAAACCCATCATAAGTTGAAAATATATAAGTAAAAAATGCATTTAATACACCTAACCTACTGAACATCATAGTTTAGCCTAGCCTATCTTAAACATGCTCAGAACACAATATCAAAAAAATGCTGGCACCACAGTACACTGTAGAGTATCAGTTGTGTACCCTCTTGATCATCTGGCTGACTGGGAACTGTGGTTTGCTGCTGCTGCTGCCCAGCATCATGAGCGGGGATCATACCACATGTTGCTAGTCTGGGAAAAGGTCAAAGTTCAAAATTTAAAGTTTGATTTCTACTATTGCATATTGCTTATGCACCATCATAAAGTTGAAAAATTGTTAAATTGAAATCAAACTATTATAAGTCAGGGACCATCTGTAGTCTTTTTACTGTAGAAGACCACACTCAAGTTTTTTCTGAGCCTTTCAAGGACAGCATACCATTGAATCTTTAAGGCCCTTCCTTGGACAAGAACTTAAGCTCTGAAGACTGAGTTAGCTGATGAGAGCTAACTCATGGAGAGTGAAGAAGGGATCCCTATATGTAGGTTAGAGACACATAATGGTCAGAGACACTATACTTAATTCATTCAACAAGTATTATTTCTGCCAAACACCAATCTAAGCATGCCATTGAACTTGTTCTCAATGAACTCATGAAATGAAGTTAATTGTATGTGAAGACCTTCTGAATTTATTGGGAAAGGGTTTCAGAATTCTGTGCTATGGTCATTCTCTGCTTCTAGTCATTTAGAAAAAAATTTTACAATTTAGAATCCCCCAAACCCTGAGAGACACTATATCCAGATCTACAGCTTTGCTTGAATTGAGAGTTGGTCCAGCATTAACTGCTTCCCAGAGAGTCCCAGCAACTGACAAAGGAAAGATAATTTTGAACAAGTTGGTAAAATAAATCTAAACTATTCACTCAAGATTAATAATCTGATTTTTTTCATTATTGTCTTATTAAAGCAGGCACATCATTCTGACACTTGAGATAGTCTGCAACCAAGGAGAAGAAAAGCCTCTCCCCTTTTCTTCAAGGATAGAGACACTTATTGTGTACACCAGATCTCAAATCTGTTTTCTTTGTAGTAGAACCAGAACTGGCTGGTTCCTCTGTCCCCACCCCTTCCTTTGATGACTCCAAGTAATCTTTGTGAATTTCTGTGAACTTAAGTGTAGTTACCCATCTGACCCTTAGCCTTCAGAGGAGATTTCTGCCTGCACTTAGAGTGACCCTTGGGCTGGGAAGCTGTCTTTCACATAGCAAACTAGAAACCTTTAAAACCTTTCCTCCTCATCCTACCCCTCTACCTACCGTTTGCTGCTAGAAGATACCATGAGCTTGTGGTTTGCCTCCTTTGACTTTTGTTTGACTTCTTCCTTATCCAGAAGCCAAGCAGTGTTCTGATATAAGCAGAAGAAGTAGAAGAAATGATTGGTTCATTTAAGGACAGTTTCCTTTAATATAAATCATCTTAATTAGAAACTTAACTTCTTTTGGTTTCCATTTTCATTTTGTCCACTGTCAAGCCCCTTTTCCTCAGATCTGGTGCGAAGGCAGGGTGCTTTGTCTTCTTTAAGGGATTGCTTTGAGTTCTGTTCACTCTGAGCTCAATCACCAAGTGAATGTCAGAGATTCCTGTCTGGATCTAGAGAGTCTGGGGTTGTTGAAGATGTGGGGTAGCAAGCTGGAGGGAAGAATGCTTTTAAACATGGCCCCAGTAGCCATGTTACTGATAGAGGTATTATGGATTTAGGGGTAGGAAAGCAGAATGGTTGAAGCGTTCAGAGCCCTGGCCTGATCTTAAATCATGTCTCAGATCTTTGATTGCTAGTAGAGTTTCATGGGGTGAAGGAAATAGTCATCTTATTTCTTTGAGAAGATTTATTCTACAGATTTACCTTTTTATGTTTATTTAAACAAATTTGATTTGATTGTGAGATGTTTGATGTAAGAGTTAAAAATCAATGAGGAAAAGTTTAATCATACTTTTTTGAATCTGTGGATTAACAATCATTTTGATGTTTATAGCAGTTTATGTACATAGAAAAACATTCTTATTACTTTAAGTGCATTAAACAAATATGTTCTTTAAAGTGGTGTATGGATTCCTAGTGTCTATCTGTGGGAAATGTGAGGGAAATTGGGGAGGTATCTTTATAGCCTCTTCTACTTGGCTTCCAGCTGCTGATAAAAGAAATATCTTCTATAATTTCCACAAGGAGAATTCAGTTATGGTTTTTAAGTTCATGCGATTCTGACCACTTTAAGGAGTCTGCTGACAAGGGTGGTAAAAGTATTCTCAGAATTTTGTATCAGTGAATGGCTAAACACACTGTTTTGTATTTCACTTTATATCCAATGCTACCATGTTCTGCCATATAGTGGGCATTAGTAAATATTTGTTTTGTGTGGTGTTTAGCAGAAAATTCCTCTAAAAGAATATTTATCTTTTTGATCATAAATTATATTAATTAGTACATTGGGAGGGTTTCTAATAAAAGAAGGAACTTGAAACCCGCCTCCATCTATTTAAATGTACTTAATCATTCATTTGTTCATTCAACAATTTATTGTTCACTTTACTAGCTACTGGGCTTACAGAGTTGAGAAACACCTGGTCTCTGCCATCAGTAGTTATAGAACAATGTGATAAGCAATAGTAGAAGTACATACAGGGGCCTAAAGTGGCACAAAGTATGGGATGGGGTATCAGGAAATGCTTTCTAAAATAAGAGACTCAGGCTGGATTTAGAAGGATGAGTAAGAATTAGCAAAGCTATGAAGAGGAAGAAGAGTGTTCTGGGAAATAGATAAGCATTTATGAAAGCATAGAGAGTGAAACATTCAAATATTCTGAAACACATTTTGGATTCTCTTTCTCTGAGTCGGTTCATTACCAAACTGTTTCCAGTCAGGCAGTCCCTGGTGGACCTCCTGGAATGGAGGCTGAACTATGGCAAACTTGAGCCTTAGAAGATGTACAGATGTATGTTTGCAGTGGCTGTGGAACCTCAAGCTGAGAACAGGAGGCTCCTTTGGAGCACAAGCCTCCCTCAGGGTGCTCTTGGGATGCCTGTCCTGGAATTACCCAGGGCAGTAACAAAGCTTTCTTTTCTTCTTTAAACAAATCAGCCGGATGGGGTGTCTGCTAACCTTTGTGTTTGGAGCTGACCAACAAACATACAGCGGCCAGCATAATGGCATTGTTGGGCTTCAGTGAAAACTAGGTCGGGGCTCAGGCCCTCCTCTATAGAGAGCCCATCTAAAGAACAGAGGTTCAACAAGCCACTGTTTGGCATTGATGCTGGTTTTTGACTTGCTGATGACACAGAAGATTGCAGCATCTCTTCCCATTGCTTCTCTGAACACCTCAATTTGGAATCTCTGAGTTGCATTTGACTATTCTCCTTTCAGTTCTCGTATCTACCATTCAGTTACTAAATTCTTTAGATTCTACCTCTGCATATTCTTACCCCTAGCCCACTTTTTCATGCCTAAATTAGCACTCTAAATCAGGCATTTGGCCATCTCTCTTCTGGACTGTTGCAGTACTCTTCTTTTATCCCTTCTTTCCTACTAATACTTTATGCAAAAGAAGAAAGGAATACTGATCTCTGTACTTTATATTTGTGTTCCTTTGCATAGAATGTCTTTCTTCTAACCCTACACATGGGCATCTATGAAATAGAAATGAATCCTCAACAATGAGTGATTGATTAGTCAGGCCTAGGTGTCCCCCAGAGTACTTCAGGTAAAGGGATCAGCAGTGTATATACATATACAGGTAAGCATGGAGTAAAACCTTTATAAGCATGAGTGAAAGGCTTTGTATGCCATGCTAAGGACTGTGGGTTTTATACTAAGATTATAGGGCATCATTGAATAATTTTAACAGGGGAGTGGCTTCAGGTTGGCATTTCAGAATGATTTTTGGCTGTATTATGTGAAATAGATTGGAATGAGGGCTAAGTATGTTCAAGATGAAAGAAGGAGACCAGGAGAATAGTTCAGAAGCTAATGGAGCATCCCAGAGAAAGAACAAAGATGAAAAGATATTGGTAGTGGGGAGAATGAATTATGTATTATGAATTATGATAAGCTAAGCACTGAGCTGGATATAGTTTGTATACCTTATCTCTTTTAATTATTCCCTGCCTTTGATTAAACACCAAATCCTGTTGATGCTTCCTCTGAGATGTCTCCAGACATTAACCTCCTTTCCATTTTTGCTGCCATCTTCTTATTCGGGTCTTTGTTACTTCCCACCTAGATGATTCCAGAAGCCTCTTAACTATTCTCCGAACCTCAGTTCCCGACCTTTTCATACAGTTTTTTTTTAAAATTACTATTAGAATGATATTTCTATGTAGCATATCCGATTATGATATTGTTCTGTGTGGAAAAAAAAATTATTAGTTGATTATATGTCATTTCTCCTAGACTGAACAAGAGCAGAGACTGGCCCCACTTGTGTTTTCACATAGTAGGTTTTCAGTGTTTATGTAGGTGGATGGATGGAGAGGAGAGATGGATGGATCTTCCTCAGGACAACCCTGCTCATTGGGTGACAACAAATGATCTATGTTAGTTGGATGGCAGCATATTATCTGCCTTGGGTAAAGCGCTCCAGCTCTAGGCCAGTTGGGTAGATTTTTCAAAAAGGAATAATAATTTTTACAGTTGATATTTCCTTCAGAGCCTCTCTGAAAATGAGTTTGAACCACTGATTAGAGATAAACTTATTTGGTTGTGGATATCAGTACACTGATAATTCAAAGTAAAAAAATTAAAAAGCAATCATTTTTTCTTATTCTTCTTACTGGTTATGATCAGGAGAGACTACTATAGCTCACTAGAATCTGTAAGAATTAGGAATAGGAGCCCTGGGTATGTAGTGGGTGGTAGGTACTGCTTCATGCTGCTCCAGAATAGTTCCTGTGTAGGCGTGTTCATATGTCTCTCTGTGCCTGATTTGGTCCATCAGAGCTTATAGCAGATGCATAGGAAGAACCATACTCCTAACTATCTTTTAGAATTTAATTTTTAGAACATTACCTCCTCTCTGGAACTTTCTGTACTCCTCAGGCAGAGTCAGTTTATACTTCCATACCCTAGGTTACCATAGCTAAAGTGGTATTGGTATTATGTCTTTCACTGTACTTTAAAGTATAAACTGAATGTTATTCATCTTTACACACTCATATTAACTATTTACTAGGCACTCTTCTAATCACTGGGGGACATAATGTTGATGTAAACAGACAGATTCTTACTCTCATATGGATGTGGCAGGAGTGGGAGGCATGCTCAATGAATGTAGAAATAACTTGAATCGATATTCCTGAATGGAGAGCTGAGTTTTAACTTATCTTTCCATTTGGCAATTTTTTAAGGGTGTTGATTATCAGCATACATTTATTTATTGTCTTCTAGGGAGAGTCTTCAGTGAAATCAAGTATCAATCAGACGAAATGGCACAAGCTCTTTAATCTTATTAGATCGTGAGGAGAGGCAGGTTTTGGTGTAAGTAAGGTTGAGGAACAGTCCCTGAAAGGTATTGAAGTACCTGTGACATATTTGATTGGCTGTTATTAATAGTTTTCAGAACTTGAAAACTATTTAGAATAAAAACTATAAGAAATGTAAAATATAAATTTTCTCTGGTAGATTATTGAAATGTATTGCCAATGCCTTAGGTTGTTTTATAGGGCTGCCCGAGGGAATAAAATGAAAGCAAAGCAGCTGTTATCTTCACAGGAGAAAGCTGAATGTGCTCACTGCTCTTGCCTCTGCTTCTTGTAGAGGGATTTTTGTTCAGAGGACTCACCAGCTGAATCTGCACTGGGAATTACTTATGGGGAAGTGAACGTTCCAACTAATGGTCACACAGAATGTGTAGCAACTTAGAAATCTTCCTTGTTGGCAGATCTCAAACTTCCTTTCCTCATATATGCAAAAGGTCTTGAGACATTGAGAAGTTGTGGTTTCTAAAGGCCCAGAGGCTTATCAGCCCCACCAAAGTATTCACCAAAGGCCAACAAGAGAAATTGGTTGTAATGGTAAACTCCATTTGGTTTCTCTCTCTGGTCCTGGTTTGTGCTTTTACTACTATCTTTCCTAGAAAATCCAGATCTTACTAGCCAGTGTGGTTCCTCACCTTGTCTCACCTTTCTCTTATACTCTCCATTCTCTGACTTTGTGGATTTCTCAGACCTTCAGAGACATGATTAAACAAAATAAACATGTGTTTCTCTGAACCAGAATTAAACGTCCTGGCTTATTCTGGCCTACAGACAGTGCACATACAGCCTTTTCATCATAGTGTTTTCTGCTGGGCCCTCAGTTGGGAAACCTGTAGATTCTGAAATAAGGCTTTCCAAATCACATTGTCACCATGCCCCCCAAACGAACCACTTTTCAGATCTTTCTGACTCTCAGAACTAAAGAAATTTGCCTGCATGACTAGGTACCAGCTTTATTGCTCCCATGTAGCATGGAGTGTGCAGGTTCAGTTTCTTTTTAGCAAATGAGCACCTCACATGTGAATTGTAGACAGATTCAGGTATAGTGAAGAGATGAAGGCACCATTCTAATGCTGTCCATACGTCTCATTTTGAGATTTCCAAAGGTGGATTATTAAGCAGGATGGAGCAGGTCAACAGGTTTCCCTCTGGAGAAGTTAGGTTTATTTTTAGCCATTTTATCTGCCTTGCCAAACATGATTTGCGCCATCCAAAGATCTGAAGTGTTGCATTGTGCTGCCCCCAACTGGTTCTTTTTGGTGCTTTTGTTATTACCACATAAGAAAATCTAATGACACTTAAATTTTTTCTAAGTGCTTTCATATATATTTGTGTTAGATTCTCAAAATAACATTGTGAGTTAAATGGATCATAGATTATGATACCTACTTTATAGGTGGGAAAACTGAAGGGATAGACTTATTAGCTGATTTTTGTAAAATTACATGACTATTAAGAGGTAGAATTAGACTAAAATTAAGATCTCTTAGGTTCCTTAGTCTTTTGTAAATTCATTAATATCCCCCATAATAGGTATAAAGAGCCTAATTTTAAGCTTAGAGCAATTTTCCTCTTTTTTTTCTCTTGGAAGGAAGAAAGATAATAATACATCATGTAAGGTTTGAATAAATTTATTAACTTAATTGGCAAAAAACTTTGAGCTTCTATTCTCCGTGAGGCTCTCTGATTGGGATGTTGTGGCCTCTAGCTCTCTAGTGTAATGTAGTGCTTAAGAGCATGGACCCTGGAGTCAGACTGTCTGGGTTTGAACCCTTGTTCTGCTCCTTAATAGTTAGATAACCTTAAGCAAGTTTTTTAAACCTCTAAATGCCTTTTGTAAAATGAGTATAATAGTACACTTACCTCATAGGGTTTTGTACAGATTAAATGAAATAATGTAAAGTTCTTAGAACAGTGCCTGGTACAAAGTAAGCACTATGTAAATAAATGTTAGCTGTTTTTATTATCATCTTTATATAAATATGCTTATTTGCTCTTATTTAAAAAAAAAAAGAAAAGAAAAGAAAAAGAAAGAAAAGAAGTCCTTCATGGGTATGTAGAAATGACGAACAGCCAGATTTCTTGAAAGAGTATGTCTTCACATAGTTTCTCTGTAGCCTTATCTCTTACTCACTGCTCAGTTCTCTGTGGTCTTACTCTGGTCTTAACAATTTTACTGAAACTGCTCTGACCATGGTTGTGGTGACTTCCTAGTTACAAATTCAGTAGACACTTTTAATGTTCATCTTACTTATAGCATTTGATACTTTTGGTCTTTTCCTTTTGAGAATGTTCTCCTTCTTTGACTTCTTCCTTACGATGTTCTTGCTTGATTCTTCTTCCGCTGCCTGCTCTTTTAAATGTTAGTTTCCCACCTTACAGATTAGCTCCTGGGCAATTTTAAACATTCCTTGGCTTCAGTGACTAATTTAGCTCAATGTTACTGCCTCCTAAATGTTATCTTTAGCTCTGACTTTGTTGCTGAACTTTAAACTGACTTTCTACCTCAATTGTCCTAAAAGCCTTTAAACACAGTATGTCCTGGCTAAACCCACTGCCTTTTAACATTGCCTCTGCTGAAAACCTGCTTCTCTCCCTGTATTCTGGATATTTAATAATGGCATCCAGGGACCAATAACTTGGGATCAACCTATAGCTTTTCATTGCCCCCATCCTCCTATCCAGACAGTCATCAAGGTAGTTTTGTTGTTGTTGTTGTTGTTGTTGTTGTTTTTAACTCTGCCAAATAAATACATCTTGAATCTTGCTCTATTCCAATGCCTCCACTATTGCCTTAACTCAGGCATCCTTCTTTCATCAGGATTATTGCAATAATTTCCTAACCTATTTTGCCTTCTCCAAATTCTATACTCTTATCCATCTGTCATGCCATTGCTAAAATGATCTTTCCTTTAAAAAGTAAATATGAACATGTTGCTCTTCTGCCTAAGAGACTTTCTTTTAGTCTCTATAGATAGGATAAAGTCTATATATCTTAGCAAGGCATTTCAGCTTAACCTGCCTCTCCTATTCATGTACTTAACCTTTATTTTTGTATATGCTGCTCCCTTTGTGTGTCTGTCTTTTCTGTACCCCCGGGTTATTCTTTTGATTTTTTATTTCCTCTATACAGCTTTTCTGACATGTCCAGATTGAGTTAGTCACTTTATTCTCTGCTTTGCATAGTGCTGTTGTACATGTACAATGCTATATTTTAGCATTTACTACATGACATTGTTTATTGTTTGTCTATATCCCTTCACAGATTGTGATCTCTTCAAAGGAAAGTACCTTTGTGAGTAGCACCTACCATAGTGCCTGAATGCAGAATAAGCCCCCAGTAACTTAAAAAAACAAACAAAACATACAGTCTCTATCTTCTAGGCATTTATTCTCTAGTGGTTTCACAACCAGACAAATGGTAGCTGGGTTTTCCTTCTGTTTTGCAGTATATCAACTCTGGAAACCTGGAACAATTGCTAGACAGTAACCTGCATTTGCCCTGGACTGTGAGGGTGAAACTGGCCTATGACATAGCAGTGGGTCTCAGCTACCTTCACTTCAAAGGCATTTTCCATCGGGACCTCACATCTAAGGTATGAAGGCTTTACTTGCACAAATCTTTGAGTTACTGTCCTCCATTATCAAAAAACCATGTTAAACCAGTTATTAATGAGCTTTGGAATGATGGAGCTCTCTTACAGATTTAACATTTAATTACAGAGGATACAAATTATTACTCTGTATAACTAGTCCTTAGAAAGCCAATCTCGGCTCATAGCAGGTGTCTTTTAATGTTGAACCAGGCAACACATATATCTTGAGAACCTTCACACTTGACTTCAGTCTCCTAAATATGTGTATTGCAGAAGCAGATGGCAGAAAGAGGAATTGCTCTGTAGGAATGACCTCCAGGAAGTGGCTCTTAACTGAGAGCAGGAGTTCAGTGATTTTTAGTCACTTGAGTTCAGATTTTTGAGGGCTGTAATGTACTGACCCATTTTCTGTCTGTGTGATTGAGTTTCTGCCATCCTGCCAGTTCCTCTTTGGTGTCAGCTGGTCTCTGTAGTATTCTCTTGCCCTCTAAATTGCTGTGTGACCAGGTTAGAAAAGAGTTGTTTTTAGAGGAAGTTGGCCATGCTTCAAAGCAGACACCTCAGTGCCAAGTGGCCCAGGACACCACTGGGATAAGGCTTATATAAATAATACTACTTATATAAATAATACTACTTATATAAATAATACTACTAGTATTATATAAATAATACTACTTATATAAATAATACTACTGGACTTCTGTCCAGGAGCTGACTTAAAAGACTTCTAGGGACGTCTATGGGAGCTTTGTACTTGTCCAAGAATAGCTGTCATTTCATTCTCCGCCTTCAACATATACACATGCACATATGCATACCTGCATATATATATGTATATATATGTATATGTGTGTATGTGTGTGTGTATATATATGTATGTGTGTGTGTGTGTATACACACACACACGCACACACACACATATTCCTATACCCCCTCTCTCATGGATGGAGGGGTAAGGGAGCCTGTTATGATACAAAGTTTCAAAGGAAACAAGCAGGCTTTACTCTCTGAGCCAATAAGGCCTAAGGCAGTCAGTTCCAGGTACCTCACACTAGAATGGTTCTGGTGTTCAACAGCAGTACTGTCCCTGGGGACCCTTGTCATTGGTTTATAAACTACTACACAGAAAATAGCTTTGGGGAGGTGATTGTAGGGCCCATGGGTATGGCAGGGCCATTTGTAGTCAACTATACTGTTACCGAAGGAGCACTAAGCCTCTCAAGTGGAATCTATATCTGGCAACCAACCAAGGCCTAGTTGTGAGGAGTCCTTTATCGTCATCAGTACTTGCAAAGACTGGACAGTTGGATGGTTTGGACTTGGAAGGTGGTATCTTTTTCTTTCATTAGCCTTTGCTTATCCCCTAGAATATTATAGAAAGTCAAGAAGGAGAAAAACTGCACTTGTTTTAGTTAGAATTGTATCAGTTTAGACACTGCCTTAAGTTGATAGCCTGTTCTCACTTCAGGCATGCAGCCAAAAATCAAATCTTTGTGTACTACTCAGAGAGCATCATTTCCTCCAAGGTGAAAGGAGATCATGACAAGTTATCAATTAGTCACACAGCTATTATCCCCACACCTACATGAGTATCTCCTATGCCTGGCACCATGGATGAGAGTATATTAGAAAAGAACAATCTCTGACCTAGAGGTACTTAGTCTTGAAATAATTGAAAAACAATCCACAGCATTTTTACAATTAGGTGTTTAGCCACAGACTATAGGTTTTCAGAGAAAAGAAATATTGCTAGACTTTGGGAGGAAAGCTCCCCCAGTGAGTTCCTAAGACCTCATCATATTCTCTTCTGTGCTCCCAAAGCACTTTATCCCATTGTGATATTGTCCAAGTGTGATTCTGTCTGGGCTTGTCATGTTGTAAAAATGACTGATAACCTTTTTAGACCTGTAGGGTACTGTTATTTGGTTTTCCTGTTAGGGAGTAGGTATTCCCAGTATCAATGACTTGAGATGGGAAACTAGGAATTTAGAAAGAATGAAGTCTCTGGGCTGTGCTTTCTTGGGTCTGAACTTTAAGGAGGTATTGAGGATACTTCTAGGTGGTGAGAACAAATGAGTTTACAAACTGGAGACAGGCTGAGAAGTGCACTGTAGGGAATTTCAAATTGAAGAAAAACAAATGAATTTTATAAGCCAGGCGACATACCAGGAGAGACTATCTGTGTTCATAGCCCTTTTATCATCTCTGAGTGTTTGCCTGAATATTTCATCCTCATTGTAATTGTGTGGCAGGGATTAAGGAGAAGGTTGCATGTCTACACCTAGGTCAGAGCAGCCTTACCCAGGAGACCTGCATGGTAG
Organism: Cynopterus sphinx; assembly: GCA_030015415.1. Taxonomy (NCBI): domain Eukaryota; kingdom Metazoa; phylum Chordata; class Mammalia; order Chiroptera; family Pteropodidae; genus Cynopterus; species Cynopterus sphinx. The sequence continues at coordinate 101,148,753 of CM057387.1, forward strand.
TGACAGTGACTATAGGAATGGGAAGCCCCAAGGGAGAAATAAGACTAAAGGGACAGAGGAGGGCTTTGAGGTTTCCAAATTATCTCCTCATTGCCAATGTTGGGTCTAAATTTGATATTTTAAGGAACAATAAAAAGGTTTACTTATACTTTAGAGGTGTACACTTTATATCATTTGTTCTGTTATGTTGCATCTTGCACTTAGCATAGAGCCTGTTAGAGTAGGGGCTTCCTGGTTCTCTTTTAGAGAATGTGCTTGATAGCACAGAGGCCAAAACATCTGCTTGAGAGCTGAGATTTTGAGTCCCAGACACAGTTTTGTCCCACCCCCTCCAAATGACTTCAATGCCTTTGGACTTCAGTCAGTCTGTAAAATAGGGTTTTGTCCTTGACCTCACAGGAGCCATCAGTCTGGGCTTCTCAGACCAGAGCTCCTGGGAGGGATTAAAGTAGTGGGAACACATTCTACATGAGTAAAAAGCAGATGCCTTTTTCCAAATGATCCTGAGCCTGTGGTAGAGGCAAAGAAGATCCCTAGTTTCCTATCAGAATGTCTCCTAAAAGCAGTATACTCTTTGCAGGATTCACACATCAGTGGTTACAGCAGTACTGCTTTCAAGAGTGAAAAGTCTGTTAGATATAGCTGTTTAGTCTAATTTTGTAATTACTTCTAAGAAATAGCCTGATACGGATTTGTGCTGTGGCGATGCTGATAGTTTATTTAAAAGGAAATGGGAGGTAGTGTAGCTTTAAAAATATTCAGTTCATGAGCTCCATCAAGAAGTGGCAATAACCACACACAGGCTTTTTACCTGTAGCTCTAGGAGTAACTAGTACAACTATATATTAGGCTTGGCTCTTAGGAGCCAACTGCAAGAGCAGTTTGTTTCTGCTTATTATCATTACTGTCCAGGATCAGGTGAGCACAACTGTGTTTGGTTACCACTAGGAGTCTGAGTTATGAATTGTACCTCTAGTCTTGGTGGTTTGTTTTTGTGTATATATATGTATTTTTTCATGGATTCCAAAGAAGCCACTCTGGTGAATCAATCAGAGAGAATAGCCTATCTAGCTATACCATACAATAACTAGGAACAGAAAATGCCAATTTTCAGAGACTGAAGAGAGCATGAATTAGGAACAAAGGTGAATGCTGGAAGGATATAGAGAGTGTCTCTTAGATACCCTGTAGTTTGTTTGTTTGTTTGTTTGTTTATCTGTCTATTTATTTAGTAGTTTGATAGCTTATTTTAATGAAGTAAAAATATGTTATAAAAGTTGTAAAATCATTCCTGTTTATTTTATACATTTAGGCATGATTTATAGAGCAAACCAAAATCTAGGAGAAAACATTTGTAGTAAATGTAACATAACAAATAATAATGTCAAAATGTTGATTTAAAAGAACATTAAACTTATAATAAATAAGAGAAAAAAGTATAAAAATATTGAGAAACAATTCACAGAAGAGGATATAAATGTCTAGTACACATCACAAATGTTTAACTTCAATAAAAATCAGAACAGTTCAATAGCATTTTGACAGTTTAAATTAACAGACGTTTTGAAAATAATGCTGTGTTAGTTTCCTGGGGATGTTATAGCAAAGTATCACAATAGTTGTTTTTTATAATGAGAATCATCAGTAGCTTTTAGTTACCAATTATACTGTGCTAAAAGAGAATATAGTATTGAGGACATAGAAATTACTAGAATCCTATCTGTATCATTCATGGGCTTTTAGTCTAGTTGGGGAGACAGATTTGTGAATAGATTATTACACAAGAGCTGTGGTAAAGATATGGGATCACATGATGAGATGGAGGACAAGGGATGGGGACACATTATAGCAAACCAGGTAATCTTCTAAGAGACTTAGTTCTCCAGGCATTTAGGAGGGCATTTCAGTCTGTGATCTTCCTGTGCTGTGGTGGTTTCATGTAGTGCCAGTAGTGACTGTGCAGTTGTTCTAGAAGACCTCAGGAAGTGCTCCCAAGTGTCTACTCTGGCTCAGTTTTAAAGATTTGTGTTGGCTTCCAGAAATGCATTCATGGCCACTTGAATCTCTTGTCAGCTCAGTCCTCACTATAGGAGTCGAATGTATGATTAGTATATGCCTTTGACATATACTTTTGAAAGGAGTCCAGTTGCTTTGGTCATCCATCCAAAATTTCATATAACAAACTTTTGCTAGCTCTCTCTGTGTGTCTGTGATATGTTAGAGATACAAACAAAGATGAATGGGATCCTTCCCTGCCTTTGAAGAGGCAAATATTTCTCACACAAAGAGGAATAGGAGCCAAGCAGCAGTAGTGCCTAGGCTTCTTTTTGAACTTGAAAACCTTCACCTCTTTCTTGCCTTAGGGAAATCTGACTGGGCCTCTTATGTCTGCTGCTTACTCTAGGCAAGGATACTTTTGAATAAAGCATTTTCATCCTCTATGCAATGGACCTTGCATCCTAAACAGCCTGAAAATTGTTCTGGCTTTTTCAGAACCCAACAGTGGTCTGAGCTTTATATTTTGTAGTCTGTACTGGGGCAATATCCAAATTGAGTGAGAAATGCAATCATTACACTAGATGCCCTTCGATTAACTACATTGGAGGTAGGTAGCATGCCAGATGAAGGCATCTTATTGTATTGCTTACACAAACAGTGCCACCTTCTCTATGGGCCCCAGTTACTGCTGCTATCTTAAAACTACATTGCTTCTGCCATGGCCTTGCTGTCTCCAGTGGAAAGCTTTTCAGTTTGTTCTTCTTGAAAGGCCAAAATCATCAGGAAGAAACATTTTAGAATCAGAAGACCTGGGTTTTTACCACTTATATTGATAACCTTCACTTTTCTCATTTTAAATGTAAAAACCTCAGATCAGCCCACCTGACAATGTCGTTTTGAAGAACTATTGGGATCTTGTTTGTGAAAACTGTTTTATAATTTCTAGGGTACCACACAGACAGAGTATGCAATTTTTTACTTACCCAAAGAGATAGGTAATATGCTTTAGACCACCTCCCTCTTAAGGTATCTCTGCTTTCCTAAAGCTTATAGTCTATAGCTTACAGTCTATAGCTATAGGAGGGGCCTATAGAAACACTTTCATTATAATATGGCAAATGATAAGGTTAGAGAGAGAATGCATAGGATGATTTGAGAAAAGGATATTTAACCCAACCTGAGGGTATGGAGAAGGCTTCTTGGAAGAGATGGTGCCCAAGCTGAATCTTGAAAATTGAATTCTACTTATTAAATATTGTACATGTCGGAGGAATGGTGGTAATATTCCAGACCAGACCAGACAAAGGGGACTGCATAAATAAAGGCACAGAGGCACAAATAGTATGACATGCAGACTGTGATGTTGGAGTGATAAGGGAAGGGGTATGAGTTGAAAAGAAAGGAATCTGATATATTATATCTAACTTGGATTTTATTTTGTAGATAGGAAATGAAAAACCATTGTCAATTTTTTTTAAAGTAACAGCTTTTTTGAAATACACTTGCACATAAAATTCACCCTTCATATATTCAACCATCACTACTATCTAATTTTCATCATCCCAAAACAAAAATCCCATATCTTGTTTCCTCTCTCATCAGCCCTTGGCAACCACTAATCTATTTTCAGTTTCTATGGATTTCTTTTTCTGGGCATTTCATATAAATGGAATCATACAATATGTCATTGCTCTGGCTTTTAAATAGAGGAGTAACACAGTTAGATTTTCATTTTATGAAGATCATGCAGCAGGAATGAGAAAAGTGGATTCTGGGATCAAGCCTGGCCCAAGCCACAGAGACCAGTTAGAAGAGTATTGCAATAATCAGGAGAAATGATGAGGACCTGAACTAGGGCAATAGTAGTGGGGATGCAGAGGAGGGACTGATTTGAAAAATGCTTAGAAGCTAAAATTAGTTGGAGTCAGAGATAAAAATCTAGACTAAATCCCAGGTTTCTAACTTAGCAAACTGGGTAACAGCTGACATAAAAATACAGCTAGAGTTTTAGCTTTTGGGAGAATAAGATATGTTCAGGTTTGCATGTATGGAGTTCAATATGAGTAATCTAGGAGGAAATGTCCAGAAATAGAATGTGCATATCTGTAGCTTGAGGATCAAGGTTGGGGCTAAGGATATACGCTTGGAAATCATCAGCACAGAGGTGTTAATTAGAAAAGAAACATGGATTAGCTGCCACAAAAGCACACAAGAGTTGTAGGCCCAAGATAGAACCCTGAGAGCATCATCCTCATAGAATGGAAAGAAGAGCCTGCATGGAAGTCTGTAGAGTACCCAAGGGTAGAAAAGGAAATCCAAAACTGTAGAGTCATAGAAGCCAGGAGAGAAGAATAAAAAAAGAACAGGAGTAGCCTCTAACTAACTAGCCTCTGATAGCTATCTGTTAGCTCTAGGAGCACAACTGCTTATTCTCTGCATGCTCAAGTACTGTATTATTCCTGAATGATATGCAAAAATGCTGACAGAAGTAATCAGCAATGTCAACAGCAGAAAGGTCAAGTAATAAAAAGACTAATTTTGTCTATTGAACTTAATACTATGGAACTCATTGGGATCCTCTGTGAGAATACTTCCAGCAGAAGCAAGTGAGGAATGAGTGAGAGAGAAGGAAAACCTCACTAGCTGAGGCCTTCTTAAGGACAGGCTCAGGAGTTTGTTGGACAACCCAATAGAGCTAATCCTGCTTTCTTTTTCCCATTTTTCTTATCACCTCTAATACAGATTCCTAAAGTCTGGCTCTTTTGTTTTTAGTATCCCATCTTTATTTTTGGCTTCAATGCCCAGCTATTGGCTGTGGAAAAGCTTAAAGTGGGGAAGTGGTCATACTTCAGACTAGAGGCAGAGATAACCTTGCCCCATGTTGTGGGATCCTGCTCATTCCTGCCTTAGCCATTTCTCAGCCACACAGAGAAGCTATTGCGGAGTCACTTACTCTCAAATGGGTGGTTTGCAGTGAGTGTACAGGTTTCTATGAATATGAAGATGGGGCAGAAACTAAACAGCTTTGACAAGGCAGTGTACTGTGGCCATATTCTATTCCTCATTTGCTGAATTTACAATCTGAATTTAACAAGGTTGTTTGTTTCTGAGGGCTACAAAAGCAAATAGTAAATAGGACTTTAGACTGAGCCTTGGAGACAGAAATTGTTAGTGAAATAAGAGGGGAGGGGAGAAAAATAGCTGTCATATCTGAGCTGCTTACTGCCTCATAGGACAGTGCCCTATAGCCTGGGCTCCAGCTATCTAATAGTCAGACTGGTCTAGGTTCATATTCTCAAAGACATTCAAAGTCAAGATGCTGGGGATGCTGAGCCAGCAAGACTAATGGGAGAACTAATGCCAGAAGAAGCACAAAGTCAGTCCTGCTTGAAAGCCAGAGATGGTGCATGTCTATGTGGGATCCAAGGTAGGAGAGGATGTGATGAAATCACAGGCTTCTTCCAGTTTGGGGAAAGAATGTTGTGATCACATCAAGGCCAAAGTAAGGGACTGATTTATACCCATTGTGGAGTGAGCAGGAAGTGACTTGTCAATGCCTTGGCAATTGGATGCCAAGGCTGATGAGGAGGGAGGGTTGGTTTGGGTCAGATAGGGCCTTGCTGGTGCCAGAAATGTCCTTGTGAGCCAAGGATTCCTAGTCTCTGCTGCCTCTGGAGGAAGGTGGGTAGAGTGAGGTACCTCCTGAGCCACAGTGGTATAGGGCTATTTTGAATGCAGCTGTCTGGGGAGAGCTCATTACTGCCTTGTGTTTATTTATGAGTTGTTTGGATTTATCCATTCTCTGGAGACATTTGTTCAGTGAGCATGACTTGAGCCTCTTTCATGAAATGGATATTGTGAGGAGCCAGAACTTGCTCTTGAAGAGCTGACAGGCTGGTAGACTGTAAGAAGAAGTGGCATAGAGGAGTTAAAGGAGTTGAGATGAGAGAGAAAGGTGAAAACTGGAGAGGACAGGGCTGGAAAGGGAGTTTGTCTTAAAACACATAAAATTTTCTGAGGTGAACAGGAGAATTGGGAGACCATTCCAAATGAAAGGGAATGGTATAAACAAAGGCAAAGGCTTGAAGGGCCTATTCAGGCTTTACAAGCCAAGCATGTCTATGACAGTGGATGCAGATGTGTGCATAAGGGCACCAGGGACAGAGGGGAGTGGCTGGGGAGGTAGGCAGATTGGTTAGAGCCAGATCATAGACTTTTAATACCAAAGAGGAGGTTGGTTGAGATCCTGTTAGCAGTGAAAGTTGGTGTAGGCTTGGGTGCTTGTCCTACGCTTATGTTACTTGGCAAAGTCTGGCCTGGCCTGGCCTTTGGTCTCTGCATCCCGGGGAAAAGAGGAAGAGAGGCCAGGGGCCTGATAGTCTGTCTTCCTCCACTAGAGTGTTAGCTTCAAGAGGACAAAGGTTTTTGTTCATTGAGGTATTTCTGGCATTTAGAACCATACCTAGTACATAGAAAACAAAGATAAATATTTGTGTTTGGAGCATGATAATCCTAAGGTAACCACCCAAGATCCAGGCCTAACTCATCTCACGTGACTGTCAGAATTCCCCAAGACTGACCACTGGGGTCAGCCTAAGAGTGTGGTTTCATCAAGGAGCAGGGTACCCTGTGACAGGGAGGGATGGCAGTAATTTTTTGGTTGGCTGGTCCCTATTTCTGAGCCACACTGTTTTCTTTGGGAACTCTAGAACTGCCTGATAAAGAGGGATGAGAATGGTTACTCTGCTGTCATAGCTGACTTTGGCCTCGCCGAGAAGATCCCTGATGTTAGGTGAGTAACCTAATGGGTGCTGGCGTTATAGAAGGGACTGAGGCAAAAAGAAAATCCCAGCTTCCTTTTTAGAGGCCAGGACTTGGTCACAGCTCAATCTCAGCTCCCTAAATTTGGTCATTCCTAGTCTGTGTTCATCCTTGGGGAAGAATTCTCAGTATTCAGATATCCTATTGCATCAACCAGTGGCAAGCTCATTTTCTATATAATCTCAACCCACAGCACAGGGTGTGAGAAGCTGGCTGTGGTGGGCTCACCCTTCTGGATGGCGCCTGAGGTTCTCCGAGATGAGCCCTACAATGAGAAGGTGAGTCCGAGGACCCCAAGACCTGCTTCTTCTTATAATCTGTCTTTAGCAGAAAGTGTCCAAGATCATCCTTAATGTTGAGGGTGAGGATCTATCTATATCCTTCTCACCAAGGGCAGAGAGCTGGTACCTGGTGATGAATTGAATGAAATATGGGCACTAGGGCCCAGGCCTGGGCTGGTGGGTATGAGGGGCAGAAACCCTATTTTTCACCCCATTGAGAGGGAAACTGAGGTCTCACTACCAACCAGGCGGACGTGTTCTCTTATGGTATCATCCTCTGTGAGATCATCGCCCGAATCCAGGCTGATCCGGACTACCTTCCCCGCACAGAGGTGAGCTGCAGCCACTGGGATTGAGCTGCTTTCGAGGCTGTGGAACTGTTTTGTTTTTTGGGGTGGAGTTGCTGGAACTTATTCTGTATGGATACTTCTCAGGGGCAGTTCCCAGCTTCTCTGAGCAGGCTAGGATGGATGGCGGGATTAATGACCTTTCTACCTATGTCCCGTTCCCTCCCTACCATACCGATCAATAGAACTTCGGACTAGACTATGATGCTTTCCAGCACATGGTGGGTGACTGTCCTCCAGACTTTTTGCAGCTCACCTTCAACTGCTGTAACGTGAGTATCTTCCCCTGCTTCCTGGCTTTGGTTTGGTTGAGATTGTATGGAGAGGCTACTAATTAATTAAGGGGCCTTATTTTCACTGATGAATGCCCATATCTTCTCCTCTGGGCCTTCCAGACTCTCTAGAACCTTGGACCAAGGAAAGGAAAACCACTTTGTAATATCTAATCCTCAGACTGCAGGGTAGACTCATCACCCCTTGCCTTGGATGTTGATGGAGCTCTGGTCGTTTTTGTTGGACTATGGATCCAGCTGGTCAAAGGTCATGGGAAAGGCTCTTGTTAGCCTCCAGCTCTGGGCCTGTACCTACCCGTTATGACCAAGTAGTTGAGCTTTGTCTAGGTAGCTCCAAGAAACACATGGCAACAGAAGAAAGAAAACCAATGTGAACATACCCTTTTGGAGAGTTCTGTGCCCAACAAGGGAATGACACACAGAAAGCATACTAAGATAGGAGAAGTATCTTCCCCTCATCGTCTCTGGTCTTCAGGAAAGTTCTCTTAGCTGCACATCTGAGTCTTAAAAGATGTCAGAAGGACTTAAATGCCGTCCTTGGGGTGGAAGATAGGAGGACAGGGCTAACAGCTGGTGTGGATAACTACAGATGGATCCCAAACTGCGCCCATCCTTTGTGGAGATTGGGAAGACCCTGGAGGAAATTCTGAGCCGCCTACAGGAGGAAGAGCTGGAGAAGGACAGGAAGCTGCAGCCCACAGCCAAGGGTAAGAGATTAGACCAATGTCTAATCTGACCTTAAGGGAGGAAATTAGGATGTGGGGTCTTCTCTTCTAGGGCTGTGATTATAGGATCGCACGTCAAAACAAAACAAAACAAATCAAAAATGTGGAAGGGCAGGAGATGATGGGAGAAGTACTAGAGTCTTAAGAATTGTGACTTGGTATATAGTCCTGCCTTCTTTGAGTCTGTTTTCTCAGTGAAATGGGACAACAGTACCTGCTTTGCTTTTCAAAGTGAGAACACCCTATAGTACAAAGTGCCGTTTCTATTTATGACTAGTAAAAGTAACCCTGACTTGTGCTCTTCTTCAGGACTCTTGGAGAAAGCACCTGGTGTGAAACGACTGAGCTCACTAGATGACAAGATCCCTCCCAAGTCCCCACGCCCAAGACGTACTATCTGGCTGTCTCGAAGCCAGTCAGACATATTCTCCAGTAAGCCCCCACGTAAAGTGAGTGTCTTGGACCCTTACTACCGGCCACGAGGTGGTGCTGCCCGCACACCCAAAATCAACCCTTTCAGTGCTCGCCAGGACCTCAAGGGTGGCAAGATCAAGTTCTTTGACCTGCCCAGCAAGTCTGTCTTCTCCCTGGTATTTGATCTGGATGCACCAGGGCCTGGAACTTTGCCTGTGGCTGACTGGCAGGAACCCCTGGCCCCACCTGCTCGCCGATGGCGGTCTTTGCCTGGTTCACCAGAGTTCTTGCATCTAGAGGCCTGTCCGTTTGTGGGCCGAGAAGAATCACTATCTGATGGGCCTCTACCACGCCTCAGTAGTCTCAAGTACAGAGTAAGAGAGATCCCACCATTCCGAGCATCTGCCCTACCAGCTGTTCTAGCCCATGAGGCCATGGACTGCTCTAGTGCCCAGGAAGAAAATGGTTTTGGGCCCAGGCCTCAGGGAGCCAGTCCATGCCTTGCAAGTGCCTCTGAGGAAATGGAGGTAGAAGAAGAAAGGCCACAAGGCTTAGCTCCAGTCCCATTCTCTGTCTCAAGCATATGCCTGAAAACCCAGGGAGAGCAGGATGGGTGAGAGGGGTTAATCCCTGCCTCACCTTGGGGATGGACCTTGAGCTGAAACCACAGGGTCCCCTTGGTACTTAGCCTAGACTCTTTCCTGGGGTTTACAGAGCAGGCCGGCTAGGCCAAGCCAGGCTCAACTCTGGGGCTCCCAGTGCTCAATGGCTATGTAGGAGAGGGAAAGCAGCAGAGAGGCCTTCCTTGTTAGGGCCAACAGCTGATACCAAGCCTCTAAAATCCAGCAAGGAGCTCTGGTTCCTACATGATCCTCCAATGCACTTCCGCAGACAGAACTAGAGGATTCCTAGTTCTAGTCTGAGCTGGCAGGCAGCTATTACCCCAGGTTCTTCTCCCACCCCAGGTCTGCCTCTTGCCCTTTCCCAGGGCATATAAGCTACTGGATGGAACCTCGAGCTGACCAGAAGGTTGTAAAGGGCATGACTATTTCTCAGACCTAAAAGCTGGGGTGCTTCTTGCCAGTATGTCTAAGACTTGAATAATTGCTGTTTGCACTTACTGAAGTCAGACCACATCACTACATTTCTATGCAAGGGGAGGGCAAGGCAGCATGGTGGTCATGGCTCTTAGCTAATCTATTCAAAGATCCTTTCCAGTTAATTAATCTATTTTCATATTTATGAAGGAGTCTTAATGTTCTGCCCTATAAGACTTTCAACCTTGTGGTTGGGAGTAGGGTTGGTTTTGTAGGCCTTAGGGCCTGCTCTATGTATTTGTCAACATGGGATACACCCAATTAGTTAAATGGTTTATACATGGACTGATTTTCTTCTCTTCCTGCTATGGCTGGAGCTACCAGAACAGTCTGTCTTTACAGAGCCGCAATAAGAAATAACCAAAGATGAAGCTGGTTAAATATTTTCATAACTTGTTTCTGTTGATTTTTTTTGTAAAACTTTCCTAAGACACTTTCAGATCTAAAAATAAAAAGTCGGTGTTACAGGTGCTGGTCAGCCTTCTTACTTGTACCTTTGTCTCTCAGCCTCTGGGGTAAGGGAGAAGATCCAGGAGCAATGCAGCAGTATCTGTCAGGAGCCTCCCCTGCCCAACTATGTAGAAGTTAGGTCAGCTGCTGCCCCAAGCCAACTTCATCTTCTGGTTATGGGCTTTGGAGGAACGGGAGAACTGGCTCTTGGCCACTGTGAGGGGTACAGCTTTGCCACTCAGGTATACCTTGTTGTGGCATTCAGGCAGCCAGGGTCCAGGGCTACAGGGCTGGGGTCCTTGGCTCACTCCCACATAGGCCATCACGTAGCCTGTCATAAAGGCATCAAAACCAGCCCGATGCAGTCCATTCCCAGGCACTGGGTTAGAAGTGGCTTGACTCCCTGGTGTTTCTAAGGTAGCCATGTCGGCTGTTTCAGGCCTCGTTGCTTTAAGTCCCATCTCCAAGTCATTTTTGTGACCTTGCTCAGAGCCAGCCTGGTTGCTGTTCTCATCCTCAGCCACCTCCTGTTCAATTTCCTTAGTCTGGAGGCCATCCCCACAGACCTGCTTCATGGGAGGCCCATCCTCAGTTTTCCCAGAGGTCTGTTTCCCAGGTAGGCCCAACAGAGCCCTCCGCCGTTTTTCCCTCCGCCGTCGCCGTCGCCGCTTATCCTCCATGGCAGCCTCATCAGTGTCAATGATAAGGTCAATATCATGGGACCGAGGACACTGTGATCCCAGGGGGCACCAACCATAGGCCTAGAGGTAGGAAAAGAGGCTTACAGAGGGTTTCCAGGCATCAGAACCTCCCCTCCCCCAGGAAATGGGTGGGTGCTCTCACCGAGAAATTGTCACAGACACTGGTGGAATGAGGACGGTGAGTTGCAGGGGGTAAACAGCAGCGGTAGTCAATATGGGGCCTCATGCTAGAAGGATAGCTGCAGAACTCCAGGATAAGGTGTGGGCTACCAGCTACTCGCTGCTTCCCATTTTCCCGCTCACTGCAATAGCATAAGAGGATATTGGTTCACTAGCACATAAGCTCCATGAGATAGAAGTTTTTGTCTGTTTTGTTCACTGCTGAATCCTCAGCACCTAAAACAGTGCCTGGCACATGATAGGTGCCCAATAAATATCTTAAATGAATGAAATAGGTTTACACCAGGCCCCACCCCTTCCCCTTAACCAGTCCCTCACCATTTCCGAAAGGCATATTCTAGGTAGGAGGCCACAAAACGGGCATGAAACTCAGCAGCATATTTGGTGTCATAAATGCCGGCTGGGAACATTTCACACAGGTCAGCAGTGAAAGTTCCCAAGCTCTCAGGCAGGTGTGCATAGAAATTCTGGTACAGGAATACCAAGTCTATGAGACCATTGTGCAGTATCAGGGGCCGGCGGGCCCGGATTAGCTCCAGGAACAGTGTCCTCACTGACTGGCTCTGGCTCTCATCACCCTGAGTGGAAAGAAAGGGGTCATCAGGAAGGGCAGAGTCCCCTTGGGAGCCTCTTTTACAGGATATTTAACCCAAGCTCCCCCACCTAGATAGCTCTCCCTCCCTGCCTAACCAGTTCTATTCACCCATGTATCAGTCTTGTTTCCCCAGCCCTGTCACTAGTGATTCCCCGTATACTCCCGAAGAAGCAGATCATCCCAGTGCACCCAGCTTAGGGTAGGAAGAAATGAAGTCACAGAAGCGGCAGTCTCAAGGCTGGAGGCCTACCTTGTCATTGCCCTTGTGGTACGGGATACCCTGGGCATACTGCCGGTTGAAATTGAAGCCATGCTGTACCAGGAACTGCACAGACTTTGGTTCTATGACATACTCTTCCATGCATAGCAAGGTCAGATTGAACACCTGGGCCAGGTATGAATGTTCACCCTAGGAGAGAAAAATGGTGTATTACATAAAACCTGTGAGAGAAAACCTCATACTTTATGTTTTCCAAGATCTCAACCCTCCTCTTCCCCAGCCACAGACCTGGGATGGGGTTAAGATCAGCCCATACCTTGTCTGGCTGCTGTTTGAAGCAGGCGAGGCCCAGGGAGAGGATAGAACGGGTCCTGGCAGCATGACACACGGCCTTGTAACGTTCCTCGACGCACCTTGGGGTTGGGTTTGGGGTGGCTGTGGCTGGGAGTTAGCCCCATTAAGGACCTAAAGTACCCAAGCCTCTGACCTCCACTCCAGGGTTCAGGTCTGCCCACCACACTTCCCCCCATCCCGGCCCCCTGTCCAGGTTGGAACTAAAGAGATCAAGGCTTATACTTACTGGTTCAGCAAACTCTTCCTGTCCCCAAGCCCACTCAGTTCCTATGGGTGGGTAAAGGGAGTTGAGTTAAGCCCCCAGCATGAGCCCTCTCACAACCAACTGCCCTCCCCATTCTCCAATCCTCACCGTGTCCACAGCCACAAAGCTAGCTGTCTTTATGGCTAACAGAAGGGATGGCCACATTTCCTTGAAGTTGTCACTTTGCACATCCACCACAGGAACTTGGACTACTAACTCCTCCCCAGATTTTGGGCTTTTGCTGACACCACCTACGGGTAAGGAGGAGGATGGATGTTAGTGCTCAGGCAGGGCCTGGGGGAACAGATACCTAACTAGGCCTTGGCTTGGGGGTAAGGGTGGAGGTAGGGGCACTTTCAATCAAGGCAAGAAATGACAGCTTTCCCCTCAGTCCTTTGTATAAGGCATGCTCTACACATAAGAGTGACAGTGCCCTGAATTTGGGGTGAGCCTGGTTCTTTCAGTGGCCTATATGAGACTTAGGGAAATCATTCATCCCTCAGCATCACAATCCGTGGAAGAGGACGGTTGAACTAGATGGTCTGTGAGGTTTTTGTTCCCCCATGTCTTGCAGATACTATTTGGCACTGGCTCAGGAGTTCAGCACCTTTAATTTCCCAACAGGCTACATACTACCGTTCCCATGGTGCCCTAGCAGCCACAAGCGGCAGTGGCCTGTATGCCCCAGAGCCTGATAAATGCCCAGAGCTCGCAGTATGTCCCCACTTCCTTTGGACCACAACTCCCAACCTGCCCCACTTAACGAACTCCAGACTACATCTCCCGACATGCCCCCGTCTACACCGACTACGTTCCCAACACTCCAGGCTTGTGCAGCTGGAGTCGCGGTGCACACCGGGACTTGTAGTCTCTTCGTGGCTGGCTAGGAAGAAAGACAGTCCTCTGGAACTTGAGGTCCATCTCTAGAACTATGAGCCCGAGGCCTTCCCCTCCCCTGGAGAGCACAGGCTTTTAAGGCGGCCCCTGAAAAGCCACTCACCATCAGAGCCCACCGGTGCTGAGGCTGCGCCATCGTCACTGTCGGCGGCCATGACACCGCGCGTTCCTCGCCTGAGTAGTCTGTGGGGACGCGGGACTTCCGCTTCGTCTCCTCGCGCTACAACTGCAGCCGGCGATGGGGGCCGGGCCTCCCCTCCGGGGTCGCTGACGGGCCGGACTTCCGTTCAGACCTCCCGGGCTTGGCACCGAGGACTCTGTACCGAGCGCGTTGGGAGCCAATTGGCTGTTGCCTTCCGACTCCCGGCCGGGATTGGCCGGGGCCACGCCCCTTGGGGAGCGTCGTCGCGGGGCACCGAGTGGGAGGTAACTTCTTCGCGTCCTACGGGCTGGGCGCGTGGGCTGGGCGCGTGGGGCTGGGCTTTGCGCCCTCACCGGTACGGCGCCGGGTGGAGGTCCCCGGAGGAGGTGGTGCCGCCGGAGCGAAGCTTAAAGCACGCATAGGAGGTGGGCAAAGAGAGGAGGGGAGGTGGTGGGCAAGGATCTTCTGGGGATGGGCACGTCCCTTGGGAAGATGAAGTTCACGGTGTTCCAGGAAGTGGACGAGGCGGGGAGGGGGACAAAAGACGAGGTCGCGGAGGACTTAGAGCCACCCATTCACTAGTAGGGAAGCTTTTGAAATAATCCACCCAGGTGATTAAATAAAGACTTGAATGAAGACTCCGGCAGTAGAGACGAAGAGGAAGGGACAAATTGTAAGCAAGTAGGAGATACGGTTGACCCTAGGCGGTGACTGGACGTGACTCCTACCGGGAGGGTGAGAGGTCGCCTTACCAGAGACCAGACCTTTCCCAAGAGTACCTGTTCCCATCCTCTCAACCCACCAAGGACTCTCGGCCCTTTCTTCTTGGTTATTCAGTTTGTAGTTCATCTTCAACTTGGCTCTCAACTGAGTCCTCTTTTTTTTTTTTAATTATTATTCAGAATTGTTTGGATTTCTCCCATTCTAAAAACAGAAAACTTGCCTCATCCCATTCATTACTTTAAGAAGTATTTGTTATATACAATTTACTTAGCACTGTGCTCAGCTCAGGGACACAACTGTCAATGAAAGAGACCCACCCCTTGCTCTCATGGAGTTTTACAATCAAGTTGGAGAAGTGGACACTGAGCAAAGAATCACAAATAAATGTGAAATTGTAATTGGTATAAGAGCAACAAGGGAGAACTACACAAGAGGGTAAGACTAGGGGAGCTTACTTGGACATTTAAATCAAGACCTGCAAAATTAGATGTTAGGTAAAGCATAGGAGAAGAGCTGTCCAAGCAGAGGAAATGGATTGGGTGAGACCTCAAGATGGACAGACACTTGGGGGTTGAAGCACGCATTTCAGGTAAACGTGGCTGAACACAGTGATTCAGTGGATGAGGCAGATGGAGCCCTGGAGCAGAGCCTACAAGGCTTTAATAAGAGGACTGACTGGCTTCTATTCTAAGAGCAATGGGTGTGACAGCCAAAGTCCTCCAGTGGCCTACAAGGTACTTTGTGATCCTGTGCCCCCACCTTCTCTACCTCTCTGACCTTATATCCTATTGCCCCCTCATTTTGTTCTAACCACACAGGTTTCCTTATTCCACAAACATACCAGGCACCATCCTTAGGGGTTGCTCCTTAGGATGCCTTTCCCACAGATATCCACATAGCTCATTTCTTCTATTGCTTTAAGGCACTGGTCAAATATCACTTTAAGGCCCACCTTGACCGTTTTCTTTAAAATTGCAACATTCCACCCCTTTGCCATTTCTTATCCCCTTCATCTGCTCTACTTTTCCTCTGTATGCTAGTATTTATCACTCAATATCCTATGTAATTTACTTATGTGTATTATTTATTGTCTGCCCCATTAGAATATAAACTCTGAGGGCAGGAACTTTTGATATTTCATTTAGTGAAGTATTTCAAGTATTTAAAACTGTTTGACACATAGTAGACATTCATAAATATTTGTTCAGTGAATTAATGAGAAGTTATGGAAGGCTTTAATAAGAAAATGACATGATCATGTCTTAAAAGATTGCTTTACTTTATGGCAAATGGGTTGTCGAATGAATTATGGAAGTGAATGAGGTGAAGGAAGTTTGGCTATGAAGGGGGAGAAGGGGGTGGATCTCATCGAGGGCATTGAAGGAGCAGGACCCTGAGCGCAGACAATTTAGGAGGAACCATTCTTTCATATAATGGAGGAAAGGAAGTGAATGAAGATGGAAGTAAGTTTGTACATTTCTGTGAAAGAAGAGCAAGCTCTTTTGATGAATATGAGGTGATGAAGGCAAAAATTTGAGGAAAGCGTTTGAACCAGAGGCTCAGCAGAGACTGCAGTATAGCAGAGCACAAGAGTGCAAGAATGCAGGCTCTGGAGGCAGACCTTGATAAGAATAGACATTGCGTAATCTCTATACAAGCCTCAGTTTCCTTGTAACTAAATGGAGGTAATGCTAGAACATACCAAATGGAGTTATCAGAAGATTGAGTGAGAAATCTGGTAAAGCACTTAGCACAAGATCTGACATTTAGTAAGCACTCACTAACTGCTAGCTGCATTCAGCTATTAGAGGAAAAGCAGCCAGAAGTACAGTAAGGGAGCAGTGAAGATTAACCAGATGCATTTTCTCATTGCTAATTGCCACCCAGTAATGATTTTCTAGATAGGAAAAGATTAGGAATAAAAATAATTCAGCTCTCTTTCCCCTTGGCTTACCATCTACTCTCAGGTAAATCTTTTCCTGGCTCTGATCCTTTGTTTCTCCTTTCTATAGAAAGAAGGTCTGCACTATATGATTATTAAAGGTTATTTTTCTGTAAACATGCTATATCTCGAAGTAGATAAGTTGCCTACCCACTCTCATGCTCCTAGACACATATGAAGAACCCCTGTTCACATACACAGTCACAATAAGCATCAGGGATGCACAGGTGCTCCCACACAGGAAGCCTTGGTCCTTCACCCAGCCTAGCCCTGGTCTCCTATTTTGGAGTGTCTCTAGGATCATACAAATGCTAGTTCCTCTGAGGCCACTTGGAGAAGCTCAGCCCTACTGGTCATACCTCAGTGCTACAGCCAGTCCAAGAGCAAATACATGAGCATCTGAGGAATCCTGGAGAAAAGCTAGACGCTATGTGAATGGTATAGGAAGTGGGGTGGCTCTACTCTTTGCAGGGCCCCAAGATTCAGCCTCATTGTGGTTGACTACTTTGGGCCTTTGTATTCTAGGCCATCATGAAGAAGCCACGAGCAGCTGTGGGAAGTCGTCGTAAGAAGAAGGCATCCAGCCAAGAGGGAAGGGAGAAACATGACCTCAACAGCAACCAGGCCAAGCCTTCCGCACCTAATGGTGAGGAGCTTGGTTCTAGTCAAAGACTCAGGGGCTGGTTTCATTGACCATGAAAGGGGGCAGATTCAAGTTAGGAAGGGAGCAGGGTATATATCAAGGCATTAAAGGACTAATTAAGGATCTAATTCTGACATACTTGTGTGACTTTGGAATAATTGTTCTAAATGGCTCTTAGCAGTGACATAGAGCAGTCTATGCATTGCCTTCCTCATGTGGCTTTTCAGTGGATCAAATGAGTTTATCAGCCTGAAAGTATTTTGTAAATGGGAAAGCCCTGCACAGGTATACATTATGCTTGGCTAAAAATGTTGTGTTTTCATTATGATCCAAAGACAGAGGGGCTAGAAACTTGGCCAAGGGTACACACAGCTAGAGAACTCTGGTCTGACTATAGGTGCAAAGCTTAGGCAAAGGGTTGGGGTGTGGGAGGCCTTAAGTGAGAGCAGACTGCAGCTAGGCTGGAGTGCCCCAGATCCCTGTTGCATGGGCTATGCAGGGACAATTCCTGAGTTTCCTGAGGCCCCAGCAGGCCTGTCCAGACGGCAGAAGGAGGTGGTACTGCAGTCCCCTGTCTGCTCGTACCATCTATTCAGAGATACAGCTGAGGTCACAGTTTTCCGGGAGAGCATGCTGAGCTGGTATGACCGAGAGAAGCGAGACCTACCATGGAGAAGGCTGGTGGGTAAGCAAGGTACAAGAATAGCAGGGTGGGAGGTTGGTACCCAGTCCCCTCTGCACTAACTCCCTATCTGGGACTGCAGGCAGAGGGTGAGGGAGACCTGGACAGACGGGCATATGCTGGTGAGTACATCGGAAAGCAGGGCTGCTTTGCTTGGATGCCCTTAGGTCTGGGGTTAGGGGCTGTGGACTAGGATCAAGGCAGGTCAGCAGTGCCTTCATGCCAACCCCTCTCCCCCAGTGTGGGTTTCAGAGGTCATGCTGCAGCAGACCCAGGTTGCCACGGTGATCGACTATTATACCCGATGGATGCAGGTGACTTCAGGGAAAGAAGGGGAGGTTCATGCGCCAGACCCCAGATAAGAGCCTGTATTATGGGTTGAGGGTAAAGAAGTCTTCTTCCACCACCCTCATGCTTGACCTTATCTCTTTTTGCCTGCCTTCTGGGTGTAGAAGTGGCCAACACTGCAGGATCTGGCCAGTGCTTCTCTGGAGGTAAGAGCCACACTAAGGTAAGGAGAATGGGGACAACAGAGGACTGACCGCTGATCTCTCTGACTTCTGACCTCACAAACAGGAGGTGAATCAGCTCTGGGCTGGCCTGGGTTACTACTCTCGAGGCCGGCGGCTGCAGGAGGGAGCCCGGAAGGTGAGGGGCTGGCAGGGAAGGTTGGAGCCCCCGAGCAGGGCCTTGGGTGTCTCTTAACCTTGATTTCCCACCTACTCAGGTGGTAGAGGAGCTAGAGGGCCATGTGCCACGTACAGCAGAGACCTTGCAGCGGCTCCTGCCTGGTGTGGGGCGGTACACAGCCGGAGCCATTGCTTCCATTGCATTTGGCCAGGTAAGCCAATAGCCCACCCCCTACTTTTTGTGTGCTCACTTTCCTTCCTTCTAGACCAGGCTGACTCATGTACTCCTCTGTGCCAGGCAACTGGTGTGGTGGATGGAAATGTGGTACGGGTGCTTTGCCGTGTCCGAGCCATTGGTGCTGATCCCAACAGCACCCTTGTCTCCCAGCAGCTTTGGTAGGATATTGGGGTAATGTGGGATATTGGGAAGGGGGCTTCTAAAGGGTTTTTGGCTCACAGCAATGTTCCCTTCTTGTAGGAGCCTAGCCCAGCAGCTGGTAGACCCAGTCCGGCCAGGGGACTTTAACCAAGCAGCCATGGAACTTGGGGCCACAGTGTGCACCCCACAGCGCCCACTCTGCAGCCAGTGCCCTGTGCAGAGCTTGTGCCGGGCACACCAGAGGGTGAGCCATCTAGGGTAGAGGCAGGCAAGGGTACTAGGGAGTGAACCCTGCTCCATGACATTCTGCCCTATGCCTCTCAGGTGGAGTGGGAGCAGCTCCAAGCCTCACAGAGCCTGCCAGGCAGTCCTGATGTGGAGGAATGTGGTGAGTGCCAGCCCTAACCCCAGCCCTACTCTGCACTGTCAAGGAACTACCTGTGGAAGCCTCATTCCAGTTCAACAAAATGAGTAAGATTCTGCAGAGCTGGGCCAAGGCCTACTCTGTGTTTGGCACCTAAGCCCACCTGGCCTGAGTGGGGCTTGGGGATCTCTTCTCAGATTCCAACCATGGACAGTGCCAGCTTTGCGCACCTCCTACAGAGCCATGGGACCAGACCCTGGGTGTGGCCAACTTTCCCAGAAAAGCCAGCCGCAAGGCCCCCAGGGCGGAATGTTCTGCTGTCTGTGTTCTAGAGCAGCCCCGGGCCCTTGGGGGTGCCCAGATTCTGTTGGTACAGAGGCCCAACTCAGGTACCTGGATCCTGGGAATAGAGGGCAGTGGCATGAGCAAAAGAGGAGAAATGGAAGAGTCAGCAGCTAAGGCCTAACCTATACCTGGCTGCTCATTGTCTCAGGTCTGCTGGCAGGACTGTGGGAATTCCCATCTGTGACTCTGGAGTCCTCAGGGCAGCATCAACGCAAGGCCCTGCTGCAGGAACTGCAGAGTTGGGCTGGGCCCCTCCCAGCCACCCGCCTCCAGTATCTCGGGCAGGTGAGTAAGCAGTGGAGGAGCCAAGAGTGATGGCCTTTTCAGCCACAATCACAGGCCTGTTTCAGCCCCTTGGCCCTCCCTCCAGGTGGTCCACACCTTCTCTCACATCAAGCTGACATACCACGTGTACGGTCTGGCCCTGGGAGGGCAGACCCCAGTGATCATCACACCACCTGGAGCTCGCTGGCTGACCCGGGAAGAGTTTCGCACTGCAGCTGTCTCTACTGCCATGAAAAAGGCACTACCTTTGTTATCTTACTGTATTTTTTTTTGTGTTTCCTATGTGTTCTGCATGAACCTATTAGTATGTAAACAGGAAAAAAACACATTTTAAACAAATGCTGGGTCATGAAATTGAAGACAGAACACAGGGCTCTGGCTCTTGCGGGTAGATGCCAGCCCTGCACTCTCCCCCTCTTCTTCACTAGGTGTTCCGTGTGTATGAGGACCAACAGTCAGGTACCTGCAAGGTGAGTTCCCTGGATCCGCCCAGCCATCTGTCCCTAAGCCTGAATCCACAGTGAATTAAGTAACACTTGGGTAAACATTGTCCACTCCAGGTTTCATTGGGGCTAGAGGAATAGTTCTTGACCTGGAGACCTTACAGTCTGGGGTCCAGGTGGAAGGGGGAGAAAAGAGCAAATGTTGGAGACAGTGTCACAGGTGTGTGAAATGTTTGTAGATTTTGTAGGATGTGAAGTAGAGAGTGCTCAATTCTGTCTGGGAGACAAGGATCAGGAAAGGCTGCTTGGAAGAAACAGCTGGTAATCTGGGTCCTAGAAATAAATTATTTTCTCCCAATTCGGGAAGGGAATCAGTAATAAGGATGTTCTTCCAGACCTAACTCATGTTTGTCAGGGCCATGGTGAATACAAGGCTACTGAAGCATTTTAGGTGGAGAGAGGGGTCAGATTTACATTTGAGGAAGATTATCTCAGTCTGCCTTTTAGAGAGTTGATTAAAGAGGCAAGTCTGGAGATAGGTTGGATGCCTTATAACATTCAGGCTATGAGACTTAGCTAGACCAGTGAAGTGGGGGGAGGGGAAGGGTAGGATTCTTTGCTGCTCCACTAAGTGCCTTGTTTGGCTTCTGCACAGAGTTCCAAAAGATCTCGGGTGTCTACTCTGTCCAGCCAGAAACTCAGCCCAGGACAGCAAATCCTGGATAGTTTCTTTCAGCCCCAAACTCCCAATGACGCACCTACGTTTGACAGTGCAGCCCAGTGATGCCTCTGGAAGCCCCCACTCCTTGAGAATCCTGTTGTTTAATAAAGTACTTATTTTTGCAGTTGTTTTGGAGGCTTTCCACTCTCTCTAGCCCCCTTCCTCCTCACCTTTGAGGGACCCAGAAAGTGGTAAAGCTCTGCTTGATTCCAACTTCCACTAGCTGAACTCTCAGCCAGCCCTGGGCAGATAGGGGTGTTTTGTCCAGACCCATCTGTCCTCATTCAGCCCCAGGAGAGTGAGAAGGCAGCTGCAGGGAGTCCGTGCCAGTGGTTGACACCCTACACCCTTATTCCAGGTCTCTGGTCAGGTCTTAGAGCAGTGGTATTAATGTAGGGAGGAGGCAAGAGAATTAAAATGTTAAATCAAGCTATATTCAGAGACTGCAATCTGATCAGCCCTGCAGCCGGGCCTGGAGGACACCTTCAGAACAAAGGAAGATTTCTACTAGGATTGCTAACAACCCATTCCCCACACACAGTGTATGAGGAAACAGGAACAACAGAGTCTTTAAGTGGTTGTCCTACACAAAATTGTTCATTCCCTATGGGTAAAACCATGGGGACCTATGAATTAAAGCCTGGAAACTGCCAGCAGGTCTTTAAAGCTACATATACTTTCCCTTCTTCCTCACTGTATATCCATGTCAAAGGAAATGGGTAAACAAAGTCTTTAACTCACAGGAACTAAAGAGTGATATATAAACTGAATTCCCTAACACTTGGGGTCCCTCTCACTCTGTGCCTCAGAGAGGAGACCATGTTCTGTGGAGCGTTACCCTTTTTCCTTTTGACTCTAACTTGGGCGCATGTATTGAATTTTTTCTATACTCTCTGCCAAAGGACAGTGTTTTCTCATTGCAGAGCTTGGTCTCCCCCCAACTTGAGGAAATTTGCCCCGTCTTGCATCAATATCACTCTTGAGCAGATGGTTGGGCTCGGCCCAGATCTACTCCCTCCCCACCAGGCAAGGCTATTTCCTAGGGAGAAGGAAAACACAAGGGAGAATTTGTCTTAAATTTCTACCTCAAAGATGAAACATATTTAGGAATATATTACATATGTAGTGAAACAATACAGAAAAGCAAGAAATTAATAATTATAAAATTGGGGATAGTGTGGAGGGAAATGGGGTCAGAAGATGTTACCGGGGAGTGGGGTCCTTTCCCAGCACCTTCTCCAGGTTCTTGATGTCTCGAGCAAAGAATTGAGCAAGACACCGAAATACAGCAGAAAACGAAAGTTTTATTAGAAAGGAAAGTACACTTCCAGAAGTGGAAGTGGGCCTGAGCAAGAGAAGCGTGCCTCAAAAGGCCTGATAACAAAGACTTCAGGTTGTTTTCTTTTTTGCTGTGGGTGGCTACTTTTCTTAGAGGAGTGGGCTTCCTTGATTGACAACTAGGACTAAAACTCAGTGATTCATCATTTTGCTTTCTGCACATGTCTGTTCCCAGAATTCAGTCTGTCATGACATTAATGAATTTCTGGGCATATGCATCACGTTATAATGATGGTAATAATGAGGCTCAGGTGAGTCGAAGGGCGTTGGGGGTCTTCACTGTGCAGGTGTGAGTGACTGGCTTCAACTGGTAACTAAATCTCTGCCTACTGGTTTTTTTGTGTGAGTTTAAAAAAACGCCTCTGGCTTGCTTAATTGCAGGTGCATTAGGATGGACCCCTTCTGAGAGAGGATGACCTCAGTGTCTTTGCAGGCAGACCCGAAACCCCCTAACTAACTTTCCTGCCTCCCTCTTCTCTAAGAGCCATGAACCCCCTTATTATTAGTGTGGATGCTGAGGGTCGGGAGGTCTCTTCTTCTGTATCTGCTTCCTGCTGAGAATGGCTGTAGTCCCTGCCTAAATCTACCACGGAGTTCTTTCCCTTTCTGCCTAAGTCAGGGTACGGTCTTGGGTTTCCTGCTGAAGTGCCACCTAAGTCCCTAGACAAGGAAAAGAAAATACAAACTCGTTATTTGAATCATACATCTGTGTGTTTCTATTATTGATTTGCCTGTTAAGTGAGTAAAGGAAAACGGGTTTGCTTAATACCTTTCTTAAAGAGTAAAAAGAAAGACCTTTGGCTTCAAGTCTCCTCCCCCCTCAGACTCTAAGGGCCCCGCCTGAGTTTAACACTATTTCTGCTTAACAGTGGACACATGACCTTCATCAAGAGCCAGAGGATCTGAGTGCCAGGGCAATTATCAGGGCTCTAAAGAAAGGAGGGAAGAAAACTTAGTTAGGTTTACTAAAAAGATTAACTCTGCAAGAGATGTCCTGTTTCGTTTCCTGCTAAAAAATTAAGAATTTACGAGTGATGTCTCTTCTCAAAATTGCTAAGAAAGTCCTTGCTTGTGGCGGAGAATTCTGGCTCCTCCCCCAACTGGGGTTGATGCCCTTTGCTCTGAGCCTAACGCATGGCATGGAGTGAAGGCAACTACTGTGATATCGGGAGGTGGAACGAGGGTCAGTGTCCAGGGGTATAACCTAGCCAGAGGCTCTAGAAAGGAACAGCTAGTTCCTGCTGTGGCCTGGGGACTGCGTGGAGGCGGGGTGGGGGTGGGATGTGAAAAGTATCCCCAGAGGAGTCGCGGGCTGCGCCCCCTCTAGCCTGCTCCACCGGGCACTGGCTCTCGTGGTTTTCACCAGTCACAGCACAGACTGTCCTGTCTCAGGAGGCTTCAAAAGTATTGGTTATGTTTTTATCTCCTAAACGTGTAACTTTTATATCTTCCATCTATATTAGCTGTAAACGATGTAAAAACCGTTTCATAGTTAAAACACACACACACACACACACACCTACCTCTTTGGACCCCCGTGAGAGATTCAAATCTGGCAGGTACTGATGAGACGCAGGCCTAACCTGACCCCTAGGAACAAAGTCTTTGACTCTGGGCCTCTAGATGCTTCTCAGTTCTCGCAGGTTCTGTCCTGTGCTGGACTCCCCAGATGTCTAGCGCAGGTGGCTGCACCCAGCTCCAGCTCTCCTTAGGTTTCCCCGCCCCTGGCAGCTTCCTCCTCCAGAGACTGCCACAGGGCCTGGATGTTGCCTTGGCCAAAGCCTGTGGCCCCCTGCCTCTGAATTAACTCTAGGAAGAAGGTGTCCTCTGCAAAGAGAGACTTGGTGAAGACTTGAAGCAAAAACATATCATTTTCACCATCTAGTAGGATTCCCTGTTGGGCCAGCTTGCTAGGCTCATGCCCTGCAGCTAGGATCTGACTTTCCTTGCCTGGCTGCTGGTAGTAAGACTCAGGAGGAGGCAGGAGCTGGCCTCCGGACAGCGCCACCCCTTCACTGGCTTCTAGGATGTCGGGGGTATACAGCCCCACATGCTGCAGGCCTGGCCCCCCGTGCTTGACCAGGAACTTCTCCACCTGGTCTTGTCCACTGGCGGCTCCTTGCAGGGACTCGGCTAGCACAAGGGTGGGGAGGGCACTACTTGGTGGAGTCTGCAGGGCAGTGAGCCTCAGCCCGCCTCGCCCAGATCTTGCTGTCACCTTGAGGCCTAGCTTCGGATCCTCACCTGGGCTCAGTGGCAGGTGGTGAAAGCCGAGGCAGTCGTGGAACCAGCGCATCAATGTGGGGGAGCTGCCGGGGTCGCAGGCCAGGGTCACGTGGTCGACGTGGGTGATCCAGGCCGGGCGGCGGGTCGCGGCCGCGGGCAGGGGCTGGAAGCCGGGCAGGAAGGGTCCGCGGTAGTGGGCGCGCTCCAGCAGCGTCAGGCTGAGGTTGCCGGCCGGCGAGCTCACCACGGAGTAGGTGGCAGCACCCTGCACATCCTGCACGGTAACGGGAGGAACCAGCACGCTGCAGCCCCGCAGCGCCAGCGCGCGGGCGGCGGAGCCCACGTCCGCCACGTCGAAGCACAGGTTGGTGGCGCTGGGCACGGAGTAACGCGGGTCGAGGCCGTAGAGCGGCTCCCGGGTCCCCACGCCCTCGTTCACCAAGAACACCGCGTGGCCGCTGCGCAGGGCCAGCTGGCGCCAGCCGTCCGCCTCGCGCGCCGCCAGCGGCTGGAAGCCGAAGCAGCGCTGCAGGTCCCGGGCGAGGGGCTGCCCCGCGGGCACATGGAAGGCGATGTGGCTCAGCCGGAGGGCGGACGCGGCCATGGCGGGCGGCTCGGCGACGCGACCCTCCTCTGCCTCCTCCTCCTCCTCCTCCGAACCCCGGAGCTCCCAATCCCGGTGGAGTCCGCTTGTGCCCGCGGAACGCGTTCCTCGCTCTTTTCCGGGCAGAAGTCACAGACCGACCCCTTGGGGGCTCGCGGTTCTCTCTACCTCGCCACCCCACCCTGGAGGCCCCTCGACAACACCGGGTCTGACCTGTGACTGGTGGAAACCACGAGAGCCAGTGCCGGGTGGAGCAGGCTGGAGGGGGCGGAGCCCGCGACTCCCCTAGGGATACTTTTCACACCCCACCCCCACCCCGCCTCCACGCAGTCCCCAGGCCACAGCAGGGACTAGCTGTTCCTTTCTAGAGCCTCTGGCTAGCTTATACCCTTGGGCACTGACCCTCGTTCCACCTCCCGACATCACAGTAGTTGCCTTCACTCCATGCCATGCGTTAGGCTCAGAGCAAAGGGCATCAACCCCAGTTGGGGGAGGAGCCAGAATTCTCCGCCACAAGCAAGGACTTTCTTAGCAATTTTGAGAAGAGACCCGGAAAATCAGGCAAGGTAGGGCTACTCCTCCCTAGGCCTGAGTGCTGGGAAGGCACTGAGAGGGGCCTGGCTTTGATGGTAGATTTTGGTGGATGGAACCCTGGGAATAGGGCTTTGTGAAGGCTGGGGCAGAATAAGCTATCATGATCAGGGCCCCAAGTAAAAATAAGCGATCACTGTCAGGGTCCCAAGTGAGCAGCCCTAGTGCCTCCAGGCTTTTGCTCCAGCCAAAGAGGTTTCCACTCAGGGGCCCTAGTTATGGACAGAGGGAACAGAAATAGGACCCCTGACCCATCTTGGCTGGGATGCAAGGGCATCCTGTCCTGCAAGGGCACTGTGCTTGACCTTAACCTAGGGCACAAACTGGACTCTAAAGGGATCAGCTGGGGGTAAAGGTGGTCACGGATGTTGGTTATCCTTTTGGATTAGACTCAACTGCCCGGAGCCCTGCTGGAGTCTGAGCCACGACCAACGCAGGACCCCTGTCCCCTTGGGGTCAGAACCCTGTGGAACTTTCGAAAAGTTGCTTCCTCTTGGACATGGCTGACTTCCAGTTAGGGCTATGGATGCTGAAGGTGGGTGCGCAGGTCGAGACAGAAGGGAACCAGACGACGCCACTGGAGGGCGCGTGGGCAGAAGGGGCAGGGCGGTGGCGCTGCGGGAGGCCTCCCGCCTCAGCTACCTCTACAGACAGCAGCCAGGTCCGCAGAGGTAGAGGTGAGGGCTGTGAAGGGCGGAGGAGCCGACCCTGTGGCCGCCCGCCCATTGCGCAGCTCCCAGCCTAAGTCCGGAGGCTACCCAGGTGCACACCCTTCCCCCAAAGTCTTGAACTTCAGCCGCCTCAGTTAGTTAGCGGTTGATGGCAAGAACGCCCCGGGAACTGGCGCCCGTCCGCCCCTCCCACACCCCGCCTCTCCCCAACTTCCTCCCCTTTTTCTCTGGCAAAGGCGCCGGAAAAGCGCCGCTTTCCTGGCCCTGTTCCTGCCCCACCTTCCCAAGACCTGGGCAGTCTCCTAGCTTGCCCAAGGCTTACAAAGGGCGGCTTAGAAGGTCTCGCAAAGAAGGTGACTTTTATTTTTTTTCTTGTGGCAAAATAGACACAATGTTTATCACGTTAGCCGTTTTTAAGTGTACAGAGCTGTGGTATTAAGTACATTACATTCACAGTGTGGTGCGACTAGCACCATCGTCCATCTCCAGAACTCTTTTCATCTTCTCCTGCTCAAACTCTACCTATTAAAGAACGTTCTCAGCCCCTGGCAACCGCTATTCCGCTTTCTGTCTCCATGATGCTGACTAGTCTAGGTTCCTCATGTACGTGAAATCATGCAGTATTTTTTTGGTGACTGGCTTATTTCACTTAGCATAAAGCCTTCAAGTTTTATCCATGTTGTAGCATATGTCAAATTTCAAGAAAGTGACTTTTGAGTTAATTCCTGAAGAAAGTGAAGGAGCAAGAGAAACAAGTGTCAAAGCCCTGAGACAGGAATGGGTCAGGTGTTAGATAAAAAGGCACTGCAGCAAGAAGAAGGTAGGGAGGAGGGGCAGAGTAGCAGGATTTTGGCTTCATTAAACAACATTCAACTGAGTCAACTTGAAGATCTAATTGGCTTTATTAAGCAGTTCATGAATTGGGCACCATCCCACCTAGCAACTAGAAGGGAGCTCTGAGGGGCTGTACGAAATGGAAGATTTTTATAGGAAGACTAGTGGCGAGAGGGAATTATTAAGGAAAGAAAAGAAAAGATTATTTTGGGGCCTGGACTTCTTTGCTTTGAGGAAGAGAATGGGGAAAGGTTTTTAATATGCAGACTGCCTCTTCTTTTTCTGAAGTGAAGTGGGGGAGGATGAGAGGGAACATGTGACAGATTACCTAACTAGTGCTTGACAAGAATATTCCAGCTGGGTTGACTAAGATTATGTTACTGGGAAAGGTTGAAACTGCAATTAGATCAGTTATTAAATCTAGGTTTGGTACCATGGGCTTTCAGCACAATTGATGCCTTTGTGGGTTTGTGGTTTTCTCTTAAACAACTAAGTGACTAGGAATCCATTGGAGGGTTTTGAGCTGAGGGGTGACATGATTGGATTCCACATTTTTACCCTTCTGGGTGCTGTGGTGATAATAGGCTAATGTGGAGCACAGGCAGAATAGAGAGGCCAGGGAGGAGGCTTTTGCTTCTGACATTGGCTAGAGGACCAGGGAAAGGTGCCTTGGGGAAGGGACATTTAAATTGAGACCAGAAGGTGGAGTAAGAATTGATAAGATGTGGGAGGATGGCAGTGTAGTCAGGTCTTCAGGATGGAGGGCAATCTTACACAAAGCTCTGAGTTGAGAACAAGTGTACTTGATTGGCAATTGTCAGTAATTAAATCCTTCCCTAGATTGGGAGCTTCTTGGGGAAGAGGTGAATTTTCATTTCTGTAGCCCTAAGGCAGGGCCCTCTACTGGTGCCCAGGGGCCCTTCCTAGATATAGAAGGGGTGTGGGGACCATCCCTTGGTATTTACAGTGGCACCCATATCCCTTATCTGTGGTTTTACTTTCACTGTTTCACTGAAAATTCCAGAAATAAATTAATGCTTTAAATTTATACCATTCTAAGTAGCCGGGTGGAATCTTGTACCGTCCTGCTCTGTTCCACCCAGAATGTGAATAATCCTTTGTCCAGAGTATCTAGACTGTATAAATGTTAGTCAGCCACCTTCTCAGCTATCAGATCCACTGACTGATAACTCCATTTTAAAAGGATCTCAGGTCACCAATGATCTTCACATTGTCTAAGGGATGATTTTAAGATCTCATCTCACTGCCTCTCACAGATGTTTCAGACAGTTGTCCACTCTCCCCTTCTAAAACACTCTTGTCTTGGCTTTCATAGCACCATACTTGCCTGGTTTCCTGCTGGCCGTGTTATTTCTCCTTTTCCCACTTTAAAGTTTGGTGCTGCTCAGGGTTTAGGTTGCCATCTACAGGCAGATGGTCCCCACAATTATGTCCCTCTTTCTAATCTTTATTCAACTGCTTATTTGCCTTCTTGACTTAGATGCTCCACAGGAATCTCTAACATGTACAACATTGTCCTTCTTCTTATGCTCCCATTTTGGCAGCTGTCCACTGTTCTCCTGTGGTCCTAGCCAGAAACTCACAAGTCATTTTTGAACCTCACTGCCCTTCAATCCTTACCTCCAGTTAATTGCCATGTCCTTGTCCATTCTATTTTCATAATATCTCTCAGACCATCACATCTGTCTCCATTCCCCTGCACCACTCAAGTCCAGGTTCTCACTGTTTCTGTACCACCTGGACATAGCAATGACCTAATTGCCTCCCTGGCTTTAGGCTTACTACTCTTCAAACCAGTCTCCACTTTGCAGACAGGGTTAGCACTGAGAAATGCAGATTTTATGTTTTGCTGTCCTGCTTAAAACCCTTCACTAAGTTTTGATTGCACTTAGAATAAAGACAAAAAATTTTTCTGTGTCTTATTAGGCCCTGACAACATTTCCAGCTTTTTTATTTTTTTTGTCACCACCACCACCCCACTCCTTCATACTATAATTAGTTTCTCGAAAGTTTCATGCTTCTTCCCACTCAGAGCTTTTCTCTTTGCTATTCACTCCTTCCTAGAATACTCTTTCTTTCCCTCTGGCACTGACCTGGCTAACAGCTCGATCAGTAGATCTCAGCATAATTTTAACTTGCATGAGGATGCCTTCCAAGACCTCCCTCTCTCCCTTGCAAAGACTTATTCCCAGTGCCTAACACAGAGTTGGTACATGTTAAGAGCTCTGTATTAATTAGTGAACCGACTAAGGCCTCAAGGGCCAGGCGTGTGATTATCAAACTGTGCAATTTTTCACACGACCTCTAGGTGTCACCATTGGCCTCACTAGGCCTTGGCTGGAGATTTAGAAGGAGGGGCGGTGTGAGTGCCTTGTCTGGTCCATCCATCCAACAAATCGGGAAGCGTTTTGGAAACCTAGGATATGGAACGCTCCATCCTAAAACTGGGACAATCCCAGGCTATTTCAGCCACCATGGACAGAGTGCCTGAAACCTCCATATCTGCACCAGACTAAGGTCTAGGCCCAGTAGGAGAGTTTAGCTTCAACCCATCCAAGCCCCTCACAGCAACACCACTGGTGGGCTGACCCTATGGTGTGGTGATAGTAAAAATTTACATAGAGAAAAATAAATAATACATATATGTGTATATATATATTTTAAATGAATATAAAGAGACTGACAATAGTTACTATTTACTGAGTGCCACTGAGTACAGCACGCTTATTTATATTGTTCCTAATCCTCACAGAAACCCTAAGAGTATAGATTATTCCCCTTTCAGAGATGAGAAAAATGAGAGGTTAAGTGACCAGCCCAAGTTACACAGCTGTTAAGTAATGTGATGATATTCAAACCCATTTGTGTCTAAGTACAGAGCTCCTATTTTCACTGAATCTGCAGCCTGGCTATTTCCCTCCTGCTCTGGTATTCATTGGCGAGTCCTGGGGTGTAAGTAGGAGGTAAAGTAGGTATGGGTAGAAGGTACTGAGGAAGAGGTCCTGTCATCAGGGCCTGGAAAGGGAGAGTCCACACAGCATTGACAGCTTGCCTTTCTGCACATGAGTGGGCTTTGCTACCTGAATTAGGTGCGGACATAGCCTGGGGACCTCCAGAGAGGCCCTTTCAAAGGCTATCGTCCTGACAACAGGCTGTGTCCTCATTGAAGAGCCAAGGTTGAGTTTCCCAGAATCCAGGATGAACCCAGCAAGCTCTTATCTAATTGCAAATGGCCATCTGGACATGGGAGAGGCACAGGGGAGGAGCCATCAACTAGGGAACACATGAGGGATGGGGGATAGGTGGGGGCTGTGACAAGGGTCACAGTAGGCACAATGTCACAGTTGAAGTTTGGTCTCAGTGAAAGGTTGCAATTGATAGTGTAGCCAGCCGCCACTTTCCTAGAGATATTGTAAGGCTGAGTTTTATTTTCGCCCAGGGAGTTGTTTAGAAACTAAGCTGCTTTTGAATATTAAACAAGAGTTGGTTGTGGAGAAGTATGAGCAGAGGACTGATTTTGGTTGTGTAGAGGTGTTCAGAGCCCTGATGGGCACTCGTTGGTCTGGCAGCTAGATGTTCACTCCACAGGAGGTATAATAAGCCAGGACTCTGTAAGTCTTTATGTTAAAAACCAAAAACAAGATTCAGACATCTCTCAGGAATTTCACATCTCTGGCAGGAAGGTGCTTTGGCCTGTGCAGTTTCAGTTTATTTCCTTGTGAGGACTTTAAGGTACAAGATCTGTCCTGGGCCATCTTGGCTCCAGAACTACTCAGTGCCTGAACCTGTTATGACCTAGTGCCCTGTGACCAGGCTCTGCTCTGTGCTTCCACTCTGCCTGCTAAGTCATCAGACAGGTGGAACTTGAGTGAGTCCTCACTAGAGGTGGGCCATGTTTCTGCTCTTGCCGCCCTGGCCTTCCACCTGGAGAACTGGGCCTCATACATTCTAGGGTAGATTAGGGGCCTGGACATAAAGCTGGTCTGGAGAGAAGAAAAACCATTGAACAAACTACTTATACACAGGACTCCTCTGTCTTTCATTCTGAGAATACCTAGTATGTTCCAATTGGGACTAAAGCGAGGAGGAATTTGTGAGCAACTATGTACCATAACAACTGATGTGAAACCTTTTGCCAGGAACTCATGGAAGACAGTGACCTGGTGCAGTAGAAAGCACATGACTTTAGAATCAGACAGAATTGGGTTCTGCTAATGTTTTGCTGGCTGACCTTGGGAAAGTTACTCAGCCTCTCTGATTCTTGATTTCCTTAATTGATAAATAAGGATGATAATATAATGTCTATGTCACAGTTTTGCTTTGAGGTCTAAATTTGATGATTAATGTATATAAAGCTCTAAATCCGGTATATAAAAATATGATATTTATTGAATGCCTAAATTTGATGATTAATGTATATAAAGCTCTAAATCCGGTATATAAAAATATGATATTTATTGAATGCTTATTATGTGGTGGGCCATGTTTAAATGCTTTATAAACATATTGAACTCATCTCACCCTATGAATTGTATACGTTCATTGAATGTGCTTAAATGCAAGACTGCGACTTGAGGAGCTTGAGTAACTTGAATGACTCGTCCAGAGTCACAGAGCTAGTAAATAGAAGAGCCCGGACTTGGACTCAAGCTGTCAGGCTCCAGTACGCATAATACCATATGGAGTAAGTCTGAATAAAGAATACCTATTATGATCATAGTAATTTAATATTAAGCACTTTTTATATCCATGGTGCTAAGTGTTAATTATTAGAATATTTGGATGCAACATTTCTCCTTTTTGTTTCTATTTTTTCCACAGCCATGGCAACAAAGAGTCTTGTACTCACTATAGCAGAATGTCCTGCCTTTGTCCGATACAGCCTGGTGCATCAGTCTCTGTAAACAACAAAAGATGTGGCCACCCAGCTGCCTGTCCCTGCCCCCACTAGAGCAGCAAGGGAGGATGAGGCCTCTTCAACTGGAACTGAGCTAGGAGAGCAGCAGACAGGTACAGATCAGCAGACCGGGAGCAGGGCTCACAAGGGAGAGGTCATGCTTAATAAACCTGATTAATTTCTTTGAGTGGCCACAATGAAAGCAGACAGGGGTGAAAGGAGGGACAGTAAATCATTCTGATTTCCAGGCACAGGAGTGCAGCTAAAACCAACACAGAGATTTGTGGGTATGCTGCTGGGGTCTGGAGGGGTCTGATGAGGCTCAGCCTTGGGGCAGCCAGAAGGAAACTCGGTGTATTGCTGACAGTGACCTAGTGAAGAGGAAACGCAGGGCAGAGACAGAGCCCAACTTTCCCTAGCCGTCTGACCAGGGCACTGGCCTGTTAATTCCCTTCCAATGGCTTCCCACCACCTAAATATGACAATAATGTGGACAACAACAAAACAATAATAGCCACATTTATTTGACACTGTGTATAGGGTACTTTACAGAGAGGAAGCTGAGGCAGAGAGCTTGAGCAGCCTGCCCAGTCACATGGTCATTAACACACAATCAGAACTCCAACGCAGTCTGCTCTCACAGGCCCTGTGCTGACCCCAACTATAGTTCCAGTCCATCTGTAACTGTTTAATGATGCATCTCTGCCACCAGACAGGAAGTCCCTCTGTCGCAGGAACCATAACTGATTCACTCTCTACTCCTTTAGCTCCTTTAACCCTCAGTAGATATTGGAGATATTGAAGTTCCTACATTCAATGTGCTTTTCCCTCTGAACACTTTCCCTGGGTGAGCTCATCCATGCTTTTGGCTTCAATTCCTACCTCCTGGTGGAAGACTTCTAGGGACGGTATTATGGTTGATTCCCTAACCTTTATTCCACCCCAGGATGATTAGTCTGAGCCCATCATTTTAGTTTTATCCTTATTGCCAGGAGTTGGTTTAGGAATGGGGATGTGCTCTGGCCCTGCACAGTGAGATTTAGGGACATTTTCTGGGGAGCCTCTGGGAGAGGTTTCCTCACTTTTAGGAGAGCTATTGGAAGCAATAGTGTCTCATGTTCCTGGGAACGTTGTCAGATCTGGGTGTGTTTTGGAACTGTTGTGGCTGTTGTGCTAAAAGCTGAGGATGGAACCAACAGCAAGGATGGCAGAATGGAGAGCTGGAAGGAGTCTTTGTCTTTGATGGCACTTAGTTTGCCAACTGCCAACCCTAGGGGCCACCCTAATGCCGAACTTCCTCATGCAAGAGAAAGTAAATATTGTCACTGCTGAAGCCTTTGAGAGTGGGATTTCTAGTATTTGTAGCACAAAGCATCCTTATAGATACAGACAAAGCAGCACTATGACTTTTGTGAGCTTCTTTCTACAGAATAATTTCTTCTTAAATTATATTTATGACTGCATTGGCCTAAAGATGAATTTATTAATATTATATTTTAAAACCTCTTCTTTGACTTAAAAATATTTTTCTTTAGATTTAAAGGCAATTAAAGCACTTTTTGTGAATTCCTAAAGGTATTGAGGCACTAATGTGCCTACTGTGCCTAGTAGGTAGATTGGCCCTGGATACAACTCCCAAATGGGCATCTCTAGTCTGTTATTACCTTTTGACCTTCAAACCCTTACTGGTTTCCATTTGGGTATCTTACCTCAAATTTAACATATCTAAGGCTGAACACACAATTTCCCTCATACTTTTTTTGTTGTTCAGTGTGCCCTATCTGAGTGAACTATATATCACCCAGCTAGTTTCAACAGCCAGAAACCTGGGACCTCAACTTCTCCCTCACCCTATGCCAAATCCATCACCAAATGCTGTCAATTTCCCCTCTCGAATAGCTCTTAAAAGCGTTTACTTGTTTTCATCTCCACTCCTGTTTTCACTGCTATTGTCCTAATCCATGTTATCAGCATCTCTTGCCTAGATTATGGCCATGAACACTAATGGTCTCCCTGAATCTCACTCTCCCTATAATCTTTTATCTACACTGCCCTCAGAAGGATCTTTTCACACAACAAACCTGATCCCATATCTTCCTGTTTAAAACCTGCTGTTGGCTTCCTTTGCTCTTGTGACAGAGACCCAAACCTTCCCTGAGGCCTCTGTGGCCGTGCCTAGTCTGGCCCCTGCTTCATCTTGCTCTTCTTTCTTCTTACTCTGCTTCAGCCACATGTCTTTCCTTAGCTCCTCAAATCCAAAGGCTCGCTCCTGCCATGAATCTTTGCACACACTATTCTGCCATTTTTGACTCCTCCTTTAGTTCAAATGTACTTTCTCAAGGAAGCCTTCTCTGACTCCCAATCTAGATCAAATATCACTAACCAGGTGGCAAAGGGCAAGATTCTTAACTGCGTGGTGCCTCTGTTTTCTCATTTGTAAAAAAAATATGAAAATTATGCCTAACTCACAGGTTTGCTATGAGAATTAAATAAGATGATGCATGGGAACAACTGTGAGGTCAGAATGGTGCAGTGCTCTATTCAAGCAACTGTCCTGCCTTCTGTCTAGCTTTCTAGATGAGGGAAGTAGTGGAGAGACATCCCCATTAATACTAGCTGTGGATTTTGGGGGTGAGGTAGACCCCCCAAAATGTGAAGGTTTCAAGAAAGAGCATCTACATAAGGGCACTCAAAGATTTCTAAGTGATATGAATGAAACCAAGGAGCTAATTGTGCCAGGTAATCAGTGACAATGCCTGGGGTGGGCTGGGTGTGCTGAGAGAGAGAGAGAGAGAGAAATTGAGATTGAGATTGAGATTGAGATGAAGAGAACCCACAAAGGTCAGGGAGAGAGGGGAGGTCAGTGGGAGCATACCACATTTCTGTCAAATCTTCAAATGGCCTGGGAGCCCTAGAATGAAGGACACTGATTGCCATGGAGTCTGAATGTCAGGCAAACCTGGTCTGTCATCCTCACCCTGTCACTTATAGGTTAGGGGTTTGGGAAAGTCATTTTACTTCTTTATGCTTCAGTTTTCTTATCTATAAAATGGAGTTAATGAACTTATTTTGCAGGGTTGGTGAGAGAATTAAATGGAACCCTATTAGTTTGCTCAGGCTGCCATAACAAAGTAACACAGATTAGGTAGTTTAAACAACAGAAAAGTATTTTCTCACAATGCTAGAGGCTAGAATTCTTCTGATTTCTTTAAAGGCTTCTCTCCTTGGCTTGTTGATGTCCTTTTTCCTCCAGTAGCTTCACCTGATCTTTTCTCTTTGTGTCTGTATCCTAATCTCTTTTTATAAGGACTCCAGTAATATTGGATTAGGGCCCACCCATGTGACTTAATTTCACCCAAATTACCTTTTTAAAGGTCCTGTCTCCAAATACAGTCACATCTGAGGTACTGGGGGTTAGGACTTCAACATATGAGTTTTGGAGGCATACAATTCAACCCATAACAGAGACCTAGACGCATATCAAGTAAGCAGCATACACCAAGGGCTTAGTAAAGCTAATTAGTCTTTCTCTGTCATGGGAAGAGCAGACAATGGCAGTGCACTCAAGAGAAGCCACAGAACTCCACAGTATAATATGGTTTTAAGCCTTTTGGCACCTCTGACTTTCTTAAACACTGGGGTCAAGGACTTTATTCTTCTCTGCTCATTGAGTGTGGATTATAATAAATCATATCATGTCTGAAAGCAATTTATTTTATTACAATGTCTTGGCTGAAAAAAAAAAAGTCAAAACATTACCCTGCCAATCACCAAAGCAATTTAACCCCTGAGAATTTCAGACTTTGCTGAGCTGGACCTATAATTGACCTGAGTGAGGCAGCCCAAACTCAACCTAATCAGTATTAACCAAGTGTGAGTTTTTGTTCCAGATACTGTGGAAGGCACAGAAATCCAAAATACAGTCCCTGCCTCAGGACCCAGAGGCTTCAATTGGTACATTGGCTCCTGTCAGGAAAAGACAATAGAAAGTAGCCTCTGATGTGAGTAAAGTGAAGGATCAGACAGAATTAGATGTGCCTGTGAGACACCCAAAGGGAGCTTTTCAGGGACAAGTTGAACGGACACCTGTGGAGCTCCAGAAACTGGTTTGATTTGGTGATATAGATTGAGGAGTCATTCAACCCTTTTCTAAACAATTCAGAGAAGAATGAAGCAGCCCTTTTCCAAACAATTTAGAGAAGAATTTTTAAGAAACCAGAAGAACTGTCTTGTTAGCTAATAGCCACTGTTGCAGCTATTCCACTTGTAGAGGCAGAAATGTGAATTCACAAATGTTGACCAAATGACATCCCAGAAAGGCCCTGAAATGTGGTGCAGAGACCACAAAGAGGCAGCTGGGTTTCTGACCAGAATGATGCTCTATTCTAGAAATATGTTTCAGTCTTGTCTAGCCTTCAACTTGGAGGAGTCAATAAAAATTCTAGAAATAAAGCAGCAGGAGTGAAGCAGAAACTAATGGTAATGGTAGCTCAGTATATGAGACTCATTAGATTAAGTCTGAGTAAATTTTGCTGTATTCTTCCTGAAGATCTTTTCCAGAAATGTATTTAAGAGTTGAGAAGATATAATTAATGTATTTATTCAGTCATCAAATATGTACTAGGTGCCAGAGATAGTGATGCTTGAGATTTGAAGCTGTGGAGGATGTGTGGGCCATGAGGAATGTTGGGGGGATTGTGTAAGTTGTTTCAGGCGGAGGGAACAGTATACACTGAAGCACATGTTGACGATAAAGAAATGATTTATTTCTTAAAGAAATGCAGTGGGGGAAATGCTCTTCAGAAAAAAAAAATCATGGCTCATTTTCACTTTTATGAGAAGAACCACATTCATGGAACAGATAAGTGGTTCTTTTTGTTGATGAAAATGCATAGTTTTGGGGAAGGATGAGGAATGGGCAGAGGGAGAGGAAAGTATGAGATGAAGAGAGCAGAACTGATCTGCTAAATAAAGTTAGAAGCAAGAGGAATTTGGAGTTTAGGGGGAGCCTGGGGGAATAGGCCTGGGCAACTTGCGGAGAATGGAACAGTGAGGAAGAAATGAAAAGATGGAAAGACCAGGTCCAGAAAGGACAGAATAAAGAAGTCATTGTGAGCTGGAGAACAGGATAATCAGCTATAAGGAGAACTCTAGTCCTTCCCAAGGAATATGAAAAATGTCCAGAGGACAAAGACTTCTACATTCTGTGAGAGAGACGTTGGCTTAAGTAAATTTTATTTGAATATTAAAAAAAAAAAAAAAGAGTACCAACATAGGCTTCAATTCTCAGAGTGACAGTTGAATTACATCTATTTTGCTATGTTGACATTATCTTGTTATATTTGTAAGTTTTGCTTCCTTTTACTAACTGGCAAATAATACTTTGTTCTTAAAATTCAGCAGCTTGTAGGCTCCATTTTTTAATATTTAAAAATAATTTAAATGAGTGATTTTGTAATTTACATTCTGAATGAAAAATGTTTTAAAACAATATATAAAATACAATAATCTTGAATAAATAAAATAAAAGTATACATAATACAAGTTCATGTTCTTAACCCAACAAAAAAGAATTTCATATATTTAAAAATTTCCCCAAATGTCTACTTAAAAATACATTCTCTGATATTTAAATATTTCTTGGAAATTTACAAGTCTGACCTGCAGGCTGAATCATTACTATGATATAGAGGAAAGGATGAAACAAAATACCTGTTATTGTTTCATCATGTTATTGTGTCTGCTTCATTAGTCCTTTAAAGTAGACTGATGCAGTCAGGCTGTGTGTTCCAGGGGCTATAAAACAGTGTATTCTTCAGATTTTTCATCTCCTCTACTCACAATCCAACCTGTCCCTCCTGTTTGATTTGGACACACCCACATTCATTCTCAGTTCTCTGGTCCTGGATTCTTGGTCCTGTCTTAAATGTCATGAAATGAGTAAGTAGAATATATCAAGTAGAGTATTCAGAGATCAGAAGGGAGGTCTAGATTGGAGACATAAGTTTGAATTATTGATATATAGTTAGTTTAAATTAAAGGTATGAGTGTGGTTAGAATTATATAGGGAGAGAAGTTTGAGCGAGAAGTGCAATGAAAACATTTAGATCAAAACCTATATAATTTTATTAACCAATGTCACCCCAATAAATTTAATAAATAAAAAAAGTCAGGTAAAAGTGATGTAAGAAGTGATGAAATCTTTGGAATTATGAACTATTGATAGAAAAACAATACTAGTGACCCAAATGGAGAAGGAATCATGGGTTCACAAAGCTCTTGATGAGATAATACTTATTATAGAGTCTTTAATCTTTCAAGATGTTAAAATGAGAATTTGAGATAAAAAAATTATTTACCTATTCTGACTAATAAAAATTTTATTAGAATAGGTAAGTCTACAGAGACAGGAAAGTAGCTTAGTGGTTGCGTAGGGCTAGGAAATAATAGGGATGAAGAGTAACTGCTAGTGAGTATGGGGTTTCATTTTGGGGTGATGAAAATATTCTAAAGTTGATTGCAGTAATAGTTGCATAACTCTAAATATGCTAAAACCCACTGAATTATAAGCTTTAAATGGGTAACTTGTATGGTATGTGAAGTATATCTAAAAAAAATATGTCTGATGAAAACTTTAACTTGAAATCCTCAACAGTTAAAATGATATTAAATTGTCAATATTTTGTGTTTAATCTGTTTTTATTTTAAATAATTGTGTCAATTATTTCAAGCTTAAGAAAAAGGTAAAACATTTGCACCATTAAAAAAAAAATAGAGAGTCCAGGTCAAAGAAAACAAGCCAGCAATGGAGAAATAAAAGGAGTAGATGTAGAGGTGGGAGATGAACCAGATG
This sequence comes from Cynopterus sphinx, assembly GCA_030015415.1. Classification (NCBI taxonomy): domain Eukaryota; kingdom Metazoa; phylum Chordata; class Mammalia; order Chiroptera; family Pteropodidae; genus Cynopterus; species Cynopterus sphinx. The sequence continues at coordinate 101,187,703 of CM057387.1, forward strand.
AGTGTGGTGCTACAAAGTGTTCAAAAAGGAAGGAATAATCAGCTGAGTCAGATGTTGCTAAGAGATCTAGTAAGATGGGCACTAAAAAGTTTTCATTGGACTTAGTTGGAGGTTATTAGTGACCTTGGTGAGAGAGATTTTGGTGAAGTGGTAAGGGTGGAAGCCTGATTGGAAAGGATCAAAGAGTATGTAGATTGGAGGAGATAGCGAAAGAGAAGACAATTCTTGAAAACACTTGGCTGTTATAGGAAGCAGAGTGATGAGGTGGTGGCTGGAAAGGGATACTGGATCAAGGGAGAGATTTCCTATTTTATATGGAGGAGCCTATCCTATGTTCAAGTGCTGATGGAAGCAATTCCGGAAAGGATATGTTAGTTAAGATAACATTAGCTGCTGTGAAGTCCTCCCAATTAGCTCAAACATAAAAGTTTATGTCTTGATAACTTAAAATCTAAAGCAGTCCTCCAGATGGTGATTCAGGACCTAGACTTCCTCCATCCCGTGGCTCACTCCTTTTCAACATGGCCTCTATGATTCCATACTTGTCTGCTCCAAGCCATGCAAGGGGAAGAGCATGAATGATATTTATGGGATATTTTTATGGGTGTGGCCTGGAAGCAGCATGTATCACTTCAGTGCAGATAACATTGGCACAGATAACATCAGTCATGTGGTCATACCTAACTTCCAGGGAGGCTAGGAAATTTAGTCTAGCTTTGTGCCCAGGAAGGAGAGGAAGTAGGTTTACTAAATAGCTAGCAGTCTCTGCTACAGAGGAAGTTAAAGATACAGGAGATAGAGTCAGGGTGAGAAAAAGGGATAATGGAAAGAGATTCCTTATGAAAATTCCCTCTGTCCTCTGTGCAGCTGAAAGGATTCAGGGGCTTCAGTTGACAGAGGCAAAGACAGTGTCCAGAGTGGTTGATGACCTTTACCTATTTGACCTTTTTAACCTAAAAGGGCAAACATTTGACCATGTAAGTCAATTTTATTGACTTAAAAACTAGGTAAAAATCTACATATAAGGTTTTTTAAAAAAAATCTCTTGTCTAAAATTTCACTATGATTTGATGATGTTTGAGTTTTTGCCTTGTTTGCTTTACTTTTAAGCTAACTAATCTTTGGCAGTATGTAGTGAAAGAGCAGATATAATTAATCTTTCTTCACACTGGAATCACTGGGCTAAGCACAATCTTTCAAGGTCTAGTAGGATGTAACACCCATTGTTCCCTTTTGTGGCTGTGGCACAGAATCAACGCCTGGCACATGCAAGTGTTCAAAAGTATTTGTTGAGTAAACAAATGAGTGAATAAATCTTTTTACTCATCATAATCATTCAGATGTTAAAAACTGTTCCAGTTGCCCAAGTAGGAATGAATACATAACTAATACTATCGGACAAAAAAAAACAGAAAAAAGAGGAAAGTCTAAATTAGCATTAATCTGACAAATGCAGTGAACTACTGGGTTATTGTTTGTTTGCTCATGTTTACATTTTTTTACAAAAATATAATGTTTGTTTTACATATGTGTGGTCAATTAGGGGTATGGCTAATTTTGTGGATTCACTCAATATCTGTTCCAGTCTCATTACAGTGTGTCTTCCTGGGATGCAGACTATAAAAGTTAGAACTACATTTTCCAGACTCCTTTGCTGCTATGGTTCTGAATGAGACTCAGGTTCTTTCAGTCAAATGCATTCACCTGTGACCTGAAAAATGAACTGAGTTAAGAGGGGAGAGATAGGGAGGTTTTGAGGCATCTATCTTGCTGGTCCTGATGGTTTAGAGCGAGGCAGTTTGGTTTGGACTTGGAAGCAGAGGTGATGGCTCCCTAATCTGTCAGGTAGCTTTCTAATATGGAAGAGGTGGCATGATTCCAGAGCTGGCAGCTACTAGTGGTTCCTCCCTGATTCAGCAGGTAGACTCCTGTTCTTGGCAGGGGCAGCAGCCTCCTTCATAGCCCAGTTGTACAGTGTGGATTAGAGAGTTATTTCTAGAATATCAGCCTAAAGTCTGTCTGTTCAGCCCATTTACCAAGATTGTAAGCTATTTAACATATTCCAATAAATCCCTTTCTGTCCAAAAGAGTAGTTTTTTCCTCTGACACTGACCCTAACCAAGAGATGGAAAATTACTGTACAACTGACAAAATGATTTATTCTATGAAGATCATCAGACTACAGAGGAACTTTAATATTTATGAAATATCGCATACTCTATTGTCTGGGAAATCCAGTTTCAAAGAAAAATATGTGATCCTGCAACAATCTGTATATTAACTTTTAAAAAATCCTATCAAATTTGAATTGTATTGAAGAACTCTTTTTTTGTTTGCTAATGCTATTAAGACTGTGGTGTGCACAAAACAGAATTCTAGTGGATTTAATCAAAATAAAAATAAAATTACATAAAGGTACAGATACTCTCATACAGCCGAAGGGCAAAGATGCAGCTGGACTTCAGGAATGGACTGGAGCCAAGGAGTGCTATAGAGAACACAGGAAGACCTCTCTCCACTTCTCACCATTGTCTCTCTCTGAATATCTGCTTTATTCTTTCTCACTACTAACTTTCTCTGCATCCTAATTGACAGAGTGAAAAAAAAAAGGGCTTCATCTCCACTTATATACCTCAATTTAAGAGGAGAGACAGACTGACTGAATCAGGAATTTCCTAGACTCAGTTTGAGAATCTTAAGGAAAGAGTATGAGTAGCCTGCTTCAGTCAAGTGCCCAGTTTGGCTAAGTTGTATAACTTAAAGGATACCATTCACCGTGTGTGTGTGTGTGTGTGTGTGTGTGTGTGTGTGTGTGTGTGTGTGTGTGTTTATGCAGAGACACCCTTGGAGCACAACATTCCGTAGGGTAGAATGTGAATGGTGCCAATGGGAGTTGTACCACCCCCCGAACCAATCAGCTGGAGTCTGGATTCAGAGTCCCGTTGTGGGAACCTGGAAGTGGGTGCTCTGCTCCTGGAACCACTGTGGGTAGGAGGAGTAGATCTGCAGGAAGGGGAAGTAACTATATCTGAGGGAATTGTTGGTGGCTCAGGAGACAAGCTCACTGACGTCCATTACAAGAACGACATACTGATTTTCAATATAAGACCAGGGTAGGCAAACTACAGCCCACAGGCCAAATCTAGTCTGCCCTTGTTTCTTATAAATACAGTTTTGTTGGAATACAACCGCACCTGTTCGCTTGTGTTGTTGCCACAGAGATCACAGAGTTCATAAAACAATGTCTACTATTTGGTCCTTTACAAAAAAAGTTTGTTGGCCCCTATATTAGACCCCTGCTACTTAAAATGAGGTCCACAAGTTAACAGTCAGCATCACCTTGGAGCTTGCCAGGACTCCACTTGGAACTACTGCTTTCCCCTCCACCCTCCACGCCCCCCCGAGGTATTTTATTTGCATGAATGTATTGCATCCCTAGATAAATAATCTTAAGACTTTCCCTCCTGTGTGTTTTCATCTTGCTTCTTTGTGGTCTATGATGTTAGTTGTCAGTATAATGAAACTAAACTGATGGGACAGGAGCAGGTTATTCTGCTGTTTTTCTAGATCTGCAAGTTGTACTCAAACCTGGGGCTGATCACTCCACACTAACCTGCCCATGAGGTCCACAACAGCTTTCACAGCTCTGTGGTCATCAATGGTTTCAAATTCTTCAATGTAACCATGCTTCATGATCACAGCTAGAAACTGGATGATGACGTCAGAGCGTGGCCTATGTGTTCGCCTCTCTTACCGTCATTGTTGATGCTCTTGGGAGCCTCAGCCAAGACATTCATGTGCACCATTATGGTGACATAGAAAAATGACAGACAGACAGAACCTGCTTTTTAACAAGGTCCCCAGGTGATTCAGGGGCACATTAAGATTTGAGAAGCACTGTACTCAATTCCTCAATGGAGACAAATAATGTTATTGATATTTTGTTTCACACAAGCCCCCGTTAGCCTGTGGGACATGATGAAGTTTTCCAGGCACATTTAGATTGATGTGTCACTATCTTTAGATTTGAAGTAGTGATTTTTTTCGGACCAGGTTAGAGCAGAGTATCATTACCATCATCCAGAATCATCCCAGACAAAGAGATACTAGTTACAATTTGTTAAGTGTCTACTCATTCATTCAATTATAACACATTTTTATTGAAGGCATACTCTGTGGCAGGCATTGGACTACAAATGGTGAAAAAATTGGCCTAGATACACATCATCTCATTAAATTCTCCCTATAACCTATGAGGTGGATACTTTAATCCCCATGAGGAAACTGAGGCTCAGACAGGCTAAATGACTGGCTCAAAGTCATGTGACTGGTGAGTGGCAGAGTCGAAAATCATACCTATATCTATCTGACACCACAGTTTATACTTTTTTCTATGCCATACTGCTAGACATGATTCTAGGAGATTATAATCTAAATTAGGTCTACAGCCAGAGAGCCAGTGCTTTATAGTTAAGAAACAGAGTATTCTTATCTCCCACTTCCCAGATATAGCCAAGATGATGCTGAAAGACTGGGGAAGGCTGGAAACTAGAGGAGCCAAGCTCCTTGCTCAGACCTTCTCTTCAGAAGTATCAGACCTGCCACCTTTATTTGTGAGAGACAGGTGATTCTGGTTCAATTACTCCTTTCAGACACGTGGTATGAGGGATTCACCTGGGGTCCTAGCCTAGTACAAGAAAAGCACTGCCCTGGGGAGAAAAGGGTCAGGGTTAATGTTCCTTTCTCCATGGTCCTCTCAGGATGAATCCCATTTATAGGGGTCAGCCTGCCTTTCTGATCTTCCTTTCCACCTGTCCTGTATATACCCTCTACTGACTCAGGTATTGGACTAAAAATGGTGTAGTCCAAAAAAGGGTGGGTTCCCCTTTTTTCCTTGCTCCTCAATCAGTCTGTTGTACCCTCTTGAACTTCCTTTCTGCAACCTAAAAATATACCTCTTCTATATACCTATATCTTCAACTGGTGGAGAGAGATGAACTAGGGAGATAGGGATATGAGAGGTGGGGTGACCAGGACACAAGTGCTTAATGGAGAGAGATACTGGGCTGGACCCCAGTAGTGAGAGAAGAGGAGTGAGGTTGAGGAAGTGTCTGGTTAGAGGAAGGAAGAATGAAAGGCATGGAGTTAGATGCTCTCCGATGGAGTGGAAGAAAATGTCAGTGAGAAGCCTGCAGGGAAGAGCCGAAAACAACAGCAATATTATCAATCCCATCCCCAAATCAATAACAGCAACCTTATGAGATACGTACTATTATCGTCTCCAGTATATAATCATGGCAGCTAAGAAATAAAGGGCTTGGATAAATTGTTTCAGATCACATGTAAGTAAGGGGTGGAGCCAAGATTAAAACAGGCAGACTGACTTCAAAATCCATACTGTTTCATAAGGGCACCTCACTGAAAACAATAAGACACATTTCTCTTTATGTATCTCTGGTTCTGGACTAGCCTGCTTGTGTTCATTTCAAACAATGCATTTCCATTTTATTAATATGCAGAAATTAATAAACACTTCAGTTTATCTATGTAATCTAAATCAAAGCATCCAACATAAATAGGTTTTTTTTTTAAAGGAAAACTGTCACAATTAATATCTAAATCTAATAAATTATTGGATTTTTTCCCCCCAGCTATTTTCTGGTTCAAACTGAGGAAGAATTTATTTGGATTCTGTTACAGATTTTTTGTACCTTGATTTTAGCCCCTGTGAATAGTTCTCAGCCTAAGGGTAATACAGGCATACCTCATTCATTTTATTAAGCTTCATAGATGCTGTATGTTTCATGAATTGAAGGCAAGACCCTCCACCAGCAAAAAGATTATGACTAGCTTTATTGCAAAATGTTTTATTGAGGTGATCTGGAACCTGAGGTATGCCTATACAAGGTTTCTTGGGAAGCAGTGAGGATTAATCAGTTAAAATGTAAGAAGGGCTTTCAATAATTCAGCCCATTTGTAGACATTCAGTTCTGGTGTTTTGGTAGCAAGGAGGACAAAAACCAGGGAATCCACTCAGAGCTATTTAAAGTGAGCTGGTCAGACCTGGAATTATAAAGGCTCCAGGATAGGATAACAAAACAAGTGGAGAGGAGGAAGCATGAATTGTGCCTGGGGCTTGAGGGAAGGCCTTGCAAAGAGGCAAAGGAAGGCCCTTTGTTTAAGTTTGTATTCCCCTAAGTAGACTCTGAGACAAACACCAGTAGCTTATTTGAGGGTGAGCCCAAGAAGTTTGGTGAGGGAGTAGAAAAGTGAAACAGAAAAGGAAAGAAAGACAATATAATATACATTAACAAGAGGATTACAGCTACCGGAAACTGGGGCTCCATCCTGCTGGGTCCCCTTTGAGTGAATGTGTAGAATGTACTTCAAAATTGTCCCACAAGAGGATGGGGTATTTTCTACCAACTGCCATCCCACATTGGTTGAAGGTTACTGCTGAGGGTGCTAATTTCCTATCACCTCAGCCTATTCATGCTTGGGTCGAGAGTCCTGCAGCCAGATAAAGCCTTCAGGCCAAGAGATGCAGATGTCTGAGGTATGAACTATCCAGTTTTCAGAAGCTGCAGGTGCCACTGAGCCAAGCCAATGGGATATGGAGCACTAATATCATCTGTTACACCCTCAATAAATATTAGAATGAATGAATAACTATGAATCAGAAAACGAAGAAGTTGATATTTGAGCTGGGTTGGGGAACTGAAACTGGGTGTGGTGGGGCCAGGGTGGCAGAGGTAGGACAGGCTCCTGTAATGAAAGATGTTTTAGGGTCAGATGAAGATGGATTTAAATGACATCTATATCATTTCCTGAGTGACCTTGAATATAACATTGAAGTTTGGTTTCTACATTTGTAAAATGAGAATAACAATACCTACTTTATAAGTCTGTTGTCAGGATTAAATAGAATAGTATCTGTAAAGTTCCTGGCACATAGTAGATGTTGTGCACAGTGTCCAGGATTACAGCAGGCTGTCACAAAATGGCAGCTACAACTGTTAATCCCTGGGAGCAGAGATGATGTAAGCAAATGTTTAGTTTGGGAGTGACTGGGTTATGACTAGGGTATAGTGATCTGTTTAGCTGTCCTGGAGGCTGTAATATAGGCTGGAGCCTTGCAAGTCATTAAGACTCAATTCAAATGATACCTCTCCTTCAATTCTTACCTCTGCTTTTCACCTTTGCTCCACCAGCTGAGATGCTGCTCTTACCAGGCTACCTACCCCAATTTAACTATCTATTTAAAAAGACCTTTTCTCTCCAACTTTAAAAAATTATGAAATATTACTACATGTAAAGGAGAATAGAGAATATAATAATGAACTCCTGGCTACCCACTATCTAGCTAAATAAATGAATTATTATAATACGTGAAGTCCTCTTGTTTCTCTTTCTTCCCCCAATCTTCCTGCTCATTTTCAGAGTTAACCACCAGTGTGAATTTAGTATGTGATATTCCCATGTATATTTTTATAAACTTACTACATAGTTCCCTTACATAGTTCCCCCTTTATTCATAGTTTCACTTTACATGATTTCAGTTACCTGTGGTCAACCAGTCTGAAAATATTAAGTGGAAAATTCCAGAAATGAACAATTTATAAGTTTTAAATTGCATGCTATTCTGAGTAGCATGGTAAAATCTCTACTGTGTCCAGCTCTGCCTCACCCAGGACATGAATCATCACTTTATCCAGAATATGTTACCTGTGTATTGGTCACTTAGCAGGCATCTTGGTTACCAGATCAACTGTTACAATTATCATAGTGCTTGTGTTCAAGCAATCCTTATTTTACTTAATAATGCCCCCAAAGTGCAGGGGGAGTGATGCTGGCAATTCAGATAGGCCAGAGAGAAGCTTTTAAGTTCCTTTAAATGAAAAGGTAAAAAAGTTCCTGACTTAATAAGGAAATTAAAAAAAATCCTATGCTGAAGTTGCTGAGATCTGCGGTAAGAATGAACTTCTAGCCATGGAATAGTGAAGAAGGAAAAAGAAATTCATGTTAGTTTTCTTGTTGCACCTCAAACTGCAAATGCATCTCATCATGTAGACATTTCATCATCTCACATCATCAAGAAAGGTGAATACAATAAAATATTCCTGGAGAGATGGAAACTATATTTACATAACATTTATTACAGTATGTTGTCATATTTGTTCTATTTTATTATTAGTCATTTTTGTAATCTTTCATTGTGCCTAATTGATAAATTAAATTTTATTATAGGTATGTAGGAAAAGCATAGTGTATATAGGATTCGGTACTGTCTGCACTTTCAGGCACCCACTGAGTGTCCTGGACTGTATCCCTGTGGATAAGGAGGAACTACTGTATAACAAAATAATAAATGTGTTGTTTTACGTATACTCAAACTTTATGTAAATGGTATCACACTACATTTATTCTTCTGCAACTTGCTTTTTTGTTTAACATTCTAGTTTTAAGATTTATCTGTGTAGATGTCCCTCTAGGTTAGCCATTTTACCTGCTATGTAGCATTCTAAATGTACCCGATACTTTGGACAAGAACAGGATTTTGGAGGTTGTCTTAAAGCAGCTTTGTTTTTGTTTCCTATTAACCTCTTAAGTTTTTTCTATAGCATTAGTTCTTCTCTTGCTCCTGGATAAAATTTAGGGTAGGCCCTTAACTTACCTGCTTACTCTTAGCTAGTAAAAAGGCTTCTGATCTCTTTAAGTGACAAAGCATAGTCTCCACAGGCATTTGAATCTCACCCTCTGTGTCATGGGGTGCTTTTGTGAGTTCCTTGGAGACCCTTGCCATAATAGAGATCCCTCACTGGCATTTATCTGACATGGATGAAAACATCTTTTCTAGCTGGTATCTAATGGCTTCTGTCTTCTTCGGTCCCCAAGCATCTGAGATATTTCACTTCTCCAGGGGTCCATCTTGGATAAGACCTACAATGATCCATTGCAACTCTTGTTTATGCATGTGGCTCACTCATGCCACCTTGGCCCTGACCAGCTCTGAGAGTACAGGCCCATTCCAGCAGGGCTTTCATACCTCTCTTCTTTCTGTCTCCCAACTCCTATTCCTTTAGTTATCCTCAATGAGTACGAAGTAAAGAACTGCACACTGGTTTTCAAATATCTCATTTGCAAGTCCTGTGTGGTGATTTTGCATCTCACTTTGGAGACTAAAATACAGTAGTTCAATTTTAACATCTGTCCCACATTTGATAAATATACTATAGTTTATTTAATCAGTCTCCTGATAGTGTACATTTAGTTTCTTTTCGATTTTCTACTGTCATGGATAATGTTCTAAGGAAGTCTTGTCATCTTTCATTTGTATCTCCTTGTATATGTGTACATAAATATGCAATTTTGTTTTTTATATACATATATACATGCATGTATCTATATGAGTATATGGGTATAATTGCTCGACTAGAGGATATGTGTATCTTTATGTTTACTAGATATTGTCAAATTGTTCTTTTAGATGGTTTTATGAGATTTTACTCTCTGAAGAATATATGAGAGGCTTTTATGTTTTAGCTAATTTGATGGTATATTAACATAATTTTACTGTTGTTTTAATTTACATTTTGATTTTCAGATTTATTAATTTTTTATTTTGTGGGTTAGAATGCTCAAATTCTTAAGAACTCCTACACTATCTTGAGGTCAAAATGATCTTTCATATTGGCTTGCAAAAGATTTATGTAATTTTTTTCATATCAAGTCTTTCATCTATCGGGTTGATTTTTATAACTGGTGTGAGGTAAAGATCTATTTTTCCCCCTATATGTAACTAATTGTCACCAAATTATAAATTGAATAATCTGTCATTTCCTCCACTGATATGTAAGAATACCTTTGTTCTGTTTCATTATGGACATTTAATTCATTACCTTACTAGACTTTTTGGTATTGGATCCTGCTGACCCTCTCCTAAACATTATACTCTACCCCACTAGATTGTGATTTCCTAAGAGTAGAGACCATATGTGATTCATTTTTGTACACCCCCGACTCAGCATAGTGCCTGCCAGTCAGACCGAAGTTGCTGAGAAAATGTTTGTGACTGAAGTATACCTCTATTGTGCTCCCATGCCACTTAGAGCAATTATTACATTTTACCATAATTCTTAATGAAAATGTCTTGAACGCCACTGAGGAGGTGAGCTCCAGGAAGACGGTCTGAGTCTGAGTCATCCTAAAGGTCTAGTGTTTGAAATATTATAGGTGCTTATTAAGTACTTGTTGGATGAATGTTCAGAATAGGAGCATTTAAAACTGAATTGTTTTTTTCTCATGACTCTTCAACAAAATATCAGCCAAACCATTCTAAGGGAAGTTTGGTCTTCTTTGTCAGGAAGGTGTTACCCAATCTACGTAAGTATAGAAAAAAGTACATGACTGAAATAACACATGGCTGAAAATAATGTAAAATGGCTAAATAGGTAATGTGAGCATCACTGGTTAAAAATTTTAAAGCCAAATTATTTCTCAGAAAGGTAAATTACAAAATAAACATCAATTTCCCTTAGCCAGCTACAGTAATACACAATTAGAAAGTATTAATCCTATGTCTAAAGCGTCACAGCTCAGAAACGGTAAGACAGGTTACTGAAAAGTTGCAGGATCCAGTAGCTGGAATCAGGTGTGCTCCAAGAATTGTGTCTAAAGGAGACTGAGAATCCAGCACCAAGACAAGGAGAGGTGGGACACGAATGAGATAAGAAGAGGGTAGGAGTGATGTAAGACTAAGTAGAGGAAAGTCTGGCAAGTAGGAGAGAAAGGAAGTAGTTTGACATTGGAAAGTGCCTGTCAAGGAAGATGAGAACTGGCAAGGGAAGGACAGGTGATGAATCCATTACAACAGATCTTGTCTGCCATTGTCTGGGTTTTGGAAATAAGTTGATGAAATTTGGATTTAATAAATATTAAAATTCTAAGAACACTTAAGAACTGCCAAGGGAGGCTGAGCTGTGATCATCATATGAGTAGATTACGAAGGCTAGACCAGACATCTATCTATTATGGATGGTTTGAGACTAACACATCCATCCTTCCACCATGGAGAGAATTTAATGACCCTATAGGCCTTCCTTACAAACTCTTGAAAGGCTGGGGTAAGTGGGAAGGGAGGTTAAATGGTACTAACTTTCATTCTACTGTTCATCATAGATTCCCTGCTATTAATTCAGACACATTGACAAGCAATTTTCTAAATGAGAGATTTAATAATCACTGGTATTTTCATCTATGTTGCTGTCTAATCTTTATATACCTTTACATATAGTTATTGCCCTACATTTGCATAGCCCTAAACACAGTAAAAATTCCACTTGATATGTTAATTTGGAATTTGCAATAATTTGAACAGGGGCTACTCTCTATTTCATCTTGGAGAACATATCTTTACATGACTCAGATCACTAGACCTCTGGAAAATTCATCAAAGTAGCAGTCTCCTTAATTTTTATGATGTTTATTTACCACTCTGACATACATGTGTCTTACAAAGACATTTAGCATACTTGCTAAGCAACATCTTGTTCATAACTTCTTGTTAGGTATAGTCAGAGAGATATCATCAAGGGTGGGTCTACTATCTCTGCAAGTTGGTAACGTGTATGGAAAAGAAAGGTGATATGATTGAAGTCTCTACAGTCAAGATTGTGACACAGAGTTAAAGAGTTGACACAGACTTGAGTAAAGATGTGAAGGTGTCTGCTGGTAAAAGTGCACTGCTCCAGTTGTCTTTGTACGTACACGTACCCCCATACACATGCCCATCAAAGACAGAGACCGAGACCGAGATATGCTTACTTTATCTCTGACAGTTAAGTGCTGTACTCATTAAACACCAAATTTAGGAAGCCCATTTCAGTGGCAGCATCACCTACTGTCATTTCTCACTTGCAGAGAATGCCAATATAGAGCCTTCCAAAGATGCTAGTGTTCCCTCATCAATGCATTTTTCAAAGCCTGGGCGAAAAGAATGTTAAGTGTTCATTCTGTCATCTTCAAGTCAGAAGTTCTATCCCTTTCAAACTACTTAATCTGGTTTTTGTTCCTGTCATTCCAGTGCTCTTACAAGATTACTAATAACTTCATTTTGCCAAATCTAAGAGACGCTTTAACCTTTAGCAGCATTTCACAGTTTTTGTTCTTGGCTTCCATGTTGTCATTCTCTTTTGTAGTTCCTTGTATGTGTCTGACTGCTTCTCTGTTTCAAGTCTGGCTCTTCCTCTGCTATCTGTTCCCTCGTGTTAGGATACCTTAAGACTATTTTCTCAGCTTTTCTCTTTTCTTGCCATACTAACCTTTCTCCTTAGGTCATCTTGTACATCTCAGGTCTTTGCTTGAGTTGTTCTCTTTTCCCAGAAAACTCTTCCTTACTTGTTACTTGACTAGTTTCTATTGGTCTTTAGATATCAGCCTAAATGTCACTTCCTCAGAGAAGACCTCTTTGATGCCTTAGGCTAGGTTAGGAGTGCTTTTCAAGCACTCGGTTTTTTCCCTTTAGGACATCACATTTCTGATTACTTATTCCATGTCTCATTTCCCACTAAATTGTGAGTACCCTTGAGAGCAGAGGAAGTGTTAATATCTAACATAATGCCTGGCATGTAGATGGTGCTCAATTAATTCTTATAGATTATTCATAGATGTATAAATGGATGTAAGAGTGAAACTGTATTCATTTCAAATTGCTGAACAACTGCGGCCCAACCTTATTTGTTGAATAATATATATATTATCCATAATTTATGATACCTTATTTTTCTTATAGTACATTCTTATATAGTAAGTCTATTTCTAGGTAATATCTTTAATCCCATTGCTCTATCTATATGTAATTATGTCAATGTCATGCTATCTTTTAGTAAATTTTTATTTTGAAATGATTTTAGATTTACAGAAAAGTTACAAAGAGAGTACAGAAAGTTTCCCCTATTGTTACCATAGTATATAGGTCAAAACTAAGAAGCTAACACTGGCACATTGTCACTAACTAAATGTAAGACTTTATTTGAATTTCACCAGTTTTTCCATTAATGTCATTTTTCAGTTCCAGGATCCAATCCAGGGCACCACATTGCATTTAGTTATTATGTCTTCTCAGTCTATGGTCTGTGAGTTTCTTAGTCTTTCCTTGTTTATGATGATTTTGATGATCTTGAAAAGTACTGACATCTAAAACTAATATAATATTCAACTGTAAATGAAAAAAAAAAAAAGAAAAGTACTGACTAAATATTCTGTAGAACATCCTTCAATCTTGGTTTGTCTGATGTTTTCCTTATGATTAGACTGGGCTTGTGGGCTTTTGGAAAGAATATCATAGGTGAAGTGCCTTTGTCATGACATCCTATCAGGGATAACTCTGACATTGCTGATGATGTTAACTTTCATCACTTGGTTAGGGTCATGTTTGCCAGATATCTCCAATGCCAGCTACTATTTTTCTCTTTCTTAGCTGTATCTTTCATAGGTGGTTAGTATAACCCACCTTTGCAGAGGAGAGGGCAGGCATTAAGCTATGCGTCCTAAAGGTGGGATGCCTATCTACACATATTATTTGAAAATTTTCTGAAAGGACAATTTACTACTGTGTTTTGTTTTTTAACTTAATCTAATCTAATTTAATTTAATTATTAGTTTCAAGTATATAGTACATTGGTTAGATGTTTATAGTTTATAGAACGATCCCCCTAATTGCTCTTTCTCTCCTCTGGCTCTCCATTTAGCCATTACATTAATGCTGACTGCATTCCCTGTGCTGTGCTCACCATCCTCGTGACCATCTTTCAACTACTAATTTGTATTTCTTTAACACTTCACCCTTTTCTCCCAGCCCCGCAACCCCTTCTCCTCTGGGTGTCACCAGATTGTCCTCTGTATTTGTGAGTTTGTTTTTGATTAGTTTGTTTTTGATTAGTTTTTTGTTTCTTAGATTCCATATATAAGTGAAGTCATATGGTATTTGTCTTTCTCTGCCTGACTTATTTCACTTAGCATAATAACCTCTACTGTTTAAATTATAGGTTTTAACACGTTTAAAGTTTCTGTGAATGGCTAATCTTTGCTCATTTTTTATTTTATAATCTTCCAGAAGATGTTAGAATGATCTTGTACATATTACATTTAAAAAAATTGTGTTACAATTAAAAAATTAACTTGATGATTGATTAGAATTTCACTTAACAGTTCCTTAATTGGGGAAGAACCAACATCCAGGTGTATGGTACCTGTCTCCATTTAGTCAAATCTTCCTTTGTAGCTGTTTTGCTACCACACTGGGAGGGTCTGGAACCTGAGGATAAAACAACCCTGTGGTAAGCAGAATAGAGTAGATGAAAGAAACTTGGTACTTGATGATTTATTTTGTGCTGCTGGGTCAATCCTCATCTGAATCTAGACTTTTCAGCAATTCATTTATTGTTTAGTTATTTGCAAGTGAAATACCTAATATATATATAAGCAAGGACTTGAAGGGAACAGGGGAAAATAAAAAGAATTTTGATTTTTTTATAGCGGTGAGCCTGAGAGTAATTTTTCTTTCTTTGATGTCTGTTAATGTTTACATGATTCATAACTGGCAAGGGTTTCCAGATGTTGAAAAATAATTTCAAAAGACTAAAGGTCTCAATAGATATAGTATTATAAATGTTGTATACTTATAGCATAGCATTCCTTATAAATATTATAACAGTTCTTTTAATTCTCTTCTGTATTAAGCATGAACAAGTAGGGGCTATTGGTAGACCACATGCTGCTCTCAGATGGAAGCCAGGCCATTTCACAAATGCATATAAATATACAGCTTACCAGTGGTCTAGTATGCAGCACTTTTCAAATCTTAATAGAAAAAATGAAAACTATTAGAATGGAATCCGGATTGATTGTTTTTACCAAGTGTCAGTATGCTAGAAGAACAGGATGAAACTGCATAACCAATATTTCATAAGTAACCATGCCTCTTCATTTTCCTTTCAAATCCCTGCATCGCTATCACCTCTAACGAACAACATCCCCAGCTCTTAGGAGTCAAGGGCTGAGCCTCACTCTTCTTTATAAAGCAGTGCAAGGTAGTCCCTCACCTCCTTCAGCTGTCATTTCAAAGATTCTTTCGGTTTCTGATTACTCAGGAGACCAGACAGAAGAAAGACTCCAGGGATAGAAAGAATAGTGAAAAGTGTCAAGATCTTTTGAAATAGAAATGCTTAAAGTAAAGGGACTAGGAAATAACAAAAATGCTTAGGTCTTCACAAAGACTAAAGAGTTTATAAAGGTAATCAAACATCTTTGAATATTATTGGATTTTGTTAACATTGTTCCAAAAATACAGTATAAATAAACTTAACTAAAAGAAGTAACCTTAGGAGTGAAGGAAAGACAAGACCTTGTAATTTTAATTCCTTTCTCTTTAAGTGAACATTAGCCAACATGCCTTTCAGGAGTGCCATACTACTCTCTCAAAGGGCTGTGTTTTCATCTTGTTTATGGTCATCATACTGAACATTTTGAGGTTACATCTTTGAGTTTGACCCAATTTATTTGATTCCAGCACCAAAGCCTTTATCACTTCCCAGTGAATCAGTATTTCTATATTTAATATTTATGTTTAAAACTCTTAAATATGTAGGCTCTGTACAGAAACCACACAGCAAAAACCTGACTCTATTTGAACTAAAACCTGACTAAACTAGTGAACAGTTTTAGTGAGTGATAGAGTTTGGAGGGATCTGAAAATGTGAGGTTTCTGCTGGTCATTTACAGAAGTTTCATGTTTTTAACAACATAATTATATTATTTAGCTCATGCCTCCCCTGTCTCTTTAGCATCAAACTTACCTTCTCAAAATAGTACATAATAGCACTTTAGATTTTGTTCAGATGTTTGACAAACATTTCTGTCTAATCATTGACACTAAGTATTCACAGTCTGCTGAGGGGTGTGGAGGGGTAAATGAACAATTTCCATACAAAGTGACAGAGATAAGAATACTATGCTGCCTTAGCCCAGGAGAAGGAAGGCTTCCAGGCCACAGGACAGAATAAGTGGAAATTACTCAGGTGAGGAAGGGGAGAAGGGCCTTTTGAGTCAGAGGAAGCAGCATATAGAAGACGTGTGAATTAAGTTCACAGAACTCCTGGGTACTTGTTCCTAATTTAGCAAAGCCAAATTGTAGCCAGAGGAGTGGGGAGAGAGTAGGCCAAGAAGTAGTGACGAAAATAGAACTTTACTCACTGTTTTTTAAACTGCATGAGACCCATTAATGGGTTATTAAAACAACATATTTTTTGAAAAAGGATAGAGCAGGAAATTCCAGGACACTTTATACACAGTAAGGATAACTATTGATAAGTGGATCTGCTGTTTATAGAACATTTTATTTATAGTTTATGAGGTGAATAGCGTTTGGGTATTCCATTTTTATTACATGGCCCTGCTTTCATTATTTATTTTTCATTTACTAATTCTTCAAATATTTACCAAGTATATATTTTATACACAGTGCTAGAAAACTCCCTGAGAGAAACTCACAGTCTATGGGAGACAGATAAGTAAAGAGATAATAACAACAGCTACTTTTATCACAGTCCTCAGAGTGTGTTTTGCAAACCACCCACTTCCGAATCCCCAGGGGAAAGTGCTTATTAAAACACAGATCCTGAACAGGCTGTGCACCAGCCCTAGTGAATCAGGATCTCTGGGTGGGGCCCCAGGAGCTACATTTTTAATTAGAGTTCCTCAAAAATAGTCTTACATTCAGTTTGAAAAAGATTCATTTCTTTTTTTCTTTTTTGATGTTTTTTGAAATTAAATTGATTAGGGCAACATTGGTTAATAACATTATATAAATTTCGAGATTTATTTCTTTGAGTGCCTCCTGAAGCCAACGTTGTGTTCAACACATTGTGCTCAGCCACAGGGGTCTTTTTCCAGTTCTTTCAAGGATCCAACACCCTTGCTATATAGAGCCTCCCCATATACTATTCCTTGAAATACTCTCACTCTTCCCTAGCCAATTTTAATCTGACAGACCTCAGTTTAAATGTCACTTTCTTAGGAAGTGTTCCCTAACCCCCTTCAGTAGGGTCGTTATATGCCCTATTGTGGCAGAAGCTACTCCTCCTCTTAAAAGAAAAAATAAAGGGGATTTAGGAGTTATGCAGGTCAACTGACAGCCTCCAGCTATTAACTCCTGTAGTTCCACCTCAGCTTTTGAGAGGTTATACTCCTCTTTGATGGCCCCAGCCAGTGACTAAGGCTGTGGTGTAAGAGTCTGGCCACTTGCACCCAATAGGGATTCCTATAATGTGCAATCTTTGCTCCAGAGCTCTCCATTGGACTGGCAAAGACTTTGACAGGTCTGTACTGTGGTCCTCATGTCACCCCTGCCCAATCTTTCATCCTCCCTTTTCCTTTCATAGGTCTTACTCCTCAATAAGCCTTTTGCCTTCCTGACTCCATCTCAACATCTACTTTCTAGAGGATTCGAGTACCATGCTTGCGTTGGTATGGCTGGAAGATAGAGACTGAAGGGGAGAGGCATGAGACCATGCCTTCGGGGTAAGCAAAGCTAGAACACGCAGGATTTATAGGCCATGCTATATAGTTTTTGCTTTAACTGTTAAGGCAATTGGAAGGCACCGCATGTTTTTAAGCATATTTAGGGAGAAGTGGGGAAAATGATCAAATGTAAATTTAGAAAGACCACTCTGGCTGTTTGTATAGAAAGGTCTAGAGGACTGTGAAGACAAGGAGATTGAAAGGCAAGCTATCACTGGGGTCTAAGAAGAAGGGATGGTGGCTTGGACTAGGATGAACCAGAGACAATGAAGAGATATTTAAGAGATATTTTGACAATTTGCATGAAATTGGGTTGAAAGAATGGTGCTGACATGCTTGTTTTGGGTGAAGAAAAATGTTTATATAGACAAGGGCCCAACAAAAATTTCATCCAGTACCTTAACTCTTCTTTTAATTAAATTTATGGGGGTGACATTGGTTAGTAAAATTATATAGGTTTCAAGTGTACAATTCAATAATACATCATCTGTATATTGCATTGTGTGTTCACCCAAAGTCAAATCTCCTTCTGTCACCAAATATTTGACCCCTTTTACCCATATTTACCTACCCACTCCTCCTTTTCCCTCTGGTAACTACTAAGATGTTGTCTGTGTCTATGAATTTTTATTTGTTGGTCTTGTTTTTTTGTTGCTTTATTTTTATATCCCACATATGAGTGTACTTTTTTGGGGGCAGCACTGATGAGGGGCACGATTGTCCTCCTTGGAGTACAGGGGAGTTCTCTTCTCTCTTATGTAGTGACATGTATTCTGGCAAGAGCTACTACTCTTTATCTCTCTGAGACCTGAGAAAGAAATAGTTCAGTACTATTCCCCCAACAAAGCCTATGAAATGCTTCATTGTGCATGTAGCTAACAATAATGTATTGTGCACTTAAAATTTTGTTACAAGGGCAGAGCTTGTGTTAAGTATTCTTACCACAATAAAATAAAATTTTTAAAAAATAAAAAAAGAAATGGGTCATTGCAGTAAAATAATTTATTTCAAGGTTACACTGCATCCTTAGTCAAAAATTTACCCTTTATTTCTATTCAAGTACACATGGTAGTATAGCCAAAATACATTTCAGGAAAACTGATTACTTACCCTTGCAGCATGTTGTCTATTATACATGAAGTAGTTATATATCTGAAGTGTGATTGGTTGGGCTCAGTTCAGTCTTATTCTGCCTTTTCATCAGACTGAAATTTAGAGACTTTTTAAGTCTGTGAAGTTGAGATAGAAATTGAAAAGCTAATGTGAATATTCTGTTTACTTGTGGCTTTTACATAATTTATTCATGTTCTCTTAGGCTAGCAAAATTATTCCCATGTTATTTTAGCATTTTTAATTAACCAAAGGGAACATCACTGATGAGTGGCAGGGCCTCTCAACTGAAGGATGCCTTTATGCTGAAATCAGCACCACTCAGGCAGTGAAGGAAAGACTCTCAGTCTATTCTTCTGCACTGATGAGTAACTTCCTGGATTCTTACCTGCTCTTAGCTTTTGTTCCTGGGAGGAGAGAGATAGTGATATTTTTTCTAGGTCTGAATGTCTTCAACCTATATTTTAAAATGTTGATTCTCATAGAAATTGTGGCCTAAAAAGCAACTGCATTTGCTAAAACTACAAAGAAACTAGCTGGCTTGATATTTTCTGGCAAGAAATCTGATGTGTTCATGGTCAGCACTCTACTTACCATATAGGTTATATGTTGAAAAGACATTTGCATGGTTAAAAGTAAGAGAGTTATGGTTTGAACTTAGGAAGGATAACTAACTCGTAATTTAATTATAGATAGATGTGGGAAGTTAAAGATGCATCCTCTAATGTCTCAATCATAGAATATAACACAAGCCAAAAAGGAGACATGAATATATTCATTTCACAGATTCCAGATACACTTTTTATTGCAAAAGTTTTTGATATAATCTTTGATGGATATATTACTTATCTATCTTCCTTCTTCAGACCTTTTACTTTAGCCTAAGAAGAAAAAGAAACTTAATGTAAATGCATGATCATCCCTAGAAATTTCACATGATTTATGTGACTCAGTTATTTATCTAATGCTGCTTTTCCCATAGCATTATTTCTCCATTTCTATTTGGACCTAAAACACCTACTTATCACTAAGAATGATTTCCAGTGACTCTTTTTTAAAAAACATTTTAAGAAAAAATTGTTTTACTGTACACATGAATAATAAGAAATGGTATAGGGAATACATGATTAAGTTAAGCATATTTTAACATTTTACATCTGAGAGACAAAGGCCTAAAGAGGTTCTTACAGTAATACAGAAAACAGAAGAGTAACATCTCTATATAATAACCTGTTAGAAATGATAAGTTTAACTGTAAAGTTGTATGTGTCTCCAGCTCTTGAATTTGAATATTATACTGTATAGATTGGACCCTGCCTTATGTTAGATATTGAAAACAAAGCCAAAAAACTTGGGTACTTAAATTGACTTATTTAATAACCTTAAGAATTCAGAGTAATAAAAAAAAATTCAGAGTAATTAGTGGTGACAACCATAGTATTAAATAAAAAATAGTCAAGCACAGTGTCCAGTGGATAAAAAGCATACTTCATCTTCTCAAATTATTGAAAACATATAATTTCAGTTTCTTTTTTTTCCTTAGTTTTTTTCTTGAGTTTGAAAAGTTCTGTTTTCCAGATACCTAGAAAAAATGGATACCTTCTGCATTGAATCTGTATAGTAATTTGATGAAATCATCTATGTCTATGGAACAGGCCCACTTGTCACTAAAACTTGTGCTGGTTAGGATTTGCTATATTTTATCTGCTATGCTGAAATCTGGTATTATAGTATTATGGACTGAACAGTGAATTCTGTAGTTTTTTCCCAATAGCTGCTATATTGCACTTGACTTAAATGCAGCAGTGCCTCTCTTTTCCTAATAAAGCTTATCCTTACTAGTCCAATCCCATTCCTGAAAATTGATAGGTGTTGGCGGATTCCTGGGTTCTAGTCTTATAACACTGGATTCCACCTTTCATAGTGGTCTGAAGTTATTCTTTCTGACTTTTATTAAATGGTCCATGTGTGCTAACAGCTGTGCATTAATTGAGAGTCTACAGTATAACTTCAAGTTTTGAAACAAGTCAGAGAGCAAATTCTCTTTGAAACATAAGTATAGCACATCTGAGAAAAAGATGGGTACAGCAATAGTTTGAAGACAAAAGAGAAGAGATCCTATATGGCAAATTCACCACAGAAGTATCAAGAATAGTAAATCTGTTTTCAACACACCACCCATCATTTCTTGAAGTTTACTGGCCAGATACATACCCTGAACTCTTGTGAATTGCTAGATTTGGGTCAAGTTCACAGTCAATTACTTTTCTTTCTTTTTCCCCTTTTCTAGCAACTTAACAGTCATATTGCCAGTTCCAGGTCCAACTTTCAGCACCACATCAGTTGGTCTTAAGGCAGCCTTATTGATAATGCTGTTAACAATGAAAAGATTTTTCAAAATGTGCTGCCCAATCCTTGTGGTAAGCATGAGTCCTCCAGTATTCCTCAACTCTCTGTGCTATTCTTATTACACCAACTTGCCACTGACTTGATCTTCAGCATCTCTGCAGGCAATGGGCCCATAGGCCCCGGAAGTCAGCGAGGACCAAAGCCAGTTATCAGAATTACTGCAACATGTGGGAATCGCTGTCAGCACTAACTGCACCACTCCCAGCCACGTGGAGAAGGGGAAGCCACCAATGAATCTTAATAGTTGTCTTTTCTTTAAACTCTTTTCCCCAAAATTTTAGCCATTAGTCCCAAATTAGAGTGTTCTTTCTAAATGGGACAACTGAGACAAATTAAAACCTATTAGGTTCCCTCTTCCCAAAACTTTATGTCCCCTTATGTTTTCAGCATTCTGAAAAAGTCATGTTGACTTGGAAGCATGTGACCTAACACTTGTGGGGACAACTGGCAAGAGTGGGTAGCATGTCTTCATGACAGTGCGAGACTGCATTGTGCTGTTTACCTGCTTGTGGTGGTGGTAACAGCTCAGAAAGAAGAACCAGAGGGGAGAACTTCCTGAGCAGTGGGAAACCTTCTACCATCCCCTTCTTCCTCTGATAGAGAGGTGGGCAAAGCTTAAGGCAATGACTTTTTTTTTTTCATTTTAAATTTCTTTTTTTTTTAAGCCACTTTATTGAGTTTAAAAAGTGATTGATGTTCAGGAAGCTGTACATACTTAATGTATATAACCTGATGAGTTTGGAGATAAGTGTGTAATTATAAAAGCATCACTAGAATTTATGCTATAAACATATCCATCATCTCCAAAGGCAGGACTCTGTGGAAACTAGCTTTGTTTTGCTTGAAAACCTGGCTATAACCTGACTGGGAAGAGATGCCTTGCAAGGGGATGTGCATCCTTTGTAAGAACTATCACAATCATATTTGATTGCCATTAGAACCACAAGTAAGGTCAAATCCCAGTCTCCTCTGGAGAGTCTGGTATGCAATATGACCTAGAAAAGAGTAGCTAATACATTAAATAAATTATTACAAGGTTTATCTAACATATTTAGTGTCAGCAGAAACATATAGGAATAGATTCTAAGACAAAATATAACTATATTAGGAAGAATTCATTGACATGGAGTTGCATACTAGAGATTCCAGATTTAATTTGTGTATATGGAAATGTCTTTAACAGTTTAATGGGTTGGTTGGCTAAAATGTTGACTTACTGGTGGCCTGTGTTTAGTGAGGATAAGATATCAGATCTTCACTGGCAGAAATAAAGAAGGGAATCTAAAGATGTAAGGAAATAGGAAGGTTGGATTGGGTTTATCACGTGCAAATGGTATACTCATCCGCACATCGCACATCGTTAACTCCTGAAGAGGCCTGGAAGGCACTCCTGTCACTAAGGCATTGGGAAATATGCTAGAGAGGTCTGTGGTTGCTTTCCTTTTGGGAAAGGTGTGACCACACAAGATGTTGCCTTTGAAATGAACTCCCTGATTTCACTAGAAATGATGGAATCCCAGATAGCAGAGGTCAAGTGGCAGCACTTAACCATAAAAGACAAGGTAGCTATATTTACTGTAAAAGGCAGCAGAAATGTTATCAATAATAAGAATGCTTTAGCTCATAGAAACCTTTGGTCATGGCTAATTGATCATGATGTCCCTTGGAGTGAAATAGATGGACAAGCATGTTCTACATCTGGTGGCCAAAAACCTGACTTGAGTCATGCATGCTGTCCAGTTTTCAGACTTAAGATAGTTCACAAATGTAGAGTCCCTTGATTGAATGGGAGGCTTCTTTCCCTAAGGAATGATCCTGCAGCATTGCTGCATATGCACATCATAAATCTTCCTCCAGGCCTTGTTCAAAGAGACTTTCACCCATTTGCTAAAGTGGCTGTGCCCTGGAAAACAAAGGAATATCCAGACCTTTCAAGTATTAATAGCCATTGCCTCTGAATTGATGCTAATTACTGGGGATCCAAAATGATACTGTGTCTCACACTGAGGACCACTGTTGGTCAGTGATAGATGGAGTCTTAGCTTAGGGTGGGACCAGTTAATCTACACATACATCCTGTGCTTCTTTCTCCAGTTCCTGCATGTATAATTGGAGTAAACATGTTTATGTGAGCCATAGTGGTAGAAAGACTTTCTACCAAAATAGCAAACCAGAAGCAATACTGAATATCTATAGGAATTGCAGATATTAGTACCATCATTAGAGACCTGAAACATGCTGGGATGCTGATACCTGTCACAACTGTATTTAACATACCTGTTTAGCTTTTGTAGCAGCTGGATGGATCTTGGAGAATGACTATGGATTATCAGGTTAGAAGATAACACTGTGAAAGGATGATATTCTATCTTATAGCATGCAGTATATGCTTTGAATCAGAGGCCATTATATAGTGCTGTCTTTTCCATAACCAGAATCTGGAAATCAAGGGGTATAAGTGGGGGTGGCTCCTCTCACAATTAATATCTAATAAAAACCCATTCACAGGATTTTTGCTTCTTCTTTCAGATACTCTGAGCTTTGCTGGTTTAGAGACCTTTGTTTCTAATGGGGACTTTAACAATGGTCCCATTGAATTAGATGAAACTCCATTTGGCTCTTTGGGCTTCTTATGTCATTGAACCAGCAGACAGATAAAAGAATTACTCTACTGAATGATTTCTCACTGATTACCATGGACACATCAAATTGTTGCTATGCAATGGAGTGAAAAGAATGATTCTGGAACCAGGGGGTTCCCTGGGCTACTGTTAATACTTTTACAACCAAAGTAAAGTTTATGAAAAACTACAACAATCAGAAAAAGAGCAGGACTATTGAGGATTCTTCTAGGACAAAGGTTCAGATTATCCTACTACATAAAAGACAAGAATGATTAGTGTGGTTAGTAGAAGAAGGAAGTCATAGATATCAACTATGGCCTCACAACCAATTACCAAAATGAGGTAGTAGCTTTGTCTATTTCTTATTCACTTATTGTGTATATATTTATTTGTATATTTAACTATTTTGGTTCCCTCTCTCCTTCTTCTCCATACAATTACATACAATTGTGTTTTTAGGCAGCAGAATATTCAGTAAGACGTGACTGAATTTGAAGAGTAATCAATATAACCAAAGATGGATATGACTGTGTAGACTATGTGTCTCCTCATTTTAAGAAGAGGGTGAGAATTTCACTTTTATGAAGATATCTATGTCATGTTAGGTAGAAACATAGAGTTATTTGTATAGAAGTTTGTAGAAAGGTGCATATGGAAGCCAAAGAGATGAACTATGCCAGTTATTAATTTATTGCTTCTCATTTCTAAATGTACTCTTCTGTGTCCTGTTTTTGATAATGGACCCTGTAAACATTTCTGCTTTGTCAGTGGGCTTGATATTAGCCTTTATCAGTAGAGAGTTCTGAGGGTCATTGCAAGGCCATAGGAGAAAGATACTTCATTTTCTAGTTCTAGTGAGCTGTCTTTTTCACAACATGGTAGAGGCCTAGTATTGCCCATCTCAGCAATCATCATGGACCAGCTGTCAGCTGCATCCCTCAGCATATTTCTCTTCCATCCAGCAGGCTGCTCCTGTCGGCCAGCTACAACCAACCTGTATCCTAGAGCAAGGTTTTTTATCACCTGGTGGGGTACTCCTGCAGACCAGATCCAGCCTTCTTAAGTAGTTCAGCAAGTTTCTCTGCCATCTATTGGGCCAGTCCTATGAACTAGCTCTAGTCAGCCACCTTCAGCAAATTTCTTAACCACCTGTAGGCCTCATGTTCCTGTGGTAGCCACACCCTCTCCAGGAAGGTCTGCGTCTTAACTTAGAAGTAAGACCCTTCTTAGGTCTTTTTGTTCTTTCCTTGGTTATTCTTCCTCCACCTTAGAGATAGTAAATACTTTTTTAATCTGTGACTTGTGTACCCCTTAAGTTCTCTCTTACCATTTAAGTAGTTAACCTTTTACTAGTCAACCATTTTTTATATTGAATTTTCCCTTTTCTAATTGGAGAACTGGTATGGTTTTCATTTCTTTACTGGACCCTGACTGATAGAAAGGAAGGTGAATTCTTGTGTTCAAATTAGCATCTTGAAATGGAATTCCTCAGTCTTAGTCCTTTAATGTAAGATTTCAAATTGCTTGAATCTATCATCATAACTGATGTTTGTTCTTATTTTTGATGCCTTGTTTTATGTATTTAGTTCTTATGTTTCCTTGACATTTCCTTTACTTACTTTTTAGTCCTTTAACTTCTAATTTAAAAAGGATAATTGGGGCAGAGACAATGTACTTGTGTTGATATTTTTCATTCAATTCTGAATTCTTTGTCCTTAACCTAGCAAGAACTCTGGACTAACTCTGCGTAAGTACAAATAATATTTGTGTCATTTACCAACAATGTTATGTTGAGCAAGTTATTTAACTTTTAAATCAGTTTCCTCTCCTGTAAAATACTTATAAAAAATACTTATAATGCTTGATGCCTAGTAGGTACTCAATTTATGTTAGTTATTATTCTTATTCTCCATATTTCCCTCATATCTCCAACTGCTTATCTGTCATGGGACATTTGATAGCACTGAAAAATGTTTCTAGATGAATTCTGTGGTTTGCTTCAAGTCCGGAAATCTTCTCAGACAAAACTTGAACTTGGTTCATGTTTGAGTTTTGGCATACATGTATGTATCTGTGGGACAGAATTAGAAGGAAAGTTCATAGAGCTTCCAAGAGAAAAACATCCTGAACGAAGAAGTCAGGCACAGGGGGCTAGACTGAATGAAAGCCCTGAAGAGTGGTGGAGGTAGTGGTTGCAGGTGTGGGGAAAGTGTTGACCATAATTTTATCCAGTCCTCTCCGAATCACTCTGGAGTGCCTGTGTGTTCTGGAAAGTAGAGGGTCGAATGGAAGAAAATCCTGCATACTGGGGCCCATCAGCTCTGCTGAGCTACTGGTCCTAGGAGAGACATTCTTCTCACCTATTGAATGGGTAAGGGGTACAACTAGAGGTTAAGACAGGGGCAATATTGTCTGGGTAGCTTAGAGGAGGCCAGCAGTCTGAAGGAAGTCACCTACCATTCAGATAACAACCTGTGAATAGCAACCAATAAGAGTAGAAAAATATGTTTATTTTCTAATATTATACATATTCTGTCTTATATTACAGTTATTTATGTTTATATGTCCTCATCTCTTCCCCTGCCATTCAATTCTTAAGAAACTAAAATCTGGTATATGACACACCACAATATTAAAATTGAATCTCCACATTTTTTCCTATCCTTATTCTATCTCACCTCTTCAATGTTTTTTGTTTGTTTTGGTTTTTCTTAACTTTCATGCATTTGGCTTGTATAATCCTATTCTCTACTTCTTGTATGACTCCACTCTCCTTTGCTTGCTTCTCTCACCCTGTAATGGTTGATGATCACTTGGTTTCATTCTAGCTTCTCCCTGTATGCGCCTCTGCCCCCAACTCTATGTACTTGCTCTGGGTGATTCCATTACTTCCATAAAACTCCAAATATTTACCCTGAATTCATTTACACCTGGATGTTTCACATGCACTTCAAGCTTAATGTTCCAAAGTGAATTTGTCATCCTTTTCTTTAAATTTCCTAGTCCTTAATTTTCTATTTTGGTTGTTGAGTTTAACTTTTACTATTTATTGAAAATTAGAAACCTGGCATCATCTTCTACTGTCTTTATCTTCCATCAGATTTTCTTTAGTGTTCCAAGTCAGCCTAGTTTATTTCCTAAATAGCTCTTAAATCTGCTTCAACATTTTTTTCTAACCATTTTAAATAGCTTTGGGACCATTCTCATTATTCATTCTCCTCTCCACCCCATTGTTCACCCTACCATCCCCCTCTCCCTTAATGCACAATCTAATCTTGTCATTCCCTACTTAGAAATCTCTGCTGGCTTCCAAGTGCCTACGGGTTAAAATTTAAACCTCTTGGAATGGTTTAAAAGGTCCTTTACCAGGTAGTCCTAAATACCTCATGCTTTTTTCTATAGCACTTTCAAATCCAGAACTCATGTACCTAAATTCTGGGGAATTTTCTTTAATTATTTCAATAATGATTCCTTCTCCTCTGCCTTTTCTTAGATGATTATTATTCTGCAGTTGTGTCTTTTGCACTGATTATCTAATATTTCATCTTTTCTCTTATTTTTCATCTTAAACTAATTTTGCACTATTTTTGAGAGTTTCTTCAAATTTATCTGTTAATATTTGGATTTCTACTATCATGTATTTAATTTCCAAGAGTTTTCTTCTCTTTTTTTATTGAGATATATTTGACATACAACATTATGTCAGTTTCAGGTGTATAATATGATTTGATATTTGTATATATTGCAAAATAATCACCACAATAAGTCTAGTTAACATCATTATAATACATAGTTACAGAATTTTTTTTGTGTGATGAGAACTTTTCAGATTTACTCTCTTAGTAACTTGCAAATATGCAATCCGCATTATTAACATATTATTAACTGTAGTTGCCACACTGAGCATTACATCCCCATGACCTATTTGTTTATAACTGGAGTTTTGTACCTTTTGAATCCCTCCACCCCAAAGAGGTTTTTTTCCCCTCTGGATGCTCCTTTTATTAATTCATTTATTAATGACACCCTATTCTTGTTTTTTTGGATATGTTATTCTCTTATCTTCCTGAGGAATTTTCTTCTCTATGCAGAAGTTTTATTTTCTTCTATTTTGTTTTCCTGTTTGTTGTTTTGATCTGTCTTTTATGGCAGAGGCTTTTTTCAAAGATATGATAATTTTTAGTTGTCCTCTCATGATTACAACTAAAGAGCTGACAGGAAACTTGAGCATGAGGTAGAGTTTATTGACTTTGAGTCTCCCTGTGGATAGACCTGGACAAGTTACTTGTTGGGGAAACCCCTGATGTTAGCATCTTTAGTCTTTCTCTTGGGATAATTGGATTCTCCAGAGAAGAGGCTTGCATTTTCTGCCTGAGAAGTAGAGGTCCAGCAACTACCAACATTCTGGGAGTGGTATGGGAGATGGGCTAGAGGATTCTCAGCATTTAGTGTACATATAGTCATTGAAACTCCTGGATTTTGCCAAGTCCTAACTATGCTTGGCATCCACCAATCCACAGGTCCTCATATCCTCTCCAGAAAATCAGCCTCTATTTCTTCTGTGGCCAGGGAGGGACAGTTATTCAGCCACATGGAATCTGAGGGGAGATTTAGGGAAGTAATCACTTCTCAAATGGCTTTTACCCAGTTTTTCTCATTTTAGCCATTCTCCTAGTTTCATAGATACTTGGTGCTTCCAGTTTTCTTTAATTCCTGTACTCCAGGGCTTTAAGGAGATAAAGGTGAGGGGGTAGAGACCTTTAAGTATATTGCATTTATTCAAAATGTGTGATAATGAAAACAGTGTGAAATACAACAGAAGTTAGGAATAACTGAGGAGTTATGTCAAATGGAGGCTCCTTCCTCTCAGAATAAGAGATTTTATACATAATAGAAGGCAGAATGAAAAGACTTAGCAGAGAGAAATTTGAGAATGGCTGAAAATTGGGGATAACTGTGGAAGGAAGACCCTAAGGACCCAAAGATGGTGGGATTGTGGACATGGGCAGAGAACTTAACCTCGATAAGAAGCAGGATGAAAGGAAGGCAGAATGCTTTGATCTTCAGAGATGGAAAGGAGAACAGCTCAATGGCCTATTGTTTTTAGTAAAATAATAGGTGGATAGCTCATCTTATGAAAATGACAGGTTGAGAACTTTACGTAGAATCTTGATGAAGACTTGGAAAAGCCACTATGGGAAGTAGGTCAAAGAATTAACCAAGTAAAAAAGTATTTAAAGCAGAAATTAGGGTTAAGAGGTTCTGCTCACATATCTGTGCAGACTTTCTTAACATATAGAGTATAAAAGAAGTGCTACAAATTCCAAAGATTGCACCACCATTGTCATCTTTTAAGAAGAAAGACTAACTGTGGTAGCTATAGTGACAGTTCTTTTTGTTCTCTCACTGCAAGGAAGATCCTATTTAAGGAGCAACCAACTTAAAGGCAAAATGATTGGGGATAACAGTTATATTAGTAGCCCAAAACAGAAACACAGCTATAGACTCTAGATGAGCTTTTGGCTGAATGATCAGAAGAAGAATAAAGACTTTTTGGTATTGAAATTCTTTGGTTAATTATACCATACAGAAGGAAAGAGGCAAGAGATAGCAAGAAGCAAAAAAACAGCATCCTTATTTTTTCCAGGATAGGGGATTCTGGATTCTTTCCTTTGATATGATCTCTCCTCCCTTTCTCTCTCATTTGTGGGATCCCTCCTTGAACTAAATTCTATTCTCACCTGCTGGATAGCATTCTCAGGCTGTCCTTAGCAAACAGAGTCCTCATTATAACAAAGACTAGGGATTTCTAAGGAAGCAATGCAATAAGTCCGTGAAAACTGAACTTGAAGTGAATAGGTGAAAACTTGGCATAATACTTCTTTAATGGTGTTGATTCTCATCTTAGAGGCCTCTTAGTTTGGCTTCTAAACAACAGTCACCGATCCACCACTATTCAAATTGCAGTGGAATTTAAGATCACAGTGTGGTTGAGATTGTGTAAGCGTTGCTGTAAAACAGAGGAAATCAAGTAAAAATCTTCTATGCTCTTTGAGATAACATAACAGTAATTTCCACAGCATGTTTTGGAGGCAATATTTGGTAACTAAGGGCAAAAGCTTGGAGTGAGACGTGTGGTTTTGTATTTCAGTGCACCTTAACTTAGTGTGATCTTGGGCAGGTCGACCTCTTCAAACCTTAGTTTCCTCATCTGAATGGTTGAAATGTTGATAAAATCATAGGGTTTATAAGGTTAATAAATTATAATACAGTGAATGCTTATGTGGCACATAGAAAGTGCTCAAAATTAGGAACTTCGGTACAGTGCCATTATCTCTACTAAGAAGAAGACATAGGTTTCAAGACCAAGGAGTAGAAGCAGGAGTGGCCCCAGTTATCCTTATTCTCAATACCTTCTATGGAATTTTGTGCTTCCTCTCTCTACATTAGGTTTAAGATTAAAGGTCTTGGTCCTTATACCACAAATTACAGCTGCTACCAGGATATTATGTACCCAGTGATTAGCAGAAGAGGAATCACCATAGTGGCAGGAGTCATTTACCCTTTAGCAGAAGGAGGTAGTGTTCCTTTTACATAATGGAGTCAGGGAAGAATACATGTAGAATCCAAGAGATCTATTGAAGTGCCTCCTGATACTTCTTTGACCCACTGTAACTGTGAACAGACACGTGAAACAATCCTGGCCTGAGAAAGGTGTGATTACTAAGGGCTCAGAATCCTAAAGACTGATGGTTCGGGTCACACTACTAAGCAAGCTCTAAGACCAGCAGAAGTGATGGCTTAGGGTGAGGAGAATTCAGAATGAATAAGTGGAGGAGGAAGATGATGAATACTAGTTGTGTCCCCAAGACCAATTGTAGCAATGAGGGCTGTAGTTAACCCCACCAACATTCATCTTCTGAGTTTCCCCTCAGAAAGAGAACTATAGAGGATCTGCTCCCTGATGCTACATAGAGAAGTAAAACTGTAAAGTGCACAAGTGAACTGTAGCAGCCATGAAAATGCTATTTTCAGATCTCTGGCTGTGAGAAGCATAGTTTATCGACCACTTAAATAGCCTTGCATTCATCCAGCAGCCATGATTTCTACAAGTTGCTGCTTTCGACAGAGTGCAGAAGGGATGCTAAGGTAGGCCTCTTCCTGAGAGATGCAAGACTCCTCTGATAGGTGTCTTTGGTTTTGCCTAACTTCCTTAGAACTGCACTGCAATTGAAGACCCTTCCAGCCAACTTGCTTTCCTTTCTTTTCTCCTTCATCTGCATTGAAGTCTGATGGCTCCCACAATCTTCTCTAGTTTCTAGCTTCCTTTCCACGTTTCCTATCAAGCATAACCTCTAATAAAATCTCTTGCACATCTAATCCTTCTTGACTAATATACACTCCACACATCTGTCAAAGGGAGATTGGATAAACAACATATGGTACATTTATGTAATGGGATACTACTCAGTATTAAAACAAAGCAAACTGCTGATACACAGGAATAACATAGATGACTCTTAAAAACATGCTTAGTGAAAAAAAGCTAGACATAAAAGAATTCCAGGTGTGGCTCCATAGTGTAGTGGTTAGCACATCTGCTTTACACTCAGAAAGTCCTGGGTTTTCGCCCCAGGTGGAGCCACGAACCAGGCCCTGGGTGCGCCAGACCCTGGATGCACACCAGGAGTGTGTGGGAAGGAACACTTCACCTTCAGAGATCCAGTTCTTAAGGGAAACAGCAACATCCATGGGTCAGGGGTGGAAGTAGGGTGGGGAGGAATTAGGGGGTGGGGGGATGAATTCCATATGAATGCAGGATATGTATCTCTGGAGGGATGGCTATTGACTAGAAAGGGAGTAGAAGGGAACTTTCTAGAATGACAGAAATGTTCTATATTTCTATGTGTGTAGTAACTTCATGGGTATATACATATGTAAAAAGTTATCATGTTCTACACTTAAGATCTGTGCGTTTTAATGTATGTAAATTACACCTCAATAAAGTACTGAAAAAATAATAAAGGGGATTTATAGACTCATGTAACTAGATGTCAATAGGTAAGTTTGGTTCAGGTGTTTAACAATGCCATCAGAAATCTAGCTATTTTCTATCTTTCCCATGTCTTCTAGTGTGTCATCTTCAAACCAACCCTGGAATATCCTTATATTCACAATGTGCTCATTTTCTTTGTCAGAACTCTAAGAGAATTACTTTCGTAAACTCTCTGAGTGAGAAAATTTCTTCCCTGGAAGTTGATAACAAGTCACATGTCTTATTGGCTTAATGGGTTATACCTGTTCCTGAATCAGTCCCCATGACAGAGAAATGCCATACATTGTTTGGTTTATATTTGCCTATCCCTGAATGGACCACTTTAGAATCGGGTATGGATTACTCCTATTGATTGGTCAAGTTAGGGCTTACCCTTGGAGCTAAAGTCCTCTAATTTTATGGCTGCTCTCTACTACAAGAAATATGGCAGAGTTGGGGAATCAATCTAAACAACTCAATATTTAATCATAGTTTCCTTTTTATTTCCCAAATATCTTTCTCTATCTCCATTTCATCCTGCATTTAACATATATCCAATCAAAGTTAGCATTATCAGCTAGATACATTTTAGAAGCTATATCCATCTTCTATATTTTGAAATGGAAACCAGAATAAATTCTATTCTGAAATAAATGACTCCGGGTTGCATATAGTTTGCTAGCCAGATACTATCTAAATCCTCATCTCTGAGTTTCACTCTGTCTTTCACCCCATCTTATCACTGATTTTTTTCTATTCCTGAGGGACTAAGGTTGTTTCACAAATATAATTTTAAAGATTTGTTTATAAGTTTGGCTCAAAAATTTCCTGACATCAAAAGCTATTGTAAAATGTCATGTATTCTTCCTGGTCATTGATTTTGGTATTTGTGTTTTCACCCTGAATATTGTAATGCTATAAAAGAAGTATCTTTAGAGTCCCATGGTCTCTTTGAAATGGGTTAATTCTCTCACCAGAGGAGAGATCAGAATAGTACCTAGAGACACTAGGTAAAAGGCCTAGAGACACTGCCTATATGGTCCCTTGTTGAAAATCAGTAAAAGGCAGCGAGCTGGGCAAATGGTGTGCAGGCTGGATTTCAGACCCTCTTTGCCCCACAGTCTAGATGTCTTATGCCATCTATAGGACTTTACCACTTCCTCACATGTCACTGTACCCTCCTAACTCGTGCTCTGCCTCTAGGCTTTTATTCTTTTCCTACATCGACCCTGCGTCTGATTAATTTTCCTAAAACTCTGCCTTTTATTATGTTACTCAAAACACCTTTATCCACTTTCCTCTGCCAAGCTAAGAGAATTCAGATTCCTTAAGTTAGCATTTTAAATCTTTTCACAATGTCTCTCAAGTCTCCTTTACTGTCTTTTCCTGCTACTTCTCACCACAATCTTTGTATTCTGATTAATCTAGAGTACTTGCTATTCCCAAACATTTTACATACTCCCCCAAATCTTATATGCCATGTAATTACCATCTGTATTTACATATTTGTTTGTCTGTTTCCTAAACTAGCCTATAAGCTCCACATTGTACATTGACTTTTGCACTTAAAGCACTAGAACAATTATGCTAACACCAACAAAATAGTATTATTTTATTTTTTATTTTCATTAAAAAAATTTTTTGGGGGAGGTGACATTAAAGAAATCCAGTAAGTTTCAGGTGTACAATTTAACAATAAGGCATATATATATTGCATTGTGTTTTACCCTCCCATAGTTAAATTTTTTTGTCACCACATATTTGACCCCTTTTACCCCATCTACTACCTTCCTCCTCCTCCCTACCGCCTTCCTGCTGGTTACCACTAGTCTACTGTCCATGTCCATGAGTCTCTGTTTGTTTGTCCTGTTTGTTTGTTGCTTTTAGGTTTATATCCCACATATAAGTGATATCATGAAGTGATATCATGTGGTTTTCAACTTTTTTGGTCTGGCTTTTTTCGCTTAGCATGCTTATCTCGAGGTCCATCCATGTTGTTGCAAATAAACCAGTATTACTTTCATCTGAACCAATGTTTAAAGATAACTTGAAAAGAGCTGGCTGATGTCAACAACGGCCTCACATAGCTCTAAATAACACTACCCTCAGTATTTACTCAACAAGGACTTAACTTTGGGTCTAGTTATTATTGTACTTGCTGATACTTCCAGTTTATTGTGATATCTTTATCACGAGTCACTGCTTCTTTTCCTTCACCTTCCTCTTGTTCTTATCCCCTTTTTCCTTTTTCCTCCTTTCTTTGAGGGTCAGTATTTGATGATAGCCAATGGAATGGTTCTCATGCTTCACTGAGAAATCTAACTGCTATTCAGTCTGATAACCCCTTTCAAATTTGAGTCCCTGTCCAGGGAAGAGATTCTATTTTTACAGAATCTTTTGGTTCCTGAATGAGACAACTATGGTGTAGAAAGGCATTTCACCGGACTTAGAATTCATCAACATGGATTTGAGTTCTGATTCTGTCATTCAATTGCTTGTAACCCTGGTTTAAGACACAATTTTTATGAACTTTCTTCATAGGTAAAATGGGGATAAAGGTGCTAGTGAATTAGGGATGAATAATAATAGGGTTATTAAGCAGTATTTGGAGCCCAAATGAATTTAGTATTCTCGGTTAGCACAAATCAGTAAATTTTCTTCAGCAATCTTTTACTTCCTAGCTGAAAACTGTAAAGCACTGTATCAATTTTAAGTATTATTATTAGATGCTTTTGCCTTCTTATCTTCCTGTAATTTCTTCTGTATCAGCTTCTAGTCCCAGCCCAGGCCCACATGTAGCTTTTTCTATTTTTAATTCCCTGTCTTAAACAACCTAGTATCTTTCACTATGTTTAATTTATAATGCTTCACAAATAGTTTATTTGCATTTGTTTAAAAATGGCAAATATACCAGAAACAAAACAAAACAAATCAACCTGCTACTCTAAGATTTAGGGTAGATGTTAATAAATATTCATTGTATCTGTTTTTAGGAACAACAGGGCAGAAGCACTCTTTTCGGGGAAATTTTTCTTTTCCTATTGTCATCTGAATTGAGGCCACTAAAGACTCATGAGCAGATTATTAGAATAGGCAACTAAGAGGTTTCATCTCTCCCCTTCAGACAGATTGTCCACATCACCGACAGATCATTTATCCATTAATTCAAGAAACATTTATTGAGGATTTATTATGTAAGTACAAAGCATAGACTAATTTGGGAAAAGATGTGAAAAAAAAGGTTATATTTGGTGTTAAAATGCTATACAGATGTCTAACAACCGTCAATGTCTTGATTCTCCATTGCTCATATTGTATTTTGAACTTCAAATTCCTTAACCAGGCATTTAAAATTATCCATAATTTGGCTTTAAAAGATCTTTCTAATCTTTAACATTTTTATAACCAAACAGATTTATTTGTAACAGTTACAAGAAAATGTTTTATACTTTTTAGCTTTTGGGTTTTTGCTGAATTTCACACAATTAAAATTTTCTCCCTAAAAAAAAAAATAAATAAATAAAATGTCCTCCCTAAGCCTTTGGCCTATCTGTGTCCTACTCATTCTCCAAGATCTAGATGAAATATGACTATATGGTAGAGCTTCCTCTTATAATTTCTACTCAGAGTGATCTGATTCCTTGAATAATTACTGCTTCTTCAAGTCACCTGAAAATCCACTGAAGCTATTACTTTTTTGTATTATTCTAATATTTTACTGTTAACTTTTCATGTTTCATGTTATCTCACTAACTAGATGTTACGCTATCAGAGATGAGATTATTTCTTGTTTAATGGTATTTTGGAAAAAATCTAGCAAAGATTGGTAGACTCATAAATGAAGAGATATATTGTATTTGTGAAGACTCAATTATAAAGATATTAGTTGTCCCCAAATTAATCTATAAATTCAATGTAATTCCAAGAAAAAACACTGCAGAACAGAGGATAAATTATTATAGTGAAGAAAATAGACGTGACCCTTGGAATTTACAGTCAGATGGGCAGTCAGACATCTCACAAATATATAAAAAATATTTCTACAATTGGTTATAAAAATAATACAAAGGTGCAAAGTCCAAGCCAAGTGAGGAAAACAAGAAAGATCTAATTTAGACTGAGGGCAGGGGATCAGAGAATCCTATCAAGAACCACACAGTGTTTGTTTGTTTGTTATTCTTTCTAGGATGCAAGCTGCTAACCTCTCCAGAGCCTAGGAGTGCGCAGCCACGGTGGCCGCAAGACCCTGGCGCCCGCCGGTCCAGGCAGGGGCCGGTGCGATTCCGCCTGGCCAGGGCGGGGACCGCCGACTCTATTCGCCGCCGTTGTGGCGTGAGAAGACTTTGCATCACTTGGACTTCCCGATCCCCCCCAACCCCCCAGCGTCTTCCTAGCATCTTCCTGCCAGATCCTCTCCACTTGGCTGTGCCGGCCTCCCGCCAGGTCCATCTCCCACGGGAGCCTGATCTTGAGTTTTCTCCCTCTCCCTGCGCCCCGCGAGCCTGGAACTTCGGGCGGGGGGCGGGGCGGCTCGGATGGCTCGCGGTCCGGCCGTTTCACCCGGCCACACGCCGCACCGGCCCCCAGCCGAGCGGGAGCTGGGCGGGAGGCGCGCGGGACGGCGAGGGTGCGCGGCTCTGCTCGCGCGGAGGTGGCGGGCTGCGCCGCGCGGGCGCTCGGTGCGCGCTCCGGGCCGCGGGCGCCCGGCGCTCGCTCCCGCGCCCTCTCGCGCGGACGGCGCGCGCCGCCTCACGGTTCGCCTCCGGCCCCCGTCGGCCTTCGCGGCGCGCGCACCGGCCCGGCCCAGGCGCCCCACTCGGGCCGGCCGGCTCGCGAGTTGGCGCGCCCCGCCCCCCTCCACCACCCTCTGGCGCCGCAGCTGGGCGCTTGCGCGGGGCGCGTGGCCGTGGCCGGGGTCCCCGCCGCAGCCGGTGCCGCCGCGGCCGCGGCCGCCTCCGTCTCCGCCTCAGTCATTCAGTCAGTCAGTCCCCAGCAATGGCGGAAGGAGGGGAGCGAGAGGAGCTGCTCTCGCCGCCGCCTGTGTCTCCGGCCAAGCGCCTGTGCTCGTGGCCCAGCCCGCGGGCTCACCACCCTCGCGGGGCGCCCGGGGCGGCCGGCGGCGCGGCGGGGGGCGGCGGCGGCAGCGGCCTGCCCCCTGGGGCCCGCCCCCACCTGCAGCCCGAGTCCTTGCTGGACTGCGCCGCCAAGACCGTGGCGGAGAAGTGGGCGTACGAGCGGGTGGAGGAGCGTTTCGAGCGGATTCCGGAGCCCGTGCAGCGCCGCATCGTCTACTGGTCCTTCCCGCGGAGCGAGCGGCAGATCTGCATGTACTCCAGCTTCCAGTCCCGGGGCGGCCCCGGCGCCAGCGCCGGCGCGGCCGGCGGCGCCGCCGCGGGGGCTCCGCCGGCCGAGGAGGGGCCGCCGCCACCCCCCGGGGCCGCCGCTCCGGCCGGCTCCGCCCCCGGGGCCGCCGCGGCGGGGCCGGCCTCCGGGCCGGGCGCGGGGGCTGGAGCGGCGGGCGAGGCGCTGCCGTTCCGCCGCGGCATCCGTCTGCTGGACAGCGGCTCGGTGGACAACGTGCTGCAAGTCGGTAGGTGCTCGCCGCGCTCGTCCGTGGCGCCCGGCCTCTCCTCCCGCAGGTGCTCTTCCGCAGGTACCTTCTGGGCCGAGACGCCGGCGTTCTGCCTAACTCTTGTTCCCCTGCCAAAGGACAGACCAGGCACATAAAAACTTTTCTCAGCATTCCCTTCAGGTCCACTGCTGCTCTTTCCCCCGCTGGCCCTCGACCCCTCTTTTCTTTTCTTTTTTCTTTTTCTTTTTGTTTGAGGAGCGAATAGGTCTATTTCTTGCCCTTCGGTCGACCCCCCCCCCCACACACACACGGAAGGCGAAAAGAATGGGGGAGGAATGCCTTTTTGAATGTAATAATTTCGGGACTGTTTCTCAAATTTAAGTTTAGAGAGGAGAGAATCGTTAGTAAATCTGGGGCAAGCGGTCTTACGGGGAGTGTGTGAGGGACAGGCTGTCGAGGGCGATCTATCATCTTAGATGGAAGCAGAGTATAATTAACTTTAAAATTGGAAAAAATCAACAACGTACAAGTGCATTTCAGACAATTAAAATTTTCTGCTTTAATATTTCTTTCCCCATGGAATCTAGGCTGCGGACTTAACAATAACGGAAGATGGAAATGTGACAGCTTCTCTTCTCCACACCCCCACCACCCAAGGAAAAAAAAACCTACACAATCTGGAGTGGGGGCGGGGTCTGTCTTCCTTGTCACACTGGGGTAAATCAAAAGCTGGTCACGTTGGGTTTTTCAAATGCTTCGTATTTAACGAGTCTTCGTATTTGCTTTTGTTTTATCTTTGTGGGAAAATGAAAAATGATTTCTTTTGCTTATACTCCTCTAGAGCTTCTAGACAGTTTGTTAATTTTATTAAATACACAGTAGTCCTGATTTGTAGAATTGTTAGGGAGAAAGAAAAAAAAATGACATTGTTTAACATTGACTTGCTACGTGGAAAATTGAAGCACTAATTTTTTTCTATCGGGATTATTAGCATTCTGGAAGTGCACATTATCTTTATGTATTTTATTGTACAGAATACGCTCACATTCATTGAAAAATGTTGATTTTAGAAAGGAGTTGGAGAGAGGTTTTTAGAATTAAGCAAGCATAAGAACACACATACACATTCACTCCAAATACCTCTCTTCTCCCCTGGTGAAACTAACATATTTGATTTTTTTTCTTTTGAAGAGTAGTACATTGTAGTGTTTAATATAATCTACTTCGGGTTATTGAGAATCGCTGAATCCTGTGTTTCTTTTTAAAACAACAGTGAATCATAATTTATTTTGCAAATGTGAAATGTAAATTTATCTACTTTTATACTGTGTCAAATACAGTGACAGTAGATTGAGAAAGTTTTGTTTATTTGAAAAAGGCTAGTCTTTGTATTTTTGAAAGAATGAATTGAATGATCAGATAATTAAGATGTACAACTTTAACACTGAAATACTGAAAACATGAAAATGAACATAGGTATTTATTTCTCTATTAGTCTGTAAACTATTCTTTGTATGAATTTAGCTCAGTTAACTTTTAAGAGTCTTGTTTAAAATATTTTAAATTGAAAAGTGTTAATTAAGCGGTCGTTTTATAGTTAGAAGTGGATTTTAAAGACTTCAGACTTGAGGGAACAAATGAGGGAAAGGAAGAAATTTTTAAAGAGGTATATGTCTTGAAAGTGAATATAATGTCAAGTTCCAAATGAAATCAGATTTTGTGGGTGATCCAGGTCATGTTTAAATCAGATATTTTTCTTTCATAGTTGGCGTGCTTATTGGGGGTAATGAGTTTTGTATGATAGTTTCCAGTACTGGAGAAAAGACACATAAGATTCTCGTTCTGGATTTTATAGATGAAGTTAGCAGAATGAATTAATCACTTTTAGTTGTGTAATCCTATTTGCGAACCATGAGCTGTATAATTATTATTTTTCTGACCTGACTTTATGCTAATGAGTGTGGAAGAGAAACATATTCCATTCTGTATCATTATGAGTGCTTTGTTTTGGATGAACCACCCACCTTTTAATACGTAAAATTAGAGACTCATCACTCATCTCTTAAACTTAAAATGTATGTGACTTGTAATCTAGAAGATGGCTTTAATAAAAGTATTACCAAAAATTGAGTGAGAAAGTAATTTGTATATAGTAAGAATAATCATGTTCTTCAGTATATAACTTCATTGCAAACTCAATTCAATTACTAAGAGGTGCTAATTAAAAAGTCTACTTATTTCCTTCCTGTTTCCTAGCCATAGTTATAACCTCAGAATTGGGAAGTTAGTCAAAGCTGATGCTTTAGTAAGGAAAGGAAAGTAGGGCATTTCTGTAACAACATCCTTTTACAGAAAAGATTCATAAGGGGATTTAACTAGGGAAAAAACCCCAAAAAGACCTTAAAATAAAAATAAATTTTTATTTATATTTTTAAAAATACATACATTTAAAAAGTAAAAACTGTACAACACAAAACAAATAAATTAGACAACACCAACAAAAAACTTGTACAAAGAGTAAGTATATTAAATTCAGTAAATTCTGATTACTTTCCACATGGAATCTGGTGATGGGAAATCATGGAGTGGCTGAACCAAGTACTCTGTAGATAACATCAAATTTTAAATCACAACTAAAACTTTCCAAGCTTGATGTAAACAAATGGGAGAACTATAGGTTGTTAAGCTCAAAGGATACGTTTCTTTGACATAACAGTACTGAATCAGAAGTATTGTTCCTTTTAAAAGGAGGAAATTGTAAATTAGTCTTTTCATAGACATCTGTAAGTTTGAAGCTGTGTGAATAGACTTACAGTCTGATCACTCAGTATTACGAAGGTAATAGAGTTCAGATGTTTTAAGTATCTGCATTTTAACCTGTTTAAGAAGCCCATGGAAATAGCAATAGCATAAACCTTGGGAAAATGCTTATTCAGGAGTCTGCAGATGGTATAAGAGTAGGACAATAGTAATTTACTAATAATTTTAAGACATGGACCCTTTTTGCTATCCCTATTTTAAATTAATTTGTCTTTGATAAAACTTAAGGATGTGTGCCTTCTCAGAGAAATCTGAATTGATTGAGGGAAAAGAAGCACTAACAATTTTTCTCTCTTAAGTGCAGACATATTTTATTTAGTTAGATTAGATATTTAGATTTTTAAAAGTTGGGTTAGGCATGCTAGGGGCCTTCTGTGAAGGTATATCCTAATTGTATAAATATCCGGAAGTTTTCATAGATTCTGACAGTGTACTTCAACAAAGTGCATATTTTCAGTCTGTACATTTTCTAATAAGCACATAATTTGTCCTTGGATTGTCTTCAAGACTAGAGTCACAATCCTGTGTGTCTGTCTTCACATGGCCTTTTTATAAGAACACCAGTCATATTGGAGTAGGGGCCTACCTTACTCCAGTATGACTTCATTTTAACTAAATACATGTGCAATGACTCTCTTTCCAAATATGATCCTGGTCTGAGATACGGGGCCTTAGGACTTCAACATGTCATTTTTTAGGGAACACAACTCATCATAGCTTTTCATACTTGTGTCATGTGAATTTTAAACTTTTTTATATTGGCTGCGGCTTAAATTTTAAAATCACTGCATTCATTTAATTAGGTAAGCATTATTTTAATTGATTTAATTTGCATGATTAATTATTAATATTTTTAAAATATGTGAAACTTTTTTGACAAATGAGTGGTTATTTAAAGATTAAACCTGTCATTCTTTATAAAAAATTACGACTATGCAATTCAGCACTTGGGGTAGACATGCATGCATGAGCAGATTACTGTGGGTTATTGTTTTTATGTATATCATTTATAAGTCATCTTTAGAAATAGGTAACCCTGAAAGCATATGAACCATATCTTACCCAAGTTACATGATTTCGAATTAGAATTTGATAATAGAAATGGACTACAATTCCTTCCATCTCTTTGTTAATGTTCTCACCAAGTTCATCTACTCTTCCCCTAAGTTCATTGAGCATTACAGTCCATTCCAGATTACTTTTATGTGAATTTTCTACCTTGTAATTTATTTATATGTTGTTACTTTCCTGATGTAGACAGCATGCTTCTTGGCCACTTTTCACTTGTCATTGAGCCGGTATGTCAAGGAAATCACACTCATTATAATATTAGTGTTATCCTTATTATATCATATGCTAAATTACTCTGATACTTTTCACAATATATAGTCAAACTGATTAATTCTTTGTTCTCAATATTGAGAA
Source organism: Cynopterus sphinx (assembly GCA_030015415.1). NCBI lineage: Eukaryota > Metazoa > Chordata > Mammalia > Chiroptera > Pteropodidae > Cynopterus > Cynopterus sphinx. The sequence goes on from CM057387.1 coordinate 101,229,275, forward strand.
AAATTGTTCTCCCTCTTAGAATGTATGTGATCTGCCCTAACTGGTGCTCAGTAAATGTTATTATGAATGAATAAATTGTTAATTAACACTTTTATACTTATGTAGTATGGACATATGTTTTCATTGATTTATAGTATTGATTTGTATGTAACCAGAGCCTAGGAGATATACTGGCATTTAAAAATTTCTGGATGTATCCGATTTTTAAAACATTACATAGATTAAAAAAATACCCTTGAAGATTATTATTAACATGATTTTGATTTATTCATTGAACATTTAATCATTTATTTAATGTGAGGCTCAGTAATTGTTTACTTGTTTTTGGTGGAAATCATTCCAAAATACTTTGTATTTTCCTGCCTTAGAATACAAACACAGGTTGGACACTAAAGCCAAAGCTTTTAAGGACTACATTATGTTGCCATTTTTATGTAGATGGGAGGTTATAAACTGAGTCAGTACCTAAGAGATTCTCTGAAACCTGTTTTTGTATAGTTTTATGTATGATACGTGTTTTTTGGTCATTTGCTTGTTTCTCATTATAATGGAGTGATAAGTATGGTATGTAGAAGAGTATAATGTTACTTTCTGTAAAAAGACTATTGAAAAGGTAAAGTATCCTTTTCCCAAGTGGTTTTCTTGTGTTAAGAACAGTCGTTTGTATACTTATTATCATTAGTACTTAAGGAAATGTAAATCAAAACTCAGTAAGTAGAATGACTAAAAATAAAAAGACTTACAATACCAACTGGTAGCAAGGATGTGAAGCAACTTGAACTCTTCTTACCTTGCTGGTGGGAATGCAAAATGATACAGCCACTTTGGAAAACAATTGTTTATGAAGTTAACCATATAGTTAATCATAAGATTCAGCAGCTCTATTCTTAATTATTTAGAGAAATGAAAATATGTTCACATAAAGACTTGTACTTGAATATTCAGAGCAGCTTTATTCAGAATAGCCCTAAACAGGAAACACCCCAAATGCCTATCAAATGGGTGAATAGATAAAAGAAATTGTTGTATAGCCAAATGATAGAATACTCTTTAGCAATAAAAAAGGACAAACTGATAGTTAAGCAACGTGGAGACATAGATGTATCTTCAAAGCATTACGCTAAATAAAAGAAGCCAGCTCAGAAAGAGTACATACAAAACAATTTTATGTATGTGAAATTTTAGAAAGCTCAAAGCTATAGTGACAGAAAGTAGATCAATGGTTGCTAGGGGAGAGGAAAATAGGGTATGAGGAAACTTTTTTGGGTGATAGAAAGGTTCTATATCATGATTATGGTAGTGGGTACATGACTGTTCATTTGTAGAAACTTATTGAATTGTATGCTTAAAATGGGTAACTTTGATTGAATATAAATTGTACTTAAAGGTTAGGTTTTGAAGGAAAAAGTAGTGGGTTCCACTATTCTTAGTGTTATCGACATTTTTAAAACATTCTAGGCAATCAAAACATTATATTTATTACACAAATGTCAACTTTCCTTTCTACTTCAATCTATTCTATCTTTAGATTTATTAATGAATCTCAAGGAAAATTATTCTTTACCACTGAAAGAATGTCTATTTTGAAAAGGTCTTATGCAAAAGTATATAAATTCTTGTCATTGTCACCATCAAAAGACACTTGTATAAATGTGATCCCAACATATCATTTTCTTCATGTTTTGTTCACTTATTCATTCATTTGTAAAACTTATATTTAATATTTTTTAATGTTCTGTGAAAAATAGTACGTAATTTCTACATTTAAGGAGTACATAGTATCGAATACACATATAAGATAGCATTTAATACCAGGTTTTATAATGTTAGAGGTAGTTATGGTGGAGGCAAAGAGTAGGAAGTGATTAACTGAAGAAATGGGAACAGCCGGATATATTGCTCTATTTTAATATAATTTCAATGATGAGAAATATTAAAATTATGTCTAATGTTACAAAAAGATTGAAAACACTATTTGTTGCTTACAAGTTATATTAATCCTTCATGAAATTTCTTTTGTATTGACATTTCTATACTCTAGACCATAGATGATTCAAGGAAGTAACATTGGCAGGCAGGAAGATGACAAAAATATTACTTGATATTAATCATTTTTCTCAGAATAAATTTCACAGATTTCTGTTTTTAGAATAGCTTTGTTATCTTTTTTATAATCCTTTTTTTCCCTTTAAAAAATTGTTGTTTTCAGGTACAAATGTATGATAGAGCTAATCAGCAAAATAGATTTTGGTCTATACAGTCATTATTTTATGGTCTGTAAGCAACAGGAAAATCTATTATGTCTTTGAAAACCTTGGAGATAATTATATTTTTTCCCCTGTTCATTCATAGTTTTATTGAATGGAAACCTGAAGCATTAATACATTCAGGAAAAGCCAGCCTGTTTATATTTTGCTCAAATATATCAACACCTGATAGTGTCACATGACTGGCAAGCATCAACATACACTGGTGTTAGTAATATAAAATCATTCCGCATGTGATAGCTTTCTATGGCAAAAAACTAATCGTGCTAATTTTTTCTTTCAGTATTTATTATTGTACTCTACTATCATATATTTGCATTTATGTATCATCACATATAATATGTAATAACTATATAATATAATTACATATATGCAAGGACTGTGCAGCAGGTAGCCTCAGCTTCTCACTGTGTCTGAATTTCTTCAACTGGAAGTAGACAGAGTGATGGTACCAATGGTAGTTTTGAGGATAAATTAATATGTAAAGTATTTAAAACAGAGACTAGCACTTAGGTGCTATGTAAATATTCACTATTATTATTTTACCAAAATGATTGAGAGTATACAGTGTTTGTTACCTTTCCTTCTTCAATCTTCTCTCCACCTCTGAAGCCTTGACTTGTGCTTTCACTCACTTTATTAAAATTGACCTCTTAAAGGTCATCAGTGACCCATGATGCCAACACAGTATCCTTTTTCCAGTCCTCATCCTTAATGACCTCTGTATAGGATTTTCTGTAGTCTACTATCCTTTTCTTTTGAAATGCTCCTTCCTAGGTTTTTGTTTTACTTTGTCATTCTGGTTTTCTATGTTTCTTCTTTATTCTCTTACCCCACAAAAGTAGGATGTACCTTTTTGCCCCAAGCTTTCTAATGTAGCAATCTTATTTATTTCTATAGCTTCGATTACTGTTTTATGAGCATAAGGTATCATCATAAATTGTAGTGGTTTCAACCTTGTTTATGGCAAACCCACCTCATTTTCTTAGATGGTATTCAAGTTTTTACAGCAGAAAAATTAGAGCTATTTTGGGGATTGAAATGGGGTCAGCTTTTCCCCTTTGAATCCCTGATGTACATCCAAATAATCTTATTTTGAGATTTGGAGTCAGGACATGCGCCTTAACTTCTCTACTGTAAAAGTATCAGGATTTTTGCGAGATTCTAAATAAACTAATATATGTGAAAGTACTTTATAAATGTCACTGTGCAAATAATGTGACTATGAAGTCTGCATTGTTGTTTTTTTCTTGGAATTCAAGATCAGCATGTATATTTATTTGCCTGCTAGATATTTCTAAATGGATACCCTTCTAGCCACTCAAAATCAACAAATCTGATAAGGGATTAATGTCCAGAATATATAAAGAATTACAATTTAACAACAACCTGATTACAAAAGGTCAAAGGATTTGAATAAACATGTCTACAAAGAAGATATGCAAATGGACAATAAGCACATGCAAAGATGCTAAACATCACTAATCATTAGGGAAATGCAACTCAAAACCACAATGGGATACCACTTCTTTTCCATTAGAATGGCTATTATTAAAAAAAAAGAAAAAGAAAAAACCCTCAGAAAATAACAACTATTAGGTTATGAAGAAATTGGAACACTTGAGCTTTGCTGGTGGTAATATAAAATAGTACTGCTGCTGTGGAAAATGGTATGGCAGTTCCTCAAAAAATTAAGCATAAAATTACCATATGATCCAGCAATTCCATTTCTGGGTATATAAAAGAATGGAAAGCAGGAACTCATTCAAATGTTTGTACCACTCACATTTATAGCAGTATTAGTTACAATAGCTAAAGGTGTAAGCAACCTTTATCCATTGACATAAATGGATAAACAAAACTTGGTATATATGTACAATGGAATGTTGTTCAGCCTTAAAAAGGAAGGAAATCCTGACATATGCTACAGTGTGCATGAAACTTGAAGACATTATGTTAAATGAAATAAGCCCAATACAAAAGGCCAGCAGTTATATGATTCTATTTATACAAGCCACCTAGAATAGGCAAACTCATAGAGAAAGTAAAACAGGGGTCACCACGGGCAGGGGAGAGATGGGAATGAAACCTTATTTTTTAATGGGTACACAGCATTTTATTGTGGGATAATAAAGTTCTGGAGATGGATAGTGGTGATGGTTGCACGGCACTGTGAATGAATTTAATGCTACTGAACTGTATATTAAAAATGGTTAAATAGTAAATGTTATGTATATTTTACCACCGTAAAAAGCTTTTTTTTTTTTTTAAATTAAAAAGGCCACACATATGATTCTATTTATACGAAATGTCCAGAATAGGCAAATCCTAGAGACAGAAGGTAGATTAGTAGTTTCTGTGGGCTGGGGTAAGGGAAGTAATTGCTGATGGGTATGGAGTTTCCTTTTTGGGGTGATGAAATGTTCTAAAATTAGGTAATAATGGCTGCACAAATTGGTGAATATACTAAATACCACTAAATTGTATACTCAAAATGAATTTTATGATATATGAGTTATATCACAATAAAGCTGGTATGAAAAAGCAAATATTCCAAATAGCAAAAGAAAGAAAAAACAAAAAAAGCAGAAAACAAAACAACCTTCAAAGACATTATATTTTTTAGGGACTGAAGTCTAAACTCCTAAGCCTTATTTTTGGATACCTGGGTTCAAATTCATTTTGCCACTTCCTAGCTGTGTAACCTGAATGACAAATTACTTAACCTCTCTGGGCCTCAGTTTCTTCATTTGTAAAATGGATACACAATATTACCTCAGAACGTTTATATCATAGTTAAATGAGATAAAGTATTGGCAGTCAGCTCGGAATTTCTTACACATTGTAGAGGTACTATGAATATTAGTTATCTTTTTTCCCCCTTCTTTGAATCTTAACAGTCTATGTAACTATTCTTAAAAGTGACATTTGCTTGTTTACTTAGGAGAAATTAAACTTTCCACTTTAGCCCTATGCATTTTTCCACAATTGTTCATTGAGTACCTATTATGTACCTGGCTCTGCTCTAGCCATTAGAGATGGCAGAGAGTAAAATAAAGTTTCTGCCTTCATGGAACATATATTTTAGTAAGGAGACAGATAGTACTTTCCATTTTCAGTTTTTGCTACAATCATTACAGATTATCTTCTCTTCCAGTCTGCACGTGCTTTCAGGGCATGCAAGGACTATATCCTACAACATATTCAGCATCCAGCATAATACTTAGTAGGTTTCATGATAGACTTTTAAGAGGTCTTTGTGAAACTGAATTGAGAACATTATCGTGTTCATTTCTATGGCTTTCACAATAGTGATTCCCAGCACTGGCTGTTTTACACATAGGTCACGTAGTTGAGGAGCTTTGCTAGAGTACAGATCCTGGGGCTCCACTTTTGGAAATTCTAGTTGAATAATACTGGAATGGGGCTCAAGAATCTGTATTTTTGACAAGCTCTCTAGGTTTACATGTTTGGGAACTACTGTTCCATAGCACTAACCACAGTGCTTTACATAGAATGTGATTAGTAAATATTGGTTGAATTGATTTATTGATCAATTTATACATTAGTTTATTCCAAACCGGATTTGGACCTTATGGGTAGAATTGAATTAAGTGGATAGACTGGATTCAGGAAAGAGTTATGTGAAAAAATCTTTAATTTCAGCACCCCAACAATTTGCTGGTGTTTGGAAAATCGCTAATATCTATCCTTTGCTTTTAAAACCCTACTTCTTAACATAGTTTATTCAAAATAATTCTCTGCATTTTAACAAGTACATAAGCTTTTGAAAAAACATTGAAAGACTCTGAAAGGATTTACATCAAACTGATAATCTTTGTGAAGAGAAAGGAGAATGAGTGGTAACCAAGAGGAAATTTATTTTAATCTGTTTTGTTTGGATTTTTTTTTTTTTTACCATGAGAACCTATTTATGTATTTCTTGTGTAATAATGTAATGAAAATAAAGACAGCATGGTTTATTCAGCTACATTTTTTTTGGGGGGGTGAGGGGTCAACATCTTTTGCCTTTTTAAATTAACATGAGTTAGAAGTCCTCTTAAATTTGTAAACCTGGTTTTGGTCAAGGGTTCTTGACCTGGCATCAATAAATGGCTTGTAGGTTTCCATGAACTCCTGGAATTATTTTCAGATTTTTACAAACATGGACTTTTGAGAGAAGACAGCCCATAACTTTCACTGGCTACTCAAAGGGATCCATGATTCAAGTTCAGGAACTAATTTATGCAGAATATTCTTTATTAAATAAAACTTCTGCAATTCCTCTATTGCCTTTGAGCCTTGATATATATAATATGGGTGAATGTGATTCAATTAACTTTTCTTATTCTTCATGTTTTCAGGTTATGAATTAAATAGTTACTTTATTTTCTTAAAGGTTAAAACAACTCTACTATTTGTTCTGCTAGTTAAATATTTCATTTGACATCTCTGATGTATATCCTGTTTTACTCCTTATCTAAATGCTGCTATATATGTTGCTTTTTTGTTGTTTCAACATAATGATGACTTGACATTATCGTGCCAGAGACAACTGAGTTTTAATGATTTTCTCTAGCTAAAATAAAATAATATCCTATGAAGTTGCCAAACAGGGTGGGTCATAGCTACCTTTTTATTTGAATCTTCCTATGGAATCAGGTTGTTTAGGTTATGTTCCTTGTAAAATAGAATCTGAGATGGAGATTTGCTTGCAGAAGGTTTATTGAGGAACAATACTTGTAGTGGAGTGAATGAAGCAAGTTTAGGAGAGCAGAGAGATTGTATTCATGCAGTTGCAACAGAGACTTTAATTTAGTCTATCCTTTTGGGAACTATAGAGCTAGGATGACACCTCAGAGTTAGTTGTCCAGAATTTGTTGTGTGCTGATCTGAGAGAATGGAAGCATGACCTTGAGTAAAGCCTTTTTTTTTCCTGTGGTAGAGATAGAGATGAACTTACACTTCTCCTTCCTAGCTGCAGAAAGTGCTTGCAGCTGACAGCTGTCAGCTGGTTCAGCATCTACCTCAGCTATAGAGAGCTGCTTTACCCAAAGTCACAGTCTTCTACGGGCAGCTTGCAAATGGCTGAGCAAGTTGGGATTATAAAGGTCCAACTATTTTGGCTCAACATGACGAGTGATACTTGCTCCAGAGAGCTGTACTTGGTGGTTTTTCTGCATTGTAATTTGACTTCTTCCTCTTCTTAGTCCTGCTTCTGTTGCCTTTCTTCATAGATATTGATTTCTAAATAAGTATCTTGTGTCCCAAACTCCATCTCAGTGTCTGCTTTCAGAGAACTCAACCCATGATACTTTGGTTGAGGGCAGTTTGTGGAGGAAGACTTAGTTGTGAGCTGCTAACAGCTAGCTCTCTTGGAAGTTAGAGGAATGAATGCTTTGGTTCTAAAGGGAATATCTATCTGGTCATTGCACTCCTTGTGCCTCTTGAATTATTTCATATAGTAAATTCACCCCAATGCAGGAGCAACTTCTCCAGCATTCTGTTTGGTCTTTTCTTTTTTTTTTTTTCCCCTGGGGGATTTGCAAGAGAAAGGTTAATAGGTGAATTACAACCTCTGCTGCTACAACTAGTCTCCAGATCACAACTATACTCACTGTCTGCCTCCTTTAATCTCCGATCTAGATTCTTGGCCAGAATCTTTGCTTGTCTAGGTGGTTTACCAGATGGGCTGACTGTCATGACTGAAGAGCCTGAGCCTAGTTGCCATGCCCTTTTAAAGCCTTGGCCACTGTACTTGTTCATTTACTGTCGACATTGGGCAGGGGAGTACCAAGACATGCTCCATGATAACCTGGGTGCTAAATGTCATCTACTCCCTGATGTTACTTTTTTGTGTGTGTTGGTGAATCTATCTTGTAAACACCATATGTTGCTAAGGTAGCACATTATGTGACATTAAAATCAGGTCTATAATGTAGTCTTTCAAGAGCAAATAAAACATTGTTGAATCTACTTTATTAATGTTTCTTTGATACATTATCAGGGTACTAATTGCAGAGGCTTATAGATTGTCTATCTTTTGCAAATATTATTAAGACATCATCAGGATAATTAGCAACAAAGGAAGTCACTCAACCAAAATCTTATGTTTTTATTTCTAGTATCTTAATGTAGTTTTATTTAGAACTTATTGAGTAATGAGTGATTTTCTAGTATCTACTACCCCTTACCTATTCACTTAGAGGTTAGAATTGAAAAATTGAGGAGTTGGATTTTAACTTATGTGATTATTTAGCCATATGGTAAATATGTCATTTAGCAAACCATCAAGACAAATTAACATTGCTGGAAGGTTTTAGTAAGGAAGCTATCTTCCCTCTGCTTTGGGCCCAAGGCTGCCTTTGAGGCTCATGTGCACTTGCTCCCTCTCTCCCTCTTTCCCTCACTCCCTAGCTCCCTCACTCTTTCGCTCCTTCTCTCTTTCTCCTTCCCTCCTTTTCTCCTTCCTTCTCTCCCTCCCTCCCTGACACTTTTAGTAAGATATAATTCACATACCAGATAATTCACCCATTTATAATGTACAATTAAATGGTTTTTAGTATATTCAGAGATATGGACAGCTATCACTGCAGCCAATTTTAGAACATTTTTCATCATCACAAAAGATCCTGTGCTCTTTAATATCATTCCCCATCCTCCCATCCCTTCTAGCCCTTAAGCAGCCACTACTTTCTGTCTCTATTCCTATTCTGGACATTTTGTATAAATGGGAATCTTGCATGATACCACTACACCAGAGATGCTGGTATTTTATATAAATGGAATGATGTAATATGTAGTCTTTTGAGACTGGCTTCTTTCACTTAGCATACATAATGTTTTCAGGGTTCCTCTGTGTTGTAATGTGTATCAGTACTTCATTCCTTTATGACTGAATAATATTCTGTTGTATGGATATACTTCATTTTGTTTATTCATTTATTAGTTTTTGGACTTTTGAGTTGTTTCCTTTTGGTTATGAATAATGCTACCATGAATATTCATGTACAAGATTTTGTGTGGACATATGTTTTCATTTCTTTGGGGAATAGAATTGTTGAGTCATGTGATAACTCTATGTTTAACTTTTTGAAAAACTGCCATACTATTTCTCCAGAGTAGCTATACCATTTTATAATCTAACCAGATTTATTCTAGCTATACCATTTTATAATCTAACCAGAGGATTCTAGTTTCTCTGCATCCTTGTCAACACTTGTTACTATCAGTCTTTTTTTTTTTATTGCCATTCTAGTGAAGGTAAAGTGGTATTTCATTGTGGTTGGTTTTGATTTTCAGTTCCCTGATGACTAATTATGTGGAGCATCTTTTTATGTTTTTTGTTGTTCATTTGTATATCTTCTTTGGAGAAAGGACTATTCAGATCCTTTGCCCATTTTTAAATTGGGTTATTTATCTTTTTTTTTGAGTTGTAAGAACTCATTATTTGAGATACTAGTCCTTTATCAGATAAATGATTTGCAAACATATTCTCCCATATTGTAGGTTGTCTTTTCACTTTTTAAATAGTATCCTTTGAAGAACAAAAATTTTTAATTTGGATGAAGTACAGTTTATCTCTTGTTTCTTTGTTGCTTGTGTGTTTGATAGCATGTCTAAGAAACCATTGCCTAATCCAAGGTCATGAAGATTTACTCCTGTGTTTCTTTCTAAGAGTTTTATAGTTTTAACTCTTATATTTATGTCTAGATTCCATTTTTGAGTTGATTTTTGTATGATATTATTTTTAATTAATTTATTTACTTTTGTATATGATAGTAGAAAGGTCTTCAACTTCATTCTTTTGCATGTGGCTGTCCAGTTGTCCCAGCAGTATTTATTTAAATGACGATTCTTTCCCCATTGACTGGTTTTGTCACTATTGTTGAAAATTAATCCACCTGAAATGGGTTTATTTCGAGACTCTTTATTCTGTTCCATTGATCTATATGTTTGTCTTTATACCAATAACACACTGTCTTGATTACTGTAACTCTGTAGTAAGTTTTAAAATTGGGGATGTGTGAGTTTCCAACTTTGTTCTTTTCTTTCCCCAGTTTTATTGAGATAATTGACATATAACATTGTACAGATTTAAGGTGTACAATATGATAATTTGATACACAGATATTGTGAAGTTTTTTTTTTTTTACCACAGTAAGATTAGTTAACACCCTTCACCTCACAAAATTACCATTTTGTTGATGTCATGGTAGTGAGAACATTAAAGCTCTACTCTCAGCAACTTTCAGGCATACAATACAGTATTTTTTTAAATTTATTTTTCAATTATAGTTGACATACAATATTATATTAGTTTCAGGTGTACAACACAGTGACTAGTGATCACTCTTATAGGTCTAGTACCCTCTGATACCATACAGTTATTACAATATTATTGACTCTTTTCTATGCTGTACTTTACCTCCCTATGATTATTTTTATAACTAGTAATTTGTATTTCGTAATCCCTTTCATCTTTATCACCTACCCCCAACCCCTGTCCTATCTGGCACTCATCAGTTTGTTCTCTGAATCTGTGGATGTGTTTTTGTTTTGTTTGTTTATTTACTTTGTTTTTACATCTATTTATGTTGTCATAAATCATAAGATTTCATTTTTTTTACAGCGAAATGATGTTTCACTGTATACATGTGCCACATCTTTATGCATTTGTCTATAATGCTGTAGTGAACATAGGGGTGCATGTATCTTTTTGAATTAGTGCTTTAGATTTCTTTGGATAGATCCCCAGAAGTGGAATTGCTGGGTCATAGTAGTTCAAATTTTAATTTTTAGAGGAACCTCTATACTGTATTCCGCAGTGTCTGCACCAGTTACAGCCCCACCAGCAGTACATGGGAGTTTCCTTTCCTCCACATCCTTGCCAGCATTCGTTTGTTGATTTATTGATGGACAGCCATTCTGACAGGTGTGAGGTGATATCTCATTGTGGTTTTAATTTGCATTTCCCTGATGGTTAGGGGCATTGACCATCTTTTCATATGTCTGTTGGCCTTCTGTCTTCTTTGGAGAAATGTCTACTCATGTCCTCTGCCCATTTTTTAACGGAATTGTTTGTTTTTTTGTTTGTTTTTTTGGTGTTAAATTGTCTGAGTTCTTTATATATTTTGGATATTAACCCCTATCAAGTCAACATTTCTCGTAACCTGGTTTAGTGGTAATGAAGTCCTTTAGCTTTTTCTTGTCTGGGAAACTCTTTATCTTTCTTTTCATCTTCTAAATGATAGCCTTGCTGGTAGAGCAGTCTTAGTTGTAGGTCTTTGCCTTTCATAACTTTGGATGTTTCGTGCCATTTCCTTCTGGCCTTCAAAGTTTCTGTTGAGAAATCAGTTGATTATCTTATGTGAACTCCCTTGTAGCAACTAACAGCTTTTTTCTTGCTACTTTTAAGATTCTGCCTTTGTCGTTAAACTTTGGTATTTTCATTATGATGTGTCTTGGTGTGGGCCTCTTGTTAGGGACTCTGTGCTTTCTGGACTTGGTATGTCTATTTCTTTTGCTTGGTTAGGGGAAGTTTTCAGTCATTATTTCTTCTAATGGGTTTGCAATTCCTTTCTCTCTTTCGTTTCCTTCTGCTAATGTTGGTATACTGGATATTGTTACAGAGGTCCCTTAAACTACACTTATTTTGGGGGGATTCTTTTTTCTTTTGGCTGTGCTGATTGGTGTATCCTACTACCTTGTCTTCCAAATTTCTGATTAGATCCTCTGCTTCATCTGGTGTGATGTTGATTTCCTCTAGTGTAGTATTCATTTCAGATATTGTATTTTTTATTTCTGACTGGTTCTTTTTTATGTTTTCTATAGCCTATGTTATGTTTCCTATTTCAATGTTGAAGTTCTTAGTGAGTTAATCTATTCTTTCTCTAAGTTTATTGAGCATCTTTATAGCCAGTGCTTTGTACTTTGGTAGATTATTTGTTTCCATTTCATTTAGTTCTTTTTTTCTGGAGTTTTGCCTTCTTTTTTCATTTGGGACATGTTTTTTTGTCTTCTCATTTTGGCTGACTTTCTGTGTTTGTTTCTATATATTAGGTTGATCTGCCTCATCTCCTGGTCTTGACAGAGTGGCCTCATGTAGAAGAGGTCTTGTGGGGCCCAGTAGTATAGTCTCCCTGGTCACTGGAGCTGGGTGCTCTGGGTATGTCCCTTGTGTGGGTTGTATGTGACCACCTGTTGTATTTGGCCCTCAATTGCTGTGGGTGGTGTTGACCCTCATGCTGGCTGGTTGCAAGGTCTATTTGTGACAACAGCATTTAAGTTGCCTTGAGATGGCTGTCCCATGGAGCTGGAGTTGCTTTAGCAGGGTTCTGCTGCCAGCTGAATCTACCTTTCAGGTATGTCGTTTTTGGAGCGGGTAGGTGGTGCTCTGGTGTGAGTTGAAGCTGGCCACTGGGTGTGTTGGGTCTGGAGCCTCTTGGGAGGTGCTCCAGTGTAGGCCAAGGCCAGCTACTGCTTATACCAGGTTTAGGGTTGCTTGGTAGGAGCTACAAAGTGATTTGCAGTTGGTTGCCACTTGTGCTGGACATGGAGGTGTGGGAGAGCCTATGCTATGAACTGAGGACAGCTGCTACTTGTGCTGGGCTTGGAAATCTTTTGGTGTACACCACTATGTGAGTTGAGGCCAGTTTTCACTTGTGCTGGGCTTGTGGCTGCTGCGTTTACTAGTCTTAGGGCCACCTGATGGAAATTTTAATGCAAGTTGAGACTTGTCATTGCTTGTATTAGGCGTGGGGTCGCTTTGCAAGAGCAACAAGGCATGCTGAGGCTGGCCGCTGCTTGTTTAGGGTTTGTGGATTTTTGAGAGATTTTGGTAAAGTCTGCAGGGTGAGCCAAGGTAGGCTGTTTTCATGGAGATGCCACTGGAACAAGCACAGGTAAGCAAGTTGGGTTGGGTGATATCTCAGGGGATCACCAGGGCTGGATGAATGATGTTAATAGAGAACATCAATTTGGTTCCTGTCTGTGCTGGGCCAGCTGGGTGCAAGGAGAGCTCCACAGAGGAGCACTTCTGTCCTGGAGAGAGTTACCTCAAGTACTGCCCCTCCAGACCTTGCCCTGAAGTTTGTCAATTTAATTCTTCCCTGTATGTCCCTGGAGCTTTTTGAACTACTGTCCCTGTGCTGGAACTTGAAAGTGAGTCATTTTGTGCCTTAAGGAACAGCATATCTCCATCTCCTACAGCCCTTTGTGTCTCTGGGATACAATCCCATGTGCTTTTTATAGCCAGATATTGTGGGGACTCCTCTTTCTACCATTGGTGCCCTGTGCTGGGGAACCAGGTGACCCCTTGCTCCTTAGGAAGTACTCTGCAGCCAAGATATCCCTCCCATTTCTTAATCACCACACCATGAGTATGGGACCTTCTTGTTCCACATCATCTCTGTCCCTCCTACCAGTCTTGATGTGACAGCTTCTTCATATCCTTAGTTATAGGGATTTTGTGTAGCTGGTCTTCAGGTGGTTCTCAATTGTGGTTGTTTTATAATTTAGCTTTAGTTTTTATGTGATTGTGGGAGGAGATGAACTCAGAGTTTACCTACTCTGCCATCTTGACTGGAAGTTAATAATATAGTATTATTGAATAGCCATCATGCTGTATATTATATTCCTGGGACTTACGCATAACTGAAAATTTGTACCCTTTGACTAACATATCTCCGTTTTCCCCACCCCTCAGCTATTGGCAACCACCATTCTATTTTCTGTTTCTATGAGTTTGATGTTTTTAGATTCTATATGTAAGTGAGATCATATTGTATTTGTCTTTATGACTTTTTTCACTTAGCATAATGCCCTCAAGGTCTAGCCATTTTCCCACAAATGGCAATTTTCCTTCTTTTTTTTTTTATGGCTAAATGATATTTTATTGTATATAGACACATACCACATTTTCTTTATCCATTCATTTCTTGATGGACATTTAGGTTATTTTCATGTCTTGGCGATTGTAAATAGTGCTACAGTGAATAAAGGAAGGCAGGTATCTCTTCCAGGTAGCGATTCCACTCCTTTCAATATATATATGCAAAAGTGGGATTGCTGAATCATATGGTAGGTAAATTTTTAATTTTTTTTGAGGAACTTGCATACTGTTTTCCATAGAGGCTATACTAATTTACATTTCTGCCAACAGTGCACATGGTTCCCTTCCACATCCTCGGTAACATTTAGTTCTTGTTTGTTTGTTTTTATATTTTTTAGGCGAGGCAATCCTTAGTTGACCTCACAGATCACAAGGATTTTATCAGGTTACAATCCCTTATATTTTATTTTTTATGCTTATTTTTTATGCCTGGTGTTCCTAGGTGGTCTCCCATCCAAGTACTAACCAGGACCGACCCTGCTTAGTTTCTGAGATGGACAGGATTGAGCTTGTTTAGGGTAGCATGGTCATAGGCTATACAGGAACTTTTTAAATTTCATGTAGTCCCACTTGCTTGTTTTTGCTTTTGTTCTTGTGCTTTTGGTTTCGTATTCAAAAAAATCATTGCCAAGACCTATGTCAAAAAGCTATTTTCTTATATTTTCTTCTTGGAATTTTATGGTTTCTGGTCTTACATTTAAGTCTTTAATTCATTTTGAGTCAATTTTTGTGAGTAGTAACATAGGGGTCCAATTTTTCTTGTGCATGTGGATATCTAGTTTTCCTAACACCATTTATTGAGGAGATTATACTTTTGCATTGAGTACTTTTAGATCCCTTGTCAAATATTAGTTGACCATATATGTGTGGATTTATTTTCAGGCTCTTGATTTAATTCCATTGGTCTGTGTGTCTGCTTTTTTCTTTTTTTTGCCAGTTTTTATTATACAGTTTTTATTATTGTTTTTCTTTTTCAAGATTGTTTTGGCTATTCTGGTTCCCTTGAGTGTCCATATAAATTTTAGTATCAGCTTGTCAATTTTTTCAAAAACCAGCTGGGATTTTATAGGGATTGCATTGCCTCTGTGGATCAAATTATACGAATGGATATTGCCATTTGTACTAATTTTCTGCTGTTGCCGTAACAAATATCACAACTTTCGTGACTGAAAGCAACACAGTTTTAATATCTTGCAATTCTGGAGTTCAGAAGTGTGAAATGGGTCTTTCTGGGAGAAAATCAAGTTGTTGACAAAGCTAGGTGCCATCCAACAGCTGTAGGGGAAAATCCCTTTCCAGGCCTTTTTTCAGCTTCTAGAAGCCACTAACGTTCCTTGGCTTATGGCTCTTTCCTCCATTTTTGAAGTATATCACTCCACCCTCTACTTCCACTGTCACATTTCCTCTCTATAATTTTTAAGCCTCTTGCCTGCCTTTTATAAGGACCCAATGATTACATTGGGCCCATTCAGATAATTCAGATAATCTCCACATCTCAAGAATTTTAACTTAATCACTTTTGCGAAGTCTCTTTTGCCAAGTTCTAGGGATTTAGATATTGATATATTTGAGGAGGGTGGGTATTGTTCTATCTACCATACCATTTTAATAAGACCTAGTCTTCTGATTCATGGACATGGGATGTTTTCCCATTCTTTGGGTCCTCTTTAATTTCATTCAACAATATTTTATAGATTCTGTACTTCCTTGGTTGAATTTACTGCCAAGTATTTTTTTTAATGCTATTTTAAGTGGAATTGTTTTCTTAATTTTACTTCCAGATTATTCATTGCTAGTGTATTTAAATACAATTAATTTTTGGTAATTGATCTTGTACTGGTATGATAGATTTTTGTATATTGATCTTGTACCTCTAACCTTGTTGAACTCATTTAGTAGTTCTGTCAATAGAGATAAATTTTTTCTTCCTTTCCAATTGGTAGTCTACATTCTTTATTTTTGCAAGTCACAAAACTCAGTATTATCTGTGCTATAGAATGCATTGGACTAAGGGAGATTTTCTGTTTTCCATTGAACTTGGAAATGTATTTTAACGTGCTATTGTGTTATAAGAGAATTTAATCCTAGGAAGCAAGAATGAAAGAAAAGGGAGTGAGATAGGGAAGGAAGGGAGTGGCAATATAAGGGTGTATTACAGAGTTGGTTACTGTTTGATATTAAGTGCAAGTGATTGCTCAGTCTCCCTGAATTGCCTTATGGGAAAGGGCAAGGAGAATATCCGCTGCCTCTCATTTCTTATTTAATAAGATTCAGAACTGAGGAATATTTTGTTATTAAAGGTATATTTTGCATATATTTCTCTAATTTTAATCATTATTAGTTTTACAATTTGGGTTGTAGGGATTGTAGGATTATAGGAATTGCTCATTTGCTGCTGCTATTCTGCATAGACTACAAATTTAAGTACTTTAAATTCTCTGTGTGTGTGGTATGTTTTTTTCAATTATAAATTGAGAAAAAGGACATAGTTTATAGTCTTGTTATAATCTATGAAACTCTTAATGGTTGGAAATATAAAATAAGTAAGAACAAAGATCCAGTACATTTAAGAAAATCATTTTCTTTCTTTTTAAATATCATATTTTTCTTTTCTATTTTCTGTAGTTTATTTTTTTATTTTCTGGTTAGGCTTTAGGAATATAGGAATCAGAGTGTAGCAAAACAGCTAATAAGATATCATAAAATGATACTTGCTCTTCCTCTTTCCTCTTCTTTCTTATCCCTGAACTCTTAACCATTCTCTTTTCTCTCTTCTGCCTTACTTTCCTGAAAAATTCAGTCCAAACCTGGGGAAAGCAAGAGAGAAAAGGAAGTGAGACACAGGGAAGAAGAGAAAGTGACAGCCCCAAATGGCAGCAGCATAAAAGGGAATGTTGAAGCCCAGCAACACACTCTCCAATGGCCTGCAAAACTCTGGTAATCTAAAATAGTTGGACTGTAGAACCGCAGATTAGAATGGTAATTGTCAGGGCCTGGGTTATGTTGGTCAAAGGATACAAACTTTGAGGTATAAGATGAAAAAATATAAGGATCTAATGTACAACATAGTGATTATGGTAAATAATACTGTTTTGTATACTTGAAATTTACTAAAAGGGTAGATCTCAAGTGTTCTTAGCACATACAGACACATACAGATGATAACTGTGACGCTGATGGATAAATTAATTAACTTGATTGTGGTAAGCATTTTATACTGTATACATACATTAAATCATCATGTTGTACATCTTAAATAATGTTGTACAACTTAAATATACAATTTTTATTTTTTATTATACTTTAATAAAGCTGGAAAAAATTGGAAAATATTCCTCCTCCAAAAACTTATTTGAACTGTACTTGCAATTTTTCTGCAAATTTGAGTTTGTTTTAAAAGAAAAGGAATAAATATAGTTAATGTTGTATTAACTTTAATAGTATTTCCATATTACCTGTTTACTTTGAGCTATTTAAACCAATATTTTTTTGTTTCTTAGCTTACATTTCAAATCTTTTATTTGAATAAGAACTATTTTTTTAACGTTTTAGTTTTATTTCATGTTTATTTTAAAGATTAATGTATCAACAGTACAAACATATATAACTTATCATTTATTTTAAATGATACTTGGTTATTCCTTATTCAAATTACAAACTAAGGTTTCGAGTTTTTAAAAAATAATTATATTTTGATTGTATAATCTTACTGTCTTCTAATTTTAAAAACTTTGTAAATGTTGACATTTAACATAATCTCACTTTTTTTGCTTAACAGTGGCAACAATAATATTAATAGCTAATACATAGTGAGCATTTACTATGTGCCAGCTTCGTGCTAAGTATTTAACATGTTTTAATGTATTTAATTCATACAACAATCTTTTGAGGTATGTACTGTTATCTTAGTTTTACAGATGAAGAAATGATGCCCACTTAAGAAGCTTGTCTAAGTTCACATAGGTAGTTTAAGTGGCAGAGCTGAGGTTAGAACACAGGCGATCTGGTGTCTGTGTCCAAGATCTTAATCATTAGGCCATATTCAATTGTGCATAGTGAAAAATAAAACGAACAACTTAAGTCCAAAAGAGTGATTTAGAAGGGTAAATAAAAAATCAGTTAAATGAAGATATTATATAGTTAAATTATGTTTCCTTTTCTGTCTATAAATTTAAAAATTCAGATATAGGTTTTATATATAGTATGTAACAAATCTTTATTTTCTTTAATAACACCCATTGCCTTCTTCATTATATCACACCTTTAATACACAGATTAAAAAAAAACTGGTGCTGTACTAGAACAACAATTATTGTTGATAATTTAATATATTAAATTATTATATCATAGACCTATTATGTATTCATAAAAGATTAACTTTTTCTCCAGTAGTACAAAATGGCTTAAATTTGATTTAACTTTAACACACGGAAATAATTCATTTTGCAGTATAGTAAAACCAAATAGGTGATTTTATAAATGGGGAATATATTATTGATTTTATTCACCTTATTTTTGTTTGCCTATATTATTTACTCATAGCAATTTAGATATTTTCAGTTTTCCTTTTGTTTACAGAATTTGTTAGAAAGCAGTAGATTTTAACAAAGGAATAAAAGAGGCAGAACCTTTGGAAGTTTTACTGAGGAGTGGTCTATAAAACTCATTTTAAGAATGATTTATAGATACAGAGAACATTTTGATGGTTGCCAGATAGGAGGGGAGTTAGGGAGTGAGTGAAAAAGGGGAAGGGATTAAGTAAAAATTAGTAGTTACAAAATAGTCATGGGAATGTAAAGTATAGCATAGAGAATATAGTCAATAATATTGTAATAAGTATGTATGGTGTCAGGTGGGTACTAGATTTATCCAGGTGATCACTTTGTAAGTTATATAAATGTCTAATGACTATGTGTATACCTGAAATTAATATAATATTGTACTAACCAAGACCAACCTTGCTTAGCTTCCAAAATCAGACATCCGGCTCGTACATGGTGGCCTGGCTATAGACAATGGACCATGGCTTCACTGGGGCATGAATCCAGGACCTTCTGCGTGTAAAGCAGATGTGCTAACCGCTACGCTATGGAACCATGTCCAGAAAAATTTTTAATTGTTAAAAAAATAGGAATGATTTGCATGATGGTTGTAATCTAAGTATGTGGTCTATATGCTTACTGCTCTAAACCTGGTGATCTTAGCAGTTCAGGGACAATAATAAAGCCATGCTGTGGGAAAAAAAGATGTGCAGCAATCTTTGTAGCTCCTTTTATGAGAGGATTTTTTTTCAGAATTCAGCCGTAGGAGGTAATGTATCCGAAGTGCCTATTAAAGTATAAAGTTCAATATTGATATTAGTAGTGACTTGTCTAAGATCATGTGTAGTAAATATGCTACAGAACTGTAAATTAGCATTTTTTCTGTTTTCTGAATTGTGAAATATTTCATTTTTAAAGAATATATTTTGTTCATTTTAGTTCATTCCACTAAGAATATACTTGTAGTATGTATGTATTTATTTATTTAATTTATTTATATTATGGTGACTTTGGTTAATGAAATCCAGTAAGTTTCAGGAGTACAGTTTAGCAGCAAGGCATATATGTGTTGTACTAATTTGGCACTGGGTTCTCAGTTGTTATAATGTTGCTTTTAAGCAACATATATGCTATTTATTACAACTGAAGTTTGCATGTTATCTCCTTTTGGGCAAATTAACTTTTTTGGGAGGATAATACAATTACTGTTTGCTCAACAAAATATGGTCAAAACAAAGTATAGGGTAAATGTTTAATCACTATGTTGTATACTTGAAACTAATATAATATTGTATGTCCACTGTAATTGAGAAATACATTTTAAAACAATTAAAAAAAACAACCCTGAAAACCCTATAGAATAAGATAGCCCACAAACAGAATTCTGCGTGTTCACTTTTACAACCATTTGAGTTACATTTTAGCTCCAGCATTGAATGGATCATCTTTCCTTTATTTTGAGCATTACATCTGAGTAAACATTTATAAGCATTCTTAAAATATGAATAGATTTTCGCTCCTGTGTCTTGGATATTAGGGATTTGAGAAGAGTTCAGAAGGAATTTATAGGCTGAAAATTCATGTAGTGAAATTAATAATGCTTTAAAGTAGCAGGTAAGTGAAAAAGGTAAGCTGTCACTTGAATAGCCTTACTTAAATCACCAAAATTTTTTATTTTTTATCTTATAGAAACAATTATAATTCCAAATAATTGTGTAAAAGTTTTCCTAAAATAATTGGTTGCCCAGTGGTTAAATTCCTTTTAAAGTATTTGTTATTAATAATTAACAAAAATTGGCTACAGTGATGTAATACTATTTTGCACAGTATTCTCAGCACTCTCTTGATAGTATTGTTTAATGTTTTTTCTCACAAAGCCACTAGGATTATGCTTTATTTTTTTATAATTATATTTTTGTGCTTTTGTGATTTTTATGAGGTTATCGAATGTAATAACATGATCTATCTTATAAAAATAGACTGAACTATTTCTGAAAGAAGTGTAATAGTCAGAAGAGCTACAACGGGAGAGGCTGTGTATGTTCAATGGACTTTAGTTTTAGGGACAATATCTGTTTTAAATTAATCTTTGTCAGATTCATGCCATGGTAGATAGTTCATATTCAACTGACTTTCTGACCTTAGAACAAAAGAATACCATACACTAATTTTCTCAATATAAAATTAATTTTTTGAGTTTTAGTCCTAGCTTGTTGAAAGACAATGCGGGGGGTATTTGGCGTTAATAAACATTTTTTTTATGGAGCTTGTTAGAAAATTGAAAATGTGTATGGAGAAACATGGGCCATTCTGGAAGCCAGTGTGTATTGTTCCATTGGCAGAATTTTCGGTAACTAGAAGTTAATTGTTGGAATAAATCCTTGTGTTGAAATTGCTTAATCCTACACTGTGTCTTTTTTTTTCAAAAATACATCTAGAGTAGATGTGAAAATATGTGATTTGTAAATAAATATTGTTCTATTATGAGACAAATGTTATTTTTCAATAATCATGTGAAATAATTTAATTACAGTGCTAAATATTGTAAATTTCCAATCATTTTTAATAAGAAGTTATTTCAAGGTCTTTGAGTATATAACATGTCTTTCTAAAATTAAGACTTCTAATTTATGTAGTTACCTACTCTTAGGACTTAACTTCAATATTTACTTTCTAATGTGATTCAGTATGTCCTTTGAGTGAGGTGGGAGGGATTATAATTTATGAATCCCATTATTGTTGAGGGTTCAAAGGAAGTATTTCCTAAAATAACTTAACTAGCTTTGTTGTTTTATACTCACTAATTAATTATAATAATATGTAAAAGTTTAAAGAAAAAAGATGAAAGTCATCTGAATATCTTTCCAGACAGCTTTCTCAGTCAGTATATAGGCACAGAGATATATGCATATCATTTTGTATAAATAGGTTCCTATAATATATGCAGCCTTTAAGATGTTTGGGAACTTTTATTCTTAAATAAAATAGTTTACATATACACACATAGGACTATACACACATAGATGTTGCTGAGTTTTAGTACTTCATTGGCTTAGAGGCATAATGTTACATATAGAGAGATTAAAGCCTGACTGTGCTTATATATATTAAAGATTCTAATAAGTTTTTTATTCAGTGCATATTGTGAATTAAATTTTGTGATATCAGAAATGCTAAAGAAAATATTTAGATTCCATCATAGAGAATGAGAACCATAAAAGTTTTATCATTCATATGTTTGTTCATTCAATAATATGAGTTAAATTTGTTGAGACTGTATATTAAACTTGTGGGTTGAACTGTGATAAGTAGTTAGAAATATAAAAATAGAATGATTTGGATTTTGTTGATGGCAGTGAACTGATTAGAAAGGTACATAATGGAATATATTAGGAAATTTAATCTGGTAGTTCTATGTCATTCAAGTCAAGTAAAGAAAGACAGTATAGCCTGGTGATAATAGCATAGGCCTTGGAATTAGAGATTAGGGTTTAAATTCCAACTGTGTAATTTACTAGCTCCTTGGTTTTATAAGTTGTTTTATCTTTAAGTAACAACATCCTTGTTCCTAATATGGGGTCATAATACCTACCTTTTAGAATTATAAGCACATTTAATGAGAGGTCACTTCATGCCAGGAACTGTATTAAATGTTTACATGCATTATCTCATTTACATGAGATTATATGTTTCCCCACCTTTTATGGTTGGATTTTAAAAGAAGAGTAGAGGAATTCTTCAGTTGCTGGAAAGGGTTGGGGAAATGAATGTAGGAAGGACATTCCAAGTAAAAAAAGAATGTATATGTAGAGCTTTCAAGTATAAAAGAAACTGGTGTATTTGAGAAATTATGAGTGTGTGTGCAGGGCAATTGTAAGAGAGATGGAAGTTGAGAGTGGAAATATAGCTTTACTCAGATTATCAAGGATCTATCTTTCTAAGGAGTCTGGGCTTTATCCTATAAAGTAGGTAGCACAAATCCAGGTAAAGTAAATGAGTGAGATGGACTGGGAAAGGACTGTGGTTAACTGGAAATTGCAAATCACATATGCCCTGACTTATCTAGATGCCCTATTCTCTGCTCTGAGTTTTACTGTGTAGAAATTTGGGTCCAGTGTTACCCAATTTTCTAATTTTTAAAAGCAAAACCAAATATCCATACTTTAATATAAAATATTTCTATTTTCAAAATACCTGCATTTGGGGGGAAATCTCCATCTTTATTCTTTAAGCAGCCCATAAGCTATTGGTTTTTGGCCTGTACTGTAGACAGCTGGGAAGCCATGCAAGCTTTTTAATAACAAGGTTAGAAACATGGCCAGATTTGATTTTGGGACAGACTATTCTTGTCTCAGTGTGGGGATTAGACTGGTGAGAATAAAAATGAATGTAGAATGACTGTTGTAGTAGGTAGAAAAAATGAGAAAAAAGTGTCTAACCTAAAGTGGTAGCATTAGGGCAGGAAGTAGGATTGGGAGTTGGAGATGAATTAAAGAGGTAATTTCAGTACAGTACTTCCCAATATTTTCACTCAATGGATCACTGGACAGATTAATGTCTTGCAGGCAAGCTATATTTATTAGTAATCATTACCATAAAATTTAATTGCCAATTGCATAAGATAACTAGTGCATAATACATTGAGTTGATGCAGTTCTAGTTCATAGTGAAAAACAACAACAAAACCAAACTCTGAAGTTGTAATTAGCTTTTACAACCTTATTGCAAGTATAAATACAATAGAGAAAAGTGAGTGTGTACAATTCTTAGTTATTACTCACATTAAATCTAGCTTAAAAAGGGAAAATAAATCACTCAGAGGCTTTACAGACCATAATATACTTTAAATTAGGAGAATATACATTTCTAATCAATTCATTATATCAGTCTCAAATATTTTGGTCTCAGGACTCTTTTACATGGTTAAAACTTACTGAGGACTCCCAAAGTATTTGTTTATTTGAGTTATATTTATCAATATTTACCATATTCAAAATTTAAATTTAAATGAAGGAACTGCTTTGAAGAGATGTCTCCAACAAAGTGACATTTAAGCTGAGATCTGAAGAATGCAAAATTATGTAATTTGTCAGCGTTTACAGTCATTTTGACAAATGAATCATACTCATAACTCAATTACCCTTCCTAATTGGAAAATGTGAAGTTCAGACTAGTCACTGAAACTTTAAAAAAAACTTGACTAACAGTACAGCAAAGGAAACCAATAAAATGAAGACAACCAACTGAATGGGAGAAGATATTTGCTTATGATACATCTGATAAGAGGTTAATATCCAAAAATACATAAAGAGATCATACAACTCAACAACAAAAAACCAATCGAATTAAAAAATGAGCAGAAGACCTGAACAGATACTTCTCCAAAGAGGAAATACAGATAGATGGCCAATAGACATATGAAAAGATGCTCAAGGTCACTAATCACCAAAGAAATGCAAATTAAAATCACAGTGAGATGTCATCTCACACCTGTCAGAATGATTATCATCAATAAATCAAAGAACAAGTATTGATGAGGATGCAAACTGGCACAGCCACTATGGAAAACAGTCTGGAGGTGTCTCAAAAAATTAAAAATGGATATACCTTTTGACCCAGCAATTGCACTTCTGGATATTTATCCAAAGAAAACCAAAACAATCATTGTTAAGATCTGTGCACCCCTATGTTCATGGCAGCACAGTTTGCAACAGCGAAGATAAAGATGCAGCCTAAATGCCTGTCAACAGGTGATTGGATAAAGAAGTTGTGGTTCACATATACAATGGAATATTATTCAGCCATTGAAGAAAATGAAATTCTACCATTTGCAACGACATGGATGGATCTAAAGGTTATTATGCTGAGTGAAATAAGTCAGAGAAAGATAAATACCACATGATTTCACATATATACAGGATCTAAGGAACAAAAAGAACAAACTAATTAAAAACAGACTTCCAACTATAGAGGACAATCTGGTGACAGCCAGAGGGTAGGGGGGTTGGGAGGTTGGGAGAAAGGGGTGAAGGGTTAAAGAAGTACAAATTAGGAGTTAATAGATGGTCATGGGGTTGGGGAGCACAGCATAGGGAGTGCAGTTAGCATTAATGTAAGGGGTAGGTGGAGAGTAGGAGGAGAGAACAATTAGGATCATTTTATACACTATATAAATGTCTAACCAATGTACTATATACTTGAAACTAATAATAAAATTAAATTCTAAAAAATTTGACTAACATACTTTAACCACAGTACTAAATAGCTAATATTTACTGATCACTTGCTATATGCTAAAAGTATTAGCATACTTTTGATTTATAAGCTTATTTCATTTAATTCTTATTGCAATGATATGAGATATTGTTATCCTCATTTTACAAATGAAAGAAATGAAATTTCGAACAGTTAACTAATTTGACTAGTAAATTAAGGGAACAGAATTTGTATCTAAACCTGAAATTTTTTTTAATTACTATTTTTTTATTAAGTTTATTGGGGTAACATTAGTTAATACAATTACATAATTTTCAGGTGTACATTATTATAATTTGACTTATGTATATTCTATTGTGTGTTTACCACCTAAAGTCCAGTTTCCTTCAACTACCATATATTTGATCCCCTTTACCCACTTCACTCTTCCCCTACTCCCCTGTATTTGAACCCCTTTAACCGTCTACCTACCTCCTCTTTCCCCAACCCCCATTTTCTGGTAGCCACTAGTCTATAGTCCATGTCCACGAGTCTCTGTTTGTCTTGTTCATTTGTTGCTTTTAGGTTTATATCCCACATGTAAGTGATATCATGTGATTTTCAACTCTCTCTGTCTTGCTTAATTCGCTTAGCATGATTTTCTCAAGGTCCATCCATGTCGCAAATGAAAGTATTTCATCTCTTCTTATGGCTGAGTAATGTTCCATTGTACATATGTACCACAACTTCTTTAGCCAATCCTCTGCTGTAGGATACTTTGGTTGCTTCCATGTCCTGGCCACTGTGAATAATGCAGCTATGAACATCCGTGTGTAAGTATCTTTTTGGATATGTTTTCAAGTCTTTGGGGTAAATACCCAGTAGAGGGATTGCTGGATCATATGGTAGATCCATTATTAGCTTTTTGAGGAACCTCCATACTGTTTTCCATAGTGTCTGTACAAATTTACAGTCCCACCAGCAGTGTATGAGGGTTCCTATTTCTCCACATTCTCTCCAACATTTGTTATTACTTGTCCTTTTGATAATAGCCATTCTTACAGGTGTGTGATGGTATCCCAAAGTGGTTTTGATTTGCATTTCCCTAATAACTAGTGATGTTGAGCATCTTTTCTTATATTTGTTGACCATTTGACTGACAAGTGTCTGTAGAACATGAAATTTTTATAGCAAGAACTAAGTATAGAAACAGAAAACAATAAAGCAAGCTCTTTACTGTATAATAACTCTTATTTATAATAATTTCTCTTACAAACCAACTTATTTATAGTAACCATTCATATAACTTGTACTTAAAAATATTATTAAGATGCTGAAGTTACTCCCTAAAAATGCTTTTGGGTTAAACCTATTTTTTAATGTGAATTTCTATGAGACGAAATACAACTAACTCTGTTATAGATAGGATTCAGTACAGTTGTTTTTGCAGTAGCATGTCAGATGACTGTTAGCACAACACAATTTGAAGTTTTCCCTTTTTTCTTTTGAATTTCACTTCCAGATGAATTTCATTTAATTTGACTACTTTTTGATTCAGCCTTGTTTTGAGTATGTTACTGTATTAGAATAAAAGAAAGATACATTATTCTCTTCCCAGAAGCCCTAGATCTTTATGGGTTCAACTATTGCAATGATTTTTACCATTGTGAAAATTCAAATTTGTATAGAGTTTTGCAGTATAAGAATTGCAGTTCAGCTATTTAAGGCAGCAACTGCCATATTATCATAGAACAGATAGAAAAGAATGGAACTGACATTTACTGAAAACCTTTTACATTCCAGATACATTGAAATCCATTGTCTAATTTATCACAGCAACCTTATAAAGGTAAGTATTATCTTTATTTTACTGATGGGAAGAAATGCCTCAAAAGTTAAATATCTCAAATTCCCACAGCTAGTTATAGGTAGAGCCAGGATTTAAATTCAAGTTCATTTGATTTCAAAGAGATAAGTAAATTGTAAATAAATACTTGTTTTTGGGAGATAATATTTGCCAAACATATGTTTGACAAAAGATTGGTATCCAAGATTTGTAAAGAACTCTTTCAGCTCAATAATAAGACAACCTAAGATAATATGTGCAGGAGATGTAAACAAATACGTCACAAAAGATTATATACAAATGGCTAATAAACACATAAAAAAGTATTCAACATCATTAGTTATCAGGGAAATAAATGTAAATTAAAACCACAATGAGAAATTACTACATTTCAACCAGAATGTCTAAAATTCAAAAGCCGAATGAATGTTGGCAAGGGTGTGGAGCAATCAGAAATCTTATACATTTTTGTTGAGAATATAAAATGGTATAACTACTTTGGGAAAAGGTCTACACATACACCTGTACTATGATCTGGAAATTCCACCCAAATATTTACTCAAATTAAATGAAAGCATCTTTCAACAATGTCAGCAGCAAAACTTTTGCAAGAATATTCATAGTAGCTTTAGTTACAACAGCCCCAAACTGGAAGCAGCCTAGGTGTACGTAAGCTAAAGAATGGCTAAGTAAACTTACATTCATACAATGGATTACCATTGAGCAATAAAAAGGAGAAAACCACTGATAGAGGCACTAACATTATTACATCTTAAAAATAATATGCCGAGTAAATGAAAATGCCTCACTCAAAAGAACACATGTTGTTTGATTTTATTATGAAAAGTTCTGAAATAGATAAAACTAATCAATGGTTTGAAAAAAGAGCAATGATTATCTTTGGAAGTAAAGGGCATGAGAAAGCTTTCTGGAGTAATAATAAGGTTCTATACCTTGATTAAATTTTTTTTTTTAAATGAACATTGGATTCTTCGTTGCAAATGCATGTGAATACAGTTGATTTTTGTATATTGATCTTGTAACCTTGTTGAACTTGTGTATTATCTCTAATAATTTTTGCGTAGATTCCTTAGGATTTTCTATATATCAGGTCATGCCATCTGTGAATAGAGATAGTAGTTTTACTTCTTCCCTCCCAATTTGGATGCCTTTTATTTCTTTTCTTTGCTTAATTACCCTTTCTTTCTCAGTCACCTTTGCAGTGTGTTTCCTCTCTACCCACCCTTGTTATAATTAACAGCCTTCTGAGTATGTCTACTTACATATCACTTTAGATCATCAAACTCATCAGTCTAAGACTGCAGATGATCTTTTCTACCAAAGTCCTCTTTCTCCAGAGGCTCATATTTTGGTATAACATCATGTCCAACTAATTATCTAGCCAGGAAACTGAGAATCATCCTTGACGCCACCGTTGTTCTTAACCATCATATCTAATTCACCACTAAGTCCTTATGGTTATGCTTCCTAAATATCTCTTGAATCAGTCTAAAACTTATCCTCTCTGACACCACTACCCTTGACCAAACTACTATCATCTCTTGGCAGAATTATTGTACTTGCTTGACTGGTTCCCTCAGAAGCTACCCTTGGTATTCTCATCTATTCTTCACCTGTCAACTGTGATCTTTCTGAAAAGACAAATATGATCATGTCACTGCCCTCATTAAAACCTTCTAATGGCTTCCTGTGTAAGTTTACTATGGCTTGAGTCCCTGCCTGCTTGCTTACTATTGTTGTTTGTATAAAGACCAAGATATGGCCCTGCCTGCCTCCCCAGATGTTTTTACACTGGCTTTCTTTTGATTCCTTGAACAAGGCACCTTTTGAATTTTAAGTACCAAAAAGGCAGGGATCATATACCAATGCATACTAAGGGTCTGACTCATGTAAGTACCAATAAATATTAGTTGAGTAAATATAGATTATGTGCCAAGGTGGATGAATATGTTCATTATCTTGATTGTGATGTTGTTTTCATGTATATATGTCAAAACTTATGTCAAACTTAACATATATCAAAATGTAACCAATTGTATACTTTAAATAGGTACAATCTATTGCCTGTCAATTTTTTTCTCAATAAGGTTGCTAAACAAACAACTGTAGTCTGTTTTAGGGTCTTGGTACGTTCTTTTTGTCTAGAATCTTGTCTTAGCTTAAATATGTTTCCTCATGATCTAGCTTAGAATCTTCCTTCCTATTCTACTTGATTAGGTCTCTCTATTATATATCTTCTACATCCTTCAGAGCATTTCTTATAATTATGTACAATTATGTAATATTTGTTTAACGTCACTTTCCCCTGAGACTAAGCTTCATGAAGATAGGGACCATGCCTTTCTTGTTCACTGATATGTCCTAGGGTTATGTTACAGGCATTCAAATATTTGACTGAATTAACAAATAAAATATGTATCTATTTATTCAACAAATATCCATTGAATTGAGTCCTTCCATGAACCAGGTACTGTTCTAGGTTTTAGAGTTACAGCAGTGAACAAAACAGGCTAAATAAATAAATAAATAAATAAATAAATAGATAGATAGATAGATAGATAGATAGATAGATAAATAAGCAAGCAAGCAGAGAGGAAAAGAATAAATAGTACTGAGGCATGTAGAGAATTTGTTTCTTTGCCTATAGAAACATATAGAGATTAGAATCTGGGCACTGAAGTCTTGACTTTTTGGACTGGCAGGGCTTAAGGGGCATTATGAGATTAATCCTTAAGGTATCAAGGTAATTAATGAATCTGTGAGTGTTGAGCAAGGGGAGAATTGGAGACTTACTAGGATCACACTGAATCCTGGGTTTCTTCAGTTCATCTTGCTAATAGTGATGGTGAAAGTTGAGTGTGATTTTATCTAGAGCACATAGAGCTCTGCGTGTTTCCCTGGTTGCTGCTGATAGATTTCTGCAGTACCAGCCATCAGCAAGATCCTGTGAGACAAACAGAAACAATCTACCTGGCTTAATTTGTCCCTGCTTTCAAGAAACTCACAATCTAGTTGACAAGACATACATGTAGAATAATAATTATGATATAAATTGGAACGTAGTAAGAGCAATAGTAGAAATTTACATGTGCTAAAGAATCAAAGAAAGAGAATAATTGCAGAGGCTGTGGGGGCAGAAAGGAAGCTGGAAGGTGAAACCTAGTAGAGGAAGGATACGATTTCAATAAACAGACATAATAGGAAGTGCATTTTAAGCAAATGAGCATCTCTATTTGGATGCTTTTATTCTGTCCAAAACTTAGCCACATGTAAAGGCAAATATTTCCCACAAACTCAGATCTTTCTCCTAATTTCCTTGTTTGTGATCATTTTTCCCAATACTCATACCATAAACCTTATATCTACCTTTGCTTCTCTGTCCCTCTAAAATAAAAGTGATCATAATGACTACCATTTATTGATTAATTACAGTGAGTCAGACTCTGTTTGTTTCGCATACATTATGCAACTAGTAGGATCTGCTTATCAAATCTCAAAAGTGAAAATGCAGTCCATCTCTCTTATTTTCTTCAATTTAAATTAAAACCAACCCAAGTCTCATTATGACATATTTAGTAGAAAGATCCATATCACCCTTTTCCATGTAATGTCTGAAATACAGACATTTCCCTTTTCCTTGTATTGTCTGAAAGCTTCATAGGGTTTGTTCAGTCTAAACAAGGTGTATCTGATTTCCATTTCTAAGGGAGGAATTTTAGTCTGCTATTACTATTGTTCTCTATTGCCAGGTGTACAGATGTCACATACCTCCATTGTCTGGTGTTGCTTGTCCCCACATGGCAAAGTTTCACTGGCCCAGCTTTTGGCAAAGACCAGTGAGGTGCTTTCAAATGAGGTTGATACCACGGACAAGCTTACTCGCTCAGTGCTCTAATTGACTTAAGATGTTCCTCTTTGTACACTTTTAATTCCTAAACCATTTAGGCATATAACACAATCCATTCTTTTATAAGGCCCTGCTGTCAAAGAGGAGTTGTGCCTGAGTTTGGATATCCTATCATTGCAGAGCCCACAATCAATGTCTCTTTATGAAAATCACCCAAGAATTAAACAGTATTCTTTTCCTTCCATCCAAATGCAAAAGGCTTTATTTATATTGTATCCCTCCCAGAAAATCTTGGTTTGTTTAAGTAGATTACTTCTCTCTGGTAACTAGGGATGGAGGGATCTAGAGTGTGGTATCCATTCTTGAGTCTCAAAGTATTTTGCTAAGCTCTAGTCACTAAACAAATCTTTCTGCTTTATCATTACAAAAAAATTAAGCTACTTAAGTGACACTTTTGAGGACAAAGGTCAGTTTCTATTAAAAAATTATCACCTATAGTGCATAACATCTCTTGGGCTATTGCTAAGATTATTTCAACTCCAGAGATTCTGATTGATTAGATCTGATATGAGGCCTAGAAATGGGCATATTTTAACAAATACTGGTGATTCTGAAGCAAATGGTCTTCAGACTGCCTTTGGGAAATATTCCATAATAGGCTCTCTCACATTCTGTACTTTATGCCACTATAATACAAAATTACTTGTCCTTGACCTCCCTCTTTCTCCCCTCCTTCCTTCAAGCCTGCTTTGCTTATATACAAGTTTGTATATCTGTTTGGACACTATCCTCTAACATCCTCCCCTCCCTGTGTGCGTCGGGGAAGGGAGAGCGGAGTGATATCCTCATTATTCTGTCAAATCTCTCTTCATTCTTTAAAACTGTGTTCAGATGTCATCTTCTCTGTGATGTAGGTAGAAAAAAAAGACTCCTTTTTTGTACTACTTTCTATATCTTGCAAGTACCATTTTATGTTGTGTTTCTTTACGTTAGGTTATAAATCCCTTGAGGGCAGAGATAGTATAGGGTGGGAGACAAATGACAGCAGGCTTTTTACTATTCTGGTAACTAAGAAAGAGCTCTTAAGACAGAGGTCTGAATTTTGAGTAAGAGTTAGGCAGATTAAAAGGTATAAGAAAGTATCTCAGGTAGAATAGTATATGTGAAGTCCTAGAGATGAGAGAGTGACACCTTAGAGACTGAAAGAAATTTAATAGAGTTTAGCTAAGGTCAGATCAAACAGCCTTGTAAAAGTCTTAAGCCAATTAGAAAGCTAACTCTGCAGTTTGGAGAAAGAATTAGAATTAGGCTAAGAGTAGAAGCAGGGAAAGTGGGTTTTGAAAAACTGTAACTGTTAGAAAATTGTTGGTCTGGGCTAGTGAAATTCATGAAAAATGTAGCTGGATTCTAGACATACAGAAAACAGTCCGCATGACGTGGTGATTGATTAGATATTGGTAGGATTGCTGTTAAGGCAACAGTTGGAGACAAGGAGGAATGCCAGGTTTTGGGCCTTATGGTGATGCCATTACTAAGGTAAGGGAGCTGGAGAAGGGGAAAGAATGTATTAGGATGGTTGAGGACAATTTGGATGGTGGGAAAGATGTTGAGTTCAGTCTTCAATGTGCTGAATTTGAAATATCTGTGAGACATCCAAGTGTGGATGAGAAGTAGAGTTTTGAAAAAGCAGGAAGAACTCTGATGTTGAGAATGGGGGAACAAGCTGATGAAAACAAGAATGCCTGACAATGCTGTGGGCCCAAATAAAATTAGTGAACCTGAAATTTTAATAGCACCAGTCAACTTATTTGTGTGATTTTTATTCAATAGTGTATCAATCTGGGTGCAGGTATAGAGAAGGTGGATAGTTTTAGGATTAAAGTTTTGTCAGGTAGTTGCCAAATACAATTGAGTGACAGGTTTTAGGATATTGACAAGAGAGTAAAATAATGGGACAAGGAGTTAAGCTGGATGATAATGATAATTTCATTTACCATTATTTATTAAGTGATTAATATGTACCAGGCTCCTAGGAGATGAGTGAAGAATAGCTAGAGAAATATTAGTGGAGTAGTTAAATGGACTGGAAATCCAAGCGAAGTGGAAGAACAACGTTGATAAGGTAATTGAGTGAACACCCAAAAAAAGGAGTTAAAAGAGAGTAGGATGGAAAACCTGGTGATTTCAGAGGTGGAGCAGTTTGGGACGATGATAAAATATAAATTTGTGGCCAAAGGAATGTGTAGCTTGAAATGAAGTGTAGGGTAAGACACTGGAAATATGAAAATTTAAGAATTTAGAGTCCAGTTTTTAATTTGCTTATCTATATGGATGCTGAAGACAACCACATAATAGCACTGACTTTTAGTAGAATGGGAGGTCGTGGATCATTATCAAATTTTTCAGTGGATGAAGTAGAGCAATCAGTGGATAAGACCTACTGTTTTCCATGTGACTTTGAGTGAATTGCTGTAAAATGAGAATAACAGCAGTACCTATTTCATATCAGGATAGAACTGTCAGAAAGTATATATAAATGCTACTTCATTTATTTTGAAATAATTTTAAACACATGGCAAAGTTGTAAAAATAGTACAGAAATGATAACACCAAATGTGAGGATGTGGAGCAGCTAGACCTCTCATACATTGTTGTTGGAAATGATATAAAACACTTTGGAAAAAAAGTCTGATTTCTTATCAAGCTACATTTTCACTTCCTTATGACCCTTTCACTCCTAGGTATTTACGAATAAAAATGAAAATGTGCACAAAAACCTTGTGTACGAATGTTAATAACAACTTTATTCGTAATAGCACAAAACTGAAAATATCAGAAGGATGAACTATCAATAGAATAAGTAAAACTATGATATATTCATACAGCAGACTACTACTTAGTAATAAAAGGAGTTACTGATATATATATAGCAACATAGATGGATCTCAAAAACATGCTAAGTAAAAGAAAATTTACTCAAAAGAATATTACAGCATGTTTACATTCATATGAAAATCCAGAATGGGTAAAGCTAACTTATGGCCAAAAAAAATTTAGAATAGTGGTTGTCACTGAAGCAGGTGGGAGGGTGGGGATTTACTGAGAGTGGCTTGAGGGAACTTTCTAAGATATGATTGTCTTACCACTTTAAAATAACTGTTGGGATCCATCGTTCCTGTTTGCATTCATGTTTTCAGTTCCCACTCACCATCTTTGTTGATTTATTTTTCTAGTATATAGAACATTATTAACATTTTTGTGTAATCAAAACTATATAAAATAATATACTTGGAGAGGTCTTTCTCCATCCCTCCCACCTCATCCCTCTACCATTGTAGGTAACCAGTTTTACTGGTTTCTGGTTTAGTGTTCCTCTGTTTCTTTTTGCAAAAATAAGCAGATACATTTGTATGTTTAATTCCCAACTTTTTCTTATACACAAAAAATAGCGTTCTTTATATACTCTTTTGGAATTTGTTTTTTTCCCCACCTAACAGTGTATCCTAGAAATCACTCCATATCAGTTAATACAGATTAAAAAAAAAAAAAAACAGCTAATGTATGTATTATAGTACTATAAGTTTATCCAGTCAATCTCTTGTGTTTGAGGAGGTAGTTTTCAATATTTTGGTGCAATAAATAACCTTGTGCATCATTGTGTAGGTATTAGTGCAGAATAAACTATTTTAAGTGAGATTACTGGCTCAAAGGGTAAAACTGCATATGTAACTTTGTTAGATGTTGCCAAACTCTCCAAAAATTGTACTAGTGTGCATTCCCAGCAGCAGTTTATGAGTGCCTATTTCCACATAAACTCACCAAGAAAATGATTTGTCATACTTTTTAGTTTATCAATATAATTGGTGAGAAATGGTAGAATACTTTTAATTGCATTTTTCTGAGTGAAACTGAACATCATTTCATATGATTAAGGACCATTTAAAATTTAATACATATGAAAATCTTTCTTTTAAGTGTTCATCCCTTTTTCCCATTTATTTCTCAATGGTTTTTTAAATTATTTTTTAAATTAAATTTATTAGAGTGACACTGGCTAATAAAATTATGTATGTTTCAAGTGTACAGTTTAATAATATATCATCTGTATATTGCATTGTGTTCACCACCCAAAGTCAAATCTCCTGTTACCATATATTTGACCCCCTTGACTCTTATCTACCTCTCCCTCCCCACTTTCCCTCTGTTAACTACTAAATTGTTGTCTGTCTATTCTACGAGTCTGTCCATCTTGTTCTTTTGTTGCTTTCAGTTTTATATCCCCTGTATGAGTGAAATCATATGGTTCTCAACCCTTCCCATCTGACTTATTGTGCTTAGCATGATTATCTCAAGATCCATCCATGTTGTTGCAAATGGCGGTATTTCACCTTTCTTATGGCTGAGTAATTAATATTTCATTGTATATATGTACCACATCTTCTTTAGCCATTCATCTATTGAAAGACACTTTGGTTGTTTCCCCAGTGTTTTAAAAGGACTTGTGAGGGTTTTATGCTTCAAATTTGAGGTGTTCTTTCTCCTCAGTTTTTAAAAAGGACCTCCAGATTTTATTGTCTTCTCTCCATTTTTAGAGGTCCTTTAGCAAGTTGTCATTTGTCTTTTGACTTTATGGTGGTTTGAGCCAGGCCAATTTTTTTTTTAATTTTAATTTAGTCAAATTTAACATTCTTTTCTTTTATTTATGTAGATTTTGAATTATAATTAAAAGCTTCTCCCTATGTTCAGGTTATAGAAAAGCCTACCCATGTTTTCTTTTAGTGTTTGTATAATTTCACTCTTTTATATTTAGTTCTCTAATCTATTTGAAGATTGTTCTTGTATTATGGTATGAAGAGTGGATCTAATTTTATCTTTATTCCAGTTGTTTTAACATCATTTATTAAAAAGTCCATCTTTGCCCTTGTGATTTGAAATACCACCTTTATCATATACTTCCCAATTGAGTCAGTTTCTGGACATGCTCTTTTATTCCATTGGTCTTCCTGTGTACTCAGGTACTATTGCTGTTTCCCTTTTAAAGGCTTTATACTTTTATACCTGGTAGTAATTTTTCCTTTTCCATTTTTCAGAGCTTTCCCTTTTCAGTTTTTTCTTAGCAGTTCTTTTGTATCAGTTTTTCCATGTGAACTTTAATATCAACTTGACTATTTCTCAAAAAGACTTGTTGGTGTTTTTATTTGGGTGACATTAAGCTGTGTTAACTTAGGGAGCACCAAAATCTTGATGTTGAGAATCCTAAGAACAAGTTACATGTTAGAACAAGCACTTTTGTTCTTTCCAAAGTGTTTTCTAAATTTCTTCAAACTTGAACATTTCTTAAGTTTATTCTGGGTAATTTGTCTTTTTTGTTGCTATTGTAAATGGAATTTTCTCTTACATTATCTATTTTGTTGACCTCTTTTCAAAGACCCAGGATTGGAATTTATTAATTTCATCAACTAATTTCTGTTCTCTACTTCATTAATTTCTGCTTTCATCTTTATTACTTGCTATATTTTTGTTTTCTTTTACCAGCATTTTGGGGTTGGAATTTAATTAATTTTTATTATTTTATTTTTATAGATATAGATGTCTAATGCTATGAATTTTTTTATTTTCATCTCTGCTTTAAATGGATCCTATAGATTCTGATATGTAATGGTTTTGTTGTTTTTCAGAAATCCTGTATTTTGTATTTCCCCTTTCACTCAAGAGTTATTTAACAGAAGACTTTTTTCATTTTTTTAGATCAAAGAGTTTTTGTTTCTTTAATTTTGTTGCTTTATAGTCAAAACATGTTTTGATATTACTACTTTTTGGAATTTACTGTTTTCTGATCAGTTTTTGTGAACATTCTATGTGCACTTGAGAAGGGTTATTCTCTATCGAGTGTAGTATTTTATTTATATCTAATTTATATTCATAAGATCTTATTGATTATATTGTTAGGTTTTTCTAGATCCATTCTTATTTTTTGTCCATTTCACCTATCTTACTAAGAGTGGTGTGTTAAAGCTTTGTACTAGTAGTGTTTTCTGTCAATTTATTTTATCTCCTGCTGTTTCTGCTCTATGTTGGTGGTTTTTGTCTTTTTTTGGGGGGGGTACATATAGAGAACTGTTCTGTCTTCATTTTTAATTTTGTCTTTTAGCATAATAAAATATTTTTCTTTGTTTCATTTAATGATTTTGGCCTAATTGTACTTTGTCTGATATCAGGATCACTTTTTTATTGTTTCTTATTGGTATTTCTAAATCTGTTTTAGGTGTATCTTTTGTATACAGCATAGATTTAGATTTTCTTATGAGGAAATTGAAAACTTTCTCTGTCCTAAGTGAATTAAGCCCATTTTCCATTTATTAATGTGACTGATATGTTTGTTTTCAATGCTGTTGTACTATTATTTTATTTTTATTCACTGCTATATTAAATTTCCTTAGGAATCTTTTTTCTATTCCTCTATTCCTTTCTTATTCTTTTAAGGTTTCTTTTGGCATATGGAAAGATCTGCCTTTTATTCTAGTGGTTTTCTTTATGTTTATGTTTATACCTTTTATCATGCCCACAGTCATCTTTTTTTAACTTTTCCTTTGTGGTTTGTCATTTTTAAATGGTATCCTTTGAATCTCCCTATTACCTTTATTATAGTTGATATTATTTTACTTTACACTTTCTTTTTCCTCCCAGAATAAACAATATTTATATACTATTTTAAGCCTAATTTTTTTGAATATAAAAGATTTTTTTTTAGCTGAGATGAAATTCACACAATACTTTGAAGTATCCAGTTTAGTGGCATTTGATGCATTCACAATCTTGTGTAACCACCACCTTTCTCTCATTTTGAAACTTTTTTATCACCTCAGGATACCCTGTACCAGTGAAGTTGTCTAAAACTCTACTGGAAATCTCTAATCTGCTTTCTATCTATAGATTTTCTTATTCTGGATATTTCATGTAAATGGTGTCATATGAGATGTGTTGTTTTGTGTCTGGCTTCTTTCTCTTAATGTTTTCAAGCTTTATCCAGGTTTTAGCATTGTACCTTTTTGTGGCTGAATAATATTTAATTGTGTAGATATACCACAATTTGTTTATCCACTCATCAGCTGATGGACATTAGGTTGTTTCCACATGGTGGCTATTATGAATAATGTTGCTATAAACATTTGTATACAAGTTTCTGGGTGGACATATGTTTTTATTTATCTTGGGTATATATCTAGGAGTGTAGTTGTTGGATCATATGGTAATTCTATGTTCAGCTTTTTAAGGAACTGCCAAATCGTTTTCTATAGCAACTACACCATTTTATATTTCCACATATCCACCAGCAATTTACAAGGGTTCCTGTTTCTCCATTACTTCTTCAATACTTGTTAATTTCCATTGTTTTGATTATAGCTGTTGTAGAGGGAATGAAGTGGTATGTCACTATGGTTTTGAATTATATTTTCCTAATGTTGTATTTTAAACTTCTTTTCATGAGTTTGTTGGCCATTTGTATATCTTTATTGCAGCTTTTCTTTGATAATTATAGCATTAATTTGTGTTTCAACATGATTTATAGGAAAAATGGGATAAACTTGAAATAGATTTATTAGAAAGACACATGATTTTACAATACAAACAAATATTTAACTCTATGTTCTGTACTTCATGTGAGTGTTCTGGGTGTTACACCTGTTATAATTAAAATGAAAGCAAGATTTAACTCATAATATGATTATGTATGTTCTTGCATCCTTGAATCTTTGATTTAACTTGGTTACCGTAATGCATTTTGTTAGGAAGGCTTTAAAAGGCTATATGTTCAATCTCTTATTTATAAAGATATTGCTTTGTAGTGTGTGCCAATGTGTGAAATTACTTTCATCTATAAATCATAAATTTAACTTTAATACAAATGTGTATGTAAGTCTTAAGAGTATAGTCATTCCATAAGGATTTATGCCAAATTGTGCATTAAATTGATATTTATCATTTAGCTTGATAAAGTAGTATGTTTTCAGTTCGTACTTATTGATTATTATGTTTGTAACAATTACATACTTTAAAGAATTTGTTTTCTTTTGTCACTCCCCTAAGCTCCTGTGATCTTTTGTTGATACAAATTGAAGGGAGAAAAAATTAGTGTAGATATTATAGGACAAATATTATAATATCTGCTATACATACTGTAAGGAAAAATGTCTATTTGGTGTATTATAAAAAGGTTTAGTGTCTACCTTTGAGAAACAAGGGGCCATTGAACATTAGCTATCCAAGGGAGGTTATCATTGTATGTAGCTTTGTTTGCTCCTTTTAGGAAAACTTAATAATGCTCTAGAATATGCAGTTAGCAAAGCTTTGGATTTCACAAAAGCCTGAATACATCTTTGATTGGTTATATATTAAAGGAAATAGCCCACAGCTTGGTGCCAGACAAGTGTAGAGCCCAACCAATTTGATCCTTAAGCAGGGAGAAGAATTCTAGTCATTATTAAAAGATTAGATTGTAAAATGTTGTAATTGTTTTAGCCTAAATTGATTTAAAGCTATTTTTTTAAATAAAACTATTTTTTAAAATTGTGAGGCAAGAAGAGAGTTTTCATTTTGACAACCTTCTTGCATTATGGTTTTCTTCAAGTCCTCCCACCCTACCCTGTGGCCTACTCTGTTTACTGTTCAAATCTGAATCATAATGTGCATCTGGAGGGATCCTGAATCATGTGACTGACTGAGTGTCTCTTGTCATTTATTTACGTTCTTTGAATTTCTAATTTTGATATAGTATTTGGTTATATCATGAAGAAACTTGTTCTTGCTCTTGACTGTTTAAGAGGTGGGTACATATGTAAAATTATTTTTTCTCTTTTTCATCTATACACAATTTTTTTTGTTTTGTAATTACAAAATGGAACAAAGAATGACAGCCACATTGGGCCTTGACTAAGATCCTTTTACTTGAAGGACCACTCCTATAATGAGTGATTTTTATTCAAGTGAATATTCATATATTTCTCTGACTCTAATTTGTATGAAATGACAGCCTGCAGACCATTTTGTTTGATTACAGTCCCTTCACCTTAATTATCTTTTATGTCTCTTTAAACTCCGGACTTGCTATATCCATCTTGACCCTCCCCCACATCTCTCTGTTTGTATTTTTTTTTTTTAATTGTAATTTTCCTCTTTTCTGTGGGCATTCACAGATTGTTTTTGGAGTTCATTAAAAAGGGAGTGTGTTGTCTGGGTAGAAAATTACATTTGCATGCTTGAGAGAGGCCTAAGGGTTTTTGTGGGGTTTGGCAAGGATCCTGGCTTTTTTTTCTTTTGGGAGGGAAGAATGAGAAAAGGGAGTAATAAGAAGAATGGATTTTTGGAGAAGAGAAAAGTAAGAATTATTGAGGTGATTTCTTCTGCTCCTATATTTTTCTTTCCATATTATGTACATCTGATTTTCTTTTTTTTTTTCTGCATGTATAAACCACTTGACTAACAATGGAACAGATTAGAAAGCTTTCTTAGAACTTTTTGAATTTTTTTGAATGCACAGTAGAGCTACAAAGCAGAAACCTTTCCTATGATAGTAATTGTACACTTACTAGTGAAGCTGGCAAGTTGCAACATATATATTTATATTTTGGGGGGGTGATAATTGGAGGTTTTATATAGGAAAATTGTTTCTTGAATTAATATGACATTTCATCTAAACTGGTATCTATATAGAAGTTCAGTGATGTTGGAATTAGAATTTCCCACTTTTAAAATTTAGGGTTTTTAAAAAGACTTTCATAATTTTATTTTAATTATTTAAAAATTTTTATTAAAGTATAGTTGGCATATTGTATTAGTTTCAGATGGTACAACATAGTGATTTGACATTTATATACCTTGTGATGTGATTACCACAGTAAGTCCAGTAATCATCTACCACTGTGCAGTTATCGACTATGTTCCCTGTGTAGTACACTACATTCATGTGGCTTATTTATTTTATAAATGGAAGTTTGTACTGCTTATTCCCCTTGACCTGTTTTACCTATCCCTCACCCCTCTTCTATCTAGCAACTGTCAGTTTGTTCTCTGTATCCATGAATCTGTTTCATTTGTTTGTTTTGTTTTTTTAGTTTCCACATATAAGTGAAATCATATGGCATTTGTCTTTCTATGTCTGACATACTTCACTTAGCATAATACCCACTAGGACCCTCCATGTTGTTATAAATGTCAAGATTTCATTCTTTTTTTATTGATGAGAAATGTTCCACATTATATATATATATGTGTGTGTGTGTGTGTACATTTTTATATAAATATATAGCAACTTGGGTGTTTAGTATATACTGTATTTTATTTAGCTATTTGTTGATAGACATATAAATTGCTTCTATATCTCGGTTATTGTAGATAATGGTTCAGTGAACATAAGGGTGCCTATATCTTTTTGAATTAGTGTTTTTATTTTTTCAGATAAATGCCCATAAGTGGAATTGCTGGGTTATATGGTAGTTCTATTATTAAGTTTTTGAAGAATCTCCATACCACTTTTTTTTTTAAATTCCCACCCCCACTACCACCCCCACTGCCACTTCCACCCCTGACCTATGGATATTTCTATCTCCCCTTAAGAATTAGATCTCTGAAGGCAGACGTCTCCTCCCACGCACTCGTGGCGACCCAGGGCCTGGAACAGATGGGACCTGGCACACCTAGGGCATGGACCATAGCTCCACTATAGGACTTTCTGCATGTAAAGCAGAAGTGCTAACCACTACTCTATGGACCCACCCCTCCATACTGTTTTCTGTCGTGGCTGCACCAGTGTACACAAGGGTTCCCTATTCTCCACATCCTCACCAACACTTATTATTTGTTGACTTTTTGATAACAGCTATTCTGACAGGCATGAGGTGGTATCTCATTGTGGTTTTGATTTTTATTTCCCTGATGATTAGTGTGATGTTGAGCATCTTCTCATATGTCTATTGGCCATCTGAATGTCCTCTTCAGAGAAATGTCTATTCAGGTCCTCTGCCCATTTTTTGATCGGGTTGTTTGTTTTTTTCAAGTTGAGTTGTATGAGTTCCTCAAATATTTTGGATATCAGCTCCTTATTGTATATATTTGCAAATATCTTTCCCCATTTAGTAAGTTGTCCTTTCATTTTGTTAATGGTTTCCTTCTCTGTGCAGATCTTTTTTTGTTTGATGTAGTCCCCTTTGTTTTTGCTTTTGTTACCCTTGTCCAAGGAGATAAACACCAAAAAGATAATGTTAAGACTGATGTCAAAGAGTTTATCCCTTATGTTTTCTTCCAGGATCTTTATGGGTTCAGGTCTTACATTTATGCCTTTAATCTATTTTTAGTTAATTTTTGGGTATGGTATAAAATAGTGGTCCAGTTTTATTCTTTTGCATGTGACTGCCCAGTTTTTCTAGCAACATTTATTGAAGAGACTGTCCTTTCCTCATAGTATATTTTTGTCTCCTTTGTTGTAAATTAATAGACGATGCATGCACGTGTGTATTTCTGGGCTCCCTATTCTCTTTGATCTATGTAGCTGTTTCTTTGCTAATTCCACACTGTTTTGATTACTATAGCTTTGTAATATGGTGCGTAATCAGGAACTGTGATACCTTCAGCTTTTTTCATCTTTCTCAAAATTGCTTTGGCTGTTCAGGCTCTTTTGTGGTTCCATACAAATTTTAGGATTATTCTATTTCTGTGAAAAATACCATTGTGATTTTGATAGGGATTGCATTGAATTTATATATTACTTTGGGTAGTATGAACATTTTAATAGTAGGAATTCCTCTAATCCATGAGAACAGAATATTTTCCTTTTATATGTGTATCCTCAATTCCTTTATCAGTATCTTATAGTTTTCATTGTATAGATCCCTCACCTCCTTGATTAAATTTATTTCTTGGTATTTTAATTCTTTTTAATGTAATTGCAAATGGGATTGTTTTATCAATTTCTCTTACCAATAGCTTTTTATTAGCATATAGAAATTACGCTGATTTACGTATTTTGATTTTATATCTTGCAACTTCACTGAATTGGTTTCTTAGTTTTTAACAGTTTTTCTTATGGAGTCTTCAGGATTTTCTACATGTAATATGTCAACGCAAATAGAGACAATTTTAATTCTTCCTTTTTTATTTGGATTTCTTTTTTTTCTTTTTTCTTTTTTTCTTTTTTTTCATTTTCTTGCCTGATTGCACTGGCTTGGCCTTACAGTTCTATGTTGAGTAAGAGTGGTGAGAGAGGACATACTTGCCTTGTTCCTGATCTTAGAGGAAAAGCTTTCAGTTTTTCATTGTCAAGTATGACATTAGCTGCAGGTTTGTCATATATGGCCTTTATTGTGTTGAAGTTTTTCCTATATACCCACTTCGTTGAAAACTTTTTTTTTTATTATTGTGAATGGATGTTGAATTTTGTCTCATGCTTATTTTGCATCTGTTAAAATGTTCATATGTTTTATTCTTCATTTTGTTAATGTGGTGTATCATGTTGAGTGATTCGCAGATGTTAAACCATTCTTGTATTCCTGGAATAAATTATACTTGATTATGGTGTATCATCTTTTTAATGTATTGTTGAATTCCATTAGCCAATAATTTGTTGAGGATTTTTACATCTATGTTGATCAGAAATATTGGCCAATAATATCCTGATTTATGTTGAGGTCGTTTCCTTCTATTCCCAGTTTATTGAGTGCTTTTTATCATGAAAGGGTGTTGAATTTTAACAAAAGCTTTTTCTGCATCAATGAGATAATCTTGTGGGTTTTTTCCCCTTTATTCTGTTAATTTTGTCTGTTATATTTGTTAATTTTCATATATTGAACCATCATTGTATTCCAGCAATAACTCCCACTGATCAGAGTGTATGATCCATTCAATGTATTGTTGAATTCCATTAGCTAATATTTTGTTGAAGGTTTTTACATCAATGTTCATAAGGGATATTGGTCTGTAGTTTTCTTCGCTTGCACTGTTTTTGTCTGGCTTTTGTATCAGGGTAATGCTGGCCTCATAGAATGAATTGGAAAATGTTGTGTTCAGAAATTTTATAAGCAAGAATATTAAAATTAATCACTAAAATTAAATTTTTAAAAATACCAGTGGTTTTTAACATTTGCTTCTTTAATATTTATTGCCAAGGTTGATTGTTTTTTTACTATAGAAGGAGAATATTAGAATTTCAGGTTAGTAAAGGAGGATATCAATGATATTTATTATAGATTCTTCATTTTTCTAGTTAGAAAATATCAATGCCTTATTGTTCTGAAATAAGAATAGGGTGGACTTCGGCCATTGTGAAAAATGTGATAACTCTGTTTTTATATATTGCCAATAAATAGAATTTTGATTTATCTTTCACCAGTTCTCTGGGTGCTACTTTAGCTGAAGGTATTATTTAAAAGGTTTCTCCTATTCACCTAGTATCTGCCTAAGAGTTTCACATAAGCCTATTTGATAGACTATTTCATTTGACAGTATCTTACTGTGAAAGAGAAACTCAGAGTAGCATTAATGTCATAATGAAGATTCGTCCAC
Source organism: Cynopterus sphinx (assembly GCA_030015415.1). Classification (NCBI taxonomy): domain Eukaryota; kingdom Metazoa; phylum Chordata; class Mammalia; order Chiroptera; family Pteropodidae; genus Cynopterus; species Cynopterus sphinx. The sequence continues at coordinate 101,273,439 of CM057387.1, forward strand.
TTCAATGCCGCAATTTATATTACCCAGATTATTTTGCCTTTTGCTAATACTTCATCTCTTAAAATGTTTTCCCCTAAAAACATGGCAAGTGTCAAACTTATTGAAAGTATGTCCTTAAAGGCACTAACATTTACTTATGAGTTTTTTGCTAAAAGGTGTTTTAGCTTTACCTTAGATGTAAGATCCCAATAGAGAATTTGAAGTACTCTAATTAAATTTTCTTCTCTATGTTATTAATGTAAGGCATGGCTATGTAGAGCCATAATATCACTGTTTTTGAAATATACTCGTGTGTCTCAAATGTTGGCATAATCAAGGCTTACACATATAGACAATGCGATTTATTAAATTATTGGAAAATACTCAGACATAATTTAGTATGTTGTTGTTTTTTCCTATTGCAAATAAATTCATTTCTTTTTTTCCGGGAACAACTAGGACCAGAAACTAAGCTCCTTAAAAAAAATAGCTCTTAATTTTAGAATAGTGTTAGATTTGGAGAAAAATTACAAAGATCATACAGAGAGTTCCCAAATAACCCACAGTTTTCTTTATTACTAACATGTTACATTCATGATACATTTGTCATAATTAATGAACAAATGTAACTAAAGTCCATACTTTATTCAGATTATTTAATTCTTACCTCATTTCTTTTTTCTGTTTCAGAATCCCATTCAGGATACCACATTACATTTAGTTTTCATGTGTCCTTAGGCTCTTCGAACTTTGACAGTTTCTCAGACTTACCCTTGATGACCTGGACAATTCTGATGAGTATTGGTCAAATAGTTTGTAAAATGTCTTTCATTTGGGTTTTCTCTGATTTTTTTTTATTATTAGACTGGGTTTATGGATTTTGGGAGGAAGACCATACAAGTAAAATGTTATTGTCATCACATCATGTCAAGGATACATATACATCATATTAACCTTGATCACTGAGCTGAGGTAGTACTTGTCAGGTTTCTCCACTGTAAAGAAACTTACCATACTGAACTCTTTGGAAGGAAATCACTATGTACAATTCATGCTTAAGGAGTGGAAAGTTATGTTCCATCTTTTTGTGGGCTGAGTATATAAATTATTTGGAATTCTGCATAGAAGAATATCCAATAATTTTTATATCAATATAGACTAATGGATATTTGTCTTATATTTGGGTTATAATCCAATAGTACTTGATTTTATTGTTTATATTATACCAACTTTAGCCGCTGGAAGCTTTTTCAGTTGGCTCCTTTATCCCTTTGACATAACCCATCATTTCAGATTTCTTTGAGCACTCATACTACATTACTTTTTTGTGTCATGGACCTTTCTTTTCCCATATTGGTCTTTTGCATTTGGGTTTAAAATTTTTTTCCCATTGCTTTTATTTTCTCTATGGAATTTACAACTATGATAAAATTACATTGTATGTGTTATGAATTCAGTGTATCGTTTATTAAATAAATCATTAAGATTGCTAGAAGGAAGTGTTAGCATTTCATACCCCTTTGTGAACTACAGTGTTTCAAGATTTCCTAAATAATGTTATGTATTTTATTTTTAAATTTTCTTATTTAATAAGGAAGTCCTAAGACTTCACATAATGGGAAGTCCCTCCAAGTTAGACAACTGGACAAGTAAAAAGTCGTGAAAAATGTAGGTGAATTAGAGGAGGACATGTATCTAAGGGACAGTGAGAATTGGTCATTTTGATGATATATTAAAAGTCAAAGGAAAAAGTGGTTTATAGCTTTTTTTCTTTTTAGTTTCTTATCAGGATTATTAAATTAACTAATCTTAACTCTTCTGTAGACATGTATCTTTTTGAAGACAAAAGACAGTTTTTCAAAAGGGCGTCATGTCAGATTATAAATGGAGACTATAAATCATGCAATTCAATTTTTTTAGGCATCCCATAAGCATAGAAAATTAAATCTTAAGTTTTGACTGATAATTTCAGTTTATTCTTCCTATAAAACTAAACCCTTAGAAAATATCAGTGATATTGTTTAATTTTTTATTATGGTAAAAAACATAAAATTTTACCTTATTAACAATTTTAAGTTCAGTAGTATTAAATATATTGACATTGTTGTGCAACAGATATCTAGAAATTTTTGTCTTGCAAAGCTTAAACTATACCCATTAAACATTAATTCCCTCTCTCCTTACATCAGTCCCTTGATGAACGCCTCTCTACTTTCCTGATTCTATGATTTCAACTACTTTAGATGCTTCATGTGTGTGGTATCAATACAATATATGTCCTTTTGTGACTGGCTTATTTTACTTAGTGTAATGTTGAGATTCATCCATGTTGTAGCTTGTGTCAGAATTTTCTTCCTTTTTAAGGATTTAATTGTATGTATGTACCATATTTTCTTTATCTGTTTATCTGTCAGTGAACATTTGGGTTGCTTCCTCCTCTTGGCTATTGTGAATAATACTGCTGTGAACTGCTGTGAACCCTTCAAGATCATACTTTGAATTCTTTTAGATATATACCCAGAAGTGGGATTGCTGGATAATGTAGTAATTGTATTTTTAGTTTTTTGATGAATGTTCACATTGTTTCCCATAATGGTTGTACCAGTTTATTTTCCCAAAAACTGTGTGCAGGGTTCCAGTTTCTCTGTATGCTCACTAACAATTGTTTTTTTTTTTTTCTGATAATGGCTGTTCTGATGGGTGTGAGGTGATATCTCATTTGTGATTGTTATTTGCATTTCTCTTATAATTAGTGAAGATGAGCACTTTTAATATGCTTATTGTATTTCTTCTTTGGAGAACTGTTTATTCAGGTACTTTGCTCATATTTTAATTGGGTCATTGTTGAGTTGTAGAAGTTCCTTATATATTCTGAATATTAACCCCTCATCAGATATATGATTTGAAAATATTCTTTCTCATTCCATACGTTGCCAAAAGGATTTAATTTCTTTTATTTCTAAGATTATTCTGGCTGCTGAGTAGAAAATGGATCAGTATAGACTATAGCAAGAGTATAGTAGGAAAATCAGTTAGCAGGCTTTTGCAGTAAACTAAACAGTAGATGATCAGGGTCTGTTAGTGCCAGTGGAGAAAAATGGAAGGAGTAAAGTAATATTTCGGAAGCTGAACGAACATGGTATAATAGATTGTATGTGAAAGATCAGAGAGAAGGAAAAGTTAAAGATGACTCCTAGATTTCTGGCTTGGGTACTTCAGTGAATGGAGCTGTCATTTCTTGAGACAGAGATTAGAGGGAAGCTGTGCTAGAAGTAGGGGTAGCAGAAGGCACAGGTTAAGATCAGTAATACAAGTATGTTAAATGTGATGTGGCAGTGAGGCATCTATGTGCCAACATCAAGTAGGCAGTTGAATATAAGGATTTCAAATTTAGAAAAGTATTCTGAACTATAAATATAAATAATGTTTGGAATAGTTAATGTATAACCTGGAGCTTCAGTATAAAACACACAGTTTAGAGTATAATTGAATAAAACACCTAGCATACTTGCATACTTCATTATAAGAAAACTTCCACTATTGTTATTTAACCTGAGCTTTGCTCTTGTTTAACAAGAATTCTAACTTGTCTTTTCACTTATAGGAATGAAAAACTAAGAGAAAGTACTGCTCACAGTAGTCTTCTACCACTAGGTCCCACTAGAGGCAATTTTTATTCTACCCTATTTCAGGTTTCAGTTACCTCCTAGCATCTTTCAGCATCCTGGCTTTTTCCAATCTAAATCAAAAAGGAAATGATTCTGCTTACATGTGCACTATTTTCCTAGGATTACCCTCTGTTGCTTTTTTCCAGCCTGGATGGAAACTTTCTCTTGAATTTTTCTCCTCTGCTTCCTGTCCTTTGAAGGCTGGAACTGTTATTAAAGCTAATTGGCTTTAGACACAAAAGATTATTCATTAACTTTTCTCAAAGACCCACAGCTCCTTCCAAGACTGATTCTAATTTTTTTTTTAAAGGACACATCTCTTTCTTTTCTTCTGAACAGACATTTTAGAATACATTTGAATAGAGCATGTACAATTTTTAAACAATTGCTTTATATGCCATGTTTAGTTAGAAAGTAAAAAGTTATTTTCCCATATAAACAATATTTAAATGGTGGATTGGTTTCCCCAGATAATTCTAAGGCCTTTTACACTTGTGTCACTTGGTATTTCATTTATAATTGACAGTATCTACACCCTGTTTTTTGGACAGAGTGACACATTTCCCGTAAGTTATTCTAGTATTGCAGAGAACAAGGACTGTACCTATAAGGCCCCAATAATTTGTTTAATTTTCTACACTAGCAGCATAGAATCATAGACTGTGTGAGCTAGAAGGGACTTTGGAGACAACACAATCCAAATTACTTAATTTTATGAATGAGAAAACTGAGAGCCAGAGTACCTAATGAGTTTTTCTCCTTACTTCTTCTTACCTCACATCACTGAAATTAGCATACATCAATACATCTTTTTAGAATGTCAGAGAAACTCCTTAATATCCATCAAGATTCAGTTCTGTGAAACTTTGTCAACCTTCATCTCTTTGGATATAGTTGGTCACTCCAATCACTGTGTTCTCTCCATACATAACTTTAATAGCACTAGTTAGCCACAAGTTGTTTGTCTGTGCAGGTCACCAAACATCGTGATACTTTAGTTTGTTCATCCATAAAAAATATAATAACAATAATACAGTCATGCACCATATAATTAAACTTTGGTTAGTGACCCACTGCACATGCAGTGATGGTTCCATAGATTATAATGGAGCTAAACAATTCCTGTTGCCTATTGAGGTAACCATTATATATTGCAGCACAACTCAATACTCGTTTGTGGTAATGCTGGTGTAAATAAAGCTAAAAATATAGCACATACAATTATGTACTTGATAACAGTATTTGATAATGATGGTAAATGACTGTTACTGATTTATGTATTTACATACCACACTTTTTATTATTTTAGAATATACTCTTTCGACTTGAAAAAAAGGTTTGTTGTAAACAGTATGTTGTGTTATACCAGCACAGCCTCATACATCTCATGTTTACCGTGACTCTTGTTTGCATCATCTTCTTTGTGCTTGAGTTAATCTTGTATTATTTTACAAATTTAGTGTAGCCTAAATGTACAGTGTTTATAAAGTCTACAATAGTGACAGTAATACCCTCACCACTCACTCACTGACTCACCCACAGTAACTCTAAGTTCTGCAGGCTCAATTCATGGTACGAGCCCTATATAAGTATACCATTTTTTGTCTTTTATACCATATTTTTACTGTACTTTTTCTGTATTTAGAGGCACACTTAGCTACTGTGTTATAATTGCTCTTGAAACTATTACAATATAATGGTAGATCTACAACATTATGCATTTGTCAAACTAATAGAACTTTACACTCGAAGAGTGAATCTTAATGTAAATTATGAACTTTAAGTAAATGTCAGTATTTTGGGGAGCCTAGTTCTGTGTTTCCTATTCTGTCCCATAAGTCTTTGTGTCTATCCTTCCCATACCACACCATCTTGATTACTATAGCTATATAGCAAGTCTTAAAATAGACTGTTTCCTCCCAATTCTTATTTTTTATTTCTTTTTCTTTTTAAAAGTTTTTTCTTATTTATTTTTATTAAGTTTATTGAGGTAGCATTGGTTAATACAATTATATAATTTCAGGTGTACATTATAATTTGACATCTGTATATTCTATTGTGTGTTTACCACCCAAAGTTAATTTCCTTCAGTTACTATATATTTGATCCCCTTTACCCACTTCAACCTTCCCCTACCACCTTATATTTGACCCCCTTTAACCCACCCCCTACCCTCTGGTAACCACTAGTCTATAGTTCATGTCCATGAGTCTTTGTCCTATTCATTTGTTGCTTTTAGTGTGATTTTCAAATCTTTCTGACTGGCTTATTTTGCTTAGCATGATTATCTCGAGGTCCATCCATGTTGGCGCAAATGGCAGTATTTCGTCTCTTCTTATGACCAAGTAATATTCCATTGTATATATTCCACAGCTTCATTAGCCAATCATCTATCGTAGGACACTTTGGTTGCTTCCATGTCCTGGCCACTGTGAATAGTGCTGCTATTGGTGTGCAAATGAGTTATAGATTTTCAAATCTTTGGGGTAAATACCCAGTAGAGGGATTGCTGGATCCATTATTAGTTTTTTGAGGAACCTCCATACTGTTTTCCATAGTGGCTGTACCAATTTGTATTCCCACCAGCAGTGTATGAGGGTTCCTTTTTCACCACATCCTCTACAACAGTTGTCCTGTATATTATAGCTATTAAAACAGGTGTGAGATGGTATCTCATTGTGGTTTTGATTTGCATTTCCCTAACAGCTAGCGATGTTGAGCATCTTTTCACATATTCGTTGGTCATTTTTATGTCCTCTAGAGAGAAGTGTCTGTTCAGGTCCTCTGCCCATTTTTTGATTGGGTTATTTGTTTTTTTTTTTGTTATTATTGAGTCATATGAGTTATTTGTATATATTGGATAATAGGCCCTTATTGAAGATGTTCCTTCCAAATATATTCTCTCATTTGAATGGTTGTCTCTTTACCTTGTTGGTGGTTTCTTTTGCTGAGCAGAAGCTTTTTAGTTTGATATAGTCCCATTAATTTATTTTAGCTTTACTTCCTTTGCCTTTGATGTCTGATTCATAAAATCCTCTGAAGTCCAAGGTCCTTGAGTTTAGTTCCTATGTTTTCTTCTATGCCTTTTATTGTTTCAGGTCTTATCTTCAGGTCCTTAATCTATTTTGAGTTAACTTTGGTGTGCGATGATAGAGAACAGTCTAATTTCATTCTTTGCAGGTGGCTTTCCAGTTTTGCCGGCACCACTTATTGAAGAGGCTTTCCTCTCTCCACCACATGTTTTTGGCTTTTGTATCAAAAATTATTTACCCATATAAATATGGGTTTACTTCTGGACTCTCGATTCTGTTCCACTGGTCCGCGTGTTTCCTTTGCTGCCAATTCCATGCCATTTTGATTACTGTCACTTTGTAGTATAATTTGAAGTCGGACAGAGTGATGCCTCCAGCCTCATTCTCTTTTCTCAGGATGGCTTTGGCAATTAGGGTCTTTTGTGCTTCAATACAAATCTGATGATTTTTTGTTCTATTTCTTTAAAAAATGGTGATGGGATTTTGATGGGGGCGGGGGGTAAGGATTGCTTTAAATCTGTACAATACTTTAGGTAATAAGGTCATTTTAACTATGTTGATTCTTCCAGTCCAAGAACACAGAATATCTTTCCATTTCTTTGTATCTTCTTGATTTTTTTAATAGGGTCTTATAGTTTTTATTATGTAGGTCCTTCGCATGTTTCATTAGATTTATCCCTAGGTATTTTATCCTTTTTGTTGCAATTGCTAAAGGAATTGCTTTTCCACCTTTTTTTCTGACACTTCGTTATTAGAGTATAAACACTATGGATTTTTGAATGTTGATTTTGTATCCAGAGACTTTACTGTTTTTGCTTATTGTTTCTAGTAGTGTTCTTATGGAGTCTTTAGGGTTTTCTATATAGAGAATCATGTCAACCACAAATAGTGACAGTTTGACTTCTTCGTTTCCTATTTGGATGCCTTTTACATCTTTCTCTTGTCTGACTGCACTTGCTAGGACCTCCAATGTTATATTGAATAAGAGTCGCGATAGTTGACAGCCTTGCCTTGTTCCTGATCTTAGAGGGAAAGTTTTTAGTTTTTCTCCATTAAGTGGAGAAAAAGTCTGAGGGCTTGTCATCTATGGCTTTTACTATATTAAGGTATTTTCCTTTGTTAAGTATTTTGATCATAAGTGGGTGCTGTATCTTGTCGAAGGCTTTTTCTGCATCTATTGATAAGATCATATGATTCTTATTTTTTAATTTGTTTATGTGGTGTATCACATTAAGCAACTTGTGTACGTTTAACCATCCCGGTGCCTCTGGGATGAAGCCCACTTGGTTGTGGTGTATAGTCTTTTTAATATGTTGCTGTATTCGTTTCACTAGTATCTTATTTAAGATTTTTGCATCTGTGTTCATAAGAGATATTGGACTGTAGTTTTCTTTTTGTGTGTGTTGTTGTTACCAGGTTTTGGTATCAGGGTAATATTGGCCTCATAAAATGGGATGGGAAGTATTGCGTCCTCTTTGATTTCTTGGAAGAGTTTGAGGCAAATAGGTATTAAATGTTCTTTGAATGTGTGGTAGAATTCACTGGTGAAGCCATCTGGTCCTGGACTTTTACTTTTTGGTAGGTTTTTGGTGGTTGTTTCAATTTCCATACTGCTCATCAGTCTAGATTTTCCAGTTCTTCTAGAGTCTAGGAAGGTTGTATTGTTCTAAGTACTGGTCCCTTTCTTCTAGGTTATTAAATTTGGTGTTATATACTTTTTCATAGTATTCTTGTATGATGCTTTGTATTTCTGCAGTGTCTGTCATAATTTCCTGTCTTTCATCCCTGCTTTTGTTTATTTGTATCCTTTCTCTTGGTTCTTTAGTGAGTCTAGCCAGGGGTTTGTCAATTTTATTAACCTTCTCTAAGAACCAGCTGTTTCCTGCATTTATTTTTTCTATTGTTTTTTGTTGTTTCCAATTTCATTTATTTCTGCTCTAATTTTGATGATTTCTTTCCTTCTGCTGACTTTAGGCTTTATTTGTTCTTCCTTTTCTAGTTTTTTGTTTGTTTGTTTGTTTGTTTTATGACGAAGCATTGGGTTGTTTATTTGGGCTTGTTCTTGTTTTTGGAGGTAGGCCTGTAATGATATGAGCTCTCATCTTATGACCGCTTTTGCTGTGCCCCAAAAGTTTTGATATGTTGTACTATCATTATCATTCATTTCTATGTATCTCTTGATCTCTTTTTATTTATTCTCTGACCCAGTAATTCTTTAGTAGTATGTTCTTTAATCCATGTATTTGTGGTTCTTTCTGCTTTCTTTTTACAGTTGATCTCTAGTTTCAGAGCATTATGATCAGAGAAAATGGTTGATATGAATTCGACTCTTATATTTGTTGAGGCTATCTCTGTGTCCCAGTATGTGGTCAATCCTTGAGAATGTTCCATGTGCACTAGGGAAGAATGTATAAGCAACTGTTTTGGGATGGAAGGCTCTGTAAATGTCAATTATGTCTAGTTGGTGTAATGTACATTTAAGGATGTCATTTCCTTATTGATTTTCTCTTTTGATGATCTGTCCGTTTCTGACAGTGGGGTATTTAGGTCCCCTACTATGATAGTGTTTTGGTCTGTTTCTTCCTTTAGTTCTGTCAATAATTGCTTTACATATTTTGGGGCTCCCTGACCGGCAGCATAGATATTAATAAGTATTATGTCTTCTTGGTGCATGATTCTCTTTGTCGTTATGAAGTGTCCCTCAGTATCCTTCTTTACCTTTTTTATTATGAAGCCTGTTTTGTACTACTACTCCTGCTTTTCTATGAATGCTGTTTACTTGAAATATCATTTTCCAGCCTTTCACTTTGAGTCTATATTTATTTTGGAGTTAAGATGTGTCTCTTAGAGGCAGCATATAGTTGGGTTTTGTTTTTTTGATCCATTCTGCAACTCTGTTGCCTTTTTTTTGGTGAGTTCAGTCCATTTATATTTAGTGTGATTATTGAAACATGAGGTCTTCTTATAGTCATTTTATGTTTTGTATTCTGGTAGCTCAGTGTTTCTATTGCTTCCTTGTCCTTGTTTTCTGTTTTCTTTATTTTGGTGGACTTTTGTGGGTTTCACCTCTTGTTCTTTTTGTTTTATGTTATACTTTGGTTTTGAATCTTTGGTATGTGGTTACCATTACGAACATGAAAAGTATATATATATGTATATATTTGTATATATACATATATATAACACACACACACACACACACACACACTGTTGTCCATTTTCTTTTGCACATGTCTTATCTCCATTCCCCTTTGTGAATTTGGATCTTTGAATCCTCCACTTTTCAGTCATTGTTGTCTCAATTTGTCCCTATGTATGCTGAACATTCATTACTATTTCGCTGTAGCAATTCTCTTCTTATTACTTAATCTTATAATGCCTTGTTCTTAGTAATGGTTGCACTCCTCTGCTTCTATTTGCCTGTTAGTCACTTTACTCCTAATTAAGTGTATGTGTGTGTGTGTGTGCGCGCGCGCGCGTGTGTGTGTGTGTGTGTATTTAGGTCATTTTGTTTTAGGTGAGCTGACCCCTTTCAATATTTCCTGTAGTACAGGCCTTGTAGTAGAGAATTCTCTCAATTTTTTTTTATGTCTGGGAAGGTCTTAATTTCTCCTTCATATCTAATGGAGAGTTTACCTGGATACATTATTCTAGGCTAGTAGTTCTTTTCACTTAATAGTTTAAATATTTGATTCCATTCCTTTCTGGCTTATGAATTTTGTGCTGGAAGTCTGAGGATAATCTAATCGGTTTTCCTTTATAAGTTACTTTTTTCTTCTCCCTGGCTGCCCTGAGAACTCTATCTCGGGCCTTGATTTTTGATAACTTTAATACAGTGTGTCTTGGTGAAGGCTCTTTTGGGTTGAGATAACTAGGTGTTCTGCTGACTTCTTGAATTCCAAGCTCCAGCCCATTTCTTAGATTTGGGAGATTCTCGTCCACTATTTGTCTAAAAATGCTTTTTAGTCCCTGCTCCTTTTTCTCACCTTCGATAATGCCCATTATTTTTATGTTTCCTCTTCCGATGGTATCAGCTAATTCTTGTATTTCTCTTTCATTATTTTTCATTCTTTGCTTTCTCTCTTCTTACTGATTTATTTCTAGATTTCTGTCTTCAATATCACTGATCCTTTCCTCCATTTGGTTGACCCTATTTCCCAAGCTTGCTATTTCATTTTTCAACTCTTGCAGTGTGTTTTTTTCTCTCCAAATGATCTATTCTGTTCTTTTTGAGGGTTTCATTCTCCTTGCCCTGCTTATCTATGTTTATGTTTATGTTTTTTCAATTCCTGAAATTGTTGATATGACTCCTTTTGGAACTCACTGAGTTTTTTCAGAGGTACCATCCTGAATTCTCTGTCATTTAAGATACATATTTCTATGTCTATATACTTATTTTCTGAAGCTTTTTCTTTCTTGCTAAGATGCCTTGTCATCTTCGTTGTTCATGGTGTTTAATTGACTATTTCTCTGCCTGGGCATTAATGAAAGTGTATTCTGGTGTTTTTCCTGAAAGAAAATTTATTATATAAATTAAAGGTCTCTCTTTAACCTACTGCAAAGAAGGTGCTTTTCTTTTGGTTTCCAGTAGGTGGCGTCTAAGCCTCTTGAATCCCTGATTTACATAAAGTCTTAATAATGCCTTTTTAATTTTCTTGTAGATATATAATCACACTTGCTACCTTTAGTTTCAGTCCCTGTTAGTGTTAGCAAGTGTCTCAGCAGCGTTTGTTTCCGAGATTCCCCTGGGGCTCCACAGTGAACGGTCTCTGAGGGTATGGGGGAAGGGCCCTCTGAGTTGGGATTTAGGGGCTGTGGCTCAGCCTTGGTTTTTCAACCATGGCTGGCAAAAATCAACTGTTGTTTGTCTGTGTTCCCATCCCGCTTCTCTGCTTTCTTCCCTGCCCTAATGACTGGGCCCTGCCGCTGTCAACGGTGGGGAGCTCATAGCTTTCTCAGGAGGGCTATTCAGGGAGTTCAGGGAAGGAAATCACGGCTCTTTCTCCCCTCCCCCTCCCCCTCCTGCAGGTAGCTCCTGTGCTGCAAGAGGCAGATTCTTTATTTCTCCCAGACCACCACTGACCTGTGGTAGCTCTTATGCTCAGATCCCAGGCTCAGGCATGTTGGTGTTTAGTTTGGGTGTTTTTTGTTGTTTCAGATGTTCAGCTTATTGTTGTTTCCAGGGGAGAGAACTGGGGATGTCTCTCATTCCACTGTTTCCAAAGATCCCCATTTCCCAATTCTTATTTTTTAAAATTGTCCTTTTGCCTTTACATATAAGTTTAGAATAATCTTATCTATATCTACAAAAAATTTTGCTGGGATGTTGATGGGAATTGCATTAATTGCATTTAGAAAGAATTGATGCCTTTACTTGGTTAAGTCTTGTAAATCATGAACATTGAATCTGTTTATTTAGATCTTCTGTGTTTCACCAGTGTTTTGTAGTTTTCGGCATACAAGTCCTACATGTTTTATTAGATTTACACATACGTTTATCAGCGATTTAAAGTAGTATTGTATTTTTACTTTTGGTTTCTAATTGTTCATTGCTAGTATATAGAAATATAGTTGCTGGTATATAGAAATATAGTTGATTTTTATATGTTTATCATGTGTTCTGTGACATTGCTGACCTCTCTCATTCAACATTACTCTGTAGAATAAGAGTGATGAGAACCTACATTTTACCTTATTTCCTATCTTAGGGGAAAGCATTCATTCTGCCACCATTAAGTATAATGTTAGCTATCACTTTTTTTGTAGGTGCTGGGATTACATTGAGAAATTTCTCTATTTCTGCATTTATTCTGAGAGTTTTTATCATGAATGTGTGTCTGATTTTATCAAATGCATTTTCTGCAACAGTTGATATAATTGTGTGTGTGTTTTTTTTAGATTGTTAGCATGGTGATTACATTGACTTATTTTCAAATATTGAATCATTTTCAAATATTGAATCAGCTTTGCATCCCTAGAATGAACTCTACTTGGTCATGGTGTATAATTCTTATATTTTGCTAAATTCTATGTGTTCATGCTTTGTTAAGGATTTTTGTCTTATTTATGAGGTATATTGATCTTTAGCTGCCTTTTTTGTTACTGTCTTTGGTTTTGGTACCAGGATAATACTAACTTAATAAAATAATTTGGGAAGTGTTCCCTTTTCTTACATTTTCTATAAGATTGTTAAATTTATGTTAATTTATTTTTAAACTTTTGGTAGAATTCTTCAGTAAAATCGTCTGAGCATAAAGACTGCTCTTTGAGAGTTTGAAAAATACAAATTCAATTTCCTTAACAATTTTAGGGCTATTTTAGTTACCTGTTTTATAGTGGATGAGTTTTGATAGTTTTTACTTCAGAAATTGTTTTATTACATCCATGTTGTCAAATTTATGTCATATTATTTCTTTGTTATCCTTTTAATATTTGCAAATTCTGAAGTAATATCGCATTTTATTGCTCATATTGCTATTGTGTCTTCTTTGTCTTCTTTTTTAGTCTTGCTAGAGATTTGTCAATTTTATTCATCTTTCAGTGAACCAGCTTTTAGCTTTATTGATTTTTCTCTATTGTTTTTCTGTTTCAGTTTCATTGATTTCTGCTTTTATCTTTATTATTTCCTTCTTTCTGCTTGGTTTGGATTTATTTTACTCCATTTTTTCTAGATGCTTATTTTATTTTAGATTTTTCCTCTTTTTTTTTTTTTTAAAGTAAATGTTACAGGCTATAAATTTCCCTCTCAGTATTGCTTTAGCAGTATTCCAAAAAGAGTTTTTATATTTCCATTTGTATTCAGTTTGATGTATTTTAAAATTTCTCTTAAGATTTCTTCTTTAACCAATGGATTATTTAGAAATATGTTGCCTAGTTTCCAAGTATTTGGTGATTTTCCTGTTATCTTTCTGTGATTGATTTCTAGTTTGCTTTTATTTTAGTCAAGGGACACTGTTTAATTTCAGTTTTTAAAACTTTAATGAAATTTGCTTTATGGCCTAGAAATGGTCTATTTTGGTATATGTTTCATGGATACTTGAAAAAAAATGTTTATTCTGTTATTTTTGGGTGGAGTATTTTATAAATGTTAATTATATTGTGTTGGTTGATGGGGTTGTTGAGTTCTTCTAGATCCTTGTTGATTTTCTGACTAGTTCTATCAATTCCTGAGGGAGGGATATTGATTGTAATTGTGGATTTGTCTATTCTTTCTGTTCAGTCAAGTTTTGCTTCACATATTTTGCAGCAGGTTGTTTGGTTCATACCAATTTAGGGTTGCTATGGATGGATTTACTTCTCTATCATTAAGTAATATCCCTCTCTGTTTCTAGTAATTTTCTTTGCTCTGAGGTATACTTTATCTGATATTAATATAGCTACTCCTGCTTTCTCTTGATTAATAGCTGATAAATCTTTTTCTATCTTTTTAGAGTCAGCCTACTTATATTGTTAGAAGTGGGTTCCTTCTACACAGGATATACTTGAGTAATGTTTTTTTTTTTTAATTTACTCATCTCTGTCTTTTAATTAGTACATATAGACTATTTACATTTAATATAGTTATTGGAATGTTGTGATTTAATTTCATTTTATTTTTAGTTTTCTGTTTTTACTGTTCCATTTCTCTGTTTTCTTATGCCTTTCTTTCTCTGAGAGTTACTTGAACATTTTTTAGCATTCTATTTTTATTTATTTGTATTGTTTTTGAGTGAATCTCTTTATATAGTTTTTATAGGAATTGCTCTAGGTTTTATATTATAGATATAACATTTTATCACTTTGAGTACTTCTCTTTTCATCTCTTACCTTCCCCATTTATATTATAATCATTTTAATATTTTCCTCTGCATACATTTAGAAGCACATCAGACAGTGTTATAATTTTTTCTTCAAGCACCAAACATAATTTAGAATACTCAGCAGAAGGGGAAAGCCTTTTTTCATTTATCCATATTTTCATTTGCTGCATTATAAGGTCCCTTTTTAAAAATCATTTTCTTTCTGTTTAGAGAACTTTCTTTAGGTATTCTTTAGAGTAAGTCTTCTGGGGACAGATTCTCTTAGTTTTACTTCATCTGAGAATGTTTTGATTTCTTTTTCATTTCTAAAGTATATTTTTACTGTATATAAAATTCAGGGTTTACAATTGCTTCCTTTCAACAACAGAAAAATATTGTGCCACTTCCTTCTGGCCTCCACTGTTTCTGATGAGAAATCTGCTGTCATTTGAATTGTTTTTTCCCTATAGGTAAGGTGTTGTTTCTTAGCTGCTTTTAAGACATTTTTTTCTTTTCAGAAATTTGATATATCATGATGTGGATATCTTTGGATATAATCTTATTTGGAGTTTTCTCAGCTTCTTAAATTTACAGGTTTATATTTTTTGCTAAGTTTGGGAAATTTTCAGATATTATTACTTCAGTACTTGTGCTTTTTTTTCTCTATATGAGATTCCAGTGATGTTAGATCTTTTGTTCCCTGTAACTGTTTGGTGTGTTGGGGTTTGTTTCACTTTATATTTTTTTCTGCTTTTCGAATTGGGTAATTTCTGTTAGTCTATCTTCAAGTTTACTGGTTATTTTCTCTCCTCTATTCTGCTATTAAGTCCATCAATTGATTTTTTATTTCAGTTATTGTATTTTCCAGTTTTAAAATTTCCACTTGGTTATTTATATCTTCTATTTCTTCCTGAAAGTTTTTAATTTTAAAAAATTTGTTTTGATAGTATTTGTAATTGTTCTTTGAAGTGTTTTTGTATTGGCCCCTTTATGATTGTTAAATAACTTTAATGGCCCTGTCATTTTGGTATTAATGTCTATTGAATTTTTTGTTTTAAATTGAAGTTGAGAAATTCCTGCTTCTTTGTATGATGAGTAATTTTCAGTTGGAAATTGGACATTTTGGGTGTTATAAGACTCTGGATTTTATTAAAGCCTTCTGTTTCATCTCGCTTCCTCCTACACTGCTGTGGCAGTGATAGGAAGGGAGCTGCCTCATTATTGACAGATGGGAGTAGAAGTTCAGGTTCCTCACTTGGCCTCCACTGATACCATACTGGCTTAAAAGATTAGGAGTGTCTAATTACTGTTCTCTATGTGACCTCTACTGATGTCAAGGAGGGAGGGGTGGTGGTGTTGTTACATTGGGTTGAGTTGGAAGTCCTGATCCTTCACTATGCTTCATCTGATACCACTCTAAGAGGGAGAGAAGGGCCCAGGGCAGGGACAATTTTTACAACCTAAAGGATGTAGAAGTCTCCCCATTCAATCTTTTCTGGTGGGGGTTGAGTCACTGTTTTCTCTGTGGTGTTTGTGTGGAGTAGAGCACTTATTGCCTAAAAGTGTTTTGTTTTACTAGTTGACCCTTTTCTGAATTTTTGGCTGAAGGGAATGGGTTTTGTTGGGGGATTTTTTTTTTTTTTTTTTTGCCTGTATCATTGGCAAATGGGCTGCCGGCTTCATCAGCTCCAACTCTGAGATGTGAGAAGCAAAAAGAAAACCCAGGGAACTCACCACCATGTCATACTTGAGTCCCAATGTCTCTAGCTATTCTAGAAAACACTTAAGGAAGAAATAATACCAATTCTACACAAACACTTGTAAACATTTGAAGCTAGCATTACCCTGTTATCAAAACCAGACAAAGACATCACAAGAAAAGAAAACTATAGATCAATATCACTCATGACCAAAGATACAAAAATTATGAACAATGTTTTAGCAAATCGAACCCAGCAATATATGAGAATGGTAATGCATCACGAACAAATGGGATTTTTCTCAGAATGCATTTAACATTTAAAAATTAATAAATGTAATTCACCATAGTAACAAAATTCAATGGTGCAGATAAAGCATTTGACAAAATCTAACATTCTTAATAAAATCTAAAAATAGTGAAAAGTGATTACCTTCCACTTATTCTGTGAAGCCAGCATTATCCTTACAACAAAATTAGACAAAAATGTTACAAGAAAACTACAGACCATTATCTGTCATGAACATAGATGCAAAAATTCTAAACAATTTTAACAAATTAAATTTAGCAGTATATTAAAAGGAAAATATAGTATGACTAAATGAGGTTTCTTCCAAGGATGCAGGGTTGATTTAATGTTCAGTTCCACTTCTAGGTATATACCTGTCTTTGTTTGGGCTGCTCAAATCAAGGTGTTAGCACGGTCAGGTTCTGGTGATGGCCCTCTTCCAAGATGACTTCTCTTTGTATCTTCACATGGTGGTAAGGGCAATGGATCTCTCCAGATCCTTTTTTATAAGGGCACTAAATCCATTCCTGAGTCTGGAGTCTTGCCCCCATGACCTAATCACTTCCCAAAGTCCCCGCCTCCTAATACCATCACCTTAGGTATTAAGTTTTCAATATACGAATTTTGTGTAGATACAAACATTTAGCCTACAGCAATGCCTAAGGAAATTGAAAACATGTTCACACAAAAACTTGTACATGGATGTTCATAGCAGCATTAGTCATAGTAGCCCAAAAGTGCAAACAACCCTAATGTCTATAAACTGATGAATAATTAAACAAAATATGGCATATCTATATAATAGAATATTATTTAGCAGTACGAGGAATGAAGTGGGCACTATCAGGGGAGTGAAAACACAACCCACAGAGTGAGGGAGAATATTTACAAAGCATACATCTGAAGAGGGCTTAATATTTAGAATATATAAAGAACTGTGACTCAACAACAACAACAACAAAAACAAATTTTAAAATGGGGAAAGGTTAAAACAGACATTTGTTCAAAGAAGATATACAAATGGCCAATAAGCACATGAAAAGATGCTCAATATCATTAGTCATTAGGTAATTGCAAATGAAAACGATATCAGATAACACCACACACCCGTAAAAATGACAATAATAATAATAATAATAATAATAATAATAATAAGAAGAAGAAGAAGAAGAAGAAGAAGAAGAAGAAGAAGAAGAAGAAGAAAGAAGAGGAGGAGGAGGAGGAGGAGGAGGAGGAGGAGGAGGAGGAGGAGGAGGAGGAGGAGAAGAAGGAGAAGAAGAAGAAGAAGAAGAAGGAGGAGGAGGAGGAGGAGGAGGAGGAGGAGGAGGAGGAAGAAGAAGAAGAAGAAGAAGAAGAAGAAGAAGAAGAAGAAGAAGAAGAAGAAGAAGAAGAAGAAGAAGAAGAAGAAGATAAATGTTGGTGAGGAAGTGGGGAAATTAGAATCTTAATACATTGTTGGTAGGATTATAAAATGGTACGGTCACTATGGAAAACAGTTTGGTGGTTTCTCAAAATATTAAACATAGAATTGCCATATGAGCAACAATTCCTTTCCTAAGTATTTATCCCAAAAAATTAAAAACAAGAACTCAGAAAATAATGGAGTTGTATTCCTGTTGCACACCATGTATGTAACAAAAGTTAAGGCAAATGGATCGTTGAGCTAAATATAAAAGCTAAAATCATAAAACTCTTAGAAAACATGGGTAGGCATAAATACCTGGGATATAGACCTAAAGCAAAAGTGAAAAACAAAATAATAGATTAATTGAAGTTAGCTACAGTTTAAAATTTTGTGCTTCAAAGGATACCACCAAGAATGAGAGTAAATATTTATAAATCATATATTTGATAAAGGATCTCTATCTAGAACATATAGATAACTTACAACTCAGTAATAAAAAGACAACATGATGATCTTAATATACATTTCTCCAAAGAAGATATAAAAATGGCCAATAAACATGAAAGAATTCTCAACATTATTAGTTTTCAGGGAAATGCAATGATTACAACTTGATACATACTGAAATGGTTATACTCCAAAAGACAACAAGTGTTGACAGGGATGTGGAGAAATTGAAACCCTTACAAAATGCTGATAGGAATGTCAAAGGGTGTGGCTGTTTTGGAAAAAAAAAGTTTGGCAGTTCCCCCAAAAGTTAAATATAGAGTTACTGTATGATTCAGCAATTCTACTATGTCTACAGAAAAAGTTGCACGATAATGTTTATACCAGCATTATTTTTAATAGTACAATAGTGGAATCAACCTAAATGTTCATCATTGGATGAATGGATAAATAAAATAAAATGGATGAATTTGGAACTAAAAAAAAAATGAAGTATTCACACATGCTACACCATGGATGACCCTTGAAAACATTATTCTGAGTGAAAGAAGCCAGTCACAGAAGACTATATACTATATCATTCCATTTGTATGAAATGTCCAAAATATCCAAATCTATAGAGGCATTAAGTAGATTAGTGGCTGCTAAGAGCTGGGGAGGTAGCGGAAGGATTGAGGATTGATTGCTAATGGGTACAAGATTTTTTTGGGGGGGACAGCAAAAATTTTCTAAAGTTAGATTGTGATGATAGTTGCACAATCTGTGAATATACTAAAAATCATTGACTTGTACATTTAAGTGGATAAATTGTACAGTATGTGAATTATGTCTCAGTAAAGCTGTTTTAAAAAATAAAAAAATTAAAATAAAAACAAGGATCCAGATTCTTGTACATTAGTGTTTATGGCACCATAATGTACAATAACTAAAAGGTGGAAACAACTCAAATGCCTATCACCTATTAAATGGAAAAACAAAATATAGCATATTCATGCAATCAGAAGTTATTTGAAATATTGATACATGCTATAATATGAATAAACAGTGAAAACATGCTAAGTGAAATAAACCAAACAGGAAATAACAGATATTGTACAGTTCCACTAGTTGGAGTATACAGAGTAAGCAATTTCATAGAGATAGAAAGTAATATAGAGAATACCAGTGGTTGTGGGAGTGAGGAATGGTGAGTTGCTATTTAATGAGTAGAGAATTTCTGTTTGGGATGATGAAAAGTTCTGAACATAGATAGTGGGGTTGGTTGCCCAACATTGTGAATGTATTTAATGACACTGAATTGTTTTCTTTAAAATGGTTAATTTTATGTTATGTGAATTTTACCTCAGTTTAAAAAAAATTTTAAAGGGATAAACAAGGAATGAAGTATTATATCTTAAAACAAGAATGAACCTTGAAGACATGCTAAGTGAAAGACACAAAAGTCATGTACTATGTGATTCTTTTGATATGTAGTGTCAAGAATATGCAAATCCATAGACAGAAAATAGATCAGTAATTATCAGAAGATCAAGGCAAGACAGAATTGGGACTGCCTGCTAACACGTACAGGATCTCCTTTGCAGGATGATGGAGATATTCTGGAATAAGTTAATAACAATGATTATATAACATAATATATTAAAAACCACTGAATTATACACTTTAAAAGGGTAAACTTTGTATTATGTGAATTATATCTCAATACAACATTTTTAAAGAATACAAAGTATAAGTCAATTAAAATATATGTAAAAACTTAATCAATGTAATTCACCATATTAAAAAAAACAAAAAAGGAACACCATATGACCATCTCACTAGATTAAGAAAAAGCATTTGACAAAATTTGATATCTTCATTAAAAACACTCAGAAAACTAGGAATAGATCATGACTCTTTTAAAAATGAATTTAAATTCAGTTTAAAGAAGAGAAATTATATTGCAGAAAGCTATAGAACCCATAAATGCAAAATTCATGATTTAAATATTCTAAAGATGCTTAGGGAGTCTCTATAAAGAAATATAAATGAGGAGGAATATTCCAGCATCTAAAGACCCACTAATTTATTTATTTTTTAGCTGTACATTTTATTTATTATTAAATAAATGTACTTATTTAAATTAGTTCCAAGTATACTGTACATTGGTTAGACATCTATATTATTCATAAAATGATTCCCCCAATTGCTCCATCTCTCCCCTGGCCCTCCACTTAGCCATCATTTTAATGCTAACTATATTCCCTGTGCCATGCTCCCTATCTTCATGCCTATCAACTACTAATTTGTACTTCTTTAATCCTTCACCCCATTCTCCCAGACTTTTAACCCCTTCCCCTCTGTCCGTCACCAAATTGTCCACACTATTTGTGAGTCTGTTTTTGATTAGTTTGTTCTTTTTGTTCCTTAGATTCCACATATAAGTGGAATCATATGGTATTTATCTTTCTCTGACTTATTTCACTCAGTATAATAACCTCTAGGTCCATCCATGTTGTTGCAAATGGTAAGATTTCATTTTTTTTAATGGCCAAGTAATTTTCCATTGTATATATGAACCATAATTTCTTTATCCAGTCATCTGTTTATGGGCATTTAGGTTGCTTCCATATCCTGGCTATTGTAAATTGTGCTGCCATGAATATTGGAGTGCACAGATCTTTACAAAGTATTGTTTTGGTTTTCTTTGCCTAAATACCTAGAAGTGCAATTGCTAGGTCAAAAGGTATTTCCGTTTTTAATTTTTTGAGAACCCTCCATATTATTTTCCATACCAGCTGTACCAATTTGCAATCCCACTAACAATGTATGAGGGTTCCCTTTTCTCCACATCCTCACCAACACTTGATGTTTTTTGATTTATTGATGATAGCCATTCTGACAGGTTTGAGGTAATGTCTCATTGTGGTTTTAATTTGCATTTCTCTGATGATTCGTGACCTTGAGCATCTTTTCATATATCTGTTAGCTGTCTGTATTTCCTCTTTGGAGAATTATCTGTTCAGGTCTTCTGCCCAGTTTTTAATTGGGTTGTTTGTTTCTTTGTAAAGACCCCCTAATTTAAAGTAGAGCCTAATCTCAAATTCATAGTGGCTGTACCATTTTATAATCCTACCAGTCATGTATTAGGGTTCTAATTTCTTCACTTCCACACAAATGTTTACATTCCTGTTGTTGTTGTTGTTGTTGCCATTCCAGTGGAGTGTGCAGTGTTATCTCATTGTGGTATTCATTTGCAATTACCTAATCACTAATGATGCTGGGCATTTTTTCATGTGCTTATTGGCTATTTGTATACCTTCTTTGGACAAATGTCTGTCCAATAATATTCCATTTAACAATTTTGTTCCCTGCCTTTGGGGTTAGAACAGCAAAGGAGTTAAAAGGTATATAAGAACAGTGATGGGTACAAGGAGATGCTGGCCAGTTGATAGAATTGTACAGTAAGAATGTAATTTTGATTCAGAAGAGTTGCTGCCACTAGAGCTTTTCCTATGAGGGATTGCTCCTTTGATCCAATGGATGATGTGAATGTATTTAGAACCCTGAGTGAAGACTAAATGAGAATGTCTTCAATTTGGTTAGTGTTTATATGGAATCAGGTTACTGTAGAATATAGAAAAATGGTTTGCTCCAGTTTCTAAAGAAAATAAAAAATGTTGTCCTAATTGAATTTGTTTTGGCATTCTTGCTTCCCCACACAAGTCAAGTTGGAAGATGGAACAAAAAAATAAACCTGTGGTAATATGAGAATTTGACCAAAATGCAGTAAATGTTAGGAATGGCATTATTACTAGCATTTGAAATCTTAAATAAAGAATGTTATGTGGGATGTGCATTCATCTCCATATTAAAAAGGCCATATTGAAAATAAAATGTCATGGAGTTTAGAAAAGAGGATTAAGATCACCTGAAAATTAGTCTTTTGATTGCTATAAGAATTTGATTACAGTTCATATGATATTTATACATAGGCATTTTTCTTTAGATTATTTGATGTTAGGCTCTGCTTAAAATTAGAGGGTTTTTAGAGCTTGGAATCAGGAAACTATATATACTGACTCAAGTATAATTTCAGTATATTCTGATGGTTTGATTCAGTGCATATAGTCTCAGAAGTAATGAGGAAATCTTTTTCTTTTTAGAAAAGATATCTGTGTAGTTTTTAATGCTTTAAAATGAATCAATACTGTTTTGAAGACTCAAAAATAAATATTTGATCACTTAATATTGTAGTTAATCAAAAATAGCTATGTGTATCCTTTTCCTTTTGAAAAGCAGTTTATTGTTCAGTTTTTATCTCCCCCTATTGATGTAGTACTAAATGGAATAGGGTAATTTCTGAAATCTTCTTAAAATTATATGTTGTCTTTTCTCTATTGGAATCAATAACCCAGGTGGTAGTTATTAGCCTATAACATTCCATTTTTGCAACATGTATACTTTGTTTCTTCAGAGGACTGCCTAAGGAGTGGTGGTTTTTTTTTCCAATCTGTGTTCAAATTTGTGAACTGAGTGAGGAGCGGGCATCTCATCTGTAGTTCTGAATAGATTGGTTATCCATCAGTACATAAGACAACTTGTTGTATAAGTCTTATGCTCCACAAAATAGTTACAGGGCAGGGGGATGAAATTACTGATTTTAAAGTGATTGTTTTATGCACGTTATACTTTTTAATGAATTTTTCAAACAGATTCTTCCCATTTTTCCCTCTGTGTAAAATATTTCTAAATAACAAAGATAAATAACTCAATCTTTTAAAATATACACCTAATCCCCTTATAGAGATCCAAGTAAAAGAGTACTGGAAAACTAGATAATGCCTGGGCTTGGGAAGCCTCATTGTTCTTTAACTGGTTGATGGCACAGATGGAGAGCGGAGACCATTTCCTGCAGAAGCTAGTGCTGAGAAGGGCCTGTGGCTTTTCTTCAGAAGTTAATACAAGGAAAATCTCTTGATTTGCCAGAGGAGTCTGGGAGGGGAGCAGATGGCCACAAGAAGGGCCCTCCAGCTTACTCAGCTGCTCCGAGAAGCTTAGGGTGACCTCTCTAATACAAACAAACCGAGTAGCTCTCAGGGTAATGGGGCAGCATCATTTGTATTCCCAAATAACAATACTGCTTCTCACTTTGCAATCTCTCGCACCCTTACCCAGTATGTGGGCACCATCTGCTCCTTGTGAACTTCTATAGGTGCTGGCCCTGGCCAGTTGGGATTACTATTAAATGATATCTCTGGGAAATGTGTTCTTTACAAATAATACAAATTACTTTCACATGGGTCTGCTAAGCATATAAGTATTACTATGTCTATTTGCATAATTAAGAAACTGAGGCAAAATTAAGAAACTGAGGAATTGAGGGATAGTGGAATTTGAACTCAAGCACCCTGATTCCTGAGCTCTTTATATTATAGTATGAGCCCACAGAGCCATTCCAGTGCTCTTGTTTAGGCAATAGTTATCCAGCTTTTGAATAAGGCTTTCAGAAAAGGAAATTAGTTAATTTGATGATGTCACTGTTTTAAGCCTTTGGGTGGCTACTATTTTTTTTAGGTAATAGAAAGAAAGAGTGACTGCTGGTGCACTGTATTCCAGGAGACAGGAATTAAGTCAGAAAGTCCAATCAATCCATAAGATGCAGTATCACCAAAACCAAATTTATTCAAGAGGAAAGCATTTTCATTCAAATGAGTTACCTAGTATATATATCTGTTTTTGTACACACACACACACACACACACACACACACACTACACACACACTACACACACTTAAACTGACTATAAAAAAAATGATTCTTTTTGTAAACTACAGCTCTTTTTTTCCCTGCCATTGGTTGAAACTACTCTCATTTTCATGCATTAGCACCTGTTCAGGGGCCTGGTGAATCAAAAGAGCAATGAGCAAAGTGATTTTAATTACCCAAGCTTTACCAGAGCCTTTCTTGCACTCAGAAACAAAAAAGACTTTGAATGGTGTCAGAGGGCTGTACTGAGAAGTGCTTTCCACTAGAACTCTCAGCAGATGATTCACTCACTGTGCTGAAACATTGTCTTGTACAGATGAGTTCATGAGCCCATCTTTATTTCAACTATGAGAGCATCGCAGAGCACTTGTCCATTTTAGTTGCCTTGAACAAGTGCCCAGGAAACCAGGCAAACATCAGAGTTTACTGACTTGTCATTAGTGCATTTTTGTAGGATTATACTTGCTAATTACTTTTATAAAGTTTTGTATACATAACTTAAACTGTGTCATGTTCAGTATATCCTGGTAATTAATTTAAGAATGAGGCTCTGGGGCTGGACTACCTGTGTTCATATCCTGACTAATTTTTTACAGGCTGTGGGATTTTAGACAAGTTCTTTTACCTCTCTTAGCCTCAGTTTCCTTATCTGAAAAAGGGAGATAATAAGCGAACCTATCTTATAGGGTTGTTTTGAGGATTTAATTAGTTAATACATGGAAAGTAGAACACCGTGTGGCACATAGTAAGTATCCAGTAGTTGTTTGCTCATATTTTATATTTTTAAATATGGGTTGAAAATTGGCAAAAGCATAACAACTGTCTGTTTGAGGCATAGATATGAATTATGAAAAATAATCTTGGTGCCTCATTATTATTAGCTTGTATATAAATTATTGTCACTGTGCTCACCATCACAGTAAAATTATTGGCTGATTTCATTTTAATCACAAAATCAGAAATTTTATAAACATGCTTAATCTCTGTGAATCATAGAAATGAATACATAAATTAAAGATTCAATTTAGTGTTCATTCATTCATCCTTAAACAAACATTTATTAAGCCCTTACTTTTGCTTGAGATGAAAAAGAGATAACCTCTGTTTTAAAAGAGTTCACTATCCAAAACATAAAAACTATTATTACACTGATGTCAAAAGACAAGTGCTGTAGAGAGATATGACAGAAACAGACAGACACAAGAGAGAGAGCACGCTAGCGCTCAGAGCATTTAATTCTTCAGAGATCAGAGAAGACTTCCAGAGTAGGTATTGTTTGAATTGAGAATTAAGGATGAGAAGGAAATGAGATGGTTCACACCTGATATAGAGAACATCATATACAAACAAAGGTATAGATGCTAAGAAAACATAGGATAGTCAGATACCTGCAAGTAGTTTTAGTGTGTTGAGAAGTGGTGAAAGCAAGTCTGAAGAGACAGAAAGAGGCCACAACATAGAAAGTTTGAACTTTATTCTGTAATCAGTGAGGAACCATTTAAAAGATTTCAAGCAAACATTTTTATAAAAGTTTATTCCATGCTAGACTCTGTTAGATTCCAAGAATATAAAATAAATAGGTCACAATTTAGTAGGAATGACATCATTTTATTTCTCTTTTAGAAAGACCATTCTGTTCATGTTATGGAAGATGCGTAGAGAGGATAAAATTTGGAGGCAGGAAGATTTGTTAATCCAAGCAGAAGGTTATAATCTTGAGCTGAGGCAGTATTAGGGGAGTTGAATGGGTGGAGCTAGAGTGGGGAGACACTTAGGCAGAATCCACAGCATTTAGTGACCTCTTGGATAAGGAGCAGTTGGAGGAAATAGGATGAATCCCAGAACCACAGCTCCTGCCTTCCTCTCCAACCTCATTGCATGCTACTTTATTCCTTGTTGGCTTTCTAATTGCTGGTCTTTCTGTTCTTTGAACATTCCATATTTCCCCCTTCCTGGAGCTCTCTTTATCACTACTTTGCCATTCTGTGTCCTCTCACCTAATTAATTCTTATTTATTCTATAAAATTCTCAAACTGTTACTTCCTCAAGAAACTCATCCCTTATCACCCTGTCCCTAAACCAAGTCAGGTCTTCCTTATTATATTCTATCTTATTATTCTGTACTTCTTTTTCATAGAACTTAACACAATTAGAATTAAATCATTACCTGTGGACTTAGTTATTTCCCTAGCTAGAATATAAATGCCATAAAATTGGGGATTATTTGGTCTTTTCACAAATGTGTTTCTAGGACCTAACACATAGATGTTAAATAATAGTAGTTGTGGTAAGGATTAAATAATATAATACTTTGAAAGGACTTAGTATCTAGCACACAGTAAGTGCTCAAAAAACATTAGGAACTAAAAATTATTTTATTAAAAGAACCAATTGCCTGTATTTAGAAAATATATTAATTTGAAGGAAACTCTTTACAAATTTGTTTCTTCTAGTTTTTAAAGCCCAAAATATTTTAGAATGTGAATTTATGGTCATTTTAATTTCTGTTATCATGACTGTAACCATGCAGTAAAGTTGGGGCAAATTGCATAATTTCTCTGAGCCTTTCCTCATCTGTGAAATGATTATCCTTAAGTCCTTTATTACTTGATTCTGGGTAAAAATATTTTTCTCATGAGGCATAGTCAAAGCTTCTTCCTTTTATATAATTCAGTTCAGCAACTGGGGCACCAGGCAGAGTTTCATATAGAGATAATATTTGAGCTAAGCCACAAAAAACATAAGATTTTCTTAATTGGAGAAGGGAAAATTTACTTATATTTTCTACAACTAGAAAACTGGTCCTTGGTACTTTCAGTTTAGTCCAAGCTTAGGTCCATGCCTCAGGTTCTCCAGCCTTGGAAAAAAAGTTGTTTAGTAAACAGTTTTAGTCATTTCTATTTTCTTTTGTGCCACCATTCAGTTAAGAGTGCAGGAAAATCACAACTCTATTTTAAGCCATGAGCCACTTATGGATTTTTAACAATTTCTTGTTAATCTGGAAGTTCTCAGAGCTCTTGCTGCACATTTAAGCATGGCAAGCTCTATGGATGCACTTGCAAAGAACTTGGTTCTCAGAGGCTGTGAGGCCATTTCTGCACACTTTTTGAGTTTCGCTCACTTCTGAATGGCACTTGGAGCGTGCTGAAGCCAAGGAAAACATGGCACACTTATAGGATAACATACTAGTCAGAGCTTATTCCATAGCAGGTTTTTATTGAAGGTCAGAGATTTTCCTGGATACTAAGGAGATGTCCACACCACTGTGATATGTAATGGAGAAAAGTCTGTGATACAATTTATTATTGTATTTCTAAACAATGTATAGGCCAGGTAGGAAAGCTGTCTCAGCCAGAAAACAAAGTTGAAATTATCTTGTTTACTCAGCATAAACCTTGCTTTATAACTTGGGGGTGGTTTGGGAGGATGCAATGTTTGTAAAACAAAACAGGAACTCCTTGAAAGAATGTGGTGCATTATTTAGGGCTTCCTCAGTGTTAGAGCACTGAAGGTGTTGTTGTTTCTTGTGTATGAAGTGATAGGGACACAAGGGGAGCAGCTGCATATTTTCTTCAAAAGCCGTTTTTCTACGAGGCATGGCATCCCTGACTGCTTTGTACCAAAAAGACATGCTGTTTGAGGGAAGAAAATATGGACGTTTGACCTTTATGGCTGGCTGGAACCACTAGTGAGCAAACATTTGTTGCTCATGTATACCTACCTACTTCTTCCACCAGTTTGTCTATTATCTTATCACTTCAAGACCTGCAACTGATAAAAGACACTGTTTTTTAAAGCCTGTAGTTCTTGGGCATCTGAACATTTGATAAATAGGATGATTTTACAATATATGTGTTTTGTTTTTGTATTTTAGGAAAATGTGAATAAAGGATCATCACAATGATGATATTCAGGAAAACTTTGTCTATAAAGTAGTTTTTCCCATGAATCAATTTTTGTGATGGTGGTTTCTGTCACTTTTTTTTTTTTTATCAAGAGCCCGCTGTGTTCCAGGCAGTGAGCTGACCACTTTACATGTTTTTTTCCTTATTTTACAGATTAAAGTGTCAGTCAGAGAGAAGATTAGAAAATCTAAATTTAAATAAAAAAATAAATCCACCCTAATAATAGATCAAGGCAATGATCATCAACGACTACTAAAATTATTAGTTGAAAAGTTTACAGGGGACTTAATTTCAAAATTATAGGTGGTATGTGTTAGTACATGTTTTAAGGAAGAAATGTCCTTACCTTTCTTCTTCTTCCTTTCTCTCCTTGTGGCATTCTTTTGGTTTCTATTTCATTTGTGGCTTTCACTTTACTCTTGATTGTACTGATGTTATTTGTAGACTGTGCCTACCACCTAGAGCTCAAAATTTACTACAGAGGTTTTTAACTAATTTGGGATTCCTTATCAACCTTTTTGAGACTTGTGATGAAAGCTATGAACTGTCTTCCCAGAAGAATGTACATATGTATAAACAAAAGTTTTCTTATTCAGGAGGACTGCAGGGTGAAGACTCTTTTTCTAGATTGTGTGTTCCTTAAGAATAATACCTGAGTTGCATTGACCTTCGTGTTTTGGCAGAGCCTACCATGTATATAGAAAATACTCAGCAAATAGTTTCTGAATTGATTAATTGAAATGCAAAATGAAAATCTTCCAATTTCTATCTACAGAACCTCTAAACACATTTTCTTTGTTTCCTTAGGCTTCCATCTTAGTGGCACGGTAACTGAGCCAGCCAGTACATCTGAACCATCAATGACTTACAAAGTTGCAATCAGTTTTGATCGATGCAAAATCACTTCAGTGACATGTGGCTGTGGGAACAAAGACATATTCTACTGTGCTCATGTAGTAGCACTCTCACTCTACAGGATTCGTAAACCAGACCAAGTAAAATTGCGTCTTCCTATCTCAGAAACCCTTTTCCAGATGAATAGGGACCAGCTACAAAAGTTTATTCAATATTTAATCACAGCACACCACACTGAAGTTCTTCCTACTGCACAGAAACTGGCTGATGAGATTCTGTCCTCCAACTCAGAAATCAACCAAGTAAATGGTAATTGTACATTTTTGTTGCTAAAAATTTACTTTGTTGCTTATTGCATGTTTAGAGGTTTGCATTTATAATCATTTAACCTTAATTCATTCTATACAAAGAGCCATGTATTTAAACTCTTAGTTTCTTAAAGCAGTCCAATTGTCTACCTCAGAAAGATTTTGGTTAAAAAAATAAAAAAGGACAGAGAAAGAGTTATTTATTGATCTAGTTTATGGACTTTATTTGTCCATGAAATCCCTGACCCCAGGAGCCTGGAATATTTAAGAGTGAGAGAAAGCATAAAATAATTTTTGTTATTCAGTGAAATGAGATGAAAATAAGAATTCTCTTAACATTTCAGGATCCTACACACCAACAGAGTTATTCTAAAGAACAGCTGTTAGCATTGTGCTTATGAGCTATGTATGTAATGGGGGCGGGATGCATGAATATTGAAAGATATTATGCTCACTCACTTATCCAAAAAGTATATATTGAGTACCTACTATGTGCAATCAATAGTGCTGGTTGTTGAGAGCATAACACAGACGTGGTTCCTGCCTGCAAGTAGTTTATAACATAGAAGAAAAGACAGCCAAGCCTGAAATAAATCCTGCTTTTATAATGAAGCCAGCTTGTAGAGACCTAGAAAACCACTGAAGAATTTTGAGAAGATAACTACATGAGCCAGTTTTTCATTTTGTTTGTTAGGTTCTACTATGTTCCAGGCATCATACAAAGGACTTTAAATATGTAATTCATTTAGTTTTCTAAACTACCCTGTGAGGTAGGTGTTATAACCATTATTATTTCATAAATAAGAAAATTATATATAACCCAGGCTTATCTGACTTCAGAACTCAAGTTTTTATGCTTGTCTATATAACCTGTCTATTTTTATAAGAAAACTATGGTACTAGTGTGAAAGAGGCAATGAGACAAGGTGGATGGCCTGTGTAATACTGTAGTTCATGTGCCAAAGGGCCCACCTTTCCTAGTTGTTCAATAGAGCTAATCAAGTCCTACACACAACCACATAACTCCTCAGAAACAAGGATAGTCAGATAGACAGGCTTTCAGGAACTCTTGCTAACTAGCAGAAATAATCTTTGTTGCTTTATAAAACTCAAAGTTGTAGTATTTAAATAAAGACTAAGCTCTCTCTATTTGAGTAATATTATTAAATAGTAGTCTGTCTATGTTTTCTTATCCCACATAAGGAGACTGTTCTACTTCTCTGGCCTCCTTAAATCTAAAATTCTTAGGAACCTGAGTTCTGCCCCATCCCCAGGAAGAAGTAGAGCTCTGTACCCTAATGACTGGGCTATTGCCTGCATTTGTGCCTTATTCCTGCTAGCTCTGCCCCAGATTTTTTACCTTTTTCCAAGTTTCTTGCCTTTTCTTGAGCAGTCAATATTGGTTTAGGACCTGTATTGTATCTGTCTTTTTCACAATGCAACCCTCT
Organism: Cynopterus sphinx; assembly: GCA_030015415.1. Lineage (NCBI taxonomy): Eukaryota > Metazoa > Chordata > Mammalia > Chiroptera > Pteropodidae > Cynopterus > Cynopterus sphinx. The sequence continues at coordinate 101,304,001 of CM057387.1, forward strand.
TCTCTTTACCACTGTGCTGAAGCAACCTCTATCCCTCATTATACTTCCCATCTTGGTATCTTATTTGTCTGAAATTAGGCTGAAATGATAACTTTGAACTTGAAATGTGATTCTCAGCCTTCCCTAGGAACTACTACTTCTATACTTGTGTTTATCCCACATTTATATTAGTTTTATACCCCAAGTTTTATAGTATTCTGCAAGGCCTTTCCTAATCTATTTCTAATAACCAGTGCTGATAGAGACAATGATACTTAAAACAGATGTTGGTGGAGATACTTTAGAGCTAACATGGACTGGATTCAACATCCTGTTGTGTAGGATGAGAGGGGAGTGGAGAAGAGGAAGATGAGAGACAGCTGAATCTCAGAATGTCTAGCTCGTATGATTGATTTAATGATAATTTTCCCATTCACTTAGGGAACATAAGAGGAGCGATGAATTTAGAAGAAAGATGAATTCAATTTAAGTTTGAGGTACTTGTAGAACACTTAGGTAAAATTTTCTTATAGGAAGATATATGGATCTGGAACTGAGAACAAAAGTCACAATTCTGGAGTTATTAGCATAGAGATGATATTTGAAGTCATGTTTCTGTTCCCTGAAGAATCTTTCAACACTTAGAACTTCTTCCTTCTCTTCCTCCTAAACCCTACTCCTCACCAAAACAGACATAAAAAGCTGGAATAAGATTTCTCAAACTGCTAATTGCCTGCTTTTAATGTCAGAGATTGCTCTGCTTCTAACTTGCCTGAAATCTTTGCTTGTATTAGTCCCTATATGTAGTTATAGCTAGACTTTGCCTTGTCCTCTTTGGGTTGAAGATTTAATTTGCTCTAGTAACTTCATACCCTAAGATTCTGTGGCATAAACATCCTGGACAGTTTTTTAGTTTCTGCTTATTCATGATGAGAGATTGTATACCAAGAAAAAGTAAGATAAAGAGTTGAGTCAGGAACTATGTCTTACTAATTTTCTTGTCTTCATCTCCAAGTATGGTACCTGGGAAATAATCAGGATTTGTTTAATGAACACAGCCATGCATATATAGGTGATGAAATAGGAGCCAGTGTAGCAAATAACAAAGTAGAATGCGAAATTAGAAAAAGTTAGCAAGTTATAATCAAAGCCAATATAGAATTGAGTTTCAAAAAGTGAATCGTAAATAGTGTTGAATATTGTGGATGATACAGACTATAGTTAACAAACACAGAAAGGCATTTTTGGGGAAATAGAGACTATACAGAGAAAAGCCAACTTTGAGAAGGTATTAATATTATCATCATAACAATAAAGGAAGATTTTGCAACCATGAAACAAAAACTGGATACTATAAAAACATTAACAGAAAAACTAATGAATAGTATGAATACAAAGGCAAAAAAATTATAAAACCAAGTGATGGAAAATAAATATAAGGAAATTTTTTATAGAGTAGAGCAAAAAGACGAGATGAAAAATAGGAGGAAAAAACATCAAAAATTAATAGAACAAATCCTGGAATTACAATGTTTGAATAATAGGGGTTCCAGAAGTAGAAAACAGAGGTAAGGAGTCTATCAATGAAATAATTTGAAGAAATTTTTCTAGAACAAAAACATTGAGTTTCCCAAGTGAAAGGATTTTACCAAATGCCGAGCAATGAGAAGAATCTTTTCAATAAATGATGCTGGATAAATTGGATATTAATGAGGGAAGAAAACTTGATTACTACCTCATACCATACAAAAAGGTCAATTACAGATGGATTGCAGATACAAATGTAAAAAGTAAAACTATAAAGCATATAGGAGAAAACAAGAAAGTAACTTCATGTCCTTGAGGAAGGAAAGAATTTAAGTAGGAAAAAAATTGATAAATTAGATTACACTAAAAAATACAAACTACTGTTTGTCAAAAGGTACCATTAAAAGACTAAAAAGGAACTCATACAACTTAATACATTCTCTTCCTCTCTCTCTCCAATTAAAAAATGGGCAGAGGACCTGAATGGACATTTCTCCAAAGAGGACATACAGGTGGCCAGTAGACATATAAAAAGATGGTCAACACCACTAATCATCAGGGGAAAGCAAATTAAAGCCATAATGAGATACCACCTCACACCTGTCAGAATGGCTATCATAAATAAATCAACAAACAACAAGCACTGGTGAGGATGTGGAGAAAAGGGAATTCTCATGCATTGTTGGTTGGATTGTAAATTGGTACAAACACTATGGAAAACACTATGGAGGTTCTTCAAAAAATTAAAAACAGAATTACGCTATTACCCAGCAATTCCACTTCTGAGTATTTATCTGAAGAAACTCAAAACACTAATTCAGAAAGATATATGCACCCCTCTGTTCATTGTAGCATTATTTACAATAGCCAAGATATAGAAGCAACTTAAGTGTCCATCAATAGACAGTTGGATAAAGAAGATGTGGTACATGTCTACAATGGAATGTTACTCAGCCATAAAAAAGAATTAAGTCTTGCCATTTGTGACAACACGGATGGACCTAAGTGAAATAAGTCAGACAGACAAAGAGAAATACCGCATGATCTCACTTACATGCGGAATCTAAAAAATAAAATAAATGAAATAGAAACAAACTCATAGACACAGAGAACATTTTGATGGTTGCCTGAAGGGAAGGGGCTTGGGGAACGGGTGATAAAGAGGAAGAGATTAAGATATACAAATTGCCAGTTATAGAAACTGTCATGGGAAAATAAAGTATACCATAGGGAATATAGTAAATAATATTGTTAATATTGTAATAATGATGTATGGTGTTAAATGGGTACTAGACTTATGTACTACATTGTAAATTATATAAGTGTCTAATCAGTACTTTGTACACCTGATGTTAATATAATATTTTATGTCAACTGTAATTGAAAATATTTTAAAAGTTAGAAAAAAAGAGCCTAAAAAGGCAAGTGCTGGGAGAAGATATTTATAGCACAGAAAACTGATAAAAGGCTTATATCCTAAATATAAAAAGAACCCTCATAAATAGTAAAATGGATGAACGACACAAAAGGCCCTTGACAAAAAAGGATATTGAAATGCCTAATACACATATTAAAAGGTGTTTAACTAATTAGTAATCAGGGAAATGCAAACTAAAACTGCAATGACTTGCCACTACATATCTACCAGAATGGCTAAGCCAATATCAAGTATTAGTGAGAATATTGAGCAACTGGAACTAATATTTTGCAGGTGGGAATGTAAATTGTTACAGTCACTTTGGGAAACTGGTATCATCTAACCAAAAAGTTGAACATATGCATACCCTATGACCCAGAAATTCTTCTCCTAGATGTCTGCCCAATGGAAATGAATAGCATAATATGTAATAGCCTAAAATAGAAACAACCCAAATGTCCATCAACAGTAGAATAGCTAAATAGATACATTTATATAATGGGATACTTTATATCTGTGAAAATAAATAAAGTATTGCTAAATACAAAAATTTTGGTGAATCTTACAAATTTGATGTTGAGTGAAAGAGGCCAGACAAAAGAATAACTTGTATGATTCCATTTGTGTAAAGTTTAAAAACAAGTCCCTGGTGTTAGAAGTCAGGATGATAGGAACTTTCGGGGAAGAGGAAACAAGTGTTTGTGAAGGGACTTCTGAGATTCTAGTAATAGTCTATTTCTTGACTTTGGTGACAGTTACACTGTTAAAATCACTATCTGATAATTCATCAAGCTATACACTTAATATGTGTGTACTTTTCATAATTTATATTTCAGTTTAAAAATTTTAATTTAAAAAGTGGTGTTTCTGCATATATATGTGTACAGGGCAAAAAAAACTGGAAGGAAATACATATACCATAATATTAACATTAATCTATAGCTAATGGAATTATAGGTAGATTTTTATTTTCTTTATGTTTTAGTATATTTTCTTCAATAAGCATGTATTATTTTTATAATTTCAAAAAGGATGTTTAAGAATGAAAGAAAAATTTGTTCCACAGACACAGTAGTCCCCTCAGGGCAATTCTCACTATAAAAGCCTCGTGCTAACTTGGACCCTTGGACCCAAGTTATTTTGTTTCATAATTATTTATAAAAGACATCCTTTGTACCTTATCTTACTATGGAAAATTTCACACTATAATGTTAAAGTGTCATTTACTTTGACTTGGTCTGCTTTACCCCTACTGAATTTCATACTCATTTATATCTATCTATAGATATAGATATAGATATAGATATAGATATAGATATAGATATATAAAGACTAAACTATTCTAACCAGTAAATATATAGGGACATTTTCATCTTTTTTTTTTTTTTAACCGAAAGATTTTGCCTGGGAGTTAAGGAGGGACAGCTAGAGAGACTGATTGTGAACTCTAGGCGTAGTTTATCCAGTTAAAATTAATCTCTTGTTTATTTATTCCTAAAGGCTATATCCTCCTGTACTATATGACTTTTAATGTTGACATTTCTTATAAGTTAATCTTAGGTTTTCTCTTCATCTTATTCTACATAATCTCTATAGCTGGTCTTAGCTATATCCTTGACTTGAAATGTCACCTATGTACTATGACACAAATGCATTTCTCCAGCCCAGATCATTTGTGCTTTAGATTCTTTTTTCAACTGACTATGCCAATATCACAAAGACATCCCAAGGTCAACATACCCAAATGTGAATTTATATTCTCTCCCAAACTTGCTTAATAAATAGCACCACCATCTAGCCCTTAGATCATGATAAGAAACCTTATAGTCATCCCTAACACCTTTTACTTGTATTCCACTTGCATTTCATTGCAAGACCTGTTAATTTTACCTCCAAAGTATATTTCATCATTTTCCATTCCTCTGTATATTTAAGGTGATACTACCATCAAACCACTATAATCTCTCACCTAGATTGCTACCATAGCCTTCGAAATGATCTCCATATATATCCACAATTGCTCCCTTCCATTTCATTCTCCACACAGCCATCCAAAGTAACTTTTCTATAACTACAGATTTTGTTAATATTCCTTTTTGTTTAACGGTCTCCTGTTGCCTTCAGTATAAAATTCAAATTTCATATGGCCTACAAAACCTTGCATGATTCTAGCTTTTGCCTACATTTTCACATGATATTCCCTCTCCTTGGAATACTCTTCCTATTCCCCTTTATTATAGAAGTACTTAATTACCACAATAATTTATGACTTCATGCTTTTTTGAACAAAAATATACACAATATTTCCTCCACTCTCTACCAAGCTAACTCCTATTCATTCTTCAGGTGTCCACTTAAATGTCACTTACTTTCTCAGGAAAAACGGTTGACCTTTCATTCTTTCCACACAAACTTTTTTTTTTCTTAATGTCCCAGCTAGGCTACCAGCTCCACAAGGACAAGGGACTATATCTGCTTTGTTTACCACTGTATATCCAGTATTTGTCACAGGTCCCAGCACATAGTAGGCTCTCAATAAATATTGGCTAAACCAATAAAAATATCAGAAAATTATCTTTGGGGCCTTTTGCCAATTCATGCTTTCCCAGATGACTTTGCTTCCTTCAATAGTCATACCAATTCCTTGTGCTTTGTTACCTGAATGCCTCAAATATTGGTTTACTTTCTTTCTTGCTGCAACCTCCTATTTTGGTAGCTCAGTTTCTCATCTCCTGGGCTTATTGTATACCAACAAACATTTATACAGTTTCCTTCCTTTCTTTCCTATCAGATAAACGAACCTTTTGAAGTTTTGGTGAAATTTTATTCTTAGTAACTCTGAATGCCTTGTCCTATCTCAGCAGTTCTCTATAATCTTCATAGTAGGTATTTATAAATTGTGCCTTATTTCCTCCATGGCTGCTGCCACTACTGCCTAGGCCCAAAAGGTATTCCAGTTTTCTCCATACCTTTTCAAATTTTAGAGGGGATGTCACTGCATATTTCCAGTTGATTCAAGCCAGCTCCTCTAGGAGACTGGGTCCTGCTCCTACTTTTTTATATACTAATTTAACCACCCAAGGGTCGGAATTGGTATTTAAACCATATCTGTCACTTGCTTTTGGAGTATCATTGTTTTTCTTTCGTCTTCCTCATCCTTAGTTAGCAACAAGTTACTCAGAGGCCTAGTCCTTGGTTTATGCCTAGTTTATCTCATTCTATCTCAGTTCTGTCTCTACATAGCTACTAAAAACTAAAATCATCAGAATTGAGACTATCATCTGTATTTTTAATACACACCCCAAGAGAACCGCTAGTGAGAGAACTCTGTTGTCCTCAATATGTGGAAAATACATTATTCTCACTAATCCTATACAGGTTTACCTTGGAGACATTGCAGGTTCAGTTCCAGACCACTGCAGTAAAGTATTACAATAAAGCAAGTTATATGAATTTTTTGATTTCCTAGTGCATATAAAATTTATGTTTACACCATGCTCTAGTCTGTTAAATGTACAATAATAGCATTATATCTAAAACAATGTACATACCTTAATTAAAAAATACTTTTTTCTTCTAAAAAATGCTAACCATCATCTGTACCTGTTGAAAAAATGGCTCTGATAGGCTTCCTTGGTGCAGGGTTGCCATAAACCTTCAATTTATAAAATATACAGTACTTTGAAGCATAATAAATCAAGGCACAAAAAAAGCAAGGTATGCCTGTATTCTGTGTAGTAGCATAGGCCAAGAAATGATTTGGCTGTCTTCAGACACATGAATCATACCTTTGCCCAGCATATTCACGTACACTAACTGCTCGTTAGTCACTTAGTAACTGTCTTGGTTATCAGATCAACTGCCCTAGTATGCAGTGCTTGTGTTCAAATAACCCTTACTTTACTTAATGGCTCTGAAGCACATGAGTAGTGATGCCAGCAATTTGGATTTGCCACAGAGAATCCCATAAAGTGCTTCTTTTAAGTGAAAAGGTGAGTACAGTATAATAATATAACATCATAGTATATTATAATTGTTCTATTTTATTATTAATGTTAATCTTTTATTGTGCCAAATTTATAAATTATCATAGGTACGTATATATAGGAAAAAACATTGTACATATGTTTGGCATTATCTGTGGTTTTAGGCATCCACTGTAGGTCTTGTAATATATCCCCATGTACAAGGAGAGACTACTGAACCATAAACTGGCAGATTATATGTGTTAATTAGTATTTGTGGAATGAATCAATGAGTGAACCCTCCTGATTCCCTGGGGAATAAGATGCAGTAAAAAAAAGCTTTGCTGCGCAGACCTGGATTTCATTTGACGAGGGATTCAATATAGGGAGGAAGAAAAATATAGATTGACTGATTAAACATGACATGAATTTTAAACTATTGCATGGCCACACCTATAGTGTTGACATATAGTCTGTCACTTGGAGGCAGGTTTCTAAAAACATTGCAACACTCTGTCTTTGAGAAAGTGACAAAGACATTCCATAACCGTTTCATTCCATAAACGTTTGTTGGATATCTGTCACATTACCAGCACTGTGCTATAGGTGATATAACCATGGATTCAGCTTGGAATTTAAATGTTAGCAAGGAGCTAACAGGCTACTAGGGGAGAGGAATGTGTAGATAACTAAAACTTTTTAAGCAGTGTTGTTGAAGTGAAATGAATATGTGAAAGATATTTTGAGTTATAAATTCATAAAATTGTATCATCTGTACAACTCTGCCTGTGCTTTAGGGAGCAAGTTTCTAGAAATTTAGAAATGTTGACTTGACTTGAGAAGCTACAATTTTACAATGAACTTTAAAAACAGAATGTTTAGTCTTAGAAAATATTTTTGGTTTTAAAATAATACGTATACCTTGTTTGAACTTCATAGAAAGGCAAAAAGAAGAAAAACATAAATGTCACCCTCCTAAGAAAAAAAATCACTATTTTCATGTTTGTATTTCCTTCCAGACTTTTTTTCCCACTAAGATGATATGTATTGATCTTGGAAGAGGATACAACTGAAATTTAAGTGAACATGAAACTAGCATTAGATTTCTTACATTTATTTTGGACCACACAGTTAAAACTCAGATTAAGGCAAAATATTTATTTGTGATTTTTTTGCTTTTTTTTTTAATTTTTAATTTAAGTATACAATATTTTTAGTTCTATTAATTTTAGGTATATAACAGTAATTTTACATTTTTTATACCTTACAATGTGCTCACTCCACTAATTTCAATAATTACCTGTCACCATGCCAACTTATCACAATATTATTACTATATTCCCCTTCACCTTTTTGAACCATTTTTCTACTCCCTCTCCTCCAGCAACCATCCCTTTGGTCTTTGTTTCTATGAATTTGTTTTCCATTTTGGTTTGTTTGTTTGTTTGTTTGTTTTTAGATTCCACATATAAGTAAAACTATACAGTATTTGTTCTTCTCTGTCTCACTTATTTCATCCATATTGTCTCAAATGGCAAGATTTTATTTTTATTGCTGAGTAAGATTTCATTATGTGCATATATATACATGTGATATATACCTGTGTGTGTGTGTGTGTGTGTGTGTGTGTGTGTGTATAATGCCATATCTTCTTTATCTAGTCATCTTTTGATGGATACCTAGGTTGCTTCCATATCTTGGCTGTTGTAAATAATGCTGCAATGTACATAGGAGTGCATATATCTTTTTGAATTAGTGTTTTTACTTTCTTCAGATAAATACCCAGAAGTGGAATTGCTGGGTCGTATGGTAAATATATTTTTATTTTTTTGAGGAATTTCTATAATGTTTTTCATAGTGGCTGTACCAATTTGTAGTACCACCAACAGTGCACAAGGGTTCCCTGTTCTCCACATTCTCACCAACATGTTATTTGTTAATTTTTTAATTATAGTCATTATGACTGGTATGAGGTGGTATCTCATGGTTTTGATTTGCATTTCCTTGGTTAGTGATGTTGAGCATCTTCTGATATGTCTGTTGTCCATCTGTATGTCTCCTTTAGAGAAATGTCTTTTCATGAACTCTGTTCCCTTTTTGATCAGATTGTTTATTTTTTTGTTACTGAATTGTATGAGTTTCTTATATATTTTGGATACCAACTCCTTATCACATATATCATTTGTGAATATATTCTCCTATTGAATAGGTTTTTATTTTGTTTTGTTGATGGTTTTCTTCACTGGGCAGAAGCTTCCTAATTTGATGGAGTCCAACTTGTTTAATTTTTGCTTTTATTTACATTGCTCAAGGAGACTTAGCCAAAAAGATACTATTCAGACTGTCATAGTTTACTACCAGTGTTTTCTTCTAGGAGTTTTATGGTTTCAGGCCTTACATTTAAGTTTTTAATTCATTTTGAGTTTATTTTTGTATATGGTATAAGAAAGTGGTCCAGTTTTATCTTTTTTGCATGTATCTGTCCAGTTTTCCCAATATCACTCATTGAAGAGACTTGTTATTCCATTGTATATTCTTACCTCCTTTGTTGTAGGTTAGTTGGCCATTTAAGCCAAGGTTTATTCCTGGATTCTCTATTCTGTTTCATTCACATAGGTGTCTGGTTTTGTGCCAGTAATATACTGTTTTGATTATTACAGCTTTGTGGTATAGTTTGAGATCAGGAAATGTGATACCTCCAACTTTGTACTTCTTTCTCAAGATTGTTTTGGGTATTTGTAGTCTTTTGTGGTTCCACATAAATGCTAGGATTATTCTAATTCTGAGAAGAATGTCATTGGTGTTTTGATAGGAGTTGCATTGAATCTGTAGATTGCTTTTGGATAGTATGGTCATTTTAATGGTATTAATCCTTCTGATCCATGAACATGATATATCTTCCATTTATTTGTATGTGTTTCAGGTTCTTCAATGTCTTATAGTTTTCAGAGTACAGGTGTTTTATATCCTTGATTAAATTAATTCTTAGTATTTTTTTTCTTTTTGATACAATTGTAAATGGAATCGTTTTCTTAATTTTTCCTCTGATTGTTGTAAGTATTTAAGAATATAACAGATTTCTTTATATTAATTTTGTATCCTGCTATGTTACTGAATTCTGTTATAAATTCTATTAGTTTTCTGGTGGATTCTTTAGGGTTTTCTATATATAGTTTCATGTCGTCTGTAAATGTTTTTTAATATACTTGCAAAGTGCCCTTCCTGCTCAATGTGTACCATATGAACTCGGGAGTCATTTTACTGTTCCCATTCCTCACAGGTGCCCCTGACCCCACAGCTGGGGCCAGCATTGATGATGAGAACTGTTGGCATCTGGATGAAGAACAGGTGAAAGAACAAGTGAAACTCTTTCTCTCCCAGGGTGGTTACTATGGCTCTGGAAAGCAACTCAATTCAATGTTTGCCAAGGTAAGATCTAAAAAGGTTGTGTTTTGTTTGTTTGTTTGCCTGGTTACTTTCTTAAGTAAACTGAGCTCACTAAACTTTTGGCTTCATGCATTGTAGCCAGCTCACTTGACCTTGCTGTGCTGAATGCTTGAAAGCTTATTAATAAAAGAAGCTGATCAGAGCAGATGTGAGCAGGTTGCATCCAGCGAGCTCCTACTACCTCATCCTGGTAGTCCTGTTCCACTTTCTAAATGAGTTAGCATTGCTGGGGGTGTTTTGGTAATAAAGGTTTGAACCCAAGGCAGCCCAATGAGGCCTTGAAGAGATTTTTGTACTGGAGGTCTCACAGCAGGTTTTCCTTTTTTTCTTAATACATTTAGTAAGATTTAATTCACATACCATAAAATTCACCTATTTTAAAGTGTACAATTCAGTGGTTTTTATATTCAGATGTGTGCAGCCATCACCACAGTCAACTTTAGAATATTTTCATCACCTTCAAAAGAAATCCAATCCCCTTTAGCTATCATTTCCCTATTCTTCATATTCCCGTTTCCCAGCGCTAAACTATTAATCTACTTTCTGTTTCTATAGATTTTCTGGACTTTCATAGCAATGGAATCATAGTATATAGTCTTTTGTGACTGGCTTCTTTTAGCATAATATTTTCAAAGGCCATTTGTGTTATATCATGTATCAGTACTTCATTCTTTTTTTCTGGCCAAATAATATTTTATTGTATGGATACCCCACATTTAGTTTATCTGTCTGTTGGTGGACATTTTGATTATTTCAACCTTTTGGCTATTATAAATAATGCTGCTATAAATATTCTTGTACAAGCTTCTTTGTGGACATATGTTTTTATTTCTCTCTAGGACTGGAATTGTGTTATATGATAACTCTCTATTTAATTATTTGAGGAACTGCTAGACTGGTTTCCAAAATGATTACAGCATTTACATTCCCACCAATGGTATATGATATTTCTCTGTATCCTCAGCAACACTTATTGTTATCTGGCTTTCTGATTCTAGCCATTCTAGTGAGTGTGAAGTGGTATCCTATTGTTCATAGCAGCCTTTCTTGATACATGGAGAGAATTTGCTTACAGAATAAAAGGCCTTCTTTTTGGCTTTTTGGAAATATTGCGCTTAGATATTTCATCTTCTCCTCCCCTTCCTCTCCTTTCTTCTTCTCCTACTTTTTTATGATGTGCAGTCACCAACCCCTTACCCCTCCTTATGTGTCAGGTTCGAGAGATGCTGCGGATGAGAGATTCCAATGGAGCAAGGATGCTGACGCTAATAACTGAGCAATTTATGGCTGACCCACGACTCACGCTGTGGAGGCAGCAAGGAACAAGCATGACAGATAAGTGCAGGCAGCTGTGGGATGAGCTAGGTAAGTTCCCATGTCTCAGAGAAGTGCTATGTTTGTCCTGCCAGCTTATTCCCTGGCAAGAGTGTTAGTAAACACTTGCCATTAGTCATTATATTAAATTTTGCTGAGTAAACTTTATCCCAGCTGGTGGAAGATTTAGGCTCTACAGAGGCCACCCAGAGTAATTCTGAACTCACTTGTGTTGCTTCCACAGCATTATACTTTGTTATTGACATCAGCATTCTGTTCCACATGATACTACATAGAAGCCTTTGCTGAGAAAAAACATTTTCCCTTGGCTTCTATTGCATGGCACTAGCCTAGCTCTCCAAGTACTTACCAACCTTATTTTTCTCAGTTTCTCTGTATCTGTTCCTTTTCTCACTCCTTGACAGACCTCTTAGACATAGGACAGTTTCGAAGACCTGGACTTTGGACTTCTTCTTTCTTTATACTCCCTTGACAACTTTTTTTTTTTTTTAATATCATGGCTTCAGAATGTACCTCTGCAATGATCTCACCCTCATCTTTTTTACAGTTATATGAGTTCTAGTCCATGTTAGAAGCTACCCTTTGACTCTTTCCACTAAAAAATGCCCTGATTACCTTAAGCTTGAGAAATCTAAAAATGAATTCAGGCCTCCTATAAAAAAATGATTCTCCTGACTAGCGCTGGCAACACCACTCCTTATTCTATGAAACTATTGTGAAGCACTCATTTTCTTTTTATTCCCTACATCCAGTCACCAACTCCATTTGATTCCCCTATCTTCAAAATGCAAATTAATGTCCATTCCCACTATTTGTTCTCCAACACCACTGGTCTCAATGAGGGTCGTGGGACTTTTAGATTAAATTGGAACTGTGGCCTCTTGAATGGCCTCCCTGTTGGTCATTCTTCTTATGTTCTTTAGTAATCATTTTTCTTTATCATTCCCCTTCTCCAGGTCCAGTTTTACAATGCTGTCTCAGTTCCTTTCCATGTTATCAAAATCCTCTGAACTAACCATTCAATCATGGTCCCACTTTTGTGTTATACTGACCAAGTTCTATATGGCATATTCTAAAAGTTCTAATATAGCTCCTTGGTACTTCCTCCACTCCAGAAAGCATTAACAAACTTTCTACTTGTACAAAATAGCAGAGGAAATAACTGCAACTTAGGATTTTAGTGACTTCTTCTAGACCAAAGCCCTTGAGGCATATATTTTATGCTCTCAGGGCTGAAAGCCTTGTGGAATGAGGTTTAATGACTCTGAGATTGTACTTAGTTACTTTAGGGGGTAAGTGTGGGGTTTTGGTTTGGGTGCTGAGGCTTTTCAGTAACACCTCGAGCACTAATGGCTTCGGAGCTTTCATTAATAATAAATAGCTACATTATTATATGCCAATCTCCCTGTTAAAGATCATACAGTGTATCACTTAATTCTCATAACAACCCTATGAGGTAATTGTGTGTTTATTGCAAACAAACAAACAAATAGCTCTGATTACTTTTGGGTACAGAATAAAATAAAGAATTATAGAAAGCTGCCTCTGCCTTGACAAAATCACATCTTCTGAAGTATAGGAATGTTGCACTATTAGTCTAAAGCTTCCCATCCAGCCAGTTGTGACCAGGGTTACATGACACACAATGCATGGCGACTTGGGAACTGCTTCTAGACTCTTTCCTCAGAAGGGATTATAGGCATGGACTCCCTTCCAAGTTAAGATATTGGCATCTCCATATTTTTAGAATAGAAAATTGAGCTCAGAAAAGTTAAGTACGTTATTCAAAGTCACATACTAACAAGTGGTGGTTCTAATACTAGAATCTCAGTCTGTCTGACTCCAAATCAAATATCCTTCTCTACATCTCTCTCAATTCTATCTTAAAATGCACTCTGTTTCCCAAAGTGCATGTTTTCTAAGAATTTGAAATCAACCTTCTTCAGAGCATAAATTTCATCTGTGGCCTGAAACTTTTGGAGTAATTTCTATAACAGTCATGGGATTATTGTGCTGTGAACTTGGGCTTGGTTTTTGGGATAAAGATAGGTGAGAGGAAGTAAGAACTGGCTTTCAGTGCTTTTAAAGTTCTTGTCATGTACTTAGGCTCATAATGAAAAGCTCTTGCTTCTGACATTTTCATATCTGAGAAATTGCTATATCGACCTTCCAAGAAACTCAGTATTCTGCAAAGACAGTGGTTCTCAAACTTCTCTGAATCACTCAGAGTACTTGTTAGAACAAATTATGGGGCCTATCTCCAGAGTTTCTGATTCATTAGGTTGGAGTGAGGCCTGATCATTTGCTGATGCCACTGTTCCAGAGACCACATTTTGAGAATCACAGCACAAAAGGAAGTCTTATAGGTTAGACTCTAGAGCACAGTGCATTCATGCTTCCCTTAACTACTCAGAGTTCTTTACTGGTCCCAAAGCTGCTCATCTGGGGAGAGCCTAGACAGGTTTGTAGGAACTTAAAGAAGCAATCAGGCATGAAGTTTTCTCTTCTCCCCATATCTGCACACATATGCTTTACTTTCTCTTCTGTTAAAATCTATAAAGTATCTCTGCTCCCATAAAGGGCCAGTCCTTATATATTTGCTCTGGATCCTAAACCATCTCCTTTTCCAAATAATTTTGTACCTGTAATTATCCTTGCTTGGGCATCATTAATTTTTTGGTCTCTATTGGATCAACCCCATCGACACATAAACATGCTCTAATATCTTTAGTCTCAAGAAAAGTGCCTTTGATGTTCCCACCCCCCTCCAATCATTACCCTATTTCTCTTCTTCCCTTTAAAGAATACTTCTTGAAAAACTTGTCTGCAATTACTCTTTCCATTTGCTCACCGCCATTATCTCTTTAACTCACTGAAGTTGAGCTTCCATTGCTCACTCCTGACACCATTGTCAAAGTCACCAGTAGCTTATTGTCAAAGTCACCAGTAACCTCTATATTTCTAGATACAGTAGTCACTTCTTAGTTGTTACCTTATTTGATCTCTTAGTAATTTTCAATAAAATTGACCATATCCTTGAAACCTGTTCGTCTCTTGGCTTCCATAATCCCACCTGCCTGGTTTTCCTCCAGCATTCCTAGCTGCTTTCTCTCAGTGTGCTTTTCAGGCTCCTCTGCCTTTTCTCAATCCTTCTAAATATTGAGCACTCTTAAGCACCCACTTCCCTGTCTACATTCTCTACCTAAGTGATCATATTCAGTCCCATGGCTTTAAATACCATCCAGATGCAGCTAAGTCACAAATTTATGTCTCTGACTCTGACCTTCCTCCTGAGCTCTAGGCTCAATGTCCAGCTTCTTTCCACGTCTAAGAAACAGCTCAAGTTAACATGACCATCACAGAACTCTTAATTTTCATGCCAAAGCCTTATTTTCTCCTGTTGTGCCCATCTTAGTACACAGCAACAAGATGCATCTAATTGTTCAAGAATTGGTTTCCTCTGTTTACTACTTTCTGCACCCAATCCAAGATCTGTTGGCTCTCAGAATTTTGATATTTCCCCAAAATTCCATTCTTAGTACTCCACTCTTCTCATCCTAAATTAAGAGGTTTCCTTATCTTTTTTGTTTGTTGATTGGGGGGGCCCTATCCCTCCCTACATTAATTTTAGAAGAACCAGCAAATGATATAACATAGACACACCATAGAAGAAAAACTACAATGTGAAGAAAAAGTTTTTTCTCATGAGGTTTATATAGGCCTTTAGGATTCTTAAATCCTAAAAGTGGATAGAATAACTCATTTACAATCTGAACATTTGTGCATTTTTCTTACTGTGACACTGTTCCAAAGATTTTACCTCCTGCACTTCACATATTAAAGATTTCCTGCCACCTGGTGTTCATAAAGTACACTGTAATTGGTAGGACCTTACTATCCCTGTTGCACTAAATGCTAACATCCTAGATTATACAAATTTTCTACCAGAAGGTAAAAACATCTAATAGACTAAATATCCAAAGAGTTAGATTAGACTAAGATGACTTTTGAGAGCAGTTTTGCCTTAGCTTATGTCCTTTTTCCTATTTGGATATACACCCTCCTTCCATCTCTCCGCCCAAAGAACTATATTTATCTCTTGTTAATCTTTTAAAATAAAGTAATACATATACACAGGTTGAAACATCAAATAATTCTACAAACCTTATAGTGAAAAAACAATATTCCTTGGCCCTATTTCTTCACATTGCCAACTCTCACTTCTCAGAAAGAGCAATTTTTACCTTTTAGTTCTTTTTTCTAACATGCCTCCACATGTCAAAATAACTGTTCTTTTTTAATTTTTTAATTCTATATACTTTTTTTCTTCCTACAATGAAAGATGAGGATTTATCTAAGGGTCATATCCTTAGCATTCTTTCCCAAACAAGCATTCTTAACTTTTCAATATGGATAGGCTGAAAATGTTCCAGATCGTTGAGTTCTGCTTACTTTTTGATTAGCAATACTTTTTTAATCATTTCTCTCTTTTCACATTTTACTATAAGCAGTCAAGAGGAACCAGGATGCTCCTTTGACACTTTGCTTAGATACTTCCTCAGCTAATTTCATCACTTGCAATTTCTACCTTTCACAGGACATTAGGATGTGAACATAGTTTAGCCAAGTTCTTTGTCACTTTATAACAAGAATCTTTTTTCTTCCAGTTTTCAATAACATATTCTTTATTTCCAACTGAGACCTCATCAAAACGGTCTTTACTGTCCATATTTCTACCAACATTCTGTTCCGTTAATTCTGATTACCTTAGGTATATATTCTCTAAGAAGACTGAGGCTTTTTCTGTGGCTCTCTTCTTTCTGGGACCTCACCAGAATCATCTTTAAAGGTCTGTTCACAGCAGCATAGGTTTTTTTCTAGCATGCACCTCAAAACTCTTCCAGCTTCTACTCTTTACCCAGTTCCAAAGCTGCTCCTACATTTTAGGTATTTGTTGTAGTAGCACCCAACTTCTTGGTACCAATTTCTGTGTTAGCCTGTTGGCTAAGTAGCCTTGGGCTGCTAAAAAAGAATACCATTGACTAGATAACTTATAAATAACAGAAATTTCTCACTGTTCTGGAGGCTAGAAAGTCTAAGATCAAGTGACCAGCAGATTTGGTGTCAAGTGAGGGCCAGCTTACTGGTATGTAGACAGCTGTCTTTTCACTATATCCTCACATGGCAGAAGGCGTGAAAGATTTCATGACGGAGCTCATTCTCATTGAGTCTACAGCACTCAGTACATATGTGTACACTATTAACTCCTCCCTCATTCTCTCAAATTAGTGATATTATGATTTTGGATTAAATCAGTGTTAAATGTTTACATTATTATGACTGTATAAATATTATTTGTAGCACAGTCATGGGGTATACTAATATTACATTTACTTTCTTATACAACCTTTGTTTCCCTTCAGGAATTAACCTTTATTTTTTCATTTGTTGTTTGGCTTTTAAAGGGGCTGCAATTTTTTCTGTTGTTACTATTATCTCCAAATTGTCCACCACAGCTATAAAATCTTCATTTAATATGTTTGGTCACATCAAATAATCTATCAATATCATTATTGTCTTAGAGACATCCTTCTGGAGCCCTTTATTTTTCTATCCCTGACCTAGATTGTTTGCTCTCTGAACCCACTACACAGTAACCATTGCAGATATTGCTCTTCATTGTCATTCCAGGACTTTCTCATTCCTTTCTTCTGTGTTGCTCCCCCACCTCCCGTTTTCTGAACCTAACATCCTCTTCTCTCTGGGTTTACTCTCTTACTTTGGTGGAGTACATCTTCCAGTAGCTTCTAAGGTAGGGTATGTGGGAGATAAATTTTCCACAATTCAAGATAAATTTTGCATTGCTGAATGTCTATATTTCACCATCACTTTTGACTGATACTTTGATTGGGTCTAGAATTTTAGGTTGGAAACCTTGTTCTTCTTTTTAGAATTTTGAAGACATTTCTCCACTGTCCTCTAGCTTCAACTTGCTGTTGTGAAGTACCAGACCATTCTGGTTCAGGAGATTGTCCTGTTTTTTCTTTGGAACCATGTATTTTCTCTTTGTCTCTATTAATCTGATATTTCATAGTGATTATTAGTTGCTATTGGTCTTTTAAATTAAAAAAAAAATCTAATCTGCTTAATACTCAGTAAGCCTGAAGTGGGAAACTATGTCTGTTAGTTGAAATGTTTTCTTGAAAAAAAAATTTATTTACTTGCCCTTATTTTCATGTCTGGAACTACTCCTGTTATTTGGATATTAACCTCTTAGGTTATTATGCAGCAGGCTTGGAAGACAGTCTCCCTCAGGGATAAGAAAATAAAGGGTTCCAGATGGAATGTCTCTAAGAAGATAATAAAATTGATAGATTATTTGAATGACAATATATTAAATAGAGATTGATTCTCTTTTTTTTTTTTCTCTCCTTATTTCCATATCTTATTTATCTATTTTTGTCTTTAACTTCTGGGAGATTTTTTCAATTTTATCTTTCACCAGCTTATAAATTTTATTCTATTTTTGCCGTATTTTCAATTTCCAAGAGCCCTTTTGTTATTGTTACATCCTGTGCATGTTTCATAGATGGTGGTATCTTCTCATTTTGAGACTATTAGTTACAGAGGGTTTTTTCTTTAACTCCTCTCTGTTCTCTGCCTTGTTTATATTTCCTCCAAGATTTTTCCTCTTGTTGTTTGCTTTGTTCTCTGTCCTTTATGTAAGATGCTTTCCTCATATATCTAATGTTCCATAGCTGTATGTTCTTATTTAAGACTAATAGTCTTAAAAGAGAAAAGGAGGCTGTGTGTGTGAGTGTGTGTCCTTGTCAACTAGGCAGCTTAACTGAGGAAGATCTGGTTGAACTTTTTCATTGGAGAACCTCAACTATCAGTATCTGCAATGTTTTTTCCTTTGGGCTGATTAGTTCCCTAGAGATGAATCCTCCAGTCCCTTGTCTCTGAGCTATAAGCCTGTCACTTCTTCTCAGGACATAGTGGAGAAAAAGGTTTGGGTGAAGGGGTATCCATCTGTTCAATATGCATATCTTCTCTTAATCCCTTAGTTTTCAATATGACAACCTTACCCTCAGCTGTATATAGTATTCTAACCTAGAGCTTCTCTGAATCAGCCTTCCCAGTGAGTAAAGCTCTGGTCTTCTTCCAGCAGAGGGAAGGAGCAGGCACTCAGCTACCTTGAATAGATGAGGAAATCTGGGAGCCTGAGACCTCTGACAAACTTCTAACTAATTCTATGTATTTTCAGCCCCACTTTTAGCGGGGTTCTGTGGCACGAATCAGTCTGCTTCTGGGCTTTCCTAACAGCTAAAGATTTCAACTTTGCCTCTTCTGCTAAGTTAGCTCATCACCACACTTTGCAGAATCTAAAATCTTTGGGCTTTTCTCTTTCATCTCTTCCATTCTCTGTGTCTATGTGAGTTTACTCCTGTTTTTATCCCTTTGTTTTGGTTTTAGTGAGGTTTTGGGAGAGAGTTTTGACAAACTTACATGTTTAGTTAGCCATCTTTAACCAGAAGTAACTCATGTTTGTTATTCAAGGCCAAACTCAAATGTTATTTCCTTTCTATAACTTCCTGAACCCATGTGCAGAATTAACTGTTCCATCATATATATTTCCATAGAACTTCATATGTGTCTATCATAGCATTTACCAAGCTTTATTATAATTATTTGGATGACTCCTAACTATAATCCCCTTGAGAGCCATCATTGTATAATACTATTGTATTACATGGTACAGTTTCTTTTTCATGGTATTTTAAAAATTGAATTGAGCCAATAGAAAGGACTATTCATCATCTTTAGTTGGTATTTGATATTGAGGCTAAAATGGCCTTTTAAAACATTCCTATTTGACTTTGAGGGGACTTGAAATAGTGTCTGAGCATACTTCCATCCATAGATGTAGCTCCTTCCCAAAGGATGTTTAACTTAAGCCACTCTGCAGCCAGGCTTATTGCTGACTTGAGATTGAGAATATATCTGGCTTAGCTGTATAGCCAACCTTGAAAACAAGAAGCAGGATTGCTTGTAAAGAAGAGTGATGTGGTCAAAGAAACAGTACCTCTTGGTTTTGGGGAATATGTGTTACTCTGCTACAGTGACAGAGAAGATTCAAGAATATGATAGTTTTAAAGCATTACAGTTAATCAGCAGTATCAAAATCCAAATAAAATTATTCCCATAGTAAAATTCTACTGTGGGCTAAGTGGTATGCAAAGCTCTTTATAAATGTTATCTTGTTTGTTTGTTTGTTTGTTTGTTTGAATTGAAGAAATTATTTAAAATATTTCCCCACATTGACCTATCCCCTATCCCCCACTTTCCTCTCTGGTAACCACTAGTCAATATTCTATGTCCATGAGTCTCTGTTTATTTGTCCTGCTCATTTGTTGCTTTTAGGTTTGTATCCCACATATAAGTGTTATCATATGATTTTCAACTTTTTCTGTCTGGCCTATTTTGCTTAGTATGATTATTTAAGGTCCAAACATGTTGTTGCAAATGGCAGTATTTCATCTCTCCTATGGCTAAGTAATATTCCACTGTATATATGTACCACAGTTTTTTTATCCAGTTGTCTATTTTAGGACACTTAGGTTGCTTCCATGTCCTGGCCTCCGTGAATAATGCTGCCATGAACATCAGTGTGCAGATATCTTTTTGGATGTTTTCAAGTCTTTGGGGTAAATACCCAGTAGAGGGATCGCTGGATCCATTATTAGTTTTTTGAGGAACCTCCATACTGTTTTCCATAGTGGCTGTACCAATTTGTATTCCCACCAGCAGTGTATGAGGGTTCCTTTTTCACCACATCCTCTACAACAGTTGTCCTGTATATTATAGCTATTAAAACAGGTGTGAGATGGTATCTCATTGTGGTTTTGATTTGCATTTCCCTAACAGCTAGCGATGTTGAGCATCTTTTCACATATTCGTTGGTCATTTTTATGTCCTCTAGAGAGAAGTGTCTGTTCAGGTCCTCTGCCCATTTTTTGATTGGATCGTTTGGTTTTTTTGTTATTATTGAGTCATATGAGTTATTTGTATATATTGGATAATAGGCCCTTATTGAAGGCGTTCCTTCCAAATATATTCTCTCATTTGAATGGTTGTCTCTTTACCTTGTTGGTGGTTTCTTTTGCTGAGCAGAAGCTTTTTAGTTTGACATAGTCCCATTAATTTATTTTAGCTTTACTTCCTTTGCCTTTGATGTCTGATTCATAAAATCCTCTGAAGTCCAAGGTCCTTGAGTTTAGTTCCTATATTTTCTTCTATGCCTTTTATTGTTTCAGGTCTTATCTTCAGGTCCTTAATCTATTTTGAGTTAACTTTGGTGCGCGATGATAGACAACAGTCTAATTTCATTCTTTGCAGGTGGCTTTCCAGTTTTGCCGGCACCACTTATTGAAGAGGCTTTCCTCTCTCCACCACATGTTTTTGGCTTTTGTGTCAAAAATTATTTACCCATATAAATATGGGTTTACTTCTGGACTCTCGATTCTGTTCCACTGGTCCGCATGTTTCCTTTGCTGCCAATTCCATGCCATTTTGATTACTGTCACTTTGTAGTATAATTTGAAGTCGGACAGAGTGATGCCTCCAGCCTCATTCTCTTTTCTCAGGATGGCTTTGGCAATTAGGGTCTTTTGTGCTTCAATACAAATCTGATGATTTTTTGTTCTATTTCTTTAAAAACTGGTGATGGGATTTTGATGGGGGCGGGGGGTAGGGATTGCTTTAAATCTGTACAATGCTTTAGGTAATAAGGTCATTTTAACTATGTTGATTCTTCCAGTCCAAGAACACGGAATATCTTTCCATTTCTTTGTATCTTCTTGATTTTTTTAATAGGGTCTTATAGTTTTTATTATGTAGGTCCTTCGCATGTTTCATTAGATTTATCCCTAGGTATTTTATCCTTTTTGTTGCAATTGCTAAAGGAATTGCTTTTCCACCTTTTTTCCTGACACTTCGTTATTAGAGTATAAACACTATGGATTTTTGAATGTTGATTTTGTATCCAGAGACTTTACTGTTTTTGCTTATTGTTTCTAGTAGTGTTCTTATGGAGTCTTTAGGGTTTTCTATATAGAGAATCATGTCAACCACAAATAGTGACAGTTTGACTTCTTCGTTTCCTATTTGGATGCCTTTTACATCTTTCTCTTGTCTGACTGCACTTGCTAGGACCTCCAATGTTATATTGAATAAGAGTCACTATAGTTGACAGCCTTGCCTTGTTCCTGATCTTAGAGGGAAAGTTTTTAGTTTTTCTCCATTAAGTGGAGAAAAAGTCTGAGGGCTTGTCATCTATGGCTTTTACTATATTAAGGTATTTTCCTTTGTTAAGTATTTTGATCATAAGTGGGTGCTGTATCTTGTCGAAGGCTTTTTCTGCATCTATTGATAAGATCATATGATTCTTATTTTTTAATTTGTTTATGTGGTGTATCACATTAAGCAACTTGTGTACGTTTAACCATCCCGGTGCCTCTGGGATGAAGCCCACTTGGTTGTGGTGTATAGTCTTTTTAATATGTTGCTGTATTCGTTTCACTAGTATCTTATTTAAGATTTTTGCATCTGTGTTCATAAGAGATATTGGACTGTAGTTTTCTTTTTGTGTGTGTTGTTGTTACCAGGTTTTGGTATCAGGGTAATATTGGCCTCATAAAATGGGATGGGAAGTATTGCGTCCTCTTTGATTTCTTGGAAGAGTTTGAGGCAAATAGGTATTAAATGTTCTTTGAATGTGTGGTAGAATTCACTGGTGAAGCCATCTGGTCCTGGACTTTTACTTTTTGGTAGGTTTTTGGTGGTTGTTTCAATTTCCATACTGCTGATCAGTCTATTTAGATTTTCCAGTTCTTCTAGAGTCTAGGAAGGTTGTATTGTTCTAAGTACTGGTCCCTTTCTTCTAGGTTATTAAATTTGGTGTTATATACTTTTCATAGTATTCTTGTATGATGCTTTGTATTTCTGCAGTGTCTGTCATAATTTCCTGTCTTTCATCCCTGCTTTTGTTTATTTGTATCCTTTCTCTTGGTTCTTTAGTGAGTCTAGCCAGGGGTTTGTCAATTTTATTAACCTTCTCTAAGAACCAGCTGTTTGCTGCATTTATTTTTTCTATTGTTTTTTGTTGTTTCCAATTTCATTTATTTCTGCTCTAATTTTGATGATTTCTTTCCTTCTGCTGACTTTAGGCTTTATTTGTTCTTCCTTTTCTAGTTTTTTGTTTGTTTGTTTGTTTTATGATGAAGCATTGGGTTGTTTATTTGGGCTTGTTCTTGTTTTTGGAGGTAGGCCTGTAATGATATGAGCTCTCATCTTATGACCGCTTTTGCTGTGCCCCAAAAGTTTTGATATGTTGTACTATCATTATCATTCATTTCTATGTATCTCTTGATCTCTTTTTATTTATTCTCTGACCCAGTAATTCTTTAGTAGTATGTTCTTTAATCCATGTATTTGTGGTTCTTTCTGCTTTCTTTTTACAGTTGATCTCTAGTTTCAGAGCATTATGATCAGAGAAAATGGTTGGTATGAATTCGACTCTTATATTTGTTGAGGCTATCTCTGTGTCCCAGTATGTGGTCAATCCTTGAGAATGTTCCATGTGCACTAGGGAAGAATGTATAAGCAACTGTTTTGGGATGGAAGGCTCTGTAAATGTCAATTATGTCTAGTTGGTGTAATGTACATTTAAGGATGTCATTTCCTTATTGATTTTCTCTTTTGATGATCTGTCCGTTTCTGACAGTGGGGTATTTAGGTCCCCTACTATGATAGTGTTTTGGTCTGTTTCTTCCTTTAGTTCTGTCAATAATTGCTTTACATATTTTGGGGCTCCCTGACCGGCAGCATAGATATTAATAAGTATTATGTCTTCTTGGTGCATGATTCCCTTTATCATTATGAAGTGTCCCTCGGTATCTTTTTTTACATTTTTCATTTCAAAGTTTATTTTGTTCAATATTAATACTGTTACTCCCTCTTTTCTCTGAATGCTGTTTACCTGAAATATCATTTTCTACCCTTTTACTTTGAGTCTGTATTTGTCTTTGGAGCTGAGATGTAACTCCTGGAGGCAGCATATGGTTGGGTTTTGTTTTTTGATTCAGTCTGCAACTCTGTGCCTTTTTATTGTGAGTTCAGTCCATTTACATTTAGGGTGATTTGAAATTGAGTTCTTCTTGTAGCCATTTTATCTTCTGCTTTCTGGTAGCTTGGTGTTGCCATTGCTTCCTTTTCCTTTTGTTTCTGTTTTCTTTATTTTGGTTGGCTCAGACATGCTGGTGTATAGTTTGGGTGATTTTTGTTGAGTTTTAGATGTTCCTTTTATTGTTGTTTCAAGGGGAAAGACCTGGGGATGTCTCTCACTCCACCATGTTTAACCCAGTCTCCACATTATCTCATTTAATTCTCACACTGTCTTTACAACAGAGTTCTTTTTATGATCTCAACTTTACAGTTGAGGGATTTCAAAATTCAGAAAGTCCAAGGTTAGCTAATAAAAATTAAAACCCTTTCTGAGCACCTACATTCTGACCCCTGTCCTTGTGTTAAATGCTCTTCCTCTTTGCTGCTTTCACACCTTAAACACATCTTTACTTTGACACTTACCATATTCAAATGGCATTCTGTCTATCTATCTCCCCCTACTAGATAGATCTTCAAGAGAGGGAACAGTGTCTTATTCTCCAGTACAGGGCCTTGAACCTGGAAAGCTCTCAATGAAATTCAAGCCCAAATCTATCTTGGTCATCATCATAGGCATCTAGATATCAAGATAGTCACTCTGCTTTAAGGAAGCTTTGGAAAAGAAAAATAAGCCAGTTCTGAAATCTTTAGCAGATCTGGTTTTTTAAATTGAGAAACACTGATATTTGGGGAATTTTTTCTACCAAATAAAAAATGAAGGAAAGTATAAGCTAAAACATTAAGGCTCACACATACATCAAAGAACAGATATGAAGAATATGGATTGTTTTATTTTCCAGGGGCACTATGGGTGTGCGTCATTTTAAATCCACACTGCAAACTGGAGGAAAAATCCTCTTGGCTGCAGCAACTGCAGAAATGGAGTGACCTGGATGTCTGTCCCCTAGAGGATGGGAACTATGGGCATGAGCTGCCCAACATCACCAACGCACTTCCCCAGAATGCCAATCGCAACCCAGGTGAGCAAATATCCTTTAAGGGTCTTTGTGCCTGTAACACCAAAAAGGTCAAGAGTAAAATAGAAAAAAGGTAGCTGGACAACCTTTTGACTATCAGGATTGTTATCTTAAGTAAGAAAAGCCAGTCTTTCTGTTTGTCTTGAAATGCCAAACTTTAAATAAGGGTAAGCTTTTACCTTTGACATTGGGGAGGCTGTTCCTTTCCACATATAGAGTGTCCTTATAGTGCCCAGCATAAATTCCTAGAGCCCTCTGCATGCATCTTCTTCAAGTTCTTCATCATTAATGGATCTTGGCCTTAGTTGGGGTTGGTTTTAGTTTGGAAGACTTACCTCAAGGAAAGGATGGAAGGCCTGCAGAAAAGAGCCTTTAAAAAATGTCCTGATATTTGTCTTTCTTTCTTCTATGTTTTCCTCAAATGGTTATACAGCAGATAGTTAGGAGGGGTCATGCTCCCAAGTTAGTTAGGATTTTTGCCTCGTTTTAAGGCAAATCCAGTACAGTGATATTGTATCCTCTGCATTTTGAGCCCACTGGCCTACTGATACCACTGGGCATCAGCATTCACATCAGTTTTAGTTTATCTAACTCAGAGTATTTGATATTGGCAACCGATTGCTCTTTAGCCCACTGGGAACCTTTATTAGTAGGAGATTTTATCAGACATTGATTTTACATGTATTCCTCTTTATGTTAAGTGATAAATTTACTGATATTTTTAATCTCAAAAAGAAAGTCACTTAAATTATTGTTCTTGCTTGGTCTTAATCTACTGTACCCTATTGATTATTGCTGTCTTTAAGGCAACTAAGGTAATGAGAGGGGAAAGGCTGCAACTTTGCCTCTTCTTAAAGCTACTCTTTACTGGCACTCATCTAACCTGTAAAATACAGGAAGCCATCTTTTTAGTATTGGCTTTGGGTTGCCATAGAGAGAGTCAGTGCTTATAAAACACATGCTTGCACTCTTGTAGTTTCTTGTAGTTTCTAGTCATAATATATTAGTTATTCATTTTTATTAATTCTCATTGGAGTATATCGCTTCCTCTGCAGTCTTTTCAAGTTACAGCTGATTTATCTCTCACATCTCTTCACTACTTGGAATTTATGGAGCAATAGGCATTCTGCTTATTCTTCATTGCCATTTCTACATCATTGTCCTTCACTCCTAAATTACACCCCCAGCTTTAAAGTTTGCACCATCAAAGTGTACTATCTACTACACTCCTGGTTTGGTCATTTGGAGAACCTCTGGATCAATTCCCCTCATTCCTTGAAAAATTTTGCCTTTTGGTTTATAACACTGCTCTCTGTCACTACTTCCATCATATTTCTTGATGATTTCAGTAGCTGCATACATGATCCTTCCAGTATTCTAGTTTACCAGTTCTTTGACCTCCTCTCTTTTAATAGCCTCATCTTCCAACTTAATCTAGTCATACAATCCCAAGATCCTACCCTAAACCTTGTCACCAATAATTTTCTTCATAATCTCAATTTAAAGCAGCTCTGATTACCACCACCAGTCTTTACTGGCTTATTTTCTTTAGTATCCCAAGTCTAGTAATTCTTTGACCTACTAGGAATTTTGATTCTACTGTTTTTTTCATTCTCTTGACAGCCTCATTTTCCTCCTTATCCAGGTTACATTCTTTGGTGCATCATTATAATCACTCCCTTGTACAGATGCTCAATCCCCTTTTTCCCTTTGTTACACTAGTGTAGCAAATCTGTAATATTAGTATTTCAGTCTTAACTCTCTAATTAATTGGTACTTATACCAGCACAGTTGAACATAGTGGATAGAAACACAACCATGATAACTGGTCTTATTTTAAGTTTATGACCAGTAATCCCAAGTGGATCCATAGTTCTGTATAGACATCCGATGCATTTCCCTACTCTATGTCTTGTTTCACTCTTCTAAATTACTATTTCTCATCATCTTTTCCCTAAAACTTATTATATTCCTTTTCTTCCTCACTTTCAGCTGATAGCCTTGCTTCCTGTTCACTGAGAATATAGAAGCAATCAGAAGAGAATTTCCAAACTTAAATCACATCTGCCTCTGTCTATGCCCATCTGCGGTGCTTCTTCCATTGTTTTTGTTTGTTCTTCTAAGTTTAAGCCTTCTACTTATTCTCAACATCCTGTTCCTTCTCTTTTTTCCAGGAATTCATCACTCCAGGAATTCTCTCCTCTTTCCAAATCTTTATGAATTATTCCTATGAGTATACAAGCACATTGATTTATCTCTCATCCCAAAACAAAACAAACACTTGTGTCTCCACATGCCTCACTTGCTACCACCCTGTTTTTCTGAGATGGCAGAAAGAAATGGTAGATTTAAGAAAAATAATTTTAAAATAGTATATATTTACTATCTCTATTCTTCTGCTCTTATTCTTATTTAAACCCACTCCAGCCAGCTTTCATCCACCTACTACTGAAACAGCTCTTGTACTAGTCACTAATGATAATAACCATTTCTAAATCTACTGGTTGAGTCTTGGTCACAATCTTACTTGACTTATAAGCAGTTTTGTCACAATTGATCACTCTGTCCTTAAAACACCTTTTTTCATCTTATTTCCAAGACACTACTCTCTTGATTCTCCACGTGCTTCATTGGTCCCTCCTTCACGGTCTTTTTTACCATCTCTTCCCCACTTCCCAACCTAAAATGCTAGTGTGCCCAAGGCTCGGTCATCAAACCATTTCTCTTTATATACTTTTCCATTGGTGGTTGCATTGTTTTAATTATAATCTATATACTAGCAAGCTCCAAGTTTATATTTCGTACCTAGAGTTTTCCTCTCAACTCCAGACTTGTACATTCAACTGCCTTTTAATATCTCCACTTAGATATTAATAAGCATCTCAGTAGGATTTTTTACCCCTTGTGACCCACTCAATCTGTGCTTCCTGCAGTTTTCCCTATCTCCATATATAGCAAGTGTGTCTTAAACACCTTGGAGTCATTGTTAATTTTTCCTTTTCTCTCTCAGCCCAGATCTAATCCATGAGCAAATCCTATTACCTTCACTTTCAGAATATATCCAGAATCCATCTGTGTTCATCACCTCCACTGCTTATTACTCTGGCTAAGTTACTGTCATCTTTCACAAATTATTCCAGTAGTCTCCTAACTGTTCTTTCTCTTTTTGCCTTTCCACTTATAGTCTATTTTCAATACTACTGCCACTTATCCTTTTAAAATGTAAGTCACATCATATACCTTCAGCAATTCAAAGCCTTCCAGTGACTTCTCATCTTACTAAGAAAACCAAAGTCATCTTTTACTCATGGCCTACAAGGCCCTCATGATCTGGGTCCCTAGTACCTCTCTGACCTCATCTTCTATGATTTCTCTGCTTGCTCATTTCATTTCAAGTACACTGGCCTCTTTGCTGCCCTCAAACACTCCTGATATGTTCCCACTTCAGGATATTACCATTTGCCATTTCTTTTGACTTGAATACTCTTCCTTAGTTATGACTACGGCTTGCCCTTCAGTTCCTTCAGGTCTCTGTTCAAATATTACCTTATTAGAGACCATTCTATATAAAACATTTATCCCCACTCAATAGCAGCTTGCCTTTCTCCCTAACTCTGCTCTAGTCTTTTCTATAGCACTCATAACCATCCAGTATATCTGATATATATTTATTGAACTATCTCTCCCCATTTGAATGTAAAGGTCCCTGAAGGCTGGGACTTTGTATGTCTTCAGTCCCTGGCACAGAACCTGCCATGTAGTAGGCACTCATTATTTGCTAACTTAATAAATTATAAAATCTTTGGAAGCTTATTCCCCTCTGTGAGCTGAGCAAACTCATGGTGGATTTTTTCTTTGTTCAGCAGAAGAGGGGCTTAGACTGCAACCAGTCGAAGGGTCATTGTGCTTCTACTGAGAGGCAACATGTAGGAGAAGCAATTTCAGTAAATAATGTCAGTGCTATTCTAATTTAATCATCTGAGCCTGTATTCTGTAAAATATATCAAATGCTGAAGAGCTGACCAGATTCCAAGGACTTTTGCTTGGTGGATGAATATGTTCATTTCTTTCATGTTTAGTCTGAATCTTCTGACTTTCCCTCCCAATTTTTTTTACATAGGCTTAATAGATATACAGATTATTTGGGCATCTCTGGAAACATCTATATAGTACTTCAGCTCTTGGTCCCAAAATAGATTTAACTGACCTTAATTTGGCAGAGAGTAATAAGTCAAATAATTTTTTATGTTTTTTAAAAAAATATTTTCTTAAATGTCATTTCCATGAGTCCTCCTATATTTATAGTTTATGATAGTATCTTATATTTGATCTTCCACACCACTTTTAAGAATTGAGCCTACTTTATCTACTGTTTTCCTGAAGTTCTTTTCCTGAAGAGATGGCATGGTAAGACTCTAATGAGAAAACAAGTTAATTAGTCTTTTGTCAACATCAGTTTTTCTTATTGGAGAACAAAGATGCAGAGATATCATTGTGCTAAAGACACCAGAATACACAGGGCTTCAGTTCTTTTTCAGCTTTTAATATGAATTTCATGGAATTCCTCAGTCTGATAAGGGTCATGCTATAAATGAGACAGGTTATGATTGACCAGGGAAATTACCTAGCTACTTCTCTTTCCCTCTGACTTCCATACAATCAGTTTGTATCCTCATAACTGAGCAGGTGAACACCACTATTTCTCCTCTTTCATGTGGCTCTGCATCCTAGGAGAAATTGGTCTTCTGTAAGAAGTAAAAAGGCAGCCATAGAAAGATATATAGAAAGATTCATCCCACAGAAGGCACAGACACACTAAAAGTTATCCAATAAAATAGGTAACACAACAAACACCCAGACAGACGGCAGAGTGGCTGCTCTCACTAACCACATACTATTCTTCTGCCTACCCTCCTACTCTGAAGAAGATAAGAGCTAGAACTTTAGATCACTTATCATTGAACTTCTACATTTCTTTATTTCCCCAGACTCCTTATCCAGACCAAGACGAACAGTGTTTACGAGAGCCATCGAGGGCCGTGAATTGCATTGGCAAGACAGCCACCTACAGCGAATAATTAGCAGCGATATATATATAGCCCCTGCCTGTCAGCGGGAAAGTGAGAAGCTACTCTTTAATTCCCAAGGCCAGCCACTGTGGCTTGGTAAGTGTACTTCTCCTCCAAGACATTCAGGGCCAAATCTCACCTCGTAGCCTGAATGAGCCATGTGCATAGGCATCAGCAACATGACTATAATTTGGATAGTCTTCATACAGATCTTTTAGGGTCTTGACTCGGGCTTCCAAGTGTTTATGTGAGGCCTGAGCCTTTTGCATATGTACTTAGCTGAGGTGTAGTAACCTCAAACAGAAGAATTTATATTCTGTTTTCTAAATTTTGGGAGGGGAAAAGAATTAATAAATCTCAAAGTGTACTAATAAAACCATTAGACATCAGTTCACAGGTTCTCTTAGTCCACAGTTACTGAGCAACATTATAATCCACACTGAAATTACATTTGACTAAAAAGGCACTACATATGACACTTAAATTACCCAATGCTAGTTGCTAGGGCACAATCTGTATTTGTCACCAAGCTGTCTTCCTTCCCACCTTCCCTCCCACCCTCCCTCCCTTCTTTCCTTCCTTCCAACCTTCTTTTTCTTCCTTCCTCGTAATGGAATAAAGCTCTTCTGTCATTAGTTTAAACCTTCCTCTGGCCTTCTGTCAGTCCTGACTTTATCACAGGATGTCCATTATAAAAATAGACATTCTTTTTTTAAGTATTCATTTTCTGAGTCTTAAAATAATGATAATATATTTTTATTATTGCTCCTAATTCCCTACCTCCATCTTTCACCCCATACCTTTGTCTTTCTCGAGATCTTGCTGAATCTGGATATGTCCCTATCTCTCTCTCTTGAAAGCCTTGGCCAAGCTCTTTGGGTCACTACCTGAAGTTCCCTTTGATCATCTTTCCTCTTTTCTCATCCAACACTTATAAAATGTACCTTTAACATGCTTCTGAAAAAAAATACACCTCATTAACAAACAAATGAAAATGAAACAACACTGAATTACCATTTTTTGATTGATCAAATGGTCAGAGATTTTCAGAATAAAGATAATTAGTTTTTGGTGTGGGAGAAGTTTCATAGAGATAGGCACTTTCATAATACTGGTAGGAATGTAAATGCTTATAGCCTTTCTGAAGGATATTTCAGCAGCACTTATCAAAAGCCTTTAAAATACATGAGTGGAATTACAAACTGGTGCAGCCACTATGGAAAACACTATAAAGGTTCCTCAAAAAATAAAAAATAGAACTTTATGACCCAGTAATTCCACGTCTGGGCATTTAATTGAAGAAATCCAAAACACTAATTTGAAAAGATACACATATTCCTATGTTCGCTGCAGCATTATTTGCAATAACCAAGATGTTGGAAGCAACCTAACTACCCATCAATAGACAATTAGATAAAGAAGATGTGGTACATATATAGAATGGAATATTACTCAGCTATAAAAAAGAATGAAATCTTGCCATCTGCAACAACAAGGATGGACCTAGAAGGTATTATATTAAGTGAAATAAGTCAGAGAAAGACAAATACCATATGATTTTACTTATATGTGGAATCTAAACAACAATATAAATGAACAAATAAAACAGAAACAGGCTCGCAGAGAACAAACTGATGGTTGGTTGCTCGACAGAAGGTGATGGGGGACTGGGTAGAAGTGAAAGGAAGAAGTACAGTTGGTAGTTACATAATAGTCATGGGGATATAAAGTACAGCATAGGGAATATAGTAAATAATATTGTAATAAATATGTAAGGTGCCAGGTAGGTACTAGACTTATTAGGGGGATCGCTTCATAAATTATATAAATGTCAACCACTATGCTGTATTCCTGAAATTAATATAATATTGAATGTCAACTGTAATAGAAATAGATTTTTAAACCTTTAATATATATTCATACCCATTGATTCAGGAATTCTATATCTAGGAATTTGTCTTGAGCTATAATTAACTAAAAAGATGCATAAAACTAGAGAGTCTATTAGAGCATGTTTATAAATAATGTACAGGCAAGGAAAATTGAAAACAATCTAATGACTTAGTACACGTTCGATGGAATGACACGTAATCATTTTTAATGTTAGAGAAGTACATTTAATGATATGGAAAATATTTACAATGTGTGAAGTGGAAAAACCCAGTTACAAAACAATAATTATAATACCATCCCATTGTAATTAAAATCGAATAGAAAAGTCTGGATATATATATACATGAAAATAGAAATAATGGTTATCTCTTTTTGTTTTATATTTTGCTTACCTGTGTTTTCAAATTTTCTGCAAGCAATTCTATAATTTTTAATGTTGTCTTTTTAAAAATCACTAATCATATATCTCATTACAATCACTTGCCCATTTATAATGCCTTTGGTAGTTCTTCATTATCCCTAAGGTAAATTCAAACTCCTTAGTATGGCATTCAAAGCTTTTTACATTCCAGATCCTACCTTACCAGCTATTTCTAGCTACATAACCTAACTCTATACAGAACTATTTGTCATGCTCTGAAGATGCTATATAAATTGCTCTTCATGCTTTTACTTATATGTCTTTGCTTACATGTTCCCTTTGCCAGGAATGTCTTTTCCTGTTTGCCTACCTATTTAAAATCTCATTGTCTTGTAAAGTACAGCTCAACTATTATTTTCTCTCTGTATATATTGCTACCATGTCATTTCTTTTAAACTGTTTTATTATGACCTGTTTATATATCATTTCTGAGCTTTTTGAGGGAAGTGACCATTTCTTATTCATCTTTGTGTTTCTGTTTGTCCACATATTACCTGGCATATAATTAGTTCTCAGGAAATGTAGAATTAATAAATGAGTGAGGCCTCTCCCTTTAGGCAGTTACTTGCCACCTCCACTGGGTTCCCATAGTACCTGATCACAAAGAGGTACAACATTTTATTATCCTAATTGTGTATCCCTTTCTACACCATACTACTGTGCTGAGGCTTCAAGGTAGCTCTTGAAGATAATATCTATGACTTACTCAATTTTATAATCCTTCAAAGATAAGATACAGTTTCTCATACACAGTAGATATCAGATTGAATTTGAAGAACTAAATAGAAAACAGACTCCCTTTCTCAAGCATGAATTTTCCTGATTTGAAAATTTTACCGAACCAAAGTATTTCTTCTCATCTGGTAGAGCATGTGCCTACAGCCTGTGCTCGGGTTGATGCCCTACGTTCCCATGGTTATCCAAAGGAGGCCCTCAGACTCACGGTGGCCATTATCAATACTCTGAGGTTGCAGCAGCAGCGGCAGCTGGAAATCTACAAGCATCAAAAGAAAGGTACAGTGCTTAGGAGCCATCTTAACTCCTCAGGCTCAGGCTGATGAAGATCCTCAGAGACTACAAGGTGTCATATTTAATGTTCAAGTTTCATAGTGTGGTAGGGGCTACGGGATTCCTGGTCATTCTACTTGCTATGTGGAATGCCTTACTTTACCTCTGTTTTTTTGTCTGTAAAACAGGAATAATAATGCCAGCATGCCAACATCAAAGAGCAGTTGGAAGGCCCACTAAAATCTGATATGTGAAGACCCTTTTTAAACTAAAGTTGTATCTAGATATGTGCGCTGCCAGCAGGGAGCCTAAATGCAGACCACAGCCATCTGTGATGACTGATAAGCTTGTAACCAGTCCTGTCAACCCAAGGCAAGACAATGAGGGAAGTTTTCGTTGAGTGTCAGGGCCAAGTTTTGAAAGAGACTAATGAGGAGAGCCAGGCAAGGACAGAGAGCAGTTTGTCTATACCACTCTCTAAAACTTTGACCTGCTTGTTTCCAGAACTGTTGCAGAGAGGAACCACAACCATCACAAACCTGGAAGGCTGGGTAGGCCACCCACTGGATCCCATTGGCTGCCTTTTTCTTACTTTGACTGAGGCCTGCCGTCTGAATGATGATAGCTATCTGGAAGCGTCAGGTATGGGGGTCAGCCTAGGGCAGGCCAGAACTGCCCTTGCTTGACAGCCCTCTCCTTCCTGCCAGATCTGTTCTACCCCTCTACCCCTCCTGTAGCCTTTTTTTTCCTCTTATCCAAACTGACCTCCTCTGAGAGGCTTCCTTAGGCTTCTCTTTCCCACCCTCCTTTCCTACCCTGTGGACTAGCCCTGACCTACTCTCACATTTTACCTTACCACCTTCCTTTGCCCCTGTCACTTCCCATGAATGCCTAAAAAGTATGATCCAAGGGAAATAATAAGGATTAGAAGGATTTCAGAAGTCAGAGGCTAAGTCCTCAGGAGTGGTCTTGAAGTAGAAAAGAACTTCCATTAAGAGTATGTTATCTTGTCTACAGCCATGCCACCCTGAACATGCTCGATCCCATCTGATCTTGGAAGCTAAGCAGGGTCAGGCCTCGTTAGTACTTGGATGGGAGACTACCCATGAAGACCAGGTGCCATGGGAGTAAAAAGAAAAAAAAAATGTGTTATCTCTTGCAATTGTATAATACTCTCATGTTTCTTTTGAACTTTCTTCTTCATAATGGTTTTGTACCAATTGTATAAATGAGAAATAGAAAAGAAGTAATTTAGTAGAGTCTCAGAGTAGCAAGGACTAGAGACAGAATTGATTCTTCCCTCCTTTATGTGATCACTGTATTGTATACATACATCTATTATCTATTATGGCATTACAACTTGTTTGCAAGTGAGTACATCTCATTAGGATGTCAGTTCCTTGAAAGCGGAAATTATGACTGATTTATCTTCATCATCCTAGCACTTAGTGCAATAGCTTCCATTCAACAGTCTTCCATAAATACCAGATGGATGAAAGGGAAAAGGAAAGAAACCAAAACCCTGGCTTTTAAACCTATGCTTTTTTCCTGAAACTTTGAACCCAAAGATATAGCATATAAAGTAGTAATAATATAGAAGTTGCAAGTGTTATAAAAGTAATAGTAACTGGGTGGATTCAGATTCCTCTGGGTAGAGATACAAAGGGTAGCTCCAGTCCAAGCTAAGGCTGCCCTTATCTCCCCTCTGATATCTGATCCGTATTTGGTCTGTTTCATCTGCACAGTGACACTTGGATCTGGAAAGCCTGAGGTTGCACTTGGGATTTATTCACCACCGACCTTTACTTAGCTCCTTCCATACACCAGGGCCTAGAGACATACCTAGGGCAATAAGATAAAGTTTTTTTCCATTGAAGATGCTCACGTTCTAGTGAGAGACACAAAAACATAACTGTTATTATATAATATGCCAGCAAAAGGTTAATATAAGATTTTATACTTCTCCAACCAGCCCAGCCAATTCATATATTGGGGAAGATATGAGGCTCTTTGTAACCCTTTTTCCGGTATATTTTCCTTATTTCTCTGGGATTCTAACTCAGCTTCCCTGTGATAGCTATTGACTAAGCTCTATCCCAAAGTGGGAGGGATTGAGGAATAGATTAATTCTGTGGGGTCTGACATAAGGAATATGATGACCTGTTGCCCTCAGATATAAATGAAAGCAGACCCCCTGTGTACCAGCATGTACCTGTGGCTGCAGGCTGCCCAAACAGCAGTGAGTCCTTCCTGTCATTGGCCCTGGAAGTTGCTCTGATGGGGATGGGTCAACAGAGGGTGATGCCTGAAGGCCTCTATGCACAAGACAAGGTGTGCCGCAATGAGGAGCAGCTCCTGAGTCGACTCCAGGAGCTGCAGCTGGACGATGAACTAGTGCAAACATTGCAGAAACAGTGCATCTTACTACTAGAAGGTAAGTAGAGAGAGGCCATTATTACCACATTGTCTTCGTCCTGTGACCCAGGGTTCCCCTCTGTAATAGAGCACAGGTACAGAAACATTTTTGACATTAGCTACCAAACATGTGTGGGATCCTAGGGCTCAAGTCTAGGCTGGCAGTAGAAGCATACAAAAAAACAACTAGCTGACTTATCTTCTTCCTGCAGGAGGTCCCTTCAGTGGTTTGGGAGAAGTCATTCACCGAGAGAGTGTTCCCATGCATACTTTTGCCAAGTATTTGTTCTCAGCTCTGCTGCCTCATGATCCAGACCTGTCCTATAAATTAGCCTTACGTGCCATGAGGTGGGTAGCCTTTTCCTAGCCAAGTTGCCTCCACCAAAGCAGAAGTCTTTGATGCTCTTTTTCTTTATCTCACTTTTGTCACTTTTCCTCCTTCTATTCTAATGGACCTGCCACCAAGCCTGCCCTCAATTAGCTTAGACATTTTCCTATGATCTAGCATTCCTACCTGGGATGCCTTGCTGGTGACTCACTTGGCTTCCTGGCTACACTCTTGATGGGTCATCTTGAAGCTCCTGAGTTTTTAATAGTTTTAAATGCACCCAAGATCTGAGTCTCCCTGTTCTGCGGCCAGTTAGGCAGCCTGAGATGAGATTTGAGCCCTTCAATATCTCACCTGAGTCATGGTTCCCAGGAACAGATCACCAGATGCATCTGAGGGAGGTAGAAATAAGTTTGTCTATACCAAGACTTGAAAACAATGAGCTACGGGCATCTTGTTTCTAAACTAGAGTAGGGTCCTTGGTTCAGACAAGTGGACCTCAAAGATTTAGCCACACAGGAGAATTTTAGTCAGACTATAAGGCTGAGAGAGCCCGTCACTTCAATTAGAAAAGAACTGCTTAAGGATTCCTTGACATATATTTCTTATACTTTTAAAATAATCTTATGGCTCTTGAATGGCTTTTCAAATCTATTTGCAGGAAGGACTATTCAGTTTGAGCTCTACAAGTGCCCAAGCACTTACCTCATACAGAGTACAGTGTCCTAGGTTTTAAAATTTTCCAAGTTCTTAGTTAACCCTTTTCTACTCATTTACTCCCTGCAAAGAATAAGCTTCTCTAAGATGGCTCAGAATGGCAGGAGTCTGGTGGCTGATGACTCTCCCTGGGTCTTCTAGGCTACCTGTTCTAGAAAACTCAACTTCTGCAGGCGACACTTCCCACCCTCACCATATGGTGTCTGTGGTGCCCAGCCGTTATCCTCGCTGGTTCACGCTTGGACACTTGGAATCACAGCAGTGTGAATTGGCCTCCACCATGCTGACTGCTGCCAAAGGTGAGCATAAATAGACTTTAGGCTCCAGCACTCCCACTCTGCTGGTCTAGTCATGGCCCTGTCACGGTCTTGGTCTGCTGTTTCCTGAACAAGAGAAGCTGTTCATCCTCCCTTGACCTCTTAGACTGATAAAGATCCTCACTTTGATTATTACCATGAGAATGAGCCCCTGGTCCAGTCCAGAGTTTTGCCCTAGTTACTAATTATAGTATCTTGAGTAAATAGAATGAGATCATCTTTAAGGTAACTTCTAAATCTATACTTTCATATGATAAAGTCACTTTACCTTTCCAAGCCTCAGGTTAAAAATCTATAAAATGGTGATCATTGTCAATGACCTATCAGTTCCCAGGGCCATATGATAGTTTGTGATTTTTCATGGTCCTCATGAAAAGATGGGCAGCCCAAAGTGACTCTCAGGCTTTCAAGCTCACATACTCCCTGTTAACTATGGAGGTTTCACCACAAAGAGAAATGAAAATAAGCCCTTGTGAAGCTATAATAAAATATTAGCTACGCATGGACTGTGAGTATTTTTCTGATACCTGGAAACTACACAGATTTTTAAAGAATTTTTTTATTAAAAATAACTTTGTTGCATCTTCTTATTGCTCAAAAAATGCATGTTCATTGTAGAAAAGGTAAAAGATACAGATAAATCAATATAAAAATGATCAATAAACCAATAGAAAAACTGAACAAAAGATATAATCAGGCAGTTCATAGGAAAAGAAAGATACAGATGACTTTCAAACAATTAAGATGTCTGGCTTCAATTGAGAAAGACAAAATTACCCTGAGATAACATTTTTAACCAATCTTATTAGGTAAAATCAATAAATTAGATAATAGGCATCTGTGTGAGGAG
This sequence comes from Cynopterus sphinx, assembly GCA_030015415.1. NCBI lineage: Eukaryota > Metazoa > Chordata > Mammalia > Chiroptera > Pteropodidae > Cynopterus > Cynopterus sphinx. Next base: position 101,341,891 of record CM057387.1, read on the forward strand.
TGGTGGTGGCTTCAGCCTAGCATGGAATGTCAGATTCAAAGCAGGATAAGGATGACTGCAAATCTAAGATACTCAATGAACCTCAAGCACAAGAAAAGTGAAAAAAGTCACATCATAATGAAATTGCTTAAAACCAATGATAAAAGAGAAACAAAAGCAACTAGAGAAAAAAAAACACACTACTTATAAAGGACAAAAGATAAAGATGAGATCAAGTTTCTCATTAAGCCAGAAGACAATGAATAAAGTACTTTTTAAAAAACTGTCAGCCTAGAATTCTATACCAGTGAAAATATCTTTCAAAAACAAAGGTGAAATAAAAACTTTTTCAGAGAATCACAATTAAATTAGAAATTAACATTAAAAAATTATATGGAAAAATCCACTAAATTTTTATAAATTAAACCACACACTTCCTTATAGCTCCCTGGACAAAAGGAGACAAAGAGTACAAGAAAATAAGAAAATGTTTAAAACTGAAAATAAAAACACAACATATGAAAATTTGTGGAATGCAACTAAAACTTATCTAGAAGGAAATTTTTAGCACTATAAATACCTATATTTGAAAAGAAGAAAGGTTTCAAATCAGTGATCTCAGCTTCCACCTTAAGGAACCAAAAAAAAAAAAGAAAAGAAAAGAAAAAGAAGAAGAAGAAGAACAAATGAAACCCAAAGCAAGCAGAAGAATTAGTAAAGATCAAAACATAAATCAATGAAATAAAATATAGAAAAACAGTAAAGAAAATCAAAGAAACCAAAAGCTGGTTCTTTGAAAAGAAAAGAAAATTGAAATCTGTCCAGATAATCAAGAAGAAAAGAGAGAAGACAAAAATTACCACTATAAAGAATGAGACAGGTGGCATCACAACAAATTCTAGAGACGTTAAAATGATAACAAGGGAATATTGTGAACAACTGTATGCCAATAACATAAATGAGATGAACTAGTTCCTTGAAAGACAAAAACTACCAAAGCTCACTCAAGAATAAATAAAAATGATCTAGGTATATACTCAAAAGAATTGAAAACATGGACTCAAACAGCTACTTGTACACCAGTGTTCATAGCAATACTATTCACAGTAACCAAAACTTGTCTATCAATAGATGAATGAAGAAACTATGTTTTATATAGCCAATGGACTATTATTAAGGCATAAATAAAGAATGAAATTCTAATATATCCTACAACATGGATGAACCTTGAAAACATTATGTTAAGTGAAATAAGCCAGACACAAAAGGACAAATACTGTGTGATTCTACTTATATGAGGTACTTATAGTAGCTACAGTGAAAAACATCAATAGATACTAAGCTAGTGGGTGAACATTTGGTGAGGAACAGGATGTTTTCATAGTCTCAAAGTATCTCTCCGTAACACACTTATCAATCATAAAGGAAAAAGATATAACTACTCTAGAGTAAGAAACCTGGCAGATAGCACTTTGATAAAATGGCCACAGTTGATGCTCATAAATTCATAGAAATGGAGTAGAGAGGCTGGAGAAATGAGTTGTTTAATGAGTATAGAGTTTCTATTTGGGATGATGAAAAAGTTCAGGAACTGCATAGTAGTGATGGTTGTACAACATTGTGAATATACTGACTGGGTCATTGAATTGTATCCTTAAATGGTTAAAATGGTAAATTATTATATATGTATATTTTACCATAATAAAAAAGTAAATGGAAATTAATTTCAAAGAAATAGAATTTGTAAATTGAATTTGTAGTTAAAAACCTTTCTACAAAATACAGGCCTAGATAGCTTCACTGATAAAGCCTACCAAACATTGAAGGAACACATTACAATTCTATACAAACTCTTCCAGAAAACAGAAGGGGAGGAAATATTTTCCAACTCAATCTGTGAAGCATTACCCTGATACCAAAACCAGATAAAAATCATAAGAAAAACTACAAACTAATACCCTCAGGAGCACAAGTGCAAAAATTCATAATAAAAATTTTAGCAGATTGAATCCAATAATATATAAAAAAGGATAATACATCATAACCAAGTAGGGTTTACTCCAGAAATGTCAGGTTGGTTTAACACTCAAAAATTGGTCACTTAATTCACCATACTTACAGAGTGAAAAAGAAAACACATATGATCATCTCAATAATATAGAAAAAGCATTTCATAAAATCTAACATTTCTAATAAAAACAATAGAACTGTCAACAAACTAAGAATACAAGGGAACATCCTCAACATGATTAAGAGCATCTATAATACAGCCCTTATACTTATTGGTAAGAGATTGAATCCTTTCTTCTTAACATCAGGAAAAAGGTAAAAATGTTTGTTTTCATCACTTCCATCCAACATTGTACTTGTGGTTCTAAGTCAGTACAATAAGACAATGAAAAGAAACAAAAGATAGCAGATTAGAAAGGAAAAAGTAAAACTGTCTTTATTCTCTGATGACGTGGCCATCTATGTAGAAAATCCTCTGGAATGTTCAAGAAGCTATTAGAACTAATAATGAGTCTAGCAGGGTTATAGGCTAGGTTGATATACACAATCAGTATACCAGCAGTGAACAATCAGATACTGAAATTTTAAAATTACCATTATAATAGCATCAAGAAAATATGAAATGCTTGAGAATAAATGTGACAAAAGCTGTGCAAGACCTATACAGTGAAAATCATATTGCTGAGAGAAATTAAAGACCTAAATAAATGGAAAGACATACTGCATTCGTGGATTGGAAGACTCAGTATTGTTAAGATGATGGTTCTCTACAAATTGATGTATAGATGCAATACAATCCCATTCAAAATTCCAACAGGCTTTTTCTGGGTAGAAATTGATCAGCTGATTCTAAAATTCATATGGGAATGTAGAGGACTTGGAGTAACCAAAAACAACTTTGCAAAAGAAAAAGTGATGGAACTAACACTACTTGATTTTCAAGACTCATCATAAAGCTGTAGTAAGTAATAACAGGGTTATTGGTGTAAAGATAGATAAATGGATCAATGAAAAAAAATATAGAGTCCCAAAGTAGACCCATACACATGGCCAATTTGTTTCAATAAAAGGGCAAAGTCCCAAAGTTAAGAAAAATGATAGTGTTTTCAAAAATGATACAACATAAACAAAAATTAATATAATGGATTGCAGGCCTAAATATGATAGCTAAAAGTATAAAAAATTTTAAAGAAAACATAGGACAAAATGATTTTCATTTCTAGTTAAGCAAAGATTTCTTATCTATAACAGTGAAAGCACAATCCATAACAGAAAAAATGATAAATTGGACTTACCAAAATCAAGAACTTCTGCTTTATGAAAATCACTACTGAGAATGAAAAGACAAGCCACAGACTAGGAGAAATATTTGCAAATCACACATCTCATAAAGGACTTACATCCAGAATATATAAAGAACTCTCATAATTCAATGATAAGAAAATGAACAACCCATTTTTCTAAGTGAGTGAAGATAGGACACACTCCACCAAAGATGCTATTCTGATTAAAAGTAAGCATATGAAAAGATGCTCAATATCATTTGTCCCTAGGGAAATAGATATTAAAAGCACAATAAGAGAATGGATAAATTTTAAAAAACAAAAAACTGACCATAGCAAGGACTGGCAAAGATACGGAGCAACTGGAGCTCATACACTACAGGTAGGAACATATGTAGTACAAACACTTTGGGAATCTGGCAATTTTTTTTAATTTTTATATTTTTATTTTTTTCAATTATGGTTGACATACAATATATTAGTTCACATGTATAAAACACAATGATTACACATTTATATAACTTTCAAAGTAATCACTTTGATAAATCTAGTACCCATCTGATCCATACATAGTTATTACTGCTCTACACCCCCATGACTGTTATGTAACTACCAATTTATACGTCTTAATCCCTTCCCCGCTTCACCCAGACCCCCACCGCCCCCAATCTGGCAACCATCAAAATGTTCTCTGTAGCTACAAGTTTGTTTCTGTTGTTTGTTTATCCTGTTCTCTAGATTCCACATATAAATGAAATCATATGGTATTTGTCTTTCTCTGTCTTACTTACTCCACTTGGTATAATACCCTCTAGGTTCATTCACGTTGTTACACATGGCGAGATTTGATTCTTTTTTATGGCAGAGAAACATTCCACTCTATATATGTAATACCTCTTCTTTATCTATTTATCCACTGACAGACATCCAGTCTGTCAGTGGATAAATAGATAAATAGGTTGCCTTCATATCTTGGCTATTAGAAATAATGCTGCAGTGAACATGCACATGGATGCACATGTCCCTTCAAAGTAGTGTTTTAGGTTTCTGTGGATAAATACCCAGAAGTGATCCCTCGGTCCTTCTTTGTCTCTTGTCACAGCTTTTGTTTTAAACTCTGTTTTGTCTGGTATTAGTATTGGTACCCCAGCTTTTTGTTTTTTCCATTTTAATGAAATATCTTTTTCCATCCCTTTACTTTCACTCTGTGTATATATGTCTTTCGATCTGATGTGAATCTCTTATAGACAGCATATCTAAGGGTTTTGTTTTCTTATCCATTCTGCCACCCTATGTCTTTCGATTAGAGCATTTAATCCATTTACATTTAAACTAATTGTTGCTAGGTATGTCGTTATTGCCATTTAATTATTCATTTATTCATTGTATATGTGTGTATATGTATGTGTGTGTGTGTATGTATGTATATATGTATGTACGTATCTTCTTAAAGAAGTCCCTTTAACATTTCTTATAATACTGGTTTGGTGGTGATGAACTCTTTTAGCTTTTTGTCTGGGAAACTCTTTATCTGTCCTTTGATTCTGATAGCTTTGCTGGGTAGAATAATCTTGGTTGTAGGTCCTTTCTTTCCATCACTTTGGATATTTCCTGCCAATCCCTTCTGGTCTGCAAAGATTTTGTTTAGAAATCAGCTGACAATCTTATGGGGAGCTCCCTCATGGGTAACTAACTGCTTTTCTTTCTGCTTTTTAAGATTCTTTGTCTTTTGGTATTTTAATTATGTCTTGGTGTGGGCCTCTTTGGATTCGTTTGTGACTCTGTGCTTCCTGATCTTATACATCTGTTTCCTTCACCAGGTTAGGGAAATTTTCTTTCTTTATTTCTACAAATAGGTGTTCAGTTCCTTGCTCATTCTCTTCTTCTGGTACCTTATGATGCAAATGTTGTTATGCTGATGTTGTCCCAGAGGCCCCATAACTATCCTCATATTTTTGGATTTTTTTTTTTTTGCTGTTCTGATTTAGTGTTTTCTGATATATGATTTGCAAATATATTTCCAATTAAGTAGGTTACTTCTCATTTTTTTGATGGTTTCCTTTGCTGTGCAGAAACTTTTCATTTGATGTAGTCCTATGTGTTTATTTTTGCTTTTGCTGTTTTTACTTTTGGTGCCAAATTAAAATTTCATTGTCAAGATCTATACAAGAAGCTTACCCTATGTTTATGATTTCTGGTCTTACATTCAAGTCTTTAATACATTTTAAACTAATTTGTGTGTATGTGGTAAGATAGTGGTCCAGGTTCATTCTTTTGCATGTGGTTGTCCAGTTTTACTAACGTCATTTATCGAAGAGACTGTCCTTACCCTATTATATATTCTTGGCTCTTTTGTCATATAGTTATTGACCATATATGTATGGCTTTATTTCTGGGATCTCTGTTTCTTCCTTTGATCCATGTGTCTATTTTTATGCCTATATCATATTGTTTTAATTACCATAGCTTTGTAATATAGTTTGAAATCAGGGAACATGATGTCTTTAGCTTTATTCTTTTTTCTCAAGATTGCTTTGGCTATTCAGGTTCTTTTGTGGTTCCATACAAATTTTAGGATTGTTTGCTCTATTTCTGTGACAAATGATTTTGGAATTTTGAATTTTGAGATGGAATGCATTGAATGTGTAGATTGTTTTGGGTACCATGGACATTTTAACAATAGTAATTCTTCCAATCCATGAGCATGGATTTTAATTTATTTGCTTCTTCAATTTATTTGTTTCTTTAATTTTTTCCCATAATGTCTTGCAGTTTTCATTATACAGGTGTTTCACCTACTAGGTTAAATTTATTCGTAGGTTTTTTTATGCAAACATAAATGGAATTATTTTCTTCACTTCCCTTTTTGATAGCTTGTTACTAATATCTAAATAGATTTTTGTGTATTGATTTTGTATCTTGAAACATTACTGAATTAACTTATAGTTCTAACAGTTTTTGATGGAGTCTTTAATTTTCTATATTATTATCATGTCATCTGCAAATAGTGACAGCTTTAGTTCTTCCTTTACAATTTAAATGCCTTTTATTTCTTTTTCTTACCTAATTGCTGTGGCTAGAACTTCCAATACTATGTTGAATAAAAGTGGCGAGAGTGAGCATCCTTGCCTTGTTCCTAATCTTGGAGGAAAAGCTTTCAGCTTTTCATCATTAAGTATGATGTTAGCCTTTATTACATTAAAGTATGTTCCCCTATATCTATTCCTTTGAGAGTTTTTATCATAAATGAATGTTGAATTTTGTCAAATGTTTTTTTTGCATCTATTAAGATGATCATATGATTTTCATTCTTCATTTTGTAAATGTGTATCCATTCGCTGATTTGCATATGTTGAACGAATATATCCTACTGGAATATATCCTACTTGATCAAGGTGCATGACCCTTTTAATGTATTATTGAATTTGATTTGCTAATATATATTTTTAAAATTATTTATTTTTATGGTGACATTGGTTAATGAAATCCAGTAAGTTTCAGCTGTACACTTTAACAGTAAGGCATATGTATATTTACACTGTGTGTTCACCTCCCTTAGTTAGATTCCTTTCTGTCACCACATATTTGACCCCCTTAACCCCGTCTACCTTATCCCTTCTCCACCCCTTAACTTCTGGTAACCACTAGTCTATAGTCCATGTCCATGAGTCTCTGTTTGTCCTGTTCATTTGTTGCTTTTAGGTTTATATCTCACATATAAGTGATATCATGTGATTTTCAACTTTTTCTGACTAGCTTATTTCGCTTAGCATGATTATCTCGAGGTCCATCCATGTTGTCGCAAATGGCGTATTTCATCTCTTCTTATGGCTGAGTAATATTCCATTATATATATGTACCACAGCTTTTTTATCCAGTTGTCTGTTATAGGACACTTTGGTTGTGTCCATGTTTTGCCACTGTGAATAATGCTGCTATGAACATCAATGTGCAAATATCTTTTTAGATATGGGTTTTCAAGTTTTTAGGGTAGATATGGATCATATGGTTGATCAATCCTTAGTTTTTTGAGGAAACTCCATGCTCTTTTCTATAGTGGCTGTACCAATTTTCAGTCCTACCAGCAGTATATGAGGGTTCCTTTTTCTCCACATCCTCTCCAACATTTATTATTACTTGTCCTGTTGATAACAGCTATTCTAACAGGTGTGAGATGGTATCTCATTGTGGTTTTGATTTTCATTTCCCTAACAGCTAGCAATGTTGAGCATCTTTTCATGTTTGCTGGCCATTTGTATGTCATCTAGAGAGAAGTGTCTCTTCTGGTCCTCTGCCCATTTTTTGATTGGATTGTTTGGTTTTTGTTGTTATTGAGTTGTATGAGTTCATTGTATATTTTGGATATTAAACCATCAGAGGCATTGCTTGCAAATATATTTTCCCATTTGGATGGTTATCTCTTTACCTTGTTGACAATTTCTTTTGCTGAGCAGATGCTTTTTAGTTTGATGTGTCCCATTCATTTATTTTAGCTTTTACTTCCCTTGCTTTTGAGGTCAAATTCATAAGATCCTCTTTAAGTCCAAGGTCCTTGAGTTTAGTTCCTACATTTTCTTCTATGCATTTTATTGTTTCAGGTCCTATATTCAGGTCCTTAATCCATTTTGAATTAATTTTGGTGTGTGGTGATAAACAACACTATAGTTTCATTTGCTAATATTTTTTGAGGATTTTTGCATCTACATCTATCAGGGATATGGACCTATAATTTCCTTTTCTTGTGGTATCCTTGACTGGATTTGATATCAGGGTAATTCTGGCCTTATGAAATGACTTTGGAAGAGTCCCCTTCTCTTCTATTTTTTGTAAGAGTTTGAAAGGATTGATATTACTCTTCTTTGAAAGTCTGGGAGAATTTACCAGTGAAACCATCTGGTCTTGGACTTTTGTTTTTTGGGAGGTCTTTGTTTACTGTGTCAATCTCCTTACTAGTAATTGGTCAGTTCAGTTTTCATTTTTAAAAACCAAAACTTCATTAAACCCCAAACTGGAAACAATCAAACATCCATCAATAGATGAATGAATAAACAAACTGTCATATAAGCATATAATGGAATACTACACAGTAATGAAAAGGAATGAACTACTGATACACAGTACAGCATGTTTGAATCCCAAAATAATTATGCTAAGTGAAAGAAGCCAAACCAAATAAAAACAATACATATTGTATTGTACCATTTATGTATAATTTTAGAAAATGAACACTATAGTAATAGAAGGAAGATCAGTGAGAATGGGAGCTGGAGCAAACAAGGATGGAAAGGAAGAAGAGATTACTAAGGGTCACAAGGAAACTTGGGGATGATAGATATGTTCATTATCTTGATTGTGGTGATGGTTTCTTGGGTATATAAATTTGCCAAAATTTATCAACCTGTACATTTTAAATATGTGCTGATTATTTCATGGCAATTACCCTCAATAAAGCTGTAAATAAATATATAGGTAAGTAATTATAGCAACTAATTATAACCCATTAAATAAAATAGGTATCCATGAGTTTTATACTGATATGAATAAATAAATGAGTAGGGTGAAATGCCAACTGATTGCAGAAAAATGATAAAATAAGAATATACCAATTTGCAACCATATAATACTTCACTCAGCCTAGAAATATCGATGGATATTAAAACTAGTAGGTGAACATTTGATTAGGGATATTTACAGTCTCAAAGTAACTCCCCACAAAATACTTGTTAATCATAAAGACATAACTTTACAGTAGAGAAACCTAGCAGATGTCACTTTAATCAAGTAATCACAGTTAATACCACCAGTAATGAGTCAAGTCAATGTCATATATCACCTACGAGGAAGCAGTAAGAACTCAGCATCACTTCTGTGATACTATAGCCAATAATGTAAATCTTCATCTAATCATGAGAAAATATCAGGAATACCCAGATTAAAGTACATACAACAAAATAACTTGTCTAATCTGCAAAAAGTGTCAGGGTCATAAATGTCAGAGGAAGACTGAAGAATTTTTCCAAATTGACAAAGGCTAAAGAGATGTGACAGACTAAATGTAATGTACGTGATCTTCTATAAAATTATTTCGCTATAAAGTACATTGTTGAGGCAATTGGTAAAACTTGAGTCAGGTCTGTGATGGATGGTAGTAATATTTCAATATTAATTTCCTGATTTTGATGATTGTGTTTTTAGTATGTAGAAAAGTGTCCTTCTCGTTTGCCAGAAATATAGGCTACAGTATTTGGGAGTGATGAAATTCAAGTTAGTTACTTACTTTTTAATGGTTCAGGGGTAAGAAAAGGTCTCTCTCTACTATTCTTGAAACTCTTTTGTATGTTTGAAATTCAAAATAAAATACTTTGACAAAGCAATTTGCAAAGTTGTGGAGTGGGAGCATAGATTTGTAATCTTTTGTGGAGGGCAATTTGTCATATCTATTAAAATTACAATGGATGTATCCTTTGACCCAACAATTTCACTTCCAGGATTTTATCTTACAAATATTTTGTACAAATGGGAAATAATGTTTGTACAAGGTTATTCACTCTAACATTCTTTGTAGTTGCAAAATATCTGAAACAGTCTAAATATCCATCAACAGGAGACTGACTAAATTTATTTCTTTGGGTCCAAAATTCTCTTACATGGAATTAAAAACTGAAAAGCTTCAAAAATCTACACTTTTTGTAAGTTTCACAGCAAAAACTGACCTCAGATGATATGAGGCATTAGTTGTTTTTCAGTGCTCTTACCAGTCACATACATCTCTGCCTTTACCAATATTTTGTTGCCTTCTTTGTTTATGCTATTATTTTGTCAGTTGGAGTTTAATTACCCTGTAAATATGTCCACAAAATTGAAAATACTCCTGTAAGTAAGAATAAGAAGAAAAGGAAGCATCCATCATTATCAATAGCATAAAAAACAGAGTTAGTGCAGAATCTTGATCAGGTGCATCTATGAGGCATCTTACTGAAAAATAAGTTATGGAAATTAACACCAATTATGACTTGAAATAATAGAAAGACAGTGTCAAAGTTTTAAAGTGACAAAAATGACCAGAACTAATTAAGAATAGAAAATTTTCAGAGGGCAAAATGAAGATGTTGACATGACCATGACTGATTAAACAATGAAGTGGTGCAAATATGCTACTGAATGGTTTGCTTCATGAAACAAACTAGAATATGCTATGAATGACTGAACATTTAAGGTATAGAATATCAGAAGATTGGCTGCAGAAAATGATGGTATAAAATATTTGAGCATCTATGAAGAAGCTTCTGCTTATCATGAAGGAGACAAAAATTATGACATTGTTAAGAGAAATTTTAATGAAGATCTTAGTCCCAAACATGTATAGAGTGCTGATGAAATAGTTCTGTTCTGTCCTATATTATTTAAAAAATTTACAATAATTGATGAGCAAACAAGAGGTTTTAAGGACTCTAAGTACAGGTTGAAAGTTCTGGGATGTATCAATGCATCAGACAGGTAAAGTTAGGGAAAGCCAACACCCAAGATGTTTCAAAAGTTGTTCACAATTTGTTAGTATATAAACAAAAAAAAAGTGTAATCAAAGAGATATTTTCTAAAGAGCTCAGTAATCTGTACCAATGACATGAGCTCACTGCACACAGGCTGGAATGAAAGAAAACTTATATTATTCTTGAACCACTGTTCCACATACAGTAATTCTGAACTTCTTTGATCAAGAAATTTTTCTCCCAACAAAGAGAAAATATAAATATTTATTTTTCTATTTTCATACTCTATACTTGTAGCAGTTAACTTTCAGGGCTTCCTAAAGGAGTTATTGCAGAAGCTTTATCAAGCATGCCTTAATGGTGCCATTTACACAGTTGCTGATGCTTGGAATGATTGATCAATAGTGGGCAGATTCTTTGGCTTACAATAATGTTTAAAAGTGAACCTGTAGATAAAAAATATTGAAAGATTTTGTGTCACTAATAAGAAGATATATAGTCTCATTAGTTACACCAAAAATTTATTGGCTAAAAGTCTAAAGTCAGAGTCTTGCTACTCAAAGTATGGTCAGTGGACAAGCAGCATCAACATCACCTGGAAGCTTGTTAGGAATGCAAATTCCCAGACCCATTTCTGGACCTCCTGAATCAGAATCTGTATGTGTGCAGCCCAAGAATCTATGTTTTAACAAATTCTATATGAGAGAATTCTGCTCACCAAGGTTGTAGAAGCACTGAGTTAGAGCAAGCTGAAAGCAAAAAATACTGAATATTATAAGTTATATACCTGTTGTACATTCTTTGCAGGATAGAAAAATTACTAAAATTGTGTTAATCCAAATAAACACGGGGTTAGTAGTGATGACGATGATGAGATGTAACACAAATGCAAAAAATCTTCATAGATAATGTGAGAGAAATGTTTGAGCAGTTAATTGGCCTTTAATAACATATTCATCAGTGAAAAAAAGATTATGGCTGCTCAATTAATTGAATAGACTGCTTCTATAGAAATCCATATTAATAAGACACATTACTCTAGAACTACACCTTTTTAATGGCTGTCTATTGTGTTACTTCATTATTAAAGAATCCCATTCTTAGCCCATCATTAAATGTGTAACTAATCTTTGATGACAATAATAGCAATGCTGATGAAGCCTTTTGTCCAAAATCCTCAAGGAAGCAGATGTAACATGTTTATTCCATACATATGAATAGATATTTAGTTTGATTTGAGGTTTTATTGAATGTTTTCCTTAGAAATAAAGAGTACCAAGTATTTATGGCCTATGTCATACCATCTCAGTTATCAGTTTACTATTGTATTGATAAACTATAATATTAATTTTGCTTTTCATCCTACCTAGTGTGAATATTCATACATTCAGCATATAAATAGTGTTTAATTATGGGATGCTGCCTCAGGCCCAATGCAAATATTATGCAAATTATCTTTCTGTAACTTAAGAAATTCTGAATTCCAAAATTCATTCAAAACCCTAGAGTTTTGAATAAGCAATTGTGGACCTGTACATCTATAAATGGAATATTATACAGCCATTTAAAAGAACAAGAAGCTCTTTGTATTGTTATAGATTAAACACCAAGATATAGTGATACGTAGCGGGGGAAATAACATGCAAATCTGTATGTATTGTGCTACTATTTGTGGGGTTTTTTTTAAAGAAGAGGAAATAGATCATATATTTCCTTATTATGCATAGAATATCCCATGATATTGGTTGCATAAGGGGTTAGAAGTGGGTGAATGAGGGGACAGGGGTAAGGGGAAGAAAGAAATTTTCGTTATTTACTTTTTGTATCTGTTCAATATTGAATCATGTGAATATTTCCAAAATTTTAAGTTATGTGTCTATAAAAATTTCTCAAATTGAAACATAAAAAAAAAAGAATAGGCAGGGGAACCCAGAACAGAATATCTCAGAACTATGGGACAATTATAAAAGATATATAAGATATGCATAATGGGAACACCAGAAGGAGAAGAAAGAAAGGAGCAGAAGAAATATTTAAAGTAGTAATGGCTAAGAATTTTCCAAAGTTAGTGATGGACACCAAGACACAGATCCAGAAAGCTCAAGAGAATACCAAGTGGTATAAATACCAAAAAATTTATTTCTAGACATACCATATTCAAACTGCAGAAAACAAAATAAAAATATATATTGAAAGAAGCCAGAGAACAAAATCACCATGTCTATAGAGAAAAAATGATAAGAATTACATCAACTTCACAAACCATGCAAACGAGAGAGAGAGTGGAGTGAAATATTAAAAGTGTTGAAAGAAAAAAACCTCCAACCTAGAATTCGGTATCCAAATAAATTATCCTTCAAAAGTAAAGGAGAAATAAAGACTTTCTCATTAAAAATGAGAGAATGTATTGCCAGTGGACCCACCTTGCAAGAATTCCTTCATAGAGAAGGAAAATGATACAGATCTGAAACTCAGATCTACATAAAGAAAGAAAGAGTGTTAGAGAAGGAATACATAAAGGTAAAATAAAATCTTTGGTGTTTTTTGCATTCTTAACTCAATAGATAACTTCTCATTTAAAATAGTAGCAATGCATGGGGTGATCATAGCTTAAATATAACTGAAATAAATGACAGCAATGATGTTACAGATGGAAGGAAAGAACTTAGAATACTATTATAAGGTACTTTATGAAGTGATATAGTTATTTGAAAATGGACTTAGATTATTTGTCAAAGTATATTGCGATTCTAGGGCAAACACTATACTTTTTTAATTTTTAAATTAACATTTTAGAAGAATATAGTTTTAATATTAAAATTTTTTAAAGACATGATTGATATGAGAGAAGAGAAAATTGAATAATAGGAAACATTTCATTCTTTTTTTAAAATGGTAGTTTTAAAATTGGTAGTTTTGAACATTAGAATTTTTTTTTACCAAGGGGTCAAAAGGTAGCTAAGTATATGACTGCAAGTGAAAAGATAGGAGACAACAATCAGGTATTGTCAAGTTTTCCATTTTCATTTGTATGTGAATGTTTAATATAAATGCAGAAACATAAATCATTAACACAAGTCAAAATCTTTCAGTGAACAAGTTTCAGCAGTTCAACTTTATAAGTTATAAATAAACCTGATAATTTTTCTGGACAAAATCAGTATTTGGATTTTTTAAAACACTAGCATATTTATTATTGATGGCAATGAAATAGTGTTTGTAGCATTTTTATCACACAGTAGATTACATTCACTATACTTTTTTAACTGAGTTGTCCTACATGCAAGTACATGTTTTTAATGTTATCTGTCTTTTGTGCTGTTCCTGTAAATTTGCTGTTAAAATACATAAAACTATAAAAATTTTTAAAAGTGTAGTTCACACACTAAGGAATATTATTCAGCCATTAAAAAAGGGGGTGGGGAATCCAGTCACCTGTGACATGGATGAACCTTAATGGCATTGTGCTAAGCCAAATAAGAGAAAAAGACAAATACTGTATACTCTCACTTTATATGTGCAATCTAAAGCTGAACTTCTAGAAGCAGATTAGACTGATGATTGGCAGGGGCTGAGGAGTAGGGGAAATGGAGAGATTTTGGTCAAAGCATACGTATTTTCAACTATAAGATGAATAAGTGTTGGGAATCCAGTATACGGCATGGTGACTATGGTCAACAATACTGTATTCTATACTTGAAATTTCCTAACAGAGTAAATCTTAAATGTTCTTACCACACACCAAAATAAAAGTAACTGTGTGAGGTGATAGATGCTAACTAACCTTATTGTGGTAATCATTTGCAATACATATATCAGATCACATTGTACGCCTTAAACTTTCATAATATTAAGTCAGTTATATCTCAGTAAAGCTGGGGGAATATAAAATAAATAATCTAAGCTTCCACCTTAGAAAACTAGAAAAAGAAGGACAATATAAACCTAAAGCTAGCAGGAAAAAAAATAATAAAAATTAGAGCAGAAATCAATGAAATTTAAATTGGAAAAAAAAATAGAGAAAATCAGTGGAAGCAAAAGCTGCTTCTTTGACAAGATTATTAAATTTGATAAACCTCTACCCAAGCTAACCAAGAAAAAGAAGAAATAAATTACTAATATAATAAATGAAAGGGGCCACCATTACTGATCCCATGGGCATTAAAAGGCTAATAAAGGAAAATTATGAACAACTGTGTACCCACAAATTTGATGGTGAAATGCACAAATTCCTCAAAAAAATACAGTCTAAAACTTGTTCAGAGAAATAATCTGAATAGGGCTATATATATTTAAGAAATTAATTCAGTCTACAGCCATGCCACCCTGAACAAGCCCAATCGGAAGCTAAGCAGGGTCAGGCCTGGTTAGTACTTAGATGGGAGACCACCTAGGAAGACCAGGTGCTATAGACATAAAACATAAAAAATAAGGGATTGTAAACTGACAAAGGCTTGCAATCTGTGAAGTGAACCAAGTGTTGCCCCATCTAAAAAATTTTTTTGATTCAATTATCTTTCAAACAAAAAGCACTTGGCCCAGATGTGTTCACTGGTGAGTTTTATCAAATATTTAAGGAAAAAATGATACCCCTTCTTTACAATCTCTTCTAGAAAATAGAAGCAAAGAAAACACCTCCTAACTCACTGTGAGGCCAGCATTACTTTTATAACAAAACCAGGTAAAGACAATACAAGAAAGGAAAACTGCAGATCAATATCACTCATGAAGGTAAATATAAAAATCTTCAACAAAATATTAACAAATTGGATCCACTAAAGTATAAAAAGAATTATACACCATGACTAAGTGGGATTTATTTTAGGTATGCAAGGCTGGTTTGAGCACTTGAAAATTAAAGTAATCCATCATATCCACAGGCTAAAGAAGAAAGATCATATGATTATATTGGTAGACACAAGAAAATCATTTTGCCAAAGCCAGCACCTATTTATGATTAAAAAAAAAATACCTCTCACCAAACTAGGCGTAGAAGAGAACTAATTTTATAAAGAACATCAAAGAACCTATAGCTACCATCATACTTAATGGAGAGAAACTAGATGCTTTCCCCTGAAAATTATGTATGAGACAAGAATATCTCCTCTTAACCACTCCTATTCAGCATCTTACTGGAAGTTCTGGCTAATGCAATAAGGAAAGAAATAAAAGGTACACAGATTAAGAAAAAAGAAATAAAACTTTGTAAATGACATGATTGTTTATGTAGAAATTTCTAAAGAATCAATAGCAGAAAAACTAAGAAGAGATTATACCAAAGATACAAGATTAAGATACAAAAGTCCATTGTTTTATTATATACCAGCAAAGAACAAGTAAAATTTGAAATTAAAAACATAATAGCATTTACATCAGCACCCCCTAAGGAAGGACTTGGCAATGATTTTAACAAGATATGTATAAGATCTATATGAGGAAAACTATAAAACATTGATGAAAGAAATCAAAGAAAATCTAAATAAATAGATATTCCATTTCCACTGATAAGAAGACAATATTATTTTTATTTAGGTTCTTCCTAACTTGATCTATAGATTCAATACAATCTCAGCCAAAATCCCAGCAAGTTATTTTATGGATAATGACAAACTCTATGTAGAAAAGCAAAAGACCTAGAATAGCCAACACAATATTAAAGAGGAACAAAGTTGGAGAACTAACACTACCCAACTTTGACTTATTGTAAAGCTGCAATAATCAAGACAATGTGGTACTGGCAAAAGAATAGACAAATAAATCAATGTAACAGAATAAAGAGCTCAGAAATAGACCCATACAAATATAGTCAAGTGATCTTTCACAACAGAGAAAAGAATAGTCTTTCCAACAAATGGTACTGGAAAAACTGGACATCCACATGCAAAAAAAAAATGAATATAGACAATGACCTTATACCTTTCATAAAAATTAACGCAGAGTGGACCATATACATAAATTTTAAATGCAAAACTGTAAAACTTACGGAAGATAACAGGAGAAAATCTAGGTGACCTTGGGTTTGACGACATTTTAAATACCAAAAACACAATCCATAAAAGAAAAAAATTGATAAGACCTCATTAAAATGAAAAACTTCTCTTCAGTAATAAACACTGTTAAGAAACTGAAAAGATAAACCACAGACCAAGAGAATATGTTTGTAAAACACTCAACTGAAAAAGGACTTCTGCCCAAAATATACAAATGACACTTAACAGTAAGAAAACAAACAACTGCATTTTATAATGGGCAAAAGACCCCAATAAATGCCTCACCAAAGAAGATATGCATATGGTAAACAAGCATATGAAAACATGCTCAGCATCATGTCATTAGAGAAAAACAAATTAAAACAAAAGCAAGATACCGCTATATACCTATTAGAATGGCTAAAATTGAAAACACTGACACCACCAAATATTGGTTAAGGATGTAGAGCAACAAGAATTCTCATTGTTGGAAATGCAAAAGGTGTAGCCAGTATGGAAGACAGTTTGGCAGTTCTTTACAAAGCTAAACATAGTTTTACCATATGATCCATCAATCATGCTCCAAGGTATTTACTACCCAAATGAGTTGAAAACCTACGTCCACACAAAAACTTGCACACAAATGTTTATAGCAGCTTTATTTGTAATTGCCCCAAACTGGAAGTAACCAAGATGTCCTTCAAAAGGTGAATGGATAAACTGTGGTATTTCCTTACAATGGAATATTTATCAATAAAAAGAATTTGAGTTAGCAAGCTACAGAAAGACATGGAAGAAACTTAAATGTATATTGCTTAGTAAAAGAATCCAGTATGAAAAGGTTACATACTGTAATTCTAAGTACCTGACACTGTGGAAAAGACCAAACTAAAGGATAAATAGTCACAGGAAGAATGAGGAAAGGGATGAACAGGTGAAACACAGGAGATTTTTACAGCAATGAATCTATTCTGTATGATGCAGTAATGGTGGGTCCATAATATTATGCATTTGTCAAAAAACATAGACCCATTAACCACAATGGACCCTAATGTAAACTATGGACTTTAGTTAGTAACATATGGATGTTGATTTATCAAATGTACTACACTAATGTAAGATGTTAATAGGAGAAACTGGAAGTGGAAAGAGGAGGTATATGGAATCTCTACTATCTGCTCAATTTCCTATGAACCTGAAACTGCTTTAAAAAGAGTCTATTCATTCAAACAATTGTTTTTAAAAGTGACAGAAGAAAAAAGGTAATCTCTCCCATAATCCTGACACCTAAAGATAACTACTACTAAGACACTGGTATAAATATTCCTGGGGATTTTCCATGCATATGTATACACATACATATACTATATACACTGCTACTTATCTTTTATTTTGTAAAAGTAGAATAATAGAGTATTAACTATATATAGTGAAGAGAAGTAAAATTCATGTGGGTGCCTAGAGAAAGAAACAGCCTCTAATGGGTTCAGTGCTGACAGAGATTGATAATTCAGATAAGATGGTAACATTCAGAAGCATACAGTGAATTGATAGCAGCCAATTCAACCAGAACCTATTGTGGGACCGTTCAGGGAAGCTTTAAAAAAGACCCAGTGACCTTCTCTTGGCACCTATAGGGGACACTCTGAGGCTCCGAACAATCCTGGAAGCAATACAGAAGCACATCCATTCTTCTTCCCTCATCTTCAAGCTGGCCCAAGATGC
Source organism: Cynopterus sphinx (assembly GCA_030015415.1). Taxonomy (NCBI): domain Eukaryota; kingdom Metazoa; phylum Chordata; class Mammalia; order Chiroptera; family Pteropodidae; genus Cynopterus; species Cynopterus sphinx. Next base: position 101,360,347 of record CM057387.1, read on the forward strand.
ATTCAAGATTGCTACTCCCACAGACAGTAGTACTGACAGCACCCTGCTCAACGTGGCCCTGGAGCTGGGGTTACAGGTATGGAGAAGAGGGCCATCACAGCTTTAGGTTTCTGGCCTAGTGACCATTGGTAAAAGATAAGATCTCAGGGGAACTGGGCACAGGCCAAGTCTCGTTCTTTCTGTGTCCCCAGTATACAGCAAGACTAGGCACAAAGTAAGAACTCTATAAATTGGACTCCGTTTTGAAATTAAGGCCAGAAGCATTGTAGCTTTGGGCTCCATCAGATCTGTATCTTCTCCCCACCCTCCCCCTATTCCTCCAAGTCAATCAAGGTGTGGTAGCAAGGACTTTATTCATTACAGGTCATCAGTAAAGCCTACCTGATTTTTGGGAGGGGTGCGGCAAACGTGGATATTTGTGATAAGCACAAACCTGTCTATACTTATCAGGGGTGAGATGGCTGTCTAAAGCACCAATAAGTACTTGTTATATAAATGAATGCCCAAGGGAAGTCAGGAGGGGGAGTTCATAACAGTTATGCTTAACCCACTGGGAATGCCACTTTTTTGCCCAGGTGATGAGAATGACCTTATCAACCCTTAACTGGAGGCGCCGGGAGATGGTGCGGTGGTTGGTGACATGTGCTACAGAAGTGGGTGAGTCTCCCACCTCCCTCTATCCCTGGGGTAAAGGAGTTCCTAGGTCCTACTCTTGGGACAGGACAACAATTCATTAGAGCTCTCATATTCTTATTACTGATGGCCTAAGAAAGGATGGGGTTACTGGTAGAAGATGGCCTCTGTTCAGCCGGCCCAGGCTCTGCCCTCTCTGCTTAGACTATACCTAGATGTCAGCAGCAGTTTGACCCTCTGATCAGAGACATGTCTGAGAAAAATGAATTTTCAGTCACCAGTACTCAAGTACACCCTTGGGAGATAGTTGGCCCAGAGGTTTGGTCCCAGTCCCTATCCATACTTTTTAGAAACCCCAGACAACTTGGAGGCTCAGGACCCCATCTGTAGCCCAAAGCCCCAACACAGGACTCTACTCTGAGAGGTTCCACTTTAGCTAGGACCCCCAGACATATCTGTAACACCTGCCTTGGGGCAAGCAAACCACAGGCTCTGCTGCTCCATCTTTGAGTGTCTAAGAGCACCTGCCAAGACCCTCAATACTCTGACCTGGGGAAAGAAGGAATGGGAAGAGACCCCAAACAGAGTCTGGCTATCAGGGATGCTCCCCTTGTCCTGGTTTGCCCCAGATCATCTCAAGGCTGCTGAGGAGGAGGGAGAACTTATCTCTGCAGGTTAAGTTCTGACCCAAAATGGTAATCTGGGAAGACCTGAATCACAACCTGGATGGCCACTGCTGAGCTCAGGCTCTCCCTGACAGGTGTGCGGGCCCTGGTGAGCATCTTGCAGAGCTGGTACACACTCTTCACCCCTACCGAGGCTACTAGCATTGTGGCTGCCACAGCCGTATCCCACACCACTATTCTGCGCCTCAGTCTTGACTATCCACAGCGGGAGGAGCTGGCTAGCTGTGCTCGCACGTTGGCCCTGCAGTGTGCTATGAAGGACCCACAGAGCTGTGCTCTGTCTGCCCTTACGCTCTGTGAGAAAGACCACATCGCCTTTGAGGCAGCCTACCAGATTGCCATTGATGCTGCCGCTGGTGGCATGACCCATTCACAGCTGTTCACCATCGCCCGCTACATGGAGCTCCGTGGCTACCCGCTACGTGCCTTCAAGCTGGCCTCACTGGCCATGAGCCATCTCAACCTGGCCTACAACCAGGACACCCACCCAGCCATCAATGATGTTCTCTGGGCTTGCGCCCTCAGCCACTCTCTGGGCAAGAATGAGCTGGCAGCCCTCATTCCCCTGGTGGTGAAAAGTGTGCACTGTGCTACAGTGCTTTCAGACATCCTGAGGCGCTGCACCGTGACTGCACCCGGCCTTGCTGGCATCCCAGGCCGCCGCAGCTCTGGAAAGCTCATGTCCACGGACAAGGCTCCACTGCGCCAGCTGCTGGATGCCACCATCAATGCCTACATCAACACTACACATTCACGCCTGACACACATCAGCCCTCGCCACTATGGAGAATTCATTGAATTCCTGAGCAAGGCTCGGGAGACCTTCCTGCTGCCCCAGGATGGCCACCTGCAGTTTGCCCAGTTCATCGACAACCTCAAACAAATCTACAAAGGCAAGAAGAAGCTGATGCTGCTGGTGCGAGAGCGCTTTGGCTGAGAAATTGGACAGCTCACTGCTGGGGCAGCCTGGGCTCCCAAGTACCATCAGGTCAGGCCAAGGACACTGAAACATTTGTCTACCCTGAGAGGACTCTAAGCACCTGTGTCTGAAGCCAGAGGACCACAGGGCTAAGCATGGGAAGAGTCCAACTCTAGCCAGTATGCCTCCCTTGGCAAGGTTCTTGATATAGCCCGCCATTCCTAAAGGAGCTGGGCCCTGCAGATTGATCAGAAACTCTACAACATGCCACCTCACGCCCCTATATCCTGCGTGTCCTGTGCATTGGCCCTCTCCCTTGGCAAACACAGAACACTGTTCCGTCTCAGGGATTGTTTAACTAGAGAAACAGAAGCATTTATGGTACTGTAAATATTATAGTATATGTGTTGCCAATTACATTGTAAAGTTCCAACTATTTATAATTCTGGTTCTAATTTTATGGGTACTTAAAATAGCTGTGGGTGGGAAGATAGGCTTGTTTTCTGAGGAGACTCACAACCATTTCTCAGGTTTCCCTTACAGAGTATAAACTTGGCAGTGGAAGAGTGGGGGGTGACAGGGAGAAAAATGGCCAGTTAGAATAAATCCCAAGTCTACTCAGTGCAGAAACCCCAGCCTACTGACAGGGCATCTGTAGCCCAGTAGTGGGTGAGGGGCAGGGCCAGGACCGGACTTTGACTTTTGCCACACGAAGCCATGAAGATACTGAGGCTCTCGCTTCTGCCTCACACAGCCTCTCTAGGAGCCTGCTGAGCTCCTGAGAAACAAGCGCAGGGAGAAGGCGAAAGTCTGGGAGGCCACTGAGCTCATAATATTCATCTTCTCTGGTCACCTTTCTGTTAGAGTGCCTGGTTTCATCTCTAATTATGTATGTGTGTATATTTCTTTGGCTAAGTACGTATGTCTGTGTGCATAGATATATCTGTGCGTGCTTCTATGTGCACATATATTTATGTGTATATGTTTGTGAATACATGTCTGTATGCTGGACTGTGGCTTTCTATGAGGATATTTACATTTGTGAACATTTAAGAATACATATCTATATGTTCATGTTTCTTGATGCATGTTTAGTGTGTACGTATCTAGGCACACAAGTGCATGTGTATAAACATGTTTGTCTGTGTGTATGCCTGCTCTCCATTGATCTGTCTTGATATGTGTAACTATATTTCAACATGTAGGTATGTCTGTGATTTCATGTTTGAGGATCTGCATGTATGGGTCCCTTCTTTTTGCCATGTCTCTCTTCCGCATTCCTTAGTCTCTCACCAACTAAATGTGTTCCCCATCCCTGTGCCTCTTTTATTCACCATTCTCTCTCACCAGACAGGCTGTAAGCAGTAGTCTGCTTCTACCTTGAGTGGCTCCTTCAGCTCCACAGTTCTCTTCTCACTCTATACTTGCTTTCTTCCCCTGCCTCTCTACCTCAAGCTTCCTCTGCCTGCTTTTGTCACAGCCTCATTGGTTGCTGATTTGGAGGCTGGGGCTGGGATGCATTTGGCCTTTCCCTTTCTGACTAGTTTCTAGCCCTAGAGGGCAACCTGTCTTAGCCTTGGCTGTCCACGGTATATGATGTTCCTGCTACCCTCCTGACACTCTGCTCAGCCTGGAATTATTATAGGAGGTAGCAAAGGCATTCAGAATAGTCATTTGGATGCCAGTGTCTTGGTGTTTACTGTCTCATGTTTTAGTTCCCAAGTAGAGGGTGGGGTGTGATAGGGAAAGGGTGGTATAGGTAGAGTGTGAACTAAGGACCTCTCTGCTTTATTTTCCTTTCTTTGACAAACTATGTCACCTTTTTTCCCCTCCACACTAACCAGTAAGTTGTATTTGCTGTTTGTGGCTACTGAAGTCTTACTGTTCAGCCATGGGTCCCCTGCAACCTCTTGGCCTGGTTGGTTTAAAAAAAAAAAAAAAAACCACCACTCCCATTTCTGTATCATGATTGCCATTTTTTAGAAAGTGTGTGAATTCACAGTGCTTTTCTATAAATAAATCATGGATCACAGAAAAGATCATTTTTCTAAAATCAGAAATTGTGTTCTCTCAATAAATGGGGCCCTTCCCTCTCTTCTGTATTGCCCTGGCTGGGACAGGGAACTAGCTGGGCCTATAGTGAAGTGGGTTTCTAGTGGTCTAAGGAAATGTGAAATGACAGATGAAGAATTGTCTGCCACACCAGACCCCTCTCCAGAGCTCACAGGCAGCTCAGAGCCTTATCTCTGAGGAAGTAGCTACCATCATGATGGGCAGAAATGCCAAGATCCTGAGAAAATTAGAGGGCATGCTTACAAAATACAGAGCAACCCTGAGCAGCACAGAGCCTTTTGGCTTCAGAGGACTTCTAGCCTTAGCCATGCAAATCTAAGGTTCTATTCCTAAGCATACCAGCTCTGAGTCTTTATGTCCTCCCATCTTTTGTTATCAAAGCTGAAGGCCTCTCAGCTTCTCCTTGCTTACCTAGATGCCATCTTCCTTGACAGACCTCTCTTAAGTATTCTAGCCGTTCTATGCCCCTCTCATCTATTCTTCCCTTCCTTCCCAGACACAAATCCCTGTCAAATGGGCTTCATAAGCTGTGGGGACCCCATTTCTCTGCAAATGTCATAGCTCCAGCTGTTAAGAAGCTCTACCCAACCCATGTTGCTCTGGAGCTTGGCAATCTAAGGGCAAGATGGCCCTGACATTAAGTCCTATGTACATAGTCCCTTCTGAGTTCTCATGACTTGTAGGAGAGGATGCAGAAAGACACCCCAACTAAGGAGGAACTGAGGGTAAGGGAAAAGATCTTTCACAAACAAAACCACATGCTAGACTCTAACTCTGGAACTTTTATTCTAGAAACAATCAAGCATCTGTGTCAGTAGTACTTGAGAGAAAAGGTATATGCTCAGTTCTGTCGAAGCACACGTGAGTATTTGTGTACAGCATCCACAAAGGCCCCCACATGTTCTGGGTCCATGTCAGGGTAAAGTCCATGGCCCAGGTTGGCAATGTAGCGCTGTGGCCCAAAGTCATCCAGCATCTGCCACACCAGCCGTCTGATCTCCTCCTGGGGGACCAATAGGACACTGGCTACAGGGGAGGCCAGAAAGCCTTTATTCTCCCTATACATAATGACACACATACATGTAGGTATGTTTCTACTCAATGTTATTCATTCAGTCACTATTAAAAAAAATTTATTGAATGAGTAAGAAAGGCCAGGCATTAAGAAAATACAAATGAACGACAACAATAAAAAGAAATTCCTGCCTTCCTAAGTTCACATGGTGTGTGGGGGATAGAAGGAGAGACAACAGACATCATAAAAACACAATACAGCCATACCCACAAGCCATGGCAGTGCACAGAGACAAACTCACAAGACACACACAGGAACTCTGGTTGTTACCTCAGGTGCATACAGGGCACAGGGGTCCAGGTTGCCCTGCAAGGTCACGGTCTTCCCCACACGCTCCCTAGAAGCAGAGTTGGTAGCACATTCTGATGATGCACATATAGCAGCTGCACCAGCTTCACCTCACCCTCCACATTACTTACCGGGCTTTCTCTGGGGACACTGTCCAGTCAAGCCCAACCACCTCATAGCCAGCCTGGGCCAGCTCCTCCAGGGCAAAATGTCCATCCTTAGCAAAGATGATCTGGGAGAAAGGCCAGGTATCAACCGACAGAGGGACTTGCTATGCCCACTATCATACCTCTGCTGCCCTCCAGTGGTCACTTCAGTCTATGCAGGACTTATCCTGAAAGCTCCGCAGTCACACCTTCACTCACCCCAACCCCATTCTTACCATGGGCACAGGTGCCAGGCCTGCCTCCTGCAGCCTGGACTTCACTCGCTTGGCCACATCACGGATGTAGGGCAGTGCAAATTTATTGAAGAGCTGTGGGCCAAGATGCCCTGCGTGGGATTCAAAGAGCTGCAATGCCTACAGTTAGACAATATAAAGGGAAATAACACACAAAAAGGAAGTATATCAAGTCCCACACACAGAATGTACTTCAGTTTTCCCCGTGACTTCAACCTCTCATACTGGCTAAACCTGTAAACTCAGTTCCAATCAAAAAGTTTTGCCTTTTCCTCCAGATCCCAGTGTTAGCTTTGGTCTTTGAACACACAGATCATTAAGCCCCTATCAGTGTCAGAGCAAACTCTGTGCTCCAGCCAGATAACTACAGGCCAAGCTTCTTTCATGCTTGGGTACCCTCTCAAGTGTAGGTCACTCTGCTGCTCTGGTCCTTATAGACTAAACACCAGCCCATGTGTCTCTCCCTCAGGACTCACCTGGGCACCAGCAGCCACTTGTCCCACCAGATATGGTACCAGAGCATCAGTGAGGATGCGAAGCAGCTGGTGACTGGCCTTTGGTCTCTGGTAAAGCCAGCGCTTGGCCTGAGCCATGGTGCTTGAGCCACCACCCTCAACCATGTATGTCATCAGAGTCCACTACAAAAGGATACAAAGAGAATGTCACAGGTGTAGAAGCCAGACTGATACTTCCTTCCCTTGTGTATACCAGACCTGCCAGAGTAATTTCTCCCATGCCCGAGTCCCTGCCCTGTTTTACAGTACCGGGGCACCAGCAAAGCCAATCAGGGGCACACGCCCAGCCAGCCGTTGTCGAGTGAGGGTGATGGCCTGGAACACATAGGTCAACTCAGAGGCCACTGCTGCTGGATCCCGGAGGCGCTCTAAATCTCGCTCTTCTCTTAATGGCTCTGGAAAGCTGGGCCCTTTGCCTGGCACCATGGTCACCTCCATGCCCAGTGCCTGGAGAGGGAGAAAACATCTGTGTTCCCAAACTGTAACTCCAGGAGGAAAGGCTCTGTTCAACCCATGCCAAGAAAGAGGAAAAAAATAAAGCTCAGCCAAACTCCTGCAGCCTGGCCTTCTCTTCCAGCCTTAGTTTTTCCCTCTGTCCAGTGAGAATACGTGCTCATCTTGAGCCTTGACTGTTTCACCTTTTCCCGTTTTTATCTATTCCAGAAGCAGATTTGAGTAGGTACCTGGGGTACAACAAGGATGTCGGAAAAGATGATGGCAGCATCCAGAGGGAAGCGACGCAATGGCTGTAGGAAATAGAAGACAGGTTGCTAGGTGGTGAGCTAAGGACATAAACCCCTCCCTCTTTCTGGACCCCTCACCTGCAGAGTCAGTTCACAGCAGGCCTCTGGGGAGCGGCAGGTGCTGAAAAAGTCCTGGGCAGCCCGAGTTTCCCTAAACTCTGTAGACAAGAGAGAAGTCAAAACTCATCCTTGAGGAACTTCTAAAGCCCTCCCTTGCCTCTCAAAAACTTTTCACCCTCCAGAGCTTTACCTAGATTTCCAGACCCTGACCCTGACCTGGTAAGTAGCGGCCTGCCTGCCGCATGCACCAAACAGGAGTGTAGTCTGTGTCTTCTCCCCAGGCTGCCCGCAGGAATGTGTCATTCTTCAGCTCCGGAAAATTATAGGGACTATAAATGGGGGATTGGGGCGGAGGGGTGGATAAGTGTCAGTAAGCTAGGCTGGGGGTTGGGGAAGGTCCGGGTTCCTAAGGTGGATTCGTTCCAACACCGTTATCTGTCTTCTCCAGGCCAGCTGTAAGGCTCCCCACCCATTCTGCATCCTCTCTACCTAATCAGATGGTACACAAGAACAGAAGAGCCCGCGCTGGATGGGGCATCTATCCTACGCACAGTCCTAGCTTCCCCAAGCTCAAAGCCACTAGAAGGACTGAGGAGGTGGGGGGAGGGGAGAAACGAAAGCCTAGAAAGTTTGAGGGTCTCTGGACCAGATAATCACAGGGAACAGGGAAGGACAAGTAGGCTGGTTCCAGGTCTGGGGGTTAAAGGAAGGATAAGAGTTGACGGTCCCGAAGTAGAAGTCCTAGTTGAGGATTAAAAAGTCCTGGGGGCATCCCTAAATGAAGGTCTGGGGAACGCAGCCAGCTCCGCGGATCCTGGGATAAAGGTCTCAGGAATCCACGGCTAAAGGATTTTCGGAATTCCAGCATCTGGGGTTTGGGCTAGGGGCTCTCCAGGGGGAAAGCAAGTGTAGGGACAGATCCATGAGCTGACTCAGGTCGGACGTCCCGCTGGCTACGCCGCGTGGCGCACAGAACTCACCCCAACCCGTTCGCCTCCATGATAAGACGCCTGTAACTGCGAGGCAGTCCCCACTTCAACCTGAATCTGAGACTACCCCTCCCCAGGCTCCGCCCCTTCCTGGACTGAGCCAAGGCGGTGGCCATATTGAAAGTCACATGATTGATCTCTACCGGGCTGTCCTGGCTGCTGCCGGTAGGACCCCCTACCTCACTTCACCGTATAGTCCCGCACCCCAAAAAAGAACTTCGCTCTAACTGCACCTTACCGAGGCTTGAGAAGTTTGCTCTCCTCTAATGGCCTAGAAATCCTGAAGGTTTAACCTAAGTCTCACTTCACTCCACTGTCCGTGAGGCTAACAATCTTATGGATGTCCCAGCCAGGCATACAGTGGATTTTATGGAACCAAGCAGTACAGGGAACCGAAATCATTAAATATTTATATTACCTATTAAAAGCCTATAATAGGTACAGAAATTACAAGAGTGAACAAGACAGCTTCTTCCTATAAAGAGCTACAGACTAATTAAAAAACAGAGAAATCAGCGATCGCAGTAATAAATGTTTTAAGAGGAGAAAGCTAGAAGCTAGTAGCAACGGGCTACCCTCTTATTTGGGGAAAGCAATGGGGGTGTTCCAAGGAGAGGAAAGCAGCATGTGCTAAGTGAAGAGGCAAAAAAGCAAATGTCTATTATGGGAACTGGGAGATCAACCTGGTGGGATTAAAGAGGCTGGAGACATCCGCAGAGTGCAAGGTATGCAGGCCTGTGTGATGAGGTACATTTGTTTACTTTAGCCTGTGTAGTGCAATAGCATGCAAATAGCCTGGAGAGAAGAGAAGCACTGTGTTCCCAATTTTCTAGGGGAAAAAAAGAATGGAAAACTGTCAAAATTACATGGGTTCATTTATTCTTTCTTGATAACGTCAATTATTTGAAAACTATCAAAACAAAGTTTCCACCAGTGTCCATCATTAGATGACTAAGTAAACAAAATGTTGTATGTCCATACAATGGAATGTTATTTGGCCATAAAAGGAAGTTCCGATACATGCTACAACATTGTTGTAACATTAAGCTTAGTGAAATGGGACAGACACAAAAGGACGAATGGTTCCAGTTACATGAAATATGTAGAAAAGGTAAATTCTCAGAGGCAGAAAATAGAGTTTGCCTGGGGCTGGGGAAAGGAGGCAATGAGAAGTTATTGTTTAAATGGTACAGAGTTTCTGTTTGGGGTGATAAAAAAAAGTTTTGAAAATAGATAATTGTACACTTAAAATGGTTAAAATGGCAAATTTCATTATGTGCATTTTACCACAATTTTTAAAAATTATGTGACATCAAAAACCATTTTAATTGTACATTTTAAATGGATGAAGTGTACATTTTAAATGGATGAATTGAGTGGTATGTGAATTATATGTCAAAACTTTTTTAAGCGGGGTGGGGACAAATTTTCCTTTTCCTCCATGATTATACTTCACCAACAAACAGCTCCTGCCCATTTTTTTTTGCCTCCTCCTTCCCCACCTCAGCTTTTCCTCTCATCTAGTTCAGAAACACTAGGAGAAACTGGATAACAATCACCATTGTCCTGGGATTAGGAGGAGTAACAACCAGGATCAAGCCTAAATGATTCAAGACTCCTTGGTCAGTGGCTGGGCTGGAGAGGGAGTTATTCTCCCATTTTAGTCACACTGTCCCTAGGACTGGGAGCCCGAGAGGATGTCTAGGAAATTTAAAATGATTCTTCTGGTTGTAGTATGACTTGGCGAGGGGGCAAAACAGGAGGCCAGAGAGAGGTCTGGGGAAATGGTGGTTGCAATGATCCAGGCCGGATAGGATAGTGGCTTGAATGAGGGTAGCAGCGGTGTAGACAAATGGTCGTAGAAATGGGGATAAGGAAGGGAAGATTGATCGGGTAGAAGCTACTGAACTTGGGTCTGGGTGGCTGAGTGGGAGGCACAGAGGTAGGGAATACGGTTGCGCATCCGAGTGCACTGGGCAACGAATGCCTCAGGAGCGGGAGGTGCGCGTAGTCCAGAACTTACGGCGAAGGCTGGCCGAAGGCGGGGCCGAGCGTGGTGGGAAGCTCGCGCAGCCTTTGCTGCCGCCGCTCCGGGAACAGGGGTGCTCCCGAGCTCCCTCGGACGCTTCGCGATGGCGGGCCCGGGCCCGGGCGCCGCGTTGGAGTCCCCACGGCAGCTTCTGGGACGCATACGCTTCCTGGCGGAGGCAGCGCAAAGCCTCCGCGCCGGCAGCCCGCTGCCCGCGGCGCTGGCCTTCGTGCCGCGCGAGGTGCTCTACAAGCTCTACAAGGACCCGGCGGGCCCGTCGCGCGTGCTGCTGCCGGTGTGGGAGGCGGAGGGCCCGGGGCTGCGTGTGGGAGCCTCGGGCCCGGCCCCCGGGGCCGGCTCCGGGCCGCTCCGCGCCGCCCGCGACAGCATTGAGCTCCGGCGCGGCGCCTGCGTGCGCACCACGGGCGAGGAGCTGTGCAACGGCCACGGGCTCTGGGTCAAGCTGACCAAGGTGCGTCGGGCCCTGCCCAAGACCCCCTTCCCTCCCCTTATGGAGCGGTGACGGCGCTGGGTGCCCTTTGCCTTGGGCTGGGCAGGCCCCTGACGCAAGGTTCCCATCCGGCGCGTCCCGGCAGGAGCAACTGGCAGAGCACCTGGGCGACTGCGGACTGGACGCAGGCTGGCTGCTGGTGTGCCGCCCGGCGGAGGGCGGGGCCCGCCTCGTACCCATTGACACTCCCGATCACCTCCAGCGGCAGCAGCAGCTCTTCGGCATCGACTACCGCCCGCTGCTTAGGTCGCGCACTTGGAAGGGCCGGGCTTGCTGTCAGTCAACGGGCCTCGGGGGTCGGAAAGTAGACTGGCCGGACGGGTGGGATCCGGAGCTGAGGCAGGAGAACGGGCAGGAAGGGGCGGGGCCTGGAGGGACCTGGGTAAGGCTTCTATAGATGTAGTCTGGAGGGGCTAGGGCTCTGGGTGAGATAGGTTCCAGGCCTTGGGATTGTTCTGCTGCTCACTGATGTGTCCCCATCCTACCACCACTCTCTATCCCACAGATGGGAACAGGTGGTGGACCTGACATATTCACATCGCCTCGGATCTAGGCCTCAGCCAGCCGAGGCATACACGGAAGCTGTACAGAGGTTACTGTGAGTGAGATGGGATGGGATGGGATGGGAAGGGAAGGGAAGGAAGGAGCTCCAGGTCTGGGCCCGACCTAATTAGGGACTTGGGGTTGCTTAGCTATGTGCCACCGATGTGGACCTACGAGTGCGACGAGGACCTGATCCACTTCTTGTACGACCACCTGGGCAAGGAGGATGAGAACCTGGGTAGCGTGAAGCAGTATGTGGAGAGCATAGACGTTTCCTCCTACACGGTGGGTGCTAGGAATCCTCCCTAAGCAAGATGTAGTCACATTTTGCTAAATCCAGAACCCACACCTCTATAGTGGGGCTAAACCTGAATCCCTATAGGCCTGACTCAATCTGGCCCCCATGTAGGAAATCCTATAGAAAACCCTTGACAATTCCACCCACCAGGGCGCTTTTAACCCAGCTCCACTGTGTTTTCTCTCTTGTGCTCCCTGACCCAAAGCACACCCCCAGTGCAGGGAGTGGGGGGTAAACGCAGACTCTACCTCTCTGTCCCTCCCTAGGAGGAGTTCAATGTGTCCTGCCTGACAGACAGCAATGCAGACACCTACTGGGAGAGTGATGGGTCCCAGTGCCAGCACTGGGTGCGGCTTACCATGAAAAAGGGCACCATTGTCAAGTGAGTGGACTCTGAGTAGGACAGGGTGGGTGAGCCACATCTCTGTACAGAGACCCATTTGCATACTCTGCCCCCCAGGAAACTACTACTCACAGTTGATACCACAGATGACAACTTCATGCCTAAGAGGGTGGTGATCTATGGGGGCGAAGGGGACAACCTGAAGAAGCTGAGTGACGTGAGCATTGATGAGTGAGCAAGCTGGCCTGGGTGGGAGGAATGGCACAATCCCAGCAATGGGGCCTGGTCCAGCTTAGAAGATTGGATGAGGCCCCAGCAATCACTGAAGGCAAGGGGTATCCAAAGTACTTTACATCTGTCTCCTCAGGACCCTAATCGGGGATGTCTGTGTCCTAGAGGACATGACAGTACACCTCCCAATCATCGAGATCCGCATCGTCGAGTGCCGAGGTGGGGCTTAAGGCTATAAGGAGTGAAAGGGAGTCCCAGTGTATAAATGGAGGCTAGCTGGAAGTATGGAGAGAGGAGTTGGGCTGGGAGCTGAGGTGAAGGTGATAGCTGAACTAACTCCAGGATTTTAAGCTTTGGGGCCTTAGCTAGGTGGAAGGTGCCAGGTATAGAACTGCCTTAAAGTTGGTGGTTAAGCTCACTTGGAAGAGGAACTGAGTTGAGACCCTCAGGCTTTTTAATGTTATAGTGGTGAATGGAAGAGCCAGTAAAGGATATAATAATGAGTAGAAGAGAATCCCAAAGATCCCAAGTGTCTAGGGGCAAAGGGTGACAAAAAGGCTAAGCATTAAGGAGACATTCTCAGGTTTAAGGGCCTAGGAGGCAGCAGGTACAATAGTGACCTCACTCTGACTCTTTCCCCCAGATGATGGGATTGATGTGCGTCTTCGAGGGGTCAAGATCAAGTCTTCTAGACAGCGGGAACTAGGGTTGAATGCAGACCTGTTCCAGCCTGCCAATCTGGTGCGATATCCACGCCTAGAAGGCACTGACCCAGAAGTACTGTACCGCAGAGCTGTTCTCCTACAGAGGTGGCTATGGTCCTGAGCCTTCCAGGCCTTCTCCTTTCCCCCTTCCTGAGCCTTATATGTCTATGTGGAGGAGGTCCCCAAGGTCTTATACTGTAAACTCTTCCACTTCAAGAGTCAGAGCAGCTACTGGGCCCTGGCTTCTCCTGTCCCTGTGTGTTGGAGATTGAGGGGGTCTTACATCATGCCAAACTCTTTAGCTGCAGTTATCTTTACCCACCCACCCCAGATTCATAAAGATCCTTGACAGCGTCCTCCACCACCTGGTACCTGCCTGGGACCACACACTGGGCACCTTCAGTGTGATTAAGGTGAGCCTGGCCCATCCAGCTCTGGACTTGGCAGTGTGCTCCCCCTGTTCTCATGCAGTCATTCACTCTTCAGCAGAGAGTTCTTAAAACATACTCTAGGCTTAGACCTTTACTGGGTTTGGGGTATATAGGAAGAAAGCCAAATATAAATAGTCAAAATTTAGTCTCTGGGGTGTTATTCCCCAGGTAGTGTGAGTGTGTGAAATACATAAGAGCTGGGGGAGGAGAGGTGACAGCATGGATAGGTTGGGGAACATAAAAGGTGAGAGTTACTAGGCAGAAGTAGATGGTGTGAGAGAATCTTTCAGGCAAATGTGAGTATGGCATGAGAATGAGGCTGGGAGGGGGTGGGCAGGAAGTAGGTCCTGGTAGTAGAGAGCACTGTGGGCCAGGCTGTGAAGCAGGGACTTTGTCCCAGGTTAGTGGAGCCATTGGAAAGGTTTTAAGTAAGATAAAGTTGGAATTTTTTGTTTTAGAAAGCTCCCCCTAGTGGCTTAACTAAGGGAGGAACTGGAAGCAAGGATGAGGATGGACTAGGCTTGGACTGGAACGGTAGTGGAATTGGGTCCAAACAAAGAGGAAAGCCTAGATGGAGGCTAACCACCTGCTGGCCCTTCTCTGGCCACCTCTTCTCACCAGCAAGTGAAGCAGTTCCTCCTGCTGTCACGACAGCGGCCGGGCCTGGTGGCCCAGTGCCTGCGTGACTCAGAGAGCAGCAAGCCCAGCTTTATGCCACGCCTGTACATCAACCGGCGCCTTGCCATGGAACACCGTGCCTGCCCCTTAAGGGACCCTGCCTGCAAGAATGCGGTCTTCACCCAGGTCTGGACTATCTGGGGTCAGACTGAGGGAGAGCAGTAAGGGTGCTAGGGGGCTGAGCCAAAAGGGACCTGAGCTAGGTCTTTGGTCAAGAGTAGAGCTGGGTCTTGACACAGATTTTCCCCTGCCCGCAGGTTTATGAAGGCCTCAAGCCCTCTGACAAGTATGAAAAGCCCCTGGACTATAGGTATGGCATGAGGGTGAAGGACTTGCTCACAGCAGCCATACACACACACACATGTACACCCACACACTGTCTCTGGCACCCCTCATTATTACCCATCTGTTGCCCCTACTCCGTGCTGGTATTGGGCTGGTGAATCATCACGAGCCCTGGCCCAGCATGATGACAGAGGCCCACCCCTACTCACAGGTGGCCCATGCGCTATGACCAGTGGTGGGAGTGTAAATTCATTGCAGAAGGCATCATTGACCAAGGTGAGGCCAGAAGGGAGGATACTAAGGGTTCTGTCCTAGTTAGAGCAGTAGAGGTTTCTGGGGCCACCAACTAATCAAGATAGGGGACCTGCTTACTACTCCATTATGGAGGCTGGGCTCTTGAATGCCCCAGCTGAGGACACTGTCTGCCACTTCAGGGGGCGGCTTCCGAGACAGCCTGGCAGACATGTCAGAAGAGCTGTGTCCTAGCTCCGCGGCCACCCCTGTACCTCTGCCCTTCTTTGTGCGCACAGCCAACCAGGTAAGTCCCCAGGAGTTTCTGCAAACCCCACAGGTATCAGGCAGAGATAGAGACAGGGCAGAATAGGGACTAATTGCCTGAGGCAGACAGGGATGGAGGAGCCATTATACATTCAGAAGGGTCATTGGGAACCCCCAGCGGAAGATGCTCAAAAAGTATTTGGGGAAACTCAGGTAACAAAGTAGGATCCAACCCATGCCATGCTGACAGCTCTGTCTCCCGGGGCAGGGCAATGGCACAGGTGAGGCCCGGGACATGTATGTGCCCAACCCCTCCTGCCGAGACTTTGCCAAGTATGAGTGGATCGGACAGCTGATGGGGGCTGCCCTTCGGGGTAAGGAGTTCCTGGTGAGTAGCCTAATCTACATCTTGTCAGATCAGCCCTTGCTCCTGAAAGGAAGAAGAGCCAACCAAACCTGGGAAGCTCAGGGTCAGAAGAGTAGTGAGTATTTGTCCCACAGGTCTTGGCTCTGCCTGGTTTCGTGTGGAAGCAGCTCTCTGGCGAGGAGGTGAGCTGGAGCAAGGATTTCCCAGCGGTGGACTCTGTGCTGGTGAGTAGGACTTGGAGCCAGTGTTTCCTCTGCCTAGTCCCTGAAAGTTGCTGTTCCCCAAGCCTGACCTGAACCTGTTATCACACACATACTCCCTCTCCAATCCCATCTACTCCCACGGTTTCAACTACTATATCTATTCTGGTGACCCCTAAATTCTTAGCTCCAGCCCCAGCCTGTCTCCGAAGCCTGGGGCCATATATGCATCTGCTCCCATAATGGCTCCTCAAGCTCAGCATCTCACCAGTCTTTTTCCATCTCGGGCTCCCTGTCTTAGAATGGCATCACTGCCCACTCGTCTCCCTACCAAGGCCCTCAGGGTCAGCCTTTAGTTCTTCTCCCTCACTGCCCTCATTCTGTCACATCTTCATCTGGATTCTGTCCGCTTCGCCCATCTTACTGCTATCCCTCTGGTTCAAGCCACCTTGCTTTCTGACCCAGCCACTAACTAAAAAATATAGTGTTCCTGTCTGTATTCTTATCCATCTGATCTCCAGCAACCAGAGTAATTTTATTTCACTCTCCTCCTTTAAACCCTTCAGTGGCTCCACCCTGGGCTTAGGATAAAATGCAGAATCCAATAAGGCATGATCCTTGTGTATATGGCTATTTGGTTCACATTTAAGTTCTAGCCAGATTCCTCCAAACTTTTTGCTCCTTCTACCTTTTCCCAAGATGTTCTCTCTCTTGACTTCCTTGTGGCCCAGCCAACTCCCAGCCATCATTTGGATCACAGCATAGATGCCATTTCCTCCAGTATGCCTTCCCTGGCCTCCAAGCCTGGTTACATGTTGTCTTGATGTTTCCACAACTTTGTACTGACCCCCTCACTTCCCTCATGGCCTGCATGGGGACTGCCTTGCCTATCTCCTGCTTCCTTGTGAGCATCTTAACGAAAAACAATGACTGTTGCCACAATGAAGAGCTGACCTTCCTGCCTCTATCCAACCCCTAGGTGAAACTTCTGGAAGTAATGGAAGGAATGGACAAGGAGACATTTGAATTCAAATTTGGGAAGGAGCTAACATTCACCACTGTGCTGAGTGACCAGCAGGTGGTGGAGCTGATCCCTGGGGGCACAGGCATCGTGGTGGAATATGAGGACCGCTCCCGTTTTATCCAACTGGTGCAGAAGGCACGGCTAGAGGAGAGCAGGGAGCAGGTACTGCCCACGGGCTAGAAGAACAGAGAGCTTTAGACAGTACCTAGTATCCAGAGCCCACCCTGATAAGCCACCAGTACCCAGGCCCAAGAACTCTGGTCCCAACCATCTCTCTTCCCTACATCCTTGCCCTGAGCAAAGACCATGTTCCCCATTAACTTTATGAGTGGAGGCCAAGGGGCCCCATCACACACTGAGCTGGGAGTTGTGCCCTCTTCCCCAGCTAGGCCTTTTCCCCACCTCCCCAGGTGGCAGCCATGCAGGCAGGTCTGCTGAAGGTGGTTCCACAGGCTGTGCTGGACTTGCTGACCTGGCAAGAGTTAGAGAAGAAGGTGTGCGGGGACCCAGAGGTCACTGTGGACGCTCTGCGCAAGCTTAGTGAGTTTGGAGCAGGGCAGCGCAGTGTGGGGGTGGTGCTTAGGGGCTGTGTTTGTCAGGATGCAAGAATGATTTCTGGTCTTGTCACCATCCCCATTCAGCCCGGTTTGAGGACTTCGAGCCATCTGACACACGGGTGCAATATTTCTGGGAAGCGCTGAACAACTTTACCAATGGTCAGTGGAAGAGGGCAGAGTAATACCTGGGTTGAACTCCACTTGTGGGATACAGAGGTCGGCTGGAAGTTGTAGAACCTCCGCCACCACAAACACAGGCACTGATTTCCTTCTCCATCCAGAGGACCGGAGCCGCTTCCTGCGCTTTGTCACTGGCCGGAGCCGTCTGCCTGCACGGATCTACATCTACCCAGACAAGCTGGGGTGAGCGCGGAGGAGAGGTCCAGAGGGGCTGTGGCTGGCTTTCTGCCCTCCCCCAACACATGTACATGTCAGACTCCTGCCCTATGCCCTCACAATTCTTCCTAATCTGTGGCCCCTTCATTACTTCAGCTGTGAGACCACAGACGCACTGCCAGAGTCTTCCACCTGCTCCAGCACCCTCTTCCTGCCACACTATGCTAGGTGGGTTTCTTAGGTTCAAGCCTAGAGAGGGGGAAGTGGGAGTGGGGTGGCATCCTAGGGCCAAGTGCTGCAGCGCCCAAATTGGAGCCCCATCGCCTCAGGTAGTGTCAAAGGGGCTTCTACCTCTGGTGCTGACCAACTCCCTGCCTCCCCTTCTTCCTGCCACAGTGCCAAGGTGTGCGAGGAGAAGCTCCGCTATGCCGCATACAACTGTGTGGCCATCGACACTGACATGAGTCCTTGGGAGGAGTGAGTCACACCACTGGCCAGCAGGGTCCCATTAGGCCTCGCCCAAGGCAAGACACCTTCCCTGGACCAGCGTGGGTCTGCGCTGTTGCCCTGGACATGAGTTGATGCACTTAGAAAAAGCCAGTGCATGCATCCCCTGTGTGCAGTTGGAGTGGGGGCGGTGAGTTGACACTGGTGGCCAAGCCCCGCAGACCTACAAGCCCTACAGACCCACAAGCCCTATGCGTGCTTGGGCTTGCTTTCTGGATTATTTAGTCTCTGAGAGGGAACCTTCCATGAGCCCAGCACAAGCTGCCAGGCCTGGCTACTTGAAGGGAGCCTTCTACCTCCCCACCCATTGACTTTGCAGTTTTGGGCTTCTCCTTTTTTTCTCCTTGTTTTTCTCTGGCTTCAGCCTGGACTCAACACTAAAATCTTTGAGGGATGGTGGAGGCTCCTCCCCACATAAGGTGCCAGAAACTGATAGGGAGTCATGGTCATCCTCCTCGGTTGCCTGCCCCCAAAATGAAGCAACACCCCCACCCCTTACATAATGGTCTTTTCCTCCTGTCCCTCCATACCCAAGGTATCACCTCTCCTCCCTCCTCCAGCCCAGTATCAACTGAGGAAGTGCCACTACCTTCCCTGGCTCATAACTTACACTCAGCATTATATCTTTACTGCCCCTACTGTCCCATATTAATCACTTCTCCATCACCTCCAGCCTGACTCCTCATCTTCTGTCTCACTCCCAAGATTTTTGCACAAGTTAAGGCCAGTATGTCCTCTCTGAAATCTTCAAAAGCTCATTTTTACCTAACAGTAAAAGACAGCCTAGATTTTAAATCTGCTTCTAGGCCTTATGTACCTCTTTGCCCCACCCCTCTCTCCCTAAGGGCCTCCATGACACTCCATCAAAGAATGTGTTGCACGTGGGAAAGTTCAATAAATGGATGAATTCATTCCGTCAGAATGTGTTCTTTGGGCTTTTGAGGGATATTAGAGAAGGCTTTTCCAGGACTTCGGTAGCCAGGAAATGTGTATCAAGCAGCAGTGGTGGGTTTTTTAGTGGCAAACATTAAATCTGGAGCTGAGCAGGGAAATAAGGACTCCCAATATCCAGAAGGGGCAAAAAAAAAGCTGGCCTGGCATCTTTGGGGATGAGCATGGTGATTTGGAGGATGATATGAGAAGAATTTGACATCATATAAAGCTCTGAGATGGCTGATAAAGTCATCCAAGTCAGGATTTTCACAGAAGAGGAGGCAGCAGCCTTGCTACCCATTTTCATGCCATCTCCAATTGCCACAAAGCTAAGGTGCAATCTTTAAGAACAAGTGTCCGGTGAGAGACCTCATGTGGATACATAGCCCCACCACCCTCACAGCAAGCAGTCACCGTCAAGCACAGCCCTAAGTGAAGTGGCCTACCTGAGGTCACTCTTTAATGGTTTCCCCACATAGTCCTCTGAGGCTGCCCTGCCTGAATATCCAGCCTCTGAAGCTGGGCCCTTCCCACACCCCCACACCCCTGGCTGTGCACTCCCTATCTCCAGGGGGCCTATCTCTGAGTCTAACATCCCAGCGGAGCCTCCTCTCATCCTCCCCTCCCCATCCCTCATCTTGCAATTTCCCAATCTCTGCACCTTGGGTGGTCCACAGGAGATTACCTCCCCTTACTCTGGCATCCCCTTCTGGCCCAAGTAGCTTAAGGGGCAGGAGCCCCAGAAGCCGCCACTCCCATCAAGCTGGGCTTTTCCCAGCACGTCCCCCCCCCCCCCCGCCACCCCTGGTTGGGCCTGTCTGAGGCACCCCTTCCCATTCTCCTTTCCCTGGGAAGGACCTGGCCAGTGCCAGCCTGTAGGCAGTAGTCTGTTTCTTTGGTACCTGCCAGAGGAGTCTGGTTCCTCTTTTAACAAATTAGACTCACGCTATATATTTTGTAGCTTGCTTTTCATTTAATCATTCATTCCGTGAATACATTCACTCATTTGGTGAATGCATGGAGCACCTATGTCAGGCACTGTACTAGGTGCAGTGGATAAAATGATGGCTAAACAGATCATTTTTGCCTTCTTGGGATTTAAATTCTAATGAGAGAGACATATATTAAATAAATCACTGCATACATAAGATGTACTAAGATGTATAAGTGCTCCAAAGGAGAAATGAAGGGAATTGTTATAAGACAAAACAGTATGATTCTAACCATTGGGGCTCAATGGAATGCAAATCCTTATGGAAAACAACTAGGCACAAGAGCCAGCTGAGAAGCATGTTGAATCCTGTGTTACGGAAGTGTGAAGGGAACAGAAAAGAGACTCCAGCCTTATTTTGCAATGAGCAGCCATGAAAGCATCAAGCAAGGGAGTGACATGATTAAATATGCCTTTGGCAGCTGGTAGAAAATGAGCCGAGAGGGAGAGACTAGAGGCAGGCAATAATCCAAGCAGGAAACAATGGTCACTGGGAGGAGCAGGATACTCGTTTTAACCATTATTTTTATTGGCTGCATTGTATTGTAAGGAATTTTCATGTTTATTCTTTTAAAACCCTCTACAGATGGACATTAAGGTTGCTTATAAATTTTCATATTGAAAACTACAAATGTTACAACAACTATTCTCATGCATATATCCTTATATACGTATTTGAAAATCACCTTAGAATAACTTCCTAAAGTCACTTCATCAAACTGCCAAATTGTATCAATTTCCACTCACTCCCTTTAGTGTTTATGTCCTAAACTTTTACCAGGCTTGAGCATTAACACAAAAATATTTTTGACAATTTAATGCGCTGAAAAAATGGTATGATTGCATTGATTTGACTATACAGAGCAATCATTTTTCTTTATGTTTTCTTCTTTAAGAACTGCATTTTATGTATTTTTGTCCAGTTTTATATTGGCTTGATTATACTTATTGATTTATAACAATCTTTGCATAGTCCTAAAATAATAAGCACAGCAAGGCACTGTGCTAAGTGCTGTACATCTACTATTTTATCTTCTTAACTCTATGAAGTAAGTACTATTATGATGCCTATTTGCAGATGAGAAACCTAGAGCAAAGATGAATTAAATAACTTGCCCAGGGTCACATAAATAATAAGTGATGAAGCTAGGATTTAGATGGTGGTCTGCCAGTTCCAAAGCCTGCTGACCTGATAACTAAGGTGCTATAACTTCTATGTTAACCCCTTTGTTATGTCAAGTGTTGCAAATATTTTCCTAGTCTGTACTTTGCCATTTAATTTCATAAAAGTTCTTTCCTAATGTACAAACTTTAATTTTATGAATTCAAAATCTTTATGAAAGAAACTATGTATTGGGTATAGACCAGCAGAAGGCAATATAAAATATTAGTTAAGAGCACAATATCTAGTTCCCTTGCCTGTATTCATGTCCTAGCTTGACTATATACTAGCTGTTAACTAATGTCCTCAGCTTCCTTTTTTGAAATACCTATTCTTTTACCAGTGATTTAAAATGGTGCCTTTCCACATACTTATTATTTTATGCTAAATTTTTTATATGTAAGAA
The DNA here is from genome assembly GCA_030015415.1 of Cynopterus sphinx. Classification (NCBI taxonomy): domain Eukaryota; kingdom Metazoa; phylum Chordata; class Mammalia; order Chiroptera; family Pteropodidae; genus Cynopterus; species Cynopterus sphinx. Next base: position 101,381,762 of record CM057387.1, read on the forward strand.
ATCCTCATTTTGCACAGTGCAGTAGTGCCAGACTACAAAAATGATCCTGCAAGTTGAAACCAAGCAAAGAGATCTTAATAGTTAATGGGAGAAATTACCATTGTTCCATGACCTTTAAAATTTTGTCAAAAATTAAAAATTCTCTTACTGTCGCTTATAACTATATACAGAAGTGGAAAAAATAGGAAAAGTACTATTTATTTAGTGCATTGTAATCTGAAGCATTTAGAGAAATTGAGAATCAAATGTTTTTCTTTGTAAAAACTTAACAAGAGCAGTTTGAACAGTGCTTGCCTCTTTTTTCTTGTCTTATGGAAAAAGTATCTTCAATATGCCTTGATGAACTGTCATACCCTTTTAAGTTTGGATCAGCTCCAATATTTTATTCTTTACACATTTTATGAAATATCCCTGAGAATTCCTTTAATGTGAAGTGTTTTGCTAGCATTGCTGCCTCTGGGACATCTTCAACCTTTTTGTCACAACCACTTTCCTCCTTTATGTAGATAAGGTTGCCTTCACTAAGTTCCTCTGGCTGCATATCTATACTTTCTCTTGACAGTTGTGTCAACATTCCTATGATCAGCTATTTCGTCTATAAATCCATTTGTGTTTAATTTGAATTTCACTTCCAGTATTATCACCTTTCTTTTCTTTACTATACTTTCATTTCATTGGTCAATTCTCATTACTTTTTTTTTTTTAATGTCACATGGGTTTATCACTGGGAGACAAGAAAGCAACACAACTACATTCTTTGCTATCTGTATATGAACTAAATAAGAGATTTGCAGTGACTAATCATCAACACAACGAAAGAAGTGATATGATTCACTGCTCATAATGAACATCCAAAAAAGTTGATTCTGACATTTTGACAGTATTCTCAGTGCTTTTAAGGAGGAATTTTTGGAGGATCACCATTTTTACTGATATCATCTGTTCTTTCTGTATTTGCTTCTAAATTTATTAGAAAGCTGTAGAAAAATTTAAATGAGATATAAGTCCCAAATTTCAATAACCTCTATAAAACTCTAAGACTTTATAGCTGTCATTGTAGTAGTTTCCCTCTCCCTGTCCCTCCTTCCTGCCTAACTTTCTTATTCCCAAAAGACGTATCACCTTTTAATATACTGCACAGTTTATTTATAATTTAAACTTCTTTATAATTTATGCTGCCTTACCCCGTTAGGATGAGGGGTGGATCCTTTTTTATTCACTAACATATTCTAAGAGCCTAAAACTGTCCTTGGCACATAGTAACCACTCAATAAATAGTTGCTCAATAAATAAATGAACTGTGGCCCATTAACCATATTTTCTAATTTAAAAACAAGAAAAATCAGCTATCTGAAGTTTTGTTTTCAATAAAAGAGGAAAAACCACCAATCAGTTATTTTAAAAATTGACCCATCAGTTTAGAGCATAAATGTCCAGATTCTGACTTTTTATTGCACTAACAATAAAAATTCTGTGTGCTTGAAAGGAAATATTGAAATCCTAGTTAATGAAGGTTCTTTCCAAGCTCTTTATATAAACACTGTAGCACCATTTGTTCTCTAACTTCTGAATATATTAAGCAACTGCTGGGCTTATATACAAAAACAAAACACAAATATTTTAAGACCTGCAATTGGTTGCCAAAATAGTGTTTCTCTTCTCATTTTTATCTTTCACTCAGCCCTTGAAAAATAATAACTTCCTGCTCCTCTGACATGTCCACAGCCAAATAGAGTAGATGAATATTGTGACATGGCCAGCAAAATTCCCAAAGAGAGATCTCTCGCAGACTGTGGGAAGAGTATTTCTGAGCCATGGCCCAACTTTTGAAAGGTTCCTTTTGTCTCCCACAGTTCAAAAAGACCTTTAGAGCTTGACCTTCTTAAACTATTCCCCCACTACAGACAAACACACACCAATGTCCCTTGGGGAAAAAATGTGAGAACAGCCTCGTGTTCAATAAGCATTTATTAAGTATTTCCCATATAACTAATAAATAAATAATAAGGATGAGGCTAGGCATGAAGGATAATAATATGGATTGACTTTGTAAGAAGGAATTCTCAGAAAAAGAGATGTCAGTGACCCAGGCCCTCAGCCCAATTTTCCCACCACCAAATGGGAGGTTAAGCAGAAATTTTTAATTCATTCAGTATTATTTACTTAGCCATGTCCCAGGTCCTGTTAGGACCTGGAGACAGAGAAGCAAATAAGATATAGCTTTTGTCTTCAAAGGGCTCTCAGCGTGATAGAGAAGACATGAAAAAGAGGACAACAATCCTCTGTGGTGAATACCTTAATGTAAGTAGTGGGAGCCAGAAAGAAGGAATCCATAAGGCAACAGTTCTTAAAGTATGCTCCATGGACCTCTGGGAGTACCTGGGAAACTTTCAGCAATCTGTCAGGTCCAAACTATTTTTATAATAATACTAAAACATTATTTGCTCTTTCATTACATTAATATTTGCATTACTGGTGCAAAAGCAATGGTGGGTAAAACTGCTATTGCTTTAGTATTTAGTGATTCCAGACTGCACCAATAGTCATTGTATTTTTCACTGCCACATACTTGCAATAAAAATAAAAATAACAATAAAGCAAAGTAAGTTTCACTTAAGAATGTCTTTGTGAAGCAATAATTTTATTAAATCTTGGTTCTTAAGTATACATCTTTTTAATATTGTGATGAAATGGGAAGTACACGTACAATACTTCTGTGCTTACTAAAGAAGTATGATTGTCTCCAGGAAGAGCACTTGGGTGACTGATTTGTGAACTACTGCTTTTTTCAAAGAACACTATATTTACTTAAAAGAACAACTGACAAACTGTGACTAACAATTTGTCAAAATGAATGAAGTAAGCCAATCACTTCAAGGAGCCACTAATAGTATTTGTTGCCAAAGATAATATTTGAACTTTCAAGAGAAAATCAGAAGTTTGGAAAACATGTATTTGTCATCATAAGCTTGGCTGCTTGCCAGTATTTAAGAACTCTTCTGATGAAATTGGGGGTGATATTAACAAATGTGCATTTTAAAATATTGTATAGTATAATAAGTCAACATCAAGATCTGTACAACTCAGTAAACCAATATTTTGCAAATGACTGATGCATCAGTTTGTGAGATCATGCACAGATAAATGTCCAAAGTACAAGCATTATAACAAGATACAAAATGTTCACTGATGTGATTCTACATTGCAACTAATCTTTAACGAACTACCACTTAATGAGTTTTGGTATATTATCAAAGTAGAATATCCACAAAAAATATTACAATACCTACAAGGCTATTAAAATATCTCTTTTCCAATTGTGTATCTGTGTGAGGTCAGGTTTTCACCATATAATTCATCCCAATGTATCACTTCGGATGGGAGAATCCAACTATTCTATTTAGCCACACATTAGACCTATATAAAGGTGAAATGATGGAATTCTTCTCACTAAATATTTTGTTTTGAAAACACAATTATATGTTTTCATAAAAATGTTATTTATGTTACCATTGTAGTGGTTTTATTATTTTTAATCTAAAAAATGAATTTTTAAAAATTTCTCAGTTTGAATTTTTAATATGGCAAGTATCAATAAATATAATACACATAAAAAGTTTTTCAGGGGCCCCAATAATTTTTAAGAGTGGAAAGTGCCCAGAGACCAAAAAGTTTGAGAACCACTGCCTTATAGGAACAATTTAAAGTGAATTTAAATGAAGCAATCCCTCAATTACTTCTTCAACTAGAGGAGAAAGTCCTCTAGTTCCCTGAAAACATTTGCTACTTTAAACTTGAGCACTTAAAAACTGATGCTAGATATGGGTTTGAATTCTGTTCTTACTTTGTAACTAGTTCTTACCTCAAAACCATGCTGTAATTTTCAAGGTGAGCTAATACCAAGGAGAAAGAGAACCTTTCTGCATAAGAAAAAAGAAGTCAAGTGTCAGGCCTTTTGTGGCCAAATCAATCACTCCACAATTGGCTTTTACCAACACATTTTGTGTTACATTTTAATTAAAATAAATAATTATTTAATAACTGATCCATAGCTTCCTAAAGCGAAGGAGAGGCAATACAGGGATAGGCTGGTTTTATAGATATGGCCACAGTTTTGTTTTGTTTTTTTTTTAAAGCACAATCTAAGCCGAGCTCTTATTATTCTGGCTGAAAGTCTGAAAGAAATTACAAGTATTCCCTTTCTTGTTGACTGCTGTATCCACAACATCTAGCATCTAAGACATTTTTTGGCGAATACTAGGCACTCAATAAATACTGTTGAATTAAGTCAAACTCCTTTATTTTTATTGCAGAAATTAGACTCTGCCTCCCAACTGGCAGGTAGTTAAAGCAATTCAACGTTTAAGAGATGGACAGAAAAAGGAAGTTTCCGAAAAATTATAAAATTGCAGAAATGTGTGGGAAAGAGAATGACCATTGTTCCTGTTATCTACTGTAACTTAACAAACCCCCCCAAACTTACTGCTTAAAACAACTGTTTTATTATTACCTCTCATGATTGTTGGAATTGTCTAGACTTGGGTATTTGTTGTCTCTCATGCAACTGCAGCCTCTTAAGTGGTCTCCCTGCTTCCAAAGTCTATTAATATAGTAACTACAGTGATTCTTCAAAAACGTGTCATATCATCTCTCCCCTCTGCTTAATTCAAGGTCCTCACAAAGGCCTACGACAGTGGTCCCCAGGGACCTTTTTGGCACCAGGGACCTGTGCTCCTATGCGAATCTATTGCCTGATGATCTGAGGTGGAGCTGAGGTGGTGATGCTATCACTGGGGAGGAGCTGCAAATACAGATGAAGCTTTGCTGGCCTGTGGCTGCTCACCTCCTCCTGTGCAGCCTGTTCCTAACAGGCCATGGACTGGTACCAGTTCGTGGGAGGAGGAATGGAGAACCCTGGCCTACAAGACCTGAATTCTCCATCTTCTTATTGCCTCTCTGATCTCTGCCATCATTCATTCTCCCCCTGGCTTACTTCCTTTCAGTCTTATTTACCTCTTTGGTGTTCTTTGAACAGACAGTCTCTTCAGGGCCTTTGCACTTGCTGGCTAGTCTGCTTGGAAGGCTCTTACCCAAGATATCCACCGGACTCACTCTCTTCAAGCCATTGTTCAGTGCCACCGTCTCAGGGAGGTCCTCGCTGACCCTCCCCCCTCCATCCACCCCCCGCTGTTGTGATGACTGGAGACGGACGTTTTCCATACCATACACAGTCTGGTTCAGGAAGCCGACGTGAGTCTCCACGCTGGCTATCATGAACACAGAGAGCCCTGGCAACCCCGGGCCTGAGAAAGCATTTGGAAGATTTTTCCACGGGCTAACCCCAAACTGCCGCTCCCAATGAGCGCGCTCTTGTCGTGGAGTTGGTAGCCGGAACCAGATCGAAGAACGAGAATCCCCTGAAGACTGGGACTTGACTCCAGTTAGGGTTCCAGGAGCCCTGCGCCGGGAGGGCCGCTCAGCGGGGGATGCTGGTTTGAGAATGGGCGGAAGCGCCAGGACGGCCCCGCCCCCTCGGCGCCGAGCGGCCGGCGCGCTTCCGGCCCCCTATTCGGCGCTCGGCCGGCCCCCCATCCGCCGCTCGGCGCTCGGCCCTTCGGGGCGAGCCTGCCCCGCGCGGCCCATCGAGCGGCTCGGCAGTCGCGCGCCTGCGCCTGCGCCGTGGCGCTGTCGGGCGCCGGCGTGGGGAGCGCGGGCGGCCGTGGTGGTACCCCGGGAGCTGAGGTAAAGCTGCGGCTTCTGCGCCGCCAGGCCGCCTGCGAGCTGGCCGGCGGGGTGAGCGCCCCCGGGTGGGAGGCGGGGGGTGGAGGTGGGGCTCTGGGCCCCGCTCCATGTGAGGGAGGCGGCTCCTGGAGCCGCGCGGCGGTGAGCCGAGGGCGTGGGCGCGGGCGCACAGCCCCACAGCCGGACCCGGCCGTGGAGCCGAGTGTCCGAACGAGAAGGGAACTGGAGGAGAATCGGAGCCACCACCTCGTGCCGCGGATGGAGAAGCTGAGTTTCAGGGAGGGGAGGGGAGGGCCTCTCCAAGCACCAGGCTCGGGACCAGACGCCCTGAACTCCGTGGCCCTTATCATTCTGCCTAATTTTAGTTGTTCAGGTGCCAGGCGATTAAATATAAAGAGGAATACAATAAGGTCTGGGTGAGAGGCCCATTATGATAACAGGGTTTTGTCGCTACCAGTTTGCAAACGGAGAAGGCAATGCGTGCTGAGGTGGAAGCATGTCTGAGATGCCATGAACGCCCCCTCCCCGCCCTCCTTACCTTGATTCCAGTCTCATCACGCAGAGCCGTGTCAGTGGCACTGAGGCGTTTGACAGGCCGCCCTGTATCATTGTTATGGGCATGATTATCACCCAGAGCCTCACTGACAGCAGGAACTTCATTTCCTAGTAACCTGGGTTCTGATGTCCCTTCTGCATACGTTTAAGCCTGACTCTTACACGAGTCGTTGTGAGGTACACAGATGCTCATTCCACCAGCCACTGACTATCTGGTATCTGATGGGAATTGTATTAGCTACTGGGAATACAGTAGTGGTAAACACAGTCCCTGCCTTCAAGGAACTCACAGGAAATAGACATTTAAATACATGCGTGTTATAGCCTGTGAAGGCAGAGATCTGTACATGGGAGAGGAGAAGCATGTAAGAGGAAAGAAAGGTGTGGCCTCAACCTGAAGGGTGGGAAAGGTTAAGAATGGCTTTTTAGACAAAATGATTCTTGAATTGAGTCTTAAAAGTTTCCTAAGTGATTGATTACTAGGCACAGGAGAAAGGCATCTAAGGAAGCAAAGATAGCAATACAGGAACCAGAATCATGCAACAGCATGGTTCAGTTGGCACAGAGGGTTTTCCATGATCTAGCATTTGTCTAGTAATATCAAACACTTTTATAGTGCTTGCTGTGGAATTGACATTATTATTTGTGCTTTACATAGATTAACTGATTGTTCACATCAACTCTATGAAGTAGAAACTGTAATTATTCTCATGTGGAGAATGAAGAAGAGGCATAGAAAAGTTACATAGCTTGCACTAATTCACACAGCTAATTATACATGGTAGAGCTGTAATTCAAACCCAGTCAGTCTGCCTCAAGGGTCTGTGAACTTAACCACCATGCTCCCTTCTAGGAACTGAGGACACAGCGATTTAAATGTCAGGCCCCTGGTCACATCATGTATAATTGGCAGAACCAGAACTTGAACTCAGGTCTTTTAACTCTGAAGGATATAGTGCTCTTCACGTCAGATGTGATGGGATTCATATAGTGCCAAGTTGAAGTTGAATTCCAATAGCCTTCACTTTGTGCTTTGGGTGTACTGAGTGTAAGTGATGCAGTTTAGGTATGGATATAGGTGTGGATATAGGGACCCAGGACTGATCATAATTACAGTAAAGGTGCAACATTATTTGCAAGTTTGGTATTAAATAAATTTTTTAAGTTAGAGTACTTTTAAATCAGTAGGATTTATGATCTTGTACTATTTATGACTTTGTACTATGTATGGTAGCTGCTGTAAAGACATTCTTTTGAAGGTCAAACAGTTTCATTTATTACCTTAAGTTTGAAAAAAGAAATATACTTGGTTTGTTTCTGCAGTTGGGCTCTGCAAATCTATATTCAGATACAAGCCTACATTTGCGTTTATAGTAATATCTATCATAGTTTGGATAATGAGAAGATGGAAGCAGATGGCTGAATTATTTTAAAAAAATTAAGTCATTTCATACTTTTTGGAAACCTTATATGCTTGGATTTGTGCTCTTAATTTTAACCAGAAGTTTTAAGAATTTTTCAAGGAATAAGAACTGAATCAGAAGCCGACTTGGTAAACTCTTAAGCCTTCAAGTGCCACTCACGCATTACCTTCCTATCTAACCTTCCCTGTCTTTTCTAGGAAAACTTAGGTGTTACCTTCACGATTTGCCTTCTACATTTTGATATGGCACTAATGATAGTATATTGTAATTTACCGAACCTATCTTCCCCACTTAACTATGAGCAACTCAAGGGCAAGGGCCAGATTTTAAAAATTCATATCATTCCTCTAGCCGATTTTTCCAGGCTGGAGCTGAGAGAGTATATAATGGTGAGTAAGAGAATATCATAATAGTGATGTTTATACCTCAGCTGAGGAGTATTTCTTATTCTGGTAAAGTTGGAAGTGATGTATTTGACTTAAGTAGGCATCAATAACCTATATAGAAATAGGGTTAGTACTATGTATGCTTTGATTTTTGTTACTTTTTTTCCCCTGTTAATTGTTTTTCTCTGTGATTACAGTTTGTAAAAATGGAATTTCAAGCAGTAGTAATGGCCGCTGGAGGGGGATCTCGGATGACAGACCTGACTTCCAGCATTCCTAAACCTCTGCTTCCAGTTGGGAACAAACCTTTAATTTGGTACCCATTGAACTTGCTTGAGCGTGTTGGATTTGAAGGTGAGCTCTGGTGATGAGATGTGCTTATAAAATTTTTAGGTGTTTGAGCCCAGTGATTTATTAGTTTTATGAGAGTGAGAGAGGATGAATGAGAGAAAACTAGGACTCATCATTGGGTGGAGACTGACCTCTTTAAAGTAGGAGCATTGACATACCCTATTGCTGTGTGGAAAAGTTTGAGAAGATAGTACCAAGTATTACTGTTTTAGAGCTGGTCTCCATAATGACCTAAAATGAACATAAGGATATCAGAAAGAGCAGAGTGGGAAGCCAAGTGCCTCATAGTCAGTACTTACTGTAAATCAATCTGTATGTGCCAAGTAATATATTATGTGTTGGAGTACAGAATAGAAAAGATAACTCAGGTCCCGATCACTGTTAGACCTTAAAGTCTAATGGATAGATACACATATAAATAGATTATCATTGAATAGTGTGGTAGATATGATAACAGAGACATTATAAATGAGAATACAGAGGAAGTTGCTTTTTTACTTGAGGGATTCAAAGAAGGCTTCAAGAGTAACTGATCCTTGAATTGAGTCTTGAAAAATAGAATACCATTGTGGAGAGAGCATTCCATTCAGAAGAAATGACATGCAGAGATACACTCATGATTTTCACAGCATGTTCTGGCAACTACTATTCATTCCATGTGGCTGTACTACAGAGTATAAGGGGAGGGGTACATTTAGTGAAAAAGGGAAGCAGAGGTCATGCTATAAAGGGCCTGTACTCTATGCTAAGGGATTTAGTTTTTCCTGAAAGCAGTGGGAACCAATGAAATGTCTAAACAATATTATAATGTGGTTAGATTCGTATTTTAACTATTCTAAGTCCTTTGCACCTTTATATATATATTTTAGAATCACCTTATCAATTTGTACAAAAGCATTGCTGGAATTTTGATTGTTATTGAATTGAATCCATAGATCAGTAGGAAGGGAAATCACATCTTAATACTGAGTCTTCTGATCCATGAATATGGTATATCTTTTCGTTTATTTTGATTTTCTTTAATTTCAGTAGTGGTTTATATTTTTCAATGTATAAGACTTACACATATTTAATTTATCTCTAAGTAGTTTATACTTTTGATGCTGTTGTAAATGGTAATTGTTATATTCCAATTTCCAGTTGTTTGTTGCTAGTACATAAAAAGTACATTTTTTTATATTGACCTTTTATCCTGCGATTTTGTTTAATACACTTACTAATTCTCTCTTTTTGTAGTTTCCTTATGATTTTCTATAGTTTGACCTAATCTATATTTATAGAACTTTTCACCCAGTAAAGCAGAATAGACATTCTTTTCAAGTACTAAGAACTTTTTCTAAAATAGACCATATTTTTGGAAATAAAACAGGTCTCAGTAAATTTGTAAGAAGTGGAATCATATAAAATATATTCTCTGACCACAGTAGAGTTGAATTCGAAATCAATTACAGAAAGATATGAAGAGAATCCCTAAATATTTGAAGATTAAACCACACGTATATAACCCATAGGTTAAAGAAGAAATCACAAGAAAAATTAAAATATTTTGAACTTATTGAAAATGAAATACACTGTATTAAAATTTGAGGGATATGGCTAAAACAGTGTTCTGAGGAAAATTTATAGCATTAAGCACTGTATTAGATAAGAAATGTCTCAAATTATCATCAGAACTTCTACTTTGAGAAACTAGATGGAGAAGCAAATGAAACCTGAATAAGCAGTAAGAAAGAAATTAAGTAAAAAGATAAGAGCAGAAATAAATGAAATAGAAAAAGCGTTAGAGAAAATCAATAACATTGTTAAATCAGAAGTTAATCAGAGAAAAAGAGAAAACACAATTACTAATAACAAGAATGAGAAAGGATACATCACCACAGATCCTGCAGACATTAAAAAGATAATAAGGGAATATTATGAACAACTTTATGGTGATAAACTCTACAACTTAAAATTGCATTTAAAAACAATTGCTTTGGAAGCTGTATGAAGGATAGATTCGAGGGAGTTAAGACTATAAGCAGGGGGACAAAGTAAAAGATTGGCACAAAAATTCACACCAGCAGGGAAGAGGACCTGAACTAAAGAAATAGCCCTAAGGATAAAGAGGAAGGAATATTTCTTGTTAAGAGGAGGGGAAGTAGAAAAAGAGGGAAGAATTCCCTCTTCTTTTTGCTTGGATGACAAAGTAGATAGTGATGCCCGTAAATAGGAAAGGGAATAAGAGACATGGGATAGATTTGAACAAAGGTAATGAGTTTGAGGTGGTCTCTAATTAGGTGTAGCAAATCAGAGTAGCAGATCTAGGTGCTGCCAGATCCTGGGTCCCAGTCTTGTGATCCAATATTCTTTCCACTATGAGAATTACTTTCCTGAGACAGACCCATGAGCATTTCTATGCAGTAGTCTATTATGACATTCACATTAAGAGACATGTTTTAGAATAGATTTTCTTTTTAGAGCTCAATCTCCAGGTGAAGGACTCATCTTATTAAAGGAAATTAGGACACTTTAAAATATCCTAATTTCCTTTAGTAACTCCTTATGGATTTATCATCTGTAATTTTTGTTTCTTTGTTTTACTTTTTGGTGTATCTTTGTTTTGCATAGAAAATTCTTTCTCACTGAGGCACAGTCAGAAATTGCCTTCTAAACATAGGATTCTGGAGTTTAATAACCAAGTCTACATTCATTTTGTTTTTATTGTTCATGATTTTAGAGAAATTAACATAGCCGCACTTAGCATTTTTCTCTCTCCATACAGAAAAGTTTTAGTTTAATTATTTGACTGTCCCATATTTGTAGTTATTTGCTTCACTCTATCCACTCTACCTAAAATGTTCTCTCCAACCTATGGAAATGTCACTTTCTCTTTGGAATCCCAAATAGTATCAATCACCTTGTCCACTATGCTTTCATCACACTTTTTATGTCTTAGTACTTCTCAAGGCCTATTTTATGCTATAGTTAGTGGCATGGGAGACTGATCTGAGAGCAAGTACTATGTCTAATTCACCTTATAACATCAGCATTTTACATAAAGTATGTACTAAAGAAATTTTTGTTGGACTTAAATTCATAATGGCCTACTCCAAAGGCTATTTCTTCCATAAAACCTTTCTTAGTTAATAATTTTTATATAATATATCCCCATTTTGAAAGTGAACCCATATTTATATGGGCAAATAATTTTCACTAAAAAAAAGCCAAAAACATATAGTGGAGAAAGGAAAGCCACTTCAGTAAATAGTGCTGGCAAAACTGAAAAGCAAAAGAATGAAACTAGACTGTTGTCTATCACCACACACCAAAATTAACTCAAAATGGATTAAGGACCTGAATATAAGACCTGACACAATAAAATGCATAGAAGGAAACATAGGAACTAAACTCAAGGACCTTGAACTTAAAGAGGATTTTATGAATTTGACCTCAAAAGCAAGGGAAGTAAAAGCTAAAATAAATGAATGGGACTCATCAAACTAAAAAGCTTCTGCTCAGCAAAAGAAATTGTCAACAAGGTAAAGAGACAACCATCCAAATGGGAAAATATATTTGTAAGCAATGCCTCCGATAAGGACCTAATATCTAAAATATACAAAGAACTCATACAACTCAATAACAACAACAAAAAATCATTCCAATCAAAAAATGAGCAGAGGACCTGAACATATACTTTTCTCTAGATGACATACAAATGGCCAATGAATATATGAAAAGATACTCAACATCGCTACCTATTAGGGAATGCACATTGAAACCACAGTGAGATACCATCTCACACCTGTTAGAAAAGCTATAATCAACAGGACAAGTAATAACAAATGTTGAAGAGGATGCTGGTGGGACTGCAAATTGGTACAGCCACTATGGAAAACGGTATGGAAGTTCCTCAGAAAACTAAGAATTGATCTGCCATATGATCCAGCAATCCCTCACTGGGTATTTACCCCAAAGACCTGAAAACCCATATCTGAAAAGATATTTGCACACCAATGTTCATAGCAGCGTTATTCACAGTAGCCAGGACATGGAAGCAACTGAAGTGTCCTACAATAGATGATTTTTTAAAGAAACTGTGATACATAGATACAATGGAATATTACTCAGCCATAAGAAGAGATGAAATACTGCCATTTGCAATGACATGGATAGATCTCAAGATAATAATGCTAAGCGAAATAAGCCAAACAGAAAAAATTGAAAATCACACGATATTGCTTACATGTGGGATATAAACCTAAAAGCAACAAATGAACAGGACAAACAGACTCATGGACATGAACTATAGACTAGTGGTTTTACCAGAGGGTAGGGGATGGGAGGAGGGGGGAGCTGGATGGCGTTAAGGGGGTCAAATATGTGTTGACAAAGAAATCTAAGGGAGGTAAACACAGTGTAAATATATATATATGCCTTATTGTTAAAGTGTACAGCTGAAACTTATTGGATTTTATTAACCAGTGTCACCATTAAAAAAATTAGAAAATAAAATAAAAATAATATCCATATTGAGTTTCTTAGGAACAGGAACCATGTTGAGTTCTTTTCTGAATTCTCAGTGCCTGTTTTGTCCTTTACATGTGCAATGTATTTGTATTTATTGGAAGAACGAGTGAGTTAATAACTGAAAGAAAGCAGAGTGGGGAAAAGAAAAAGGAAGGAAGAGTAAATGACTTGGAAAAGAGGAAGAAAGAGGAGAGGAAAGAAAATGTAAAGAAAAGAATAATTACCATGAAAGGGAGAGAGGAGTATGACCTGGAGCACTATCATTAAACATGTAGAAATTGTTCCACTTTAGAGTTGCTAAAATCCCATCTTCAGACATCAGCAACAAATGTTGTATTACAGTGGATTACTTTACACTACCAAAGATCTATGACAAAAACCCCAAGTTTTCTGTCATTGATAACTACATGGAGGAGGTAAATAAACATCTGTTATGAGGAAATTGCCTAATAGAAGGGTTTGTTGTGATTCTCAGTGAATGAAGATTTAAAATGTGATCCAATTTGTATATGCTTTGATGAATGCTCTCACGATTTTTTTGCATCAAGAAGTGGCATATATTAAAATGTGGGCTCTAATCAGACAGACGTGAATTTCATTTTGAATCCATTGCTTACTAGTTGTGTGACCCTGAACAAAGTCACAGAACTTTTAGTCCAAGTTTTTCCATTTATGAAACGAGATTTTTGTTACAAGAATTGAGAAACGCTTGTAAAATACATTGAAAAGGCTCAGTAATGTTAACTGTTATTATTAAATCCAGAAACAGACCAAATCTAATTGAAATAGTGAAACCACTATCTAAGTGAATGAGAGTTTTTGTATTTTTCCTTCTTTTTCTCTTTTGTGCTATAGAAGTCATCATTGTTACAACCAGGGATGTCCAAAAGGCCCTATCTGCAGAATTCAAGATGAAAATGAAGCTAGATATTGTATGTATTCCTGATGAAGCTGACAAGGGAACTGCAGATTCTTTGCGCCACATATATCCAAAACTTAAGGTGAAAAACTGTTTCTTGATTTTTGTTATTTATTGAACACAAATGTCATCTTACATTTTTCTAGTGCATTATAGTTCACAATGCTTTTAAAAATACATATTCTCACATCACATACTTTGTTGCCCATGTACTCTTCCAAACTGTTTAGTTTGACTACTGGTGAAGATTTAGACATTTAGTTGTCACAGTCACTGGTTTCCAGTATTTTTGAGTAATAGTACATATATATATATATATATATATATATATAAATTTACTTGAAAGGATTCCATTTATATGAAGTTTATGAGTAAGCAAAATTATTATATAGTGATAAAAATCAAAGCAGCAGTTGATTCTGCAGATGACAAATTAACTGGAAAGAAATATAAATGAATTTTAAAAATTTTCAGATCCCTTTACCTGATAATATTTGAACTTTTAGTTTCCTTTGATTGAGAAACTAACAAGAGCATATGGGGGTAGTTCCATTGAGTAGTGGTTAGCATGTCTGCTTTACATGCAGAAGAAGGTCCGAGTATGTAGGAGGAGACACCCCACCTTCAGAGATCCAGTTCTTAAGGGGAGAGGGCAGTATCCTTAGGTCAAGGTTAGAAGTGAGAGGGGGAGGGATTAAAAAGAGAGAGCATGTGGATCTGAGAACACAGTCTCCTCAGTGGCTGGTGGCCCATAAACTGAGAAAGATCCATCATAATTATCCTAAAATTGATGTCCTCTGGAAAAAGTTCAATCTGTGTGATGATGTTGCCACCTTGTTTAAGTTGGGGGACAGACTTCTGCTCTTTCTGGTGACTACAAACATTTATTAGTATGTTCAACCTACCTACACACTAAAGAAAAAATAATGCAGAAACGTACATAGCCTTTCCCCCACCCTGCCTTTATTGGGGAATAATTTACATAGGATAAAATTGACAGATACTAAGCAATGTACAGTTCAGTGAGTTTTGACATATATGTACTCCCCTGATTACCATTACCCAAATCTAGAACATTTCTGTCACCTCTGAAATTCCCTTTGTGTTTCTCTTTAGTTAGTCTGTCACCTCTAGAATCAACTGCTGCTCTGATTTCTAGCACCATATATTAATTTTGCTTGTTCATGAACTATATACAAGTGAATCATACAATTTTATTTTGGATTCTTTTTCAACATAATATTTTTCAGATTCATTTATATTGCAGGTTTAACTAGTCCTTTTTTATTGCTGAGTATTCCATTGTATAAATATATCACTATTTACCCATTATCCTGTTGATGGTCATTTAAGTTGTTTCTAATTTTTGAATATTATGAATAAAGCTGTGACAAACATTATTCTGCAAGTCTTTTTATGAAAATATTCTAGGTTATAGGGTTTACTTTATTAGAAACTGCCAAATTGTTTTCCAGGTGGTTGTACCATTTCATATTTCCATCAACACTGTGTAAGAGTTGCATTGATTTCACTTCTTTATCAATACTTGATATTGTCAGTCTTCTTAATTTTAACCACTCTGGTGGGTGTGTATGTAGTATTATCTCATTGTGGTTTTAATTTACATTTTTCTAATAGTAATGATGCTGACCACCTTTTTGTGTGTTTGTTGCTTATTTGTATATCTTCATGGAGTAGCTGCTCAAGGCATTTGCCTATTTTTTAATTGAGTTGCCTTTTTATTACTGGTATAGAAATTCTATATATATTCTAGATGCAAAGTCTTTTATCAGATATGTGTTGTGAGTATTTTCTGCCAGTCTGGCTTGCCTTTTCATTTTCTTAATAGTATCTTTTGATGACCCAAAGTTTTAAATGTTGATGAAACCCAGATTACTGAGTTTTTCTTTTATGGTTCTTTTTGTGTCTTGTCTAGGAAATCTTTGCCTATCCAGTTTCGTGAAGATTTTTTTTTACATTTACTTCTAAAATGTTACAGGTTTAGTTTTTATATTTATATCTATAACCTATCTTGATTTAATTTTGTGTTTGGTGTCAGGTCAGGATAAAGGTTTATTTGCTAATTTGGTTGTTCCAGCACCATTTGTTAAAAGGACTTTCCCCATTGAATTGACCTGGTGCCTTAGTTAAAAATCAGTTAATCATATATGTATGGTCTATTTCTAGCCTCTCTATTTTGTTCCATTGGTCTATGTGTCTGCCTTTTTTTTCAGTACCATGTTAAATAATGTCTCGATTATTTTAACTTTATAGGAGGTCTTTAAATCAAGTAGTGTAAATCTGCCAACTTTGTTCCCTTTCTTTAAGATTGTCTTGGCTCTTGTTGGTCTTTTGGATTTCCATAAATTTTAGAATCAGTTTGTCAGTTTCTACAATAAAAAAAAGCTTTCTGGGATTTTTATGGGAATTGCACTGAATCTATAGATCAATTTGTGGAGAATTGACTTCTTAATATTGATTCTTCCAATCTTCAAACATCTATTTATTTGTTTCCTTTAATTTCTCCCAATAGTGTTTTATAATTTTCAGTTTAGAGATTTTAAACATCTCTTGGTAAATTATTCCTAGGTAATTATTTTAATAATACTGTGACTGGTATTTTTTTATTTTTATTATTTTGCTTTTTTTTTAATTTTTAAAATTTATTTATTTATTTTTGGTAACTGGTATTTTTAATTCGATTTTTCAATTTTTTTGTTGCTCATACATA
The DNA here is from genome assembly GCA_030015415.1 of Cynopterus sphinx. Taxonomy (NCBI): domain Eukaryota; kingdom Metazoa; phylum Chordata; class Mammalia; order Chiroptera; family Pteropodidae; genus Cynopterus; species Cynopterus sphinx. Next base: position 101,398,379 of record CM057387.1, read on the forward strand.
GACATTCAATTGGTTTTTGTATATTGACTTTTTACCCTGTGACCTTGTTAAATTGTAGGTTCTTTAGGATTTTCTATATACATCATCATGTTGCCTGAAAATAAAAACAGTATTACATCTTCCTTTTTAATCTTTATGCCTCTTATTTCTTTTTATTATCTTATTGCCCTGGCCAGGGCCTCCAGTGCAATACGCACACGCACGCGCGTGCACACACACACACACACACACACACATCCATTCACTTTATGGCCTCCCTTTTTATTCTTCTAAGCTTCTACCCTAGTTGGTGCTTCTGATTGGGATGGGGATTTCCGGTACCATTCCAATGTTACTTTCCGAAGTGCAGATGCTTATATCTTTAGGGAAAATATGGGGGATTTCACTAGGATAATGAAATGAGAATTCTATTCTTTCACAAGGACAGATGCCAGGTTTACCAAGAAGCTTAGGGTGTTTAGTGGTCTTCCCAAGACTATAGTCTAAAAGTTTAGGATGGAGGTGCGAACCCTCTTTGCTCTCTAATCACTAAATCTTAGAAATGTTATTTTTATTTTAGCCCAGTACTGGAGATCCTGAGAGTTTCATGCAAATGAGTTCCTCTAACTCTTAGAGGCTTGAGACGTTAATAGTGGCAACTATTAATAGGAGAGGGCATGAGGAGGAGATGCCAAAAGGACATTTTACTCCCAACTTACTGCTTCTTTTGGTTTTGATCAATTACTCCTTATTTTAGGGCTTCCCCTTGCACCCAACGTCAGAATTCTCATTAAGTGATTTGGCACAGTCTCATTTCTTTTCCTCCCTTACCCACTTGTTTGCACATCATTTACATAGCATCCTTTACATATAATTCTACCTTTGTGCCTTCTTCTCAAGCTGTGACTTTGGCTAGCACGTCTCTTCTGTCTTTGCTATATCTCCTTGTTTTCTCCTATACCAGTGGCTCCTGGAATCCTAGCTTCACATCAGCTTGCATTCCAACCTGGAGTAGAAGGCAACAAAGCTAACCTGTGGAGGAATATAAGTAGACACCTAAACAGCCATTAAGAACAAAGTAAAACCTGAGCTAAGCCAAAATTCACAACTATCTTGTTGTGATCAACGTAAACTTGTAGGAACGGCAGTGGAAATACATATAAACAGTTGAAGAAAGTGTGACAGCCTGAGAAAAAGCAGTTTGTCAGTTTTGCTAAGGGTTGTCAGGTACCTCTCTAAAGGAGAAAATTGTATCCCCAAGCTGTGGGGGTCCCTGGTTTAAAAGCAGTGCCCACTTGAACCAATTTATTTCTCTTGCCCTGTGCCCACAGAGCAGTTTCTTAAACATTTTGAGTGACTTTTGGTCTGTTTTCAGTAAAATTTTAGGTAAGGTAAGAGTATCTCCTCTGACAGTTTTGGGTTTATTAGCTTTTGGTTCTTTTATCTTTACCAAAGAAAACAGGTTGTCATGTAGAATCTCCCAAGTATGTCTGATTGCTTTCTTCTGATACCATTTAACTTGTTTCCCAGTATTTTTTTGTAAACTAGAATTTGGATCTAAATGTTGATTAGATTCAGCTTCATTTTTTGGCAATAATGTTTCATGTGTGCACTTAATATTGCATTGTATCTAGATCTAATTTCAGACATTTCTTTAAAAAGCTCTAATTTTTCTACGTACAGCTTTTTACATGTCACTCATACTCTAATAAAGTGGTTTTTTAAAAAAAGGCCCTGGTTTCTTTTTGTGCAGAATGATGTTTTAGACTACAATCTGGGCTCTAGGAGATACAGAAGCTCTAATTTTAATATAATTGATTTTTTCAGTCTTTTCCTTTATGGTTTGTGATTTCTATGCCTTGCTTTAGAAATTCTTCCCTACTCTGAGATTTTAAAGATATTTTCTTATAATCTCTTCTGAAAGTTTTAGTTTTGTTTTTCGCATTTCAGGCTCAACTTCCCTTAGAATCTCTCCATTTATTTTAGTCTTTTAAAATATACCTCAATAAAGTTTTGTAATTTTCTTCATAAAAATATTATTTACCTTTTAATAAATTTCTTCTCAGACTGTATTTTAATGCTCTTTTTATTGGCATTTGTATTACATATGTAAATAATGTCTAAACTTAAATAGTTCTATAAGACGTAGAGTGAAGGACAAGGGTCTGCTGCACTATCCTTCCTCATTCATGATTTCTACGCTTCAGAGGCAAGTGCTTGCAAGTTTTTTTTCTTCTTCTGGTAAAGTCCTTGATATTTCTCAGTAACATATTTGTATCACTATTTTTTTATTTTTAGTTTTAAATAATGTCTATTGAATTTCTACTTGGAAGATAAGGATTTGGCTCACTCACCATACCGTTTTGCCCCCTCCCATTTACATAGTAAACTCCCACTTTCTTAATGTCCCAAATATAGTTATATCATGATTTTTATTAAGTCAATTAAGAAGGCTTATTTATAGCTGAGCCATACAGTGTACTAGTATACTTTCTTCTTAAAAAATCAACTTTATTGAGTTACACATTATATACAATAAAATAACACCCATTTTAAATGTACATTTTGATTTTTTTTAAATAGGTTTATTTGAGATATAAGTTACATGCAGTAAAATTCAGCCTTTTTACTGTACTGAGTTTTGATAAATGAATTGTGGTGGTATAACTACCACCTCAGTCAAGATACAGAACAGTTCCATCATCCCCTACAATTTCCTACTTCCTTTTTTTATGCAATATCGTATTTTTCTTAGAGTTATTAATTGCCTAACTTTTAAAGTTGCTTACTTTTCTGTGTTTCTGTCACTAATTCATCCTCAGACTTTCTAAAAGGAACATAAATATATCAATATGTTTAAACACATCAGGTATTTTGTCAGTTACTTCTTTTCTCCTTTGAGACAACCCTCCTGGGAGCCAGCCATTCACTCTTCAAATCTCTCTACTGATTGCTATCTAGGCTGCTGCAGAGCTGTCATCTTGGGACTTCTCTTTACCACCTTCTTGCTCCTGTGTTGGATATCCAGGTATCTAGGTCCCATGTTTTGCTCTTTCTTGGTTTACTCACTCATTTCAAAGAACTCAACTCATAGTGGCTTCTTAAAGAGAGAACATAGAAAGTAAATATTTTGAGAACCTGCATGTTTGAAAATGTTTTATTCTTTTTTTTAATGATAACTTACCTTTGTATAGAATTCTAGATTAGAAATAATATCTCTAGGAATTTTTGTCCCAAGCCCAGAGACAGACAAATCTCCTTAATGACTTTCTGTGCCGTAAGTAGATTTTTTTTTTTTCTTTCTCCAAAGTTTACCCTTTCACTGAGGTCCCATTTATGTAAGGTCCCAGTTCAAACTCCCTGCTTCATACCAGCTTCAGGCCACATCTTTTGGCACAATTGTAGTCTGTAAAAACCCCAGTTAGCATAGCTGGGTCTTAGTTCAGTTTCACTTTCTCTTTAGTTCTGGCACTTGGTATTTTCCCATTCTTTCTAGAATATATTTGAATATATTTGCAATAATTTTTAATGTCTTATAAAAAGTTTTTAAGTGTTTGTATCAGAATTTTAGGTTTCTTATGCCACCAGTTTTCCAGCACCAGAGGCTTACATTATTTATTTTATTTAATCCTCCAGCCACACTCTGAGGTAGATCTATATTTATCCACATTTTACAGATGAGAAAGGGCTAAGAGAGCTTGCGTATTCGGGTAGAAACTATGCTTTGGCACCTAAAGTCTTAGTAAACACATTGAGCAGTTAAGGAATAAGTAGGACAATGACTGCTAGGTACAGCCAGATAGCACATGGTCTCAGTGGAAATTGCATTTTTATTGGAGAGTGCAGTAGTAGAGTGTTTTGGGACATGTGAAAAAGAGTTAGAAGAGAATATGCGCCCTCCAGAGGAGCATCAGGAAACCTGGCTTGGATCTGCTTATTGAAGAAGGACCTCTTGAATGTTACTTTCTGAATCTTGTAGGAAGAATTGGAATTTGTGATGGTACAGTGATGTGTAGGGATAGATATTCTTAGTGTGAAGAAGACAAAATAGCTTTAGAAACAGCATAAAAATGTTGGTACATTCTATACTTTAACAGTTGAAGGAATTACTACAAAGCTGAGATATGAGGGGACATAGTTAACCCCCAATTGTATCATCTGAAGGCCTCACTCAATATAAGCATATGCCTTTAAAACTTTTAGTGAGGTCTATATTTTTTTGAGATATACTAAAAAAGAAAACATATCAATTAAATAATTTCATTGATTTTCTGGGTGGCAGCCTGAATTATATACATTCTGGGTATAATTTGTTTTGTTTTGTTTTGTTTTGTTTTGTTTGAAGTTGAACAATTTGGGGGAGAATAGAAAGGGCAATGAAAAATGAAATTGAAAAGCATCAGAGACCTTCTTTACAATAAAAGCTGATTATCCACACAAGATCTCTCTCTATATCCAGTTGAACACTTCTGAGGATACTTAAATTTGCAAAAGCTTTATCAATGAGTACACTAAGAAGTTAATTTACTTCAGCATATTAGTTTCTGTTTTAAGAGATGACCCTAACACTACCTTTATTAGCTGATTTTGAGGATATAATTTTTTTTTCTTTGAATTTACCCAGAATGTTAGCTCTGAAGATCATAAAGGAGATCTTTCTTACTTACTGTGTGTATGGCCTCTTGGATTTCTAATCCCCACAGCAGCCTTGAAAGGTAGATGCAATTCTGTTTTGCATTTGAGAAACCTGATACTCAGAGTTAAATTAACCTGCCCGAAATCCCACACCTGGTTAGGTATTGAGCCAGAGCTAGAACCAATCCTGGGTTATGAGATGCACCTTAGATTTCCATGCTTTTTTTACTCTTTGCTGTTACCTCCAAAAATAAGCATCGGTAGTCCTTGTAATCTACTCTTAATTCTAGACTCTTGACTTTAGAACAGGTTCAGTTTGCCTGATATTTCAAAATTACTTTTTTCTTCTCTTTGTGAGTCTGTGGAGTTCATAATAATCTATGTAGATTTTTTGTGCATACATTAGATACTTGTATGTAAATAGAACTTCTTTAAAGTATGCAAGTCAGTGGTTCTTAGTACGTATAGAACTCTTAATTAAATGTTTTTGTGCAAAACAGTATTTATTTATTTGTTTGTTTATGTTTTTGTTTTTTGATGTCAATAGTACCTGGTCTTCCAAGGTGGTCTCCCATCCAAGTACTAACCAGACCCAACCCTGCTTAGCTTCCAAGATCAGACGAGATCGGGCACATTCAGGGTGGCATGGTTGTAGATGTGTAAAACATGTTTAAAAATTATCAAATCTCCTAACAAGACAAGGAACTATGTAGTATCCTGTCTTGCTATTGCTTCTTGATATCTGCCTCTAAGTAGAAGGAGATTCAGGGTTGTAGAAAGACTTTCTATCCTATCTAGGGGCCGTATGAGCAACAAACTTAGCTCTAGAGCAAGAAGAGCTCTTCTTGGGCAAGAAGTAAGTATGCAGTCTGTGCTCAGTACATAAAGCAAAGCTGGCTGGCTGCTTGAACACTGAGCCTGACCCACATTTGATGATCCTCTTGATTATCCCAGGTAATTGGCCATTGGTACAATTTTTGTGCTTTAGAAACAATGCAATTGTTCCTTAGATAAATGTTTTGAGACCAGGTTAGTGAGGTATATTTAAGAGGCATCAGCAGACTAAATCTATCATAGAGTCCTGTAGCCTATGTTTAAAGCACTTATCTTATATTGCAGGTCTCATGGCTTCTCTTAATTTAGAGATTATGGAACTGATAATTTTCTTTTTAATCTAGCAAGAATTTTTTTTTTTGGCCTCAGGCAAGCCTCATTTATCTTTTGCCTCAGTTTCACAACCAAGAACACAGGGATAATGATATCAACACACTAGTTAGAGGTTTAGTTGTTTAAGTTCTTTGATGTAGAAAAAGGACTATTGTTATCTGCCTTATGAAATAGCTAACATGCTGCAACAGAGAACAAACTATGCTGATGAAATCCCCATCCTAGAGACAGCTTATTAGAAAGATTGAGCATACATGCTATTTTTAGATGTTCAAAAAGCTAAGTGCAAGTTATTTTCAGTTGAGTGTTTGATGTCTTTATCAAATTACAAATCTCTGTCATTTTTTCCTGGAACCTTTCATTTTGCCCAAGGACTTGCTTTTGGCAGATTTCTATCTACTTGAAGAGAATGAATACAGTTTGGTCAAGGGAAGATCTATAAACTTGGTCTCAACTTGCTTGAAGACTTTTTTGAAGTGGCAGCTTTCCTTCTTATGACTGCTTTGGTGGGCTGTGGTTGCCTAGAAGGGCCTTGTATATCCCCAACGATGCTTTCTTTGAGCCTGCTGGTGGCATAGTGAAGAGCCCAGCAGTTATGGCAGAAACAAGTTAACAAATTGAATGAGGGAATTTTGAACCCTCCTCCCCACTAGGAGATCTCAATGGAGCTTTTCTCTTGACAGTACTAACCGAGCACATGTAACCCAAACCTTGAAGTTTTTATCTTACTCTTTCAAAGACAGCAGCTTGTAAGAACTGTGGTATGTGGGATGGGATTTCTGCATCCCTTTACTACATTTAGTAGCTAGAAAACTTGCAAGCTCTATGTGAGCCTGATTCTTTTGAGTCATTTTTTTTCTTCTGTACATATACATGTATTTGGTTAGTAGGAACACTTCTGTGGAATGAAGGGCTATAGGGAAAGGCTGTGATAGGTAGGAAGCATGATAGAAAGCCTAAGCTGTCATCACAGACTTTCTTTAAGTGACAAGCAACCTGCATGGCCTAGACTTTTAGAAACTCTTGGTAGGACCCCCTATCCTGCTCTGAATTATAAGGTAACATTACAGCCTGGCTAGTGGACTGGACCAAATAATTTGTGGGAAGTCAGTAAACATTCTGTAATCATGACCAGGGAGTTCATTTGAAGGAGCCTGTAGCTACCCAACATTTTCAGCTCTTAACTTAGGTTTTATCTACCCCAATAAGCCCTCCCTGACTTTCTAAGACTGGATTAAATACCATTTTTCTGTACTGCACAGAGGATTAAAATGATCTGTTATATCATCATCTCTCTACAGAAGAATAGTTTGACCCTTGTCGTTATACAATTTTCTGTCATAAATGACTTCAGAGATAGGGCAGCCCTTTCATCTTAAGTATAATGGAACAGATGCCCAAAGAGGAAGTGACTTATTCAGAGTCACATGAGGAATTAATAGAAAAAGAAAATATATCCAATCTTAAAAATTGATTTTTGGGGGTGATAAAACCCTGATTTTAGTTTGTTTTTTTTTTTTAACTTGTCTTTTTCTCACATTGTTATAAACTTCCCTTTGTCAGCTGATCTTCTCCCAGGCTTTCTGGTTTCCAAGTAAACTGGACAATATTTCCATGCCATACTTCAGGATAAAATTAAAATTCAAATCACAGACAGAAAATATATAATGTAATTGTAAGAGCATGTTCCATGGTCTTGAAATTGGACAAATGATATTTTTGACGTGTGGCGTATTTGTATGTGACCAAAAAAATGACTGAGATTATTTAATATGAATTCAGAGTAATAAATTATTTCAAAGTGAAGGTTTGATTTGAGAGAACACAAAGCCTTTGTTGTTCCTCTATTATTATTTGTCAGTGCATTTTGAGGTTAAAATTAATTGTAGATATCTAAATCCTGAAAGAGAAGTGACTAGCATTTTTATAGAGAATTCATTTAACAGTGGTAGAAATTAGCTCATTCTCACTTATTTCTTAGCTTTACACAGGAAAGATGAGTAGAATTTCTCTATTCTTAATCTGAAGAAGAAAACTTCCTATAGGAAAGGGAATGAACTGTAAATATTATAGTTCTAATTTTTTTAAATTATAAATCGAGCCTGTCACCCTCCAGCCATGCCCTCCAAGGCAGCTGCATCTGATTTCTTTCCTTCCAGACATCTCTGCCTTTTTCTTTTTTGGAAGCAGCAGATTTGTTCCCTACCTCATTGCTTTAGGTTGCTGCAAAATTACCTTTATGGCCCCTATTCTAATTCTGAACAGTCTTTACAAAGAGGGCATTTAGTTCTGTCAGAAAGTATGCTTTTTCTAAATATCTAAAATTGGATGTTTTCATCTTTGAGTCAGTTTAAACAAGGAAAAGGAAGTAACATGAAGGGTGCTAACATATACTGATTTTTATTTGCCAGCACTAGGTTTAACCTGGGGATGCAAGGATAAAAGAGCTCCTTAGGAAGCTCACAGTCTAAATGGAAAAGAAACCATGTAATCCAATTTAGTGATTTAAGTTCTGGAATGGATCAGAAAAGACTTCATCCCTAGAGGGGATAAAGTATTGGCTCTGCCCTTTATATTAACTGACAGGACCTGAATCTTGATGGATGAATGTGTAGTGGGCTGGGAAGAAAGAATTGGGAATGCATTCTTGGCAGTTCACACTAGCAAGTTAACATTAGCTATGTGTTTAGCCAAGGGAATTATGGGAGAGATTAGGTAGATGGAGTCATATTTTGAAGACCCTTAATGTCATGTTAAGGAATTTGAACTCAGTCCTGTAGAGCAGTGATCTCCAAAATGGCATGTTCTCAAAGCCAGAGGGGGTTACAGCCTGGAGTACCAGAGGAAAATATTAGAATCTCTAGTTCTTTTAATTTTGCCTCTCTTTCTTATTTTTGTGTATGTTATATAAAGAGCACATTATATCAGTGATTAGTGTATTTTTGAGTAATTTTTTTAATTTTAAATAAAATTTTAAAATAAATTTTACAAGTAAGTAGGAATAAACAAATAGGCATTTAATTTTTTTTTATGTTTAGAGAACACTATTTTAAGACTCTTTAAACAGGGAAATGAAATAAGCAGTAAAATTGGAATATAGAATTGGAGTAGAATAAGGGAAAACTGGAATGAAAGAGAGACCAGTTAAGAGACTGGGAAAATATTTTGAGGCCTGAACTAGGGTAGTGGAGATAGAAGAGGAGGACTTGGGAACCAGTGAGATGTTGGGTAGGGGACTGGGCAGGAGAATGAATAAAGGCATCTGTCCTAGACTACGGCCTAGACTACAGACTTCAAATCCTGTATGATGGTGACACTATAATTAAGCTAAGGACCACAGGAAGGATATTTAGCCCTCAACCTAAGGATTATTACACTTTTTACTTACAAACTGAGTTGGTCATTCCTTTCTGCACTTAGTGCCCCAACCTTTGTAAAAACAAAGTAGCAGTTGGACCTTTGCTGTGCACTTTAGGGACTGCAGACTGGGAATCTTTAACAAGCATTTCTAACCGAAATTGAGTATGGTGAGGTCTCCGTTACAGTTAGCCATTGGTGTTTATTAAAGCACCAAACTACTCTTGGGTATTAGATTGGGACTGGACCACGTAAGAAATTGTAAGTTGTGACCGTTCATAATCACACCAAGTAATATGGGCAGGGGTGGAGTACAGGATGGTGTTTGGATCATAGCCATTGTTTGCAGAAGTGCTGGGTGGGTAAAAGCATGTTAGTTACCTTGCCCTGATAGTTATTTTCCAGGGGAGTAGTATGTATTTCTTTCTCCTTGCCGTAGGAAATTATTTGCCAGATTGTGTTATTTATAACAATCTGTCATGAACGGCTGCCAGGAAAAGAAAAGAGGTTATTCCCAGTAGCTCTCCCACCTCCCATCCCATCATTATTTCACACACATATACATCCGGTTTTCTGATTTAACTTTTTATTTTCTGCTAGTTTTACTCAATGGTTTTGATTTGATTGAAAATGTTCTTATAATGAAAGATTTCTTGGCTTTGCCATGGCTTGGTAATTAGGTTTTCTGGGCTAAATTTGTTTGCTTTAGCCAGGACAAACTGGCAGCAGTTTGGATTTTGAATTCCCAGGTGTCTTGATTTCTCCCCAGACACTGAAGTGCTGTCTTCCACCTTCCCATAAAAACCTTATGTATTTCCATTTGGACAGAAATACACACATTTGCTGTGCCTTAGAGCTGTGCTTTTTGCTCTTGACATTGCCCTGGCTCCTCTAGAGGAGAAGTCTTGGGATAAAGCATCCTGAGGACTGTTAGGGTAGTGATTAGGAAAGTCTCTGGAGATTCCAGCTGGCCTCTGCAGAAGAGGCATACCATTGCTGATAGAGCAGAAATCACCAATCCTCCAAAGCACAAGGCAGCCGAGGATTGGTGTGTTTGGGAAATTTTCAAGTTAACTACTCTTCAGATACACTCACTGTACAGTTGCTTCACCGTTCATACAGCCTCTTTATTTGTTGCTTGTAGTCACACATTTACAGAAATACTTCTGGCTCTTAGTTTTTTTACTTTTTCTCTCTGGGCGTCAGTTAATAATAGAACATTTGCATTTTCAGAATGGACTTTACATTTTTAGAATAAAAATCACAATTGTCACTTATTTTCTTTCTACTATGGCTTTTATGAAAATGTAAAGAAAAATAGTATTATGAAGATGTGATTTAGTTTTCCTTTTAGACTTTTGTTTCTTTTTCCAGAATTTCCAGCTTTAGAAACAAAGAATACTGATCAGAGAGCAAAGACTTTTCCTTTGGAAGTGGTGGAGTTGCAAAGAGGATAGGAATGAGTTTGGTCTCAGTGAGTCTTATGTGGTGCATTCTCTATGGCAACTGAGGCCAGAAAGGGCCTGACGGGTAGCTTCTCTATCTATATCCCATGCCCTGCCCTTTCAGACTGATGCCTTTCTTTTAACACTGAGAACAGATGCCAATGAGACACTGGCGGGAGGGAGTCTCTTCCTTGTACTCCTTGGGGACTGTGCGTTCAGTTTAGCAAAACGTCACCTAGAAGCAAAGAGAAAAATTAAGTTGTAGACTGTTCACAATTATGCAGGACTTGTTTGGCATTCACTATATTGAAAGATTTACTTTTGCAGATATTGAGTGATGATAGCACTTATTCTCTAAGATAACGTTGTCACCACTTCAGAGGCATCTGCATTGGGGTCATTTTCTTCACTTTAGAGTATACATAATGATTGAATTTATCGAAGAACATTCTGCTTGCAAAAATCAATCATCTTATTAGAACAACTTAAAATAGAAAGGAGATTTCTTTTTCTCTCAGCAAACTTTCATTTTTATTGTAATGAAATGGGGCAACTTCTGTAGTGACATGTCTTTGGTAATGGCCCAGCTCCCTGCCTTTCTAAGCAATGTTGTAAGAAGTCGGATTCTGCAGACTTTCTTCCTTAGCTTGCCTGTATGTGGGCTGATTTGTTAATGTTTGATGGTTCATTGACGATGAATGTAGGAATTTTTTTCCCAAAAAATGTTTATAGAGACTTTTTTAGCGCAAAGTCAAAATCCAAAAGGATTAAAAAAGCAAAAGGGTAGAAAAAAATCCAAATTTGAAGTTCTTAAGATAAGGCCTTCAAAAGGAATTGTTTAGACTATGTATAATGAGTTATATGTAGGAAAAGAAATGATGATTCTGGTACAGATTCTGTACAGATGGTCCCCGACTAACAGTGGTTTCATTACAACTTTACAAAGGGGCTAAAGCACTATGCATTCAGTAAAAACTGTACTTCAGATTTTAAATTTTGATCTTTTCATGGGCTAGCGATGTATAGCAGGATATGTTCTTGTGATGCTGGGCAGTGACAGTGAGCTGCAGCTCCCAGTCAGGCACACAGTCACAAGTAAACAGCTAATATGTTACAGTGTACTGTATTGCCAGCAGTTTTTGGATGTTCTGAGTACATGTAAGGTAAACTAGGCTAAACTATGATGTTCGGCAGGTTAGGTATATTAAACACATGTTTAACTTAACAATATTTTCAACTTATGATGGTTTATTAGGATGTAACGCTATTGTAAGTCGAGGAGCATCTATATTTAAAATAAGAAACTTCAGGCAGTAAGTCAAAGCATTTTTTTTTAACTTTATTGGAGTAACATTGGTTAATACAATTATATAAATTTCAGGTGTACATTATAATTTGACATCTGTATATTCTATTGTGTGTTTACCACCCAAAGTTCAATTTCCTTCAGCTACCATATATTTGATCCCCTTTAACCATCTACCTACCCCCTCCTCCCCTACCCCCTACCCTCTGGTAACCACTAGTCTATAATCCATGTCCATGAGTCTCTGTTTGTCCTGCTCATTTGTTGCTCTTAGGTTTATCTCCCACATGTAAGTGATATCATGTGATTTTCAACTTTTTCTGTCTGGCTTATTTCGCTTAGCAAGATTATCTCGAGGTCCATCCATGTTGTCGCAAATGGCAACATTTCATCTCTTCTTATGGCTAATATTCCATTGTATCTATGTAACACAACTTCTTTAGCCAGTCATCTAGCGTAGGACACTTTGGTTGCTTTCATGTCCAGGCCACTGTGAATAATGCTGCTATGAACATCCGTGTGCAAGTATCTTTTTGGATATGTTTTCAAGTCTTTGGGGTAAATACCCAGTAGAGGGATTGCTGGATCATATGGTAGATCCATTATTAGCTTTTTGAGGAACCTCCATACTGTTTTCCATAGTGTCTGTACCAATTTGCAGTCCTCTCCAGCATTTGTTATTAAATGTCCTATTGATAAGTTATTCTAATAGAGGTGAGATGTTATTTCATTGTGGTTTTGATTTGCATTTTTCTAATAGCTAGCAATGTTGAGCATCTTTTCAAATATTTGTTGGCCATTTGTATGTCCTCCAGGGAGAAGTGTCTATTCAGGTCCTTTGATTGGATTGTTTGTTTTTTTGTTGTTGTTGTTGAGTTTTATGAGTTCTTTGTATATTTTGGATGTTAGGCCCTTATTGGAGGTGTTTCTTGCAAATATATTTTCCTATTTGGTTGGTTGTCTCTTTACCTTATTGACAGTTTTTTTTGCTGAGCAGATTTTTAGTTGAATTTAGTCTTATTAATTTATTTTAGCTTTTATGTTCCTTGCTTTCCAGGTCAGATTCATAAAATCCTCAAAGCATCCTGGTAGTTGCGCCTCACTTTCTGAGCAAACATGACCCTTTGCTATTAGTAGAATGTGAATTGAAATCATTCATTTTCCCACCCAAAGCAGGAATCTTGATTTTTAAATTAAAATGCTAAAAAAATTGGGACCACTTATAAAAATTTTCATGTATACAGATATTCACTTTCTTCTTAAACATGAAATAATTTAGTCCAATGTTTTCTAAACTTTTCAAAATAGCAAACTCGTTTTCCAAACAAAAGCTTATACATAAGCCTAGAAAATAATATTAGTAAAAGAGGAGCTACCCTGTTTGACTCAGAAAGGGCATTAGGAACCAGGCTTTCTTTGAGGTGCCTTTAGGAAACTGTAGGTGTGCTGTTGAGAAACATTGGGACAGTCAGTTTAAATTACAATTTAAGGATATGGTTTTCCAGTTGATTATTTTGTGGACTTCTGTTTCCTGGATTTATGATAAAATATAATGTCAGAACGTATGGGTAGAAATTTTTTAAAAATATATTAAGTAGCCTTTCTTAGCCACTCACATTTAATATTTTCTAGTCCCAGAAAGATCTCCAAAAGTAAAGATGTGTCATTATAGACCAAGGCTAAGATCATCCATACCCTCCTATTCCCGGTTACTATAAATGAATGCGAAAGTTGGACAGTGAAGAAGGCTGATAGGGGAAAAAAAGATTCGTTTGAAATATGGAGTTGGAGGAGAGCTCTATAGATACCCTGGACCACCAAAAAGACAAAGTGTGTCCTGAGCTAATGAAGCCTGAAACATCGCTGGAAGCAAAAATGGCAAAACTGAAGCTGTCCTACTTTGGGCTCATCATGAGAAGGCACGGTTCTTAGGAAAAGGCTAGGAAAAAGAGAAGGCAGCAGGAAAAGAGGAAGACAAAATATGAGATGAATTGGCTCCATAAAAGAAGCCATAGACATTGGTCTATAGGGGCTGAGCAGAGCTTTTGAGGACAGGACATTGTAGACATCACGTTTTCATAGAGTCACTAGAAGTCTGAGCCAACTCAGTGGTATGTAACATACACAGTTCAAGCTTCCTCCAGGTTCCAGAATGGGGCCTGGCTGGGCATATAGTAGGTGCTCAATACATGTTAGATAAATGAGTCATTGCAACTAATAATTCATTTTCTGTCTGAGCATTTCTAATGATGGGAAACTCATTACCTGATAAAATTATTTTTGACTAGATCTGATTGACAGACGTAATATGGAAAATACTTCTATTCCTATTTTACCTATTTGTTCTTAGTTTTGGTCCTGGGCTATTCGGGTAAAGTTCGGTTCTTCGTTAAGACTGTCAAGTATTTGAAGAGCGCTGTTATCTCTTTCTTAACCCCACTCCCTACTCCTTGTCTTGCCCATTGGCTCCCACACACACAAATCTTTTATTTTTCTACTAAACAACAACTCTTCTTTCAGTTGTCGTGGTTTCTAGCTCTTTTACCATCTTGATCACCTTCTTTTGTAGTTTATCAAGGTTACTCTTCAATTATGATAATTCAGCAAATTGGCAATTACAAAATAGTCATGAGGATATAAAGTACAACATAGGGAATATAGTTAATATTATAATAACTCTATATGTTGTCAGGTGGTTACTAGACTTACCAGGAAGAATCACTTTATAAGTTATATAAATGTCTAACTACTATGCTATTCATCTGAAAGTAATATAATATTGAATATCAACTGTAATTTAAAATTTTTTAAAATTTTAATATGATACTCCAACTGCTATCTAATACCAACAGTATTGGCTACTAGCCAGACCAAATCTTAGAGTATCTAAGATATAAATTTAGGTCTGTTTAGTATCTAATACTGTGGACTAGAACCTCCCATAAACCGGTCTTCAAAGTAGCAAAGCTATACAGTTGACACTTGAACAATGTGAATTTGAACTGTGTGGATCCATTTATACACAGGTTTTGCAATAAATACATACAGTAATATAAATGTATTTTCTTTTTTGATTTTCTTAATAACATTTTATTTTCTCTAGCTTACTTTATTATATGACTACACTGTCTAATACACATAACATCAAATGTTTATGTTATCAATAAGGCTTCCAGTCAACAGTAGGCTATTAGTAGTTTACTTTAGGAAGTCAAAGTTTCCATGGATTTTCAACTGTACAGGGTTGGTGTCCTAACCCCCACATTGTTCAAAGTTAAACTTTTTTTCTTTAAACACTGTTCAATAGTGTAAATTCTTTAGTTATATAAATAGTCATTACTGGTAGTTAGATCTTGGTTATATAACTACTGTAAACCTGGTTCTTAGTAAAGTACAAAAAATAGTGCTTACAGCATAGAGTTTAGAAGATTGAGAATATGTATAAAGTGTTATCACATTTTCTGGTCAGTGGAATGCATTCAATAAATGTTAATTACTATTATTAGTTATTATTGTAATTAAATTACTAGAATTGCAATTAGAAACCCTACCATATGAGAAAAATTTTTTTTACTTCACTGATTTATTCATTGAGTCATCAAAAAATTACTAAATAAATGTTTATTATGTACCAGTCATTGCGGTAGGTAGGCAATTCTTATCCATAAAAATAGGGGCTAATAATATTAATAGAAATAATTCCACTGCCATGGTATTGTTATAAGGATTAAATGAGTGCTTTCATACATACCTGAGGTTATATTGTAATTGTTTACTAGCTAGATTGATTTCCCAAAGAGGAGGGCATTATATTTATCCTGTTATTTCCTAATGGCTAAGTGCTTTATAGTATTTCATAACCATATTAAGTTATCAAACTCTTTTCAAACTGTAAAAAGATGTATAAATTTAGGATCATTCAGTTCATAGTCATGGAAATAGATGATCTGGTGGTTTTCAGACTCTGTTTCTAAGAGCCGAGGATTTCCGAGGTGTCGAGGTACCTCAAGATGGTAACAGTAAGGCACATACATAGGTCTAGATAATCTAAACCTTCCCCCAGTACAGTTCAGTTAGAACAACCCCATTTATTTTACTTATTTTGCTACTGTAAAAAGCTTTGGAAACAAGTATTCAGTTTGTGCATGTTTCTGAAGCCATTATAATTTATCCTATGATCATTTGTGTGATCCATTGTCCTTTGTGGTGCTTACTTTCCCCTTCTCCATTTGACAGACAGATGTACTGGTCCTGAGCTGTGATCTGATAACAGATGTTGCCTTACATGAGGTTGTGGACCTGTTCAGAGCTCATGATGCATCACTTGCTGTGTTAATGAGAAAAGGCCAAGATGGCTTAGAATCAGTTCCAGGTCAAAAGGGGAAAAAAAAAGCAGGTAATATGACTGGAGTTTATTCATTTGTTGGGTTTTTATAATATCATTCATGCTTTCTCTTAAGAAACATTTATTGAAAACCACCTACACTGCAGGCACTGTGCTCCCTAACACTGTGTCTTATTAAGGACGTATAAGTTCAATAAGACACAGTCCCTGACTTGAAGAGTTTTGTAACTATTGATTAGGTTTTGTAAGGTCCAAGAGGCTTTTGTATGCAGAGCAGAGCACTCAGAACTGTACGCACTACTGTGTTCAAGACTCAAATAATCAATTGCATATATCTAAGAAACAAAAAATTTAATTTAAAATAAAATTTTTAAAAATAAAGTTGATTACAAATTTAATTAGATAATTTTAATCGATTAAAATTACTATTACAAATGTGGTATGTATGGTTGATTCTTTTGAGTGATCCGGTCACCCTAAATAAACAGGATGCTCATTAACCATACTATGTCTTCTTAGGATTACAATATATCTTTATATTTTCCTAAGATTCTAGTAGTAAGTTATCATTTTTTTAATCTTCAAAGAGTTATAGTAATTTTACTAGACCAGAAAGAAAAGGAATAATACTCTAATCCAGCCATGGTTATAGAATTTGGGTTATCAACCAGTTGTTGATCTTTGGTTAAGGCATAGTTCCTGGTTGTTTTTCCCAGAGTATTTTAAACCTGAGCCACTAATTCTGTGAATGGGCCACTTTTAATAACTGAATTTATGACCAAGATACTTTGTAAGATCACACTTTTCATACAGGTTTTAGTTTTTCCTGAAATGTGTTTTTCCCCTGAAATGATGGGTTCTTTAGATTTTGCTTTTCCAGCATTATGTAACCCATTGTTCTGTCATTATTATAATCTGTTACAATTGTTAGAAGCTAGGTATGGCTTATTGGTATCCTACTATTAATAGAACTATCTAGAGCTTTCATTCCTAGGATTTGAGTAATCCGATCTATATTTTTAGTTTTCTTCTTTTAGGGCATTCAGTTAACTTATAATTTGGGGCCATGGTATTAAAATTTCTTCTTTATGTTCATGTCATCCCTGATGTAGATTAATTTTTAAGTCCTCTTTCTATCTTATTATATATAGTCCTCATGTCAATCAGCTCTTTAGTTATATATTTTCTACTTTTGTAAGGTCTGGTTTTCTTATTCACAGTTCCCTATATTCAGACTTTTTGATGTACACAGTTAGAAACAACTGTATATCCAGACTTTATAACAGGTGTATATTTAATAAATATGAATATTTTGTTTCTTTTTTTCATACTCATATCAATTTCAAAAATCGAATACCCTGTTATAGTTGTTCTTTTTGGTATTAAAACTAGCACATTTCATGTTAGCTTTTATCTCTTAAATATTATAAATGCACAGCTTTTCACAATTTTAATTAACTGTAACTATTATCTGTCTACCCATCCATTTAAAAATGTGTTGATGCTTAAATTGTCACAACTTGTCTACTAAAAGTTCCTTTAAGCTGGCTCTTCTATCCACTTTGAAAAAGTATGTTACTGGTAATTTGCTGTTTATCTGGAATGTGAGCATGGAGAGAGCAGGGAAGCAGGAAATGGGAGTGGAGAGGATACAGGGATCAGATTAAAGAGTTTGAACTTTATCCCCAAAACAGTGGGGGGTTGTTGAGGAATTACACAGGAGAATGTCATATTTAGATTTGTGTTTTAGAAATATTTTTCATTCTTAATTTGAAATTTTGAACTCTCTATTTTCTATATTTTGTTATACTTGAAGGCTAAGATTTACCTAAATACCTGAGTTTTTAATTTCTCCCATGGAATACTAAGCATTTCAATGATAAGCATTTTTAAAAAGAATCCAAACTTTCTTGGACTGTATATTTGGTCTGCCTGTTGGCTGTTCTTATGTACCAGAAAAGCCAACAGGCCTCTCTTTCCCCAGATATTGTTTAATAGTCTGGACCCCCCTTGGTTCAAGTTTCCCAAATGGTGTTCTTACTGACTTATAGGAGAATGGCTATGGTCAGATGTTTCAGGAGCCATTTTTCTCCCCCTTGCCACTTCTTTCTCAGTAATTTTGTAGGATATGTAGATACTGAGGAGGACTGGATCAAATTCACATTTGGATTTTTTGGACTTTTTTTTCCCCCTTCTGTAGGCCTTTGTACATGTTCTTTGCCTGAAATACTTTCTATCCCCTCTCTTCCCACAACACATGCACTCTAAATTTAGCTTAGCTTTCAAGTTATTTTCTAAGAGGCCTTCCTTGACCCTCTATCATGAAATTATATCCCTTTGTTTGCCCACATATGGTGGCCCTGCTCTTATTTACTCTCTCCTCTATTGGACTGTAAGTTCCCTGAGAGCTGGGATCATCATTATATGTTTTGTTCATTTTATCCCTAGCACCTCCCCCAGTTATAGCCCACGGTGAGCAGGCAGTAAATATTATTGAATGCTTTGGAGACCTGCAGCTCTTATTGTCTCCCAGGTAAGAGATAATAGATTCAAGCCCTAACAGTTTCAATTCTATAACTGTGAGTCTGAGCTAATTCATGAGTGGGTATTATAAGAGTCTGAGTTTATAATGATTTTTCAGACTGACACTGCATTATTTTTTAATTTATGTTTAGAAATGTTTTCAAGATTTTTTCAGTAAACACCTGTTGCTGTAGCATGGTTGTAAAGAACATAGGCCCTAGAGTTCAGACTGTAATTTTCAGTGCCCAAAACCTGTCTGATGTTGGACAGTTTATCTAACCATCCTGAACTTCATCGTCTTTAGCTTTAAAATGTGACCGAATCCTTTCAGGGTTTTCTTTTGTGAGAAATAAGATGTTTGTAAAGCATTTGATCTACTCCTTGAAACATAGTAGTTGCTTAATAATTTGTAAGTGCTGTTAACTATCATCATCATCACTTTCATATACATTTTTAGAAATACTCCTATAAGAAGTAATTTGGTCCTATAGCCTAAAAAAATCACATTTAATAACTCTGCAAGCATTCTACATTACTTATTTAAAGGAAATTTATGTAAAATGGAAATTATTTAAAGACCGCAAAATATCAAATGTTTTTGTTTGCACTATAGCTTGTAAGTCTAAAAGGAAACTAATAGTGGCACCCTAAATATATAGACAAGCCTCTTTGGAAGAACCACATGTAACTTTTTCTGGTGATTCAAATAGTCCCTGTGTTCTAGCCTTTTTTAGATATCAGCTTCTCAAAAAAAAAAAAAAAAAAAAAAAGATGACTTAGAGGTGCGATAGGGACCCAGAAACCCAACTGAGCTGTGCAGAGAAATGGAGTATGTAAACTTTGGCAGACACTATTTACTGATTTTTGCAGCATTGGGTACCATTACTGAAATATAAAATCTGCCACTTGTCAGTATTCAGTCACCGTACCACCACTGCTTGATATTACTTAGTGACTGAATGGGTCAAGAGATCAGTTTAACGCAGTTATGGGGCATGTGTTATGCCAAACACAGAAATAGGTACCAAAGCCCATATAAATGGCAGGAGGAGAATGCATACAATATCCCTACCCTAAAGGGAAGACAGATAAGTATTCATTATTCCCTCCTTACTTATAAGGCATTTTGAGAAACTTAAAAACCTGTTAGGGAAAATCTGATTAGAAGCTGTGATCTTGAGAGAATTTATGAAAACCTCATGTATATAATTTTTGCATTCACAAAAATCAAACAGTAAAGATAAGGCATTATATAAAGAGAATATCATTAATATTATATACATATATATCTTAGATATATACACTTACAATAATGTACAAAGATCATTAATTTCCATTTACCATTTCTCCCTTGTTAAAAACTTCAAGATTTTCTTTTTTCTTAATTTCTGTGAGAACATAGTATATTTATTTTGCTTTATTACAGATATGTTTATTAAAGGGCTTTTTCTATATTCCTCTGCAAATGTTTAATGCTACTATGATTTTATGACATAAATTATCTGCAATTCCGCTGTGTTTTGTGGAGTATTTAAAATGGAAAAAATGAAACTTCTCTTTAACCCAATACTGGTTCACTGTAATAGTATTTCTCAAATTTCTCCCCAGTTCTCAAAGTTATATAGCCTTAATCCAGACTAGAATCAGTATATATCAGTGTGCCTCAGAATCATAGAGTCAAAGTTGTCACTTGGCTCTCACCTCTCAATCAGCCTAGTTCTTTCTCCACTAACAAATGCTGGTAGGCAATTCTGACTCTATATTTCTTTTGCTTCAGCTTCCTTTGTTTTTCCCCAAACTATACTGCAAAAACAAAACAAAAACAAAAGTACTCCTGATTGGGCTTCTGCTTGATCTATTTTCTCTTCTAAATTCCCCTCCCCTCCACTTTTTCCCCTGCATGTATATATGAAATCTCTGCATCCCCCAAACTGAAATTCTTGTAATTGAGGAAACAGTATACAATTTGAGGAAGTTCAAATATGCTAGAATTCATACATCACAATGTGGTAAGTATAATAATAGGAGCGTGTACAACATATAGGGAGCAATTTAATGTCTCAGTTACAGAGAGATATGTTTTAAAACATGGTATTACATACAGACAAGATAATGGGTATAAAATCAGATCTCTGGCTTACAAATGCATTACATTTTGATGTAGTCATTGAATTTTAGGGTGTATTATATATAACATTATGCTAAGCCCTATATGGGAAACAAAGATGATCAAGATTTGCTCTCAAGCTAATATCCAATGAATTGAGGTAGGTAGTTTTGTAATTTACCAAGTTTTTATATCCATTTACAGTCTAATAATATTTTTTGGATAGTTGCTTAAGATCATATCAGTGGTTAGTGGTAGAAGCAGAACTTGAAGCCATACCTTCTGACTTCACAGCCTGGGCTTTCCTTTTTGAATTTAGTTTTTTATTTCTATCAAGGTTTTGTAGGCCCTTAGTTTAAAAAGTTTTATAATTATCCAAGAGTCTTTCACAAGGCTGAAATCACGTATCATCCAGAGCTGAAGTCTCATCTGAAGGCTCAACTAGGAAAGGTTTTCTTCTAATCACACCTTATTGACAGAGTTTCAGTTCCCTAAGGACTGTTGGACTGTTGGAGAATCTCAGTTTTGAGCTGGCTGTTTGCTAGCGGCTGCCCACATTTTTTTAAATCACTTGGACCTCTCCAACATAAAAACTTGCTTCATCAAAGCCAGCAAAGGAGATAACCTTCTTGCAAGACGAAGTTAACAAATTTGTGTAACCTAATCTCAAAAGTAACATTCATCACATTTGCCACATTCTGTTGGTTAGAAATCTCTAGGCCAGCTCATGCCCAAGAGTAGAGAATACAGAAGGGTGTGAATACTAGGAAGCAGTCTTCATTCTTAGAGCCTGCCTACCACAGCTGGTCTCACTAATATATCTAGGGCCTCAGCATTCCATCTAGTCTCTTACCAGACAGGAAGCTAGCCCAGGCTTGTTCACATGGAGGCAGCAGCAGGTTCTGAGAGTGAGTGAAGCTATAAGGTCTCTTGAAGCCTAAACTCAAAACTTGCACTGTTACTTCCTCCGCACTGTGTTATTCAAATCTAGCCCCTAAACCAGTCTAGATATGAAGGATGGGGAAATAAGCCTAACCTCTTTTTTTTTTCTGTGAGCACTTTTTTCTTCGAAAATTTTTATTATGGTGATATACGCATAACTTAAAATTTATTATCTTGTTTAAGTATACCATTCAGTTAAGTATACCATGCATTTATAATGTTGTATAACCACCACCACCATCCATATCCATAACTCTTTTCATCTCATAAAACTGAAACTCTATACCTATTAAACAGTAACTTCATTCTCCCCTCCCCCCAGCCACCATTCTACTTTGTATTTCTATGGTTTAGACTACTTTAAATACCATGTATAAGTGGAATCATACAGTATTCGTCTTTTTGTCACTGGCTTATTTCACTTAGTATAATACCCTCAGAAGTTCATCTGTGTTGTAGCATATTGCAAAATTTTCTTTTTTAAGGTTGGATAGTATTCTCTTGTATGTATATACTAAATTTTGTTTATTCATTAATCTATCAGTGGGCACTTGGATTGCTTCCACATTTTAGCTATTGTGGATAATGATGCTATGAGCAAGGATGTACAAATCTCTCTTCAAGACTCTGCTTTCAATTCTTTTGGGTATGTACCCAAAAGTGTAATCATATGTGCTGAATCATATGTTAATTCTATTTTTAATTTTTTAAGGACCTGTTTTCTATAGTGTCTATATCATTTTGTAGTCTAGAACTTACTTGAAGGGAAGAGCTGCAACTAATGTGTAACTCTTTTTAATATACTATATATACTGTTAGTGTTGAGTTCCTAATGTTTTGTTTAGAATCTTTGTATTTGTAAGTGAATATGTCTGTAATTTTCATTTCTCGTGTCTTTGTTTGATTTTGGCATCAGGGTCTCATAAAATTAGTTAGAATATCCCATACATGCCTGTCACAAGGGGAGGTGCACAAATGTATTTATTAGTAAAATGAATGAATGAGTAAATAGCTATAGAAGAGAGATAAGGGTCAAAGAAGTAAGAAAAAACTAGAAAAAATATGAATAGTTGAATATGATAATTTTTAAAAATGGAACTTCATAGTTTTAATTGCTTTTTTAACATAATTTGTGTGGTCTTTCTTCTTAGGATGAACATTCTAACGTCACCTGCTCTGTTCCCAAAGTAGAATTCACTTTGCTAAAGCAGAACAAAAACCTTTCTAAATTCTTATAATTTGTGTCATATTCTGAGGTCCCAGTTACTATGGTAGCTACAAAGAAGCAAATACAAGGAGGGGGGCCTGAGAGTGAGGCGAATGTGACTGTAGTACACTGTAGCTGAAAAATTGACTTCTTGGGAATTACTGCTCCCAGGACATTTAGTAATTCAAAGTTTTTGTGAGCCTAAGGACTTGGATAGGGTAAGCACGCAAATTATGTCCAAAAATAACATCTTTATGTTTCTTTTTGAAATATTGGCTCATAATCAGACCTTTGCGGACTGTTATATTCTCAAGTTTTCATGTAATGGATGGATGAATGAATGGATATATGTCAAAGCTGCTGTGCAGCATTTGAAATTCTTCTCAATTTTTAGCTTTGATTGAAATTCTCTCTAAAACTTGCCTTCACATCAACATTATATACCCTTCCTTCTTGGAATTCACTAATCTTAGATATTAAAAAAATGATATATAACTTTTTATAATAGCTTCTCCCTATTCATATTCAGATATTACATGTGATAAGATAAATAGAAACCATCCAAAGGAATGAATACTTTAAGCGCCTGAGCTAAGCACATTATACACATGGGTAATACATTTGGTTCTAGGTGTATAAGCAGCTACAGCCCATGGGGAAACCTGTTCAATTATATAGAAGGCAGATAAATTCATTTTTAGAGATAACATTTTTCCTCAAGTTTAACTTTCAGTTTCTCCTCAAGAGTTATTAATTCACTGCTTTATTTGATTGGCATGAGGATCAAATGAGAGCATGTATTAACTAACTCATTTAATCCTTATAACAAGCCTGTGAGGACAGCACAATAATTATCCCCATTTTACAGATGAAACTGAGGAACTGAGAAGTTTAGTATCTTGTTCAAAGATGTACCACTAGTAAGTGGTATTCATACCCAGGTAGTCTGGTTTCAGAGGCTCTCTCAATAATTTCATTATGCTGCCTCTCTGTGAAAATGCTTTTGTACGCTATAAATAGATACCATACAGATCTTCATAGCAGATTTTATTATTTTCAACACTACTAGATTTTATGGGAAATATAAAGGAATCATAAGCCTGCCTTTAAAGACCTTATAATCTCATTTGGGAAAAGAAATATAACACAGAAAAAGCAATAATATGTATGACAGCATGTAAAATCACTGTCTCCCTGAGAACTCTGTACATTTAGTAAATACATACCTTTTTTCTTTGAACATTCCCATACACAGCATAAAATCTGGTGCATAGTAGACATATAGGTAATGGTTGAATGTGGATGTCTTTCGATATATTACTCCCATTTTCACAGTAAGCAGACCTAGGTTATTATTTGCAGAGAAAGAATTCCTTGTACTTTGTGCCATGCATGCAGGGGCTTGTGGTTAATCCTTCTAGTTGGTTAAGCAATACCTTGACTGACTTCTTTTTTAACTTTTTATTTATTTTTTACAAATAAAAATTATATATGTTATATATATAAGGTATACAAGGTGATATTTTGATATATGTGGACATTGTGAAGTGATCACAATAGTCAAACTAACGCATCCATCACATCCTTATGTTTTTATTTTTGAAATAATTTAGCATTTACAGAATGATTATAAGAATAGTATAAAGAAAATATGCATCTTTTGGCCCTATTCCCCACGTTATTACCTTTCTGAGCTATTTGAGAATAAGTTAAAGGCATCAATGTGTATTCTTCTCCTACCCCCACCCAAAAAGGACAGTCTTTTAAAACAGTAAATTACTTTGACACAATACTTTAATATACAGACCTTATGCAAACTTCATCAGATAACCTAATGATAGCCTTTAAACGCTTAAAATAATTGTTTTGACTGCCTTTGTTTTGAACATTGTGGTGAATATGTGCTACATGACACTCAATCCTGTATTTGGTTCCAAGAGAAATGTGAGCAGGTTCCCTGCCACCCCCCAACCCCCCTCGACTTAGGCATACAGGCAGGGCAAATGTCTCTGTTTGATTTTCCTTCTTTTGTATGATTCAGTGGAGCAGCGTGACTTCATTGGAGTGGACAGCACAGGAAAGAGGCTACTCTTCATGGCTAATGAAGCAGACTTGGATGAAGAGCTGGTCATTAAGGGATCCATCCTGCAGAAGTAAGCCCTCGGGTTTTTCTTTTGGCAATTCTTCTTGTCTTAAAACAAAATAAAACCACCCAGTGGATGGGAAAGAGGGGATGAAAACTAGATTATACTGTGTGAAATTGACAAAAGTATGTGAATGTTTTCCCATGAGATAGGATGAGGGCTTTTCTTTACCACACAAGCTTAGCTTTTCCCTGTCTTTTCTTGCCAAAGTAGAGTCAAATCCTGCATAGGAGTGGTGCAAAGCAGCTGTGGAAAGAACAGGGAACAGGACTGTCTTTCTGACAATGTTATAGAACTTTCTTTTTTTTTCATTGTGGTGAACATACAACATAAAATTCACCATCTTAATTATTTATTAGTATATAGTGCAGTAGTGGTAAGTATATTCACGCTGTTATGAAACAGATCTCCAGAACTTTTTCATCTTACAAATTTGAAATACTATGTGCATTAAACAACAACTCTCCTTCCTCTCCCCAACCCCTGGTAACTATCATTCTACTCTATATTTCTATGAATTTGACCACTTTAGATACCTCATGTAAGTGGAATCATATTTGTCTTTTTGTCACTGGCTTATTTCACTTAGTATAATGTCCTCAAGGTTCATCCGTGTTGTAGGATGTGTCAGTATTTCCTTCCTTCTTAAGACTACATAATATTCCATTTTCTTTCTCCATTCATCTGTTCATGGACATTTGAGTTGCTTCTTCCTCTTGGTATTGTAAATAATACTGCAGTGAACATGGTATATGAATATTCCTTTGAGACCCTGCTTTTGATTCTTCTGGTTATATACCCAAAAGTGGGATTGCTGGATCATGTGATAATTCTATTTGTAAGTTTTTGAGGAACCTCTATACTGTTTTCCTTAGTAGTTGCACCATTTTACATTCCTGCCAGCAGTATACAAGGCTCCAATTTCTCCACATTCTCACTAACACTTGTTATTTTCTGTGTTTGTTTGTTTTTTTAAAAAAGCAGTCATCTTAATGGCTACACATAGGCAACCCAGTCATACTTTCTTCAATTGCCATATATTGAGTGCTCACCCAGCATAGACTTTTTCATCAGAAGCCACCACACTCAAGAGTTTTGTTGCCTAATGCATATAGATAGGAATACTCAAATAAATGTTTGAAGCCTAGATTAAATGAATGTGAGAGGAGTAAACTTGGAAAGAAAAATTCCTTACTTACTGTTTTTACCATCCCGTACAACAGAGGTACAAGATATATTTCACAGTATATATTTTAATGAAAATGAATTTAAACTCTAGCTTCAGCTGGTCCAATTACCCACTATGGATTAGAGTTCTATATTAGAGCCTTGATTGTTTCACTTGTAAAAATAGGTTTAAGTGACCAAAAAATAGTAGACATTATTGCTAAACAAACAACTCTTGAAAAACACATGCATATCATTAGCAGATTAAGGGGCTATTTAAAAAGTATCATAGACTTTCTACTACTAATTCCTAATTAAATGTGAAAAATAATTTTAAAAGCTGGCAGAAATGTCAATAGTAGCAAAGTAGGATAATTAAATGTAATAAAGTTTAAAAATTGGCCAAGGAAAGATATAAGGTTCCCATAAGGAACAGACAGGAATAAAGATAGGCTCCCAACTCTGTCTTATCACTACTCACCGGAAACCATACTGATGTATTAATGAAATCCTGCAAATTCACACTGATATCTCCAGATCTATAAAGAAGCAAAACGAATACATATCTATATCTTCTGACTGAGAATCAATGAGAACAAATGCTGGGGAGTAAATGATGAAGCAGGGAAAATGAATGGGATCAACTTTTTTTTTTTCTTTTTCTTTATTTTAGTTTCAAGTGTATAGTACATTGGTTAGACATATAGTTTATAAAATGAACCTCCTAATTGCTCTCCTCTGCTCTGGCTGTCCACCTAGCCATAATATTAACGCTAGCTGCATTCCTTATGCCATGTTTCCCATCCTCATGACCTACTAAATTGTACATCAGCTACTAAATTGTACATCTTTAACTCTTTGCCCCATTCTCCTAGCTCCCCAACTCCCCTCCCCTCTGGCCATGACCAGATTGTCCTCTATATTTGTGAGTCTGTTTTAATTAGTTTGTTCTTTTTGTTCCTTAGATTCCACATGTAAGTGAAATCTTATCATATAGTATTTAACTTTCTCTGTCTGACTTATTTCACTCAGCATAATAACCTCTAGGTCCATCCATGTCATTGCAAATGGTAAGATTTCTTTTTTTTTTTAATGGCTGAATAATATTCCATTGTATATATAAACCATAACTTCTTTATCCAATTGTCTGTTGCTGGACATTTAGGTTGCTTCTGTATCTTGGCTATCGTGAATAGAGCTGCAATGAACATAGGGGTGCATAGATTTTTATGAATTATTGTTTTGGTTTTCTTTGGATAAATACCAAGGTGTACAATTGCTGGGTCAAAAAGTATATCCATTTTTAATTATTTTTTAATTATTTTTTTAACATTTTATTTTTTTACTTTTTTTCTCCTTCCCCCTTCTTCCCTTCGCCCTGGTAACCAGTATCCATTTTTAATTTTTTGAGAAGCCTTCAGACTGTTTTTCATAGTGACTGTACCAATTTGCAATCCCACCAATAGTGTATGAGGGTTCCCTTTTCTCCATAGTTTCACCATTTGTTATTCTTTGATTTATTGATGATAGCCATTCTGACAGCTGTGAAGTGATATCTTATTGTAGTTTTAATTTGCATTTCTCTGATGATTAGTGACCTTGAACATCTTTTCATATGTCTGTTGGCCATCTATCTATATTGCCTCTTTGGAAAAATATCTGTTCAGGTCTTATGCCCATTTTTTAATTGGATTATTTGTTTTTTTGTTGTTGTTGTATGAGTTTTTTATGTATTTTGGATATTAACCTCTTATCAGAGTTATGATAAGCAGATATCTTCTCCCATTTAGTCGGTTGTCATTTCATTTTGTTGATGGTTTCCTTTGCTAAAAACTTTTTAGTTTGATGTAGTTCCATTTGTCTATTTTTTCTTTTGTTTCCCTTGCTCGAGGAGATATGTCTGAAAATAAATTACTAGTAGCAATATCAGAGAGATTATGCTTGATGTTTTCTTCTAGAAGTTTTATGGTTTTGGGTCTTACATTTAAGTCTTTAATTCATTTTGAGTCTATTCTTGTAAACGGTGTAAGAAGTCATCCAGTTTCTTTTTTTTTTGCATGTATCTGTCTAATTTTCCCAGCAGAGTCTGACTTTTTAACAGAAACAAAAGATCTATGTCTAAACAATGAATAGGTGAAATAATACAAAGCTGGAGACTTACTCCTCTGTAAGAATGGAATATACACCTAAATATGTGGAATGAAACAACATATAATAGAATCTCTGGAAAGTGAAATATTCTAACAAAGACTTTACAGTACCTTGATTGTGTTCCCTATATCCCTTCCATTCTATCCACTTACATCATTCCCTGAAGCCATAGAAAAGTACATAGAATACAAAACAACCAGC
Organism: Cynopterus sphinx; assembly: GCA_030015415.1. Classification (NCBI taxonomy): domain Eukaryota; kingdom Metazoa; phylum Chordata; class Mammalia; order Chiroptera; family Pteropodidae; genus Cynopterus; species Cynopterus sphinx. Next base: position 101,427,055 of record CM057387.1, read on the forward strand.
ATTCATGTGATAGTTGGTCTCAGATACAAAGGATGAGAAACTAGAACTTACCTGTATTATATCAAAACAAATAAAACAAGCACAAACAAGACCAAAAGAATCAGCCTGTCAGTTGTGTAAACATACAGCAAACAAAATGAAAGCAAGAAAAATGACATGCAAAAGGTAAAGAATCTACCAAAAAAAACCATAATGAATAGAAATAATTTTTTTACAACTATACAACTCTATAACTATAAAACAATTCATTAATATGTGACTTTAGTAAAAGTTCAGTGATGAGGTGATAATACAAAATGAAATAAAAGAGTATATGATAAAACTAAGAAAATAAATTGAGGACCAAATAACTTAATTACAGAATTAATAAATTTAAAAATAGCAAAGAACAGAATGGACACCACTGAAAATCAAATTATTGACATAAAGGAAAGGTTTGAGATAGTAATTTAGATGAAAAAGCAAATTATTTAAAATTACAGAGACTCTAATAGAAATAAAAGGCAAAGATGATTCAATATAATTAATGTCTCTCAAATAAGGAACTGACCGTGTGACCAAAAGATACGTTCAAAGATATACAGACTTCTTGGTAAAGAAATTTCATTTAAGAATTTCAATAAAGGTAGAAGGATTAAGTAAATATGATGACTTCTGAAACCCCATTAAAACAATAGTAAAAGGATTTTAGAAAGGTGTAAATTTAGAAAGCTAAAGAAGATGAAAAGGGGAAAACAACAATAACAAGTTTGGAATCAGGAAAGCAAGACAGTTTAACATACCTGAGAGAACCGAATGCTAAGCCAGCATTAGGGAAAGCTGAGATGCAAACCAAGTCACACTATAAAACTCTTTAAAAGAGTTAAAATTCAACAGCACCAAGTACATCTAGAAGTAAGGCTAAAAACAGGATTACGTGGAAGTCTGTCCAAAAGTAATCACTCCCTATTTCTCCTCAATCCTTGCTGCTCACCTTACGCAATTACTAATCTAATTTATATCTATATATTTGCCTATTCCAGATATTTCATATAAATGTAATCATACACTATATGACTGTGACTGGCTTCTTTCACTTAGCATAATGTTTCGAAGGTTCATCTATGTTGTTCTATGTTATGTCAATGTTTAGTTCCTTTTTATTGTTGAATAGTATTCTCTTTGGACACTTAATTTTAAATCATCTTTTTTTCACCAGAATTTTGAAAGTCCCCCAAAAGAGCATAAAGCATACTTATTTCCTTAGATGCCTCCTCTGCAGGTTGAAGAGACATGACTAGCACTATAAAGAGAAAAATAGACACCCATCATTTACTAGTTGGATTTAATTAGGAAAAGAATACATAAACATGGCAGGCTGTTAGGCTTTTTAAAAACTATTAGTTACCCAATTTGGGCATATAGTTGATATGGGGGTAGTGATTTGTCAGTGGAATCATTTAATTTCACGTTGTCTTTTAATGTTGCTTGAGTTCAGGGCTGCAAGTAATCTTGAAGTTCTAAAGATAAATATTTATAAATTCAGTCATATTTGTCTTCCTCATGAACTCTGGGAAGGGTATTGAGTTCTTAATATCTCTGGTATCAGAGGACTGTGGAGTCAATTGCCATTGATATCAGAAGAATATTCCCTATGTACTTACGATTGCAGTCTGAGTGCTGTCAAAATAAAGCTTTTTTCCTAAGTGTGAAGTCAAGCCTCAGGGATGCTAGGGTTCTCTCCTTTCACTTAGGCAGTCATCAGAGAGAGCCTGATTTTCCTAGGACATCAGGAAAGGATGATAATGATGGTGTGGTGGTGGTGATGATGATAGCAACTATCATTTTTCAAATTTTGTGTCAGGCATTGTGTTAAAGACTTTATATAATCCTTAAAAAAAACTCTATGAAGTAGATACTATTATATACCATGTTACAGAGAAAATTGAATGAAGATTTAGTTAGAAATAAGAAATCTCAGTAAATATTTGTTGAACAAATGAATGGGAAATCACCTAGTGACCAGCTGTGATTAAGAGTCTGAAATCTAGAGCTTTGGCACTTTATGATGAATGTTGGGGTATAGAACAAGGATGCACAGTTTTTCTATAAAGGATTAATAGTAAATATTTTAGACTTTACAGATCATATGGTCTCTGTTGCATTTATTCAACTCTGCTGTTATAGCACAAAAACATCCATAGATGTGTAATAAGTGAGTGTGGCTGTGTTCCAATAAAACTTTACAAAAACAAGCAGCAGGACCATCCAACTGGCAGGTTGTAGTTTTCCAGCTCACTGAAATTCTTTTTTTTTTTTTAACCCTCTCCACAAAAAGTAGCTACTACTATGGAACCTTGTTAACACAGGTTGTTTCTTATAGCAATCAGGATATAGCTGGCTGGATCTGGAATTCTTTCTATGATGAAAAAAGTAAGGGTTTGTTATGAATTTTTAAATTTTTTTCTAAATTCTTTTATCAAAATAAAATTTTAAGAAACAAAGGGAGTTTGTGTTCTAGACAAGCTCACCAATAGATGGGATTAATTAATAGCTAATGTATTGAAAATATCTTACTTGTAGATATTTTAAAATCAATAGACTTATAGCTAGAAGGTCATTTAGTCTAGTCCCCTGTATTTCAGATAATGATATTGAAAGGCAGAGGAAGAAGGGTTTATTCCATATTAATTGATCTAATTAAGGACAGAACTGGGCCTTTTGCATTAAGTTCATGCTTAGTACTTTTCAGGAACACATTGTTCAACTTGCAGATGTTTATCAAGTTTCCTGCTCTGTCAAACCACTGTTTTCATATTTAAGGAGATTATTGAGGCAGGAGACTATCAAAGAGTTTATTAGCCTTGGTGAAAGACAAGCTTATGTATATAAAAGATTAACAAACAATAGCAAACAATATCAGATACAGTTATGGCCAACAGTGTTCTAAGAATTCAGAGGAGGTATCAATCCCCAGGGGCTGAGATGTTCAGGAAATGTAATAGAATAATTTGGACTTGAAGGATGGATTTAGATTCACATGGAAAGACGTGGGAAGCTGAGTCCTGTGTGGGGAGAATGCTACAAGCAAAAGTGGGGAGACAGAGTGTTTGAGACTTGTTTAGGAACAGTTTGGCCCAAATAGAAGGTCCCTGTTGGGGACAACTAGGGGGAAAGACTAGAAAGTTAAGTTGGTACAAAAATAGAGGGCCCTGAATACTGGGGAATTTTTAAAAAGAGAAGTGATGGCTCATATTCAGAATTCTGGAAAGTTAGTCTGATAGCAATACACAAGATAGATTTAAAATATTGTGTTGTATTGCTAGATTCACAAGACTCCAAGGGTAAAGGGATCGTGTCCTTTGATATGCAGAAAGAACTAATTGTGATTATCTATTATTATGTGAAACAAGGGACCTTACTCATTTATACATCCATCAAGTATTAATGTTCATGCTTTGCTCTATATTAGAGTAGGCAGGCTTAGATATTAAGTTCTTAGAAGCTAGTCAGTCATTTGTTTCTATAGTTAGAGCTAGAGGATGGAGACTGTCTCCTGCTTTCATTTTAACCTCCCTGGTTAGCTTATGGCTCCATATAGTGGACTATTAATAAATGCCCTAGTCCCAGTGGACCCTGCCCAAAAGAGCAAGGTTTGGACATGATAAGAGCAAAGAAGATGGACATAGCCAGAGGTAAGGCAAAAATACAGAGCAAAAGGAGGTGTTTTTTCCCCTCAAAGTTATTGAGCTGGGGGCCTTGGGTAAGCACTGGGGCTATTAAGACCAAATCTAACACTTCCTAAGACCAGGTTGCATTTTTGATCGTTGGCAGGTTTTTTCCTCCGTTCTTCTAACTTGTAGTCTACACCCCAATGGTTCAGGATCTTTGGAGTCTACATAGTTGTAATAGGGCAGCTGCCTGGATAAATGAGCAGTAAAATGTTCTTCCCCCTCATTCCTATGACCCTCTGGGGCATTGTTCTCCTCCTGGCCTCAGTGAGATGGTGAGTAAAAGCTAATTAAATTCAGATTTTCAAGACTTTTAAATATGAGAATACAATACTTCCTATATTTTTTTAAAAACTGTATTTCAGAAGGTGGGGGCTAATTCCTAAAGGGCAAACACCAAAGTCATCCTAGAAAAGGCCTTTGTGTGTGTGTGTGTGTGTGTGTGTGTGTGTGTGTATCTGGGAGAGTCAGAAAACTTTTGTTTTAAAGATTTCTTTTGTACTGGTTGTTAGAGAAAAGGACAGTGATGATGGAGTACACATCCTGTCTGTACGTTCCTTCTGAGAGAGAGCATGAAGTATTTGCCTGATTGTAAGAGAATGTTCTGTTTCATTGGGCCTCAGGCATATTTGGTCTTGGAAAGTGAGATAGTGTAAGACACTTGTTGGATTGGGAGTCCTGTGTAGTCAGGTACAGAGCTGTGCAGTCAGCATGTAATGCTGGTAATTTTACTCCAGTGGGCCCAGATTCTTACTACCTCAGTGAATTCAGAGAAAGCACACCTCTCCCACATGTTAAATCAATTCATTACTGACTTGGAGACACATTATACGTAGTGGGAAAGAATGCTGCTGGTAGAAAGAGCATGGTACTGGAAATTCAAGTCCAGAGAATTTAGAATTTAGCCTTGAGACAACCAGCTATATCACCTTGAGCAAATCACTTTGCTTCTCTAAGCCTTAGTTTTCCTGGCTAAATTTGGTTTAGTTCTTTAAAGACACCCCCACAGCTCTAAAATTCCTGTTTTATTTCTGAAAGACATGTGTTTTTAATAATTCATAAGTAAAAGGTATTTGTGCCAAGTATTTAATAAGAAAATCATGTGGCTTTTCTCCAGTGTTATGTTGTTTTCTTTTGAATACTTGTCAAGGTTTTTTACTGGAAGGGTAATGAAAATATTAAAACAAGCTTCTAAAGGATATCTTTTAAATGGAATAAAATGTTCTCATGTTCATCTTGGAAAATTTAGACATTTACCTTTGGCCAGACAAGGACTTAAACTTTGAAGGTCACGGCCAGATCTGTCTTTTGGGGACCACAGATGATGGGAAATGGGTTAACATTCTTATTTTCCCAGTGGTATGGAAAGTCTTGAAATACTCTTTATCCAAATTAGTATCCTTACTGCTACAAACCAGCCATAAATAAGGTACTTCTCTAATTTTTCAGTTTTATTGAGAGGAGGAGTACAGAGAGACTTGCAGAAGTTGAGGTCAAGAACCTTTCCCATTGTATCTTGTCCAGCATAGGCAATGAGACTTTTATTCTTACTCTTAACTCTCACTTCTATAAAGTCATATATATAGGCTCTTTGTAAAAGAACTTCCATGTCAGCATCCTTAAGCGATTCCTGATCATTTAAGGGCTTCTGCAGTACAAATCAGGCCGCTTACTCAGCTTTCCCTATAGCTGATTTAGATTTCAACTTTCTTAGATATACTAAATCTGTTACCACCATCTTTTTTTCCAGCTTTAAAAATTTTGTTACTGTCCTCTCTTTTCCTCATATTTGTGCTTGGGAATTATGCCTTTTAAAAAACAATAACAAAACCTTTACTATCACTTTAATGAGTATTCAATAGGAATAAGGCTTAATGCCTGTGTTTAATCTGCAATTTTACCTAGAATCCTGTTTCCTAAATATAATGAATTCAGTCTCATTATATCTTCCAGCCCCTGACCACCCTTTTCTCTCTTCTCTTTCTCTCCCTCATTTTTTTCTTCATCCAATCTGGACCCTATAGTACATTACTTCAGGCATTTCCCTCCATATCTTCACTCATTTTCTTTTTGCTGTATCCGCCCTCTGAACCTTCAACTCTGCATTACTCTGACATCTGTTTTGTCTACCCCTACATCTGTTCTATTAAAGTCTTCAGGAGAAATATTATGCAGTGTTGTAAATTGGCATCGCTATAAGTTCATGGCCCCAATCTTAGTTTATCCCTCAGACCACCCTGCATTTTAAACCTTCTCTGGTACCACCTTTCCATTTCTCTCAGTAGCTGTTCTCAACCATCACCACTTTCCTATTTCAGAAAATGACCCTGCCTCCTCCTCCTGCAAGAAACTCCTAGCTAACAGATATTGATTTCCCTGTCATACTACCCCATACTCATGATTTTATCTTTACCCAGACCCACTTTCAGTTCCTTTTGTCTAGCCCTACAGGAAGAAGATTCCATCCTCCTATTTAGGACCAGTTCTTTCACTTATATCTTTTACCCCATTTTCCTTTGCCTCCCCTAGAACCTTGTTCCATCAGTTTTTCCAACATTCTCCAGAATTTTCTGCTTTGCTTCCTACTAGTTCTTTCCCCTACACCTGTAAACACATTGCTTTAGGATAATGCACAAATTTCTAAGGCCCTTAGTCATCTAATCGTGCTTACCCCTCCAGCCTTATATTTTACCATTTCACCAGTACAACCCCATATTCAACACTCTGCCATATAGCTGTGGAGAGTTGCTTATAGTTCTCTGACTTCTATATTCTTTTTTATACCTCTGTACTTTTGTTTTCACCATTTTTAGTATTCCTTCAGCCAAAGTTACCCTTCTCTCCCTGGCTAAATTCCTATTCTTCTTTCAAGACTCAGCTCATATAGCACTTGTCTATGAAACTTTTTCTGACTCTCTTCACACTAGGCAGAATTGACCCTTCTTGTTTTGTGCTCTCCTGTATACTGTAGAGATTTCTAGATAACATCTATAATCCTTTATTACTCTGGATTATGAGTTATGTGAGGATAGCGAATGTGTATTATTTGTCTTTGTAACCCTAGGATTTAATACATGGCCTAACATATATAGTAGGAGCCCAATAAGTTTGTTGGAAGAAGACATTAATAGAGCCAGAGTGTCACCTTCTGTTTGAATGTACCTTGGCATGAAGTTTTTATGGGCAGAGCTGTTTGAGATCTTTTGATCTTCTATATTGGAGAAAGGGCTGAAACAGCATCATTCTTACCACATTCTTTTAGTTAAAGCAATGTCAAGTCCAGCCCAGATTCATGAGGTGAGAAAATAAGCTCTACCTTTTGGTGGAAGGAGCTGCAAAGTCATTTTACGGAGGGATGTGGGTACAGGGAGGGGAATAATCATGGCCATTTTTGAAAATTATTTAACACAGTTCTTACTACTGAAGGGTTTTTAATAGGTGAATGACATGATCAGATTTGCCTTTTGAAAGATGACTCTGATTATAATGTGGAGAATGGACTAGAGTTGGGTAAGAGAAAAGGTAGACCAGGTAAAGGAGAGTATTGTAGTAATCCAGGTGAGAAATAATTGTAATTTAGACTAGGGTATTAAAAGTGGGACTGGAGAAAAATGGATAAATTACAGAAGGATTTAGCAGGTAAAATCCAAGGACTTGGTATATGATTGAACCTCTGGGTGAGATGTGGAAAGGTGTCAGAATGACTCAAATTTCTGGTTTGAGGAACAGGATAGATAATAAGATAGGGAACAAAGTCTGTGAAGGTGAGACCTGAAGTTCAGTGTGGGATATGCTAAATTTGAGGTGCTTCTAAGACATCCAGATAAAGATATCAGTAGGAAGTTTCATATATGTAATTGGAGCTGGGAGGGAGGCTAGGACTGTGCCTAAGATAAAAATTTGTAATCATTGACATATAGATAGTGACTGAAGATGTGAACATGGTCGAAGTCACTTAGGGAACATAGAATGAGAAGAAAAGAGAGTTAGGAACAGGCTTAGCCAGCTAGAAGATGATGAGCTTCCAAAGGAAACTTAAATCGAGAGAGAGAAAAGGAAAACCAAAAGAATATAATGTCACAAAAGCTGGAAGGAGGAAGTAGCAGTAGTGTTGAATGTGGTTGCACAGTTAGGTAAGATGATAATTTAAAAATGTTCACTGTATTTTGCTAAAATGGAAGTCATTAGTGACCTTTTTAAAGTGGCTAGAGTAGAAGATGATGAATGATGATATAGCAAGTTGGAGCATTCTTTTGAGAGCTGTGAAGGATAGGAGAGAGATAGGACTAGAGGAGGAAAAGGATTTTTAAATTTGAGAGAAACTGAGAACCTTTTAAGGTCACATGAGCCATATTTCATGTTAAGCAGTCCCTCAGGGTACAACATGTCTCTCTAATGCTACTGTGGGAATTAGTTTGCGAGGAGATCCTCGCCAAGCTGGATAATAGCTGCTACCCTGACTGTAGGGAGCCTCACTGTTAGAGTGGGGCTGTCTTGTTCAGTAGTTTGTCCCATTTCTACCCCTGTTTTCTCACTCCCTACTGTGTGCCTAAGCTTGCCACCTCTCCTAGACCTATCAGGAATATTCTGAAGTATACCCAGATTCATCAGGACCCTCCTAAAGTCTCCTAATATGTGTTTCTGATGAGTCTATACCTCTTATTGAACTATATACTCTTTTAGGATATTCAGTAAGTATTGTTTAGTGCCTGCCATATAAGGCAGTACTGTGGACGCTATGCTTATGTGATGATCAAGTCTCAAATCCTCCTTCCCTGAAAGAGGTGATAGATATACACAATGTAGAATAGAACATGAGTGCTATTAGACATTTTCTGAAGAAATTCTGTAAGTATTTAGAAAGGAAAAAAAATCTCACTAGGTTAGGAGAATCAGGGAAATTTTTAAGGAGAAAATGACTTTTAAAGCTGGAGCTTTAAAGATTTTTACATGTTGGGAGTTGTGAATGCACATGGGTAGAGGCAGGCATTTGAGAAGGAACCACATGATAAAAGAAAGGCACTTGAAAAATAACAGAGTTACTCAGTTTCTCTGAAGCACAGAGTATAATATGAAAGGTTTAGTATAAGCAAAGGGAAGTCTTTAGAGGTTTACAATCAATGAAGTGATTACTAGATCAGAGCTTTGTTTCATTCATTATTATTATCCAATATAGTTCAGTGCCTAGCACATATCTGGCACTCAGGAGAAATTTATTTCCCCAACTATTCAACCCCCAAGTGTGGGGAGTGCTCTAGTGGGTTGTCTTGTAATATCTTGAGTTTGATATGACTTTTGCCATGGAAGAGCTGTAACCAAACATTGAGGTGTGAACCCCTGAGTGATCCTTCATTGAGCTTTTGCCTCTGGCCACTTCCCTAACCAGCTTGGAACTGGACCTGAAGACAGTGGGAATATTACTTTGTGTTCCTGAAAGAATTGAGAACTGAAAGGTCGTATTAGCTAGGACAGTGGGACTTAGTGGAGTACAAATTAATGTTAGTTTTCATCTAGTTTCTATAGTGGGTGGTAATTTTTTTAAATAAAATTCTTCAAATATAATGGACCAGTCAGCTTGGAAGAATAACTTGAGAGAGATAGCTCTCTTTCCTGGGCTTGTTTTTGAGTAGGAGCCCTTTGTCAGTGGGGCTGTGCAGATTGCTATCTAGAGCACCTTGTGGGAAGCCTGAAGGGTGTTCGAGGCCTGGACATTCCAGCTTGGGATGACAGGGAGGATGCATAGCAGTGTGATTCTGCCTAGGAAGGCCTTGCTGACTCCTGTGTTAATGTTAGACCTGTGGTTCTCATCAGTCTATGTGATAGTTTGTGTGTGTGTGTGTGTGTGTGCATGCACACGCGTGCACGCTCGCATGTACGTGTGTGTAATTCCAGCTCAGTTAAGTTAGTACGGTTAATGTACTGCTTAATGACGGGGATACATTCTAAGAAATGTGTAGTTAGGTGATGGTGTCATTGTGTGAACATCATACTGTGTGCTTACACAAAACCCAGATGTTATCATGTACTACACACCTAGGTTATAGGGTATAGCCTACTGCTCCTAGGCTTCAAGCCTGTACAGCATGTTACTCTACAAAACATAAGTTTAAATCAAGCACAAGAGAAAATGATGCAGTCGAGAGACACAGTAAGCAAGAAACGTGTGAAGCTGCTGCTAGTGTAACATGGCATACTGTTTAATAGCAAACTTTTTTTATAAAAATGTAGAAATTACACTAAAATGATGAAAAGCATAGTACAGTAAATACATAAACCAGTAACTTGGTCGTTTATTATCATTATCAAGTATTACGTACTGTACATAATTGTATGTGTATACTTTTATACGACTGGAAGCACAATAGTTTGTTTACACCAGCATCACCACAAACATGTGAATGGTGTGTTGTGCAAAGACCATATGATGGCTACGACATCACTAGGCCGTAGGAATTTTTCAGCTCCATTATAGTCTTATGGAAACACCATAGTGTATGCGGTCTGTTGTTGACCAAAACATCCTATGCAGCGCCATGCATGTATTTCCTTTAAACAATAAGTTTCCATGGTTTTCCATCACTCAAGAGACAAAAATCCCAATTCTTTTACTTGATATCTAAGCATCATAGAAGGCTTTTCATGATATGGCTCCTGGCTGCCTCTCCAGCTTTAACCTTTACCATTGTATCCCGTGATATTTTTTCTACCAGTTTACCTTTGTGTACACTAGTTCCTCAATCTGAAATATCCTTTTCCCACTTTGACTGCCTAGCAAATTTCTCCTTGTCTTTTAGAACCAACCCAAGTTTTATGACCCCTGAGAAACCTTATCCTATGCCTCCTCCCTTAGATATCTCAGTGCATCCTTTTCTGTACTAGGTCCCTACATTATTATGTATACCACAGTATACTATAAAATGTTTTCTAGTATGTAGTCTTCCCCACTAGATTGTGTGCTCCTAAGGACAACATCTATTTATTTCAACTCTGAGTCATTGATAACCAAGCAGAGTACTTGGCCCAAAATTATAATAGTTATCATTTAATAAGTTCCTAATATATGACTTCAAGTAATTTCTAATCATCATAATAACTCTGTAAGAGGTCTGTAATATGAAGATCTCCATGTTTGTTGAATAAAATATACTTGATCTTAGCCAAAAGACTGAGAAGCGATTGTGAAATAAAATAAATGAATATATTATCTAAGACTTAAAATCGCAGTTATTTTCTGACTTTCTTTTAAGAGAGTTAAACTTTTTGTGTTAGTGAAATCTTATACAGAAACCTGAGATATAAAAACATAGAACATGGGGTTATTCTGGTTCAGGCTTCCCTTAACAGTTCCTGAAGCACTAAACTCTAGGACTCACTGAAGCACATACTTTTTTAACAAGGAAACTGGCTTGAAGAAAGACTGTCACATTTAATGGTCAGGCCAGAACTCGAGCCATTGCTCTTAACCACACCAAGCTGCATTTCAACTTGAGAATCTTTGACATAGCCTCAAACCTCTCCAGCCTCATCTTGTACATCTTGTGTTCTGTGTTTTATCAGTACTGGGTGTCAGTAATTCCTCACACTCATCAATATGCTTCAAGATCCTGGCACCTACTATTTTCTCTGTCCAGCATGCCCATCTCAGTTTCTCTACCCCTTTCACCTAGCTAACCCCTGCTCTTCCTTCAGGTCTAAACTTAAAGGGAAGCTTCCCATCATCTTCCAGTCAGAGTGAGTTCCCCCATTATATGCTTTTATAGCATTCTGTTCTTGCCTTTCACAGTTTTTGCACATTTGGAATAATTTATTTTTCATTAAACTAGAAGCTTCATGCAGGGATCATATCCATTTCATTCACCGCTCTATATCAAGTGCCTGGCATATAGTAGGTATTAAGTGAATGTAGGCCAGGGGACTATCACCTAGAGGAGTGAGATGATTTCTTTTGTTTTCCATCGGTACAATGAGAAGTGGTACTTGGAACTCTTAAGAACTCCATCAACTCTGGCAGTCTTTCTCTGTGTGCAGCTTTGAGTCCAGGGCTGTTACTTCAGGACTGCTGCTTTTCTCAGAGAAGGCCTGAATGCCAGTGCTGCCATAGCCCATTCTGCTGCATAGGCAGACCTTGGTTTGGTAACTCCACATGCACTCCTAACAGGCAACAGCCTGTCATTCCTGCCATTTGCAGTACCATCAAGATCAGGTATTTGAGGTGGTATGGAAGGTGCCTTTTTTGTAAAACAACTACCAGGTAGTTATGCAACAGGTACTTGCCCTTAGATCAGTCTCATTAGAATTGTAGATAGCAGCCATGCTTCATAGGTCATTTTCTTTCCTGTACTTCTGGGCAATCTTGGTTATGTTAAGCATACCTTGGTCTCTGTTTCTTTTAAATTGTAATGATTAGGCAGTAGGGTATTAGCTCTTCTAGTGGGAGGGAAGATGCTTCTTTACTGGGACATGTTTAAGATTGCTAAATAAAGTGGAAGGTAATTGAGGGAGATTGTTTATATTGTTGCATACTTCAAGATGGCTAAATCATCACAGAAGGTTTTTATCCTCATTGAAATTGTTGTTTCTGTTTCTTATGGGTCATTGTTTGAAGCTCCACTTACCCTTGCATCGGAATTCAGGAGCCATCCGTGACATTCCCTTTACCTGTTAACATTATATATATGTACACAGGAGCTTATGTTATAGTTAAGTTTCTTTTGTATTTTGTTTTTATTCAACTGAGTTTTCTTAATTCTGCTCTCATTCCTTGCTATTCTCTTATCCACAAACTTTGAACTCAGTTTGGTTTGGAAAAAGTCATTCTGTGCAGCCATATAAACTATGGATGTACTCAGTTTAGGTTAGTGGAGGCTTTCTTTCCCTTCACTGGTCACTGTGGAGTGTCTCAGCATACACACACCGGTTCTCTCACTAGGCTAGAAATCTTTCGGTCCCATTCACAGCGGCGCTGAAATTCTTAATAGTGTGTCCACATGGGGTGTCTAGATGAATTTCAGTTTTTAAACATGCAACTACCATAAACTTCTTCTTTATCTGTCTATCAACATTTTCTACTCTCTATTCTAGGAAATGAACATTGTACTATGAGCATATCAGAGACTAGAATTCCCTGTTGGCCTTTGCTATAACTTATTACAACGAGCAGAATAAAAACAACTCATTTCCTCCCATACACATGATGATTTAGGGGATGGGGAAGAAGGACCCTTGTCTTCATTCTGTAGATTTGAAGGAAATGAGATTCTGAAATCCCTTGAGATAGTGGGGTGGGAGGCAGGGAGATTACAAATCTTGTTATTAGGTGAAAGAACTTAGATTTCTTTTTTTTTAGAGTCACTGTTGTTAAGTATTTCACCTTCCATGGACATGCTTCCTTTTTTCTGGGCTGCCTTTCTGAATTGCTTTTTTACTTCCAAGCTCTGTAGTTCCACAGATATTTTGTTTTGTATAATATTGGTAGAACACATAGCTCTATGTTCAATTTTCTTTGAAATTAAGCATAACTGAGAAAAATCTTAAGTCTGCAGTCTTGCATAATCCTGAAGACCAGTGTCTGTGGTAGTCTTCCCTACAGTTTCCCTAAAGATCTCAAAGCTTTGTTCCTGACACAGTACTTCAAGTTGTTACTATTAGGAGAAATTTGGAGCAAATAAATATTGCAATACAGATATGGCTTGGTACCTGAACTCCCTGACATTTAAAAATAATTTGCCCAAAGCAGGCAGTTGCTTCTTTGGGAACATTTCTTAACATCTGCTTTTCTGCTCTCCAAGAATACGTGAGGAAACCTGGAAGCAGGATGATAAAGAGTTCCTCAGGCTTGTCTTAGGTCAATGCTCAGAACCCCATTCCTTAGCAAATTCTTTTTTGAATGATGCTAATGGTTAATAAACTAACTAGGATATTCAGCAAGGGAGCAAGTACAAAACCAGAGCTTTTGATCCCAACCAAACACTCTGTCTTCTTTGCTCTGAATTTAGATGTGAGACTATTTAGATCAGGGCCTCATCTACATAGAAATCTTAAAGCTTTATGTGGAGAAAAGAAAGAAGTTGCTTGAGAGACCTTATGAGGTAAGTTTTAGCCACACATTTGTAGGTTTTAATCCCAATACCACTACTATCTACCTTTGTAGAAAAGTTACTTAACCTGAGCCTGAAAAATGAATACACATGTGCTCACTGTGGCAGAACATATGCTAAAATGAACAGAGATGTTGTGAAAATCAGTGTATGTGAAAGCACATTGCACAATGCCTAGCACATAAAAACTATTCAACAAATGTTGGTTCCCCTCCTTTCTTCTCATAAGTAACTATAATCAATTAAAGTGTTGGGTTAAGGTGCACACATAGTGAGTGATATACTAAAACAGTTCAGTGTTTAGAGCATAGGAAAGCCCTGGACTAATCAGTGTGGTATAGTCTGAGCCACAGAGATATGCTACATCCTAACTGACTCAAGAAGAAATAGAAAATCTGAGCAGACTTATAACAAATAATTAAATCAAATTAGTAATTGAAACTCATTCAACAAAGAAAAGCCAAGGTCCAGAAGGTGTCTTTAGTTAATTCTATCAAACATTTAAAGAATAATAGCAGTTCTTCACAAAGTCTTCCAGAAACTGAAAGAGGAGGAAACACTTCCCAACTTATTCTATGAGGCCAGTATAACTGATACCAAAGCTAGACCAAGAAAACACAAGACCAATAATCCATCATGAATATAGGTAAAAAAAACCACTCAACAAAATATTAGCAAATTGAATTCAGCAACATATACACAATGAATGAGATTTATCCCAGAGATGCAAGCCTAGTTTAACATCTGAAAATCAATTAATGCAATATATTAATAGATTAAAAGATAAAAGCCACGTGATTATCTCAATAGACCAAAAAAAAAAAAAAGTGACAAATCTAGCACTCGCTCATGTTAAAACTGTCAACAAACTAGGAATAAAAGGGAAACTCCTCAGCCTGATAAAAGGCATCTACAAAAAAACTTAAAAGATAACATTATATGTAATAGTAAAAGACTGAAGGTTTTCTCCAAAGATGGGAGCAAGGCAAGGATGTCTTCTTTGGCTGCTTCTATTCAGCATTGTAGTAGAGATTATAGCCAGTTCATTCAGGAAAGAAAAAGAAATAAATATCATCCATATTGGAAAGGAGAAAATAAAACTTTCTTTATCCATAGACAGCATGATCCTCTCTACCTACATGTAGAAAATCCCAAAGAATCCACGGAACTTCTAGACTTAGTAAGAGTTCAGCATGTTTACAGGACATTAGATAAATACATATATACAACTGACAAAAGTCAATTGTATCTCTATATATGGGCAATGAACACTCTAAAAAAGAAATGATAAGAAAACAATTCCATTTACAATAGCATCAAAAAGAATAAAATACTTAGGAGTAAATTTAATAGGAGATTTATATACTAAAAACTATAAACATTGCTGAAAGAGATTAAATAAAAATTTAAATATATGAAGACACATTCCATGTTCCTGGATTGGAAGACTCAATATTGTTAAGGTAGCAGTTCTCCCCACACTGATCTGTAGATTCAGTACAAACCCTATCAGAATTTTAGTAGAGTTTTTGTAGAAATTGATGTTATCCTATATGTTATATGGAAATACAAAGGATTGGAATAACCAAAACAATTTTGAAAAAGAACAAAAAGTTGAAGAACTTACATTTCCCAAATTCAAAACTTATTATAAAGCTGCAGTAATTGAGACAGTATGGTACTGGCATGAAGATAAACATAGATTGGTGGAACAGAATTGAGAGTCCAAAAATAAACCCTTACCTTTATGATCAATTAAGTTTCACCAGAGATGTCAAGGCAATTCATTGAGCAAAGGATAGTCTTTTACACTGAGGGTGCTGAAACAATTTGATATTCACATGCAAAAAAATTAATTTACCTTACCCCATACATAAAAATGAAAATGGATTTTAGACCTAATGTAAGAACTAAAACTACAAAAATTTTAGAAGAAAACAACAGAAAACCTTCATGAACCTGGGTTAAGCAAAGAATTCTTAAATACACCACTAAAAACATACTCTATAAAAGAAAAAAATCGATTTTTTCCTCAGAATTAAAATTTTCAAACCTCAAAAGATACCATTAAGAAAATGGTGACAGGAAAAAAAAAAAGAACTCTGACAACTTAAAGATGACAAACCAATTTCAAAATGGGCTAAAGAGGTAAATAGACATTTCACCAAAGATAAACAAATGGCTAATAAGTACTTGAAAAGATTCTCAACATCATTAGTCACTAAGGAAATGCCAACTTAAACCACACCGAGATACCACTTTATATTCACTAGAATGGATATATATATATAAAAAAAAAAAAAAAACAGAAAAGACAAATTTATAGAGACAGGAAGCAGATTAGTGATTACCTGAAATCAAAGATCAGAAATCTTACATGGTTGCAAATCATGTAAGATTTTATCCGGGTGATGGAAATATTCTATAACTGGATTGTGATGATGATTTTAAAAGCTCTGTAAATTTTCTAAAAATCATTCAATTATACACCTAATACAGGTGACTTTTTGTTATACAAATTATACAAAGACACTCTACAAAATAATCAGCCAAATGGAGTGTTCTATATGACAAGCAACTCCTTCTAATAATAATGGCCTGGCAGAGGAATAAGGAAGAGAAACTTTTATAGAATTATTTTTAATGAAGTAACCAAATGCAGTGTGAGAGTTTGATTGACCCCTGATTCAGACTAACTGTAAAAAGAGAGACAAATCTGAATATGGATTGGATATAAGATGACATTCTGAAATTGTTGATAATTTTATTAGGTGTAGTAATAACTTACTGATTATATTCAAGTCCTTGTCAGTTAGAAATGCATATCACACATACTAAAGTGTTTACAAGTAAAATGACTTTATGTCTGGAATTTGCTTTAAAATACTATATTAGTTTGCTAGGGCTGCCATAACAAAATACTACAAACTGCCAACAGAAATTTATTGTCTTATAGTTCTGGAGGCTAGAAGTCCAAAATCAGGGTGTTGGCAGGGTTGGTTTCTTCTGAGGGTTTTTAGGGAGACTTCGTTCCATGCCTCTCTCCTAGCTTCTGATAGCCTCAGGCATCCTTGGCTTGTAGATGACATTCTACCTGTGTCTTCCCGTTATGCATGTCTATCTCTGTGTTCAGATTTCCCCTTCTGTAAGGACAACAGTCATACTGGTTGAGGGTCTCCCCAATGACCTCTTTTGACTTATCTTCTGCAAAGACCCTATTTCCAGATAAGATAACATTCACAGGTACTGGAGGTTAGAACTTCAAGGTTTTTGGAGGAGAGGGGGGTCAATTCAACCCTTAATGAATACTATAGCAAAAAAAAAATTAGACAATACTGATGGTTGTTGAAGCTGTCTGATGGTGCATGGGAATTTATTATGTTTTTCTCTGATTTTGTGTATAATTGATGTTTTTCCATAATAAAAAATTTTGAGAAATGTGTGTGTGAAAGCAGAGATTTAAATTGATATTTGTATACTCATGTTCATTGCAGCATTATTCACAATAGCCAAAATGTGGAAGCAACCCAAGTGTCTGTACACAGAATAGATAAACAAAATGTGGTACAGTAGCCCTCTGCTGCCTTATCCACAGTTTCACTTTCTGTAGTTTCAGTTATCCATGGTCAACCACAGTGGGAAAATATGAAATGGAAAATTCCGGAAATAAACAGTTAATAAGTTTAAATTGCATGACATTCTGAGTAATGTGATGAAATCTCGCACTGTTCCACTCCATCCTGCCCAGGAGGTGAATCATTCCTTTGTCCAGCACACCCACATTGTATACACTACCTTTCTCAGTGCCAGCTGGACTGTTACAGTATTGCAGTGCCTGTGTTCAAATAACCCTTATTTTACTTAATAATGGTCCCAAAGCACAAGAATAGTGATGCTGGAAATTCAGATAAGCCAAAGAAAAGCCATAAAGTGCTTTCTTTAAGTGAAAAAGTGAAAGTTCTTAATAAGGAAAGAAAAAAAATTATATGCTGAGGTTGCTAAGATCTTTAGTAATAATGAATCTTCTGTCTGTGAAATTGTGAGGAAGGAAAAGAAAGTTATGCTAGTTTGATCAAACAGACCACATTCACATACCTTTTTTTTTTAATTTATTAGTTTCAAGAATACAGTACATTGCTTAGACATTTATATAGTTTATAAAACAATCCCCCTAATTGCTCCTTCCCTCCACTGGTTTGCTACTTAGCCAATGCATTAATGCTAACTACATTCCCTATGCATGCTCCCCATCCCCATGACCATCATCAGCTACTAACTTGTACTTTAACCCTTCACCCCATTCTTTCAGCTCCCCAACTCTCCTCCCCCTCTATCCTTCACCAAATTGTCCACTATATTTTTCAC
The DNA here is from genome assembly GCA_030015415.1 of Cynopterus sphinx. Lineage (NCBI taxonomy): Eukaryota > Metazoa > Chordata > Mammalia > Chiroptera > Pteropodidae > Cynopterus > Cynopterus sphinx. Next base: position 101,445,227 of record CM057387.1, read on the forward strand.
ATAACTTTTATTACAGTTATTATTATAATTTTTATTAGTTGTTGATCTCTTACTGTGCCTAATTTATAAATTAAACTTTATCATAGGTATGTATCTGTGGGGGGAAAGTATATACAGGGTTTTATACTATTTCCAATTTCCAGCATCCACCAGGAATCTTGGAATGTATCCCCTACAGATGAGGGAGGACTCCTGTTGTCAGGCTCATAGATACATAAAGTAGAATGGTGGTTGCAAGGGGCTGGGGGAAAGAAGATGAATGGGAATTACTGTTTTTAATGGATACAGAATTTCAGTTGAAGAAGATGAAAAAGTTCTGGAGATGGATGTTGTTTGCAATTGCACTGAAGTGTAATTGTACTTAATGCCACAGTACTGTACACTTGAAAATGGTTAAAATGTATGTTTCATACATACATTCCTTGTTTATTCTAAAATATTATAAATAAGAGTTGTTAATAATTGTTACAATTTTTTCAGCTATTGGTTTTGTTACTTGCTTCAAAAATTGAGATCCCTGTATTTAAGATCATAAAAACAAGCTTTATTTCCCTAAAAATTTTAAACGGTACAAATTCAAATTCTAAAATCTATACCTTACTCTTTTAAAAATAAGCCTGTAAAAATAACTCAAAGATATTCTTTATGTTCTTTATGGCTTACATTGTCCTAGGTTTCCTAGTCTTTTGTATCTTTGTCCATTTTGTTTCGCTTTTCTAAGATCTTTCTCTTTCTTCTTCACTCTTTTTCTTTTTTCTTTTTAAAATAGGGCATTTAAAAAGCATTTTAAAAATTCTTTTTATGTTAAATGAAGAGAAGAAAAAATCTGGGGGAGCTTTACAATGACCTTATAGACTTTGAAGATTAAATTTTTATACCATTTCTCTGAACTTTTGATTTTATCGTTGAAAGGATTCCCACAAAATTTTCACATTATTTTATTTTTTATTGTAATGGAATTTTTCTATGGTCAGAAAATTATGTTTTAAATTATTTTTAAAATATAAAATTACAACTGTTTCTAATTGTCTTATTCTCTCTATTTTTTCATTTCTTACTTTATGTTATACAAATCCAAAGCATCTCTGGCTCAGAATAATCAGCCAGCTACCCAGATTTTACTGGTGCCTCTTTTAGGTTTTTTGGTTTTGTCTCTTTATTTTGTTTGATTTTAAAATATTGATCTTTATTTCTCCTATAAATCAAAAACAATAAATTGAAATAAGGAAACCTCTTTTTTGGTAACTTAATTGCCATTAGCTTCCCAGTCCAAAGATTTTACATTCACTATAAATTCAATCTGAAAGGAAAAATAAATCTCTGAATTGCCACCTCTGTTTCTTCATTGTATTCCAAATTTGTAGCTCACTCTCTAGTCTTGAGTATTTCAGCCAAATTTTTGGAACATTTTTTGTTTAATGGAAGAATTTTTTTGTTGTTTTACCTACTTTATGAAATGAGAGTAAAAGGTTGAAAAAAATTATAAACTATAAAATGGTATATGAATGTCATATATTCTAGGGATTGATAACAGTTTAGAAAGTAGTTACTCAAAATTTTAAGTTACTTTGGTGGCCACATAAGTTGATTTCTGCTATAAAAATGAGAGTAATTAATATATCTACTTCATGAGGTAGCTGTAAGGATTAAATAAAAGTAGAGTGTGTTGAATGATTCAAAGAATTTGTAAACAAAGGGACTGAACAAGAGAGTGTTATTTTCTGAATTGATTAGATCAAGGGAGAGAATTATCAAGGTGTGAAATCCTGGTGTCATAAGGTAATTACATTCACATTTGTAAAATTCTATTTTCTGAGGAACTTCTTAGAACTCAGGGATCTCAGAAAGTGAGGATTTGGAAGTACCTTTTACTTTCTTCTTGTTCCTCACTGATTGACTTGGGTGTTGGGTGTGTTATGGGTGTGGGATGCCGAGTCTGACTCCTCTGTTGCTCTCTTGGAAGCATTTTGTTTCCCCTTCTCCCAAAAGAGTGGAAGTCCAGAGTAGTGTGCCTTGTTTGATAAATGACTTCTAGGGTCTCTGGATCCTGCGAGAATAATTTTTCTTAAAATTATAAGCCAATCAACTCAAAGTAACACAGAATAGAAGAAGAATGACAACAAGGAAGCTATGATTGGAATCTTTATTTTTCTACCCTATTTCTTCTTCTTCCTCAGCTGTCTGTTTTTATTAAATAAAATGACCTCAGACATTATAAACATACCATTTCTTAAGACTGAAACCAAATGGCAAACTTAAATAGACAGCAACTATGCAGATGCCCTAATTTGACCTAATTTATTCATTTGTTTGTTTATTCAACAAGTATATATTAAACATTTACTCTGTTTGAGTTTCGATGCTAAGTGCTCAGGCTATAAAGGTAAATCTCGGCCTTTGGGGAACTTTTAGTCTAGTGGGAGAGAGATGAGTAAATAGGCTATGACCTTACTGTATTTTATCTGATTGAGGTCGGCATAAATATTGTGGGTACACAAACTTGGGTGAATGTTTCCTAGAGAAGTATAAATGGGGATAGTCCTGATGAATAAATAAGAATGGGGAGTTAGGAAGTATTCAGAGAATTTTACTTCATCTTCTATGAAAGTGGAGTAATACTGCGAAATCTAGGGGAAAGCATGGCTAAAGAATGTCCTGCAGGAAGCAGGAAAATGTTAGTACAAGAGTTGTGGGTGGGAGTTTGTGATACAATAGAAGATGATGGCTTGTCAGTGATTTGATGGCTCATTGATTTTAGTTTAATGTCTTTAGAAGCCTTAAAGCTTCATAAAGTGTGTGATAGGATTTCTATAAAAAGAAGACCTTTTCTGTGGTAGCATCAGAGCTAGTATTCACCATCTTCATCTTCTCAGAGTAGGGTGTAGGCAGCTGCCTCTGGCCCTTATAAACTTTCTAATGTCTACCTACTACCTAATAATAGGACAGAACCCATGTTACCTGATTATGAACCCTTTCTCTCTTTTCTTTTTGCAGGCACCCTAGAATACGTTTCCATACAGGCCTTGTGGATGCCCATCTCTACTGCATGAAAAAATATGTTGTGGACTTCCTAATGGAAAATGAGTAAGAAAGAGGGAGGTAGAATCAAACCCACAGTGCTTAAGCTACCATGTGACTGTTAGCAGATTTAAACCTTGATAATGTTAGATAACCTGTTTATATAAATAACAATTGATTTTCACCTTTTTTTAGAAATGAAATCGTATTATCGGCATGCATACTGTTATTTTGTCTGTAACACTGAGTCCCCTGCTTGTATTTTTGGGGTCTAATAATAATCTATGACATCTCTGTCTACACAGTACCAGGCTTTCCTTACCTTCTTCTGCAAGGGTGAACTCCCCAGCTCGAGTGCTATTTGTCTCTAAGCAGATGTCCTTCCCTTAGATAATTATCCTATAGCTGGGTCTTCTTAGCAAAGGGCCAGACTAACCCAAGAAGAGGGAAAAAAAGAAAATCAGGTTTCCTTCCAATTTTGGAAAAGAAGTCTATCTCACTGAGTGAACTTTTGTGAATGCAGAGAAATAATTTGATACTTTTCTGATCTTGCTTTGAGAACAGAAGTGTGGGTTTAAATATTTCACAGAGACTGTCTGGCAGGTCACAGGACTTGGGGTTCCAGAGAGAAAACCTCCTTGTGTAGTTGATCTCAAAGATTTTTGATAGGAAATGCTAATAGAGTCCTCAGAGAAATAGGTGGGAAAAGATTCAATAATAGCATGGCTGAGAAAAGGAGCAGCTAGCTCCCGTGATGGCTGCTGATTAATTTTCTGCCTTGAATCACACTGGTGGACTAGAAAGCAGGCTGGCACCACAGCAGCAAGTTCCCTCAGACCAGCTGGGGAAGGGAGTCGGAGAACTTGAGTTTAAATGCCAGCATGCCCTCAGCTGATGGACTTGGATATGTAGAGGGAACATTAAAGGAAAGGGAAACTGTCCCTTCTTACCCAGTGTGATAGTTCTTGCAGCATCCTAACCCTTATCCTACATAACACTGCTAATTCTCTACAAGAAGGCCCATGTAGAGCAAATGGTAAAACACATCATTTGGCCTCTGGAAAGCTTCCCGAGGGATTGTTGTTTCCCTATTTTCCCTCCCAGGACACTGTCCCCCTCCTCTTTTCTGATTTAATTATCCTGTTTTTTCATTCCATCAGGCAGGCATTATTCTAGAACAACTTGCTAAATCAATGGTGAATAAGCAGACATGGGTCCTGCGCTGACAGAACTTAAGGCTAAGCTCCACAGTAGATTGTAGAGACCTTGCTTTTTAATAAATAGCAAGGAAACTTACTGCCTGGATTAGATAGTGATCCAAGACTTGCTTTTCAGTTACCAATCTAGACTATTTGTATTCCAAAAATGAACTTAACTCTAAGCCATAAAAGGGCTTATTTTTTATCCCTAAATAAATATGAAACCCTATCACATAGGCTCAGGCTTTGATGTGCTGGGAGGAAATGTAATAGTAGAGATCATGATTCTTTTTTTAACTATTTATTATGGAAAATTTCACAGAAATACAAAAGTAGAGAAAATAATATAATAAACTCCCATGGATCCATCACACAGCTTCAACAATTATCAATCCATAGCCAGTCTTGTTTTACATGTGCCACTATCCATCTCCCTATTGTCACACCAGATTAGTTTAAAGTAAGTCATTATGATATAATTTCATCTGTAATTATTTCTGTTCTGATTGTACATATTTCAATATGTATCTCTAAAACATAATCAGTGTTTTTATCTTTTAAACAAATACCTTAATACCATTATAACTCAAAAAAAAAAACCCAACAACAAAAACTGACAATGCATCCTTAATTCTACCAAACGAGATTGTGACACAAGCATTCTGACTGCCGTAGCTCCTTTATAGCTCCTTTGGCCACCATCAGTTAGCTGTTCCCACACCTGGCAAGTGTAGTGCAGTGGTATGTCCCTTGAGGACAAGCCTGAATTTGGTGCTTCTGTGACTTCGGCCAGAAGCTCTGACAAATGAGACTTTCTCAGAGCCTGCTGCAGTAGAGAATGATACAGCACCTCTGTTCCAACTACCTTCCCATCTTAGGACCTCTAAAAAGAGACCGTTATCTCTTCCCCCTCCCCATCTGTCCTCTTCTCAGAGCTGTTAGGATTAAAGGCATTATACTAAAAATTGATAAATTTCAATATATTAGAAAAAATATAAAGACATAGCAGGAGAAATTAGAATGATACTTAAAGGAGACTTTTTATTCCTGGCCATAATAGTAGAGGTCTTGTCTCAAAGTTATGGGAGATGAGTTTGAATAGGTTGATGGAAGCAGCATGTAAGAGACCTGAAAGCTGAGCAGGGAGTTGTAGATCTTTAAACAGAATAATTCCATATGGAATGAACAATGATGCCACCTAGCAGAGAATCATAGACAGCTCTGGGTGGGAAAGATACTCCTTCAAGGTAAGTAGAAGTCATTTATAATTATCTGGTTATGAAATAATGACTCCTTTAGGGATGGAAAGGAAAATGTGAAACAAGAGACACAACTTCAAGAATGGACTGCTTTAGCAATCCTTTGTTATCTTTCACCTATGGAAGTTAACACATTCTGCCCGGTATCTTTTTTAGTCTTTTACATGTTAATTCTTGCACTCAAATTCTTGGAGATTAGATACCTACCTGGATTAGTAAGACATTCAGGATAAGCTTGGTAAGTGGGAGGAAAGGAGATATAATGGTTAAACAGAAGTAATTTGGTACATCAGCAGTGAAAAAAGATGAGGATTTCCGCAGTTGACTAAGTAGAAAACTTATAGAGAGAGCTGTGAAGAGAAAAAATCTGCACTCCCTATAACAAGAGGAGTTTAGTAAATGAGCTGTGTAGCCTTGGACAGTGGTCTGCCTTTCTGTATATCATCTGAAAATGGGGATAATAATACCTGAGCCATAATTGGTATTAGTTGTTGTTGGTAAAGATAGTTGTGGAAAATATTTGTAAAGAGCTTAGAGCAGTAGTTGGTGCAAAGTTAAGAATTCAAATTAACTTTAGACTGATCACCTACTATGTGTCAGTACTGTGTTGCGAGGTGATTACTATAAAAAGAGTTTCTTCAAGTTGCTCATATTTTAGGGAAAGAGGAACAGGTCAAATTGTTACAATGAACTGTGATAAGTCATATTAGAGTACAGTAGAATAAAAGCACAGGGAATTTGGGGAGGGTGGTTGAAATACTCCTTATCTTGATTTTGGGTAGTGATTATAGTAGTACGCATTTGACAAAACTCATCTAACTGTATGTTTAAAATATTTTTTTATTATATGTAAATTACATTTCTTAAAATTGATTTTAAATGTTTCTAAAAATAGTTGCATTTACACTTTTTAAAAAACACAAAGGAATAGATATTTAATAAATACCCAAATATATTCTGATTGCTGTGTTGGAGGCTGAGTATACTAAGATGAATACAAAGTCTTACATGCCATTATCCTCTATAACCTTGAGAAAATTATGCTATGAGACAAGAAGAAAAAAATGATTCAGAGATCTCCTGTCCTAATAAATGAGGAAAGGACATTTTAGGCAGCATGATAGTATCTAAAGCTCTGCTTTAGAAAGACACTCCAGCAGCAGTAGGTAGGAGAAAGGGATTAAAGGGTTTGGAGGCTGAGCTAACATCAGTGGTTCAGATTAACTTTAGTGACAAAACCCATTACTACAACTGGGCAGAATTCAGTAACCTAATGTATTTACTTACTGTTTCAACCTTGATTTTTGACTAATATTCAAATCATCTGTCAATCTGTTAGTCTGCCTCCAGGCTCTCTCCTTCCACAAAACCAGAGGGCTTTCTAAATTGTAAATCTGACCATATCATTACCTATTTGACCAGCTTTACCAGGTCTTAAGCATTTTACCAGCTGAAGTAATGCATAAGCCCAGGCAGTAGTATCCGGGGTAACAAGAATATGGCACGTTGCCTGAGGAATGTCAGTGTGGCTTGCATTCTGAAATCTTTCGCTGAATGCCTGCTTGGCTACATGTGCACTAAAGCTAAGGCACCTAGCTTCTATCATTAAGTAACCTTAGACCAAGCTTTCTAAGTATCACATAAATCTTAAAAGCCATGAAAAAATAATAAGAGGATTGCTAAGTTTGACTAATAATTTTTAAAGTTCCTTATGGGGGGAACCAATAAACATAGTCTGAAAATCATGACAGAATGGGGAAAGAGGGATTTGCAATTCCAGAACAACCCTAACACTAGATTTCTTAAATTACAAAGAGAACTTTTAAATTAATAAGGAAAAGACAAATGACTCAAAAGAAAAATGGGCAAAAGTTACAGGTAGTTGGTTCATAGAAAAAGCATGTACACCTATGAAAGATACCAGTTCTCATTCATAAATTTTAAAAAGTATGTATTAAACAGTTTTAGGATATGATCTTTATCATATGGCAAAGATTTTTAAATTTTGTGATAAAGGTAGCCAAGCTGCAGGGAAATTCTCTTATACTGTTCTATATAAACTTTCTGAGGCACAGTTGATAATATATGTCAAAACTTAAAATCATATTCTTTGACTCAGCAGTTTCTCTTTAAAGAATCTACCCCATAGAAATATTTACTCAAAAGTCTGGAAATAGTCATTGCAAAATGTTCTTTGCAGCAATGTTCATAATGGGAAAATTTTAACAATTTAAATAAGGTACATTATGGCATACGTGTATTGTGCAACTATATGTTTACTAAAAAACAAGTTGTATTAGTGTATATTTTTAATATAATATGACTATGTTTTGCTTTTTAAAAAATGAAAGGATATACATATGTTTTAGAAGATTTTTTATCCATTTCTGAATGCAGTCTGACAGATGTTCTGAACATTTTAATTCAAAATGTTTTGATGTTCTTTTAAATCTAGAGAACAACCAAATATCTAACAATTATTTTTCAGAAAAGATTTTACCAGTTTATATCCTACTGCCTTTATATGAGAGAAACTCTCAAAGCACTCTTATTAGTAATGAGAAAAAGTATTTTAAATCTGCTAATTTGATTAAGAGGGAAATTACGTCTTGTTTTAATTTTTATTTCTTTAAAAATATTTTTATATATTTTGAACATTTATATTTATTTCTCTCTTAAAGATATTAATCTTTTGTCTTATTTGTAGCAATTTTTTTTTTTTTTTAATTTAGTAGAGTTGTTTGTTTACAGCTAATTAGTCAAGTCTTTTCTCCTTTGTGATTTCTTTTTTCTTAGGAGCCTATAGTTTCATGAGGCAGGTGTTTCTGGGAAGGCTATATACAAGAGGGAAGGGGGAAAGTGAGGTTGTTCAGGCCCAAGGCAGTGTATCCAGCTACTGGTTTTCAGCCCCAAGGTCAGGATGTTCACAATGGCTCACAGTGACCTGTCCTACTTCTTGGTACAGCTTTGAGCTGCCTCTACTTTGAGTATGAAACAGGAAGAGTAATTCCGTCCTCCATTATACTGCTAAGCCAACTGCATTATGGGAATTGACTTGATGCTGACTGCCAGCAGAGGCAGGTGGGACCTGGCAGGACTGCTTCATATCCTCTCTTAAAATCACTGTTTGGTCTCCTTAAAGGACTCTGCCTAAAGGGGCTGTGTTCCAAGGCTTGTTTGCTTGCCTTTTGCAGTGACAGTGCTGTTTGGTCCATAATGTAAATATCGTGGCTCTGAAATCCCCCAGCTGTCCATGCTTTGTTATTTCTTCAAAGGGAACTGACTTGCTTTCCACGAGGAAGCCAGGGAACATTTGTTACGCACACTGGTTTGGTGCATTAAAAGGGAAGAGAAAGAGCTAAGAGTAAATGTTGTTTCATGCTTTGTATTCATATGGAAATTTTTAATATCCATCAAAGGATCAGAAGAAAAATCACATTGAAATTCAATACAAGAGCTTCCAGCTTACACAGAATTTTTCAAAGATGTTTGACTTGATCCTTTAAAATGACAAAAACCATGAACTGTGTAGCTCCAGGGTTCATAATTTTGCTTATCCTCCTCAGCCTCTTGCCTTTCCTACTTACACTCCATCTGTGTGGTCCTGTGTCAGCCTGCAGAGCTTCTTTGAATGGGGCCTGGGGAATGGGGTGGGAAGAATGCAGCAGGGATCAGGTTTATAGGGCTGTTTTTGTAGTCTTGTAACTGGTCTCCCTGACTTCATCTACTTATTCCAGACTGCTGCCTTCTTCGTTTTGCTCATCCTAGGCCTATTTGCTCTGCTACCAGAATTATCTTACCAAGAAATAAAACTGATTGTCTCTTTCCTGTTTAAAGCTACCACTGGCTTCTCAGTTCAGACTTTGCAGACTACCACAGAAGGCTTCCATGGTCTGGCTGCCTTACCTGCCTAATCAGCCTTGTCTCCTCTACCTTTCTCCTTAAATCTATAATCAGACAACTTGTCCACTGGATTATGAATTTTCACAGTCAGAAACAGTATATTTCCAAGGCCTAGCACAGTAACTGGCATATTAATAGATGCTTGTTAAATGCTAAATAAATTAATTAGTGATTTAAAATTCTACCAAGGTCACAGGGTGAGAGAGAATTAACTAAAAATTATGTGCTAGTCCCTCACCCCTCTGCTTTCATTTCCTTTGCTCAGTATAAATCAAAAGCATACTCACTGTACTAAGAATCAGGTCCCTTTTCCATTACATATTCCAGGTCATTTAGACCCCAGATCCTTAGTACCCACCAGGAAGCATTGTTTCCTGAGACCAAAAAAGGTCAAGTGAATGAAGACTAAAAAAGCTCCAAAGCTCTCGACTAACGTTACTTATTGCTTATATCTGAGTGATAAGAAAAGAGTCCGGAATATTTTTTTGCCTCTGGAAATTCTTTTACACATTGATCTTTGATCTTTTCTTTAAGTTCTGTCCGAAACTAATTTGATTACATAAAAGTAAATTGAAGTTAACTTTGTTGTGGAAATTTTTTAATAGCCATTGGTGAATAAGTACAGCTGTGGTAACATGAGTAAGCTAGTTCACTCTTAATTAGGTGGGAGGACAAAATCTACATGGGCAGTATTAGTCACTAGAATGGATTTTAAATATGCAGAATCTGATTGGAACCAGGAGAGTAGTACCATAAAAACTAAGAAAAAATGAGAAATGAGAAACTTAAGAATGGCCTCAAATTGTAAAATTTGATAATTTGTGTAAAGAAAAAGAGAATCACCCATAGTTCCTCTACTATGAGAGAAGAGAGAGTAGAAATCATGTACAGTCTTTGAATAATATTATGTTAGTGTTGGAAAAAATTTCATCACCATAACAGATTAAAGGAGAAAAAATATGATGAGCTCCATAGATGGAAAAAATTTTTTAATGAAACTAAATACCCATTCATTGATGAAGGCTCTTAACAAGTTAGGAATAAAAGAAAACTTCCTTAAGCCAATAAAGAGTATCTACACAAAAGCCTATAACACATGCCGAATGTTGACTATAAAGCCTAAAGCCCAATATCTATACATAGAAGACAATAAATGGTAGCTTTGATGATGAAAAAAAAAACTACAGTCATCAGTCTAAATGATAAAATATTAGAATTCTTTTTAAAATCAAAGACAAATAAAGATGACTATTATCAGTGCTTTTATTCAGCATTATATTAGAGATCCTAGCCAATATGGTAAGACAGTGAAAAATAAAAGATATAGTGGTTAGAAAGGAAGAAAGAAAATTGTTGTTTTCATAGTTGGTAAGATTGTCAGAATTTACAGATAAATTATTAGAATTAATAAGATTTTTTAGCAAGGCAATTAACTAAGTTTAAAACAACTTGAATGTCTATGAACCAAAAGCAAGAAAAAAATTGTTTAAAAGATATCACTTATAATACCACCAAAAATATAAGATACCTGGGATTACTCTAACAAGATATGCAAGGCTTTTATGGAGAAAATTGTTTTATGTTTTTTAAACTTTTTTTCTAAAGATCAGAACATTCTACTTTGTCATGGGTTATTGCCAATTAAGAGTAAAGGCACCATGTTAAAATACACACACACACACTCATTCCCCACACACATGCTCACTCACATGCACATCATGTAGACGGGACTTTGCGGGAGATTATTTGCTATATAGATCAGGGGACAAGAATCCTGGACTCAGTAGACTACTCTCCTACCTCCAGCCTGAAGCTAATAGAAAATTTAGATCTGCTGCTTCTCCAGAACTGCCAAGTCTGTGCCACTTTTGATCTCTCTTGATCCCAAGGTGGCACGAGAGGAAGGAATTTAGCTTTTCCTTGTATGCACAGGCTTGCCTCTAGGATCCAGACAGTCATATTTCTCATATTTGACCACTCTTTCTTCCTAGGTCAATTACTTCCATTCGAAGTGAACTGATTCCATACCTAGTAAGAAAACAATTCTCTTTGGCTTCCTCACAACAAGGACAAGAAGAAAAAGAAGAGGATCTAAAGAAAAAAGAGCTGAAGTCCTTAGGTCAGTGCTTGGGTCGATACTGTAAGGTCAGGGTCACAACACCTTTGGAAAGGGTGGCAGGGCAACTTAGCTCAAGAAACCTATCCCAAGGCAGCAGATTCTTATCTAGTCAACAGGCAAAACAGGCTAGCCGACACCACTCCCTGAGTTCCAGGTAAGCTTGTTCAAGCACACCTTGTCACTGTGCTCTTTAGGGACAGGCTAGTCATGCCTCTGGTTCACAGCTCTGGTGTGCCTCTGTTTCTCACTAGCCCATTTTAACTTTAAACTCAGCCTCTTCTGTCAAGGGAGGAAAGGTGAAGGAGTGTACAATTACAGTCCAACCAGAGGCTAACCAGACTATCTCCTTTCCAGGATATAGGGACTATGTTTATTTTGTTTGCTCTCATATGCCTGCCTAGAAAAAAATATATTTATCAAATGAATTATTAGCCCTGTCACCTGAGGCAGATTACTCAGTCTTTTTTTTTTTTTCCAAAACAGTACATTTTATTTGACATTAGACAACACACTCCCCAGTCTGTCTCAGTCATGATATATAGATTACTTTAGATTGCTTTTTGCTGTACTCAGTCTTCTGAGCCCCAGTTTTCTTATCATAAAATATAAGATCTCAAATGATTATTTTAAGAGTTGAAAACTGGGGCCCAGTTACTCTGGCTTCCAGTCCTTTGTTATTTCTGTCATAGCACAACTATCAAGTATGGTGATAGAGGTTAGCCTCACGACACAGCTGATTTCTGATGCCTAGACACCTGCTGGTGTTGTTTCATGATTTACAAGAGTCATCCATTTTATTTTCCCTAATAGTACTTGATTATTGGTCAAACTTGCTCGTAGACCTTTTTAGCCATCTTTGTATCATACAGTATTTCAAACGTACAAGAAAGCACATTGCCTCTTTTAATTTGACCTAATCTTTCAGGTTTTAGTGGAATTTCTTTAGAGTCTGTGCTGCCTGGGTGAGGTCCAGGGGTGAGAGCTGTGAGCTGTACCCTCTTTCAAAATGTAGCTGAATCTTTATCCCCTCTCATTCATTTGCTTGGTTTGGGTATTTGTTTTAAAGATATTTACAGTTTTATAAAAGAAGGCAATACGCTGACCTTTGCTTCCTGTGACACCTGCTGGAATGCCTGTCAAGGAGACAGGAGGGACACCAGATCACAGATGCGCTGCTATGTCCACATCATGAAAGAGGGGCTCTGCTGTCGAGTAAGCACCCTGGGACTCTACATAGAAGCAAACAGACAGGTGAGAGGATGAGTTTAGAAGAGAAATCATAGGAGCTCCTACCCCATAAACAAACTGGGTCTTTTGTCTTATTTCTTCATTAGGTACACAGTGACTTTTTCAGAGTCCCTGTCATTCTCAAGGTTGATCAAGACCTGGCATGTCAGGGAAGACCATTGGGGTACCCAGGTATAGCAAAAGTGGAAGCAGAGGGCCTGGTCCATACAGGCAGAGCCTCTGTGACACCAAGGAAAGGGTAAGATCTCTAGGAAGACTGATTTGTGGCCTCCAGGTTCAGTAGCTTCCTCCTATTCTGTTCAACATGACAATAGCTTCAGTACTTGATAAACAAGCAGATAAATACTATGTAATCATTACTGTGGTGAGGTAAACATAAGCACACAGAGGAAGTTTTCCTAAGTAGATGAAGGAACAGAGTATAGAGTAGCTAGATTTCATAGCCTTAATGAAGGAATGTCTATGAGAGAGAAGGTGTCTGGAAACAACATTAGAGAGTAAAGGAGTCTTGTTAACCCCTTCTTTTAATCCTGAGGTTCATGAGATATGGAGAATGAGGAGCTTCTGTTGAAGGGGAAACTGTGCCCTGAAAGACAAGTTAGGTTTTAGTTTAGTTAAGGCATGGAGGGGGGAAATAAAGAGGCTGAAGGTGTAGGGGAGCTCTTTGTTGTGTAGCAGGCACAAGAGGAAGGTTTTAGGAGGATGAGATGATGAGACCATGAAAAGGAAATGCAGAGCAGTAAAGGGTTGAAACAAGAATAGGAAAAAATAAATGATTGAAGGAACTATATTGGGTGGCATTTGGGGACAACAGGGTAAAATGATGAAAAAGTTAGCTGTTGATATAGTACTTTGTAGAACCCTGTGAAAACTGTCAGTGCCAGTATAAGCTGGGGATGGGGGTGGAAAATTCAGGTAGTGATAAAAAGTATTGTTGAAAATTGGGATTGAGATTGAATCCCTGAGGAAAACCTGGCCCAGGAAGCTTCAGGACCCACACCATATGGTGGATGTAGCCCCAGCCCCAGACCTCAAACTGGCCTCAACATGGAATCCAAGCCAAAGTGTTTCTGAGAAATCACAAATCTCATGTTTACCCAGGGCAATCCTGAGTAAAGTTAGCCCCCATTTAGGGTCAGAGTTTTTGGAAAGCTTCCTTAATTTGATTTTAATTCTCTTTCTGCAGTTCTGTGACTAGAGTCCATCAGGGTGATCAGAAAGCAAGTCTGTGGACAGCCTGAGACTAGAGAAGGATCCTCCAGAGTGCCAGCAGGCGCCATGCAGTAGACTGGCCTGAACAGCCTTGGTTGAAGTGTAATAGAGGAGATCTCAGATATTGGGACTGAGGGATTAGCATTCATATTGCCAGGCTTTCCTCAGCCAGCATGGCTACCCCATGCAGTGCTCTGGCCAGTGTCCTGCCCGTGCTGGAGAATCACAGATAGGCACACTATCTGTGCCTTCCTAACAGGTCCAGAGCCAAAACTCTTCATACTCATAACCTTTTCAGTTTTTTCATACTGGAGAGAGAATGGTAGGAACTTTACCTTTAACATTTTATTTTGGCTCATGAAAAATAGGGATGCCTTCTCAGGGGCTGTCCTATTATGGAATTGTCTAACATTGCTCCCACCCTCACCTCATGCATGGCCACAGTGGTCCAGAAGGAGAGCAGGAACCTAGAATGACTATGGCCAGGACTCAGGATGCTCCTTAACTTCATTAGGCCTCTTCTCCCAAGTGCTACCTGGGTATCTCAAAGGTTTGTCTCATCACCTCCCAGCTGAGGGACATGGTATTACTTTCAAGGAGGATACTCTTGGTAGGACACAAGATAAGACCATTTAGAAGCTGCTGCATAAACTATCCTTGCCCCTAGGGGAATGCAGCAGCCTCTTGCTCTGTCTCATGCAGACAAGAAGCTTCAGGCTGAAAACTTCCCACATCTCTAATTGGGCAGTGGGTTCTAACTAAGGTGCTTTCTGGTGTTTTCTGGTTTTACTTTAGTGACAAAACCTTTTTCTTTAAGGTGCCTAAATTGCTACCTCTTCTCTGTCCAGAAGAATCACTGGTCCATGTATCAGCCCAGATTGTCAGCAAACACTTGGTAAGTGCTAGCTTGGGCAGGGCAGGTATGGGACAATATGTGAGTGCATTGAGATTTGCCCTTATATGAAGCTGGATTGGGCTCTCAAACCCTGAACCTCATTAGCTCCAAGGAAATCTCAGCTGGGTTCTGGTTATTAAATCTCACCCTCTAGCCCATGTGTTCTAGAAGACTACCTGGGCAGGTACTGATCCCAGCTACACAAATGCTGTAAGTAAGGTCCATTATAGTCTCGGGACTCAGACACAGGAGCTTTCCATCTGTCCCTTTTCTTAACCTTGATTTGAGGACTCTCTTCAAGAAAGCACATCTGTATACAAAGGTGCATGAGTGTGTAGTTTTGAGTTGGTCTCAGAGGTATTATGTGACCTTGTGGCCCTGAGAAATACTAATGATGGTCCCTCTTGCTGAATTGTGTCTGGGGAAAGTCCCATCAGACCCTAGCTCAAGGGATCTGGGACATTGGTTTACAATTGGTTGAGATGAATGGACAAGGTTTTATATTTGCCTTTTGCAGGTTGGAGTTGACTGCCTCATTGGGCAAGATACACAGATTGGAGAAAAGTCATCCATTAAGCACTCAGTCATTGGTTCATCCTGTACCATAAGAGATAGAGTGACGATCACCAGTTGTCTTCTCATGAACTCAGTCACCGTGGAGGAAGGGTATGTTTCCTCTTGTGCCCACTTGGGGCAAGCCCCCTGGTACCTCCTGGGAGGCCTCGGAGGTTATTACAGCCTAGGAAAGGGCTCAGCTTGGGGAGGGGAAGAAAGGAGAAAGAATGAAGAGAGGAATAGTGCCTAGGCCCTTTGAGGTCATGGTTTTGGATTTATAATGAAATGGTCTCTGAAAGCATTTCCATTGGCCTTCTCACACTTGTGACAATTATGGTCCAGGAAGAAAGTGCCTTCTCTTGCTTGGTATCCCACTGGCATTGTACCAATATCGTTCCCTGATGTCAGTTTCTAGAGCAGCCCTGAAGAAGGCAAAGGCCTAGGAAAAGTGGATATATAAGCCATACACTTTTTGAGAAAGAGCTTCTCTGTTGCAAGTTATAGAGACTTTCCCTATTTTGAGATCCCATGGTATCCTAAAATCTTGGTTTATGAACAGCCTGAACTTGGAGTAAGAAAACATGAATGAGTTTAATAGGATTCTTCCTCTGTACGGACCTCAGGTTTTTCCTTGTATAAAAAGCAAGCATAGGTGATAGAAGAGAGGAAGCATATTGCCAAATCAGTGGTTTTCAGTTTTTTTAGGAAGGCTTTCAAACTTTTCTTAAGATAAATTTTATGCAGAAACTCAATATTCAAAACTGATAAAAGCACAGAGGTTGGGAATACAGTGAAGGAGTGGCACTTGTCCTTCCTATAGGATTTAAAGCATATCTATAAAACAAGTTTTGAAAATCACTAGACTGAATCAACCTGTCTGACATCTATTGATTTCTCTATCCAGAAACTGATAGAAGAGAAGTGTATGGGCAGACTGCAAGACTGGTGAAAGCTAAACCACCTCTCACAGCTGCCAGTGAGGGGGTAAGAGAAGCAATTTTGGGAGAGGAGCTACATAGGGATAGAGGTTTAGGTTAATCTGCTCTTTAGGAAGAGTGACTGATGTGAGATAATAGACAGGATTGAGGGAAGAAGTACCATTATAAAAAAAAACAGGAAAGTTGGAGACCATGGGGATATAGGCCACTAAGAACTGTCCTCCCCCAAGCCCATTACCTGGTTTGGCTTCCAGAACCCTGATAACCAGGCCTAAGGCCTTTAGTCAAGAGTTTGGAAGAATGTTAGCTGGCGAATCTGACAGCCTAAGAAGAAGACCCTAAATTTACTTACATCAGAGATTTCTGTCAGCCCAGTCATATCATCCTATAGTGAAAATTGTGGATGACAAATCCCACTCATGTGCTTAGAGCTTCCAATTGGCTTTTTAGAATCCTCTCCTAAATATGAAGAGATAATCAAAGATTACTAGAAATCTAAAGAAATCCTCTATCATGAAAGACATAGACCAAATCAAACAAATAGGAAAAAACAACTTAGAAGACACAGAGACTCAGCAGGGAGAGAAAAATACTTTCAAAGAACCTATCATTTCAAAGAACAGAAAAAGACTACCTAAATTAAAAACAATAACAAAAAGGGAAACTTCAGGAAGACAAAAAGGTAAAAAGATGGAATACAGGAAAGATGTCCAACATCTGAATAAGAGTTTTGTAAAATGAGAGTTGAAGAGTTAGAGGAGGAGATTATTTAAGAAATAATATAAGAAAATATATCAGAACTGAAAAATATTAGTTTACAGAATGAAAAGACCTACTACGTGCTCATCACAATGGGTAAAAATACACCCATACCATTTTGAAATTTCAGAACACTAAAGACAAAGAATGCTACAAACTAACAAAGAGAAAATAATAGGTCATATACAACTAATCGGGAACCAGAATGGCTTTGGGCTTATCAGCAACAATGGAAACTAAAAGTAATAAAATAATGCCTTAAATTCTGAAGAAAAATTTATTTCAACCTAGAAATTTGTACCCAAGCAAAGTGTGACAATAGAACAAAGACATTTTCAGTCTCAAAAACTTTCTGAAAGATGTATTCCACCAAAATGAAGAATAAACAAAAAAGAGATAAGAAACAAGAGATCCAACTTAGAAAAGATTAAGAAAAAAAAAAAAAACACAGGATGATAGTGAAGGCAGATCCAAGGATGACAGCTATGCATGAAGCATAAAGGGAGCAGTTAACCCGGAATGGAATCCAGGAAATACTTATTTAGGAAGATGAAACTGATAAGATAACAGATAAATATAAACGTCTTGAAAGATGTAGATGACTAGCTAAACGTTAGGGTTGAACTAATAATAGAACACAACAAAAACAAAACACTTATTAACTCTGTTTAAAAAGTTGTACAAGAAAAGAAAATGTACTTTGCTCTGTGGCTAAATTGAGGAAATAGAATTTGTGTAGTCATAATAAACATGGACTGTAGACCAAAATTATAACTGTATTAAAAGGATGAGGGAGGAATAGGAAAGAAAACAGGGAGCGGGGGTAGAAAGGAGAGGCCTATGTAGGGCATGAAAGCTTGAAATACCCATAGGACATCCAGGTGTGTGACGATATCTAGAAGCCAGCTTGATTAGAGATTAGGAGAAGGTCAAATCCAGAGACCTATTCCTGAATCATTGTGGTCTTTTCTAACTTATGTTCCTGTCTCCATTTTTCTGTCCCTTCCAATTCCACCCTTCTGCCGTCTACTCCCTATGAATTAGAGCATGAGCTTTAGAGTCAGACTGCCAGAATAAATCCTGGGTCTGTCACTTACTAGTCATTTAGGGAATTGGCTTTATCTTTTTGTGCCTGATTTTCTCACTATAAAACAGGGTAAAAATTGAGCTACATCACAGGTATATTGGGAGTACCAAATGATTTAATAGACCTAAAGCACTTAGAACAGTGCTTGGCACATAGAATGTTAGCTGTTATTTTATCATCACCATTACTTTATCTCATTTCACAGAGGTAGCATGATGCTAGTACCAGCATTATCTCCCTAAAGTATATATCTGATCATATCTCTGTTCTATTAAAAACTTTTGAAGATTCCCCATTATTTTTAGAATAGTGTTTGAACTTCAAGTGTTCTCAAGATCTAGTCCTGGAATGTTAGAGTGAGATGGGGCCTTAGAAGTCATCCAACGCAACTCCTCAGGCGTTTTTACAGATGAATTAATTGTGGCACTCCAGACTTTTTTTCTCTTTGCACCTCTGCTACTCCATGTCCCATTCTAGATTCCTATGTGAAATTGACAGACCTCGCCATTCTCTTGAAAACCAAAACAACACTTGCCTTGATCTATTTGATCACCTAGTTACAGAGAGGCTCATGAGACATTTAACTTCACTCTCTGTCTCATCTAGCCTAAGACCTTCCAGGGAAGACAGTGCCATAGCTTTCCCGTTTGCTCTAATTAGCAAACTCTCCCTCCATCCCTTCCTGTAGGTGGGCAGACAAAGAAGCAGCTTTCTAGCGCCTCTTTAAAGACCAGTGTTAGTGTCCTGAATTGACATGAGAAGACTAGGTGAGGAAACCAAGGCTCTGTAAGAAACTCCAACTTGCTTATATGATAGAAGAAAGTCATAGAAAAGGCCTAATATTATACCCAAGACTCAGTTGCTGTTTTGGAGGAGATATAATCTTGGATGGCCTAATAAGGTTTCTAGCTGGGGAAATAATAAAGGTTTAGATGGTGCTGCTGTTTTTCCAACTAAAAAGTCGAGGTAAAGCTGTAGCCACATGGGGCTAATGACTAGGAAGACCATTAGGGATTACCCAACTCTGCAATTTAGCTCCTGGTGATAAGATCCGATGTCCTGAATCCCATATGAACTCTCCCACTTTTTTCAGGTAATTTAGTTTTAATTACTATATGGTAAATTTGAGAAAGGTAATTAGATTTTAGTCATGTGAGGCTTGATTATTTTGCTGCTTTTACATCTGGGCTGAATGGTAGACTCAGGGGCATGAATTTATCCAGAGGCAGTTTCTCATACTCTTGGCTTGCTTGTCTCTGCGAGAGGTGGTGAGCAGCTAAGGCTTTCTGGACAGTGGTTTTGACACCTGCGCAAGGTCCTCCAGGCTTAAGGGATGCTTAATGCAACCACTTTGGGGAGGGTATAGGCAAGACATGCAGAGAAGGCTCCTGCCTATCTTTCCAATTGTCTCGCACTTTCAACATATATGACAGCTAATGCTCAGCAACCCAAAGTCTAGTAAAAACCTCATTGTTGAGACTTCAGTGTCAGTCTCATGTTCTGCACCTTTGTCCCTCTGGTCCAAACTGCAGGCTCAGGTCTAACACCTTCACATGCAGGCAGCTGGGAAACCAGGTTTTCCCATTGATTTTCCATGCTTTCTGTAGGCAGCACGTGCAGTTCTCGAAGCCAAATAAGAGAATACCACTTCTCATTATTACCTTGATCATCCTCTTCACCTACACTAAACTGACTGCCCTCACCACTAGGTCCCTTACTTTTTCACTGTCCTTTATTTCTGACATTCACTCTGCTTGAATTGCCTCTCCCTAGAGATCTTTACCTGTAGAAATTCTGCCTGCCCACCTTTCTAGTTCAGTACCTAGTACAGCTCCTACATGCAACCTTCTGGAATTGTGCTAGCCAGAAATTATTTCCCCTGCTCTTTGTTCCCTGTGTGTCTGTCACACTTGACTCATTCATGCTCATGTGACATTTACTGCATTCTTTCTTTTTTCCTCAACTAGACTATAAATTCCTTGAATACAGAAATAGTTTTTATATGTATTTGTGTTCCTTATCTCCTAACACTTTTTATATGCTAGATCCCTTATCAGTATTTACTGAATGAAAAAACAGATTCCTGATTTAAACACCCCTACTGTAATTGGCTGAGTATCAAGAGACCCCTGTCTACTTCTAGAAAAAAATCATGGAGTGAATTCTTCACTCCTTGAAACTCACCAAAATGAAAACAAACAAAACCAGAAAAGGAAGCTCCATCTATAATAAAACTAGATAACTGCCATTTACTCATACACAAACTAAAGAATAGCTGCCAGACAGTGAAATTCAGATCATATCCAAAGAGAACACCAAGATTCAACCAGTATAAGGAATAGGGGCATGGATGAACCAAAGCAGAAGTGGCAAATACCCCTTTTGCAAAATCTCAAGGCACAAAGAACTTAAATGTGCACACATTTAGAAGGGAGAAAATCAGGCTGGCCTCAGATGTTTCTATGGTAACATCGAAGGTCAATAAAACATTTAGAAATTTTGGAGGGAAAACGAATGTGACTTAAGAATCCTATGGCTAGTCAACTTGTGATCGAAATATAAAATCATCAAAAATACTTTAGAGCTCAGGAGATATGTCACCTATGAACCCTCTGAAAAACTCTAGGCAAAGTCACCACTTCATGATATAGCCAAGTAAGAAATTAAACAAAATATTGACAAATGGATAGGTAAAGTATAAAAAATGAACTCCCTTGCAGGTTGGCTCCATAGTATAGTGGTTAGCACATCTGTTTTACATGCAGAAGATCCTGGGTTCACGCCCCAGGTGGAGCCACAGACCATACCCCGGGTGCACCAGGCCCCATTGGCAGGCTGCGAGAGTGTGGAAGGAGACATCTGCCTCCAGAGATCCAGTTCTTAAGGGGAAATAGCAACATCCATAGGTCAGGGGTGGAAGTGGGGGGAGGGAATTAAAGAGGGGGAAATAAAAAGAATTTACCAAAAAAAAAAAAATGAACTCCCTTAAATGTAAAATTAATCTGTGATAGAGTTGCAAAAGAACATAATTGTTAAAAAAAATTCTGTACGTGTGTTAAAAGAGTTCAGTTTACACTCTTGAAAACACAAAATTATGAAACTTTGGGAAGATTCCCCAGACTTAAGGAGCTCCCTAGGACTTTTGGTTTGTTCTTTTTGTACTATTCGAATTAAACCTATCTTCTTAGCTGGAGAAAACTACAGCTTCGCTCTTTTAGGTAACAACCTTTACTTCAATTCCCCCAAACCCTTCTTTCTCTTCTTCTGCTTAGGGAATATAAAATTTTAGAATTCTTAGGAGGGAGACATTTCTCATCACTAAACCTTTATATAGTGAAGGGAGGCACAGCGAACTAAAAAGAGGACATCTTCAATATGCTCATTAGATCCAGTACATTAGAGAGCCCAAGAGCAAGAGTGACCAGAGACCGGAAGAAGGTGAGAGAGTTCTTCAGCTGTTAAATCTCATTACATGAGTTAACATGGATAAATCACACAGATATGATGTTGAAAGGGGGGAAAGCAAGTTGCAGAAAGATCGTAGTGAAATGGTAGCATTTATATAAAATTTTAAAACATGCAAAACAATAACTAATATTGTCTACTAATATATGTAGTAATAAATGCTTAAGTACAGTAAACACCAGAGTCAAATAGCAGTTACCTCTTGTGGAAGAGGGGAAATGTGATCAAAGAAAAAGACACAGCAGGTTAAGTTGTTTGTTTCTTGAGTTTTTTGATGGTACACAGGTATTCTTTATATTCTCTAGACTCTTCTGTGTCTGAAATATTTCATTAAAAATAATGCATGTTTCTTCATCTAGAGTGACACCTGGACAAGGAACCCCTGGGCTAAGGTTAGAAGGCTCTGGCATCTGGGGAGATACAGATGTCTCAGCCATAGTCTTTGGGCTGAAGTAGTGACTTTGCCTAAAGCAGACCTTTAGTCACATGCCTAGAAAAGCTACATGTATCTCCAGGTCCATTCACTTTTCTCCCCCAAGGTTCGAGTAAGTTTAGAAAGCCTGCCAACTAATCCCTGGAGAAGACCCTACACGTCCTTGGAGTTACTGGGAAATTTTCATGGCTCTTTGCCCAACAGTGCCCAGTCAACAGATGATGCAGAGTCCATGACACAGTGGAAAGTCAGCACTGTGTATAGGCTTGGGCACATTGCTTAACCACTATGAGCCTGAATTTTCTCTAAAAATTAGAATAAATAATATCATCCCTACAGGTTTGCTAAAAGGATTAAGTTACATAATGAATGTAAAATGTTTTATGTAATGACTGAGCTATATTTGAGACATTAGATTTATGTGACTTCCCTTTTTTCCTGGAATAAACTGAAGAAGGTCCTAACTAAAGCCAGAAGAGGAACAAGAATTTGGAGGCTTTTTATTGCCTCTCAGGTCAGGGCTTCTTACTATAAATGTATGTGATTTCTCCTGCCCTCCTCTCTACTGAAGCATTAAGGTTTCCAGAGTAATTTCCCCAGGCCTGCAACTTAGTTTAAAATTTCACCCCACCAAGGAAAAATGAGGACCAAAACCCCATTAATCTTAGCCATGTCTGAGCAGCTTCTTAGAGAACATAGCCAGGCATTAACACTGCAGAGTCCTTAGTACCAAGCTGAGAGTTAAATGCAAAACCCATAGTTCTGGCACTGAGATCAGTTCTTTCCTTGAGTCACATAGGAAGTCACCTCCCATCCCACTTTAAGCACTAGGCAGAAAAGGCAAAGTTATTATTGTAGATTGGCAACCTGGAGCTAGATTGTTTAATTTAGTAGTATCTGTCTTTCCCCTCTAGAACAAGCAAACACACACACTTCTAATAAAATCTTAGAGTTTCTTTCTGGACAAGAGGAAAGCTATATTGACGTGAAATTTTTCCAAAGTATCTCAGCTTGCTAATAGAGGTGACTCATGGCTGCGGCAGTGATAATGGAGAACAATTAAAGAAACAAGTGGTAGAAAAGACCTTCACACTCACTAAGAAGCATTTTGTCAGGTGTTCATCTCAAAGCCTTCCACAGGTCCACTGAGCCTCCAGAGAGCCCCAGCTTCCCATCAATCAACCTACTTTTTTCCTATCTCATCTTCAAACTCTACTGTGGTGGTTTATATATCCCAGAGGGCGTTGCATACAAACTAGATGAGACAAGTAATATGGGAGTTTCTGAAGGTGTCAGTTAGATCTGCTAAACATGAGGAGAACTCAGGTTATCCATAGCTGTGGAAATCTGACCACAGTCCTTCCAGCCTCTTCCCTCCATTTATATCCCAGATTCCAAAATAGCCATTTAGTAGTCTCTAATGAGAGTTTCTTTGGCTCTTTTTTGTCTACTGACTATGGTTACCCCTTCCAAGCTCCAGAGCATGCATTCTTAGGCTCTTCAAACTACTGAGCAGGAAGCATCTTCCTACTCCCATCTTGGAAAAAAAAATTAAACTTTTCAGTGACAGACTAGTAGCCAACTGCTGCTCCTGCTCTGTTCCTGGAGCCTTTGTATCTGAGGCTTTCTGTACTTCTTTACTATTCTTTTTGGGGAAATTTTCCCCAAGGAGCAGGAGCCACTCTAAATCCTGACTAGACTGCTTTGCCTAATGCAGAGGGCAAGTTAGAAAGATCTGGAAGGTCACTTAATGCCCACCCTCTGTATTCTGAGTTCAAGCCAACAAACTAGTACAGTCCGCCTCTCTCTAGTACACACCACAGAGATGCTGTGGCCTTGGCCTTTTGCTGCTTTCTGACAGGTTTTAACCTTCTAGAAGAATAAAGATAAAGAAGACTCTGGAATGTCATAAAGTGCTAGGTTTTTTTATTTTCTTATTTACTAAAGTTTTGGCATTTGAGAGAATCTTTAACAGCTTGTACACTGAAAGTTTCAGTCCTTGGAATGTCCTCTCCACTCCCCATGCCTCCTAGGTTGCTTGAGGATTTTTTATTAGTTGGTGTTTTGTTTTGTTTTGTTAAATGGATGCTCATACCCTTCCTACTTACCTCTTTTTCCCTATCAGCCCCTGACTCTTTAGAGTACTGAAAATTCCCTTGTTAGGACAGAGCCCTCTTAGCTCAGAAAAGCAACTTGGCACTTGGCA
Source organism: Cynopterus sphinx (assembly GCA_030015415.1). Classification (NCBI taxonomy): domain Eukaryota; kingdom Metazoa; phylum Chordata; class Mammalia; order Chiroptera; family Pteropodidae; genus Cynopterus; species Cynopterus sphinx. The sequence goes on from CM057387.1 coordinate 101,469,523, forward strand.
GTTCTAAGCTTCCTCCAGTCTTCTCTTCACTTAATTTTTTGTATGGCATTCTGGTTAAATGTGTAGATTCTGCAGTTGGGCAGACCGAGATTTTAATCTGCTGCCTGACAGTTACGTGGTTTGGGGTAAATGGTTTATCTTCTCTAAATCTGTTACCTTATCTGCAAAATGTGGCTATTTTTACTGCATCATAGGTAAAAATGATACTCTCACACCATCTAGGAAGCTTTTTTTCCTAATTAAATACACAAGGCCCCTTATCCCAGACCTACCAAAAGGATTGTTGGGGACCAGGATATTGAGGGTGTTTTTGGTTGTTTTTTTTTTTTACACTGCCCAAGTAATTTTTTTTTTTTTATGAAATACCTAGCTTTGTAAGTCACTCCTATAATGTACGTAGAATATTTAGCACAGTACCTGGCATAGAGTAAGTATGCCATAAATCTAGTGAAGATTGTCAGATGATGTTTCCTCCCACTGATGAGGTTTCAGGCTTTGGGGGAAGATCACTATGAGCATATCTGAACTAAAGCCAGGTCTGCCCATGCCCCAGGTGAGCCATTCTGTCTTCTAGTGATAACTTCAGACATGTAGCCATTAACTGGACTGACTGGCTGTTCCTAGTCTGTGCAAGAGTCAGAACTCCCAGCCTGTTGTGGTGAGGATGATGGCGAAAGCTGTGGACACTCCCTAACTTATCTACTGTGTTACAGAAGCAACATCCAGGGCAGTGTAATCTGCAACAATGCTGTGATCGAGAAGGGAGCAGACATTAAAGACTGCCTAATTGGAAGTGGCCAGAGGATTGAAGCCAACGGTAAACCAAAACCCAAATTACAATCACAGATATCTGCCTTTTTTTTTTTTTTTCATATCTCACTAGCACAGGTAATGCTCAGTGCTGTTGACGACTAGGAAACAAGCACATGCATATACTGCAGGAGAGAACATAAACTGACAAAGCCATCCTTGCAAGGGGAATGACATTATTGACAGATTTTTAAACTTTGACTTAACAGTTCCATTTTTAGGAATTTCTCTTACAGGTGAGCTCATAGATGTATGCAGCCTTACTATCAAAAAATTTAGAACATACTGGAAAGATCTAATGGCCCTGATTGGCACCAGTACTTTCTTTATTAGGACTCTTGGACATAAGAGAAGAGCCAGTGATCCAACAAAGGCTTGGGAACTAGCTCTGGCCTCCTGAAGTCCTTGAGCACCTCATCTGACCCAATATTTAAGGGAGATAGTCTCATAGATTCCTGGCCTAGAAGGTTAGTGGCTTCTTCAGAACACATTCATTCATAGCCATTCTCGACTGTCTAGAGGTGATGCTGTCGATAATTTGGCTGGATATTCTTAGGCAAAAAGTAGACCAAGCTTAAGATTAACAAGAATGGCTAATTCCTTTTGAGGTTATTCCTAAACCTAAAATTGGGTGGGGCAGGGAAGTTGCTGAAGGAGTAAGTGCCACCAGTTCTGGGATGGTAGAAACCACATCATTTTCCCTCTCCCCAATAAACAAAAGCCTTCTTCACTGTTTTCCTCCTTCCCCTTTTTAAAGTTGCATACTTCCCTTTTGAGCTTTCAAATCAAACAGACCTGGGTTCAGATCTCAACTATGTGACTCACTGGATGTGCACCAGGTTAAATTTTTAATCTCTAGGCTTCAAATTTTCAAAATTAGAAAAACTGAGACAATAATACCTATCTTGAAGGATTGCTATGACAATTAAATATAATTAAATGTTATGTGGAGTACACACAACTTCTGGAGCATACCAAGGGACTCAGAGCTCCACGTATCCCACATGCTGCTGTGCCTCTCCTTGCCTTTGTACATACTCCCTCTCTCTTTCTGCAGTTCCTGTCTTAAAGACTCTGCCTAAGTGTTTTCTCTTCTGTAGAATCTTCCCTGACTCTTCCCATGACTCCCTAGAGCCAAACTGAGCATACCTTCCTCTGCACCCCTGAACTTTGTCAACACCTTTAGCGAATTACCTCACAAGTTATGGCAATTATCTAAGAATCTGCCTTCCCTACTAGACTGAGATCCTCAAGGACAAGGACTGACTTATTCCAGTGTGTACCTTTAGCTCTCAGAGCAGGTCCTGATTTATAATAGATGCTAAGGGAGAAGAAGGGGGAGAAGGGTTGGAGATGAATGAATGAATTTTGGATCTATAAAACGTATTTTTAGGGATTTCAGGGCAAAAAGAGTTTCAAAAAAGGTATGTGTGAGATGGTTGCCATTATCACGAGATCACTCCTTGCTTTTTTCAAAACTTAGGCTAATAAAAGAACCACATACAACATCAATAATTGAATTGGGGAGATGTAGCCTTAGCCTGAAACATCCTTCATCTTATTTCTGCACTCGAGACTAGATGCAACTCTCCACCTCACTGCCTTCTCACATTTCAAGTACCCATGAGAGTTGTCATTTCCTTTTGTTGTTTTTAAAAGGGTTTAGACTCCATGGACGTATTTGAATAAGTGAACTCCATTTGCCACCACCCTAGAGGTTCCTCCTCTCTTAGATGCTAGAACCTGGAACTTCACAGTTTCAGCTCCTTCTCTCCATTTCCAACAAAGTAATAGTGTTCCTTCCTTTTATTTGGTAAAGACCCCTTTTTATTCTGTATGCAGAATGAAGACAGCTGACTGCCAGAGACTGAGAGCTTGAAGCATGGCATCTCCCATCAGGGAGCCCAGGGCTAGGCTAGCCAAACCCCTACGATGTCATGGGCTTCATTGTTTCCTGAGCTTTTTGGCTCTAACTAACATTTTGTGCCCCTTTTTTTAGCAAGGAGACCCCTTAATGGTCCTCCTGAAGGAAAGGTTGCCAGAGAAGTTATCTGGACTCTAAACCAGAGAACCCAACATGCTCTGCTCTGTCCCGTATGCTGAGAGACCACTGCATCCAGCCCAGCAGTCAGTGCCTTCCTGCCATAGGCCTCCTGGCCAGTCAGCTGTTCCCGCTGTCACTTTGTTTGAAGCTGAGCCATGTGGAGAAAGAAAATTCCTAGCGATCAGTGCAGCACTAAAGACATGTTACTGTGGATGACCCAGAGAAACTTCTACACCTCAGGTCCTCACCAGCAAAGAGCTCAGTAGGTGACAAAATCCCTAGTCAGTCTTCCTCACATGGAGGGATTTCAAGGGAAAGCATGCATCCTCAGAAGTAATGCTGTCATTTGCATACCACAGAGTCACCACATCCATAGCAGTCTTTTATTCAAAAACATGACTCTCATAACCCAGCATAGGCCTCTCTGCCCTCAGCGCTACCAGGGGAACAAGCCATTTTCTAACAGTTCTGGCTTTTCTCACCATACCCCAGCATGCTCGCTTAGTTGACAAAAATCCTATTAACCAAGTTTGACCTCCTACTCAAGCCAGTAGCAAAGCAATAGTCAACAGAGTCAAAACCTGGGAGATGGTAATTGGACACTTTGTCTTGATGCAGGCCAGGGCAAATTCCCCCTAGTAGGAGAGAACTCAAGCCCTTCACTGAGAGAGAGGTTGTTGGTGGAGCATAGGAAAGAATTCAAACATGCCAAAGTTAGAGGAAAGTTTATTAGAGAAGGGGTAATGTTCCATAGGCAGAGTATGGTCTCCTCTCAGAGGCAGAGAGTAGGAGGACCTAAGAGAGAGACTCAGAGGAACGGAGACAATAGAGAGAGATGAGGACAGTGAGAGAGACAGGATAAAGGCACTGAGAGGGACTGAGAAAAAGACAATGTGAAGACCCGAGTGTGGGCAGTTTAGTTTATATATCATTCTTTATTTCCTGTGTGTTACAGTTTAAAGATTTTATTTACCCATTTTCCTTTGATATAAATATACAGTGAGGAAATATAAGAGTATATAGCAAGAAAAGGTAAGAATATGTAATGTGAAAGGCCTGCTGGTAGTTCCCAGTCTTCGATCCATACGTAATGAAATGATTTTATTGCTTGTAGGGCACCACTTAAAGACTCTTTCTCTTGTTTTCCCTTCACAGTATGGAAAATGGGCGGTTAGCAATCCCAGCAGAAATATTCCTTTGTTCTGCTGGTTTCCTCGTGGTCTGGCTACAGGGCTGATCAGCATGTTTCAGTCTCTGAATGTAGCTTGATCTAGTTTTAGTTCTCTTGCCTCCTTTCCAGATTAACCTGAGTCTTATCACAGTCAGTGAGAAAATTTGGATCTTTTCCCTGTGACCACAGCGATTGGTCCTTTGGCCATGAAAGTAGACCTAATGGGTGCATAGGTCAAGTCCTGGCTAGCAGGAACCCTTCCTAGCTTCTCAACAACTTAGTTGCTCATATATGACTTGTCATTCCCATCTATCCCATTGTTTTTTCCCCAGTTTACCATCTTTCCTTATACTCTTCCCTTTAAGATCTTCCCCAACCTGATTCTAGCCCAGAACTTTTCCAATGTGTTTATTGGAGTCTCCTTTTAACACTAGCCAAGCAGAACTAGTACTGCTTGTTGCTCCTCTCCAGGTTTCCCCCACCTTACTGAATTTTCATGAAAACACATTTACCCCCAAAATGCCAGGTATAGTCTCTCCCCTTAAGTCTTCTCTCCTCAGTGAGTCTTCTCCTAACTGCATTCCAAAAGCAGACCAGAGGGCAGGCCCGAGAAGGCTCGGGTGTTTACTCGGAGCCTGGCAGAGCTAAAGAAAGTGAAGTCTTCCCCAGCAAGGCACCTCATTAGCCCTTCTGGTCTGGAACACTGAGGGCCAAGAAGAATGTTAGTTGGAACTGGGACTGTCTTAAGTACAGTCCAGTGTCCCTGGAGACTAGGAAGAGACTGGATAAAGGAAGAACAGATGTCAGACCCTAGATGTGAGAGGCTGAGGCTGACTCAGGGCTGCAGAGGGATAGAGAGTTAAAAAGAGCTTTTGGAGGGGCCCTGAGAGCTAGCCTGAGAAGCATTTCCTTTGTTCTCTTCTGATCAGTCTTATCTTAAGGGTGGAGCCTGATTGACAGTCACAATCCTGGACCAGCCCCAGCCCTAGGGAATTTGGCTGCCCAAGCACTGTCTGGACCTTCTCCCCATTCCTCTCACTGAAGGAAGCAGATGGCTATGAAGTATAAAAAGGCACACCTCGCAGAGCTAAAGTACGCAATCAGACCCAGCCTCATTCTGTAACTTCTGTTTAATTATTAAAACGCTATGCTGGGCTCTTTACCTCTACTGTCTTATTGAATCCCCATAATTTCATAAGGAAACTAAAGCCCCAAGATGTGAAACAATTTTCTCAAAGTCAAGTTAGAATTCAGGTCTTTCTGACTCAGAAGCTCTTTCCCTTCCTGCATTGTCACCATTTCTTCCTTTTTCCTATCCTTTCTCACGTAAGATTGCCTCTGTCCAGTGTGGTGCCATAGTAGCAAATTTTGTGAAAAGCCTAGACCTTGGTTTCTCTTTCCACTGGATCCTCAAGCACCATTGCTCTAATGTACCAGATTTGTCAGTTATATTCTCTTTGACAAAGACATTGGAAGCCTTGTTTTCTATACGTGCTACTTCTTCTACATCTGTATTCTCACATACTCCCCCAAACACATGCTTCTCTACTCTACCAACCTTCACCTCCTTCCAACATTAGCTCTCCACTTACAGAACCATACCCTATCCTTGTCATTCCAAAATCTCTGAAATCTTCCATGTGCCAGTAGCTGTGCTGACACTGGGCTACTATCATAAATGCACTGCCCTTGCCTTCAAGAGTCTTACAGTGAAGTGGAGGAGAATGACAATACGATGTAGATTAGATATGTATTAGGTAGAAAATGAACATTTGGAAAGGGAAGCAGGAAATGGACATTTGGAAAGGGAAGGCATCACATAGTGGAGGTGTTTGATTAGGGCATTTAGGCTAAGAGTGTGATGCCGGGAGAAAGGCACATGGCAATAGTATGTGCTGAGATCTAGAGCTATAAAATAATATAACTTATAGGTACAAATGAAGAATGGGGGAAGATGAAGCTGAAGAAGTAGGCAAAGGTCAGGCTGTGAGTTTGGACTTTATGAAAATAATAATGGCTACTATTTATCAAGCACTCAATGATTCTTTAACTCATCAAATCCCCACACAACCTTTTATAGTTGGTGGTTTGGTGGTATTCACGCCATATTACAAATGAAGCATCTCCCTTTTTCCTTTAATATCTCCATTTAACCATTTAGTCTAGTTTCTTCTCACTCTGCCCCTCCACCCCCCCTCATTCCGTATCCTCTGGCCACACCACAGTATTTCATGTTCCCTTTCCATACATCTTTTTGTTCTAATAACCTAGAATGCCTCCCCTTTGATACACTGCCTGAAAAAAACTTTGTTCATACCTTAAGACCCAGATCCAGTTTCCTTCCAATGTGAAGTCTCCCGAGAGCCAGGTGTACAGAGTCAGTCCCCTCCTGCTGTTGTGGGAAGATGCTGTCCCTCCTATATTCTGTTCGGCAGGTTGTATTCCTAAGAGCTTTTCAAGAGCAGAGCCACATAGGAGAATAATAAATATTTAAGAACACAGAATTAGAAGTAATTGGGTTTGAAATAACATCTTTTGCTGACAGTTTTTTAAACAACCTTATCCTTTTCTTTTGTAGCCAAACGAGTGAATGAAGTGATCGTGGGGAATGACCAGCTCATGGAGATCTGAGTTCTGAGCAAGTCAGACACCTTCCTCTTGGCCCCCAGAACTACAGATGTTGTCTGTGCCACCTGTTTGACTCTGTATTTATTTCCCAATAAAGAAGGACTCCCAAAGGCATCCTGGAGAATTATGGAGTAGTGCCAGGCTCTACATCAGAGGGTCTCCAGGGATACACAGTGTGTGTTCATGAGTCATGTATTAAAGACCATCGAGAGTCTGTGTGTAGGACCAGATAGAATACAGTGGCCTAGCTCTCATGTACCAAGGTTACCAGCAAGGGGTAACAGCTGTCCAGTGGTAAAGCTCCTAGGAGGGCTACCCAGCCTAGTCCATAAAAGCATCTCCCACCTGAAAAGATCTGGAAATACTCCAGTCCCTGACCCTAATTCAGCTGTCTAGACTCATAGGCCTAGCTGATGGCAGTGCCCTCTCTGCACATAGTGTTCCCTCTGCAGCTGCTGATTTGGGCAGCCTGGCCCCTGAGCCTCAGCCCAGAACTTATTGCTCTGCTCCCATACCTACCACAGAGATTCCCAGGCCCTGCCACACCCGCTAACCCCTGCCATTCACTCCCTACCCTCCCAGTCTCTAACCAATTTTTCCAACTCAACTATTGTCCCTTGGAGACTCTTAAAGCAAGCAGAAGGCACCCCCTGCCTAGCCAACAAGCCTATCCCCACTGGTTTTAGTGGAGGCAAGAGCGATAAAATAAAGCCAGTCTGAGAAGCCAGACTCCTTCCTACCTCCCCTTAGTGAGGTCTGTCTAACCTGGTAAAGAAGACCCAGGAAACAACATCATGGTTAGAAATTTTTTCTGACTCTTCCCAGCTGCACTCTTTTATATCCCAATTATACAAACTCTCCTGCTTTAGGTAATTAAGAAATGAGATTTCCACACTCATAGGTCTTCTGGAGTCCTCTCCACCTTGCCTTCACCGCCCCCACCTCCGAACACTCCGTACACTCCGCTCTTGCCTCTCCCTGACTGCTTTTACAACCTGCAGGTGTTTGGTGGAAGATAAAAGTGGTTCCTGGGGTGAGATTTTGTCTCCTAGAATTAACTCAGGTTTCTCTTGATGTGCTCACTGTGGGTGGCACTAATTATAAAAAATGATTTGAAATACTGGTTTCTACACTACTTCAGAAATCTGAAGTCTCTCAGGTTCATTTGAGTAATCTTGCATGAATCTTAGTGTTGTTCTCATTGAACTCCTGAGAGAATGACTAGATGAACATTTCTGCCCTAGGAGATCTCTACCTCCACCAGCCCTCTTGGGAACTCCAGAGCTCCACATTCTTCCCACTGATCAGGACAAGGTTCCTGAAACTTTGCCCTAATCATACAGGAGCTGAAATGGCCCAGCAGAAGTGACTGAAACCAGTAGGACTGCAGTAGAGGTGGGAATAAAGAGCTGTGGTGGTGTCAAAATGGTCCCTTTGGAACTGAAATTATATTTGTGCGACCCAACTAATGCTGGAGACCATCCTGACCTAGGTAGAAGAAGACCTGCCCTCTGTAATGTTCGGCTTCGGCCAAATCACTGCTGCTCCTCTGTCCCCCAGTTTCCTCATCTGCAAACTGGGAAAGTTGGACTGGGTAACTTTAAAAGGCCCTTCCTATTCTCATGTTTTGTCACCTCTCAGAGCTTTCTGACCCTTGGGGTCTGGGTAGCCCAAGAGGCCAGAAGACTACTTGACCACAGAAAGGGGATGGAACTGGGTCAGTTTGGAAGGATAGTGGGGTGAGGGAGGAGAAGGGACTGATTAAACTGCCCCAGAGCCTTGCCATAACCTCCCTCTTCCTGATCTCCCCCCACTGAGCCCTTGGAATCCCTGATAAGTAGAAGAAAAGCCCCTCTGCCTTTCCTTGCACAGCTCACAAGCAGCCCCCACTCCAAGGAAACAGACGAGCGCTAGAAAAGGCAGACAAGGCAGGATTCCCCAGGGAAAGGCCTTGCTGAGTTTGAGTCCCAGCTCAGGATATTGCTGCTATTATCTCCAACAACTCCAGGACTGGCTGGGTGCCCAAGATGCTTTGATTTCTATTTGCCAGAAGGCAGGGACAGTTTTTGTTTCCTTTTGGCAGCAGCTACAGAGGGTTTGAGTATGTCTGAAATAGAGTGCATAACTGAGTGCCCACCGGCCAGACACCTCTTTATGGGACAGAAGCCAGAAGAGCCAAGCAGGCAAGATTCGATAGGATCTGCCCTGCCTCTCCTAGTGAGGCTCCATGAGAGAAGTGGAGGAGAGGAGAAAGGGGGCCTTTAATACCAAATCAGGGAGGACTTTGGGGAGGTATTGAGGAACAGGGTTCCAGGAGCTTGTCAAGTCAGGCAAAATTTGATGGCTACTACTCCAAAAACCCCGCCCACCCCCCACCCCCCACTGCCACCTCACCCCTGCCCACTGGCAAGAGCTCCTTGAGCCTGTAAGGGGACTGTCAAGGTTACCCTCAAAGCTTATTCCCAAGGCCAGAGGCTAAACTTCCCAGTCCTTCACATTATTCTTCTTATCCCATTTCCATCCACAGTGGAGAGGGGGGCGTATTGTCTTTAGCCAGAGCTCCAAGAGCAATCAAGGGGCCTGCACGGTCTAGTTTAGAACCTATTTATATTTCCAGAGAATTGCAGAAAGTATACTTTATCAAGCGCCATCCCTACCTACCTCTAAGGAGGTACATGAGCCAGGCCTCCGTATGCTGCTTTCTAAATAGTTAAATGTGTCTGAGGAAGGGGGAGAAGGGTGTGGGAAGGACCACCCAGACAGAAGTTCTAAAAGCTCAGCTCAGATGGAGCTGCCTGAGGAAAAGAGGCTGGGTAAAAGAACACATTCTACTGGAGGCTAGGATGACCTGTCCTCAACCTGAACTGTCCGCCACCACCCAGAAAGATTGCATCATGGTCTTTTCTGCCATGGATAACTGGGGAGATTCTGCTTTAATTTTAACCTCTCATTCCCCTACCCTCAAGGTAAAAGGCATTCTTTGATTTCTGGTTGCAATTTCTGACACTAGAGACTTGACAGGTGCCATTGGCCTAAAGCTGCCTATGGGGAAGGGGCATACATTCTCAGACTTAGCCCCTAAACATAATGTGTGGCAGTGGGTACTGCCATGTCCCCTGCTTTCCTCCACATCTCAGGGTCATCAACTCTGCCTGGCCCAGATAATAAGCCAGGGAAAGAAGGCCCAGCCTGTCTCCTCCCACATGGACCCTACCCTGAAGCCAGGCTGGTCATTTTACCTAAACACTGTGTGTGTGTGTGTGTGAGAGAGAGAGAGAGAGAGTGTCAGAGAGAGAGAGAGACCTCACTTTTCCTGGCACCTCCTCAGCCACATATATAGTATCTCATTTAATCCTTATGTCAATGTCAAAATTATGTGACTTGCCCAAGATCTCAGTTAGTATATGAAAAACTCAGACCTTGAACTATACCCTTTAGATTCTGTCATCTTCCCCCTCTCCAATTTCTCTCACTTCTGGAAACTTCCCTGAGTATTCCAGCTCACAGTGGTTTCCCCTATGTACCCCCTTAGACTATGAACTAAAAAGCAGGGACTCTGCAACCCCAGAGTTTAGCGAAGGGGTGGACACATAAGAAATACTAAGGGGTGTTTGTCTCATTAATCAGTAATTAGATTTACTCCTTGGTGATAATTAGATAGCTTTTCTTTTTTGTTACCTTTTGGAGAACTTCTCTGGTTTGGACCCAAAGCACATACCCAGCTCCAGTGGAAGTTAAGTGAACCAAGCTGTTCCACAGTGAAGCAGACTGTCAGAGAAGAAAGGAGCTTCTACTTCCCTTTCTGTTCTCTGGGGTCCGTGGCTTTAGCTCACCCCAGCTGAGCTCAGCTGCACTCAGGAAATCACATTGTTGGGGAGAAGAAAAGTCATTTTGGAGCTTGGAGCAGCCAGAGAGCACTAGGCCTGGGGTTGGAATAGTTGGAACTGCAGACCAAATATCTCCCCCTGTGGTCTTTGAACTACAAGGCAAGTTTTCTCAGCAGGCCAGCCCTACTCTGGAAGCATTCATAGACTCTGCTGGACTTCTCCACAGTTGTTAGCAATGTTGGGCCTGCTATGGCAGCAGACTCCGCAGGCCCAGCCAATTACAAATCTATTTCTCCATGGACCTTATGTCTTGCAGAGTTTGGTAAGAAGAAAGGAGGTCTCCTAAGAGCTATGTATAGCAAAAACTCTCCACTTGCAGTCCTGATGACACCCAGCCACACGCATCTTTGGCTGTAGCCCCAAGAGCAACCTAGTTTTGAGGCTATTTCTATTTCCAGAGAATCGCTCAGGGTACACTCTTTTTATCCACAGTAGGACCCACTGCTCTATGACTGGGAGGAAGAAAGTGCTACACACATGTTCTTTTAATGTGTAGTTACTACCAGCCAGCAGCATCATACATGTATAAGTTGCTCTACAGGCATTTTGCTGGGTGAATGGACAAGTGGAAGTGGCAAACCTGTTAGATGTTCACCTCTTTAGCCTAAAGGTTCCCTTTGCCCAGGACTGAAGGTCTGGAGATGATGGTAATTGACACACGTTTTCAGAAAGCAGTTTGGCAATGTGTAGCAAGAGCCATAAGAATGTTCATACTTTTGACCCAACACCCCCACTTCTGGGAATCTGTTCTAAGGACAGTCTCCAAATGGTTGATAAAAAGACTATGTAGTAACATGAAATGTTTATGATGTAATGACAAGCCTGGAAGATCTGACTAAGAAATTGGCCAGATATAATAGTAGTTGCATTAGAGTAATGAATTTATTGGAGATTCTTTTTCTTTTTTCCAAACTTTACATGTTAGAATATTGATTTTTACCCTCTTCTGTCACTCAGGGTTAATCAGTTTGGAACCTGACTGAACCAGCACACTCAGCTGAGGTAGTTGATGAAAGTTTAATAAACGAACTGTTCTGTTTCCAGTCCTTTTCACCCTGGTTTCTGCACTTCTCAGTGACTCACTCAACAATTATCAAGCATCTACTTATTGTCTAGTGAGGGAGACAGCCTTTCAAGCACATAAATTGTGCCATAAATGCAACGATGATATGTAAGTTGAGTATTATAAGGAGCACAAAGAAGCAACTATCTGTCATGAAGGAGGTGTGAATCAAGGAAGGCTTCAAAAGGGGTGATTGATTCATTTTCAGTTTTGAAGATTGCCTGCCAAAACAAAAAGGCCACAATATGTATAAAGGCAGAAACGCAAGGAGTAACATGGTGCTTTTAGGAAATTACATGTGGCTTTGCATGTGGCTTTGCAGAGCTGGAAGGAGCATGGGGTGGGTGTGAAGAAACTATGCGCGGTAAGGCTTTAGGTAGATCACGCGGGGCTCTGGGCCCAAGTGGGCTGTGTATCTTGGGAGTTATCAGATTTGCATGTTAGAGAGATGACGGGCTTCAGGGAAGAGAGTGCACTGAACGGGCCAAGAGTGGAGGCAGAGAAGAGTGAAGAGAAATCTTTGGGTCTCGGCTGGGTGGGCCAGCAGATACCCCTTCTCAGCACCGGCCTTTCCTGACTTATCCTTGGCCGGCGCCTCGCCTCTGCGGGCTCCCCCTCCCTCCTCCTCCCCGAGGGCCCCGGGGGCGGGCGAGGGGCGGCCCCGCCTGGGTGGTCTCCCGCCCTGCCCCCCGCAGCGCCGTCGCCTAGCAGCGGGCCCGGCGGCGCGGCCCCGAGTCGTTTGCGGGCTCCTCAGCCAATGGGAGGCCGTCGCCCTGCCCGCTCCCTTTTTCTAGGGCCACCGAAGCCGCCTCCGCCCTGCGGTCGCCACCCCGAGCCGCGCCGGCTGCCACGGGCCGGGAGCTCTGCGGGCTCACGGGGCTGCTCCGGCCGCTGCGCCCGGACCCGCGCCGCCTGGCACCCCTCGGGGGCACGGCCACGCCGCACGCCCGCGCCGCGGTGGCCCCGCGGAGTCCCGACGCGGGTGCCGCGACACAGCGGGACCAGGCCAGCCTATGGGGTCTCCCAGATAACGCGGGTCGGGGGTGCCCGCGCCCCCCACCCCCGCCGGCATGGCTCGGTCGCTGCCCCGAGGGGAGCTGCCCCCGGACTACACACCGCCAGCTCGGGCCGCGGCACCCCAGGTGAGTGGAGGGAAAGGCGAGAGCGGGAAGGCTGGGACCGAATCTAGAGACCCCGGGTCTGTCACTCGAGCCTCTCCACGAGGCGTGATGTCTCCATATGCTGTGTGCTCCCGCCTGCCCTGGAGAGGTGGTTCTGTGGGTCTGTGTCCCCTCTGCACCCGACCAGTGAGAGGGAGTGTCTGCGGGCTTAGCTCTGTGTCCACCTGCAAGCAGGTGTGTGTATGTGTATCCCACTCTCTGAAAATGGTCCTATGCCCTCCTCGGGTGTGTGGGGGTGGAGGGAGAGGGAGTGTGTCTGTGGAGGTCCTCCCTGTCCTGCATCCAGACACCAAAAAACTAGGGCTTGGCAGACGGCGTGCATAGGGAGAAAAGGGAAGGATTTCAGGGACTGTTGCGGCAATGCCTGGCTGATCCTTCCTTCTCTTTTCATCCCAGATCCTAACTGGGAGCCTGAAGGCTCCGCTCTGGCTTCGTGCTTACTTCCAGGGCCTGCTCTTCTCTCTGGGCTGTGGGATCCAGAGACACTGTGGCAAAGTGTTCTTCCTGGGACTGTTGGCCTTTGGGGCCCTGGCACTGGGTCTCCGCGTGGCCATCATTGAGACAGACCTAGAACAGCTCTGGGTGGAAGGTGAGTTGTGGACACTAATCATGGCAGCTTGGGTATAGTGAACCCAAGGCAAGAACAGGGTGAAGAGCTGGCCACTGAGTTCTAGTGAGCTTGGCTCTGGGTCTGGAGGGAACACCTGTCCACCAGAGCCTGAGCATCTGGGAGCATTGATCCCTCCCACACTTGTAAATGGACATCTGTAGTTGATGGAGTCCTGTGACTAGGAATATAGAATAGTTGTGTGTGTGTGTGTGTGTGTGTGTGTGTGTGTGTGTGTTTGGCATTTATTCCCAACCTTTTATGTGTATTTTTGACTGCATGGCAGGGTTTGCAAAGGTAACTTACTTTCAGTAGCAAGGAAAATAAAATTTGTCCTGGGATATAATATACTATATATAAGAGACCATATATGGAGGGCTGGAGAAACTGAGTAAATCAGCTGGCAGTCCTCTGGGGAGAGGTCCCACGCATCCAGTCCCCCTCCAGCCATTTAGTGGAGCACAGACTCTATACTTTAAAGCAACAGCAGGATCTGATGGAACCAAATCCTCACTTCCTAATAGAAACATTAGATAAAAATGATTTTTAAATAATTTCATCATAACTCTCTTCTTTCCTGGGGCCCTGTTTCACATGGCAGCCCTTTAACAGAGTGAAACCGCTCTGTTTTTGCCTGGGAATTTGCATTTGTGGACTCCCCCACACCTCCCCTGTGCACTGGCTTACATCCAAAGACAGGGCCCAGGTTAGAGTCTCACACCCTTGACTTATTTGAAATGCTGGCAAGCTCTAGGGTCCAGAACAGATGTTTCTTGGAGCCTGCCTGCCTGCCTGTTAGGCTGCCACACCCCATCCCCACCCTGCCCGCAGCCCTCTGTGGACCCTCACATACATATATACTCTAGGCCAGCCGTGGGGTCCAGAGCAGATGTTTTCTCTTTGCCTGCTGGCCTGCCCCCAGCCCCAGGACACACATGTGCTTACTCGCACATACACACCCCCACCCACACCCCAGCCGCCTGGGTGGTCCCAAATTACTCTTAGATTTCCTGCCACAAGAGAGGCTGTCTCCTCCCCCTCCAGGTCTTCCTCCTTCATTCGCCAGATCTTCCCCATCTCAACACTGCTTGGGCCTCCAGGTTTACTCACCCTCTCTCTGACACTCCAACACATGACAAGCTATATCCCACCAGATTTTTTGCTGCTCTTTTTGGGAAAGTGATGTAAGAGGATAGTGGCCAATTCCCAGGACTTTTTTCTTTATTTCAGAATATCACTCTACTGTACTAGCTATGACTGGGGATGAGGTAAAAGCAGAGATTTCAACCTGATCTTTACATCTGTAGTTGAGGCTTGTCCCAGCAGTGCCTAGGCAATGAGGAGTTGATCGAGGAGAGGATTAAAGGATATTCTCTATTACTTTCCATTTTTCTAGTAGAGAAAGCAAAGATAGAAGCAGAATATTGGCTATCATCAGAGTTCTGGACCAGAGTTCAAGGTCCTCTCCAGCTTTGCCATGGTGAGACTTAGAATGCAACTTGTCCTTCCTGATCAATTTTAAAGCTTAAAGGGCTCCGAGATAGATTGTTCTCTAAAATAAAAATCACAACATATAGCCCAACTAGTACTCAAAGAAATAGGGATAGAGATGGTTTGAAATTGGAGCTGTCCCTGAAAATAAGAAACATACAACATTCTATCTAGAAGGCAGGGGATGGCCACAGATCTGTTGGCAGAACCACTATTCACTGAAGTATCCAAGTTCGCTTTGAAATATTGAAAGTCGGCCTCAGTTCTTCTTGCTCACCTTATCGGTTACTAAAACAGCAAATTCTTCTTTCTTAGCCTCTCTCATAACATACCACTCCTTCCCACCCTTGCAACCTTTGCTCTAGTTGAAGCCTTGATCATAATCTCCAGGACATTCCTAATCGTCATTTAGAATGTGTTTAGCCACATGAAAGAGAAAGTAAGGAAAGAAGAGAAGGGGGAAGGAAGAAGAATGATTTATTATCCCCTATAACAAGAAATCTGACAGTAACTAGACAGTAAAGAAATTCCGTATGGTTAATTCAGCATATAGACATCAGCAAGGACCAGGTTCTTGCTATCTTTCTCCTCTGCCTTCTTCAGCATGTTGGGCTTTTGTACTCAGGCTTATCACCTCCTTGTCCCACGATGGCTGCCTCAGTGGCAAAAAAGGGAAGTCATCCGTCTCTTGCATCCCTTTTTGAAAATGAGGAAAAATTTACCAGAAGCCCCCGGCTGACTTCTCCTTTGGTCACTTTGGCAAGAGCTATATAGCACTCTGTGCCTAAATCTTTCCCCTGACAAAGGCAATGGAATTACCATTATTGACTTCTTAGACTAATCAAATTTCACCCCTGAGATTGGGGAGGGGCCCTAGGCCTTTCAAAGGCCTGCCCAGGAAATCAAGGTCTTGGGTGGCCTCCCCTTCAAATCTGCCTCCACACTGCCCTCCTGTGGTGTATCTAAATCTGGCATGGTCGGTCCCCACTTGGAGCCCTTCCACCACTTTCGGTTAGGTTCTAGGGGGTTTCCGGTTAGGTTCTAGGGGGTTTCCAGAATCGAGTCCAAGCTCTTTAGCACACACTCTAGGCCCTCCGTAATCTAACTCTTGATTGCTTCTGCAGCATTGTCGCTGCCACATTCTTAGCAGTCCAGCAACACAGCCTTTGACAGTCTCCTACGCACATTTGATCCAGAATCCCTTTTCCTGACTTCTTCCCCTGGCCGCTTCCTATTCTTCATTCACAGTTGAGCTCCAGAATATATTGGTAGGTGATGTAAAAGGCAGGTCATCTCACTGTTCTGCTCAAAGGCTACCATGGCTCCCACTTCACTCAGAGGCAGTTTGAGTCCCTACAATAACTTATAGGCCCCTAAATAGAAATTTCTAGGCCAAAGATTGTGAACATTTCTGAGGGACTTAATGAGTATTGCAATGTTGCCTTCCCTTAAATATCATACCAAATTAGACTCCCATGGTAGGTTAGAGTGCACTCCTGTAAGCTAGCACTGACTGCTATCAATTTTTGTAATTTTTGCAAATTTAATAAATGGTCATTTATTGCTACTTTAATTTGCATTTATAGGACTGCTTATAAGGTGGGCTTTTTCTCCTTGCTGGCTAACCAGTTATTTTCTCCCTTTTGTAGGCACAAAAGTTTTAACAAATGTTGATTTTGATGTCTCTTTCTCCTGTTCTCCTACTTTCTCTCCACTCACTTACAGTTGGCTTTTTCTCTAGTCCTTTCTCATTTTTCTGTGACATCATTTCTCTCACAGAAACTACTGAATAAATAACTCCATATCTGTGCCTACGTGCTGGGCAAGTTTCCTGAGTACTTTGCGTGCAGTGATTCTAATTCTACCAAGATAACCATCGTCCCCATTTTACAGATGAGGAAATTGAGAGTCTGAGAGATTAAGTAATTTGCCTCAAGTACAGACTAAGTTTCAGAGCCAATGCTCAAAGCCCAGTTCATCTGCCCTTGTATCTGTCATCTTCATTGTCAGCCAAGCTTTACCTTTTTCTCTTCCTCATTTCTTCTGAGGATTCTTTATTTTCTTTGATGCTGTATTTTAAGTTGTCAGTGTTTCTTTCTCTTGCTTTCTTATTAGCTCTGTCTGGATTCCTTCCTTCTCTCATGCCTCCATTTCCTCAGCAGACTCACTATAGGGAGCTTATCTCTGTCCTCCTTTCCCGTCCCTGCTTGTGACAGCTCTAGTCTAAGCCTGGTGAAATAAGCACTGTAGTACAGGCCTGGGAAAGGAGTGGGGAGTCAGGGAAGGAAGAAAAAGTAGGTGGAAGGGGGCAGGATGGCTGTGTGAAACTAGATTCATGAGGGGGCTAGGAATGAGATTTGAGTGGGAGGATGTGAGCATATGGGTAAATCTGTATTGGGGGGTTCCCAAGGGTTTGGGGCTCTCATGAATGAGGAGATCATGAGGGTTTGAAAAAGAGATTGGGAAGGGTGATGCTCCCAGATAGGGCTGGAGTCTCGGAGAAGCAGCACATGTGGGTCCCAGGGGTGTCGGTGACCAACAGGAAGGGGCCAAAAAAAAAACTGGAAATACAAGTGGCTCTAAGACCGAGCCAAGTCCACAAAACCAGGGGTAGTTTGGCACTGGCCCTCGCCCTCCTCCAAACCAGTCAGGTCATTTCCCCTCGCGGTGCCCCCCACCTCCTCCACACCCCGGTGACAGAGCATGACTCCGAGGCCAGCATAATTCAGGACTTAAGGGGTGCTAAGATCAAGGAGACTAAGGCAGGCCTGGCGCTAGGACTCCCTGTTTCCTGGACAGTGAGACTGGCAAAAGGGATCTGGAACCCTTTCTTGCCCTTGGCTCAGTTTGCTGTCACCTCTTTCAGGGTACATGAGCTGATTCCAGGTATTTCTTGCCTGAGTGGAAGCAGTATGTGGACAGCATCACACTGAAGAACTCTGATTCTTGCCCTCACCTGTGCCACCGCAGGGCCAATTATTACCAGGCACTCCCATCTGTACCCTCTTGGGTGTATGGATTTAAATCATTGCCCAGGGCAACCTGAACTAGGAACCGGCCCCAGCCCTTAGGAGACTTTCCTAATAGCAGCCTCCTTCCTATCCCCTTTGTCCTTCTTGTCTTTCCCCACCAAAGCAGAGAGTAACTGAGTAAGGGCTCCTTTACCAGGATGCCTCCGAAAACCCAGCCCTGGCCCAGCTCATACTGATTTCTCATTTTTAAGCTACTTGTCCCAAACCTAGCCAACCTGATATATACTCAAATCTTAGACCACACAAGAATTCCATAGAGCCACACAAGAGGCCTCTTGCTTCCCTGACAGAACTCCAGATTCCATGCAGGAGCAGGAGCCTGGGGAGTCAGCGTGGTTGTCAGTGAGATAGCAGGGGCTCCTTTGAGCGGCACTTTCCCACTTGTTCTGAGAGGCCTCAGTGACTTAGGGTCCCACACCTCCCAGAGCTCTGATCCACTGAGGCTCTTCCTGCCTAGCTTTTTCTCTCTGCTCTGGCAGTGGGCAGCCGGGTGAGCCAGGAGCTGCGTTATACCAAGGAGAAGCTGGGAGAGGAAGCTGCATACACCTCCCAGATGTTGATACAGACCCCACGCCAGGAGGGGGAGAACATCCTCACACCTGAAGCACTTGACCTCCACCTCCAAGCAGCCCTTACCGCCAGTAAAGTGCAAGTATCACTCTATGGAAAGTGAGTTTGGCTGAGTCCCCGAGCAGCTGTGGGGAGGCATGCTATGGCAGAGCTGGAGCAGGAATCCCCATCTTCTGCTGATCTCCTGTGTTCCTGGCTACTGCAGGTCCTGGGATTTGAACAAAATCTGCTACAAATCAGGAGTTCCCCTAATCGAAAATGGAATGATCGAGCGGGTGAGTATCCTGAGTTGTTCTCTGAGACTGGGTAGAGGTGGAACCTTTCTGCCTTCGGGGAGGGCTCAAAGAAACTCGGAGACTAAAAGTCGGGAGGTGGGGTTGCAGAGGGCATCCTGCAAAGATTATGGAGAAAGGAGCCCAGGGACAGGACTGATGTGGCCTGGGGTGTCCCTGGCAGATGATTGAGAAGCTGTTCCCATGTGTGATCCTCACCCCCCTCGACTGCTTCTGGGAGGGAGCCAAACTCCAAGGGGGCTCTGCCTACTTGCCGTGAGTGCCACCACAGCTGCTCCCAGGGCCCTGCCTCATCTCCTGCCGGGACTCCCCCAACAGAAAAGAGGGGTGGGAGTAAAGATGATGATCACAGCCTTACCAATGGCCTAATGACCTCCCAGGCCAGAGTCAGAGCATGGGCTGCCCCAAGGCCCTCTTTGTGTACCCTGTTTTCTCACTTCCAGAGGAAAGGCAGACCTGTCTTGTTCAGACAGAACAAAACACAAAGATCTTTAAGACCTGAGCACAGGGAGAAAAAAGATCCCGGGAAAGATGTTTTGCCAGGGAGAGATAGCTAGGCATCAGCTAAGCTATTGCCCATGCCAGAAAGAAAACCTGTTACAGGCAGGTGCCTATATGGTTTATGTATTAGAAACAAGGGTACATGGCTTGGGAAGAACTCAGTGGGGCTTATCTGGGCCTTTTGCATGTATTAAATACCTTCTGTCCTAATGTCCATCTCAGCCCCTTGCATCTGCCCACAGCTCACTGCAGCCAACCTGGTGGGCTGGTGCAGCCTGAGAGTTCGGGGAAGTGGAGCCTTGCATACCCTCCATATGGAGGGATACATGAGAGGCTAGGAGGAGGGAGGGGTACAGCATGGGTCCCTTAGCAGCAGTTTGGAGGGTGAGAATTGATCCCTGATCCTCACCAGCCATGGGCTCTCCCATCAGCGGCCGTCCTGACATCCAATGGACCAACCTGGATCCGGAGCAGCTGCTGGAGGAACTAGGCCCATTTGCCTCCCTTGAGGGCTTCCGGGAGCTGCTAGACAAGGCACAGGTGGGCCAGGCCTACGTGGGGCGGCCCTGTCTGAACCCTGACGACCTTCACTGCCCGCCTAGTGCCCCTAACCATCACAGCAGGCAGGTGGGTTCCAACCAGGTCTGCCAGGGAAAGGCTGTTTTCCTTCCCTTTCCCCTCCTCGTCATACGCTTCTCTGTTCTGGGAGAGAGCAGATTGTGCTCTGTGCCCGGTCCCCATTTCCTGGACTAAGGACCCCACAAGTGGCATATGAATCCCTTTTTCCTTTTCCAAGCACAGAAAGGCTGGACTCTATCAAAATAGACTTGTACAGGGAAACTGAGGACAAATTAGCTAAGCACAAGTATCTTATCTAGTTTCATGAGTGTCTGTGTGGCTCTGTGAATGTGGACCTTTTTCTAAAGCCCAGTTATACCAGCTCCTCCCAGCAGCCTGTTTCTAGGCCTCTGTTTCCTCTTGTGGCCTCCTCTCTGCAGGATCCTAGCTGCTTACTTATAGGCTAGGCAAGGGGCTCAGGAGATAGTTTCCTACACTTCAGGCCTACAGAGCTTCATGGTTCCTGGAGATACCAGCCCAGGGGCACCAGTTATCCATAGCCGGGGCCCTCAATACTAAACCCCTCCTCTGTCTCCCTCCAGGCTCCCAATGTGGCTCAGGAGTTGAGCGGGGGCTGCCACGGTTTCTCCCACAAGTTCATGCACTGGCAGGAGGAATTGCTGCTGGGAGGCATGACCAGAGACCCCCAAGGACAGCTGCTGAGGTAGGGCCTCCCCTGGAAGTTGGCAAGGGTACCCCAGATATGGGAATCGACGCTTTGATTCCAGGCAGGTCTGACAAAAGCCCCCTGCACACCCCACACTGGGTGTTCAGCCAGCTCTGACCCCTAATTCACCTGCATCCCTCCCCAGGGCAGAGGCCCTGCAGAGCACCTTCCTACTGATGAGTCCCCGCCAGCTGTATGAACACTTCCGGGGCGACTACCAGACGCATGACATTGGCTGGAGTGAAGAGCAGGCAGGCACAGTGCTGCAGGCCTGGCAGCGGCGTTTTGTGCAGGTTAGTGTGGAAAAGGGCAAGGCAGTGCCCTGAGGCCACTCCCTCATCCTGCTCCTCAGTCCTACCCTGTCTCTCCAGCTGGCCCAGGAGGCCCTGCCTGAGAATGCGTCCCAGCAGATCCACGCTTTCTCCTCCACCACTCTGGATGACATCCTGCACGCTTTCTCTGAAGTCAGTGCTGCTCGTGTGGTGGGAGGCTATCTGCTCATGGTAGGTCCCACTCCTGACACCCCACCTCCAGCTGCTGCCCAGCCTGGGAACCCCTGTTCGAGACAGTCCCCTCTCTCCCTACAGCTGGCCTATGCCTGTGTGACAATGCTGCGGTGGGACTGTGCCCAGTCCCAGGGTACTGTGGGCCTTGCTGGGGTCCTGCTGGTGGCCCTGGCAGTAGCCTCGGGCCTTGGGCTCTGTGCCCTGCTCGGCATCGCCTTCAATGCTGCCACTACCCAGGTATACCAGGACTGCAGGGCAGACTTGGGTGCCCACAGCTGAGTCTACTCAGTCCCTCCAGCTGCTTGCCCCTGTTCCCCTCCAGGTGCTGCCCTTCTTGACCCTGGGCATTGGCGTGGATGACATATTCCTGCTGGCACATGCCTTCACAGAGGCTCCACCTGGCACCCCTCTCCAGGTACGGCCTCACCCATGAGCCTGGGCTCATCTGAGCTCAGCAAAACGGTTAAGAGCCTCTTGGTTTGAGTGTCCTTGGGCTGCTAATTAATCTCTCCGTGCCTCAGTTTCTTCACCTGCAATGGGGGTGAGAATAGTGCTTGTGTCGTAAGGGTTGATGTGAAGATCTGTGAGGTAATTCAAGTCAAGTGCTCGGCACAGTATGCATGACATGTATGTGACACTCAGTAAATGTTAGCTGCTGTGTGGTCACTGTTCCTTCTCTGCCGAGCCTCCTATTCACTCTGCCTGGAAGACCCGTGACCCCCTCCCCTGTCCTGGCAGGAGCGCATGGGCGAGTGTCTGCAGCGCACTGGCACCAGTGTCACGCTCACATCCATCAACAACATGGTCGCCTTCTTCATGGCCGCTCTGGTTCCCATCCCTGCACTGCGGGCCTTCTCCTTGCAGGTGAGGCCTCACAAACGGCCCAAACTTAGAGCAGGTGTGGAGCTAGGGGCCTGCTTCATCTAGCCTTGTGCCCCTCCTGTCCATCCCCCAGGCGGCCATAGTGGTTGGCTGTAACTTTGCAGCCGTGATGCTTGTCTTCCCAGCGATCCTCAGCCTGGACCTGTACCGGCGCCACTGCCAGCGCCTTGACGTGCTCTGCTGCTTCTCTAGGTACTGTCCCTGCACTCCCACCCCCACCCCACCAGGCTTTCTTCCACAGGCCCCATCCTATCCTGTGCCCTCACCAACATTTCCGGGCACAGACCTGTCACCCCCTCTCCTTTCTTTCAGCCCCTGTTCTGCTAGGGTGATCCAGATTCTGCCCCAGGAGCTGGCAGAGAGCACAGTACCAGTGAGCATTGCCCACCTGACTGCCACGGTTCAAGCCTTTGCTCACTGCGAAGCCAGCAGCCAGCATGTGGTCACCATCCTGCCTCCTCACGCCCGTCTGATGCCCCCACCTTCTGACGCATTGGGCTCTGAGCTCTTCAGCCCTGGAGGGTCCACACGAGACCTTCTGAGCCAGGAGGAGGGGTCAAGGCAGAAGGCAGCCTGCAAGTCCCTGCCCTGTGCCCGCTGGAATCTTGCCCATTTTGTCCGCTATCAGTTTGCACCCTTGCTACTCCAGTCACAGGCCAAGGTAAGACTCCAGGCCCAGAGATGTTGGGGTGAGGCAGGACAGGGGCTTAGGTGTCTCTGGGTTCCAAGAAGGGCAAGAAGCCTAGCTTACCACTTGCTGGCTGTGGGATGTCTCTGAGTCTCTATCTGAGTTGCCATTTCCCACAGGCCGTGGTGGTGGTGCTCTTTGGGGCTCTTCTGGGCCTGAGCCTCTATGGAGCGACCTTGGTGCAAGACGGGCTGGCCATGACAGATGTGGTGCCTCAGGGCACCAAGGAACATGGTTTCCTGAGCGCCCAGCTCAGGTACTTCTCCCTCTACGAGGTGGCCTTGGTGACACAGGGTGGCTTTGACTACGCCCACTCCCAACGAGCCCTCTTTGATCTGCACCAGCGCTTCAGTTCCCTCAAGGCTGTGCTGCCCGCACCTGCCACCCAGACACCCCGCACCTGGTTGCACTATTACCGGAACTGGCTACAAGGTGAGAGGCAAGGGGACGGGCAGGGAGGTCTGCTGCAGGCAAAAGCTCCCGATGCCACAGACTAACTGCACCCTACCCTGTTCTTCCCCAGGAATCCAGGCTGCATTTGACCAGGACTGGGCGTCCGGGCGCATTACCCATCACTCATACCGCAATGGCTCTGAGGACGGTGCCCTGGCCTACAAGCTGCTCATCCAGACCGGCGATGCCCAGGAGCCTCTGGATTTCAGCCAGGTTGGGAGAAGGCTGGAAGGGTCAGGGAGTACAGAGGGGCCCCAGGCCTCATGGGCCCAGGCCTTTAGCCCTCTCCATGTCTGCAGCTGACCACGAGGAAGCTGGTGGACAAGGAGGGGCTGATCCCACCTGAGCTCTTCTATGTGGGGCTGACTGTGTGGGTGAGCAGTGACCCCCTGGGTCTGGCAGCCTCACAGGCCAACTTCTACCCTCCACCTCCCGAGTGGCTGCACGACAAGTATGACACCACCGGGGAGAACCTCCGCAGTGAGTCCCAGGGGAGCCAGCAAGAGCCTCAGCCTGGGCCCACACAGGCCCTACCCTAAGGCCCTGCCCACACTGCTCCTTATGCTCACTGGCCACCCCTCCCTCTCCCTGCTACCCCCTCCCCTCTGCAGTCCCTGCGGCTCAGCCCCTGGAGTTTGCCCAGTTCCCCTTCCTACTGCACGGCCTCCAGAAGACTGCAGACTTCGTGGAGGCCATCGAGGGAGCCCGGGCAGCATGCGCTGAGGCAGGCCGGGCAGGGGTGCGTGCCTACCCCAGTGGCTCCCCCTTCCTCTTCTGGGAGCAGTATCTGGGACTGCGGCACTGCTTCCTGCTGGCTGTCTGCATCCTGCTGGTATGCACGTTCCTCGTCTGTGCCCTGCTGCTGCTCAACCCCTGGACAGCTGGCCTAATAGTGAGTCTTTGCAGGGGTGGGACCTAAGAGACCCTGGCTCCCTCGCCCTGCCCTGCCCATCCCATCATCCCTCCTCCTGGGAGTCCTGGGTCAGCCCCACTCTCCTCAGGTGCTGGTCCTGACAATGATGACTGTGGAGCTCTTTGGCATCATGGGTTTCCTGGGCATCAAACTGAGTGCCATCCCCGTGGTGATCCTTGTGGCCTCTGTGGGCATTGGTGTCGAGTTCACGGTCCATGTGGCTCTGGTGAGCACAGGCACTGAGGGAGGGAGCGGGCCAGCCAATTCAGTATGCAGCAAATATTTACCAGGCGCCTACCATGTGCATGCTGGGTACTATTTAAGAATTGGGGATGTAATAGCAATATAGACAAGCTTCACCCTAAAAGGGCACAGAAATAAACAGTAAGTAAGCCAATAAATAAATAAACAGCCATTTCAGTAGAGAAGAGGGAACAAAGTCCTGACCAGAACAGGGTAAGGACAGAATAATGGAAGGAGAGAAAATGGGAACCAATGCTTCTTAATGTGAAGGGGATCAGAGAAACCATCCAGATGATAGCTGGATGGCAATGTGAGTAAAAGAGGGCTTCTACTAGGACAGAGGTACTAGAACTGAGGTAAGCAAGCCAGTCTTGAGAAGCTCATCTTCCCCTGACAGAGAGGGGGAGCATAGACCAGCTGGAAGCTTCAGCACAAATCTGGCCAGACTCCACAAACAGCTCCCTTCTTTTTACCCCCATAATCGCCCTATTGTTATTTTAAGAACACTATATACTCCTTGGGTGAAAAAAAAAGTTAACATACAGAAAAGTACAAAAAAAAAAAAGAAAAACAGAAATCTTTGGAAATGCCACCTTCAGAAGTAAGTTATCACTTTCATGTCCATCCTCCTAGACCTGGAATGGCAAACTTTTTCTTAAAGGGTCAGATAGCAAATATTTTAGTCTTAGGTCATATAGTCTCTGTTGTAATTCTGCCATTGCAGCATTAAAACAGCCACAGACAATACAGAAATAAATGAGTGTTGCTGTGTTTCATCAAAAGTTTATTTACAAACAGGCTGTAGTTTGCCAACCTATTCTAGACATCATTCTGTGTCTTATCTGACACGCTATACGACGTTACCTAAATGGATCATGCAGGTCCCAGGAACTCAGCTCACCTGGCCCTCTGTGGGCCAAGGCATGGGTGAGTCCTGGGATCAGATGAGTAGAAGTTGGGGTCATAGATGAGCTGAGCTGGCCATAGTCGGCCAAGGAATAGCTCCAAAGCCACTTTGTTCCCCCAGGCCTTCCTGACCACCCAGGGTAGCCGGAACCTGCGTGCTGCCCGGGCCCTAGAGCACACATTTGCCCCAGTGAAGGATGGGGCCATCTCCACATTGCTGGGTCTGCTCATGCTTGTTGGTTCCAACTTTGATTTCATCGTAAGGTAGGGGAGGACTCAGGGCAGGGAGGTGGGGCCTGCCTGTGCAGACCTCCGGGCCTGCCCAAGCTGACCACCCACCCCAACCCAGGTACTTCTTTGTGGTGCTGACAGTGCTCACATTCCTCGGCCTCCTCCATGGGCTGGTGCTGCTGCCTGTGCTGCTGTCCATCCTGGGTCCCCCACCAGAGGTGATCATACCCTCCTTCTGCTCCTAGCCCAGGGGACTGGGTGGAACAAGGGAAGGGACAGAGCCAGGACAGTATCCCAGCAGTGGCCAACAGACAGGCTCAACTTACAAGGATCCTACTCATGAGGTGCCACAAACTAAAGGTGTCAGCCTCTCCTTTTGCCCAGACACCATGTCCCTACCCCTGAGCTCTTCCAACTTCTTAAGAGCACCCACCCTAGCCTTTAGGGTCCCGGGCAAGGTGTGGGGTCTGCTCCAGGCCTTGATATCCTGTCCCTTGTCAGGTCTCTCATATCCTGCCGGAGGCCAACAAGGGCCCCAGCTTCCTAACAATCATGATGATTCACCAAAGAGATGTTGAAGGGGATTGAGGGCCCCAGTAGCCCCTGAGCTCAGTGATGCTGGTATCTCCCCCCAGGTGATACAGATGTACAAGGAGAGTGCTGAGGTCTTGAGTTCCCCAGCTCCACGGGCAGAAGACCTCAGGTGGAAGGTGTCCCCCACCCTGCCCCAGAGCTTTGCCAAAGTGACTACCTCCATGACTGTGGCCCTCCACCCGCCCCCACTGCCTGGTGCTTACATCCACCCAGCCTCTGATGAGCCCACTTGGTCCTCTGATGCCACACCAACTGCTAACAGCTCCAGCAACCTCACTGCTAGGGGACCATGTCTAGCTACTGAGTGAAAGAGCATCTGAAGAGTGGAGACCCCGCTTGGGCCACATGAAGTCACTGAGAAGCAATGGGTGGGTTTCTAGATACGGGACAGGCCCCTGAAGAGCTCTGCTGCTGTCCGCCTGCATCCCCCCCCCCCCTAACTTGGCCATCACGGACCTCCCTAATACCTATACAAAACCACCACCCTCCAGGCTGTGAGCAGCCTTGCATACCTGGGTCCTCCGTGCCTATGCCTACCTGGGTGGGTGTAAAAGCCAGCACTTCAGACTGCAGTGCAGCCCTGGTCTCACCACCCCACCCCACACTGCTGCCCCCAGCAGACCAAGCCTAAGGGATCCCCTAGCACCCCTTGCCAGTCCTGGCCCCCCATTGCTTGGTGACTCCTATCCCCTGTCCATCTCCTATCACATAAATTATTTATATGAAGATGTTTATTTTTGTAGTTTGTATAGATGTTAGCTATACTGAAAGTTTTATTTTTAAAGAGTTAAATATATTCTATATGAACTCATCTCAAATGACTTTGGTGTTTTTCTTTCGGACAGAGCTGGAGTTTGCCTATAAACACATCAGGGCCCAAGGTCCTGGGGCTACTCATCCTGAGTGAGAAAGGCCCCAGGTCCTGAATTTTTGTCATACAACTTTGGTCTATTTATTCACCTGGAAGTGAAGACGATATTCAGCAAACACGTTGGTCACAAACTTGGTGACAGTCTGGGTTAAGCCTACTGTGTGGCTTTCAGAGGCATTATAATCCAGCCCTGTGCACCTCACTAAACTCACCCATCTTCCTGTTTCAGCAGCATGGGGGGCATGGATGGAGGGGCACAGCTGTGCAACAGGTGGAGGTGAAGTGGAAACATTGGGAAAGTGGGCAATTGAAGAAGGGATGGGACAGTAGGGTCTTGGAGATATTTTAGGATTTTGTGTCCAGACCAACCTCCAAGGCTGAGGCCTCTGCAAGTCAGCAGTCAGCCTGACACTCTAGAGGCACCTTTGTGGAAACTGTCCAGAAATTGAGATTATGCTAGCAATCAGTGAGGCACTGTATTTAAGGTGTTCTGTGAAGGCTGAACAGTCCCAGCGCACAGAGGCCCTGGAGACTGGTCACACCCCTGGGGCTAGAGTATAGCACCTCACTGAATGGGGTAGAGGTGTCTTTTATTGCCCTTCCCCAACTATCCCAGGGCTCGGCCTCAACCAACACACATACACACCTTGGTTCCAGCCACCCACTCACCAGGAATGATCCCACCCTGAGAGCACTACCTTCTCACACCTCCCCACCACGCCATAGGCCAAATCATGTTGTGACCAAAAGTGAAAATAAATAAGCCTGATGCAGCCAACTAAAATGGGTAGTTGGCTTGGAACCCTGAGTAGGTGGTGCATCCAAGACGTCCAAAGGATGGAGGCTGGATTTGGCTCCAGTAGTGTTTGGGTCACTAGGAGGGGCTTTTGGGTGGAGGAAGAGAACTCATTAGGCTGGAATAGTGCAAAAGCTGTCAGCCCACTGTGCCACTTACCAGTTGAGTGATCTGGGAAAGTTAACCTCACTTAGCCTCAGTGTCTTTCCTCTGTGAAATGGGAAGATTAGAGCTTGTAGGATGCTATCTTTTTCTTTCAGCATTCTTAAATGAAATCATTTATGTAAAAAATGACCTGGCACCTCACAAGTGCTATTTTTGTAGTTTGTATAGATGTTAGCTTTGCTCAAAGTTTTTGCTCTGATTGCATGATTAGGGGTAAATCCTGAAACACAGAAGAGTGTCCTGGTATGGCAGCAGCTGAAGAGATTCCACCTAGTTGTAGTTGGACCATCCAAAGAATGGTCTGTCCCGTGACACTGACCACACCCAGTCTCTGGGACAAGTCCTAGCACTTGCAGAGTAGTGCACCCTGTGTGGCACCTCCCACTACTGGTCCCTCTGACTTCAGCAGCCTTTCACGGCTCCCTATTACTGACAAGATAAAATCCAAGCCCTTTCCAGGCCTAACTCCTCCTAGCCTCCGCCATCACTCCAGCTCTCCCAGACAGTACCCAACCAGACACACCCTCACGCACCACACACTGCACCAGCTGAATTACTTTCAGCGTTCGCCTCTCAGAGTTTTGCACATGCTGTTCCCTCTGCCTTAAACACGGTTCCACCTTCCCCTGACAAAATCATCCTTCAAGAGGAATTGGATGCCATCGCCCCTAGGAGGGACGGTGATGTGCTGCCTACGTAGCCCACGCTCCCTGAGTATCCGTGCCCGCCTGTCTCTGCTTCTGTCCCTAGAACAGGGGAGTCCCTGCGGGTGTGGGACGGCAGGACGGACCCGCCACGACGGGAAACTAATGCCTAAGCCCAGCCCTGGAAGGCACTCCGCACCCGGCTCCGGCGGGAAACGCCCTGACCTCTCCCGGCGAACCAGGAGAGGGATTCCGGGAGGACCCAGGGCGGGCGGAGCCGCGGCCCGGGGGCCCCGCCGCGCCTCCCGGCGCGGGCAGCGGGTGTCACCCGCCAGGCCGAGCCGCCTGCGATCTGCATACCCATGGTGCACCGCGAAGAAAACCGCGTCACGGCGCTGAGTTTCCCCCCACGGGGCTTTTCCCACTGAGGCGGAGCGCGTGGCGGGTTGGGAGCGGGCGGTGTAGACGCGGACACCAGCCCGGGCCTGCGGACGGCAGGCGCCGAGCGACCACGCCCGAGCGGACGGTCGCCTGGCGGCAGCAGGCGCCGCGCGGCGGCGGCGACCACGCTCCGGCCTCCCCTCAGGCCGCACAAATCTTTCGCCTTTTACTAGAGATTTCCGTGGGGGGGGGCCTCGCGAGCCTAGAACAATTTTTTGAGGCCTCGTCTGAGGCTGGTCCTCGCGGTTAAAAGGCAGGAGGGAGGTGCTCGGCCGGTGGCGGCGCGGCCCGCTGGGAACCCCTCGGCATCGGTGTCCGCCCCGGTCGTCCACGCCGACGACGCGGTGTTTTCCTCCGGGGGGACAGACGCTAACGACGCGCGTGGAGAGCACAACCCAGGACGAGCCGGGTCCGACGGGAGACGCGCCCCGTAGGGAAAGGCCCTCCCGGAAGGCCCGGCTGCCCGCCCGCCCGCCACACGGCTCCGCGTCTCGGGCCGAGGCCCTCCGGCCCGGCCACGGCCGCCCCGGTGGGAGGTCTCAGCACAGAACCTCCCGCCGGCAGGTGCCGTCGGCCGCCACCTTCCGCCTCCGCTGCCGCTACCACCCTGGCCCGAGAGCTCTCGGTCCGTTTCTGCGGTAGCCCCTCCCTCCTCTCCATCTCACCCTCCCCGTTTGTCACAATCCTCCACACAGCAGCCGAATTATCACTTTTTTTTATTGTAAATCCGCACTCACACCATCCTCCTGCACAGAGCCCTCTTAAGAATGCTTTTCCCCTGGACACGTGGCTCATGACCCTTCTTCAGGTCTATATAGTTCAATGTTATCTCATCAGAAGTCTACACTCTCCACCTGGCATGGAACAGTCCCACTCCCATCACATCCTCTTAAACAGCTTTACTTTTCTTCAGACCACAAACTACTCCCTGATACTAGCACGCATTAATTCCTTTACCTTTCTGCATCTTCCTCCTCTTAGAAAGTAAGTTCCATAAGGCAGGGACTTTACCTGGGTTGTTTTCTGATGATTCCATGGCCCTAAATCAATGTCTGGCACATGAGCACTCAATGAATATTTGTGGAACAAATATTAAACAAATGAATTAAAAGATTTACTTTCTAAGCACATAATATAGTACTTAATCTGTCCTACTGCAGTTCTAAGCACCTTACAAAATCTTCTTAAGAATGCTATTATATAGTTTCTATTATATTCATTCATAAATAAGGAAAGTGACGCATAGAAAGGTTAAATTGCCTCGCTCAAGTCACAAAGCCAGAAAGTGGTGGAGCTGGGATTCAAACCCAGGCAGCCTGACTCCAGAAGAGGCATGCTACTCCAAAACATGGCACCTTGGCATAGTGAATATTTTAAGTCGAAGGAATCTGAGAAAACAGTAAAGTCACCTTGACTTCCCACTCCTCCCTACTCCCACTCCTCCCCTTCACCCTCCAAAAGAGTCATAAAATCAAGTTGAGAGGAACCCTCCCTTTACCAGAATAAGCGATCCTTATCTCTAAAGACAAAGAGACTCCAGAAGAATCTCAACCAACAGGACTTGCTAAATTCCTCCCAATTTACTACACTTATTTCATACTCTTGAACCTATCATATTCCTCCAAGACTAGTTTATTCTCCATCAAACCTAGGATAAAAATACTGTTTTAACCATTTCTTCCAGTCTTCATTTCCTTAGGAAGGCTCCCATGTCATGTTAAACTTACATTAAATAAATGAGTATGCTTTTACCCTGTTAATCATTCTTTGTCAGTTTAATTTTAAGACCCAGACAGGATTTTAAAAGGGGCAAAGAAAATTTTCCCTCCCCAACACTTTTTCTTTTAGCAAAAGAAATTGTGGGAAGAAAAAGGGCACTGTAATAAAACTAACTGAAAGTAACCTCAAAGAGTGATCTGATCTTAAATTCCAGACTGGGCAAGTCATGGTGGGTAGTCAACCTAGGCTTATAACTTCCTTAGTAAAAGGTTTATCTTTGCCTTAAGCAAGCCCTGTCCATTGTTTCTGCACATCTAGGTTAACAAACCTTTGAAATGCCTCTTTTTCAGAACATTCGGAATCTTAACCACTCTCAAGAGAGCACTTATCTTGTTAACTATCCTGTTTTCCTCACCTTGCTTTCTCCCACCTTCATGCAGTCTTCCTTGTGTTCCCTTCTTGATTTCAAATGTACAAAAGAAACTACACAACTGTCATTCTCCAGAGCTTTTGAGATCTTGTTTCCCAGCACTGTTGTCAGTTGGCTTAAATAAAGTCTTATAAAAATTCTCTACAGGTTTGGACGTTGCTGACGTTGACAAAATCTTGTTCTACTTGGTCTGCACTGTGCTTTTTTCACCAAAGATCATGGATATCTTTTTATATCACTGTAAGAATATATCACCATAGTTAACCAATTCTCTAGGTTAAACCAACCTCTAGGACATTAGTTTACTTTCAACTTTCATTATCCAAGTGATGCTGCCTTGAAATATTAAGGGTATTAAGGGTAACCACATTTTCAGTCTTGAGAGATAATATTAAACTATTGTTAATCATGTGTGTTTTGGTATAAAATTCCTTAGACAGAAGTCTGAATTTATTTTCTTCCAAATAGTCAATTGTCCCTCATTTTAGATTGGTAATATTTTGTTTTACAGCTCTTTTATTAAACTACTTATGGAATAACATAGCACTTAAGGAATAAAGTCATCAACAAACATTTACAGAGCACTGATTATGTGACAGAGACTAGGGAAGCAGAAATAAGGCCCCTGGCATCTTTCTCCAGGGAGATTCAGATACTCAGGAATACTAAATGTGTAATGAATGAAAGAGGTAGAATGGGGGAGTCTTCAATAACCAAGAGTAAATCCAGAGTTATAGGACTAGTCCAGAAGGACCCGTGAATCCATGCAAAGATAGTTGTTGAGAAAAGAGCTGCTAACATTTGGAGCCACTACTAATTTTTGAATGCTCTGAAGGTGAAATAGATTATATTTTGTCCTGAGTGCAATGGGGATGTTGAAGGGCTTAATAAGGGAAGTAGGGCTAACAATTCTAGCTGCAGTGCGCGAAATGGATTGAGGGGGAGGGGTGCATTAGAGTGAAGTCAGAAAGACTCATTAGAGTCTGTAGCAGTAATCCCTGTCACAGATAGGATTGGCTGAACTGGAGCTGAAAAAGCTGTACCAACTGTTGAGATTTTGTAAGGAAGAAAAATAATTTTTCCTCTACTTTGAGCTCTTGGCTAAGACGCCTGTAATTTAAAAAGAAAAATAAAAGATTGACAAGAGAAAAACAACCAGAAGTTTATTAACATGTATACCTCATGTATACATGGGAGATACCCAGGGAAAAAATGAGCACCTCTTTGAGTTGACCTGAAAGACCAACTTAAATACCATCTTCAGCTAAAGACAAAAAAAAAAAAAAAAAGTGAGGGAAAACCAGTTACCAGAATGCCACCAAGAAAAAAAGCACGGTACACAGGGGTGAGGTTCTTCTGGCAGAGTTCAGTTGGGTGCCTTTTCCACTAAGATTCTCTTGAGTTAGTCATCCTTTCCTTGGAATAGAGAGGGAGGCACCCTTACGAATGGAGATTTCCTTCCAGGGTGAGGTTTCTGGCTTGGGCACCCACAGAGGTGAGAAAGGCAATGAGGTCGGAGGCGGGTAAAGATGAGGGAGCTCAATTTTGACCTAAGTCCGAGGTGTCCGTGGGGCACGGGGAAAGCACTCTCCAGGAAGAAGGTCTGGACTTTCATCCAGGGAAAGAGGGAGCTGAGCTGAAAAGCTGTGAAGTGGTTAGAAGAGTAAACGGCGGCGGCAGCGCCTCGGAGCTGGCGGAGAGCTGGGGAGGCTGTGGAGCGAGGGAAATCGCATATTTTTTTTTCTTGTCTCCGCCCGGCTCACGACCGCATTTGGTTTTTGCTGGAGCCAGGAGGCTGGGCCCAGCCGCAAGCCACGCTCTTCCCTGCTCCCCTCCTCCCCCTTCCCCTCCTCCCTTCCTTCCCTACTCGGCCCCACAGGGCGTTGCGCTAGGCGGACCGAGGTCCTTCCCGCGTCCCGCTCGCCCAGCATGTCGGGAGCCGCTCCCAGCGCGGAGCGTGTCGGGAGTTGTAGTTTAGGACAAGCCCAGAATTCCTTGCAGGACACGACGTCGCAGCCTTTGGTCACTTAAAGGGCAGGTCCAGAAAGCGGTGATGCTCCCGGGGCAGGGTTCCCCGCCGGCGGCGGCACGGGGCGCCTCGGGCTGCATCCCCTCTTCGCAGAGCGTGGCACTTCCACGCCTCCACGATCTGCTCCACCTGCAGGGGAAGGCGGGTCACCACGGAAGCCCGCAGCGCCCCCCCCCGCCCGCCCTCATCCCGCAGACGCTGGGCCGCGCCCCCCACCCCCACCCCAGTGCCTTTCCCCCACCCTGCCGAGTGGATCTAAGCCTGGTTCCTCGCTTCCGCACCGGGATCAGCGGCTCGCGCCGGTTCTGCTCTTCCAGGGCGCTCAGCTCCGCTGGGGCCAGTAAGGCCAGTCTCAGCTCCCGCACCACTGGGGCCGCCACCTCGGCCACAGGCCGCTCCAGCACCGCCTGCGGACGCCAGCCCTGAGCCCGAGCGAGCGGGGACACCTGGCCCCGCCGCCCGTTCAACGGGGCCCTGCGGCCCAAGCCTCCGTCAGCACCCCCAGCCCACGCTCCCCTTAGCCTGGCTCACCGCGCCCACGCGCGCCCAGCTCCGGGCCGCCAGGACGAGCTCGGCCTCATCTACGCAGAGCTTGTCACTGCGCAGCAGAGGCAGCAACGCGGCCGCCGACAGCTCCAGGAAGCCGCGGGTCCGAAGCGCCTCCTGTGGGTCCGAGGATGGGTTAGGGAGGAGCGGAATGAGGCGTGTGGGCTTGGTAGTATGAAAATGAGGAGCTGTACCTGGCTGTGGGCCTCTATGAAGGCAATGCAACGCTCCTGCAGTGGTCCCAGGCCAAAAGTTACGGCCACCTGGGAGCAGAATGAGGGAGATCAAGTTGGAGACTGGAGAGGCCATGAGGGAGATCAAGTTGGAGACTGGAGAGGCCATGAGGGAGATCAAGTTGGAGACTGGAGAGGCCATTGGGGACTACATGCTGAGGTCCAGCAACACCCACCTGCAGGGCCTCACAAACCAGTTCCACATCCAACACCTTCGCCACAAACTCCAGGCATAACTGGGAATAGAAATGAATGGGGTTGTGCTGAGGTGTCCTTACTCCCAGACCCAAACCCCAGCCCAGAAGCATTGAGCAGGCTTAGAGCAATGAGCCACCCAGGCTCCTAGCAGACCAAGGGAGGCAGGGACTGAGACTTGGCAAACATGGAAGGAATAAGGTCTAGTAAAGCCAAGCCCAGCAGCCTACCTTCCCCACCAATCAGACTATATAAGAATCATGCAAAAATTCTACTCTCCCCGTCACTCAGGATGCTTATCTTCCTCTACTGCCCCCCTCTTGATTCAAAGACATCCAAAAACAAAGACTTCCGTTTTAACCAAAATCTTGAGTTTCATCTATGACAGCTCCCTCTCACCCTACATCCCGAAAAACACAGGGTCATGCCAATTCACTTTTCTCAAAGTCATGAAGTGCTCCCTTGGGCTACCACTGCCACCCCTATAGGACTGGTGAGCTCCTCCCATTTCTCCCAATCTGTTCTGCCCTTAGCTTCCAAATCCTCACTCCCTACCTGAAACCTCCAATAATTCTCCACTACCTTCTGGGCAAAAGAAGTCAAAATTCTTTTTTTTTTCTTTTAGGAAGTCCAAATTCTTGAAAAGTCCCGATTGAACCAGTCCCTAGCATCCTTTCCAATCTCATCTCTCCCTCGTCTCCTCTCACACTTTTAGCCACACTAAATGTTTTCACCAGCTCCTTTTGTGCCTCTGTAACTAGAAAGCCATCTTTCCATTCTCCCTCTGAACAAATTCCTACCCACTCTACCAGATACAACATAAATGTTTCCTTCATCAGGAAGTCTTTCCCTACTCTGTCCTTGTTAGTGAAATTAGACCCTCCATACAGTCTCCATTTACCATCATCTATCACACTTCTTATGCCAGTGGGTTAAGGGAGGTCAAGCTGGAGATTGGAGAGACCATGTAGCCCAGCCCTTCACACAGAGGAGTTTTTATGTGTCTGTCTGAAGAACAGGAATCAACGCTGACTTATCTCAGTATCTACAGCACCAGCCATAAACACCCATTGTGCCCCCACCGTATACACAGGGCGTGTACATATCTTTTGGCACACAGGCACACATACATGCCTATTTACACAGAGATATTCATACTTCTCCATTGGCATATGTTCCTCTCCAAGACAGAGTGTGTGAAGCAGGGTGTGCACAAGAGGCAAGAGAAACAAGATGGGCCTGCCACATAAACCCACCTTTCTCAATTCCTCCAGCCCATACTCCACAGCTGCTGTCAGCACCTCCAGCACCTGCAAAGTGGGTGGTTGGAGTGGAAGGAAGTTTCCTCTTCCCTTCAACCCATTCCCTCTCCCACCCAGATCCCTGCCCAATGGGCTCACAGAGTGGCGATACAGCTTGACACTGTTGGTGTACAAGAACTCCAGCACTGCCAGAAAGGCCTCAGCTGGCACAGTGCTGAGCACCACAGGGCTAGGCACTGCGGGGCCTGGCTCCTGGCCCAGAAGTCGCTGGAAAAAGTTGCATCTACAGGCCAACAAGCACCGGTGGGCAAACACCTCCTGCCGTTCTTGACCAACCACAAAGCGAACATCACTGTGGAAGAGAGGAGCAGAGAGCCACGGGAGAAGAGGCCAGAGTCTAGGGTACAACTCTAGGCTTTGCCTTTGTCCACTCTGAGCCTTCGTTTCTTTATCTGTGATATTAGAGGAGATGCTTAGTCCTTCTAGCTGAAGGTCTGGGACACAAAAGCCTGAATTCTAGTCCCAGGTCTACCCCATAGTACCTCAGGCAGATGACTCTACATTTAATCTCAAATTTCTCTCCCATGAGAGATGGTAATCTCAAACTCAGGTCTCAGGGGAGGTGGCTATGCTTCAACACAGAGGGAGTACCAGGGCTGATGCAAGATTGATCCTACTACCCTCTCCTCCCAGTCTGAGTCTTGGGGGAAGGGAAGCTCTTCTTGGCTCCTCCTCCACAGACTGCAAACTCAGCTCTTTTCAGCCTCCTCCAGGCAGTAGGGGGTGGGAGGATGTGAGTGCAGAGTGCACTAGCTGCAAACAGACACAGCAATGACACACCATCAAGAGTCCAGACCACATTTTCCATTTTAATGATCACTTCCTGCCCCAGCCTCTGGGCCTCTGACCGCACAGCAGGTAGGAAGCAAGAGATGAAGCTTGAGCTCCTTTAAGTCTTCAGTCCCCCATCCAAGGCCTGGGGTTCCCACTATTCAGACTAAACTGTGATCCCCAAAGCAGGATTATGGGCGTCACCAACCCTTAGGGTAGAACCCAGTTCTGAGGCACAGAAGACAGAAAGTTACACTCTCCTTCTCCTGACCAGCCCTGCCCCCATACTCTATCCCTGGTTTCAGACACCACTTGCATCCTGGGCAGACAGTGAGCCCCAGGCAGCACCCTTGAACCACTTCCTGTCTGAGACTGTGGCTCAATCCCTTGAGCTTTGTTCCTTTTGTGAATCTTCAGTTCTCAGAACAGGGTCACTTGCTCCTCTGCTTCCCCAGGGAGGGACTCAAGTTACATCCCATCTCTCAAGATCCAGGGGGCAGAGGGCTCTTCTCTTCCAGGAGACCAAGATCTAAAAAAGGAAGGCTTTTGCCTGAGGCCACACAACCACTCTGGGCTCCATCCCCCACTACTTCCACCTCTGGATCTCAAGATATCATGGACCTTGAGTGACCAGCAGAAATCCTCTACACTTGACTTCCCCAGACTGAATTCAGCAAAGGGTCAACTCTTAATCCCCGACTTCTGTACCCAGGGCTTCCTCATAGTCACAGGGTTCAGCAGAGCCAGCTATCAAAAACCCACAAACAGGGCCCACACCCTCACCTGTATAGGCGATTGTTGACGAGGCTTCGGAGTGCTGTGGAAAAAGGCGCAGCCTCCCCGTGCACAACCAGTCCTGGGTTCTCCATGAGTGGGGTGAGGCAGGGGAAAAAGCGGGTGGAATAGCCTAGTAGGCCTATTGTCTGTTGGTATGTGGGAGGCGGTAGTTGGGAAGGAGCAGGAGGCCTGCCCAGACCCTATATCTGGTGAGGAGACTAGAAAGGCCTGGGAGGAAGGGGCAGAAGCTTGGGAGGCCTATTTGCTGAGAAGCTGAAGTTTAGGGATGGGGCAGGAGAGGCCCGGGTTGAAGGCATCAGAGGCTGGTGGAGGAGGCCGGAGGCTCAGCTTACAGATGGGGACTCAGGAAGGTGACCAAGAGAGGCTGAGTTGGAGCTGACCAAACAGGGAGGAGAGGCTGGCTGCCGACAAAGCCCAGCTGGGAGCCTGCCCAGGCAGCCGCTGGGGTGGGAAGCCTGTGGGTTTCCACGGAAACTGGAGCCTGGCCTGAGGAGGCCCCGCCTATCTCTCACAGGTCCAGGGAAAACTTCAGACTTCAGAGGGGCCCTAAGCAGAATAGAAGGGTCTTAGACCCTGCCTGTTCTGGGTTCAGAGTTCAAACTCCCTTCCCCTCCTACCCTTCCACCCACATGCACACAGGGCCAAGATCAGGTTAACCAAGTCTGGGGAACACACTTAACAGGGAAAACCCTCACTCTCATGACTGGTTTTCAGGGCCCAGACAGGGCTTTTTTTGGGAGGAGGAAGTCCCGTTCCTCTTAGAGAGGGGTCAGGTGAGGAGGTGTCAGCTCTGACAGAAGAGTCATGGCCTCTGGCATCCCTGAAATGCAACACATGGGGTGTGGCCAGCTGGGGACAAGCCCCAGAATACTTGGGTCAGCCAAGGTCAGGAGGCTGGATGCTGGGTCCAGAGTGGGAACCCACCACCTCTCATTTTTCCCTCCCTTGCGCTTAGGCAGCCCAGAGCTGAGGAAGTCAGCCAAGCCCCACCCTATCTCTGCTGAGGGAGCGGAAATGTTTGTCCTTGTTTAGACTAATGGGGAGACGGTATTCATCAAGTGCTCCTTCCTGTGGGCCTAGATCCTGATTCTTGAGCACCACCCCCATATTCTCAAGGTCTGGCCATATCCCAGGCCTCCCATGAATTTCCCACAAGAGTGAAGAGCCATTCTTCTCAAAGGGAGAAATGGACAGTGGCTTAAGAGTCCTGGGGTAGGAACACCGTTATGGCCAGAGCCCCTCTCTAATTCTGCTCCCTTAGTCATCCCTGTCATGGTAGCATGCCCCTGGATTCTAAGCCCCCATTGTCCCCTCTCGCCTGATGACTCAGGGACCCTGCACTCAGTATGTGCTCACAGTTAACACTCCCAGTTTAAGCCTGAGCCAGGACTGGAGGGAGGGAACCAGAAAGGGAGGAGTGCTTACCCAGCAACCCATGGCAACTCCACAACACAGGCAAGGGGCTCTTCCCTTCCCACCTGCCAGTCAGGCCAGCCAAGCAAGGACTGTGAGAGCTCAGCGGCCAAAGTCTACAGGTGACTCAGGGTGCCTGCGGGAGTTTCGGGAGAAGAGGGCAGCCATCTCAGAACTGATTCTGGAGGTAGGGCCAGAGGCCAAAAGCAGAGGGTGGAAGGAACTTCCTGAGTCAGCTTCCCTCAACCCCAGCCAGTTATGGGGATATTTTTGTGCCAGCATTCTAGGAGCAGGTAGGGGTAATAGATAATAGGATTCGATACCCACAGGGCTGGAAGGGCCTGTGGGGTTGGAGTTGGGTCCATCTGTTTTGGGAGTTTAGGGGTTTAGGGGTTTGAGGCAAGGTAATGTTGTGTAGGCTGAGACAAAGGGCAAATACATCTCTCCCTTCTCCTGCTGGCAGTCGGGTGGGAGAAAAGGAGCCCATTCAGGTAACCTACGCAGTGTCCAGGTGAAAGTGGAGCTCAGAGGGCAGGGACTAGCCCAAAATGATAGCCTGGGCACCTCTTCTCTTATGTCTGGAGCAACCCTCAACCCTCTTAACACCTAGGAATCCACACTGCCCCAGACTATTTGATTCATCTGTCTCAGAAGCACAGGTAAGAAGGGGTTAGGGAGTAAAAACTCCTTATCACTGAGTAAGAAACTGGGTGGTGTACAAAGATGTCCAGTGAGGGCCACTCTGTTCAAGTGTGAGTCTTTTAGCCAGCAGGTCCATGGCTGGCAAGCCTCTGCCCACCGGAAGCCAGGAAGAGGAGGCTGCCAAAGACCCAGGGCTGAAACTATCACCGTTGCGGCCTCCAGGACGGCTGTCCAGCATTGATGAGGCCAGACCAGCAGGTCCGGGCCCAACTTCCCGCCGAGGCTCGGTGCTGGGCTTGGCCTCGTCCTTTTCCCGCCGCAACTCGCTGGTCGGATCAGGTGTGAGTCCTGGGGGTCGTCGAGCATCCCTGGGCCCAGTGCCCCCTTTAGGCTCACGGGCCAGCTTCTTGGGGTTGCCCCTGGCGCCCATCCGGAGGATGGCACCCTCGTATCGCACAGAGCCAGCACCAGGGGAGCGCTGGGATGCCTCGCGAACACAGCGTGCCCTGGAGGAGGCACTGGCCTCAGGGCTGCAGGACACTTGCTACTCAGGCGTGGAGGCAGGGCCCCTGACCCGAGAGCTGTGCGAGCTGGTGCATGTGCACCTGCGTGAACTCAGCCCACCACGCTACAAGCTGGTGTGCAGCGTTGTGCTGGGGCCACACACTGGACAGGGTGTGCATGTGGTCAGCCGTGCACTTTGGGACGAGGCGCACGACGGCCTGGCCTCTGCCACCTTCACCAACGCCTCACTTTTCGCAGTGGCCATGGTCCACGAGCTCTACTGTGAGTGAAGAAGCTTCCAAGTTCTGCAAAATGGTTTTTTTATTCCAAGAGGAGGCCCTCCATGGGACAGATATCCCAATAAATAAATGTCAATAAATAAAAGTGGTCCATAAATAATACCCCCTAGCCGGGGGCTAAGGCTCAGGCTTTTCTTGGAGAAGGGATAGGAAGCAGCTAAGACAGGCTACCTCCAATCCCAGTAAAGCTGGTCCCTGATTCCCTGGGGGATTAGGCCCAGAGCCCCCAGTGAGGCACCAAAGGAAAAGGGAGGGCCACAGAGGCAAGGGCTAGAGCCTTACAGGTAGGCACAGGCATCAGGCCTGAGGGTTTGGGTCATAGCCTACTCTGCAGGCTGGGGCCTAGGCTGAGCAGCGGTCCTGGAGCAGATGCAAAGTATAGCAGAGCCGCTGCCGTAGATCTGGGGAGCAGCCCAGCTGCCGAAGGTGGGAAATGAGGTAAGTACAAGCACTACGATTGCGGGCCACAAAAGTCACAAGGAGGGGCTCCCAGCCACTGAGGATCAGCTTGGTGTGGTCTCCATAGAAGTTCACCTGTGCACAGGAGGGTGACACTGATAAAGGTATAAGCCCCAAGTCTAATTTCCTCCCCAGCACCCTAGGCCTCCCAGACCTTCCCAGTTCCAGGAGGAGCTCTTACCTGGACAGTGCCATCACTAAACAGCATGAGTAGGGCCTGATCAGTCTTGACCCACTGCAGCAGGAG
The DNA here is from genome assembly GCA_030015415.1 of Cynopterus sphinx. Lineage (NCBI taxonomy): Eukaryota > Metazoa > Chordata > Mammalia > Chiroptera > Pteropodidae > Cynopterus > Cynopterus sphinx. Next base: position 101,510,026 of record CM057387.1, read on the forward strand.
TGGGGGAACAGGCACCTCCACTTCTTCTACACTTGGCAGATCTCCACCCTGGGAGAAGGGACAGGTCACTTATCTGACATGATTCAGGCCCCTCCCCACTGATGTCTCCCTTAGAGGTTCAGCCTTTAGCTTTGAGACCTCCACACAAATGGCAATAGGAAGGGACTAAGAGGTATTAGTCCTAAATGTGTCCCACCCCAGTCCACACACCTTCATGAGGCGCTGCTCCATGTAGGAAGCAAAATACCGCAAGACACCCAACTGAGGCTGCAGGGCCCGAGGCACAGCACCCACAGAAAAGGAGAAGTGCTTTGTGCTGGTGGGATTGTATTGCACAGTCCTGGAGGGGAAGAGACAGAAGTCAGAGGGAACTCAGCACCAATGCCCCTTCCCTGAGAGACTCCAGGCTCCCAAGCCCAGAAGCACACACCAAGGTGCAGCCCTACTGATTATACTGGTCTGGATACAAGGCACCCCATAACGACACTTACTTTCTATTAGCTGACAGGGCCATGTGTGTGCCGTTGTTGAAGAGCACAGCCACACGGCGGCTGGATAGCTGATACCCAAAGCCAAACTTGTTTGAGTAGTCAACCCACTTGCTGACCCACACCAGCGGCTCTGGCTGTGCCAAGGGAGCTGGGTTCTGTTCCGCTGTCATGGGAGAGGGAGGAGTAAGGACCTATTTCTGGCCTCTCAGCCAAAGAATTCCTACCACCACCAGTCACATGTACCAGACCCTAAACTTACCTGGGGGCATGAAGGCCAGGCAGTTTCTCAGAGCACAGAGGGCTGACTCTACCACTGTGGCCACAGTCAGACCTTCTTCAAACCCTGAAGGGAACAGGGTACTGAGATTAGGCATTAGTCCCCCAGGACCCAGGCCATATCCCTCTGCCCACTTCACTCTGTTCCCTGGTCTCAGCCCCAGCAACCTCTAGCACCTCTCATACTCCTGGCTGCTCACCATCTCCACTACTCGCCAGTGTCCCACGAGGTGAGCTGTCTTCAGGTGCTGTCTCTACCAAGCTGAGTGGGGCTGGACCAGGAGCTGCTGGAGCCTAGAGGGTTGGGTAGGGCAAAGGAGTGAGCTTGGGCCCTGGATCTGAATCCTTGAGAGTCCATGGCCCAGCCCTGCCCTGGCACCCAGGGCACCCCAGGTCAGCCCTGCCTGGCTAATGAGACACAGCCAATTAGGCCGCCACGAGGCTAGATGCTTCAGCAGCTTCTTTTATCCTGAGCTTCCTGCAGCTGCTAGGGTGGAGGTGAGTCAGGGGAACACTGCCCGTGTGAGCACTTTACCTCAGGCCTGGCATCCTGATGGCCAATGTATGTCCGAGTGAGGCCGCTCACTAAACAAGAGACCTCGTCCTGCTCCTCAGGATGGTTCTTACCTGGATGGGGTTATATATAGCCCTCAGAATTCTGTCCAGCCCCTCTTTCCACAGAGATAATACAGATAAACAGACCCAAGTGCCTTTATAACACACGCTCTCCACAGGGGCTTACAGGCACTCACATTCATACCCCCACAATATGTGTAACAAGCCCCCCTGCCACTCTGTACCCTCTAAACCACTAATATCCCAGACTCACTCTTCTTCTTCCTGCCAAAGAGGCTCTTGGTAACTTTGAAAAGCAGTATCCTAGCTGGGTTAAGGGGTATCAGGTCTGGGACTGTCACGCAGCTGCTGACAGGGAGCCGGTCGGGGGTGTAGCCCTGAGGAGTGGAGCCATGTGAGCAGAAAAGAGAGGCCCCAGGAGTCCTGTCACCTGCCCTCATTCAATCCCCTCGGAATGTATGAACTGGACTTAGGTGTCCAGTGATCCACAGACCTTGGTAAAGAAGTCATGGCGCAAGATCTGGTCAATTGAGGGGCGGTCCTGGGGCGACGCTCGAAGGATAGCAGCCAAGAGCTGCCGGGCAGGCAGTGAGAGGCTGGCAGGCAGCGTGTAGTGAACCTGTTTGATACAGCGGTATGTCTCCTTCAGGTCGACTGTCTCAAAGGGGGGACTCCCACATAGCAGTGTGTACCTGTTGGGAAGAGATAAGGAGTCAGGAGTTAAGTGGAAGGTATGCCCTACCCATGTACCCATCTGTGTGCAGATGACCCTAGGACTCACATGACACAGCCCAGAGACCACACATCTGCCTCAGGTCCATGGCCTTGTCTCTGTAGCACTTCTGGAGCCACATAGTTAGGGGTGCCACAGATGGTTCTGAAAAGGCATAGAGAGGAGAGAAGCTTCAGACACAGCCCAGCTAAGCTCGTCCTCCCATCTCTGCCCCCACTGTGAGTCCAGACAAAGCAGCTGCCTGTTACCAAACACCAGAGAACTCCTGCTTGTCCTGGGACAATGGATGCTGGGGATGGCAGCTGAGTCCCCACCCACCCGCTTGGCCCAGCTGCTCTGTAGGACAGAGAGAGGCCCTGACCTCCAACCCAGCCCTCTCCTCCAGGGTCAACAGAGGGTCCATCACTAATCCCTTCCTCCTTCCCCCATTCCCGTCTGTCAGATACCCATACAGGCTGTCACCTCCTATGGTCTGTGCCACACACACACACAACACCAGCTATCACATCCCCCATAAATACTCATCTGCCACAAATGCTATCTGTGTCATTCATACCTAGTCATGGCCACACTAAGGTCTTTTTACACATGTACAGAGTGTCATGTCCTGCCATTCCCACACTCTCAGTCTGTCTCACACACACAACGTAACATTCCCTCATCCACACATAAGATCAGTCACACACTTCCGAGTATCCTTATACCCTCATCTGTCTCAAGGACTTATATACTCATAGAACCTTCACCTCTCCACCAGTACTAGTAACCCAGGCTGCCACCTCCACTTTCAACAAAAACAGCCCATGGTCTTTTCCCTATCTCTCTCTCTCTCTCTCTCTCTCTCTCTCTCTCTCTCTCTCTCTCTCTCTCTCTCACACACACACACACACACACACACACACACACAGTCATTGTGCTTTCCACATACTGTCTGTCATTCACGTCATCTATGTCATGCACAGACTGTGGCCACCCCCCCCCATAAACACTCACTTCTTCCTATGTTCTGGGGGTTCCAACCGTGTTGCCAGTCCAAAATCCCCCATCTTCAGTTCCATGTTCTCAGTGATAAAAAAATTTCCTAGACGGGGGCAGAGAGGTATGTCAGACTCATTTCTCTCTGTCTCCCAACCCCCACCCCCATCCTGCTGACTCAGGAGTCTCACCCAGCTTGAGGTCTCGGTGCAAGATGCCTCGCTGGTGCAAGTACTTGAGTCCCGAAAGGATCTGCCGCAGGTAGTAGCGCACCTCTGGCTCCAAAAGGGTGTGCCGGGCCTTCCAGATGTGGGCCAGAGACTGCAGAGGACCACTGCCTCAGCCTCTGGTCTACCATTCCTGACCCTCCCTCCATCCGTGCTCGAAGAGGAAGAGACAGGACTCCAGCTTTCGGTCTTAAGGCCCCCGTTTTCCCCCTCCCCATCACTACCCCTCACCTTTCGGCTACAGAGCTCCAGAAAAATGTATATGTTGTCAGCATCCTCAAAGTGGTGCGAGAAACGCACGATGTGGCGGTGCTGCAGGCCGCGGTGCAGCTCAATCTCGTTGAGGATCTGCAATAGGAGAGCGGGACTGTCATCTCTCAAGGGCTCCCACGCCCCTGTCCCTCCGCCGCCGCTGGTCCGCTGGGCGCGGGCCTGGGCCCACCTTCTCGCGCTGATGCGGCTTGGTGATGCGGCTCTGAGAGATGACTTTGACCGCGTAGGCGTTGCCCGTGTCTGTGTCCGTGGCCTCGTAGCATCGGGCGAAGCCCCCCTGCGAGGAGGGGACGCCAGGTTAGGTGCTCCAAGGGAGGCCGGATCTGGCCGGCAGACGTCCCCTCCCCGAGGACAAGGGCGCCTGCCGCGCCCCGCGCGGGATGAGAGGGTGGCAGGGGCCTCGGCCCTCGCGAACTCCATCCCCGCTCACCTTGCCCAACAGGCGGCCTTTGACGTAGGTGCGGCCGCCGCGCGGGTCCGTGATGAGGCGCCCGGGGTCCGGCGCCGGCGGCGCGGCCAGCGACTCGGGCTCACGCCCCGGCACGGCACGCGGGGGCGGCGCGGGGGGCGCGGCCGCGCGCGGGACGGGGCGCGGGGACGGGGCGCGGGCGGCGGGCTCCATGCGGCCGGCGCGCCGCAGCGCAGCGCGGGCTGGGTTCGTCCTCGGTTCCGCCCGGCCCGGCCGCGCGTGGCGCCGCCTGCACTCGCTACGCTGCGCTGGCGCCGGCGGGAGCCCGGCGATTTTATCAATGAACGCCTGTCCCCTCCCCGGCGCACGTCACCAGGGCCCGCCCCCTCCTGGAGGCCGCGCCCGCGAGGCCGCGCCCCCGGACGTCACCGCCAGGCGGCTCCGCCCGCCCCGCACCTCGAGGCCCCGCCCCCTGCTCTCACTCAGGTCTCGGAGCCGCCGCGCGGCGCTCGGTACCGTGCAGGTCGCACCCGCGTGCAGGCCCCCCGTTTCCTCGTCCCGACCCCAACCCTCGCTGGGGACTGGGGGCCCATTTCCTGCCCGATCCTTCGGGCTTTATGCTGAAGTCCGAGTGGGAGCCGGGCATCTGGGGAGTCGCCCCAGCCACCAAGGGGACCCAGAGTTCCAGCAGGCAGGGGACAGGCAGGGGCGGCGCTCGCTTTCACCTGGGCGTGGCACCAGCGCTCCCCCTGAAGAGCGAGTGACCATGCGCACGTGTCCCCCGTCCTGGGCCAGAATTCAGTGCTGCCGCACGTCGGGCCTGGGAGAAATTACACACGCCCAAACCGAGCCTGGCTGGCTGGGAGCGGCATGGGAAAGGGGTCCCGGCGCTGCCATGCTGACCGTTGGGGTCAAACAGAACCTGCCATTTTACCAGGTGCCAGGCCAAATTTTGCTGCCCACTTCCACACTCGGGAGTGCAGATTTGGGGTTTCGGCCGGGTCTGCTGTTCCCTTTCCCTTTTAACACCCACTGCCCTGAGTCAGCAGCCAAGCCAGATAATGAAGGATGGGAATTGGATTTTCTTAAATCCAGCGATGGGGGGAGGGGGGACCATCTGGACCTCTAGAACTCTGGTCCATGCCCACCCTTCCCAGGGCCAGAGACAGAGACAGAGGTAGGGTCTTAACCACTCTGGAGTGTTTGACTCAGGATCCACAGGTCTCCTGGCCTGGTTCTCATCTCTCTCCCCTCACTATACACTTCACATTTTGAAGCCATTCGGTTTTCCAAGATTTATTGAGAGCACCTGGTAAGTGCCCAGCACTGTCTGAATAGGACTGATCAAGGTTGCAGTTCTCTTTTAGTTTACAATCTACTTGATGGAAACACATATAAACAAGGTAATTGCAGGGTGTAAAAATGTGCTATGAAGGAAGTAAACAGAAGAGTAACTAAAGAGACTACTTTAGAAAGAGTAGTCAGGAAAGTCAACAAATATTTGTTGAGTACCCAATTTCTGTCAGTTTTATTTCCCAAATATCTCTGAAATCTATCCACTTAGCTCCATCTTCCCTTCCCACCCTAATTTGGGTCATACTCTCCCTGGTTGGAATTATTGCTATAGCACCTTGCTGGCCTCCCTGACTTTGGTCTCATCTCCATTTCATCCTCTTTCCATATGGCCATCCCACCCAAGCCCTCATCAGGCCCACAAGGGCCTACATCTCTAACCTTGCCCTTCACAGCCACTGAAGGGAGAACCAAAACAGCCTGAGATGGGAAGATATACTCGTGGCTCAAATAAGTAGGGGGAATGAGAGATGGGCATGGGGAGGAAGGCCTTTGGTGCCAGACTCGGGAGTTTGGTCTTTATCCTATAGGTCAACAATTTTCCAGGAGAGAGATGGTAGTAGTGGGGCCAGAAACAACAAATCTGAAGGGAAAATGGGGCTAAGGCATGTATAGTTTGAAAATTTAATATTGCAAATTTGATATTTGCATATTTGATATTGCAATTTTATTTTGGAAAATAAAACAAAATTTATTTGTATTAGTTTGCTAGAGTTGCCACATCAAACTACTGCAGACTAGATGGCTTAAACAACAGAAATTTATTTTCTCACAGTTCTAGAAGCTGGAAGTCTAAGATCAAAGTATTGACAAGGTTAATTTCTTCTGAGGCCTCTCTCTTGGTTTGGGGATGACAGACTTCTCTCTCTGACTTCATATGATCTTTTTCTCAGTATTCTAATCTGTTCTTTTGATAAAGACACCGGTCAGATCAGATTAGGACCCACCTACAGGTCTCATTTTAACTTACTTTACATACTTCTTTTAAAGGTTCTGTCTCCAAATACAGCCACATTCTAAGGTACTGGGGGTTAGGACTTTGCAGAGGAGTCAAAAACCCTATCTCCATCCATCTTAGGTTTTCTGATGGGACTCTTCCAAAAAAAAAAAAAAAAAGAAGGCAGATTAACAAAAGAAAAACAAGTTTATTAACATATATAACTTATGTATACATGAGAGATATACAGGGGAAAATGCAGAACTCTCATGTGGCTTAGAATTCAGGCTTAAATATCTTAATAGGGAAAGGGAGAAAGGGAATGTAAAACTCAGCTTACAGTAAATGATTTCTAGGAAAGATGAATGGCCCCTAGAAAAATGGATGGAAGATATGATAGCTTATGATAAAGTTTTTCTGAATATGATATAGACTTTTAGTCTTCTTTCTTGTGATAGGCGATGAAATTGTAGGAAAGAATTTTATGACCTATGAATTCCTTTTGGACAGTCTGTCTTTAGGCAGATAAGGGGAGTTCAAAAAAAACCTCTCCCTGCATTTGTTGTTTTTTGAGTGCCTACAGCTCAAAATAATCAATATATTAAAGAGGCCTACTTGGGGGTATTCTATTATTTGGGCATATTCTGTTACCCTTCACTGTCTTCTCCCATTGGAAGGTTAACAAGGGTCTTGCGCCCTCCCCTGGGAACCAGGACATCAGGAAGAGATCCTCTGGGATGTTGTAATTGAAGGGCCCTGCAGTCTGCTTTGCCTCCTCCCTCAGTGTAACACATGCTACTATTAAAGGACCTTATGCATCTGCTCATACGAGGCACTGGGCTAAGCGTTTTTTATCTTATTGACTGCTCACAGTAACCTTATGATGTAAATGTGATTATTGTTCCTATTTCATAGATGAGGAAACTGAGGCTCGAAGAGTTAGACTTACCTCAGGTATAGCTACCAAGGGGCAGAGCCAAGATCTGAACCCAAGACGTCTGACTCCACTATTTGCCTTTACCTGACTTTTCTGTCCTCTTCTTACACTGTTCTGTGTCTCCATATCTCTCTTACTAGTGCACTTTTCCCTTTCCACCTCCCAAGACTCTCATAAGCTCTGTCCAAGCTGCGTTTTCTCTAAGCTGTCTTTCTGGATCTCCATCCCCCGCAGGATGCTGTCAGGCCTGCTACTCCTAGTTGAGTACATGTCTTGCACTCCTTGTCTCTTTAGTAGCTGAGTCAAGAATCTCTTGACAGTGTCGGGTCACAGAGATTAAGGGAGTCTGTCAAAAATGAGAGATGCCAAGTAAGGCTAGGACTCGGGAGGAGCTATTGGATTAAGCAATAAGGAGGTCTCAGGTGTCCTTGGTGGGTGCAGAGGTAGAAGTGCTAATGCCAGACCAGAGAGAAGAGAGATGCTAATAGCTACAGTAGTGTTTCATACTTACCATGTACTATTTTGAGCATTTTATAAACATTAATTAATTTACTATTCACAACAACTCTGTAAGATAGGTATCATCATTCCCATTTCTCCGTGGGAAAATTAAGCACAAAGAGATTAAATGGCTTGCCCAAGATTATAAAAGCAGTTCACAGTAGAATCCGGATTTGAAAATCTGAAGTCTGGCTCCCTACTCCATGCTGTGAACTGCCAAGTTTTATATCCAGCTATGAGCTGGGAGGAAAAGAGAGGGGAAATGGTGGTTAACATCAGAAGAGAGGGAGCCAGACAAGAGGAGAGGTAAGAGCTAGAGGATGATAAAGAAGGGCAGGCCAGATGATTTACTGGTGGAGTGGTTCCCTCTCCTAGACCATAAACCAAAGAGACCTGTCAGCATTGAGGAAGGGGAGATAAGCTTACTCAGGAGGGAGGGGCTGGGTGGAGCCTGGGGACTGCCCCCTTTCTCTGGCAGAGACTTCAGGTCCTATACCCCTGTCTATGACTCTGTGGGAAATTCACAGCCCAGTGATCTAGAGTGTTGGTAACAGGCAGAAGTGTGAGGGCCACAGATGGGTGTGGAAGGAGAGGACTGAAATGCAGCCAGCTGCATTGCCCTCAACAAGTACAGTCAGAAAGAAGCCCCCAGGACCTCAGTGCCTGAGTTCCTCCCATCCCAGAGCCTGGCTTCCCAGGTGCAAGAAACTAAGTGGTAAGCAGCCCAGAATGCTCTAGGAGAGCCACACACCAGAGTTAGGAAAAGGGCTGCACAGCCATGACGGCTGAGGCCCCAGAGCTGGTATTTTGCCCTCTCCAGATCAAGTCCTGGTCCTCCAGACCTCTGGGATGGGGGACACACACACACACTCCTGTTCTCTTCTCATATTGACGTCTCACCTGGGCACTGGAAGGAGAATATAGCTCATCAAGTCATGAATACATTTCCAGACCTTGCTCATCCAAGAAATCATTTATGCAAAAGAGGGAGGGGGCCCAGAGGATTTTCAGGTTAAAAGGGACAAAAAGGAAAAGAAAGTCTGCCTGAGTTCAAGTCCTCCTGATCTCTACCAAGATGAATCAGATCTAATCCTGTCCTTAAGGGTCTCATGGACAGGAGGGGAGATCTCTCTGTAGGCAGATTATAGACCAGTATGGTTAACTGTTGCCAGAGAGAAAACCCAGGAGCCTTTGAAAAGTGACCTAGGGGAAGATCATGGCAGGCTTCTTTGGAGGATGCTCTGAGCTGGACTGTGAAGGAACATGAAAAGGAGCTGGGTTAGAGGCTGTTGATGGGGGATGAGTGGTTACAGGTGGGAACATCTCAGAGGGCCTTGTATATTCAGGTTAAAAGCCAGGCCCTGGCACTATTTGGCTTGGGGGCAGGCTGGTGAGGCATCAGGAGAAAGTTCTCTCTGCCTCTTCGTTTCTGAAGGATTGTCTGTTTCTGGGATGCAACAGTGGACTAATAGATGGAAACCAAAGGGAACAGATTTGGCTTGCTACAGCAATAGCAGCCCAGGCTAAATGCCTACAGTGCTCCAAGCTCTGGGCATTGTTTCTCTGAATACTCCCAATTGCCCCGTGAGGAAGGTGTTATTGGTCCTGTTTTACAAAGGAGGAAACAGATTCAGAAATATTAGGGTAACTTGTACAAGGCTACAGAGAGCTAGAATTCAAACCCAGGTTTGTCTGACTCCCAGTTTTGTGCTCCTAACCACCCTTTCAAGCTTCCCCTCTTTTGGAAACACTTATACATAGGAAGCAGCTCACAGTGTGGGGGAAGAAGCTCCCCAAGACAAACTCAGAAGCAAGACCACCACTACTGGGTTTTTGTAGATGACCTTGCCACTGGGTGGACAATTGAGCTGGCACCTCAGGTATTATTTCCTCTATTTAACAGATGAAGAAATTGAGGCCCAGAAGTAGAAATGGCCACTCAAGGTCCTGGGCACCCCTGAGTCAAGATGTGGACACAGAGCTGAGGGGGTCTACATCCCTAGGCCTGAGTCCCAGATCTGTAGCCTCATCAGCCCTGTGGAATAGGGATGGGAAAGGGCTGGGGCAGGCCTCGCAGAGCCTGGACTAAGAGTGTGTCTGGTGATAGGACCCTGGTCCAACAGTACGAGCCCTTGCTTAGGCCCAGATGGGCAAATTCCAGCCTTTGAAGTCCATCAACTCCAGCTCTGAATCCTCTCTCCAACACTTCCTAGCTGTATGACGTTGGGCGAGTCATTTACTTCTTAGAGCCTCATCTGTGAAATGGGGATGATTCCTACCTCATGGGGTTGCGATGAGGGTTACACAAGAGTATGATGTAATAGTACCTTTGACACAGTGCCTATCACTTAGTCATTGCTCTGTGGCCAGCAGCTCTTCTGATTGTAACAATTTATCATGCATCTGTCTTCTCACTTGGAGCGTGGGACAGTAATCCCTGTCATCCTAACTCCAAGGACATGGTGTCATCTGTGTGAACTGTGGGGTCAGTGCAAATGGCACTTCTGCCATTCAAAGGCCAGCCCAGCCCTTCAGGGGTAGGGAGATATATCCAGTTCCCAGGACCAGGGGAAGCTGGGTGACAGCCTCAATCCATCAATGATAACCTCAGTCCAGCCATCTTTATGGGCCCAGAAGGTACTTAAGTGTGCGGGGTATGAAAGCTAGACCAGTTCTCCTTCCTTAATGCAGACTGCATCACAGAACAGGTAGGCAGGTGTGGGATGGGTGTTAAGAGTGCTCTGGGCCTCAGGGAACCAGGTATCAGCTTCAAAAGCAAGACCCTAAGGGATAGTGGTAGGTCTGAGCTAAAACAGAATCTCCTGCCCTCAGCAATTCAGCCTCTGGTTATTCCTAGCCTTGCATGGGGCTAAAAGGAGCTTGAGAAAACCTCATGCATGAGAGGGCCTAGATCTCAGTTTCCTCTTGCCCCGCCCCATCTTGGCTTGACCCCTGCTCTACTCAGTCCTGGGGGAGACGGGGTGTTTTGTCTGCTCTTCAGCTTCCTTTCCCCTTGTCTGCTGACACAGGATGAAGGCTGGGGTATGACCAGAGTTGAAAAGAGTTTGCCTGGGGATCTAAGCCTAGTGATGAGAAGCCAAGCTAAGGAAGAGGCTTTCTGGGGAAGAGACACAGCTCTGCAGGCAGCTCTGTGACCTCCTACCCTAGGTTCCCAGTGCCATGACGATTTCGTACACCCTCAAAGTGGCAGAGGCCCGCTTTGGAGGCTTTTCTGGGTTACTTCTCCGTTGGAGGGGAAGTATCTACAAGCTCCTCTACAAGGAGTTCCTACTCTTCATCATCTTGTATGCTCTGCTCAGCATCACCTACCGGTATGGGGGAGGAGGTCTCAGGGGGACCTCTGGGAGACTAGGCTGCCCACCTCCCTCTAACCCAGACCTACATGTGAACTTCCCCAGGCTGCTGCTCACCCAGGAGCAGAGATATGTGTATGCTCAGGTGGCCCGATACTGCAACCGTTCTGCAGACCTCATCCCCTTGTCCTTTGTCCTGGGTAAGTCTTTCTCTAGTCCCTCCTGGTAACCACCTTACTCATCTTTCCTGACCTTTGGGTGGGAGTGATAGCTCTGAGAGTCAGAATTACTCCAGTGGTACAACCTGCAGATCAACCAGAGAAGGCTCAGAAGGCATGGGGGCTGCGTGCCAGGTCCAGGATTTCCAGAAGGTTAGGCCCTGCCTATCATTTGCTGGACCCTCATTCCAAACAATGCCCAAGCTACCTGCTGGCCTCACCACCTTCTGGGGATTGGAGGGAAGCCAGAGACAGTGACACCTCATCATCCCCACCCTCATGGGTAGTGTAGCTCAGAGTTAACCATTACCTGGCTTTGAATCACCACTTCTCTGCCTTAGGAGATTGTACTCCTTCCTCCCAGCTTGGTCTAGCACATCAGGGTGACACCGGAAGAACAGACTGTCCTCCTGACATCAAGGCAGGGCACTGGAGCCAAATATGTCCTTCCCTCTGCCTTGGTTCAACCTGGCCTGGACCAGGTGCTCTGGCTGGAGGGAAGGGCACGCTGACTCCCATGCCTTCCATCTTCCCTTCCCATCCCTCCTACCCATTGCTGTGACCAGGTTTCTATGTGACCTTGGTGGTGAACCGCTGGTGGGCCCAGTACACAAGCATCCCGCTGCCAGACCAGCTGATGTGTGTCATCTCAGCCAGTGTGCACGGCATGGACCAGCATGGCCGCCTGCTGCGCCGGACCCTCATTCGTTATGCCAACCTGGCGTCAGTGCTGGTGCTGCGCTCAGTCAGCACACGTGTGCTCAAGCGATTCCCCACCATGGAGCACGTGGTATATGCAGGTGCCTTGGGCCTTCAGAGAGGGGAGGCCTGACAGCCAGGAGGAGCTCCAGGGCATCCTAAAGGCAGAGGATGAATCCATGCCCCACCCCCTTTATTCCTACAGGTTTCATGTCCCAGGAAGAAAAGAAAAAGTTTGAGAGTCTGAAATCTGACTTTAACAAGTACTGGGTCCCCTGTGTCTGGTTCACCAACCTAGCAGCTCAGGCCCGGAGAGATGGGCGAATCCGTGATGATATTGCTCTCTGCCTGCTCCTGGAAGTGAGTCTACTTAGGACCACACCCATCTGCCCTCTTTTCCCTAGCTTTGCAAACTGGAATAATAATTTTAGTACTTAACACTTACATGGTTCCCACTATGTACCACACACGGTTGGAAGCATTGTACTTATATTAACTCATTTAACTCTCACAACAACCCTTAAGATAGGTACTATTATTATCATCCCCTTTCACAGATGAGGAAACTGAGGCACAGGGTAGAAAAGAAGTTTGTCCAAGTCACAGAGCTAGTTAAGGAAGCGGAGATTCATACTTAGACATTCTGGCTCGGGGTTCTGTGCTTACAATTATTTTGCTAAACTGCTTCCCATCACAGGCACCCCAGCCTGATAAAAACTCTAAGAGCAAAATGAGCCTTCAGATCTGGCCCAGGCCTAGTTCGTGCTGGGCTACTCTGTTCTCCCCCCATTCTTCCTCACCTCCACTGATATCTTCTTCCTGCTGTTCCACCAGGAGCTGAACAAGTACCGAGCCAAGTGCAGCATGCTGTTCCACTATGACTGGATTAGCATCCCTCTCGTCTACACCCAAGTAACTAACTGCCTTTCACCTCCCTAGTCCCAGAGCCTACTGTATGCTCTATACTGTGTGTGAGATGCTGAGAAGAATTAGAGATGGTACCTGCCCTGGGGCAGTTCAGTCTAGTGAGACACTGAACAGCCAAAAGCTCATCCTCAAAGCCTCCCTAGACCACCACTAAGATGACCCCACCACCTTTAGTGCTGACACACCTTGCTATATGTATTTATTACTTGTCAGACCCCTCCCCCCCTTGGGGACAAGGACAGCATTTCTCCCTGTCCCATTCAACCCGGTTCCCCCTTCTCCAGGTGGTGACCATAGCAGTATACTCCTTCTTTGCCCTCTCTCTGGTTGGCCGCCAGTTTGTGGAGCCAGAGCCAGGGGCTGCCAAAACTTGGCAGACTCTGGAGCCAGGCCAGGAGTCAGGACCAGCCCTCCGGGACCTGGACATGTATGTGCCTCTCACCACTCTGCTGCAGTTCTTCTTTTATGCTGGCTGGCTCAAGGTGGGCACTTTAGGTGGTCACACCGGCCTGCTCTGTAGAGACATGGGCCCAGGGCTCACCCCAACTTTAGGGACAGAGGCCGGGGCACAAAATACTGTCTTACAACCTGCAGGTGGCCGAACAGATCATCAACCCCTTCGGTGAGGATGATGATGACTTCGAAACCAACCAGCTCATTGACCGCAACTTGCAGGTGAGCAGAGGTCGAGGGCAGTTCGTTGGGCTCTTCCTGCCTGGCAGCTCGCAGGCCCCGCGGGGAGGGGAGCAGAGGACCTTTGTGACCTGCTGCCCACCCCAGGTGTCCCTGCTATCGGTGGACGACATGTACCAGAACCTGCCGCCCGTCGAGAAGGACCGCTACTGGGATGAAGGCTGGGCGCAGCCGCCCTACACTGCGGCCACGGCCGCCGAGTCGTCGCGACCCTCGTTCCTGGGCTCCACTTTCAACCTGCGGTGAGTGGTCCGCGCGGAAGGAGGCAGGGCCTGGCCCAGCACACAGGTCCCCGCCCGCCCACCTGTCGGGTGCCAATGACTCGGTCCCCCCGCCCCCGTCTCTGGAGAGCGGGTCCAGCGGCGGGGCCGGCACCAAGGCGCGCTCATCCCGCCCGCAGCGTGAGCGACGACCCCGAGCAGAGCCGGCAGGTGCAGGCGTCTCCTGAGTCCGCTCCGCCAGGGCCAGCAGCGCAGACCCCGCTGCTCAGTCGCTTCTCGGGCGCACAAGGACCCCCCCGGACCCCTCATCTGCTGCGCTTCCGGGCCGAGGAGGACGGCGACCCCGAGGCCGCGGACTGCATCGAGGAGGAGCAGGTGGCGGGGTCGGGGGACCAGACTCAGGGGCTCTGAGCAGAGGCAGCCGGGGCCAGGACGCCCTGCCTGCCGCCCCCCCTCCGCCCCCGGCCTGACCCCCACCGGCTCCCTGCCCATGACTGCCCACTTTCTGGGCGGTGCCCCATTCTGCCCTCCAGCACCATTAGAACAGCACTTCCTGTGGGCCCTGAGCCAGAGCATTTAGGGATAGACCTTGAAAGAGGAAGAAGTGGGAAAGGCCTGAGCCGGGGCTGGGAATGTGTCCACTCTGGCGGGAGAAGGTAGGATGGATTGCCTGGGGGAAGGTGAAGCTGGCAAGATACATGGGAGGAGGCATACAGGACTAGGGCCCAGGTGGACTGATCATTTCCTTGGCATTGGAAGGACTAGACCAGTCTAATTTGAGAGAGCATCAGCATTATTGAAGGGTTTATTAAAAAGTTACCGGTACCACTCCATACGTTTGTGATTTATTAGATCTGGAATGAAGCTAAAGAATTTGCATTTCTAATAAGTTCCCAGGTGATGCTATTGCTGCTGGTCCCAGGATCACAATTTGAATTATACATAAGATGTTTAGGATATACTTTAGCCTGATAACCTTACTCTGGAGTCAAAGTGTGTGTGCTTTATTGTAATGTTCAGTTTTTTGTTTACAATGAAAATATATTTATTGTTCAATTACAATTGTTTAAAATTAAATTGGTATGCTGTATGATGGGATAAAGGTTTCAGAATCTGCCTTGGAGGGTGATTAAACTCAGATGTGAAGGCAGTCTTACACCAGCCAGCCTAGACTTTCAGCATTTGGACTTTAGAGTGCCAAGCCCTTTTCTGTTCCCACCAAACAAACAGGGTGAGAACAGATAATTTAAGGGGTGAAAGCTGCAGTCCATCTCTATGGTGGGACTGCAGTACTGGGAGCACTCAGTTGATGCTAAGGGCCTTATGGGAAACAGCCCCAGCACTAGATTGGAGGAGTCGTTGCTAAACTGAGCTCCTCTGAGTTTCCTGCCTTCTAAGTTTAGCCACTAAAGGAACTAGTAAATGTCAAAACTGACCTTTAAGGCCAAAGGATGACAAATGCCAGAACTCAAAGAAGGGGAGGCAGGAGTGTGTAGGTAGAGATTGAGAGTGCAGCCTCTGGCATTGTCAAATGACTAGATTAAAATGATGGTTTTGATACTTTCCTGCTGGGTTATTAAACATTTCTAAGCGTCACAGTGGCCAAATCTATAATGTGGAGACAATAGCACCCCACAGTAGCCAATCACTGAGAAGGTATTTGAGGTTTTTTGCTGGACTTGTCATGTGAGGAGGCAGTGGAAAGTGGATGGATTCCTCTACAAAAACCTATTGGTCTTGACAGATTAGATGTAGGAGTGAACTAGGGGGAGGAATAAAGATCAATGCCTTGTAGTTTCAATTAGAAAGTAAAGTACTGAGTATTGCTTCACTATGCCTGACAGAGGTCTGAGTATACATTAGCCACTAAGGTGGTAGAGAACTGGGTGGGAAGGTAGGGGCGAGGTCTCCCCAGAGACATTGGTAAAGTTTTAGATTAGGTTTTTAACCCTTAAGTTCTTGTACTCAAAAAAGGTGGTTCATATCCTAGTTCTTAGTTGACTATTCACGTAAGTCTGCAATTTAACTAATTTGATGAACCAGATTTTGCACTTCTTTGGCTCTTAAAATATGTACTTGCACTTTCCATTAACCTTTAAGCTATATGAAATCTTTAGGAATTCAATTTAACACATATTCTGGTGCCTGGCACATTGCCATGCACCTTTCCAGATACTGGAGACACAGCAGGACACAAATATCCCTGGTCTCCTGGAGTTATATTGAAGACAAAAGACGAGATTTACACCAGGTTAAAGGGAAAAAAAACTGAGCAAAGGACAGTGGAGGGAGCTGCGATTGAAAACTGACCAGGGAAGAACTCACTGGTGACAGAACTAAGACCTGGAAGGAATAAACCATGTAGGCATTTGAAATGTTCCCAACAAAGGGAAAATAGCCAAGTGAACACTAATTCAGCAAGGCCAGGATGGTAGTCACCACAGAAAAAAAAGGACCAGATCATGTTGAATTCCATAGTATTTGGTAATCATTTTGAGGTGGAGAGCTGTCAAAAATCTGACCTTTTAAAAATGATCACAGCTTGCTGGGATTGCAATGGGGATAACAGAAGCAGCACTAAAAGGAAGTAGGATGCAAAAAGTGCCAAATTGGTAGAAGTGGTGTCAATGGCTGAACCAACCTAGATGTGCTATTAAGGGTCAGATGATTTAATCAGCCGTATGAAAACAAGTATTTGTTGCAAATAGTTAAGGGAGCTTGAGGAATGAGATCAGTTTCGAACATGTGGACATCCAAGCACATGTGAGGGTAAGTGTGGACTAAAGTCAGAAAGATGGACCATGAACCACACTTAAATGCTGGAGAAAGACAATGTTACCAAGTTGAAGACTGAGCTGACCCTTAGATTTAGAAATGCAGAAATCACTGGTAATCTAACACACTTTTGAGCAGTTAGGTGGAGGAAGGGATTAGGGCTCAAGAGAAATAATTTTAAGACATCCAAAATCTGACAGGATATTAAGTATGTATATAACTTACTCTCAACACAGAAATGTGGAACAGTTCCAAGATTTCTAGACCACCCATGAACCCAGGTTGAAAACTAAAAGTCAACATCTCAATAGTGTTGGTGGCCTGTGATTGAATATTCAGACAATACAGACACAGAACACAATAAACACCTTTATTATGGGAGGTAAAACAGGATGAGGATTTATTTGCCTTTCCGGGCCTTGATTTTCCTCAGATAGAACTCCAGCTCCTTGCCCTCTAGCACATAGCCATCTGCTCGGCCACACTGGCCTGGTCTTGAAGCAATGCATGCTACAACGGAAGTATAAGGTCTTTAGCAAAATAATACTGTGGCCCTCCCCAAACCAATGTTCCCTTAAAAGTCCACCATGGTTCGTTCTAGTACCCTCGGGGCAGGCATAAAACCCAGTCTCCTCAGATATACTTTATCGTCACTTAAAGTCAGTAGCAGAACTGGACAAAGTTTTCATCAGTGAGACAGCCCCCTTCACCGGGCCATGCACTTCTCAAAATGATACCACTGAAATACTCAGAGGCAGAAGTGAAAACTCAGGCCTATGGACTCCTGTCCACTATATTCCATTTTAGCTTCACACTAATAGGTTGACCAAATGTTGATTTGTATGCTGTGAACCCTCTAGACCACATGGCTGGCAGTCACAAGAATTGAAGGCAAGCAATGCAGAGGGCACACCACGACACCCCCACCATATCCTGCATGCAATAACCATCTCACCAAGAAGTTTGCCCTGCTGGAACTGCTCCTCTAGAAGACTGCTGATTTTGGCATTCTTTTTCCTTTCATCGTATTTCTTCTGAATTTTCTTTGATCGTTTTTTGTTTAAAATCTCTTCCTCTTCAGGAGTCTGAATAAAGGAGAAACAGATAGATTAGCTAGGAGTCCCCAAACCCTAGCTCAGGGAAGGAATGTCATCAGCACCTTCGACCCTGCACATCCCAATTCCTGCCACCTTCCTCAGCACTAAAGGTTTTCATCTCTCCCCCTTCAGTAGCAGAACTGGACAGAACTTTCATCACAAGGTGGCTGAAATTAGACTGGCCTCCTCCCACCCCTACAAAGAAGTTGACTCTCAAAACACGCACCAGCTTGGCCCCCTTCTTGCGGCCCAGGGGCAGAGCATAGTGGGATTCGTACCACTGTCGGTACGGTGTGCTGTCAATGAGCACGATGCAGTTCTTTACTAGGGTCTTGGTGCGGACCAGTTCATTGTTGGATGCATTGTAGACAACATCGATAATCCTTGTTTTGCGTGTACAACCTGCTCATAGGAGAAATTCAAAATCAAGTCATGTAAATCAGAGGCCAACTGTTCTTGCCCTCCCAGGGTCTAAGAAGCAGCAAGGGAAGGCTCATCTTTCCAGGCGGCTGACAACCAACCACACATACATTCAATCTCTAGATTCGGCCCCACTCGCAGAGACTACATGAGTTAAGGTATAGGATAGGCTGGAGAGAACTCTCTGGTTACAACCTCAGTCTTTCCCGGAGAAACTTCAGTATCTGGGTGGAGATCATGAACTTCCTGCTAAAGGCACTTAATGAAGCTTAAAAGGTTTAGGTGCTGACTCTGCTGAGTTCCCGCCTCACTCACACTCGGAGCCCCAGGAGAAGTTCCCCACGTCCAGCCTCAAGGCACGGTACTTCTTGTTGCCTCCCCGGACCCGGACTGTGTGTATGCGGCGGGGGCCGATCTAGAAAACACATGGAGACAGGAACTAGGTTATCAAGGAGGGCAAGCAAGACAAAACAACGAACCTGAGCTGGCTGGAGGAAACAGTCAGTGTAACTATGACAAGGCCTAGCATCGGCAAGTGGCACACAGATGACCAAGACGGCCACACCACCCCTAAGGATACTTTTTCATCACTTGTTACCTCCAAGAAAAAAGAAACCTGATTCCAAACGCGGAAAATCAGTGTCCATGCAATAATACTACCAGACTTCTATCATGTGTGGAGCGTGCTCCCTCCAGGAACCCTCCAATCCTAACACAGCTCTCCGAGCACTCTCTCTAGTATTTACCCAACACGTTAAAAAAGGGGGGAGGGGGAGGCTGGCCAGTCCCTAAAACAGATTTCGGAGCTCCACCAAGATTCAACAGCCACGCGTGGAGACTGGACCACGGAGAGCATGGGGGGGAGGCGAGCCCCCGCACGCACCTTGGTGTTGGCAGCGGGGCGTCCCAGCTCATATTTTCGCTTCTTGTGATAGGGCTTTCTCTTGCCCCCGGTCTTGCGGCGCTTGTGCCAGTTGTCCCGAGAGATGCCTGTAGAGGGGAACGGGAGCTTGAGTCACGGGGACGCGGGCTAGGCCCTCGCTGGATCCGGGTGCTCCCGCCCGGCGGGCCGCACGCTCAGCTCTCCAAGGTTGGCTTCCCCACTGCGCACTCGGGGTTTACAGCAGTACGAAGGTGTCATCACACACGTGCGGCCCAAGCCCGCACCCTTTCCCACGGCGGCCATGTCGACGCCGCCGCGAAGCCGCGGCGCCGGCCCCTTCCCACGGGCCCGGCGGCCCCAAGCCGAGCATCGCCCTCCTCATGACTGCTCGTTGCTGGGGGTCGGGGCGCCCATGCCCCTAAATTGGCCGTGAGGCAGGATGGCGCAGGATTCAGTTCGCGCCTCCACCCCGGCCCCAACGCAGACCGACACTCACCCATGGCTCGGCGCTGGCTGGAAAGAGAAAACGCAAAGCGTCACGGTCCGGTTTCTAAAACGGAGCCCCGCCCCTGTCACGTAGAAAGTGACTGGCGCAACAGCGTTTTTGCGACGGGCCGTAGAACGAGGCCCGGTGTTCCTTACGGCCCAGCGGGGGCGCCGGCGGCCTCCGGGCTGGCCGGGAGAGCTGGGCTCCGGAGCCCCGGGGCGAGGCTTGGAGGCGGCGTCCGCAGCCTCAGCGGCTGTGCGCGGCTTGGTGGAGGTTGAGGACTCCGGGGCACAGCTGGAGGGGAGCAGCCTGGCTCCGTTCACCTCTTCACAAGGATTTTTAGAAGCGTTTGCAGCGGTCCCGGGTAAGAGATGTGGGTGCAGTGGAAAAGGTGGAAGGCAGTAGAAATGGGAGGGAGTGATGGATTTGGGTTTCGTTTCCGAGGGTTTGGCGATAGGTTGGAGGTGGGGTTTTAGGGAGGGGGAGGTGTGTCAAGGATTCCCAGTAGCTGACTTGATCGACTGAATGAATGTTGCTGCAGTTAAGTGAGGTGAAGTAGGCTAAGTTAGGAGCTGTTCTGGACATGTTCAATTTGAGGTCTCGGTGATTCATGTAAGTGAGAATGACTGTCAGAGCCCAAGACAGGCCGCCCCAAAATATCCTACAGTGGTATATTGATTACTTTGAATTAAAGTTGCTTGATAAGCAGGTGCCAGAAAGGCACTTTGACTTGCCCTCATCTCCTTGAATGCAGAAAATAAATGTTCCATGAGAAAGGTGTCCCCCTGCACCTGGAAGATGTGAGATTCAGGAACAGTGTGGAAATTTTCCACAGGCCCTAGACTGCCAGGTAACAAGAAGAAAACTTTTAAATAGGACACACAGTTTCTAGCTAACATACCAGCAGAGCATACGGCCCAGGTAAAACTAGAACAACAGCTATAGCTAACCGCGAACATCCGCCTCTGTACTTCAGCTTGCTTGCTCAACCACACATCCTGGAACTGTTTTGTTCTTGCTCTCATAGACTTTTGTTCTATAAAATTCCACTGCCCCACTAAGGGGTATAAAAACCCTTTCTCCTTAACATTCGGGGCCACTCACACTCCCTTGCGTGGGTTGGTGATGGTCCCTGTGCACGAATAAACTTCTCTATTTTGTTTTGCCTATACATCTGGTTCGGAGTGTTCACTTTTCTCGCATTCAGGATATAACAGAAGACACCCCTTATTGCTTGAGTTAAACAGTTCAGAGCCAAACAGTCCGTATAAACAAACCTTGGCCTTTATGAATTTACTACTTGAGCCCATATCTTGCTTAGATACCTTTTTAAACAGTACTAACGTTCTTCGTCCTGTCACTTTCTCACAAGTTTATTGTTTGTACAAAAAATATAAAAATTCCTGGTTTCATAATTTTTTTAGAGCCTCATTCGAACATCATGTTGTGATTTCACATGTGCACATATTAAATTTTTCTTCTGTTAATCCAGTCATGTCAATTTTATTATTTTATTACTAGCCCAGCCATAAGAACTAAAGATGAGCAAAAGGAAAGTCCCACACACAACAGGAAGCTGAATGTTCACATCTGATTGTCCTTAAAGAAGAGATCTGGACAGATGTTACTTTGGGAATGATTGGTATATTAATGGTAATTAAAGCCTCCAGAATGAATGGAACCTAGGGAGGGAACATAAGGCAAACTCTTCCTGTAAAGGATAAATAAATACCTTAGGCCTTGTGAGCTCTAGGGTCTGTCACAACTACTCATCTTGAGTATTGTAGTGTGAGAGCTGCCATAGATAATAATAAACACATGGAGGTGGCCATGTTCCAATATAACTTTATTGACACTGGGATTTACTTGTCATCAAATATGCTTTTGAATTTTTTTTAAAACAGTTGCAAACAAAATCCATTCTTAACTCATGGGTCCTGTCAGTGCACAGTAGTGTGCCAACCTTTGACATAAAGAAATACAAGAAGAGGGTTCAGGTCCAAGGCTTGAGGAATGACAACATTTAAGGCCAGGTTGAGAAAAGAAGCTGGCAAAGGGGCCAAAGGAACAATTAGAGTGACAGGAGGAAAGCCAGCACAAGTGAGGGTGATTCACAGTCTTTCAAGCCGTGTGATGACTTGTTTAAAGGAGGACTAAAAAGTGATTATTGGGTTATTAAATGGAATTGGCAAAAGCAGTTTCTGTGCAGTGGAGTGGACAAAAACTTGATTCGTTTTCTCAAAAACTTGAAACAGAAGGGGAAGTTAAAAAAAGATACAGTGTATGTAGGTGATTCTTTTGAGAAGTATAATTTTAAACAGAATTAGGTTGGTGGCTGGGGAGGAATGCAGAGCAGAGGGCAGTTTTTTAAGAATAAACTGCCTGATGGATAGGCCCTTTTACACTTGGCTCCAGATCCTATCTCATCCCTTGAAAGGGATTCTCTCAACATCTCTTCTTCTGTATCTTCAACTTTTCACTGGCTTCCCAGCACATTCAGAATAAAATCTAAATTTTTTACTGTAGCCTGGAGGCCCAGGAATATTGAACCTCTGCTTAACTCTTTGACATCAATTTAACAGCTTATCTACTTTCTGTCCCCCTAACTCAACTTTAGGCACTCTGACTTTGCTGTTCCTGCCTCAAGCCTTTGTGCTCTGAAAGAAAATACTCTTCCCTAAGTCTTAACACGGCTTCCTCCCTTACTTCAAGTCTGCTCAAAATCTCACCCTCCCCATACACATTGGGAGGCTTTTTCTCAGCTTGCTTTCTAAAATACCAGTACTCATCTTCTCAACTCACTCAATACTAACTAGCATTGCTTTTATATGTTCATTATGTTTTCTCCACTAAAATATAAATATAATAAACATGACAGTAGAAACTGTGTTGTTCATTATTATTTTTCAACACCTAGAATAATGCCTGGCATTTAGTAAGCACTGTAAATATTTGAACAGCCAGCTCAAATATTTGAGCAAACTGTTCTACGTACCACATTGTATTCAATTAGTTCTCCCCTTAGACTGTAAGATCTTAAGAGTACATTGTAGGTATCTCATTCATTTCTCCATCCCCAGCCCCTTGGCACAAGGAAAAAAGCAATTGCTTTGGGCATAAAAAGGAGAAGGTGAATTCAAGGAGCACTTGGTTAGATAATGGACTCTTGTAATAGACCGGATTATGGGGATGAGAGAAGAATGACGTTAGATTTCCTCCTTGGGAAACTACATAAATTGTGGGGTGATACCAATTAATAAACACAGGAGAGGCAGTTTCCTAAAAAGTCCAATTTAGGATGAATTTGAATTGCCTGTAGGACATACAGGTGGCTATTCTTCATACTGCAAGTAATTGGAAAGGTGAGTCTGAAGCTTGGAAAAGAATGGGACTGGTATTTCCCACCCGCACTCACCATGGTCTGTCTCACTCTTCTACCTACCTATAGAAAGTGTCCACCCCATCAGCCAGCCTGTATCACATGAGCATTTTTTGGTGTGTTGCATGTACTTGAGTAGTAGACTAATTATAAAAACATCTGAATCTCTATTGGGCAATATTTGAGAGAGATCCTCGGAGTTCTTGAAATCAGACTAAGAGAGGCCTTTATGTCCTACAGCATGGCCTCCAAGTCTCTACTCTTGTTTTAGCAAAAGTCATAGGGACTCTGTAATTCCATATCATCCTGGATAGATCCTCTCTCCTGCTCCCCTCCAATATCCTAGCGTGGCCACCACTTCATTTGCTTTGAGACCATTAACATTAATCACATTATACCTTTGTCCCTATTTTTAAGAGTCACCTTAACAAGAAATCATCTCTTGAATTATACCTATCATCCACATTCTAATCCTGACACAAGTGAGATATATATATATATATATATATATATATATATATATATATACTGATTCCCCACTGTCCATTTCCTAAAATCTTCTATGTCCTGTGTCATTCATCAGAAAAATCCTCCATATCACCAGTGTCTTCTCTGAGTGTTTCCTTTTCCTTTTAACAGAAACCTGATTCTCTCGGGGGACTTTTCCTCCTCAACCTTCTCAAGTGGAAGATGACTACACTCTTGCGCTCCAGGTGGGAAACAGGTGTGCTCCATGGTCTTCAATACCAATTTCAGGCCATTCTTACTCTAATCTCCCTAAAACCCACAAACTTTTAATCTCACACTATAAGACCATAACACTCACTACTCCTTTTTACTGCAGTTATCTGTGAATTCTGGTTCTCACCAACTTGTGCCTATAAGATTTTAAATCCTGAGCTGTATCTAATATTATTCCTTTCGTATTTTGATTGCCTATATATGAGCATCTTTACCTCCCTCAACCTTAACTTTCACCAGTTCGTCACCCTGTAAGTCCTTAGACCTGGGATCAGTCCAACCTCTGTGCCTGACACCTGGGTTACAGAATGCTGCTGGATAAAGTCACGTTGTGTGGCATACTGGTGCCACTAGACATTTAGGACAACAGTTGAGATTAGGCCCTGGAGAATCTTTACAAAGACACTTGAAGCATAAACTCTACTTGTCAGACAATTAGATTGTAATAGGTGCTATGAAGGAAGTAATGTGCTATCAGAAGGCATAGGGGGAAACTTGAGATAGGATGCTCTGAGATTGGTCTCTGGTGACAGAGACCTGGAATGGAATAAGGACCTTCAGAAAACCGCTCCTCCATAAAAGCAGTGATAATACTGGCCAAAATGTCCAAATCAACTTTTCCAGAACTTTGAAATTAGCCAAAGGCTTGCAACAAGCCAAGGAACATTCATTTAAGAAAAATAGCTGAATCATGGAGCAGTGAGATTTGTTGTTTTCTTAATTTGCCCTAATGCCACTCCCTTCCCCCAGCTCCACAGTGGCTTTGAAAACAGCAGTTGGTGGAGGCAGAACGGGTCTGAAATTCTCCAGAAGCCCATCCCCCAAAGATCTGTCACCATTTGAGCTGGCTGGCAGATTGCTGAAAAGCTCCTCCATTCTTAGGGCTTGTCTTAATTTGACTTCACTCAGAGCTCATTCTGTGACCAGCCCTATTACCAAGGTGTTTGTTTTTAAAAAGTTAGGGTTACAGAGGGGAAGAAGTCATAATATGAATGGATGCATTACAACTCAATATACTTTTTATTGTTTTAATTTTGAAATTTAAGTACTTTAGATTTTCAACAAAATAAAATTAAGAGAAAACAACAGATGAAACAAAGAAATGAAAACAAATGAACTTAAAGTAATAAAGTAGAAAAAAAATATTTCAAATGGTTTAGAACAGGGTACTTTGATAGTACATCTTTAGTGGCATATACTCACGCCAGTGACAAAAAGTACTGCAAAGAAGCCTTAAATTTTATAGTGTATTGTAAGATGTATCACTTATGTTAATATATTTAAATGATATGAGTGTGATAATGGTGGAAACAATTCAGCTATGGATGGTGAACACAGTGCAGCATACAGATGACACATTATTGAATTGTACACTGGAAACCTATATAATCTTATTAACCAATGTCACCCCAATAAACTTAATTAAAAAAAGAAAGTCAAGGGCAATGCAGATTCCTGAGGCAGAATTACTAATTGGGGCTGATAAGCAGATAAAATAGAACAGAACAGAACAGAACAAAACAAAACAAAAACATTTAAAAGAAAAAACAGGGCAATTGGGGGATTTGAAAAAAAACTCACACATTCCTGGGAATCTAGAAAGGCACATGCATATGCAGGGCTGAGTATATGCCCATTTAGCAAAGACCTGAAAATGTGCTAATATCAGTGAGATATGGCTGACCTTGAAGTTCTGAACAAGCAGGAATTAAAGCCTATATATGTTTTGAGAAAGTGGGATTTGCAAGGTTTGCAAGGTTGGTTTAACATTTGAAAATCAATGTACTATACCTTATTGATGGAATAAAGGGGAAAACACATGATCAAAACACACAAAAGGCATTTTGACAAAATCTAATACACTTTCATGATAAAAATCAGTCAACGGAGACAGTAGTGAACTTTCTCTACCAGATAAATGCCATCTCACAGGTAACAGCATCTTTAATGATCAGAAACACAAGGATGTCCACTCTCACCACTTCTATTCAAAATTGTATTGGGTATTCTATCCAGGACAGCTAGGCAAGAAACAAAAGGATTGGAAAAGAAGAAGTCAAATTATCTATTCACAGATGACATGATCCTTAATATAGAAAAACTCAAAGAATCTACCAAAAAAAAAAAAAAAAAAACCGAAACTGTTAGAGTTAATAAATTCATCCAAGTTGCAAGGTATAAGATCAACACACAAAAATTAACTGTTTCTATACACCAGCAATGAATAATCTGAAAAGGAAACTAAATAAAATAATTCCTTTTGCAATAGCATACAAAGGAATGAAATAGCTAGGAAATTAAGGTGAAAGACTTGTACATTGAAAGCTATAAATATTGTTGAAAGACATTAAAAAACTGAATAAATGGGAAGACACTTTGTGTTCATACATTGGAAAACTTAATATTGTTAAGATGGAAATACTACACCCAAAGCAATCTACAGATTCAGTGCAATCCCATCATCCTTTTTTGCATAAATGGGAAGGCTGATCCTCAGATTCATATGGAATTGCAAGGGGCCCCAAATAACCACAATATTGAACAAAGTTGGAGGACTCAAACTTCCTGATTTCAAACTTATTACAAATTACAGTAACCAAACAGCATAATATTGGCATAAGGATTGACATATAGACTAATGAAATAACATTTAAAGTCTGGACATCAGCTCCATACATCCTGTGGTCAATTGATCTTTGGCAAGGGTGCCGAGACAATTCAATGGGGAAAAATTGTCCTTTCAACAAATGGTGATGGAAAAGCTGGATATCTACAACCAAAAGAATGAATTTAGACCCCTACCTAATATCATATACAAAAATTAACTAAAAATGGATCAATGATGTAAATATAAGATCATAAAACTCTTAGAAGAAAACATGTCTTCAGTTTTGGATTTGGCAATGATTCTTAGATATGACACTAGAAGCACAAGCAACAATAGAATAAAGGTAAGTTGGACTTCGTCAAAATTAAAAGCTTTTGTACTTCAAAGGACACTGTTGAGAAAGAGACAACCCACAGATCAAGGGAAAACATTTGCAAATCATATATTTGATACATACACAAACAGTATCCAGTATAGAGCTCTTAAAAGTCAACAAGATAATCCAATTTAAAAATAGGCACAGGACTTGGATACACTCAAAAAATAAAAAACATGCTCAAAAACTTGCACATGAATGTCCATAGCCAGAATGGTTCATTCGTAATGCCAAAAAGTGGAAACAACCCAAATAAATGTTCAACTGTTGAATAAACAAAAGGTGGTATATCCATACAGTGGAATATTATTTGGCCATAAAAGGAATGAAGTACTGATACATGCTACAACATGATCCTTTAAATCATATGCTTTAAGTGAAAGAAGCCAGACACAAAAGACCACATACTGTGTGATTTCTTTAACACAAAATATCTAGAATAGACAAATCCACAGAGAAAGAAAAGTAAATTAGTGGTTAGGGCTGGGGGAAAAGGGAATGGGAGTGACTGCTAATGGGTACAGGTTTCTTTTTGGGTGATAAAATGTTCTGGTATTAATGGTGATGGTTGCCCAGTATTGAGTATACTAAAAGCCACTGAATTGTATACTTTATAAAGGAGTGAATTTTATAACGTGAATTATATCTAGATAAACCTGTTAAAAAAAAAATCCCTGACATAGTCAAGAAATAAAGGCTAGTGTGGTTGGAAAACAGAATGGTAGGATGTAGTTTATTCATTCATTCAAAAACATATATTGTATACTTACCATACATTCTAGATATTGTGAATACAGTATTAAATACAACAAAAATCTTTTGTCCTTACATGCTCAAATAGCTAGCACTTATATAGCACTTACTAAATGTGAGACATTTTACTCACTGCTGTGTATGTTAACTCAATTTTCATATTGATTCTATACCAGTATTATCCCCATTTCACAGATAACACAGAGGTTAAACAACTCACTTTAGGTTCTACAATCTGTTAGGATCTCACCTTGCAGTACTTTGCAGCTGGGTTTTTAGCCTCTAAACTGTTTTGCCCAAATTGCATTCCTACTGGACCAATAGAGAGATGCTGACTAGGCAGGGCCTAATGGGCCACTGTAGGGCACATGTATCCTTTGTGCAAAGGGACTTGGAAGGGTTCCAAGTAGTGAATAATGTAGATTCCTCTGGCTGCTTGGGGAGAATGGGTCAATGGGAGTCAAGAATTCAAGCAGGAGACCAGTTAGAGATTGACACAGTATTCTAGGTGAGAAGATTCTCAGGTCCGGATGGTGGCATTTTCATTTAATCTTTTCAGTTCTGTGAGGTGGGTATTGGTGGCCTCATATTACAGATGAGGGGAAAAATTAGGCATCTGGAAGCTTTTAAGGCCTCAGAGCTGGTGCCATTTCTGTCAAACATCTGATACAGCTGAATTTCTGAATTCAGGTCCTATTTTGGTTATTTAATGATCACTCAAATTTATGTATTCTCTCACCATGAGGTAGAGAATGCTTATTTCACAAAGGAAGTGACCAAGGCTTAGAGGGCCAGAACCTGGTCTGTTCTACCCCACCCTTCTCTGGGTTTCTGCAGTAGCCCACATACCTGATGCTCTCAACTTGTCTCCCTAAGTGAGGCCTTTCTAAAACATGTGATTGGGTGGCTTCTGTGTCAGAAACCTTTTAGTGGCACATCATGTTGATAATCCAAGCTCCATGACACTGAATCTGGAATCTCTCAGTTCCCAAACTGCCCATGCCCTATGCTTGGTCCTTCAGTCTACCTGACAAACTTCTACTCATTTTTCAAGACCAAACTGGTGTTGCCCAGGGGACCCTTTCCTGTACAGAATCAGTGCTACCCAGAGTTGCAGCGGTGTCTTTAGTTCCAGAAGGCTGACACATCCCAGGCCCTTCCCACAGGCCACTGATCAGGCTGATTATTTTCCTCTTTCTTTATTGTTAGACACAATGTATAAACACATAAAACAGAAAACAGTGAGGATCCTCTTGGGCCTCAAAAAATAGCAAGGAAGAGGTTCCAGAAACATTTTTTAAAGTACAAGACATATTAGTGCCCAGACCAAGGGTGTAGAAGGCAGGCCAGAGCCAGCAGAGAGCTGGATGGAAGGCTCCTTCCCTCTCTCCAGGGCCAGGAATACCCCAGCAACCTCTCCCTAGCAGCCAGTCCACACAGGCAGAATGCCAACCAAGGGCAAACTCTACACCAGTGAGCTTTCCCCTCTTGGAGAGAAGGGCAACACACAGGAGAACTAAAAGCTCCCTCCTCCCATCCTTGCTCCCCTCAGGACTACAACTGAGTAAAAGGAAAGTAGTGTCCCATGTCACTCTGATCCCCTCCCCAGCTGCCCTGGCCCTGATGTGCCCGTACTTGGCCTTTATGAAACTCTGTCCCAGCTCAGACCCTGACTAGACCCACCAGGTGCCTGAAAGTTCACTGGGGAGATGTGGGGTGGTGAAAAGGCTGGGTGTGAAACCAAACATCTTTATTTGCAGTCGTCACAGGGGCCGTTTCTTGCTGCTTATTTGTTTGCTGGCCTGCTCTTCTAGCTGCATGGCCAGGCGCAAGGCCTTGATGACATCTGGAAGGAAGGGGAGGTGGCATGCTCGTGTTAGTGGGAATCTCTGAGGCCCCATTGCCACAGGGCAGAGCTACCATCATCCTCAGAGGACCCATCTTCCAGCCACACCTGTCCAGCTGCACCTACCTCGCAGGGCTGAGAAGTGCTTGGCTTGCTGGGACAGGGCAGACTCTGCCTTGTTCACAAAGGTCTCCAGGTCATAGTCTGGCTGTTCGGTCATCTCAGAGAGTTCAAGCCAGCCTGGCCCTTGCTGCGAAAACAGAGGGAGGACCTTGTCGGTTTAACAATGACCAACCAATTTAGCAAATCATTCCCAGGGCCCTACCACCTGTAACGCAGATGCCTGTGCATGGCCCAGGCATTTCTCCAGGCATGGCCCATGCCCTGCCTCCTGATCCTCTCCTGCAGAAGTCCCTAGCTTGAATTCATCCTCTTCCCTACCTCGAACTTGTCCCTGGCCCCTATATCAAATGAATGTCATCTGTCTTGATGTTCAAGCCAGGAATCTGAGAAACAACATTATTCTTTCACCTTGCTTGTCCCCAAATCAATGGTTCTTGAATTTCATGCCCTCACTCAAATCCATGGCTATTGCCACTTTCAGTTTAGGTACCATCTCTCTTGAACATTTTCCAACAATCTCCTAACTGCACTTAACTGCCTCTATTCACATTTCTCCACATCCCCAAATCAAGCTCCACACTGTGGCCACAGCGATGTACCCAAAGTTTCGAAATGACCATGCCACCACTCTGCTTAACTCCTTTCAAAGGCTTTATCCACTGCCCTCATAATGAAATCCAGGTCTCTAGGATGAACCATTAAGACCCTTTAACACCAGGTCCCCACTGACCTATCCACAGCCTTAATCTCCCTCCATCATCTGCTCACACCCTTTGCTCTGAGCAGAGTGAACTCATTTTTCCTGAAAGTACCATGTCCGTTCAAACATCTGTATCCCTGAACACTCCAGGGAGGGAGGACATACTTAAGCACTTATCCTTCACATTCTCTCCTCACTTCTAAGTGCCTCAAGCTCTTCCTTTCTGCTTTGCACGGAGTGTCCCATTGTTAGGATATACTTTCAGGGTTTTCCCCACACCTGTTCTTCCAGAGTAGGGATCATGGTAGTGCTAGCATCTACCACTTACTAAACACTGACCACATGCTGGGCACTGCTAAATGTTTTAAAAGCATGTCATTTAATTCTCAGACAAAACCATCCTGTCTTACCCATTTTAGGGATGAAGAAGCTGAGGCCCAGTGAGGCTAAATGACTTTCAAAGGAAATTGGCTTATAAATAGAAGAATCAGAATTGATCAAGTATTACTTTAGGGCTTCCTGTTCATACTTCAAGTTTTTTGGTCCTTGGTCTCAGCATAGAAGACGACATATAGAAAGTACTCACTGAACATTTAATGAATATAAGATAAGGTCCTTGCAAATAAATCACCCTCCAAAACCCTCAATCAGGAGCAAGTAGGAGAGACTAGCTCCAGCTAGGAGGACAGAGGAAAGCCTGTGTGCCAAGCTAAAGACGGTGTGGTAATTAGCTACCCTGGAACCGATGGATGACTAAGTAGAGAATTAAAGAATGATAATGTAAAGGGCTGCCTCTTGCCATGCCGACCTAAAAACTTAAGGGAGCAGAGCCCAGGTCATGTTCAAGGAATGATGCTGATCACAGCGGAGGGCCTGTGCTAGGGTGGGTACCCAGTCGCTCCCCATCCAGGGCCAGCTCCCCACCTGTATAATCTCTTTGAGCTCTTCCATGGCCCTCTCTTCCAGCTCCCTGATCTGAGTCATGGCTTCATTAAAGCTGGACATCTGGGAAGACAGTTCTTCCTCTTCCTTGGAGAACTAAGGGGGCCAAAAGGAGAGATGACAGTATGGCCCAGACCCCATCTCAGCAGGCCACCTTTCTGTCTTGCCTGACCCCACCCTGTCCCTTACATCGCTTGCAATCAGGGCCCCGTTAGAGCTGGCTTCCATCTCTTCTGTTTCCATTTGAGTTGGCTGCTCCCCACTGGGCCCACTGTGGGGGCTCAGCTCCTTGACCCTGAGAAAACAAGAAGGTCTCACTCGTATCCCAGAGCAACCTCCTTGGCACTCACAAGAGTGCTGTACCACTTGGACTTCGAGGCTTAAGGCTACAAGGGCATAGAGTAGCAGCTTTGCCTTTGGCCCAGGAGATGCTCATGCACACTGAATCCCCAGGCAGGACTGAAGGGGACTGGGATAGACCTTCGAGAGTCATGTCTGAACTCCCAAACCTCAGGTTCATTTGAGTCACAGAAAAGTACACAGTAGGCACTGAGGCCCCAGAGATCTCCTCCCTTTTTCACCACTGCCATTCCTTTCCCCGCTCCCACAGCCTTCTTCTCATCCCTCTTGGCTGTAGGTACTGATACCTGTCTGCATATCTTAGTGTGTTTAAAGTATATTCACAGGAGCTTATACCCGGTGAGATCATGGCAATCTGCAAGAGGAAATAAATGGGTGGTTAAAGGTTGAGAATCAAGGGGAGAGGCTGCTAGGTGTCTCTTCAAGCTACTGACACCATGTGGTATTAGGGGGAAAGCTTGTTAAGCACCCACTCAAGTTACCAGGCAACTTGCTCCATGGGCACTACAAATTAAGGCACTTTAAAGGTACATCTGATTACCCCTTGCTTCTTTATCTGTTTACTGATTCATTCCTTACACCAAGGTCATACCTTAAGGCTCTGTGGCTCCTGTTGGCACCCTCAGTTTGCCCAGGCTCAGGAATAATGCCTCAGGGAGAAGGGTTTAGAGCTTAACCAGAAATTCCCATCATCCTCATCAGGCAAGAGAGAGGATATTCCCTGGAGGTCACGGAGGGCGGACCCTAGCTAGAAGGGCCTGTGGATATAACAAGGAAGGGACCAAAAGCCACTCAAGACCATAGCCCTTTTCTACTTTCTAGGCTAGAAGCCAAGGAATCTGAGGGAAGCCACAGAGGCCAGAACTTCCCTTCCCTGCTTCCCTAAAGGTCCTTCTTCTGAATTTAGGAGGCTCTTTTCCACCACCTAAGGGAGAAATGACCTCCTCCAAACATATATGGTAGAGGGAGTTACATAGACATATGGCAAAGGGAGAACATCCTTTCTTCCTCTCTTAGGTAGGCAAAGAGGAACCTAGTGCTAAAAGGCAGGGGCTGAAGCCCAGTCAAGTTAGAGCCTGGAAACCCAGACAGCCAAGGGCACCAGACCTCCTCCCCAGGATAGAACTAAATGTTTTCCTACACCACCTTCCAAAGTGCCCCACTCACCATGCAGGTCCTTGAGTTCTCCCCAATAAAGGAGTCCCGTAGCACTTGTGTCAGCTTGCTTTCACGGAATGGGGTGTGAGCCTTGTTCTGTCCCAAGGCCCTGATGCACTCCTGCAGGGCAGCAGGTACAACTGAGGTCCTGTCCTTCCCCTCATGCTGCCCAGTTCCTCCCTCCACCAGCAGTCTTCCAGGCCAACCCACTCTAGCTAGACCCTGCTACCTTCAGAGCCAGGAGACTTTTGTTGATTTCCGCGCCTTCCATGCGGGTCTGCCGGTCAGCACTAGAAGTGTCCGCTCCTCGCTCATTTCCTGCCAGATCCACCAAAGAGAACTTGCCATGCACCCTCCCTTTGGCTCGAAGAAGAATCTGGAAGCAGGCGTGGGAGCGGGAAGAGTTGGAGTTGGCGAATGTCTGCCCAGAGGTCCTGTGGCAAAGGAAGGCAAAGGAAGGCTATGAGCTTCTAAAGTCACCAGCCAACATGGCACCCCAGTCCACAGCAGTGAATTCTCTGGTAAGAGAGGGACAAGGGTCAGGGCTCTAAGTCATCCTGTATCTTTTTGTCCCAGATTTCTGACCTCTCAGGACAGCTCTCCCTCTAGCTCTGTACCTAGTGTTTTCATAGGACCCAAAGTCCAGGATTCTGTGCAGGGGATTGGACAGACCTGCCTGGGGAAATGGGGAAAGATGAGTTGCCTCTGTTGTGGGGGACATGAGGATGGAGGTGTTGTCATGAACCATTTGGCAAAACTTGAGGGCACTGCAGAGGGCAGCTTGCTCCCCGGGCCTCCGTAAGCTGCCCAGCACTCCACTGTACCAAGCCTAGGGCCCTGGAGGAAGAGTGCTTCTCACAGAGGAGCTATGGCCCCATCACTTCCAGCTTAGAACAGACACAGGCCTCCTATCTCCCACCATAGAGGGAAGAACACCGGAGAGAAACCAGAGAAGTCAGGAAGCATGCCTTTGGAGTAAGGGTGTGGGAATAAAGGCTGCCTTGCTTAGATTTAAGACCCCTTGACTTGTTCCTGATGAACCCAAGCTGGGGAAAGCAGGGCTCTGTGGAAACACATGGGCTCAGAGCTAGTAGTCTCTGTCACCTGAACTCGGCATTAGAAGGTGGCCCCTTCCCCCACCAGAATTCCTACCTGCAGGCACTGCCTATGTCGATCATCTTGATGACATCATCAGCACAGGTAACCAGATGCTCCTGCAGCCCCACCACCTGCACCTGCTGCTTGCCATCCTCCAGTACACGCAATTTGGCCTTCTTGTTGAGCAGGTCGAACAGCTGTGCCAGGCAGGGAAACAAAACTAAGGCTATCAGGTGCCAGGCACCCCACCTAATTCCTCCTTCAGAGCCTGTCTCAGCTTAGACAAGTGCTGGCAGCAGGAAATGCAGAGAAAAGATAAGCTGGGTAGACTAGCAGAGGGCAATAAATTTGAGTTCTGAACTGGTTTCCCTCAGTTTGATGTGACTCTGCTACTTGATTAGCTATGTGAGCCTGGGTAACTACTTAACTACTCTAGGCTTATTTCTCAGCTGCAGAATAGTGATGGTAAGGTTTCCTTATAGTGTTATAATAAATGAAACGAGTGCTTAGAATAGTCTGTAGCACATTATGTCATATTAATAATTGACATTAGCTATTATTATCTAGATTCTACTCTGAGGAAGGCAACTTGGCAAAAACAGAGTATAGAGTGTGTGTATATGTGTATACACACAAATGGGGGAGGGAGGATGGATATGAGAATGAATGTGCATGATCACAAGAGAGTTACAAAGGAGGTGGGTTGAGGGAGCACAGGGCACACACAATGCAAATTTTCCCATCTAAGAGAGAGCCCTGAGGAGTATACCTGCCATACTTGTTGAGTTTTGGTAGCATCCTACCATTAGATGAAACCCCACCCACACACCCACCCACATGTCAGGGAAGAGTAGCCCAAAGGCTTCACAGCCCATAGGCTATTTGGCTTCTATAATTTCTAGCCAACTTCAAGGTTTTAGAAAGTTCAGAGGCCCCAACAGTATAAACAGGGACTCTCTGCCAGCTACCTTCCCATTATAAATCTCGAAAAATGTCACATAGACTTCCAGGTCCAGGTTCCGGTAGCGGGGCTGATTCTTCAGGAGGAAGACGTCGTGGGCTGTGGGAGAGAGCCTGGATTAAGTAAGCAATCTGCCTTTCTGTGCCCAACTCCACTGTGGCAGAACACACTACTTACAGGCCATTGCATAGATCCCTTTGGATGCATTCTGGGCTTTCCCAGAGAGGTCTCCGCCCATAGTCTGCAAATGGAAGGGGCAAAAGACCTTGGTAAAGGGCCGTTAGTCCAAGCTAGAGCACTACTGGCTCCATCACCACAGTGGGCCGCACCTAAGCTAGGAGGCTGGATGGACCTGCTAAGGCCCCTCTCTGCCCGATGCAATAAGTGTATCTGGTGATGGGGCAATCTGCACTGAAGGGACTTTGTGCAAAAAAACTTTCTTCCTTTTTAGAGACCCAATCTTGCACATGCACAGGCTCAATCCCTGCCACACCCAAATACTCACGTGTGTCTTGCCACTTCCCGTCTGGCCATATGCAAAACAGGTCGCTTTTCCACCTTGGAAAATTGTGTGTACCAGTGGCCTTGCTGTGAACCTACAGGAGAAAAGTTAGAGAAGAGTGGTTATCTCTCCACAAAATGTGCATCCGGAAACATGGTCCCGCTGCCCTTCAACTGCAGAACCCGTGGGTCCTTAATTTCTCCTTCCAAGCACTAGCACTCCTCTCCTGCAAAGTGGTTCCACTGGACCTCCAACACCACTTTTTCACAAATCTGAAATTCTCCTACCCAATTGGGGAGGGCTAGACTGGCCCGCCGAGAGCAAGCTGATGGCCTACATGCTAACTGAGCAATCAGGCCCTCCTCTGACCCTGGAGACACAAGAGAAAAGCCTGAGCTTAGCAGCCAACTTCCAGTATAAGATACACTGTAAAGATCAAGGAAACCCTAGAGTAGGATGCTTTGTGAACCACATAGTCTGTCACATTTTTTTAATGATCTTTTAAAAACATTCTTAGTTGGAGAGCCAATACAGAAAGGGATAGTGAGCCAAATCTGGCCCCAAAGTTTGTCAACTTCTGGTTTAGAGCAGTATTGTCCAACAGAATTTTCTGTGATGCCTTTTCTGCGCTGTCCGACAGTAGGCACTTCCACACGTGGCTATCGAGCACTTGAGATGTGTTGAAAAACTGAATTTTTAACTTAACTTTTATTTAAAAACCCGCATAAGTCTACTGGGTGCTATATTGGACAGAGCAGTCCTATAATTTGCTGAGTCTGCTAAGCCCAGAGGGTAACGGGGTGGCTGCATAAGACAATGAAAGAATCCCTGGAGCCTGTCTAGCCCAGCCTCATAAAGTGGGTAACACCTCACTTCTGATCCACTCAACGATGGGCTGCTAAAGCTGCAAAATGGCAATGTGGCAGCCTAAATGGGGCCTTCCTGAAGCCAGGAGCCAGAGTGAGAGCCAGCCCTGTGTGATAGCTGATCCAAAGAAAACACGAGAGGAGGCCAGGCAGGACTTCAAGAGTTCAGCATGTCTGAACCTATAGGAAGTTCATGGAATAGTCAAAAGGGGCAACAGGGGTGGGCGGAGGGAAGAGGAACAAAAAGAGGCAAGGGACTAACCTATAGACAACTTCATTTGAAGCTGTTTCATCGAATGCGAAGTCAAAGCAGAATGCTTGGTTCTCCAGATACTTTGTTAAGTCCACTTTTAACTTGGGCTCGTGTACAAAAAGGAGACATTTGCTAGGAACGGAAATCACATCAATTTCTTTCTTGGTCAATTCTGTAGAAGGAGAATATTTTCAGGGGATGGTGTCTGGACACAAGAACCCTCCGTCAGTCCAAAGCCTCTTTCTGACAGAATGAAGTTTACCTTGTTTATTTAGCGGGCGTTTCCTAACACAAACACATATCCTGTGCTCTTCAATCTTCAAGAGGATGAGAAGACAACCAATCAACAAAAAGTTAGGGCAGTATTGAAAGAAGGCTTATCCAGAATCCCTTCCCTTCTAACTTTACATCTGACGCAGTCAGGGGCCAAGATCTAACACTAGGACCCTGCCCCACCTTCCTTATTAGTTATTCTACAATATAAGAGGGTAGCTTGGAATTTTCTTCCCAATTTTCTCACTCTACTACCTACATGAAGTTTCAGCACACTTTCATGATTAGTAAGAGTCTGACCAACCTATGGAATGGGGGTGAGTGGGGAGTTTGTAAAGATTACACTCTCCCATACAGGCCTCACTAGCTCTAGCCCACCAAAGGATAGTTAAAAAAAAACTCGCAAGGGTGAGTGAAGATTCCTGAATGTTCTCACACCCTTAAAGGGAAGTGTTCTGTCTCTTTAGTGTACAGCTACTCAAGAAGGAAAGGTAGAAAGAGGCCCTTGGGTTTACTTACAGGATCAGTCATAGTAATTGGATGACAATCCAAAGTAGCCCGAAATTCTTTAATCATCCGGGCAAATTCCCAGTTTGGAAAGCTGTTGTCATACTCCTGCGTTTGGGACAAATCAAAACGGAACTGACTGAAAAGATCTAAGTGCTCTCAGACCTCAGTGATAAGCAGAAGCAACATTTCTTTATGTGCATACAGCCTATCAGTTGACAAGGCCCCCACATGATCTCACTTCTTCCCACACTGGCTCCAGGCTGAGAACCCAGGAACAAAGCCCTGGGAAGAGAGATTGGCAGGGGGCCTTAGGAACTGGCACAAGCGCTACTGTCCCACATCTTAGAAGATCAGAAGGGCTGGGATTCCCCAGAGCAAGTAACCCAACTAAGGGGAAATGCTCCACACAGGAACTCCACTGCAGCACCTCCACCACATATACACAGCTGGGTTGGTGAAAAGCAGGCAACAGTGCCTAGCAGCCCTGCTGGCTACTGAACTACATGATGGGCATGCCTGCTAGACCATCAGCATGAAATAGTCCTCTTCTGGGGCACTTCAGAAAAATATGGGACTTATCCTGATGAGACACCAGTTAATCTTCCTGGATATCAGAATTGGAGCCTCAGTTTCACTAGGGCCCAACCCTATCTGTGTTGCATTTAAGTTAAGGATACCTGTCCAAAACCCTTGCCCAAGAAAACGTACCTGAGCTCGCTTTATTCTCATTTCAGAGTTCTGGGCCCTCTTCTCTTCCCGCTTGTTCTTCATTTTTTCCATTTCCTTCACAATACATGATTTCCTCCGAACTAGAGGGGGAAAAAGCCCATTCTTTTACTTGTCTAGGCTGGTCAGCCTGCTCTTCTCTGGCTGTTGTACTTGAGTACTGGGCCTTACCCAAAACTAGACCTTCTTTAGACCCTTGCTCTTACATCACCATATGCAAAGAGAGGAAGAAACAGATGTGACTCTTGGGATGGACAACTTCACAAAGTAAAGATTTGCTAACACGAGCACCCCAGGTCTAACCCAAGTTCTCCCCATACCTCTGTGGCACTTTCTCAACAACCAGAAGAGGTGAGACCATCCCTGCTTGGTCTTAATGGTCATTCCGGGCTGTTTTTCAGGTCAGCGGAGACTATAGCTGTGACAACACCTCCATTATATCACAAGGCTCCTGCCAGCTTATAGGGATGTGGTCACCTCTTGTGAAATATTGACTTCATGGCCACACGGAAACATACCCCCATGTGACAAACACAGTTTGAACTCTGATGCCCAGCAGGCCACATTTGAGACAGGGTGTAACCACTTGTCCTGCTCTAGGGGAGGACAGCAGACAGCTCAGTGTGTCTACCTGAGTTCCCAGGGTTTGAAGAAGAGCTGCCTCGGTTGGAATGGACTTGCTCTTCTACCACTTCGCTGACCATCGTCAATGGTATTTCAGCCACTGCAGGGCAAGAAGGCCTAGGGGGACCAGCTGCGGGGGAACAAGAGTCATTGGAGAAGCAGGCGAGCATATTCCAACTGTGCTCATCTGAGTCCTAGTGGGTCACGGGCCTGGAGGAATGCTACTGAACGCTACAGCAAGGGCTCCAGCTCCTATAGTGTGAGCAGAGCTTGGGCCTTTCCCTTTACCTCAACCAACACCCTGAACCCGACCAGTATCGTGACAGGGGCTGGCTCCTGGGGTCAAAAAATTCTCAAAAGGATGTGTAAATTGCTCAGTATGGGCTTTGCCATGAAGGGGAAAGCTTTTAAAGGCCTGAACTCTTTAGGCTGGACCCAAACATGGGTTCTTAGGCCAGCCCTTTCTACTCATCTGGGAGAAAAGCCAAGCCTTCTGACTTCTCAAAAGCCTTGGAACCAAGGTGGCTAACAGGAGCAAAGACTGAACAGCCAGGAATAATTGGAACTCGAGCAGCAACTAACCATATTGATTCAACCCATAAAGGTACAACCTGTGACTTTTTACATCCCGTATTTAGTTGTGACCTTTTTGTTTACCTTCATTTTATTAGAGTTGATTTTGATATATGTAAGATGTAATGAGTGTGTATCTTAAAAAATCTGCATTCTTTTTATATCTAATAAAAGTTGACAATTAAAGATATTTTTAAAATTCCATACAAAGCCCAAAAAGACAAAAAGCTAATTTATGCTTTCAGAAGTCAGAATTATAACTACCCTTGGAGGCTTAGTAACTGGAAAGACACCTGAGGAAGACTTTCAGGTGCTGGTAATGCTATCTGATCTGAGTGTTAGTTACATGAGTGTATTCAGAACATATACCCCATGATTGTTCACTTTTCTGTATATGCAGTATACTACGTTTCAATAAAGCTAAAGTAAAATGAGATAAGGAAGCAGTGGGGGCAGAGATAGAATAGTAGTGAAGCCAGGGTAGTGTGGAATCTTAGGATATTCCAGAACAGGTTCAGGGCAATGTGTGAGATGCTGCTCCAGGGCCTCAAACAGGAAGAACAGATTCATTACTCACCGGGAACTGAAAATTGCTTGCGAGAATTTGTAGATGCGGGCAACTCCACCTCCATATCATTCTCCTCAGTGGTGATGCGAACCTCTGAGACAGTGGACATGCGAGTGGAACGGCTTCGGAGACCTGAAGAACCGGGAGGAGCAGCCAATCAGTGCAGCATTATTAGGAAGGCCGATGGGGGCAACCCTTCAAGATTCTATACGAGGTCAGATGGGTCCTGTCCTCCAAGAAAGGAGCCTACCAATTTCCCATTCCTTCCACCTGAGGAAAGGAAAAACTAGAAAGGCTAAGTACTAGAGACCTAAAAACTAATGTGTTTACATTCTACAAATCTGAGAGTTCCTGAGGGTAAGTATATCTCCCTCAAGAGCATCTGTCTTGAGTAAATGGAGGGACTTACAGCCAATCTGAAATCATTTCTGAAGAGGCAGTCCTAATCCCCCCCAAAAAGCATTATTAATCTTAGAGCAACACCTACCATTCCATAAACAATCTTCCCATAGCTCAAAACAACATTATAAAGTAAACATCAGTATTCCCATCTCATGGAAGAAGACATTAAGGCTCACATAAATTAAGTAACTTGCCCAGTGTCACTCAACTATAAGTGTCATAGCCAGAATGTGAACTCAAGCCTGTCAGAATCCAAAGACTGGGCTTTTCCCATTGCATCAGGATGCCCTATAGAGCCAGGCCTGGGTCACATCATCAGAAACCCAGGGGATCAGCTACACTGAGATTCTGGAATTTTAAAAGAATGCTTAACTGAGAGAAATAATTGAGTTATATTTTAATTCTTGTCAATTTTTACCCATCTATACAGTTTCCCTCCATAAGAGAGAAACAATTCACTTATAACATAGTGTCAGATAGGCAAAGGTTGACTTGCACTGAATTCTTCAGTCTCCTACATTTAGGCTAATCTGATAGCTGTATATAATTATGTCTTTCATAGAGAATATAAATTATTATGATTTTCCTATTTCCCAAAAGATTTGTAATCCTGTATTTCATTTCTACTATTTAATAGCATGCACCTTTATTAAGACTTTTTTTTTTCCACTGCTGTGGCAATATTCTTTGGGGTCATGCATGTGGAATGAGACCACTGCCACTCCTGTCCCTCCCGTAGGCTCTTATGATATAGCCAACAAGGGAGGGCCAGCACACAGCACACCACTTGTGCTCAACCTAAGCGTGCAACTGCATCACCTTTCACCTTGGGCCCCCAGTAACCTGAAGCTTCACCCAAGCAGTTATCTGGTCAGGGCAGTGATAACCTCTGGATTGGGATAGGCCTTACAGGTATAGGTGGCTCTGAACAATAAGCTGGATTTCTTGGGCAGTTTGTGCCTATAGGGACACCCTATGGTCATGGACTATTGTAGTCAAGGTAGGTTTATGCTGATTACTTATGTAGAGAAAGCCCAACCTTCTCCTAGACTTTGAGGCATTGCTCAAATCCCACCCACCCCACCTCACCCCCAGATCTCTATAGCACCATTGACTATATACCTCAAACCTAGCTTTTCTCACAGCCTGCTCATCAACTCAGTCCACATAGAAGCCACCTGCTAAATCGGAGCAATGACCCCATTTCAGAACTTCCTAAGCCCCATTAACACCATTTCTGGTACACACCCCATGACAAGAAGCCAGAAGAAATTTATTTACCTTCCTTTGGAGCGGGAATTTTGGAGTTGACTGATCTGCGTTTTTGTTTCTGAAAAACAAATCACATCACATGGCTCTTATCAATTCTCAAATGCCCATGTGCTGTGCTGAAGTCCTAGGCAGTCCCAGAAAACCCAACAAAGAGCCAGCAAGTCAAGTGGACCACCTGGGGTATTGGCTGCATCCAGATGATAGGCACCTACCTGAACCGTTACATTCTCCTGCAGGGGCAGATTGTCCTTCGGGTGTAGGGGAAGAAGCTGTAAGAGTTCTGGGTTTATTGCGGCCACATCATCAAAATCAATCTGCAAGGAGCAAGTAAAAGTTTCAGTGAAACAACACAGCTTGTTCAATCCAACTGCAACCAATGCTTCCCCTTGATCCAGACTACCAACTTTAAGTTCCATTAAGTACTAATAGCTAAAAATAAATATTTATTCCTTAGTCATGGTTTACCATCTAGATGGATATTGGTTTCTGATTTCTAAGCTAATGGGAGATGCCAGGGATGAGAACGAGGTGAAGAGGAATGCAGGCAGGAAGGCAAACCATCAAGTAGTCCACAGTAGATCTAGGCCACTTGGCTCCCCTACTGTTCTGCTGGACAGTGGCGTCCTGCTGGGCACAGTGCTCCGAATACCTCTTGTTGGCTGACCCGGAAGAGGAAACAAGTTTTAACTGTCCCGGTGATAGTAAAAATGGAGGGCCCTTCAGGATCTTATGGGCAGGGACAAGTTCCCGAGAGCTGCTACCTAACCCTAAGTCTAGCTACATTTTCTAATGGGCCCAGAAACTTCTTCCCAATCACAGTGTCCGGCTCATGACTGCAGTGAGGTCACAATTCTAGGTTTACATCACCAGAGTCCTGAAACCCTCTAGAAACAACTCAAAACTTCATCTGCATACTTTACAGCAGGTTTAAACACACCAAAATAGCACCAACTTAGTTATTTGTACTTTGGAATGCGACAGAGCAGAAGCATGGATGAGAACTCTCATTAGAGTAAGAGCTTTACCTCCTACTTATGGAACCTATATTTATTAACTAGCATAATAAAACATTTATTAGGCATAAGGCAGAAGAAAGTACTAAATGATGAATTAAGACTATATTTCCCTTGCAGCCAGTGAGCTCTCATTCTAATGGAGGGAAGTCACATGCACAACAGGCTAGAAACCAAAGCAACATGGGATAGACAAGGAGAGAATCAAGGAATACAAAAGCTGGCAAGTACTTCAGTAACCACACTTCTATTCACTTTTCTTGGACAACTACAGACCCCTACTATACAACCCTCCCTTATTTCTAACTCTGAAACTACAGAGAACATAAATGACATAGGAGACCAGAGTTCTAACCCTAATTCTGACATTAACTGATTCTCACATTGATGATTTAGAGTGAATATCCTAGGAGGAAAGAACAAGAGAGTGTGAAGGCAGCAGGGCACTAGGCATGGTCAGAGTGAGGTGCTGCCCCATTTGCCCCTAGCTCAGGATACTATGTATGGTACAAAGAAAAGGGTTGACAAGGATCAAATCTTGAAATGGCTTTGAATGCCTAAGAATTTTGAACCTTATTCCACAGGCAATATTTAAGCTGGAGTAAGACCCAACAAGAGCTGTATTTCTAAACAAACAACAACAACAACAAAAAAAACCCAAAAAATCACAAGGAACTACTAATAGCTGGTTAAAAGAAATTTTAGGAACCTCTTGATTCAAGGGCAGATAATGTATTCAATCCTTTTCTCAAATATACTAGCTAAATATCTCCACTATCTACCATAAGTCATCATGCTAAGCAAGCCCTTTACATGTGTTATTGCATTAAGCTCCATGAAAGAGGGTCCAGGTCTGTCTTATTTGCCTCTGTATTCCCCAGGACCAAATATACTGTCTCGTATTTTGGAACCAGTACAAAAGGATTTGTTGAATAAATCCTCACAACAACCCTATGAGGGATATATTATTATCATCCTCATTCTATAGATGAGGAAACTGAATTGCTAAGAGGGGCGGAGACATGCCTCGGAACACATAAAGTAGTGGCAGAACCAGATTAGAATCCAGATTTTCATACTCCTAGCCTGGTGACCTCTTCACCAGATGCCTCTATAATATAAATGTCTTAGTCACACCTCTCCTTTTCTCAAAATCCTCACAAGGCACTACCTACAGAGTAAGACCTCAAACTTCTTAGTGCCAGATAAAGACCTAGCACCAGCTTCTTCACTAGTCCCCATGTGGGCCATCCGCTAAACCTTTCTGCCTCACCCCACAAGCCCAGCTCATCCTCAGTGAGTTCCATCTCTAGCACTATTTATCTGTGCCATTCATCACAAGTTACCTTCTGTTATTTGCTATTTTGGAAACATAATTTTGTCTTCTCAACTAGGTTATTAATTTTGCTCCCCAAACAAATTATTATATGCACTCAGAAGCTAGCTTGAATGAGCAAGGTTTTAGGATTCTTTGCAGTTTGCTTTTACAAACACACCAGAAACTATTGATTGCTTCAATTTACAACAGGCTTGACTAAGCAAAATCCCAATGCATCCAAAGAAGACCATGTTTAAAATCAGGAAGGACAACACAGCATCAAAAACAAGGCTCTCACAGGTTCCATTTTCACACAGATCTTTTAGGTAGGAAGGTGTTACATGTGGTGGAGGCACACTCATAAAACTTACCTCTTTGCCTTTTGTGGCACCTCCTTCTGTCCATTCCACTGAAACACAGGCTTTCTCCAAGTTCACAGTCCTTACGTTGGCATTGTGAATTAAACCTACAGTATGAAAAGACCAGTTACCCATCTTTTTAGGATTCCTCAGAGACTCTCAATATAAAGTTGATCTGCAAAAATGAACAGCTGCCTTTCTTAATTTTTAACACTAGGAGACAAATAAACCTCCTGGCATTTCACCCTTAGAACATCCCATAGTGAGGCAGGCAGGGAACAAGTCTTAAAATCGAGTTGCAGGGGCTAAGGATTCAGCCCCACTCAGTAGGGAGCCCACAGTGGGGTGAAGGTATGTTTAGCAGGGGAGTCACTCTAGGCCTTAGGTGAACTGTTCTGCAACACAGGACTGAAGCTCTAGCGCCCTCGGGTTTCTCTACCTCCCTCCAGACCTTTATGTATGACCATTCTCCTAATGACACGAGTATTGTATCTGCCAGAGCTGCAGTAGTTGCTAACCAAAAAAGAATTGCAAGCTCCTGAAAAGCAGGGATCTGTTCTGTCTCGTTACCCTGTATCCCAGTGCCTGACAGGCTACAGAGAGCCGAGGTCCTTACAAGAGCAGGCAGTTTCAGGGGAGAATTTTGGAGGGGAAGTGAAACTGGCGACCCAACTTCGCTGGGAGGTCCACTGATGCGGAGCCCCGCCTACTCCCGGAGGACAGTGAGGGGGTCCACTGCCAGGGTAGAGGCCCCTGGCCCGGGGCAGGGAAGACCAATTGCCAGTGCCGAGACCCGGACCGGGGTGGGGGTTGGGGGGTGTTTCCCAACAGTGTCTCAGGCCCAATGCCGTTTGGGGAGGGGCAGTAACTTCAGCTATCTCATAGCCCATGGGTCCCCCTGGCCTCAGGACCGCGCCTCTCACCATTACTGCGTTGGATCTTGATGGCGAGACCGGGGAACAAGCGGGCCTGAAGCGACGA
Source organism: Cynopterus sphinx (assembly GCA_030015415.1). Lineage (NCBI taxonomy): Eukaryota > Metazoa > Chordata > Mammalia > Chiroptera > Pteropodidae > Cynopterus > Cynopterus sphinx. Next base: position 101,554,733 of record CM057387.1, read on the forward strand.
ATCCATGGAGCAACCGGCAGGTGGGCCAGAAAGCAAACGACAACTCTGCTAACCCTACGAAGTGTTAACGCCGCGCAAACCGCCGCAGTTTAAATCCCGCGCGCTGGCGTCCCTGAAGCGTCATCACGCGGTCGCCGGCTTCGCTTCCGCCGGTCCGCGGCGCTCCGCAAAGCCTTTCGGGATACGTAGTCTCCGGCCGGACTTTCGGTCGGTCTTCCGGGGCCTGGGACCGCCCACTCGCTCCGCCCCACTGCTGAGCGCAGGGGCTGCTGGGAACTTCGGCGCCGGCGGGATCGGCGCGCTCGTGGTTCCGGAGTTGTAGGGCTCTGCGGTCCTACAGGCATGGGTTCGAATCCCGACTCCTTCAGACGTTAGCTTGGTGACCGCGGACAGGTCGGAAACTTGACCCTCGGTTTCCTTTTTCGCGCGATGGGGAGCATGTTTCCTCCCTCGCGGAGTTATTGCGAAAGTTAAAGGAGAGACTATGTTTAAAGTGCCTGGACGACACAGATTCACTATTCACTAGGTATCTGTTGGGTCTGCCATCTGCTAGGCCTGGTGCTAGGTGTCGGAGGTAGTAGTTCTTACCCTCTTAGACCTAACATTTCTAGTATGAACAGAGGAGAAAAGTAAATAAGTTGTGGTAGGTGTTCTGAGAGAAACAGAACTGGGGTAGTGAATAATGTGGGAACCTATTTTAGCTTAAAGTGGCCGGGAAAGCAATCTTTGAAGGGATATTTAACCGCAGTCCAGAAAACGAGGAACAGGCATTATCAAAATGGAGGGCAGGGAGGTGGAGAGCCTTTCAGACCAAGATCTTAGAATGGTGTGTGCAGAGGCTCCGAGGCAGGAAAGCACTTGGTCTGGAGGAACTGAAAAAGCCAGTGTGGCTGGAAGGCAGTAGGTGAGGGGGAGAGGAATAATAAGAGCATTTAGAAATCTTGAAGTTTATAGTAGTAATTTTGGCTTTTATTCTAAAAGAAAAGTAATTGAAGTTTAAGCAGAGGAGTGACAAGATCTGAGTCGCATTTGATTTTATGTCAGGCTTCCTGCTGTGTGTTTTGAAAGAGGCAAGACTGGAAGTGAGGAGGCCATTAGCAAGCGAGACATTATGTCGCCCTAGCCTGGGGTAGTGACCATGGAAATGTAGCTCAGAGAATGAATTAAAGGTCTACTTTGTTTGGGAAGAGGAGTGAATGGGTCTTGTTGATGGGTTTGTGAAAGGATTTTAATTAAAATGAAACCAGAGGATATGAAATGGAGAATCTCACACATGTTCCCTCAGAACAGAATTTAAGGACTGAGAGACTGATTTCCCACAAATGCCTGATTTACAGAAAATGAGGGACTTATCTCCTGCCCAATGAACATCCAGTAAGAATCTCTCCTCATCCTCAAGCCAGCGAAATTACTGCTTGAACTCTGGCTGAATTCCCCACTTTGTGCTCCTTGCCCATATCTACATACAGCCTGTCCCAAACCCTCAATGCTCGCTTGCTACAGCATGCATTTCCCAAACAGCAATTCCTGTGCTATTCCTGAATAAACTCAATTACTGGTAACCTGAGCTTGCTTTGGTTTACCTATTTATTTAGGTTGATAGGTTGGATGTGGGGCTGAAGGAGAAAGGGTAACCATGGATGACACCTGGCTTCTGGCTAGAGACAGTGGATAATGGACCATTTCCTGAAATAGGGGTGTGGGGTTGTGAAGGAAACAGGTTGGCCTAGGGGTGTAGATCAGGGTTTTATTTTGGTCATATTGAGAGAGATGTCCACAAGATTTTAGAGTGGAGGTATCAAGTGAACAGTTGGATATACAAGCTAGGAGATCAGGGAGAGATTGAAGTCAGAGATAGAGGTTTGGCAGTCATTTACATAGAAGTATTTAGAGTCAAGGAACTGAAGGAGATACCTTAGGGAGAAAGTGTAGATGGAGATGAGAGAAACAATAACTGAGCCATAGAGCTATGCCAGCATATCGAGGTAAGGCGGAGGTGGAGCAGCAAATAAAATGAGATTAGGGTAGTTTGAAGGGATGAAGAAAACCAGGGAGTAGAAGCCTCCAAGGGAGTGAACAAGAAAACTCTGGAGAGCTGCAGAGAGGGCAGCTAAGGACGTAGAGGTATTCTATAAATTTGCTAGAACAACAAAAAAAATTGCTAGTACCTAAGTCAATGGTGACCTTGAGTAGTGTTGGTGAGAGCCAGACTAGAGGGAGAAGTGGAATATTGTTCAAGGATGCAAACAAATGTAATAAAAAAAATAAAGCTATGTTTGAAATAAACACTAAGACTCGGGAGAGCAGTTGCCTCTCAGAGAGAGTAATGTGACTGGAAAGGAGTACTTCAACAATAGAGAAATTAAGTTTTTTTTACATGAATCATGGGTGTTCATCATGTTATTTTCTGTACTACTTGGGTTAGCAGGGTGATGTACATTCAGACCCATCCTCACCTTTTTTGCTTTTTTCCAAGTGTGGGTCCAGGTAGTTGAAAACTTCCTTGCTGCTTCCCAAGGTCAATGTGGGTTTTTGTAGGGGCCCTCATTTCCAGGTCCTCAACCTTGGGAAGACCCAGTGAGTTTCTCCTACCGTGCACAGGTGATAAAGCTCCAGCCCTCATCACTTGTTTCTGATTCAAATACCCTTCTGTTATAGGAACCCAAAGTCAAGAAATTGAGTGGTCTAAAAACCAAAACAAAACAGTAAAACACATGGGAAACTCAAAGTTCCCATAGTCAAGAATTCCTGTTGTGCCAAAAATGAAGTGAAAAGTCAGAGCAGCAAGAGGAGTTGACCCTGGAGAGGCTCATGATCTAAGAATAATGAAACCCCTAAAGCCTTAGCAAATACAAAGCCATTATATTAGGGACACTTACATATGCCAGGGACTCCGGCATATTACCATGGACACATCACCATGATAGGAAAAAAAAAAAAAAGACCATCCCTTCCTCAAATTGGTAATTTTGGAATCTATACAATTAGTGTGCTTACCATCAAAAAGATAGAAAGTATAAAAAGAATAATTGTGAAAGGATAGAGCAATATGTAAAAAAAGAACACATAAAAAAAAAACTAAAAAAACTTTAAAAAATACAGCCACTGAAATTAAAAAGCTCAGTGGAACTATACTGAAATTCCCAATGAAACAATGATTGCATGGATGCTAGGTAAAAGGTTACTGAGTATAGGATGTTTTATGGTGCCAAAGTATTGCTCCACAGATTATTTGCATTAACAATTTGCAAAGGAAAAGCATACCTTTACCTGGAAAAATTTGGCAGTCACCACTGTAACCAAGTGATCAAGCTTAACATCACTAGTAGTGGGGCAACCTGACATGATGTGTTTCCTGATAGGATATAATATGAAATATATAGTATCATTCAGGACATAATAATGCCAAAAATGTATATCCTAAATCCAGTTCAGCCTCTAGACTTAGCTTACTGTTTCTAAAAAAAAAACACAGTGTATGGAGGAATAAATTGAATGACATCATGAGGAACAACCAGGCAAATTTAGGATGCTGGATGTTTACAAATCATCTGACCTGGTCTCCACAAAATCCCTATCAAGAAAAAAAAGAGAAGTACAAAGACCGTTATAGATTTAAAAAGAATACAAATGGAAAGCATGAATCATGATTGGATTATGGTTTTTAAAAAATCGGGAGTAATTGGGGAAATTTGAATATAGACTAAACATGAAAGATTTTAGGGAATTATTTCTAATTTACTTAAGTACAATAATGATACCATGATTATGTGGGAGAATTTCTCTATTCTTGGGAGTTGCATGCTAAAATACTTGGAGCTGAAGAGTCGTGATATTTGCAACTTTCAAGTACAGAAAAAAATAATGAAGGAAACTAGAATATGTCACCCCAACATATGCCTCTTTGACAGTTAAGCAGCAAACATAGCAAAAGATCTCTCTGTTCTTTCCATTTTTGCTTAAAGGCAGAATAGAGAGGACTATAGACCCTTATCCACCCAGAGATGGCACTAGAAGAATCTGCAAACAAACCTCTCCCCATATTTACCTTCCTAGTTTTCAGTCTTTGGAAGCCTAAAACCATTTTCCTTTGTCCTGTCATCATTCTTCAAATGTATTGTTCTTTGTTGAAGATGTTATAATAAACTCAAACTTTAGCCACCTTTTGAGTTACTCATCCCTGAGTTTGTCCCATGCTTATAGGAGATATACATGTTAGTGAACTGTTTTTCTCTTGTTAATCTATCTATCTTTTGTTACAGAGTCTGAGCAGAGAATATGAAAGGGTAGAAGGAAAAACAGTCTTTCCCCCCTGCAATAACATACACACAAATACAACTTAAAAAAAAGATGTCACAATGTTAAGAGGTGTTGAATCTGTTGGTAGGTATGCATGTGGTGGTTGTACTAGTCCTTCAACTTTATTGTATTGGGTGGTGGTGGGGGGAATTACTAAATAGAGCAGATAAGATGGGAAATCTAGGTTGAGTGGAAGCTCCTCCCTTCAGACCCTGGAGATGCCTCAGAAATGAGATTTGCCAAAAATGTGTAACTTAAATCCAGTCCAGCCTCTAGACTTTGGTTTCCTTCATTATTTTTTTTTCTGTACTACTTGAAAGTTGCAAGCATCATTACTCTTCCACTCTTAAGTATTTCAGCATGCATCTCCCAAGAATAATATTCTTTTATACTTCAGTAAGTTAGAAATATTTTCCTCTGGACCTAGAGGATATTATACTAAGTGAAATAAGTCAGACAGAAAAAAAAACAAATACTGTATGATTTCAGTTACTTGTAGAATCTAATAAAACAAATGAATAAACAAAACAGAAACACACATATATATAGAGGACAACCTAGTGGTTGCCAAAGGGGAGAGTGTAGAGGGAAACAAAAATAAGACCTAAGTACATTTATCTATAAGAAACCCACTTTATATAAAAAGACACATTTAGATTAAAAATAAATGGATGGAGATAGCTATACTGATAGCTATACTATGTACATGTAATCAGTGGAAAGTGGGGATAGCTTTATTAATTTCAGACAGAGTAGACTTTAGAGTGAGAAAAGTTACAAGATTTGTTTAAAATAATCCAATAATCCAGTGGGCAAGAGGTGAGGGGTGAGGATATAGGAAATGATGGTGGCTATGAAATGAAATGGCGTCCTTACACTCAACTTTGCTTGAAAAGATCTATTTAACAACAATGAAGAAGAAAAAGAAGTGAAGATGGGTTGAGAATTTGAGAAACTAAGTAAAAACTGAGAAATCCATGAGGAGACAGAATGTGATTGGGGGGCAGTTGTGGGGAGACTTGACTGTAGCCAGAGTGGATGAGGGTCAGGCCGAGGGAGAGATGTTTAAGTTCTGCTCACCATTGTCTCTTCTCTCCCATTCCCCCTCCCCGGGGTCCTGGGTGGATCATTACCCTTTTGCTGCCCTATTACTTCAGAAGGAAGAAAATCACCCTAGGACTCCATCTTGGCTAGGCATGGCTAGACTAGTGAATCTTAAACATTATACCCCAACCCCCACTGTCCCTTCTTTATATCTTAGCATCTGGGTCTTAGCCTTCCTCTGCCAAGTTCACTGACATGCCCAAAGTAATGGGAACACAAAGAGGAACACAATTGCAATAAAAGAAAAACAAACTGAGAAATTAATTTTATATGAAGTAGACTTAGTATACTTGACTAAATTTAAAAATAACTATAATAAATATCTTCAAAAGATAAGGAGATATATTGAATAGGGCAGGAACAGACAAGAAAGAATCAGTTGGAAATGGTAGGAACGATTTAATAGTTGAAATCCATACATGGGTTAAATAGCATAATAGTTATAGCCAAAATGAAACAATGAGCAACAAATCAGGGTGAGGATTCATCCAAAAGGCATCAGGAAGGAATAAAGAAAAGGAAGACTGAAAACAAATGAGCCAATTATTTGTGACACATACTGTTGGATAATCCAACAGCCATTCCCAGCCCCCTTCTTCCTTACTCATCTTCACATTGGGGACTGAAAAAGCTACATACTTGCTTTCTCAGATTCCCATGCAGTTAGAACTGGCAATGTGACACAGTTCTGGCCAATGAAATATTAGCAGGAGTGTTCTAGGGGACTTCTGGACAGCATATGTTGTTTTCTAATAGAAGGGAATGGCATAAGGATACTTTACTCGTAACATCTCATCACCTATTTTCTTGCCTTGGACGTGAATGTTCCATCTGGAGTTGTGACAGCTGTCTTGTGATCATGAGGTAGGTTGATAGTCATCAGATCAAAAATTCCAACACACACTCAGGCCAGCCAAGTTGGATGGTAAGAAGAGCCAAGGAAGGTTCTTGGCTAAACAGCTGAACCAATGCCAGCAACCACCTACATCCTGACTCCTTGCTGTGTAATACTTAACAAAATAAAGCAAAACAAAAACCCACCTGTTTTTTTATGCCACCTTTATTCATGCTTTCTTTAACTTGAAGCTGAAAACATTCCTAATCGAAATTATTCTTAACTGATAACCTTGTTCAAAAATTTATGAAAGAGCTACAGAGCAGATTCAAAGAAATAAGAGAGGGAAGAATAAAGACAGAAACCAGTGAAAAAGACATTTCAAAAAGAATTTTTTAAAAACAGGTTGTTTGAAAACCTTAGGAAGCTAGACAAACTTGGTAAGAGTAATAAAAAAATATATGCAAATGAACAAAATATGAAATGAAAGGGGAAATAAGTATAGACACAATATAGATTAAAAATGTTTTTAAAAAATTAATGAACAATTTTATATCAAATTTAAAAACACAATGGATAAAGTTCTAGAAAAAATGTGAAATGTCAAAGCTGGCACAAGAAAAAATAATAGCAAACTTGAGAAGACTAATAAATTGAAATGAAAATTAAAAAATCATCTATCCCCAAAGCTCCAAGCTGCAACGATTGAAGATAGGTTCTGCCAAACTTTCCAGGATTAATTAGCTGCTACCTTATGCTGGTGGTTTCAGCCATTTGGAAAAACATAAAACTGGATCCACAGCTGACATCATATACCAGAATAAACTTCAAATAGACCAGGGACCTAAATGTAAAGGTAAAACTACATGAACTAGTAGAAGAAAACATGAGTGAATTTTTCTTAATAATATGTGTGTGAAGAAAGGCTTTATAATTATGACTCAAAATCAAGAAGATATGAAAGAAATAAATTTGACTGCATTTAAAAAAACATTTTTCCTCGGGTAAAATGAAAAACTGAGAGAAAATATTAGCAACTTACATGGTAGATAAAGGAGTAATACCCTTAGTACCTAAAAAGCTTTTTAAAATTACAGAAAACTTTTTCTATCTGTGATGCATGGCTGAAAGATAATAGTGCAGATTTCCAAGAAAATTTTAGAGGACAGAGAAAGAGCAAAAACCCAATAAAAAGACAGACAAAAATATAAATGGAAAACACACACACAAAAAAATATAAAAATAACCTTTAAACATACAAAAAAATACTCCATTTATAAAAAAGAGAAATGCAAAGTAAAACTATACTGATATGCTATTTTCCACCATTTACATGAGTAGAAATTTGAAAGCTTGATAACAACCTGTTGGCAAAGTTATAGAGAAACAGACATCCTCATACATTGCTGGATGGAACATACATTGGATATTACCTAAAGAATTTGGAAATGTTTAAGAAAACTACATATGCATTTACTCTGTGACCCAATAATTAACTTCTGGGAAATTACCCCAAATATACACCCCATAAATATGAAAAAAAATGCACAGTTATTAGTTACAGTATTATATCTGTTATAGCAAAATTGTGTAAACAATTTAAATTTGCACCTATAGGAACTTGTCAAATAAACTATAGTATATCCACTCAATGGAATATTAAGCCAAAAAAGAATGAGGAAGATCTCTACAAAGTGATATGGTGTGATTTCTAGGATGTATTATTAAATGAAATAAGGCATATATTATCTTTTGTTAAGGAAAATAAAATATACATGTGATTGTAATAATAATAATAATAATAGTAATATTTTTTTTTGCAAAAGGAGATGGAGAAAGGTTAAACCAGAAACTAATGAACACGGGATGAGAGGGAATAAGGTCATGAAGATAAAGATAAGAGTGAGACTTCTCTGAGTTTATGTATTTTTTATAGTTTTGGCTTTTGAATCTTGTAATTCTTTTATAAAAGATTCAAAAGGTAAAATCAAATTAAAAAATGTAATTCTCCATGTTGATAGACCAAAGGAGAAAAACAATATGATTTTCTTAATAGAATAAGAAAAGCATATGATAGAAAGTCAGCTGCTTTTTTGATAAAAATTAACTACAACAACAAAACACCAAAAAACTGGTGATAAAAGAGAACTTCCTTAACATAATACAGGCTACGTGCCAAAAACTTATAGTAAACACCATACATAAAGACACATACTCTTCAAGATCAGAGAAAAGGGTTATTGTTCTACCCACTACTGTTCAACCTGGAACTGAAGTGTTTAAGGACTGGAAGGTGCAATAAAGACTTCTAATTGCCTCTGTGTAGTATTTCTCCTATGTTTTAGCATGGCTGCCAGCTAAGACTACATTTCCCAGACCCCCTTGATGCTCAGTGTGGATATGTGACTAAGTTCAGGTTGAAATGAAAATATAACTATATGCGTATGAAAGTACTCTAAGCCTGTGTAAAGTAATTCTGAGACTTCTCTTTAAAAAATATAAAGCAACTTTCTCCATTCCGCTTTCTCTTTCCTGCTCCCAGAGTGCAGAGGTAATGGCTATCACTCAGCAACCATCCTCATGTGAGAATGGAAGAAGAGGTGTGCTGTTAGTGTTTAACAAGTTCTTGGGGTGGTGGTGGGAGCCGGGAGCCTGGAGCCTGATTTGTATCATCTGCCCATTTCTGTGGTATAGATACTCCTATCATGGCTGATTTCAAGCTACCAACTTGAAGTCACTGAAGACGGAATTGGGAAAAGATATACACATGAAGTAGCTGGCTTCAGCTATGTGCTAAATGGCCACGCGCAGCCACAGTACCAGTCTGGGTCTCTGACACCATGAAACACCCAGAGATTTTCCTCTCTCCCAGCTTTCTTTGTTTGAGGAGAAAATTAAATCCTTTCTTGTTCAAGGTACTCTCTTGGGAATCTGTGTTACTCACCAAGAAACTAAATACTAACATAGGAGGGATGACAGAAAATAGTATTTGCTGATGATGTGCTTTCCTATATAGAAAAACCCAAGAAAATCAACACCAATATATAAAAAATTAGAACTAAAATAGAGTTTGGAGAGGTTGCTCAACATAAAATCAATTTACAAACTAGTATGCCTTTTTACCAGCAATAACCAACCAGTAAATGTAAAAGTAATATACACTAGCAACAAAATTATAGAGGGTGCCTAGGGACCAACATAAAAAATGACCTTGATAGAGAAAAAAGTTTAAAGTTTTTTAAGGACTTAAAGAGATTAAACAAATGGAATGAAATACAATTGATGCATCATAACATGGTTAAGATGTTATTTCTCTCTAAATATATCGATCAATTTAATGCAATTTCCATCAAAATTCCAGCAGAATCTTTTAACGAACTTCATAAAGTAATTTTAATATTACATGGAGAAATAAGATCCATGAACATCTGAGTAAAATGGAGACAAATGAACAAATAGAGAGGACATCCCTTATGAGATTAAGAAAGCCACATTAGTCAAAACAGAGTGATACTGGGCAGGCAACCCCAACTTCAGGATAGTGGTTACTTCTGGGGTCAAGGAGGTGGGGGATGGGATCGGAGAGGTGCTCTCAGGGAATAAAGTCAACAGAACAAATCAAGGACTGTTTATTAAATTGGGTTGGTGTAGCTATTTTTTTAAATTATGCTTCAAGTACATATATTCCATATATTCTTTTACATATCAAATATTTCATAAATTTAAAAATAGAAAAAGTAAAAATGTTATTAAAATGAGGCACATTTTAACTTTAGGAAAATAGTTTTGCATGGTTGTAAATGTAACCATAGAACTCAGCTTGGCTCAGAACAATATTGTGATGCAATCACACAGGGAAGAAGGCCACGTGGAAGAGGAGTGCACCCTCATCCAGCATGATAGAATTAAAAATAAGACAATACGGGACTCCAAAATGGAGTTGCTTATATTAAGCCCCACATCACCAAACCAAGACTTAATTACAGTTTTATCTCTCCCAGAAATAGAATGAAACCAAGGAGGAATTGCCTGATCAGCACTAATTAAATAATCTGCTTGACAGACCTCTGTCATCCCCTAAAGAAAAGTAATCTTGCAATAATCCGATTTTTCACCTAGTATAACTTCCTTGTTCCTGCTCCCTTCTTCCTTTAAGTCTTTTTTTTTTTTTTTTTTAACAGTTCCTAGAAACTCTCTTCTATCAGCTAGTTTGGATGCTGCTCAGTTTATGAATTGTTGAATAAAGCCAATAAGATCTTCAAAATTTACTCAGTTGAATTTTGTTGTTGTTTTTTTAAGTAAATAAGCAATGTCTAAAATTAGTAGCTCAAGAGGCAACAGTATATATGTTATTCTGAAAACAAAACAAACAAAACAGTCATATACCCAGTAGAAGACACAGTTGAGAGTTGATGGTGGTTGCTTCTGATGAGAGAAATGGGGTATGAGGTAGGATGTAGAGAAAAAGAGAGCAATTGTTTTCGTGATATTTAGCACCATCTGCCTTTTGCTTTAAATACTGCCCTGTGGTGAGGAGAAACTTGCTGCTTCTGAAGATCCTGAGAGAGCCTATAAAAGGACAAGTCAAGGTGTATTTTTAGAAGGACTCCTTAGAAGAAATTCAGCTCCTATTCTGCACTGCCCCGACTGTTTTGCCGCTCTCTTCCACTGCTTGAGTCACAAATATTTATGTCCTTCTGGGCACAAGAATAATTTTCCCTAGATTATATACACTTTGATAATGATTCAGTCTTATTTTCCTGCCTTTCTTCTTCCATTCTTTCATTTTTTCTTCTTCCTTCCTCCTATCGTCTATCTAGTTATCTATCATCTATCTATCTATATCTCTATCTGTCTGTCTATCTATCCATCCATCTATCTATCATCTATCTCTCGTTTCATAGGTGCTCTGCTTATTTATCTATCATCTTTGGCCCCCATCCATGACATATTATCATTAGTAGTCTATTATCTAATTATCTATTTATCATTCATTCTTTCATCCTTTTATTCTCATATCCCTTTAGCATTCACCTTCTTCCAGGCAACCATTCTACTGTGTTTAATATATTTTTTTGTTTTTTTATTTTTGCAAAATAGGTATTGTTAGATAAATGTATTGTGTATGTGCATGGATTTTTAAAAGCCACGTTAATAATATTGCATCGTAGCTCTCATTTTTGTCACTAAATATATTTTTGATGTGATGTAATGTGGCATCTAATACATTATTTCCAACTGTTGTGTAATAGTACAATTCACCTACCAGTCTCTGGTGATGGGCATTAGGGTGTCTCCAACCCTCTGCAATCTCCAATACTGCCGATAATGCCCCATAAAATAAAATTAGGTCCTTACTTCACATGCATAGGAGTAAAAATCTAGATAATTAGAAATTTAACTGCAAAAGACTTTTAAACTTTTTGAAAATACAGGAGCATATTTTTATAACAGGGTAAGGAAAGATTTCTTAAAATCTAGAAAACCAGACACGATGGATTAATTAAAACTTCTGTATGATAATAATGAAAAAACAACTGATGGACTACAGGAAATAACTTGCAATACATATAAACTGTTGAAAGGTTTAATTTCCTGAACATAAAAAGAACTCCTACAAGTCAATAAATAAAAGACAAAAAAAAACAAGTTTAGAATGGACAAAAGACCAGAACAGCAGGTCCTTCAATAGGAAACTGGAATTGCCAATAAACATGAAAAGATGCTTGCATGCATCTATATGTTTTCAAAGATTTCTTGTCACCTTAAGTCTCTGAGTGTTTAAAACACACCTTCTGGATTGAATATATGATTGTTATCATTATTTGAAGGACATAAGTGAACAAGATAAAAACTTTTGACCTAAAAAGTAAAAATTTAGGGAGTGAGGGAGGTTGAAGAGGGTGAAAGAGGGCAAACACATGATGACTTAGGGTGGTGAGCACACAATAGCATATACAGATGTATTATAATCGTACACCTGAAACTTATACTAATCAATGTTACAATTTAATAAAAAATTAAAAAATAAAGTTGCACTTGGCCAGAGAAACAACTAAGAGAAATAACTGTGGCACTGAGAGAAAAAGAACAACTGCCATAAGACAAGAAGGTGCCAAGAAAAGTGTCATTATCAAGTGCTTTTCCTCTTGGCTCTCCAGGGGCAGCCACCCGGCCTGCCTCTTGACCAAAACCCACCCCCGCGAAGCGTGTACCAGCGACGCTCTGACTTACACCGCCAGCTTTACTGGGTCACCGCGGGCTCCCGCAGCATTAAAGTGAAGCAAACAATTAGATGGAAACGGAAACAACCCGCAAACGCTAGTTCTGCTTTTCGACCGGGAACAGGAGGAAACCACTCAGACCGCGTCCCCTTCCTCCGCTCCCCCGGGAGGGAGAGAAGAACGATCATCAACGGCCGGCGGCAGCCCCGCGGGGCGCCGCGAGCCCACTTCACGCTCAGAAGGGGACGCCCGCCTCCTCCTCGTGGTTTCGGGTGCTCTACACGTTCAGAGAAGCTTCTCCAGTCACAGACTATAGAAATGATCCCTGAAAGTATAGTCTTGGCCTGCAGCCGCGAGCTCCGCGGGGCGGACAGCCTCCGCGCGCTTTGCGGTCGTGGCAGGTGGCTCCCCGCGCCCTGGTTCCGCTGGGGAGCGACAGAGGCTTCTCCGTGCACAGGCGCCCCCGGGGCACCCCTCACCACCGCATTTGAGCATTTTCAGTGGAGATGAAATAAGAAAACACAGTTAGAGCGGCCAGGCCTCATTAACATAGTCCGGGACGACAGCCAATCACAACTTGCATCTTTAAAGCCGAGGAGCCATTCGTCCCCGAAAGCTAAGGGACGCGGGGAAGCACGGAGTGCTCCGAGCCATCAGGAAATGGCAGAAGTTGCACGCCGTGGCTGTCCTGAGAGTCTGACTTTGGCTGTCCTGAGAGTCTGACTTTCAAACCCTGGTGAATCGTAGGCAGGTCAGCATGACTGTGGCAGGGAGGGGAACTAGCGTGGGGAAACTTCTTGTTTTTGCATCATGTGTATACGCCATCTGTTCACACTTTTTGAATTCTTAAAATAAAGCTAAGTTTGGATTTAACGTCCAAAAACAAAGAAAGTAACCATGTATTGGAAATGCATTTCCTAATGAGATGAACAAACTATTCTTTAATCGGTTCACATGCAGTGAGTTCTGGTCACCAATTCTATTCCCATTTTCGTTTTCAGTAATAGAAGACCTGAGAAACCTTCCCAGGTCGAGTAATGTCACTCTATATGTCGCTTTGTTTAATGTCCCAGCTGGTTTTTACATCCCAGGCACTGTGGTGTGCTCAAACAAATGGGATATTATGCAGAATATAAAATAGGTGAACTGGAACAAGATTTATAGATACAAAGAAATAAATCTTTAAAACATCATGTTGAATTAAAAAAGTAAGTGACAGAAGGATGGATAAGGTATGATATTTAAATACATTTTTAAAACACATGACCAAGAAAGGAGCAGGCAGGAAGGTGGAATAAACACTCTGCCTCTTCCCATGACCACATTACAATTACAACTAAATTATACAACAATCTACCCAGAGGGCCATCTGAAGACATGTCCTATAACTAAGGAGATGAAGCTTGTTGAGACTGAAAAACAAAAACAAAACCCCTAAAACAAACATAAATGAAATAAAAAAGAAAAGCAGTCATATTTGAAGTGTGTAATATGTATCATGAAAACAGCGACACCGCATGACCAAGGCTGGATGGAGAACATGCCAACTTCAGAGTAGCGGGTATTACTGGAGACAGGGGAGCAAATGGAATTGTGGGGGTACTTTGCAGGCTTCGACTGTATGTATAAGGTTTTGCTTTGTTTTACAAGAGAACAAAATCACACTTCTATTTATTTACTTTTCAATGAATTTAAATCCTTGATGGGTACAGCATCACACAGATTTTGTGTCCAAAGGCCTTCAACATTTGGCATGAGCTCCATCACTGTTTCCACGGGCACAAATTACCTTTCCCAGATCACTCTGGGAGTGTTTGGTTTGATACCAGAAGTCACTGTGTCGTTCTTTGCTTTGTCTACATACGCCTATCTCTTGTCTAGAGAGAATTGTTTAATCTCGGGTGTAAACACCTTTGGTTTTCAGAAAGAGCTGTGTGCTCTCTCTAGTTCTGGAGACTTCGCTTACAGATAGCAAGAATGGCCTTGGACTGCACCCTTCCAGACATGTATGTCATTTTAGAAGTCCTGTTCCTGGCAGGCATGCACAGGCCCCAAGATGGAGGAAAGAGAGCTATATGAGGTTTTCTTTTACTTTTCAAACAGATCTAAGGCACATTTGAAGAAATGTTCATACCAATTAAATCTAAGTATCAGGTATGTTTTTGTCCTCTACTTTTCAGTGGAGTTAGAAACAGTTCATGATGAATTTTTTTTTTTTTAACATCATAATACAAGAGAAGTGAGGAAGTAGAGACAGGAGAAAACTTAGAACTCCATTTTACGATAGAAGTTATTTCACCTAATTAAAATACATGTTGAAGTCTCTAATGTTTGAATCAATTTAAAAGTTTAAATATAAAAATTTATTCAAAATTGTACTAGCTGTTGTAAATACAGCCATAGCAAAGATTACTAAGTTTCTTAAGATGAAGCTCAGTAGAAGCTCTTTAAAATGAAAAATTCCATTTGCTCTCTGTGGCTGCAGGAAAGTTTGTGATTTTGTCTTGAAAAACAAACAAACAAACAAACAAACAAATAAACAAAACTTGACAAAAATCCCTGCATTAAAAACATGGTGAAAACCCATATTTGAAAATATATTTGCACACCGATGTTCATAGCAGCATTATTCACAGTGGTCAGGACATGGAAGCAACCAAAGTGTCCTACGAAAGATGATTGGCTAAAGAAGCTGTGGTACATAGATGCAATGGAATATTAGCCATAAGAAGAGATGAAATGCTGCCATTTGCGACAACATGGATAAACCTGAGACAATCATGCTAAGCGAAATAAGCCAGACAGAAAACGTTGAAAACCACATGATAACACTTATATGTGGGATATAAACCTAAAAGCAATAATAAACAAACGGAGACTCACGGACATGGACAATAGACTAGTGGTTACAAGAGGGTGTGGATGTGGGGCTTAGGTAGACGGGGTAAAAGGGGTCAAATATGTGGTGACAGAAATCTAACTATGGGAAGTGAACACACAGTGTAAATATATATATGCCTTACTGTTAAAGTCACTGTGTTGTTAAAGTGTACAGCTGAAACTTACTGAATTTCGTTAACTGATGCCACCTTAAAAAAATTTTTTTTAAATTAAAATAAAAACACAGTGAAGTTATTTTATTGTTGTTGTAGTTGATCACCATATTCCATTAGAACATGATTGGAAGGTATTGTAAGTCTAGTGAGTTCCTTCCGTCTCCATTCCCCCCATCCCTCCCTCTCTCCTTCTCCCTTTCTTTTTAAGTTTAGAGATAATGGAGTCTACTTGCTCTGCAGGGAAGAACCGGTAGAGAGGACAGAAAGATGGTGCTGTGAGGGGAAATAAGTGAAAGCAGCACAGGCTTTGTGGGTTTGGGGTGGGATACAAGCCCTAGAGTAGGGGTGGATCTTTGATAGGAGGAAGGCAGAAACTGGGGCTTTTAGGCTGGGAGGTGGGAAGGTAACGGAAATAAATGGCTTGTGCTTTCTCTGTGAAATCTGTGTGAGGTTATCTATCTGCTGAGAGTTGGGGAGGTGGTGTGAGACGATTTCGATGAGAAAAGGTAAAAGATGGATGCCTTGGGAGTGGGAATAGTCAACCAGCAACATGTCAAGTAATAGTGGGGCCTTCACGAGAGGTTTGGCTCAGCTGTCTGATTTTTCCAGCAGCCCAACTGCTATAGGACAGATGCTTAAAACGTAGAAGATTGGGGCTTTGCTAGATGCTGAAAAGGTAGAGGAAGATGGAGGACAAGAGAGGGGAGAGAAGAAGGAACTGCATGTGAATGACAAAACAGAGGACCAGCTCCATAAATGATCATCATTGTGGTGGAGCTATTACCTACACTCTGTCCTTCCCCTAATTCTCCCTGTGACCAGAGTCAGAATTTGGGTCTTTTCTCTTAACCTGAAGTAGACCACCATCCCCCTACTCTCCTCATCCATCTCCCACTTTCCCCTCCCATCTATTGTTTAATTCCTCTCTCCTGGATCTTGACTCTTTGCCTTTGTACTGGCTCCTTCCTATCAGTGTTTAAACATGTTTAACACTCTCCTAATATTTACGAAAGGGGGGAAAAAGCTGACTTTAATGTCACACCCCTTTCAGTTACAGTCTCTCTTTAATTTTTCAGGGTCAAACTTCTCAAAAGGGATGCCTACACGCTCACCAACTCCCAGTAGTTGGGTATCCATTACCCTCACTCTGGAAATAGCTCAGGCCAAGGTCATCAGCAACTGCCCTGGTGTTGAATCTCATGGACTTTGCAGTCCCCATCTTACTTGATCACTCTTTTGACAGAACTCACCACTCCTTTCTTTTCTCCTCTTGATTTCTGTGCTGTCCACACTCCTAGTTTTCCTTCAGCCTTCCTAATTTCGCATGCTCCTGCTGAACCCCTCCTTGAGGCCACTGTTCTCTAGGGACCTATCCCAGATGGTTTTCTATCCTTATTTACACTCTTTCCTTTGGCAAATCCAGGTTTTCTCCTGGACCAGGCCACCATTTATTGCTGTTTGGCTTTACAGCTTAGTTTCCTAAATTGTCTCTGAGGAGGAGCAGAAGTTGCCACTCTCAAATATGCCCTTTTTAGATAGTATTTTAAGCTCTTTATATTTAAGAAATGAAAGACTCAGGAAAAAACTTTGACCGTCCTCTTAATTGCCTAAAAGAATTTAAATAGAGAATCTGCTCCACAAAGGAAGCTATCATCATAGATAACAATAGTTTAATATGAACTAATGTGTGATAGAGGGGGGGTAACCTAGCATAGCCCCTTTGATCAAAGTCCTTTCTGTATCTCATTGTTAAAGATGGCCCAGTAACCATTTATTTATCAAATATTTGCCTTTCCATTTCTATGTGAATTGCCTTCCTCCCCTTTGAAGTCTCCCTTCCCCTGCCCCCACCATTGTCCTTAGCTCAGAATGGCAGCTAAGCCTTAACTGCCCTATTTGTCCTTGGATCCCATATTTTTATGGAACTCCCCTCTGTACATATGTAATAAATTAGATCATTTTCTCCTTTTAATCTGTCTCATGTCAATTTGATTATTATATCAGCTAGAATAACTTAGATGGGTAGAAGGAAAATTATTTTTCCTCCTCCACATCTCCCAAATTTCTTATTTACAGTATGATCTCCAAGCTTTAGCCAGAATGGGTGTCCAGTAGTTCTCAAGTTAGTCTGCATCAGAATCACCCGAGGATTGTTAAAACTCAGAACCCTGTGTCCCACCCCAAGTTTCTGGTTCAGTAGGTCTGGAGCAGGGCTCAATCACTTGCATTTCTAACAAGTACCCTGATGTAGTAGGTATGTTTTCTAAGGTATCATAAAAGGCACCACAAACCGGATGGCTTAAACCAGTAGTTCCTAACCTTTTGGCACCAGGGACCAGTGCTCCTATGAGAATCTAATGCCTGATGATCTGAGGTGGAGCTGAGGCAGTGATGAGATGTGGGATGCGGCTGCAAATACAGATGAATCTCCTGCTCAACTGCTGCTCACCTCTTGCTGTGTGGTCCAGTTCCAAACAGATCACTGGTGCCAGTCCAGGGCCTGAGGGTTGGGGACCCCTGGCTTAAACAACAGAAATTGATTGTAGCATAGTTCTGGAGGCCTCATTTTAATTACATCTGCAATGACACTATTTACAAATGAAGTCACGTTCTGGGGTACTGAGCTGTTAGGACTGCAACATACCAAGTTGGGGTGGGGGGTGTTACAATTCATTTCATAACACAAATAACACCCTGTGATGCTGATGCTGCTTTAAGTCACTAATCTGATCATATTTTTCTCCGCTAATGCTTTTCAGTGGCTCTCCATTGCTGTCTAGGCAAATCCAAGCTTTTAGCTTGCAATTGAATGTCTATCAGAATCTGGTCGCTGCCATTTAGCCCCTTACCCTTTCGCCACTGGAGCTCACACTGCTTATGGTGCCTGTCCTCTAGAATGCTCAAGCTACCCTCCTTCTTCGGAGACGTCAGTGCTTGGCTCAGGTGTCCTTGAACTTTCCGTTATCAGTGCTCATCACATATGCCCACCCACCTCCTAAAATCTAGCTCACGGTTTCACACAGTGCTGATGAAATTTTTGTTGAATGAACAGTTGAAGACAATTATTTTCAAGACGTTTTTAAAGTAAAAAAATTTTTTTCTAAATGCAAGAGAAGTTGAAACAGCGAGCCATTTATGAACCAGGCTTGTGTACATAGTCCGGCCAATCCGCTTTCCGCGCCCAGCCCGGCGCCCGGCGGCCCTGGCTGAGAAGGCACCCGCAGGGGCCGTTTCAACGGTCCCGGGGATCGCCGCCTCATTTACATACCCACAATGCACTGCACGCAACCGTTCCTACTGGAAAAAGGCTGGATTTTCCTTTTCGCCGACTTTTCCCCCCGTAAAAATGGGTTCGTTCCCCGGGAAGCGTCTGACCGAAAGGGAGACGTCGCCAGCGCGTCGGAGGCGACAGTTACCGCGGCTGCACGGGAGGGCGCCGCTGCCCCAGGCCCCGGCGGCCCGGCTGGGGGGCACGCTCTGGCTCCTCCTCAGACCGTACAAATCTTTCGCCTTTTACTAAAGATTTCCGTGGGGAGGAGCGGCCGAGTCTTCACCCAATTTTTAGAGGCCTCGCCTGGCGGGGCTGCTGAGGGCGTCCAAAGGCAGACAGCGCGGGGGGGAGGTGCTGGGCGGACACCCGGCAGTCCCTTCCTCCGTCACGTTCCTTCCTCCGTCACGTTCCGGCCGCTTTTCGCCAAGTACAAATCTTGGAAACGTAACTTTTCTTTCTTTGATGGAACGTTCTAGTTTTCTCTGTTAAACTGGTGTTTCTGCTGCAGGACTTCCGCCTCCCCCCCCGCAGCCCCGGCCGCCTGTGCGCGGGGCGCTCACCCACAGCCCGGGGCCGCCATCAGGCCCGTCGTCTGGGCAAACGCCGGGAGGCTGGGTGCGAGCGAGAGGCGCGCTGAGGGCCCCAGGAAGCCGGCCGACACCCCGCCTTCTCGGCCGTTTTTTAGAGAAACGCGCGCGTGCCTGCCCCGCGCGCGGCGGCTCGTACCGCTCGTTCTCGCGCGGTTCCCTGTTCCCGTCAGGGGGTGGGGAGGCGACGCTGAGCCCCCGGGGAGGGGGAGGGGCGAGGGGCGCCCTCATCCGGGAGGCCGGCCCGCCGCGGCCCCTCCCGCTCGCGGGCGGCCACCGCGGTGCGGGAGGGACGTTCACGGGGGCGGCGGCTGCGCTTCCTTCCTCAGGCTGCGAACTTAACGCGCACACGTCGGAGAGCCCTGGAGCACGGCCTGGCGCTGAGCGGTCGGTCGCCCAACAGACGTTTCCTAGCTGTAGCATGCCTAGGGCCCCGCTTTTGTGGAGAACTTGAATGCGACGCTTTAAAGTTCAAGCGTGGCCCTGTCCATTCGCAGTTTCCTCAGGCAAGGGCCATCGCGCTGCGGTGTTGCGCTTGTGTGACTGCTTTTTAAAAAGCTTTTAACGAAACTGAAATGTAATTGGTTGCTTTTTAGATGGCACACATTTATGTGTTTTTTTTTTCCCCCTAAAGAGATAATTTAGCTTGAAAAGTAGAATTGGATCGTTAAAAATAGAAAATTCGCAGGTTTATTTGTGATTTCAAATTTTTGGATCAAGACAGCAAGGAATTCTTATAAATTTAAACTTTAAAAATAAACATACTACGTGACAAAGACAATACACAAACCTTAACTGGATTCTATATTTTAAAAAAAGGGGAAAACAGAAGGTACACTTTTGGGACAATTATGGAAATTTTAGTATGTACTCTATTTTAGATATTGAATTGATAATTGTATTCGCTTTCTTGTTGCTCCTGCACCAACCACAAACTTAGTGACTTAAAACAACATAAATTCATTCTCTTACAGTCCTGGAGGTCAGAAGTTTAAAATCAGGTGTTGTGGGGGCTGTTACTTGGCCTTTTCCACTTCTAGAAGCTGCCTGCTTGGCTCAGGACTCCTTCCTTGCATTACTCCAACCTTCTGTGATATCATCTCTTTGTACTAACTCAGGATCCTCTTGCCTCCTTCTTCTAAGGACCCTTGTGACTACACTGGGCCCACCAGGATAATAAGATAATCTGCCCATCTCAAGACCCTGAATTTAATTACACTTGCAAAGTCCCATTCACCATGTAGGGTAACATATTCACAGGTTCCAGTGATTAGGATGTGGACATATTTGGAGGTCACTACTCAGACTGCCACAATAATGGTATTGTAATTATGCAGGAAAGATGTCCTTATTTTTAGTAGAAACATAATATGAAGTATTTAGTTGTGACATATCACGACAGCTAAAACTTTCAAATAACCTAGTAAACACAGAAAGTTAGAGATATTTTAGATTTTTTTTTTTTTAGGAGAGGCAACCCTTGGTTGACCTCACAGATTGCAAGGGCCTTGTCAGTTTACAATGCCTTATTTTAAAAAATATTTTTACACCTACAGCACCTGGTCTTCCTAGGTGGTCTCCCATTCAAGTACTAACCAGGCCTGACCCTGCTTAGCTTCTGAAATCAGATAGGATTGGGCTTGTTCAGGGAAGCACTATAGTTGGTTTAAATTTTTGTATTATAGTTAAGATTTCATTTTTTAAAGTTCCATGATTTTTATTAAAATATGATTACCTTAGGCCAGTGGTTTCCAGATTTTGGATTTTCCAATTAAGATTTCCAAAAAATTTCTTGGGTACACTGACTATATTTTTTACTATTGTTCTACAAAAGAAAGGCCACTTCAAGACTAAAAAAAGATGACCTCAAAGGACAGGACATTTCTTTAAAATAGGAAATCTATTTAGCTTTATGGAAGCATAGCTATTTTTGTTGACTTTTCTCCCTACCCTCAGCCTAAACAGCAGAAAGCTGCTTCACAAAATCATCTTCGGGAGGGGCTGGGGCTCCTAAATTGGACACCAGGTGTGTGGTGCCCTCTTGTGGCACCGTGAAGAATTACTGCCATCGACCATTTACTATGATTTGAGGGACAACCCTTCACAATATCTCCGTTATTCATTCATGGGTGCAAGGCATTGTTTTCAGTGTTTGGGATATATCAGTAAAGAAAAAAAATCTCATCTATCTATCTATCTATCTATCTATCTATCTATCTATCTATCTATCATCTATCTATCCATCCATCCATCCATCCATCCATTCATCCATCCATTCATCCTTGCCCTAGTGGAGCTTATATTCAGATGCAGAGAGACAATAAATAAATATATAAATAAGTGCTATGGGAAAAAATAGCAGTGTAAGGGAGTCTGGGGGCCACAGTGTAAAAATTGGGACCCTGGTAGTGTGGATTGCAACTTAAAAAAATAATAGCCCTCATTGAAAAGGTGACTGTGTAGAACCGAAGGAGGTGAGGGAGTTAGTCGTGCAGTTTGATATGGTAAGTGGTTCTAAGAACATAATCTCTCTCACCTTTCAGCAGAAAAGTCAGCACAAAAGTCCTAAGGTAAGAGCTCCTTTATCAGTTCTAAGAAACACACAACAGTGTGTCTGGAGCCAGTGAAGGAGAAAGAGAAAAGCAAGAGACAAGTCAGAGGTAATGGGAGATGAGAGCACCTAGGGCTTGATCTCATTTGACCACCTTCCGCCCTCCACACATAGAGACACATACATAGCAAGACTTTATTGAATTCTTCCCAGCGGGCAGCTCTCCCTCTCCTCCACTGATGATCCTAACCCCCAGCCTCCCACCTAAGGCCAACAGGGGCGGCCCTGAGACGAACTCAAGCTCCTTCTGCTGGGCTTTCTGCCACACAGCATTGCCCTTCCTGGTTTGCCTCAGAGGCTCTGTTACTCCTTTTCTTCCATGTCCTCCTGGGAGTGTGTGCCGTAGTCCGGATGCTCCTGACCATGAAGGCCAAGGTAAAGTCTCCTGCCGCTAAATGAAAGGCCACTGAAGTGTAATGCTGGAGACAGAGAGGTGAGCCTGAGTCTGGGTGCTGGCGGCACCTCTGCTCCAGGTCCCCTCCCTCCCCACTCACCTCTGGTAACATTGACTTTGTTGGCTGCCAAGATGTCCGCCTGAATGCTATCTATTTTCATGTACAAGTCCTCAGGGTTGCTCTGAAGACAGGAGCAAGAGAAACCCAGCTTGGGTGCTCCGGGCAGTCTGGACTTGGAGCTGGACTTGAGCAGAGGGATACTGCAGGCGGGAGGGAGCAGGAAAGGGGAAGGAAAAATGCCGGGGGAAGATCCCAAGCCCAGACAGACCCTCTTGCACGGGGCCACCAGGCCCAGTCCTTGTGGGGGGTGTACCAGGGGAGGGATGGAGTGTAGGAGGCACCATTCCTTCCTGCCAGGGCGGGCTGGGAACACTTACAAGGAAGAGCTCGTAGAGTTTCTCCCCCATGGACCTGCGCACGTGCTCCTCCACCAGCGGGAACAGCTGCACGAAGTACTGCAGCGGGGCGGGGGCGGGTGGGCCGCGAGCCTGCGGTGACCACGCCCGGCGCCCGCCGCCCCGCCGCCCGCTGCCCGCTCACCTCCAGCGTGAGGCTGGCCTGCCGCTGGCTGTTGCTGTGGTCCGTGTTGCCCATGGCGGCCATCAGGCTGTGCACCACGCGCAGGTGCAGCATCTCCTCTGCGAGGCTCGTGTTGCTGCGCGCCAGGACCCTGGGCCGGGGATTCGGGCTGTGGCGACTCCTGGGGTCTCTCCGGCGCCAGCCCGAGCCCTCCCGGGTCTGCTGGCTGCATCTACCCACTCCCTGCTGCCCGCTTACCCGATGGCCTTGGCGGCCGCAGCCTGCTGCAGGAAGGCCGGCAGGCTGGCAGTGTGCTGGAGGACTGTGGAGTCTGGCGAAGGGGCGGCCGTGAGGTGGGGGTCCCTTCCCGCACCGGGTGCCCCCCGCCCTAGCCCCAGCAGATCCCTACCGTTGAGGATCTTGGGCTGCAGTTTATTGGTTTTGATGGACGGTATCAGCAGGTGCACGAGGCCTTGGAGCAGCGCTATGCACACTTTGTAGTTGACCAGGTCCTTGATCAGCTCGATGGCTTGGGAAGGGAAGAGACTATGGAGAAGGCTGCCTCTCCAACACTCCCACCCCCGCCAAGGAAGCGATGAGCACTTTGAACCAAGTAGCTTCACTTTACCCCCACCCTCTTCATGGACCTTTCCTGACCTTTAATTGGCCACCACTGAGCAAGGTGTGTGGGAGCAGCTGGGCAGGCAACACCTCAGTCCTGCCTTCTTGGAGCTGTGGTTACAAAGGAAGATGAGCCCCCACAACCCAACCAGCCATAGCTAGAGGAAGGGTTGAGTAGTGAGCCCACCCATCAAGGAGGCTTAGCAACTGTCAGAGCTGGAGGTCCCACCACTGCAGGGCCATCTTCAGCTTTGAGGAATCCAGAAAGATTCGTGGAGGGAAGGGCTGGGTCTTCAAAGGGAGACAAGGATGGGGAAAGACAAGGAGTAAGAGGGAGAGAGAGTAAGTGGGTGCGAGAATGGCAGAAAACGAGAAAGGGGTAGAAAGAAGGTGGACAGCAGTTTAGAGAAGCTTTAGTTTCTGATGAACCATTATTGAGCCCTTCTTTGCCTCGGCTCTGTGCTAAGGGCTTTCCATACAGTATCCTACTGGAGCTCACCATAACTACATGAGGTTGGCTTTGCAACGACACTATTTTACATTGGAAGGGAATGAGGCTCAAGAGGTAAAGCACTTAAAGCATTTAAGGTATCACAGCTTGCAAGTGGTGGAAGCAAAAAGAAGGAAAGATTTAGTTAGGAAGGAGGATGAAATTGGAATCTACTGAAGGGATTTTTTTGGTAGATATTTTCTACTTATTTCTTCCTTCCAGTATTCACTCAGCCTATTGGCAAATCTGCACAGACTGCCTATTGTGCCAGGCACATGGTATGCTGACAAGTGCTATAAAAGGGGTCAGTAGGCGTAGAAGTGCCTGGGAAGATGGGAAGGACTGCACATTTTTGTGAAGAGAGAAGAATCAAAGAGAGGCAGAACTAGAAAGGGGCAGGGTGAGATGGTAATGTGCTGGTACACCAGGGTAAATGTTACTCTAAACACGTGCTTGCTGCATGGTGGACAGGACTTAGAAATGTGCTGTCCTCAGCACAGGAGCCAAGTGGGGCCTATTTCTCCACTTACTCCTGGGGAAACAGGACTTAGGAAAAGTTCTTGGTTCCCTGACTAGCTTATTTGCATAAGATGAATTGAAGCATTAACAGTATTATGTTTGCATAACCAAAATTAATCTTTTATTCCCTTGTCAAGAGATTTTATCCAGTAAGACTATGCTTGTGATAAATCTCTACAATGGGAGAAATGCTTTCATTGGCAAGTGCAAAGGCTCCATAAATGTTGGGGGACAGGCCAGTATCTGGGAAGATGGGCATGGCAGGAAAACGTATACTCTTGTTTCTTTTCAGAATGGTAAAAGTTTTTTTTACTTTTTACTAAAGATTTCCATGGAGAGAAATCTTGGGGAATTGGTAAATTATTTGAGACTTTGCTTGGGTAAAGCTCAATATTCAGTTTGCCAAAGACGGATATCTGATTTGTTGAAATGAAAGTAAGTCCTTAAGTGAGGAATACAGCCAATTTGTTCCTTTAAAGAGTAGTCTAGTAGGCCCTTTTTTGTCCCTCAGTTTTTAAGGTTTTTGTGAAAGGTCTGGGCTGTGTACTCTGTAAGTTTAAATGTGAACTCCTGGCTCTCTGTTCCCCGGGCAGAATTGGACCACTGTGTCTCTGAAAACCTGAGATTTTCAGTCTAGTTTTCCAAGGCTGCAACATGGACCATCTTTTCCTAATAATGGTTGAGGAATGGGCGACTTTATCTTCTACCTCAGCTATAACGGGGACTGTAGTAGTTCAGGTCCTATTGTCACCTGGGCCCCTAGCCCCCCAAAGCTAACAGCACACCCAAGTGCACAGCTGGAAGCCGTGAGTTTCACTAGAGCACTGGGGAGTGTGTCAGGTGCACAGCTGGAATATCGGGAGTCCAGTTCTGAACATGGTCAGTGACATCCAGGGGGAGATATTGAGAAGGCAAATGGAAATAAGGGTCTGGAGCTCAAGAGAGAGGTCTGAGTTGTAGAAAGGTGACCCAACCACTGTGCCAATCATCCACAAAACACGGATAATAATACTGCCTATTTCATCAGTTTGTTTAAGGATTAAATGAGTAAAGAGCTAGAGTGGTAATTAGCATGCAGTAAATACTTTATAAAGGTTAGCCATTATTGTTTCTGTCATTATAGGTGGTGATTAAAATCATGGGAGTGGATGAGGTACCATAGAAGAGGACATGGGATTGAATCTTGAGAGAAAAAGAAGTCAACGTCTGAGGGACTGATGAAAGAAGAGAAATATACAAAGAATTGAGAAACTATTTCCAGAGAAATCAGAGGAAGCCAGGGGTCTGGGAAGGAAGAGTTCAGAGTATTCAGGGAGGAAGGTGTGATCAGGAAGCTTTGAGTGGTTGAGAGTTCACATCCAGCGAGGACAAGAAGGGCCCATGTTCATTCATTTGACAAATATCGATTGAGTACATGTCAGGTACAGTACCAGTGCTGACTGAACAGAATGGCAAGCAGAACAGATGCAAGGAGTGGGCCACTGACACTTAATGGAAACTTTAGTGCAAAGGGAAACATTCCTCCGATCCAAAGAGGAACCATAGACCCCCCACGTTCTGGCAACACTGGAAGAAAGCTTGGCGAGGTGATCACCTGTCTGATAGATGAGGAAACCCCAAACAAATGATTTGCCCAGGGAATCAGAGTGAAGAGGAGACTAGGCTGCAGCAGGCAGCTTGGTATTCCTTTGGCAGAAGGAGCCTTAGAAATGGAATTGCACTTGGGAATTGTGGTTGTGCCATGCAACTATTTCCAAGGCACTCAGCACTGATGAGGTTTGTTTTACAATTCTTTGCTCCTAGAGCCTTGGAAAACCAGAGTCCCAGATCTTTCTCTTCACTTCCAGACACGACTGCCACCGGCTGGCCACATATGAGAAGTGTGCTTCAGTGCTTGCATAGGTTTGCTTCCTTTTCCAACAAGATAAGAATATACATTTGGCAAGTTGCACTGTTGTAAGGAAGAAACCTGTGTCAGGTATCTTCCAGATGAATTGCATTCTGTTTCTGATTGCGGCACATTTTGCCACCTCTTTCAACACATTCTGTCCAAAGCCCAATGTTGAAACATTACAAATATATTTTATGTGCTATTTCATTTATAAAAAGCCAGGCAACAAAGTTAACTAATGTTATGTGCTCTGTAATATATGAATTGCTGAATCAAGAATTACTGTTGTGTGTCTTCCACTGGTATCTGCTCTTCTGGGCAAGTCTCACCAAATCCAACCAGCTTGCTCACTGGCATTTTGACCGGCTCCTGACATCTGAGTTGAGCACCGCTATGCTAGGGGGACAAGGGGAGAGAGTACCAGGCCAGGGAAGAAGACACAGAAGTTTTGAAGTCCAGGCAAACAGAGAAATTAGAAACAAGTTTTCCTGAGGGCTTTCTATTAAAAACAAAAAACTCTGGAATACTGTATAATGAAAATTATAAATGCTAAGTTGTCACAGTTGAAGTGCTCACATAATTTTGGGGAAATAACATATCTTTTAAGTATATTCAGCAAGTTTTTATGTGGAACTACCTGTTAGTGTCAGAGCATTGTGACTGTTATTCAATGAAGTTACACAGGAGAGGTAGCTTCTTACCCAGCAGAAAAAGCTGAAACAACTGCTGTGTGAACTCAGAGGAGGAGAGCAAAGGCACAAGGTTCTGTGGGGCAAAAGCTGTAGTCCTAAAAATGAGACCTTGTGGTGTTCGCTTGACCCAGTGAAGGGCATGAAGCTGAGAAAACATAATTTAAAAAATACGTTTTATTGTAATAACAATGGCGTTACCTATCCTCAGCTTTTGTCTGCTTCTCAAAACTGGTGAAAGAAAAATATCTTGTTCTCATAATACTGGAGAGACAGGATAGTGTGGTGGTGAGGAGGTGCATGCAAGAGCCAGACTGTCTGGATGTGACCCGCAACTTTCCTACTTATCATCTTTGAGACTTTGGACAGGCTATTTAATTGTTCTGTACCTCAATTTCCTCATCTGTAAACTTGGGGTGATAATAGATAGTACTTGCTTCTCAGAGTTGTTCTGAGGATTACATGAGATGATTAAAGAGCTTAGAACAGTGTCTGTCACATAGTCATCATCAGTCACTTGCAGCGATTACCCGTTATTATTACTATTATTATTACTACTATAACAAGCTCTAGGAGTGCAGGGAGTTTGTTTCATTTGTCACTACATACTCAGTGCCCAGCCCAGTGCCTACTCTTGTTGAATAAGTAAATGAATGAGAAACTTAAATAATTTAAATCAACAAAGGACATTATTAAAAAGTCAAAAGACAACCTACAGAATGGAGGAAACCATTCTAGTATCCAGAATATATATAAAGAACTCTTACAACTCAAGAGCAAAAAGACAAAGAACCCAATTTTTTTAGTGGACATAGGACTTGAATAGACATTTCTCTGAGGAAAAAATGTAAATGGCCAATAAACACATGAAAAGACGCTCAACATCTTTAGCCATTAGGGAAATGCAAATCAAAACCACAATGCGGTACCACCACACCACATCCACTACGGTGGTTATATATATTTTAAAAAGGACAATTACAAGTGTTGACAAGGATGTGGGGACATTGGAACCCACATATATTGTGGGTGGGAATGGTTCAGTTGCTATTGAAAACAGCTTGATGATTCCTCAAAAGGTTAAATAGAATTATCATGTGACCTGACAATTCAATTCTTTTAGGTATGTACCTAAAAGAATTGAAGACAGGCACTCAAACAAATACATATACATGCATAGTCGTAGTAGCACTATTCACAATAGTCAAAAGTCAGAAATAGGCCAGATGTCCATCAGCAGATGAATGGATAGACAAATTGTGATACAAACATACAACGCAATATTATTTAGCCATAAAAAAGGATGAAGTATTGATACATGCTACCACATAGATGAACCTCAAAAGCATTATGCTGAGTGAAAGAAGACAGATGCAAAAGGTTACATATGGTATGATTCTATTCACATGAAATACCCAGAATAGTTAAATCTATAGAGACAGAATAAAGGTTGGTGGTTTCCAGGGGCTGAAAAGAGAAGATGGAGAGCAAATACTTAATGGTACAGAGTTTCCTTTTGGGGTAATGAAAATGTATTAGAGGTAGAGGTAGTGGTAATTAACATTGTGAATGTACACTAAGTGCCACTGAACTATTCATTTTAAAATGGTTAATTTTATATTATGTGAATTTTACCTCAATTTAAAAAATGCTGTTATGAAGCAAAAAGCAACTAAATATAGAATTAATTTTTAAATAAATCTTGCTTGGAATGAAAAATCTATGTAATGCCACAAAACCAAGAACCTCAGGTCTTTGGGGGAGCAAGAGAAGAGATGTCGTTCATTCAAAGACTTGTCCATGTCTGTCTTGTTTGGTCCCTTAGAACCACAGTCTCCTTGCACTAACGTCTCTAGAGAATTCTACTATGTTAGTGCAGGGCAGTTTGCTCAGCCTGGCTGTTGTGCTTGCATCTGATAAGCCACACTTTGAACATTACTATATGAAATGATGATTTTATTGGTGAGTTAAGTTATTCCTAGTTTCTAGGTAAACTAGACAAAAATTTTATTCTCCAAATGACCATTTTTCCAAGTTCTCAAATGTTTCCATTTTACCATAAACCAGTTTCTTATAACTGTTAATTTTTAAGCAATTTTCATTAGATGGTGTTGGTTTTGAAATATGTCCACAAAGTTTTTAGTATGTTTTCTTTCAAGAGCTGGAGCCCAATTCTCCTCCCCTTGAGTGTGTGCTGGACTTAGTGACTGGCTTCTAATGAATAGCATGTAATTTCTGAGATTAGATTATAAAAGATATTGGGGCTTCCTCTGCTTTCTCTTGGATCACTTACTCTGGGAGAAGCTGGCTGCTTCCTACAGAGAGGTCCACGTTGTGGAGCACAGGCTTTCTGTCAATGACCAGCACTAACTTGCCAGTTGTGTGAAGGAGCCACACTGGAAGCAGGAGCTCAGATGACTGCAACCCTAGCTGACCATGTGACTGCAGCCTCAGGAGACACCCTGAGACAGAAGCAGTTAAGCTGCTCCCAGATTCCTGACCAATAAAAACTGTGAGATAATAAACGTGTTTTGTTTGTTTTTTTTTGCCATTAAGTTTTGGGGTAATTTGTTATATAGTTATAGGTAACAAATATAGATGGACTGATTTAACAGCTTTTGTAGGTTTCTGCAAAGCCTGAATATAATGGCTTTCATTTTGTCTCCATAACAGCCTTTTAAGGAACCTTCATTTGTCTCTGCCCAAGCTCTCTGTAGCTGCAGGGGCAAGGAGTGAGGGTGCGGAGGGGAACCTGGTGACAGGACCTGCTGAAGTCACCATACCACATGGCCTAGACTGCCAATTCTTGAGAACAGGGGATAGGGATGTTGAGGCAGAGAAAGGGAGACCAAGGGCCAAAGGTGGCAAAGGGCAGAAAGAAGGTATTGAGGGACAGAGAGTCTGAGGTCCCTGAGAACTTTGAAGTTCAGGCTTCTCCCAGCTCTCTTAGGCCTTACCAATACAACCAACAGGAACTGCTGTTAACTTACAGATATTTACAGGCAACATGTATTCAGTAAATTGGTAATCTGGTGAATTGGGCACTCAGTAAATTAGTCATTTGGCCAACTGATTTTTGGCAAGTATACATTTGGCAAATTAATTTACAATAATTGGTCTGCTTCTGATTAAGTCAAACAGTAATTTTTATGTTCCTAAGGTAATAATTTGTAAAAGACACTAATATATTTATACATACATATATATTTCAAATTCCCAACAGAATTCATTAACTTGTCCTTCCAAAAAATTTCTTATGACTTTGAAATTTCTCTTCTCTAGGGAGGGAGACCAGTGAGCGAATATTTCTGTGGCTTTAGACAACTTGTCATAATTAAGTCCCCGCGTGACTCTAATTCCTGGAATAGCAAGCCTCCCTGGGAGGTGTGGGGAGCAGTTCGTAAGAAAAAGCTTACGGACAGAAGAACAACAAATGGCAGGAGAGCGAAGGTGCGAGTTGTTTCCCAGAGCTCAGCCCAGGCCCTGCTTCTAATCTTTGCACCTCTAACCTTTGAAGTTGCTGTCCGGCAAGAATCTTTACAGCTGCTGTCGGGAAAGTATAGTTAATGAGAAGAGCCTTTGCAGCTGCTTTTAGGAAAGTATAGATAAGAACAAGAATCTTTATAGCTGCTCTCAGGAAAGTATAGTTAATGAGAAGAGCCTTGCAGCTGCTTTTAGGAAAGTATAGATAAGAAGAAGAGTCAACTTTAGCTAGGTCACCATAGCAACCCTGCATTCGCAGAAAACCCCTTCCCCCACGACCGATCCCATATAAGCAACTGCTTGAGCCCCCAATAAACGAGAGACTTGATCAGAAAGCCTGTCTTGTCTCCATTCTTGCGTCTCTTGTCCCCTCTTTTCTTGGTTTCTAGGGCCTTTGCTGATCGTCCCGCGGACCTGGGACAATTGGCGCCCAACGTGGGGCCCGAAGATCCGAGAAAGGAGATGATAAGTCGTCCGCCCCAGTGGCTGCTGCTGGCAGCTCAGATTTAGTCGGTCGCACAAGAGTGACCCGGTTTGTGGAAAGCACCGAGGAGGTACGCGGATGTCCCCTTGGATTAGGGATGTGTAAGGGACAAGACAATTGAGTAGGTTTTAGTGTCTCTAGCACGCAGAGGCGATTGCCAGGACTCCTTCGGGCGCAAAGAGTAAGGGTTGTATTCCCTGATTCCCTTTACATAATGGGACAAGAAATCAGTGTCCAAGAAAGATTTATTGAGGGTCTTAAAGACCTCGCTCCAGACTCGAAGAGTCAGTTAAAAACAAAAAAAAAAAAAAAAAGATCTGGTCAAGTTTTTTAATTTTCTAAAGGATGTTTGTCCTTGGCTACCCCAAGAGGGGACAATTGATGAAAAACGATGGGGGCGTGTTGGCACGCGCTTAATGATTACTATAGAACATTTGGCCCGGAGAGGGTCCTGGTGACTGCCTTACTTATTGAATTGTATTAATGACCTTTTATGTGTACACGTCATACTGAAGATATTGATGAGGTCCTTAGGGAGGGAGCTTCAGAAAAAGAATTCAAGCATAGTATAGCCTCTTTAGACACCGGTTCACAAAAAGATGTAGGTGAAGGGCCTTGTTGCCCCAAGAATAAAGATTCTGTTTTCTATCCCCACGCAGACCCTATATCCTAGAAGGACAATAGACCTGTTTAAGGGATCAGTGGCCATTAACTTCAGAAAACCTAACAGCTGCAAATCAGTTAGTGCAGGAACAACTCCTGCTGGAAAAATTGAACCCGCATCTTACTCGTGGAGGCGAGAATTCTACAGCTAGAGGTGGAGGCTGCCAGGTACTGAGAGGAGAACGACCCCTCCTCCTTTAGGTCTTTGGCGGGAACTGAAGCCCCTGGGGCGCAAGGATCTGCTTGTGGGCAGAGCTACAGCACTTGCCAAACGCTCTCACTTCATCAGCTGCCCAGATGCAACAGCTACAGCTGCAGCAAGCTCAGGAAAAGCTTCAGAGCCTATCAGAATAGGTGCCGAGATTAGGTTTTCATAAACGCCAAGTATTATAGCAAAATTCCCAGGAATAGAGTAGAAATTGCAGCTTATAGACCACAGAATTCAGGTCAGGAAAAGAGGATAAATAGGACTTTAAAGGAAACATTGACTAAATTCGAATTAGAAATTAGTGAGAACTAGGTAAGCCTCCTTTCCTTAGCTCTTTAAGAGCACAATGCAGCCTACTATCAAAGAAATCAGGTTTGCGTGTTTAGGCTTTTAAAAAATTTTATAACAACTATTGATAAAGAAATTTAGTAACTGTTATTGAGAAATTTGTTTTTACTTGTGATTTCACATAAGATAATTGCTATAAAATGTTGTTTACTAGTGTACCATATTGTTAAAAGCCAATTATAAACCCTTTAAACAGCTTAGTTTCAAAATCTGTAAATGAACTAAGAATCTTGAGTATTAATTCATGCATATAAGACTAATGTGTCCATAAAGCATAGATCTTACTTTGATTGTATAACTTTAAGTAAAAGACTGCTGTTTTTATATCAACTACTCTGGCATAATTCGAGATAGTCTAGCCTTAGTAAAAACAAAGACCTTTAATATTAGCTTTTCTAGGACTGCTATTTAGGCCATATATAGTAAATTGCCTTATAAAGTACATTAACAGAGAGTCCAGGCTGTTAAATTGGTAGTATTATCTACTCAAGTAACAGGAGTACTCAGTTGCCCCAATTTATAGGGACATCCAAGATTTGATATGTGCCTAAAAACCAGTGGGAAATGTGACAGCCTGCAAAATGTGGAAAGGGTGAAAGTTAATTAAAAGTCCCAAAACTAGACAAAAGAAGTCTTTACTCTTAGCAATTTTAATTGGGACAACAATGCCTAGTTCCTAGAACTTTTAAATGCTTAGTGTCTGCTGTAAATCTTGTGACAAAGAGCTCTCACATATGCTAAGTTCGCAACAATCCAGTGTACAGATAACAAGAACATCTGCAATGCCATGTTTAAAAATAGCAAATTCCCTGGCTACATGCTTATCTTTGTAATGACCAGTTTCTGCTAGCTTTGTAAAAGATTAACTTCTTTTCTCTTTTTAACTTCTGTTCTGGATCTCCTGAAACCTGAAACCCCCAGCCACCTTGAGTAAGGACTTGCTTTGTCCAGGGGATGGCCGCTGAGAGATGTTTCTCAGCCCCAGACACCAAGCAGCCTTTCTCAGGAGGGCAGGAGGAGAAGAAGTTTCACTTTAATTGTAATTGGGCTCGAGCCACTTAGAGCAGCTTCACCGGTGATTAATACCGCAGTAGCATCTACCTAGATGCATCAGTTATGTTCCTGCCTGATTGGGCCCTTGGATAACTAGCGGAAGGCTGGACGCAGCAATACTTCCCTAGTGCGGTCGGTCTGAGACGTCAGGACCCTGTACCTATTCTGGTTCCGGTTTCTGGTGCGCTAGCGTTTTGTGTTATCTGTAGTTGTCTTGTCTGTCTTGTGTCTGTCTGTTTGGGCTGGCCGAATGTACTGTTACCCTCCTATACTTATTTTGATTCTTTCCTTAGGTCTGGCCTCCCTGGCCCCGCCCGACTGGATGCTAGGTGAAAGGCTGATTCTAGCCCTGGCTTAGTTGGCTCTTGTGGGATTTTCTTTCTTACCTGTTTTCACTAACATGGGGTCAGGCTTCCTTCTCAAATCATCCTATGTCCTCTCCCCTTTCAATACTTTTTTAATCATTTTAAGGATTTCAGGAGACAAGCCCAAGCCTATGGAGCTAGAGCGTCAATCACTACAAAGGTTCTGCCAGCTAAATTAGCCCACGTTTGAAACAGAGTGGCCATCAGAGGGGCCACTCAACCTGAAAACAGCCTTCCAGTTGCAAGATAGTATCTGTAGTAATCATAGGTTTCTTTTAAAACAATGCAGAGAATGTGCATTTGTGTTAGAGATTTAGGTCTGAAGAATGACTAAACATAGAATTGATTAAGTGTTTCGAGAGTGTCTGTGGGGCGGAGTCCTGAAAAGTGAAGTCTCCCTTCTGGCTGGTTCTTCAGTTTAGGTTGGAATTTATTTTTATTGGAAAATAAATTAATAAAAGAGCTTCTGCTTTAATTGGTTTAGAAAAAAATAAGAACCTTATAGATAAATTACATCTTTCTAAAATTGTCAGAAAAACAGAAACTAATACAAATGTTCTGTTTTGTTTTATCAAATCTCCATGATCTGAGATAATCTTTGATAATAAGAATAGTTTAATATTATAAGTTAAGGAAAAAGTAGTTGTATCTTCAAGTTATCAGAAACACAATTTTATTCTACCTGTATTCGCTAGGTCGCAAGTGATGCTAATTCTACTAGTTGTTCAAGCTTACAAAATTATAAAATTGGTATATTCATAAATTTGCTAATCTATTAAATGTTGATACTTTTAAAAACAGTCTTTTAACATTAAGAATACTAAGGTTTTTATAGTCATATTTACCTTTGAAATCTTTTATTATTGCATTGGTTAAATAGATAACTAAGCATTGTTTCATAATGACCTGTAATCCTATTTAACCGGGTGATCAAACCTTATAACATTGTGTAACAAATTCTTCCAACAAAATCTAACTAGGAATTTTGTTTTATCTCAAAATAACTTTGGGACTTCCAAGAGGGCCCCTGGAAAATCTCAAAGGTTTAGTTTTGTCACTTCGTAAAAGATAAATATTAATTTAAGTCTGTCTATTTGATATATTAAATTACATAAAAAACATTATCAAGTAATTAATAATACTTAACCTTTTTTAGGCTATATTTTATAAATATATATTATTAATACAAGTGTTTCAGATATTGCATCAAGTTCTTAGAAATTGGCCAGTATCTTTACTATTCATATGTTCTTATATAATAATATCAGTTATAATTTTTAGTTATAAAATATTATATATCATGAATATCAGGAATAGACCTGACTATTCAGAAACAAGAGGCTTATATAAAACAAAGGGCATGGCTCTAATTTAGGCATGACAGTAAAAACTATTATAATAATTAGATAGCTATATTTTAGGTAAATACATAGTCTTAATATTAAATCTTAGTATTTACTATAATCACATTTTTATAGCTATTAAAAATGTTGAGATAGTAAATTAAGATTTTAGATAACAGGAAAAATCTGTGTAACTAGAAACATCAAAACTCTCTTTCCCAGAGATTAATCCTGGGACACTCAGGGTTAAACGGGAACCTGTAACTGCTATTACACCAGCAGTACTGCTGGGCCTAGACACCACGGGTACAGGGTGGGAGTAACCTCTCTCATTCTCTCTAACAGATACTATTCAGATCTTCGACTATCCATTGATGAAGACCTAGAGCACCTAGAAACTGCCATCTCCCACTTAGAAAAATCTCTTCCTCACTTGCTGAGGTAGTCCTTCAAAAATAGGAGAGGCTCTAGATTTGTTGTTGTTAAAACAGGGGCTTTGTGCAGCCCTAAAGGAAGAATGCTGTTTTTTATATGGATCATTCAGGAGTTGTCAGGGATACTATGGCAAAGGTCAGAGAAGATTTAGAACACAGATGCAAATTAGAGAACAAGAACAAAGTTGGTTTCATAACTGGTTTTCTGCTTCTCCTTGGCTAACTACTCTCTTGCCCTCGTTACTTGGTCCACTTATTGACTACTTCTTTCTTATCTTTTGGGCCTTGGGCATTTTGGAAGCTCACTAATTTTGTGAAACAACAAATTGATGCCATACCTGTCAAAGCCCATACAGGTGCACTATCACCGACTGGAGTTAGCTGAGCAGGGCTACTCTGATGAATAAAGGGCTGTTGCCCTCCCCGGCAGAGGCTGGTCAGTGACGGGCAAGAGCCCCCAGGCCTCAGTACCAACCCAAGCCAGGGCATGATTGCAAGACTTCATGTACCAATGACGGGTAAGGACTATGGCGGTGGGGGTCTCTCCCTAAGACAGGCATAGTCGCTCTGCACCAGAACGGAGATTTCTGGTTTTATTAAAGAAAAAGGGGGACCTGTGGGGAGCAGTTCGAAGAAAAAGCTACGGACAGAAGAACAACAAATGGCAGGAGAGCGAAGGTGCGAGTTGTTTCCCAGAGCTCAGCCCAGGCCCTGCTTCTAATCTTTGCACCTCTAACCTTTGAAGTTGCTGTCCGGCAAGAATCTTTACAGCTGCTGTCGGGAAAGTATAGTTAATGAGAAGAGCCTTTGCAGCTGCTTTTAGGAAAGTATAGATAAGAACAAGAATCTTTATAGCTGCTCTCAGGAAAGTATAGTTAATGAGAAGAGCCTTTGCAGCTGCTTTTAGGAAAGTATAGATAAGAAGAAGAGTCAACTTACAGCTAGGTCACCATAGCAACCCTGCATTCGCAGAAAAACCCCTTCCCCACGACTTCATCCCATATAAGCAACTGCTTGAGCCCCCAATAAACGAGACTTGATCAGAAAGCCTGTCTTGTCTCCATTCTTTGCGTCTCTTGTCCCCCTTCTTTTCTTGGTTTCTAGGGCCTCGGTTGATCGTCCCGCGGGCCGGGACAGGGAGGAAATTGCCATTTTTCACTTCATAGCAATTATAAATGGAGATAAATTCCAGGCAGGCCCACTTTGGAGAAGTCCTCCTTTAATTTTAATTTTGGCTCTCTTAGGTTATGTGGGATCATTATTAAAAGAAACTCTAAAATCTTAATTCTATGAAAACAAATACCCTCTCAGAAATTAGCAGATACAGGTATCAGTACTCTTTCCTTGGTTATTTCTACTTCATAGTGTAAAATAGACAAAATGGATAATCAGAATCTCTTGCAGTGGGGACTAGAAAGCTGTTACTTGGTGCACTGTTCTCCTTTTCCACTTTTTAAAAAGAACCTGGAAGGGTAGGATGTTCCCAAGACATTTAACACAGTGCTCCCTGACCCAGCCCTCCTCCAAGGGCACCAGCACAGGGGTGAGGGAGGTGTAATTTTATGAAACCCAGCTCTGGCAGACAACCATATTTCAGGAATCTGCCTTAAAATATTGAGAAATGAAAGAAAAAAGAAGAAAGAGAAGCTTATCCCACTTGGATAGACATAGAGCTATCACCACATACATCCCCCCAGCTTCCACTCGTCTCACTTTTAAAACTTGGCCACAAAATTATTTGACCCTCCTCCCACTGAGATGTGGAGTCTAAGTGCTTCCCATTAATCTGGGCAGTAAGCCATGATGTGTGATTTATGAGGCTAGGTCAAAAATGCCACACAGCTTAAGTCTGGAATGTCTTGGAAGCTTGCTCTTGGCTGCCCCCTCTTGGAATCCAGCCACCAAGCTGAGAAGCCTAAGCTACAAAGAGAGGCCACATGTAGGTGCTGCCATGTACTGCCCCAGCTCTGAGTCCCACCTTCAAGTCCCCAAATGATTCCAGCCCCCTCGTGTTACCCAAGACTGAGACTCAGGTGAGGCAAATGAGGCATTTGCCTCTGATGCAAAATTTAAGGGAGAGGGTAAGAAACTCATTAATCTTTTTTAAAATATCAAAAATTAATGCAAAGAAAATCATGATGAACAACATCAAAATGTTAAGTAATAACAGGATCAGTAAGAGTACCGTGGGCAGCCATATTGGAGTCTAAGGCAGGAGGATGAATCAGAAATTGTGATCCTCACTAGCTTTACTCTAGATCTTCATTAGCTTTACTCTAGCTTTACTCTAGGCCCCCCGCTGGCTTCTAGGTGAGGTCCCAGACATCACAGAGCAGGAATAATCCATCTCTGCTATGTCCTGTTCAAATTCCTGACCTACATGATATGTGTGAATAAAATAGTGATAGTTTTAGACACTAAATTTGGGGTGGTTTCTTATAAGCAAGAGGTAATCAGGACACCTACTCTCTGCCCTAGAGGCCTTACTATCTCCTATCTTCCTCCAGGAAGCTTCTCTTTTTCTTTCTTCTCCAAACCCTCTTCCTTGACTCTAAGCACTCTTAGGCAATAAAGGGTCACTCAAGATACACAGCCTCCACTTAGCTATCTGGGCTGAAAAAACTAGTTATTTCAAATTCTATTCC
Organism: Cynopterus sphinx; assembly: GCA_030015415.1. Taxonomy (NCBI): domain Eukaryota; kingdom Metazoa; phylum Chordata; class Mammalia; order Chiroptera; family Pteropodidae; genus Cynopterus; species Cynopterus sphinx. Next base: position 101,592,930 of record CM057387.1, read on the forward strand.
CAATATGATGACTGTCAGTACAAATCTGGCTATACACAATTCAGACATCCCAATTTGTTCATTCAACAAATATCTAAAAGCTTGTTTTTGGGGAGGCTCCATAGTGTAGTGGTTAGCTCATCTGCTTTATATGCAGAAGGTCCTAGTTTCACACCACTGGTTGGGGCCACAGACAATATCCCTAGTGCCTCAGGCCGTGGGTGCATGCCAGGAGCATGTGGGAAAAGATGCACTGCCTTCACAGATCCAGTTCTTAGGCAACATTCATAGGTCAGGGGTGGAAGTGGGGGCTGGAGAATTAAAGAGGGGGAAAAAAATAAATAATAGCTTACTTTTGCCAGCAGTGTTTAGACACTAGTGATAGCCTCTTTAGTTTTCTGCCCCCCATTTCTACCCCTGACCTATGGATGTTGCCTAAGAACTGGATGGTGAGAGACCTGGGTGGGCGGTGGGAAGGGAACCGGGAAGCTTTAGAGAGAGTCTTTGGGAAAGTCTTAGATGCGACATCTCTGCTGACACTTGACATTTAAGAAGTTGTCCCTCAGTCCAAGGCCTGGAGAAAGAGCATTCCATGTTTTGTTGGCTATGCAGTTTGGATTTCAGTCTAGGTGTAATGGAAAGCCAAGGAGTGTCATTGTCTAGCTTATATTTTTAAAATGATCATTCTGGCTGATTGTTGGTGGGAGAATGGACTATAGGGGGCCAGGATAGAAGCAGAAAGATAAGTTAGGAGGCAGGGCAGTGGGGGCAGAGAAGGTAAGTGGAGATAGAACCTGGAGGACTTGGCAAGGAAAGGATGGGGTGGGAGGGGAGAGACAGAGGTCATCTGGTATTAGTCCTATACCTTCTACTGGAGCGATTGGGTTGGTGGTGGTACCTTTTACTGAAAATAGGAGGCAGAACAGGTTTTGGGAAGAAAATCAAGAGTTGTCCTTTGGCTACATTTCAAATGTCTATTAGGCATCCACTTGGAGATTTCAGAGGCGTGATCAGGGCTGCAGATACAGATTTGATGTCTGAATATATAATATATATGATGCTTAAAGGCATGGGACTAAAAAAATCACACAGGAGAATGTGTTGATAGAGATATGAGAAGTATATTGACCCAACAATCTGGTAGAGAAATAGGAGACACTAGCAGAGGAGATTATGGCAAAACCAGCGGGCAGGAGGAAAACTGGAAGCTGTGTCACAGGAGCCAAGTAAAGAGAGCAAGTTACTTTTGACCAGCTAGGTCAAAAGTAGCTGAGAAATCCAGTAGGAAAAAAATGAAAAAAAAAAAATGAGACTCCCTACAAGAGACTCACTTCAGATTGAAAGACATATACAGGCTGAAAGTAATGGGATAGAAAAATATATTTCATGAAAATGGGAACAAAACAAACAAACAAAAAGCTGTGGTAGTGATAGTTATACCAGGCAAAACAGACTTTAAAAAGAAGGCTATAATAAGAGACAAAGAAGGACCTAGTAATTCTATTTCTGTATATTCAGCTGAAGAAATTCAAAACACTAATTTGAAAAGATATATGCATTTATATGTTCATTGCAGCATTTATAATAGTCTAGATATGGAAGCAACTTAAGAGTCCATCAATGGATAAAGAAGAAGTGGTATACACATATACACATACATACACACAATGGAATATTACTCAGCCATAAAAAAGAATGAGATCTTGCCATCTGCATCAACATGGATGGGCCTAAAAGGTATTATACTAAATGAAATAAGTCAGAGAAAGATAAATACCATATGATTGCATTTACATGTGTAGTCTAAAAACAAAATAAACAAACAAATAAAACAGAAACAAATTCATAGATACAGAGAACATTTTGATGGTTGCCAGATGGTAGGAGGGCTGGAGGGATGGATAAAAAATAAAATGGATCAAGAAGTATAAATTTGTGGTTATAAAATAGTCATAGGTTTGTAAAGTATAGTGTAAACAATATAACCAATAATATTATTATGATAACTACATATGGTATCAGATGGGTATTAGATTTACTGGGATGATCACTTCATAAGCTTTATAAACACCTAATCACTATGTTGTACACCTGAAACTAGTATGATATTGAATGTCAACTCTATTGAAAAATAAAAAATTATTAAAAAAATGAGAAATGGGATATGTCTTTTAAATATCCTTTAATCCACAGATTACCAAGAAGGGGATCCTTTTTAAGATGAGAGATACAGAGCATATTTTTAAGTCAGTGGAGATGAACTACCAGAGAAAAAGGGAGAGGGTAATTGCAGAAGAGAGGTCTGAGGGAATGTGCTTCAGAGAACAATCAGAAGTAGAGGAGGTGGCCTGTGAGGGAGCAGGGACACTGTTGCAATGGGAAAGAAAGCAGAGAACATGGGCCAGGCAGGTTGGTGGATTTGGAGGTGGGATGGTGGAGTTGTCAACGAAAAAAAGGTGAGGCTGTCACCTGGCTCCTCTACCACTGACACCCACTGCCAGGGTCAGAGTCACCAGGCCCCCTAAGCCTTTCCATCTCTTGTTTTCACCAGACACAGCCTGAGAATTCCACTTTCCCTGTATTCTTCTCATGGGAAGGATGTCACGCACCCCCTTCTTACCCTCTTCCTTCCAAACCATTTATTTTCCTCTTCAATACGAACAAACACACAAAAAAATCCCAGTACTTGGCATAGTACTTAGCACAGCAGAGATGTTCAATCACTATTTGTTTTCAAAAAAACAAACCAACCCTGCTTTTTTAAAGTTAGTCCATTCAGCTATATCACTCTCTCCTCTTGATTCTCCATCCTGACTATTGCCATCATCTTGGTGGGTGCTTCATCTTGGTGTTGTAATTTGGCATCCTCAAAGTCAAAGAAATTTATTTTTGATCCTCTTTGGTCCCCACTGTTAGGACCACATCTAAGATCTTCAGAGGCTTCCTGCCCTGCCTTTGGAGGAGTGTGAGCAGAAGCGAATACCGTATTCTGGCCCTCACTCAATCCCCGTGTAACCGGTCATGTGAAATAGTTCCCTCTAGTGGACAACCATTCTATACGCATCCTCCATATCCTAAGTTACATGAAGACTATTTTGAAGTACCTGGTAAAAATGAATAATTTATTCATTCAGACATTTCTTGAGTACCTTTTATGAGTCTGACATATCTGAAATTATTTTGAGGTACAGAGTGTCACTGTGATCACATGAGCTGACATCAAACCAAAAACGCAGTGACAAAGCTTCATGCTCTTGCTGCTTCTGCTGCAGTAGTAGCTGTCATGTAATAATCACAGAAGAACTCTAAAATTGACCTTGATATGGCAAGAAGCTGGGCCAGTACTAACCCAGGAGGCAGTTCATTAGCATAAATGAAGCTAAGCCACTTTTCATAAATTTATTCAACAAACTTCTATTGAGTACCCATTATGTCCAGGCCCTGAGCTGGAAAAAGAGATGTGTCAGACTCAGTGCTGGCCTGAGGTTGCTCAGAGGTCTGGAGGAAAAAGGCACAGAGGCAAGTAGTCGCTGATGGTATGTATGTACAGTACTCACTCCCTCACTCCCTCACTCATCCATTCAACAAACATGTACTGAGGACCTAACATATGCTAGGGACTACGTTGAGGACAAAAGGACAAAAACGATGACAGTTGAGCTGAAATTGTACATATTTTACATAAAGGACAGTCACAATTCTGTAGAGAACTGCACCAGTGGAGGGAAGCACTAGAGTGGAGGAGGGAGCAGGGAGGCACAAGGGAAGGAGGGCTGGCAATTGTGCAGGGAAGGCCTTAGAGCAGAAATGCTCAAGCTGAGAAGGGGTGGATGAGCGGGAGTGGCCACCTCTGCCACGCAGAGGGAGTGTGGGGAATGGGAGGTCCCGTGGCCACCCAATCTAGTCTCCTTGGGCTTGTTTGATTAAGTTTCCTAACATGATTTCTCTGCCAGGTCACTCCCTTGCTCCAGTGCCAGCAATAACCCTCTGCTGCCGGCCTGACCTTCTCTCAGGTGCTCCTGCCACTGTACCCTGTCACTGGCAACTCCTCCCCAGCCAGAGGCTCTGCTCTGGCTGGTAATAGATGTGAAATAGCATTATTTCTCAGCATACAAGGTCCACATACCCAGGCATATCTGCCGGGGTCAAACAAATACAAAATTGACAACACTGCTGAAAGAAAAATACAACTGATATTCCAAAAAAACAAAAAAAATCGATATTGACCTCTGTTGATCTTCCCCAGAATCTCACTTGCATACTTAATCCCAGTACCTGCCTGCTCCTTCTGGCACTTCCAGACTTCTCGGACCTGGGGCTCAACCTGTCATCCTGGACATAGGAGTCTCGGTATGCACCGATGCCCAGACCTTACCTCTCTGTCCTGGCCTCCTTGGTCCTGCCCATTCCCCCTTCCATATGCCGTCTCATTTTCCATACCCAGGCAGTTCCTAGTTTTGTCCATTCTCCTTGTTTCTGGGGCCTATGTATCTAGCTAGGTCAACACATTCTTATTTTGTTGTCTGAACAACCTGAAAGGCCTCGCAACTAGTCTCTAGCCTCAGGTCTTCCTGTGGCTCTGGCCCACCTAGTGTTCCACCTTACAGAGGCAATCTTCCTGAGGCAGTCTTTCCTTGCATTTAGCTGTTCACAGTTCACTTTTCAATGGCTCCATGCCACCTACTGAAGGGAGTGCCCACTACTCAACCTGGTATTCAGTGTGCTCCACAATCTGGCCCTAACCTACCTTTCTAGGTCTTCCTAGGCTGAGACCTGTACGAAACCTCCACCAAATGATCTATCTGTCACGTCCCACATCTGTACTTTCCCTGTGTCTAGGCCTTTGTTTATACCATCTCCTTTTTCAGAATGCCTTCTGCTGCTCTTCTCTATCATCCTAAATCCTCCCCATGCTCCAAAGCTCAGCTCAAACACTACCTTCTTGGTGAATCCTTCTTCCAGCCCTCCTGCTATAAACAAAGTCTCCCTTCTCTGAACCACTATAGGAACAGGGAAGGAAATAACATCTTATAAACACCTGCCATGTCTTACATGTTAGAAGCATACACTTTGGAATCAGACAGATCTGGTTTGAATTTAGTTAGCTAGGTAACCTTGAGAAGCATACTAATCTCTCTGTGCTTCAATGCTTTAGCTTGAAAAACACAAAAAAATACCTACCCCCCACCAAATTAATGTTCATTAATTTGAACATTCAAACACCTAATATGCGCTAGGCCCTGTACTCTTGTGGTTATTTTGAGAATTAAATGAAATGATTCATTGAGAGTGGCTGGCACATAGGGCTACTCAAAAGATGAAAACTTACTAATACTACCATTATCCAATTTAGTTTTTTAGAAGAATAGACCTCAGGATGATTTCTGTTTAGACAGAAGCATCACATAAGACTGGGAACCAAAGCCAGATCTGGACCCAAGTGGATTCTAAGACCTGTTAAAGCATAATGTGGCTGATTCGAAGTATAGAAAACGACTGTCATTTTCTGAATAACTTGCTGGTCATTATCAAACGAGCATCTTCCATCTGCCAAGGCTATCCAGGAAATTCAACAAGGCTCTTTCGGAATAGGAGAGAACTTTTTAGAGAGAATCTGTCTGGCTCTCACTGCCACCTTTGGTGATGTGGAGCAGACCCCTACCTTCATACTGGACTTCCAGGTGCATCGTGCATAGCACATTCAGTACACAGTCCACGATGCTGGGGTGTGTGGTTCCAACGATTGACTGACAAGACAAATAGGACAAGGTGGTTACTCTTTAGATCTTGTCCACCAGGAAGGAATGAAAAGCAGCCTTCCAAATAACTAGGCAGCCTGAAAAAATCAGGGAGAGGGAAGGCAGCAGGGAGTCACTGAGCCTTGATCCTTGAGAGGATGGGCAGACATGGGCAGCCAGAATTGATTGAGAGAGTCTGCTGTGGTTGCCACTGAACCCTCTAGTTTAGGAGGCATCCAGTCAGAGCTAGTTGGCCACTTGCTAGAGGTGCAGGGACAAGTTGGCTACCAGGCTTTGAGGAGGACAGGCACAGGCCAAGGAGAGTAGAACTCATCTAAGATCCTAAACCTTCTCTACCGCAGGAACCTCACCCAATTAGGGAACTCCTCCTTTCTATATCTTCAATGTGCATTGATTTCTGCCTTTGGCATTAAACATCCTCAAGCTCAACAGATTGAACAAAATTGTCCTTCAACTCTGTCTTCTTTTACTATTGCTCTTTTTTCCCTTTACTCACAAGCTTCCCAGGGGAAGCCACTTCTTCATCCTTTGACAGGCTGCTGCAACTTAATTTTTCCTGCCATAGAACAGTCCCCCGATTCACCAAAACTTTTCCTGCTGAGGCCATCTTTCAGTTCATCCCATACTTAATCTCTCTGTTGTATAGGACCCAGTGGATCATGTCCTCCTTATTGAAGTTCTTTACTCTGATTTTCACAGCCCTGTTTTTTCCTGTTTTCCTTTTATGGCTTTCATCATTCTTTTTCAAAGAGGCAGAGTGGATGTCAAAAGAATAAGGACTCTGGAGTTAGAGAGAGTCGGGTTTAAGTGCCCAATTAGTAAATACCTCTTATTTAGTGTGTGATCTTGAATAAGTCACTGAATGCTCTCCTAAGGCTCATTTCCATCATCTTTAAAATGGGGATAATACCTACCTCCATCAGCTATTATGAAGACTAAAAGAGATAGTATAAGTAAGGCCCTAACACATATAGGAGGCACTTAATGGAAAATGAAGATAATAATAATAATAATCAGATCTGTTTTGCTGGACCTTTTCCCTCAGCTCATTTCTTAAATGTTGGCAGTGTTCCAACTCTTCTTACTTTGTACAATCTACCTGGTAATATTTGCTTCCATTGTTTTAGCTATCACTTCTCTGCTCATGGAATCCAAACTGCCATTCTTGTCTTGGGTCTCTCTCTGGAGCTTCGGCCTTTTATGTTCTACTGTCTAATACACATCTTTACTAGATGTCTTAAACAGTGATTCTTTGGTCAAGCTAGGAATCAAAATTACTTGGGGAGCTTAAAAAGAAAAGGCATTACCAAAGGCCGCCTGCAAGCTGTCAGATTCTATGGCAGGGAGGCTCAGGTTCAGTATCATTTAAACAAGTGACCTGTCTAATTTTCTGTAACTAGTTTGGCCTACGCCTCACATGGGAGCCACCAAGGCTCATCGAGTTTATCGACTCAAAACCTTTTTCCAAATCGAATTGGTTTTTCCTGCTCTCTTTTGGTGGTGTACAACTCATCTTGTTATCTTAAGTCCAAAGCTGAGTGTCATCTTTGACTACTTTTCTTTTTTTGCTCCAGGTCACATGCATTCTGCCTCTGAAATGACTGTGTAACCTGGTCACCTCTATACCCATTGCTACAGTTCAGGTCTTACCATCTCTTTGATCTCTCAATCGTTCCCCTGCCACCAGCCCATCCAGGAGCAGTCCTGAGAGCTTTTGATGAATCATCTCAAAACCATTCTTTGAGTGTCTAATTCCCTCTTTACTAGGCACAGTGTCTACATGTGGCCACAGTGGTCACCACGCCCCAAATCTGACTTTGCTTCCATTGGGCACTTAGAGGAAGGCAGAAGCCGACAGAAAAACAAGGAGCTTTCCTAAACACTGGAGATTTGGTCTCTTCCCTTATGCACTGTCTATAAATGCACCATGATTCTCTCCCTATCAAATTGATTCCTTTAATCTTTTCTACAGTCCTTTCATCATCCTTGCTGCTTGTCTCAACAACTTTTAAGTCTGCCAACATATTTCTGATCCTTAAGTAAACAGGACAAATCACTCTGCTGGGAAGCATGAACTCTCTGCCCTGCTTTGGCCTTTTCGAAGTAATGCTGAGTGAATAGCAGACATGTAGTGGGGGGCTGAGCTCTGTTTCTCATGCCTGCATGGAATGCAACTATAGAGGGTGATTATAAGTTTCCTGTGTCTGAATGAGAACCACAGGAGCATGCAGCCTGGGCTTACCTGGGCAGTCCTGAGAGTCTGCAGGGACAGCTGTTGAGCTTTTGGGGATGCAGAGGGCAGCAAAGCTATTAGACCTTTGTACACTTGATTCTGGTACTTGGGATTACCATGGACCAAATAATCCAACAGAACCTGTGCCTCCTCCTGGGTCTCTTCTGACTTGGACTTTGCCAAACATTCTGCTATGGATCGTACACCTGAACAAAGAAGAGAGGAAACATTAAATTGGAAGAAACTTACGTAAACAATTTTCATTTAAGATTATATAATGAGGTAATAAGATTAAGGTGTATTTAACCAAGTCTTTTCAATCAAAGCAAAATTGAGACTCAGTCTCATGTTGCATCGTTGTGTTCAGTTCTAGTTATGTGGCTGGAAGATTTTGTTTCAGCATAGGGATGTCAATTTACCAAAATCTGTTTTAAATTTTAAAATAGATCTTGCAAAATTTGTGCTCTGCAAAATGCACAAAAAAAAAAAAATGCATTTTTTTACTGCTATGTGACAACTAACACATGCATAGCGCTTGGGAATTTACAAAATGACAAATACTACCTTATTCAATCCCAGAAACTATACTGAGAGGGAAGTTAGTCCTATTTTATGGATGAACACACTGAGGCTCAGAGAGGCCTTGGGGGACACAAAGAGAACCATGATTAAAGTACAATGAGAGAAGTGTTTTGAAAAGGAGATGTGTGGGGATGGTATCTCCTTTACCTGTCCCAATCAGAGCACTTGATAGATTGCACTGAAAATCCTGGATTATTTATCTTTCTCACCACACTGTAAGCTCCTTGAGGACAGGGACTGTATTTTATTCATATTTGTATTCTCAGCACCTTAACATATACCTAGCACACATACTCAATAATTTTACTTGAGTTTTATTTCTAGAGTTACTCATAACTCAATTTCACAAAGGATTTTAGGCAATGGCTCAATAAATCTTTGTTGAATTAATGCATGAAAAAAAGATATATTTGAAATAGAAAGTAGTTCCAAAACCACCATGTAAAGGTTTGAGCAAATGATGACTCAGAAAAATCATAAATCTGGGTCTTCTGCTGGTGAGATGGATGGGAGCTAACTGAGTCTACAAGACAAAGTGCTTCCAGTGCAACTAGTTTTATGACGTATTTTCCTATAGGAGTGCTGGGTGCTGCCACCGTTCCACCCACGCCCCAGGGGAGACGTGAGAATTCACCTTTGTCATACACAGTACCCACCATAGCTTTCACAAATGAGCTCCTTGTACTTCCTTCCAGAGTTTGCAATAACCTGAAGTAGCTTGATAGATTCCTTCTTGTCCTCTTCCTTGATCTTCTCCAGCCCAAGTATCTCCAAGAGTGTTAGGACGCCTCCAACCTCAAGAAATTCTATAAGGTAGCGATTACTGTCCAGAGTGATAGAAGAGTAGAAATTAGACATTTGTCAAGTTTCCTGGCACTGATCTTTCTAAGAGATCTCAAGGTCCTTTCTTTACAAACTTTGTCTTCCTACCCAGGAAATGCTCATAGGTAAAGTGACACAAGAGTTGAGAAATTATTCCTTCTAACAGGAAATGAGAAAGTTCAACACAATGGACATTTTTTTATATAGGATTTCCTAGCATCTGTTGCTCTTCTTGTAATACTGTCCCTTGCAGGATCACCCCTCCACTAATCATGAGCCATATGGTTTTGGTAGGATGGGCAGGTGACAAAATATGTCATCTTTCTGACTGCAGTCATTGGTTTGGGGCCAGGCATGTGACCTAAGTTGGTCCAGGGAGGATCAAAACCTGGGATTGCTTGGGAGGCTTTGGGAAAGAGATACTCTCTTTTTGGTGTTGTTGAGCTAGAAGAATGCGTGTCTGGAGCTTCTGAGAACCACAGCACAATGAGGCCTATGAACACAGAGGAGAATAGAGCTGAGAAATGGAGAAAAAAGACAGGGAGAGGCAAAGTGCTGATAATATATTTTGAGCTCCTGGATCTAGTCAGGACTGAAATATGAGTTTCTTCCCCCTGGGTTTTTCAGTTAAGTGAGCTAATAAATTTCCATTTTTCCTGGTCTAGTATGAATTGGTTGTATTTTTGGTATTTCACAACCAAGAAGATGCTGACTATCAATGGGTCTATGGAGAACATGGGATGGAGGAGCAACTGGAGCAGGACCACAGCTGAGCTACCCCTGGACCCATTTCGAGGGCTACTAGGTAACCAATGATGACTAGAAGCCCCGGTCCCATGTGGTGTGAATGCCAAGGACGCCATGAGCCCAGTAGAAAAACTGAGAACCCAGAATCTATCCAGAACAGAACTCACCTGTTTACAGATGATAAAAAGATGCCAATGGCCCTTAGAAGCTTCTCTAAACACGAGCCAGTCATATAGCTGTATGACAAGTTAAAGAGCAAATTTTAGGGTGATTCTCCACAGAGAAACCATATTCTGTGTCTGATCTTTGGTACCATCAATGGCCCAGGATGACAAACAGACGATTTGTGTCCTTTATCTGAGAGGGGCCGCTAAGTTGGAGAAGGGGCAACACACATGGGGTAGGAGGAATGGGGTGCTGACAGGCATGTTCATGGTTCTCCAGTAGTTAAGCCACCTTGGCTCTGACAGGCTCTCTAGAGAATAAAGAGGGTCTGATGAATAAAAGGTGCATGCAGAAAGCTGCGGGGCAATTTTCTAAGCTTCTCTACACCATGACCATTGCACCTTTGGGTCTCAGCATAGTTCATTACTTTGTGCCTCATTCTTAGACTTCTCTAAAAATAATCAGCTTCATCATTAATTCTCAATTTTGTGCTTGCTCAAAGCTTTATACTGGAGGTCACTATCTTTATGAAGAATTGCATGTCTTTCTAATAAGAACAACAGGAGATGGCAGAAAAATTAAACTCTAATTTAAAACAACCTCAGTATTTAATGTTGTTTTTAATGTGAGTCTTTGCAGAAAGCTTCATTATAATAAAGCACCCAGAGCATGCATCAGCTCGGATACAAGGTATGAAATCAAGCCACAACAGAGAGGGAACCAGTCAACAATTACTAGGCTCATAACACATCGTAGGCTCTTAGAACACTTAAAAAATTAGCTAAAATTATTGCAGCTCATGGAGGATGACTAAGAGCTTCCAACACTGATAAAGGCTAATGTAATGGGGTGGAGGTAATGGTGCTTTGTTGGTGGGGGATGTATGAGGCAAATTATCTCTGCTGCACCCTGGTTCCCAGGATGCCAATAGAAGTAGAGACAGATTGGCTCATTAGGAGACTCTTTACTGCAAAAACAGTGTTTGTTCTGGAGCCAGGCTCCCCTTCTTGTTGTCACTATAGCTGGGGGCCGGGTTATCAGCCCACATGGTAGCCTCTCTATTCCTACATTGCCCTCCAACCTGCTCCCCCAGACCTCAGCCCCTGTTCCTTCCTCAGTCCATTGTCCCTCTTTTCTTCAGTTACCATATCGGCTGATCAACTTTCATCACCTTCTTTTTCTTCTGTCTCAGGCTAGTCCTATTTTCATAGCCACTCGTTCTATATATTTCTGGTTCATATTTCAGCAATTAGTTCCAGAAGACAGCTACAATATCAGAGGTAGCTATCAAGTACTAAGTGTTTATTGTGTGCCAGGCACTGTGTTAACTGCTTTGCTTACACTGTCTCATCTAATACTCACCATATCCTGCAGTGAGTGTTATTAGTATTTCCATTCAATTCATGAAGAAACAGACAGATTAATAACCTGTCCAAGGTCCCAATGTAAACTGATGGAATCAGGAACTGAGTTCTTACTGTCAGGCCTTCCTGCCTATAGACAAATAGAGAAATTGGGGCTAATTGTGCAGCTTGTTTCCTTGTATGGCATTGGAGGTTGAACTGTGGGTCTGCGCTTTCCACTGGGTAAAAGATACTGAAGTGGAGTGGATGGCATATGAGCTTTGGGTCAAACAGACCCATTTCAAACCTTATCTCTGCCATTTACTGGTAAATTATTCAACCTCATTAAGGCTCACCTTTCTTAACTATAAAATGAGACAATACCAATTACCTATTAGTCTTGGGGTTAGGCTCACATGAGATATTTGTACAGTCCACTCAGTGCCTAGAACATAAAAAAGACTTAATAAGTAATAACTAATAATTTTGTCATTATAATAAATAAATCCTTAGTTTTACTTATATATTCTGGAAGTCCAAGGTTAAAAAAAGGGGTTTAAAGCTTATGTGGGATTATGTGATTGTCAATTGTGCAAAACATAATGATGTTATGTTGATTTTCCTTCAAAATCCACTGTAACTGGAGGGTTGGGGAGGAGAAATGGGGTCACTGATTCAAAATGCTATGTCACTTTGGCCAGTCTATTTTCTCTATTGTATGACAAGGTCACAAATAGTTAATTAAGAGAAATTTCAGATGTAGAAACTGAATGTACAACTGTAAATTAGAAGTGTGGTTCATTCAGTCATTCAATGAGCATTGACTGAATGTGCACTAAATGTCAGGCACTCTGACCGACACTTAGGATACGAAGTAGGACGCTGGTTGTAAGTGCAGCGATTAAGAAAAGAAGTGAGTTGAACACAGAATTCTTGAAAACACTAATGTTTAAGGGGTGGGTAGGAAATATACCACAACAGTGAGAACAGCAATGGAAGAGGATAGAGAAGAGCTTATGAAGGGGCAGTGGTCAAGCAGGGCCGGGGCTAGGGTGAGTGCAAAATTTAAGGGGGCACCAAAAGCTCAGTAATTGAATAACATTTTAATTCACTATTAAAAAGTAAAAATACAAAACATTCATGTTAAATAAAATAATGAAGTTTTAAACAAAGATAGGACCTGATCCTATATAAGTATAACTCTGCATCACACACCTCATCCTGTGGTCAAATGGATAACATTGTTAGGTAAGGTAAGGAGAGAAAAGAATATGCTAGACTTGGTGATAAAAAGGTTGCTGATGACCCTTGGTGAAGTTAGTGTCATGAGCTGTGGGGACAAAGCCAGATTACATACAGGTACTGACGTTTCTCAAAGCATTGTCTGTGAACTACCAGCATCAGAGTCACCTAGATTGCTTGTGAGAAATGAAGAGCCCAGGGACCTTCTTTTTTTCTACCAAATTGGGATTTTAGGATTGGGGTAGAGAGGTAGACTGGCAATCTGCATTTTAGACCCTTGTCATGCACACTAATATCTGAGAACATTGGGGCCAACCTAGTAGTGTATTGAGTGTTATTCCCTTTGGCTAGTGTTCTAGGCTTGAGTCTGATTAATTTTATCAATGAATTAACTGTAAAAAAAGGAGAGCTGTATTTACTTCTTTATAAAGTTCTATGTAACTGCAGACTCTGGTCTATTCTTTCCTTTATTTAGCAAATATGTATTAAGAACCTATTATATGCCAGACACTGTGCTTTGAGTAGAATACATGCAAGTCCTGCCCTCATAGGATTTACAATTCAGTGGGGGAAGAGAAATATTAAGCATGTAAGAAAAATAAAATGTTATGACTACAAAGATAGGATAAGTGCTATGAGTATATATAACAGGCAACCTAAGCTAGTCGGTGGCTCAGAAAAGAGCTTCCTGAGAAAGTGATGTTTAAAGTGAGACCTGAATAATGGAGTAGGAATTAGTCAAAAGAGAAGGGGTTTTGAAAAAGGGGGAGAGTACAGGCAAGGAGAAAAATGTGTAATAAAAAGGTTTGAGATGAATCTATAGAGGGTTGTGGCTGTATAGAGCAGGAATATGCTCAAATGCACCCATAACTCCAAACAGTCCCCTTGATGGTGACCAAATCTACCTTCAGCCCCAAACTGTCTCTGGGCTCTTGGGCATGGGCACCTTGGTCAGTGTGTCTTAAACTTATCTACCCCAAACTCACTCTTCTTGTGTTTTCTTCTCACAGAATGGCACCCTGTTTACTTTGTTTTCCCCAAGCTGGAAATGTGAGAGTCATTGCAGAAGATACAAGTGGAGATGATAGTTTGATAAATGGGTATGGAACTCAGATTCCAGAGAGAAACTTGGGCAGGGGTAAACATCTGAGAGTCCTTGAACTGGAGTGGTGTTGACATCATGACAATGGATTAGATCACTCAGGAAGAATCTGAGAGTAAGTGGAGAAGAGAGAGGTAGAGAGAATCCCAAGAAACACCAACATTTAAGGGCTGGCTGAAGAAGAGAAGGAATACACAGAAAGAAAGGAGAAAACCGAGATTTGTATCGCAGAAACCAAGGGAAAAATGTTTTGAGAAGTGGTAAATAGCTGAGTGACAGTTACAGAAAGGTCATGTATAAGGACCAAAGATGTAGTTACTGGGTTTGAAAATCACTGGTAACCTTGGCAAGTTCTGCAGAGTGGAGTGGAGGTGACAGAAGTCAGACTGCCGTGGGTGGAGGAGAAAAAAGAAGGTGAGGAAGTGGAGAGAGAGGGATGAAGATCTTTTCAAGAAGCTTTACTATGAAGGGCAGGAGCTAGGTAGAATATTGGTTTGAGACAGGGATTTAATTTTCTAAGGTAGAAGAGATTTGAGTAGATATAAATGCTGATAAAAAAAAGCTGGTAATGAGGCAAAGATGGAAGCTATAGGAGAGACAGAATAAAGTCTCCGAGGAGGTGGGAGGGGATTCAAGTGCAATATCAATAGAGGATGAGGCCTAGACAGAAGGAATACCACTGCAGCTGTGCTGGGAGCAAAAGAGGTTAGGAGTGAGAAAAGGTTAGGGAAGACAGGAAGCTGAGGGAGTTCTTGACTTTTGAAATGATATTTTGATCACCAGATGTCCTGTTCTAAAGCCTTAGAATTGAGAGAAGGGATCCATCAATAATTTTCTCTCCTTTTCTCTTGTGAAGATGGCCTATTTTTTTTTTTTCTTCTTCTAGCAAAGGATACGTGAGTCTGAGCCAGGTGGTTAAGCGTACCAGGAACAAGCTGGCTCCCTGGGAAAACTCCTGCTCCAGCTCAGGAGCAGTCTTGCCTTGGTTGGTTTCAATGAAACTGTTGAGGATGTGACTCCTTGCGACTTTGCCAGCATTGTCCCAATCCTGTAAAAAACTCAAGAGCCGGCTAATAGCTGCCTGCTCCTTTATAGAAGTCATAATCATGATCAGTCCTGAAGTTAGCTACAGAGGGAGGGAAAACAGACAGGTTACCAAAATGTTTAGAATCATGTAGGTTACTCTAGGGGTTTTGCTTTTTCAGCAATCAACTGGAGGTTGGTGAGCCTCTGTCACCTACATGGATTTAATGACATCCAAAACACACCTGCTACTTGAACAAGGAGGATCTAGCTGTGTTGTAGTGGAATTAAAAATATCAAGGTAGTAAACGCTCACTTCAGGTTTAAGGGCTAAAAATATAGCTCTTTGGCTTTAATTGCTGGCAGCAGCTAAAAGCAGCACAGGCTCCAGCTGAGATGAAGGCACCTGCTAAAACCCTGGGCTGCTTTCACTCCTCACTTCACACAGGGTCAGCAATTTGGGGTCTTTAGAGGTCTGGCCTCCTCTTATGCCAATCAGTCAAGGTAAAGTGCTTCTTAACCTTGTACTTGGGATTTTATACTAACTCTTTTAAAAACAACTTTTAAAAAAGTTAGTGGAAAAAAAAAGTTTCCATTCTGTAGTTGGATTAATGGGCTGTGGTTTGTAGGAGTCTGTGTCCTTGGAAGAGTGTTTTCAGTGGGGGAGGGAAGGTTTAAAATAAACCCGTTTTCCAAAAATAGTTGTGATTGAAAGTGTTATTATCCATAACAAATGTTAGTGCTGATGGGAGAGAGGCATGTGTGATTCTTTTGTCTAACAGACAAGTGAAAGTCATATTTCACATTATCATGGGGTTTTCTGTGATTTACAGAATATTTGTGAAACATTACTTGCAGGGACCATGATTGATATGGAGAGAACAGCTTGTGTGTAGGGAAGACGTGTATTTCACCAAGACGGTTCAACATGAAATTTACAGTCCCATAAAGTGCTTCTACATCCTCGCCAGAGATCTAGTTAAAAGGACTTTACAGTCTGAAACATCCTAAAATTGATTCTAAATTAACATTTCCTCACATGTATTTGAGATATTGATGGGGCCCAGCTATCAGAATTTTATTAGAATGCAATAATCTGAGGCATGCTGAGACAGACGTACATACACACCAACCTCTGCTACTCCCCAGAGGACACTGGATGTGTGCTTCCAGGAAAGGCATCACATAGCCTCCGGGATGGAGACAGCCACGAAATCCTGTCAGCCTGAACAGCCAGGTGAATAACTGTGGATGAACCTAAACACAAAAATGACCAAAACCCCTCATGGGATCACACATCAATCACTGTGAATGATATTACTGCCCCAAGAATAACTCTCAAAGGCCATGGTCACCTTCGGTGGCCAAACTGGCCTCAAGAAAATGGGGATGAGTGGCTGTTTAGATCTCAGGGAGGAGGGGTTGAAAGACTACCATTAGCTTTGTTAGTCAGGAAATCACCCTGAGTCCAGCCCTGCTGTGGATGGACACATTCAAGGACCATAACTCAAGGTGCTATCAGAGATGCACCCGCCGATTCTAGGACACCAACGATAGGCAACTTTCAGTTGGACACTCTACATTATGGCCATTTGATATTTCCTTGGATCTTAATCTTTCCTTACCATCTTTGTTTTTAAACAGAAAAAGAAAACCAACAAAAGGCAGCTTTAAAGGTCACTGTGATATAACTAAATCAATGAATATATAGTGAAGGCCCATTATGTTGCATTGTGCAAGGTGCTGCTGGGGGTGCAGAGATGAATATGATGCTGCCAGGGCCCTTGAGGAGCTCCAAATCTTGTAGAGTGGAAGAACATGAGATTTGGCGTCAGACCAGGTTCAAGGTCAGCTCCTCACTTGCTATTTAGTAAAATGTCAAAAGTAATAGTACCTGCCTCATACCTTGCTATCCTCCAGTCTCACTCCAGAGGCAGCCACTTTAAACTCTTTTGGCTATTTCTTCTGGTGTTTACCTCCATATTTCCAAATAATGAGTTTATACTACTTGGTATGGGTTGAATTGTGTTCCCTTTGTCACCCCAGTACCTCAGAATTTGGACATAGGGTCTTTAAAGAGGTAATTATGTTAAAATGAGGTCATTAGGTAGGCTCTCATCCAACATCATTTGTGTCCTTATAAGAGAAGGTTAGGGCACATACACATACAGATGAAAGGCCATATGAAGACAATAGAAGTCAGCCATCCACAAGTCATGGAGAGGCCACAGAAGAAATCAACCCTGTCACACCTTTATTTAGGACATCTTAATCAGAGCCTCTAGAACTGTGAGATAATAAATTTCTGTTGTTTATCAAGCCACCTGCTCTGTGATATTTTTGTTATGGCAGCCCATGTAAACTAATACATCATTATTATTCAATTTATCAGTTTTATACACTATGTATTTCTTATTCTGGCAGTTGAGGAATTAGCTCTCTTGTACCACTCGAATCCCACTTATCCTCACAATCAATAGTTACTGTTTATATCATTGACCAATAAACATTGTTTACTTAAGTTGTAACATTATATTTTCTTCCTTTTATTAATTGATTTTACCTGCAATTACTTTTTCAATTGTTTAGTTGACTAAGTACCTAGACCTATTCTAAATGTTTTAGATGTTCTAAATATGTTCTAAACATGTAGCAATGATTTTCCCAAATGTTCAACCCTTAACTGATCAGTTCCATCTTTTCCCTGGATACCACTACCCCACTGTCTTTCTGCTCATTTGGACCAGTTGCTTGTTAGGCCTGGTACACAAACATTGTTCTGGGATTTCCTTTCGCCATGCTTCTCTGTTGATTGCTTTATTTCTGGGATCTACCTTATCTTCTTTCTTGGTTTACACTATTGTTTTGTTGAAACACATTCTCTAGTAACCTCCTAAGAAATAAAAATTATTTTTTTGTGTGTGTCCTTGAAAGTCTGAAAATTATTTCGGACTTCATGTTAGATTAGTTGGGTATGTAGTTCCACGTTAGAAATAAGCTTCTCTGGGATTGAGCCTCCTCAGTGCTGCTGTTGAGAAGTCTGACGTCACTCTGATTCTCATTCCTTTGTTTCATTTTTTCCAATTGATGCTTTTAAAACCTTTCCTGAAATTGTATGATGATAGATCTTGGTGCAGGTCCTTTTTATTTATTACAGTAGGCCCTTGGTGGGCTCTTTTAATCTGGTGCTATGGCCTTTGGTCTTTGGAAATTTCTTTATCAGTCAACAGCCAGTCTTTACATTTAAGAACTTATGAACATCAGTCAGTGGAGGTTTTATTTCCTCCTGGTGCCCTCAGGTCCTCTAGAGAAGCCTTTTCTGTTTTCCTAGGGATGAGGAGACGGTGGGGGTGATAAATGCCTAGTTACTGGCTTCCTGAGGGGTGGAGGCCTGGCTGGGGCTGCCACAATGCAGTGTGTAGCCCCTCCTTCCACCACCCAGTTTTTCACCCTGTATCTCATCCCTGCCCTTCAAACATTGCCTGAGACCTCTGAGTATGGATTTCCCCAGAGTTTTTCTTCCTCCTTATGCAGCAAGAGTTTAGAGTAGCTGCTGTTGAGAGAGGAGCTCTGGGATGGGGCAAAATGCTCTCCATACAGACTTCAGCCAATCCCCATGGTTGGCTCCATACCTCATTTCTGACCTTCTGTGGTAATTTGTGCTTCCAAGCATGAAGCCTCACAGAGGTTAAACTGGGTGAACCGACTTGCTCCTTGTTGGTAATCTCCAGTGTTGGCACTTAGTTTGTTATTTCTTAGGATGCTTCAGGGCAGGTAACATTTCCCCACTTGCCTTTTACCTTCATAATATTTGGTGAACTTTCATCTGCTGTTGCTTTGCCTCCTACTCTGAAATTTGGTGACTTAATACCTTTTTATATTTCTTTAGTGTTAAGTCAGTGAGGTTTTGAGAGGTAGTGGGAGATAAGGGGAGGTAGTCGTGTTTAATTAAGAGTGTCCAGCCCCTTATTTAATTTTATTTCAAATTTTCTTCAAAGTAAGATTTGATAAGAGTTGGGAAAAAAGACCCTATAAAAGCAATTTTAAAAATAATTAAAAAGAAGAAAGCAGTGGGAAAAGGAGAGGAATATGTCAATTTCAAGAGTCAGTTGCTGTTATAAATACTGTATCTAGGATTCTCTTGACTACCAGAATAAAAAGGGAAATATTAATGATAAAGGGGAGAAGGAATGAACATTTTTTTAGTGTTTATTATGAACTAGTCATATACCATAATATATATTATATACATTATTTGTTTACCTTTAAGATCCCAAAGAGGTAGTTATTATTATGCACAATTTTCAGATTAAAAAAAAAAATGAGGAAATGGAAACTGAACTCAGATTTGTATATAATTCCAGAGTCCACGTTCTCTCTCTGTAATCAAAAGCACTAATTCTGCTCTCTGTGCTCCAAAACCACCAGTAACCTCTTATTGTCAAATTTGGTGGCTAGCTCTCAGCTCGATCTCTAATGGATTGTGGGCGACTCTTCTCAAAACTCCTTTCCTGACCCCGACTCTCTCCTGATTCTACTCTTCATTCTGTATCCATCTTGGACTCCTTTTCAGGCCCTTCTCCTGTCCTGTTCTCAGGTCTCTTCTCATGTCTTTACTCCCATCACTTTGAGTTACATCTGTAGGCTTTACGACTCCCAAATCCATATCTCAGCCTGGGGTTGAGGTCCAGATCCCTGTATCTAAATGACTCATTGACATCTTCATTGGTATGTTTCATATACTCTTCAGATCAATTAGTACCAAACTGAACTCATCAAGCCTCACACCTGCTCCTCCCCCTGTACTGGTCCTATTTCAGTGACTGGGTCATCATTCTCCTGGTCATCCAAGACCTATCTTTGATGGACATTCCTCTCCCTTACCCTCACCTGAACTGTTTCCAGGTTCTGCCAATTATAACTCCTCATTCTCCCCAGTCTATCTTCATCTCTGCTGTCACTATTTTTGTTTACTCCCTTGTCCCTTACATGGATTCCTGCAACAGTCTCCTAACTGACCTTCAGATTTACCCCATTCTAATTTCCACAGTGATATGAGGGTTAAGAATGCAAATTTGACAGACTTCCCCTTCTAAAACTCTTCAGTTGTTCTGCATATTGCCCTCAAGATTAAGTTTCAAACACCTCAGCCTAAATCTGGCCTAAATCTACCACAACTAAAATCTGACTCCTCCTCCCCCTCCCCACTCATCACTGGTTCCAGTGGGAATTCAGAGGAGGCTGCTGGCTTTCCCACACTTCACAAACCATTCTCTAAATTCTCCATACTGTTTCTAAATCATTTCTTTTCTTCTGAGGTCAGGGCTTGTATCTTCTCCCACTACGTTGCCTCATTGCTGATTTGTTGGGCACTTCCTCATGCTCATCATTGATTTCAGCCCATAAGTTTTCCTATTTACCCAAGACCTGCTAGGCAATTTCAACATCAACATATTCTATCTTCATAATTTGGTGGCTAGCATACTCCCTGATACATATGGATTCACAGCAAGTGTTACTTAAACAGACAACCAACACACTATGCTCATGATGAACCCTCTGATTTCCTAACTCCACACAGTAATTAATTAAACATATGTCCTGGGTGCCAGTAGCCTCTGAGACAAGCATTGGGATTGGGACTGGTTAACGTGACAAACATAGTCTCTGTCCTCAAGATGCTTACAGACTGGTGGGACAGAGAAAAAGGCAACCAGACGATTTTAATAAATTTTAATAAAGAGTGAAAAGTGCTCTATGGGGTGAATCCCATAGGAATCCATTGGAGAGGCACAAAATCTAGACTCCAGTGAACTCCGACCTTCACTTCCAACCAATCCAGCATCCACACTTATGATTCACACCCTAAACTTGTGAATTGCCTGTTAAGTCTACAGTTTCAGCCTCCTTATCTTCCTGCTTCCTCCATCTGTTCTCAGGAGATCTGCTCTTGGGCTTAACAAAAATGTTATAGGCCATTAGGCAAGAATCTCCTCACAGACCTCTTCATTATTCCCATGATGTCTGTATCCACACCCAACCTTCTCTTTTCCTTCTTTACCCCTTTACCAGAACTCTCCACCTACCCATTTTTGCTCCTTAGGACCCTCACTCCAAACACTGCTCCTTCCTTGCCTGTATCGTCAATCATTTTCTTTATTTAGACATTTTTTTTGTTAATTAATTCTTGCCTATCCTAAAACAAAAATAAGCAAAAATGAAAACAAAAACCACTTATTTCAACCTTATGCTCCCCTCCAGTCACCTGTCCTATTTTCCCACTTAACAGCAGAGCTTCTTAAAAATTGTCTACACTTTTTTCTGTTCTCCCATTGACCATTCTCTCCTCTCATTGCAATTTGGCTTCTCTCTCTCCGCACCCCTACACTTCACTTCATTCACTCTAGCCGGTCTCTCTGACCTCTTAATTGCCCAATTCAGTGAGGACTTTGCTCACTTGTTCTGTTGCTACAACTAACATCACTGACCACTGCTCCTACTTGGAATGCTTTCTTCCCCAGTTCCCTGGCACCATGACGTCCCCTCAATTGCCTGTATCCTTGGCTGCTGCCTCCCTCCACCTCATCTATGAGTCCCTAGTTCCTGACACATTCTATGGAAGTCCTCAGTAAGTTGTCTTAAACACAAGTAGGAGTCCCTCTGCCCTATCTTCAACCTTACTATCAGCAATTCCATTAAACATGAAATACAACAAATAGTGATAATGTGTCCCACTCTTGTGCTAGGTAGGACTCTTGGGATAAATGTGAAAAAATATAGTTTCTTCCCTCAAGGGGTATACAATTTTGGGGTGGTATACAGCCCTGTAATTAAGCAATTTCAATTCCAACAGTGTAGTGGTTAGTGCTATGATGGGGTAAGCACAGAATACTCTGGGAATGTGAGCCAGGGACATCCAACTCAGCCTTGGTTGAGGTGGTGGCTGTTATGTAAAATTTCTGAGATGCCACCAAGGCTGAAAGGCATTGGCATCTAGTCAGGTGAAGAGTTGAGGAATTACAATGCAAGTGGGAGGCAGCGCAGTGGGTGGTTAGGGACACAGATACTGGAGTTGGATGATCTTTCACCTCCTGGCTCTGTGACCTTTGTAGATTACTTAACCTCCCTAGGCTTCAATTCTCTTATCTGACTGACAAAGAGGTGATAATACCTCATAAGGGTCAATAAACTACCTAACATATAGTAACCCCACAATAAAGCTTAGCTCTCATTCTCATTGCTGGGATTGTTCAGAATGGCTGGAACACAGTATGAGGATGGGAAAGTAGGTAGAGGATAGAGAATAAAGGACCTTATACACTCTGCTGCAGGGTTTGTACTCTATCCTGAGGGCAATGATGAGTTTTAAGTTGAGAGAGACAAGAAAAGATTTTGTTCTAGAAATATCTTGACTGCAGTGTAGAAAGATGACTGAAAGGGGGAAAGACTAGAGGTGGGCACCAGTTAGGAGTCTGTTTTCTGTAATCTTGGCAAAAGATCCTGATGATACTAAATTCGGAGAGAAGAAATGACACATGGAAGTAAGAAGAAGTGGGGACTGACTGGCTGTGGAGGATGAAAGAGGGCGAGGAATCAAGGAGGATGCCCAGATCACCTTGCTTCCTATTTCACAGAGAAAACAGGGCCCATCAAGTGCAACTCTCTTCTCACCCCTCCATTCTTAGCCTTATCAGTACCCAGCCTTCCCACAGTGCTAGATGCTGCCCCTCTATCTTAGACCTTTCCACCTCCTTTGACTCCTCTTAAACACTTGCTCAATCTCTGCCAACCCAAGTTAATAAACAAAGCCTTTCCCTCAAGATTCTACACTTCCTCCCTTCTTCATCCCCAAATTTCTCCCTCTGGCCTACAGGAAAATGTCTAAACTCCAAGTGGCATAGAGACCCTTCAAAACTTGGCTCCAGGCCAACTTCATTTTGTCACTTCCATATTACAACAGGCCTGGACTTCTCAACTCTCCAGGCCCTTCCAAGGTCCTCTCTGCATGTCAACGCTGCTCTGCCACCCGGAATGGCCAAACTTCTTTATCCTCTTTGCCTAATTCTTCAAGACAACTAAGTCTTCTTGGTTCTGCGGTCCCACCTATGCCACCTCTTCTCCTACCTACTATGCTGTAAAACTTAACCCTCCCTCCCATTATAGAGTGAGTTCCTCAAAGACAAGGGTTGGTTTTCCCTATCTCTGGGTCCTCAGGGCCTGGCATAATGCCTGGCACAATACAGGTGTTTAATAAATGCTTGCTGGGTGAATAAGAGAAGTCAGCCAGCTCTTGTTTAGATGAATATATCTGAGTGTCTGTGATATGTAGGTCCATAAAATGACCAACTTCCCAAAGCTGCCATGTGCAGAGTGGCAGAATCTCCAGCCAAGAAGGCCAGTGCAAATTCTATGAGGCATTTTACAGCTATGACAGGAAATAGCAATGTCAGCAGCGGTATCATCTTTGGACACTAAGGACAGGGATTCAGTGCCATGAATGGTCAGTTAAATTGTAATTGGAGTGAACTGTTCCTCTGCAAACCAAAATGTTCTTCAGCTGCAGCCAAATGGCATTGGATAAGGGGAGAAAAATTTTTTTGAATTGTCAAAGAAATTATTTCCAATTTTGTGCTCACAACCAGAGACTCTAATGATCAGAGGAAATGAGAAGCAAACAAATTATCACTAATGGAAAATGGCTTTTGGAAAAGAGGATTTAATTTATAGTCAACTGGTCATGGCATGCAGCATGCTGCAAAAGTCGGCTTCACCAGCTTGATCAGTAGAACTGAAGCACAAGCGGAACGCCAGAGAAAAATATATGTATGCCATCACGCTTTATTGGAATCTCTCTGTAAGTGGCAGCCAATTAAAAGAGTCATTATTTTACCTTGGAGAGAAAATGGTCTGAAAAATCAAAGCACATGAAATTAAAATTCGGATTAGGAACCTTGGTCCAAATTGGTTTGTTTGTGGCCTTGTAACCTTGGCAAGGTCTTCTGCAAGGACGACAAACCTACTTTGTCTTCATCCCAGAGTAGACCCTCTGTTTTTAATTTCCTCTCATCTTCAGAGGTGATTAATAAACCTGGACTCATCTATAAATCATGACTATAGCAGCCAAATGATTCTTCTCCATGCAGGGAAACTAAAATCACAAAATCAAAACCCAGCTCTTGTACTAAGCCAAACGTCCATAGCAATAAGTGAGAAGAAGTTATAAAATCAAAAGGTCACTAGGTCTTGTTTCTAAATAAAATTTCTCAGAGGGCTTTTCTTCCCCCAAAATCAAAAGACTTGTTTCTAAAAGCAAGAAGTCTCCAGGGCAAGAACTGTCAGCCTGGTTCACTGTTCCCAGATGGCCTCGGAGACAACAAGGCAGTCACTATGTGCTGTTCCTGCAGGTTTCACCTGCAGAATGGAACAGAGGCCTCCTCCTTGAGCTCCCATCTGACTCCTCATTCTCAGTTCCCCATTGAGAGAGAGAGAGACAGAAAGAAAGAGTGGGGGGGAGGGAGGGAGGGAGAAAGGGGTGGACAGACAGACAGACACAGAAAAACATTTTCCTCCCAAACTTCAGGCCCAGCCAAAGGGCATATGCACTGCAATTTGTTACTTCCTTCTCACAGACTCCCTACCTTCTGCTCCCCATTCATACTCTCTTCTCAGACCCCTCCTGCCATCCATTACTTCCCTACAGACTCCATCTGCCTCATCTCTTCCCCATAGTTGCCTTTCCCTCCATCCTCTCCCTATAGATCATCTTTCCCCCATCTCCTTCCGCATAATCCCCTGCCTTCATCCTCTCCCCAGACTTACCCTCATTTTCTACTCGCAGAGCCCACTCTTCCTCTCCTTAGACTATTTTTGCCCCCAGCTCTACTCCATAGATCTGCCATCATGCTCTCCCCATAAAATGAAACTCTCTAGGTCAATCATAACCTCATTACTCACATTCTCTTCACTCCTTCATTGCTCTATGCTTCATCTTCCTTGACCTGATTTTCTACCTTTCCTCCTCCCAATCTTCCTACTCTGCCGTCGAAAGCTTTTGTTCCTGATGAGGAAAGTCTCCTCCACTCTTAGCTTTTCCACAGTTGCTCTGCTTACCTCTAGCCTGCCCTGAAAGCTGCTTCTCCTCTAGGGTGCCACTTTTGCATGGCCCTCCTTGGTGGAGGCTTCCTATTCTCTTACACCTGAAGGATCTCAGGGTTGGAAGTGGGACTAAGTTTCTCTTCACCAAAGCCCAACCCAGTTCCTTATCCCACTACCTTTTTGTAAAAACCTTTGCTACTTTGAGGGTTATGCCATTCAGTTGTATTGACCTCCTTGTGCCATCATCTAGATTCCAGAACAACCTAATTTATTCATCAAGGACTTTGGTACCTAGCAAACAATCATACTCTCTACTTTTGCCTCTTCAAGTCCTGCCATCATCCAAGGGGATTTCAATGGTTATGTCAGCATCCTGAATATCTTGTTTTCCATTTCAGCCACACACACTCATGACCACATCCTGGGCCTTGTCATTACCTGGAACTACACAAATGTCATGACTCCACTTTCTGATCATGACTCTCTCATCCAACTATTTCCAAGATACGGGTTTTCTGATTTTATTGGGATCCCTAGTCCATAACACTTTTACACTCTCTCTGCAGTTAGATTCTAAGGTCCATCATCTCAACTTTTTGCCAGGATCCTCAACTTCCTTGCCCTTTTTCCTTCCATTTCATCCACCTGATAAAACCCAAACCCATTCAACTAATCTGTCTGAACCCACCACTAGATGACTGAATATTGTTGGGGAAATATACATGTCATACAGCGATGCAGATTGCTTCTGCTACAAATTAATGGTCATCAACCTCAACAGGCCTCATAACTGCCCAGAAATCTGTATGCTGCCATTCCCATTCTTCATTGCAGCTATTTCAGTCTCTCTCTGCTCTTCTCAAACCTTGCACATTGTCTCCAAACCCTCCCTCACTTGGTGATATCTTGTCTGTTCCACAGAGAGAATACACCACAAACAAGAATTCCTTCAACTTCTTGCCACCAAACCTACTAATGAACTAATTTCACATACTTTCTTCCTTTTTGTTACAATGCAAATGTCTCTCCACCTTTCTAAGCGCATTTCTCCATCAATGCTTTGAATCCCCTGTTATTCTTTTTCTGGAATTGCTACTGTCTCAGTTACCTCTTTTTCTCTATAATTTTAACTTTTTCCTTTTGCTGGATCCATGCCAACAATTTTTCTTCCACCTGAAAACGCCTGTGTCTCCTTCCAGATACTGCTATCTCTTTTTTCTCCTAAAGAGCCAGACATCTTGAAACTATATTGTACATGCAGTCTTTACTTCCTTAATTTCCCACTCACTTCTCAACTCACTGTAATTGGACCTCTGCCTCCAGGACTCAATAGAAACCGCATTTGCAAAGGTCACCAACAACATCCTTGTTTTCAAATCCAGTGGATTTTTTTCAGACTTTATTTGATTAGTCATGGGCCTTCAACACTTTCCTCCCTAGGTTTCTGAAACACCATGTTCTACTACTGATTATCTTACCACTCTGGACACTTCATCTCAATTACCTATGCAGGTTCATTCTCTTTTGCCAGACCCTGAGACTTGAATGCCTCTCAGCACTCTGTCCTTGGCCCTTTTTTCTTCTTACTCTACATATATATTATCTTTGGGGAAGCCCAACAAACCAATCCACTGGTGTGGTTGTTACCTATAAGGCACTACAGACTACCATATTTCTATTTCCATTTTAGACTTACCTTGAAAACTCCAGTCACGCATACTCAACTGCCTCCTGGACACCTCCATTTGGAAGTCCCACTGGCACTTCAAATTCTCCAGGCTCAGAAGTTACCCTCTCCAAAAAACACTGCTTCCTCTCCTTTCTGTTTGCCCAAGCCAGGAATTTAGAAGTTATCTTTTTTCCTACTTGCCCCAAC
Source organism: Cynopterus sphinx (assembly GCA_030015415.1). Classification (NCBI taxonomy): domain Eukaryota; kingdom Metazoa; phylum Chordata; class Mammalia; order Chiroptera; family Pteropodidae; genus Cynopterus; species Cynopterus sphinx. The sequence goes on from CM057387.1 coordinate 101,619,898, forward strand.
AGGCACCAAGTCCAGTTCTTTTTAACTTATAAGAGTCTAAGGAATCCATTCTCATTGTTCCTACTATCTCTCCATGCTTTAGGGCACTGTTATCCTTCCACATTACTGAAACAACTTCCTGTTCTCCCTCCTCCTAATTCCCAATCCATTCTCTGCATTGGTCTTTCTAAAATACAAATCTCGTTGTTATTCCTTATCTAAAGCTCTGAAATGACTCCCCACTGTCCTTAGGAGAAAGTCTAAGCTCTTGCACTCATGAGAAACACACTGGAAAACTTTTACCACAAATAAGATCAACCTATATAAGTTGAGCTTGCATCAAAGACCATCCAGGATCTGGGCCTAATTGTTCTTCCAAGGTCACTCTCACATTAATATCTCCTCATAAGTTCTGGAACTCACCCCTCAGTTTCCTCTTTTTGAGCTTCTGCAAAGTTGGTTCATGAGTGGTTCCTCTCCCTCTCCTTTTAAGATTTATGGAAGTCAGAGCCAAAAGCTTAATCCTTACTAGAGCCCAGATACATAATAGGTGTTCAGTAAATATTTGTTAAATGCATGGACAAATGCAAGAAAACGGTATTCCCTATCCCCTCTATGTCTCCCACGAACAGGGCATTCTCTAAAGTCTTCCCCTGAAGACACTACCCACCCTTCAACCCCCACCTCCAACTTCCCCACCGCCTCCTACCCCTCCAGTCAGAATATGCCTCGTCCTACGGAGTGGAGGATGAGGCCGGCATGAGCCCCCTAGGTTGTTTTGTGTGGTTTTCAACCTCAACTTTCAGAGCTGCGGCTGGTCGAGGATGGCAGAGGTAGCTAGATGATGTAAGCCAAAGCGCACTTCTGACCACTCGGTAGGACAAGACGCGGTGGGGAAGACTGGCACCCACCCACCAACCCCCCATTCCCAGAGAACCGCAAATCTCCCTCAGACCCTCTTACCTACAGAGGAGGGTGGGGACTCCTTCTGACCGGCGTCCCGGCTGACCAATACCTGATCCCCATCTAGTGAGTCAGCCAATGGCCGAGGGCCAGGGATAGAGCGAGGCGGAGCATGGTTGCTAGGGCCGAGCTCGCGGGGCAAGGCGAGAGGCGCCGCTGGAGACTCGGCTTGGTTGCTAGGGTGGGAGGTCACAGAGCGCGCTCAGGGATTGGGCGGCGTCGAGGGGGTGGGTGGCGATGGGGCGGCGCCCGGAGGCGCCCGGCTGAGGCGCGGGCGCGCGAGCGGGAGTTCGGCGGCGGGCCCGTGCTGAGAGCCCGCGCCCTCGCCATGCTCTCGGCGGAGCTGGACTACACCATCGACTTCCCGGACCAGCCCTGCGGGAGTCAGGGTACGGAACGACGGCTGGGGGCAGCCGCGGGGAGGTGACCTAACGAGCCCGCGGAGGCGAGCGCCGCCGTGGCCCCGCCCCACCAGGAAGCCCCGCCCTCGCCCCACCCTCGCCCCGCCCCTCGCGCGGGGTCTGCAGGTCCTGGACCGCGGGACCCAGAGAGCCCCGCCCCCTCGTCAGCCCCGCCCCCGGGTGCTCAGCCGGTCCGAGCCCCGCCTCTTCCCTGCGTCCTCTGCCGTCGGGGCCTGGTTTTTCTGTCTTTTCGGTCAGAATTTTCACGTCCGTGACCTCGTTTCTCTGTTTGTAGCTGAAGGCTGCGGAGGGCAGGAGCCCCCTCCTGATTCCTTTGTTTGAGGTCGGGCTTCCGACTTCTACCTTCTCTTCGGCGGGTGTGGCTAAGGGTTCCCTTTCGCGATTTTCCGAGGTCCTCGCAGAAGTCCGGGACACAGAAACCCTTATCTTTCCCTCCCTCTCCACTCTCCTTGGCAGTGGTTAACAGAGCAGTCTCTGCCGTCAGGTAGAAGTGTGTTCACATCCTGACTGCTCCCTTTAGTAGCTTGATGACCTTTGGCAGGCTACCCACTCTGAGCTTCAGTTTCTTCCTCTGCAGAACTGGCATACAATAGTAACCTCCCTCACAGGGTTGTTGGTTGTACAACTGAGGTTTGTGTTAAGGACCCAGTACAGTGCCTGGCATGGAGTGACTTAACGATTGGCATTGTTTTTCTCCCCAGTCGCATCATTAAAGAATGGTGTGTTGGAGGCTCTAGAAAGTTAGTAGCCTGTAGAGCAGGCTTTGGTCGCTGGCCGTGTGAGTAGAATTCGGGGCCCAGAGAATGGAAAGTTTGGCCCAGACTGGGAATTATGGTTCAGGAGCCCTGAAGTACATGTCAGCCCAGGAGCCCAGCATGTCTGCCCCCTGCATTACTCCACTTTGCTTTCACACCAACATTCTCACTACTAGCAGCTCAGCCTCATATAGCTACCACAGTGATTTTCCTAAGGCAAAGGTTTGCTGTTATCGCTGCTCTGCATAAAACCCTTCAGTGGCTCCTTATTGCCCTCAGGATAAATCACGTCCAGATTCCTTAACATGACATTCAAAAGCCTTCATAATTTATCAGCCTCTGCTTACCTTTTTGATCACTATGTCCTTCCACTGTTCAATTTGAGTTTTATGTTCTGGCAACCCAACTGCTTGTAATTCTCCACACACTTTGTGCTTCTCTGCCTTTGCTCCTGCTGTTTCCTCTGTCTGGAATGCCCTTTCTCCTCTGTTGCCCCACACAGCCCCGCTCTCGTCCAGCTCATCATTTAATGCTTAGTTCAGATGTTGCCTCTTTCAGGAGAGCCTTCCTAGACCCCTCCCATTGCATCTTGTTTTCCTTGGTATAGGTCTAAGAGAGGAGGGCAGCCCCTGGGTTCCCACAGAACAGATGGCTCTAGATCAGCTATATTTCCCTAGAACAGTGCTCAGGGAAATTTTAACTGTTGGCTTAGGGCTCTTGGGTTTATAGATGTAAAAGTGCTTTTGGCATCAGTGTGAGATGAAGCCAGTTAATGTTCTCGTCCTTGGAGAGCCTTCAGCTGCAAAGGACTGGAGCTGCCTTCTGCATGGCTAGGAGAGCAGAAGTTCTCTCTCAGCCCTGGTGGGCTAGCAACCTGGTGCCCTTGGTTTGCATATCATACCTACCTCATACTTGTTCTATGGCTTTGGCAAGTTATTGAACCTCCCTGAGGCTCAGATTTTCTCACTGTAAAATGGGAATTATAATAGTGCCTACTTCAGGGACTGTGAAGGTTGCCAAGATAGTGATTGGATTGTGTGCCTGGCACGTTGGTATATTTCCTCTGCTTATGGCTCCTCTCACTGCTTGAGGAAGCTGGGTCCTAGAAGTGGGAGAAATCTTAGGGGGACCATTTTGTCCTGCAGCCTTCTGCTAGCATGAGGGCATTCTTTTGCTACCAGACAGTCCCTGACAGGATGCTTCCTCCCAAACATCCTGATTTGTTGACGTCAACTGGGATTGTAGGAAAGCACTTCCCTTTTTTTGAGCCACAATAGGCCTACCTGTCATTTCCTCTTTCAGTTCAGCATTTGCCGTGTGCTGGTCTTAAGTTAGTTGCTGGTGCCTTAGAAGTGACTCAGGAGCAGGCTCCTTTCAGGGAGCTGTGGTTTTGGGGAAGGGTGAGGTTTATGAGCAGCTGGTTTCACAATGATGTGATGGTAACTGCAGGGCTAGAGGGTCGTGGTGGGTACAGCAGAGAGCGAAGTAATCTCTCTTCCTCTCTCTTCAAGGCACAGCTTCATGCCTTCCTCACATCTCTTCTCCAAGAGAAATACCTCTAGGGCTTTCAGCTGTCTCTCCTCTGATACAGTTCTAATAACCTCCTTCTGATTGCTCCTCTGGACTGGTTTTAGTGTGTCACACCTTTTCCCTCAAAGTGCATACCCCAGAGCTGAGCTGGAAGTTGTAGGACCTCTCAGGAGTTAACAGCACTGTGATCCCCTGAATTCATTTGCTTCCCATCTGAAGAGAGCTCCCCTTCAGGCTGACATGGCTTCACAGAGTGACAGTCTTTGGGGACCTCCAGAGATTGTAGTTTGTAGGACAGTCATATTTGGTTTCTGGAATTGCTCTTCCTCCATATTTGAACATCAAAACCACAGAACCCAGCACTGCTGTGAGTTGACAGAGAGGTGAGCAGCTGCTGCTTGGCACATCAGTTAGCTGGAAGGCAGCTATGGATTTGGGGTCACTCAGAGCCCAGAACGGGCAGCTCAGGATTCTTCTTCTGGGAGTCCCACCGCCAGTATCTGTGGCAGCCCATGTTGAGGGTAGTCTGTTTGGTCCTTTGCTGAAGCTGAGCCCTTGACCTGGAATCTCCTCCTAAACCACCCACTCTGCTTCTCTGACTAGTGATTCCCTCAACCTCCTAATACCCTGCTCCCATCTCATTTTTTTTTTGGGGGGGGCGCTCCCAGAGCAGGGAGTTATTGTAGTGCTTTTGATGGTTTTGCTCACTGTTGCCAGGGCCTGGCAAGGATGAGGTGCCAAGTGAGCCCAATGGAGTCACTTGGAAGCACTGTGGGAGTCAGTTGCTTTGACATCTTACCTGAGATTGCACCACCCCTCCTCCCAGCCAGAGAAAGGTCAGCCAAATCCTGCCCCAGGGCCTTTCTTTGGTTTGCTGGCAGGCCCCCAGGCCTTCTTAAAGCTACCATGTTGCCCTCAGGTTCAGTAAACATTTTCAGAAATAAATGATGCATGGAATTAATGGGGCAGGAGTGAGGAGCTCACTCTTAGGGTACAAAGAAGACTTTGCAGGGGAAGTAATGGATTTATTGTCATCTCAGGCTTTATTTTACTTATTTATTTGAACTTTAAGGGTCAAATTTATTTGGAAAACCAAGACTTTATGATCTTGCTCTTTTGCTAAGCACTGGCCTGGGTCAAAGAAATGTAGACATTGTCTTAACCCTCAGGAAGCTTTCACAGGCACCCAGGAAACAGTCTGGAGTGGTCTGGACCACCATGATGGGCCCCGGTGGTCAGGGCACCTTCCTGGAGAAAAGTCGCCCAAGTTGGACCTGGAACATTGGGAGGGCTGGCAGGTAGATGATGAACAGCAGAAAGTGTGATAGTGAGGGTGCTGGGGAGGACTGAGAATGGCCCATGGGAGCAGGGCCCTGGGAGGAGGCTGTGGTGCGTTTTCAAGAGTAAGCAACGAGAAGAAACCTAAAGAACTGTCACAGCAGAGAGGCCTCCAAGGCCCAGGTGAAACGTGAGTTGGGACTTGATCCTCTTCTTGTTTATGAGGATCTTAAAAAGTGCCTTAAAAAAAACAGGAGTTTTATTTATTTTTTTTTAACTCGTGGTTTCTTGTTCCACACATTAATAAAAGCTTTTTCTAATTTGTCTGCTCTATACCAGACACTGTGCTGGGCCTTGGATTTGAGATCCAGACCTGATAGACCCTTTATAGACCTGCTTTTTCTGAGGCCTTGGGGTTTCTGTTGCACTTCCATGTTGACCATGCCCTGCTCACATGCCAGGCCTGCTAGGAGCTCCTCCCAGGATTTTATGAATCCTCTCCACCACCTTATGAAGTAGGGAGTGCTGTCATCCCGATTTACAGATTGGGGACAGAAACTCTGGGGAGGTGAAGTACCTTGTCCTAGGTTATTTCAGATTTCAACTTGGGAGCTTCACTTCTAAATTTGTGCATGCAGGTTTCAGCAGCCATTAGGAAGTGTTGCTTGAATCCAGTTTTATTTCTAGGAAACAGTTAAGGATATACATGAAGAAAGAGGTGTCCATTAAAGTATTTTTATAACAGCAAAAAATTGGAAACATCGTGTTTAATAATGGAAGATTGGTCACCATAAATTGTGAAATATTCTACAGCTGCTCTGCAGCCACTAAAAAGGATGGTGTAGAAATATATAAACTGACAGGTGGAGATGTTCACAATATATTGCTAAATCGAAGACAGCAGATTACAAAACAGTATGATTCCAAATTTTATTAGATATTTATTTTCTCCTTTTCTATAGTAGGCATACATTCCTCGTGAAGTAGTAATAACTTCGATTTATTGAACTCTTTCTTCGTGCCAGGTACCATGCTAAGCCCTCTATAGTCATTATCTTATTTAATCCTTTGTATTATTATCCCCATTTTACAGATAAGGGATTTAAAACTTAGAGAACTTGCGCAAAGTCTGTTTCATAGTTATTAGTGGCACAGCCAGAGTTTTGAACCCAGATAGGGTTTTATACAGTATGTACTGTTGGAAACATACCATGCCATTTTCCTATGCTGTAATTTGAAAAAGTAAAAAAATAAAAGTAAATTTCAAATAAAGTAATCTTGTTTAAATAGAGGAACTGTGAGACTGGAAAATATTTCCAGGAAGTCGAGGAAATTGAGGATCCTTTTATTCTTCATATTTTAAAAGAAAATTAGGTTCTTTGATTCTGTCTTAGAGATAAAAAGCACATATTGTGTCACAGAGAGCTGACTCAGCGTTGGTGTAAGGTGCTGGTGTGAGGTCCTGGAGGTGGATTCTGGCTCTGCCACTTCCTACTACATATTCTTGGGAAGGGGACTGACTCCCTCTGTGTTTTAGATTTTTCATCTGTAAAATGGGGACAATAGCTGACGTAGTAGCTAGCTTCTAGGATGTTTGCAGGACCAAATGAGGCAGCAGATGTTGAGGTTCTGGCTGGGGTGGCCAGTCCCTGAGGAGGAACAGGCAGAAGAGATTAGTGTTAGATCAGTTGATGTACAGAGAGGCAGCTGTGTGTATACAGGTCTGGAGCTGAGGTAAAGGCCACTGGGGCCTTGATTTTGGTTCCCTCAAGGCCCTGCTGAGATAGTGGTTATAAGCTATTCTCTAGATCACTTGGTTTGGATTCCAGTTTTACTATTTACTAATTGTGTAACCTTGAGCAAGTTATTTCCCATCTCTGTGGTTTAGTTTTTTATTTGTAAAATAAGAATAATAACAATATTTTTGTTAGTGGGGTTGTGAAGATTAAATGAGTTGATTTGCAAAATGCTTATAATAGTGCCTGACACATAATGTTCTTTTTGCTGTTTCTATTTTTCTTGGTGATGGGAAAGAGGGGGAGGGTAGGAGCTGGAAGGAAATGTGGAATTCGGATAGGTTTATGATGGTTTAGGAACGAGGTGGATTGGACTGCCTGTGTGAGGTCATGCTAGTCTTGGAGTATAAGTGGGAGACAAGCTGGTGGTGGTTCCTGTCTTCCGTATCTGAGGGGCAGTGGCCAGAGGCCAGGATATGCAGCAATATATTGAGGATGATATGGCCAGTAGAGTGAGCATAAAAGGAGCAGGGGGTTTTACAGGAGGGTGGAGGAATCATGATCTGGATGTGGTCATAAATAATAATGGCCATAGCAATTACTTTTATGACTCTGGAAAGGGCAGTGGGTAACAAGAAGAATGCCAGCTCTTTCTCCTTGGATCCATTCTTCACTTTGCAGCCATGTGTTCATTTAGGACATTTTCTCCCGAGTGCCTGAACGGGCCAGCTGCAGTGCTGGGCACTGTGGATGTGGCAGTGAACACGACAGACCCAGTTCCTGCCTTCATGGAGCGTGCTGGCTAAGGGGAGAGACAGACGTTAAACAGATAATTGCATAAGTCATTAATCAATACATATTGGGTCATGCCATTTCCACCCACAATTCCAGAATCTTCATTTGCTTTATACTGCTACAGAATAAAATCTCGACTCCTAAGCATGGCTTGCAGGCTCTGAAGAGTCAGGCTCTAGTCCCACTCTTGGCAGCTCTCCTGCCCACTCCTGCTCCCTCACCCAGGCATCTTGCGTTTTTCTTTTGTAGGCCTTTTCCAGTCACCCTCACTCTCTCAGCCATGTTCCCAGAGAACCTTGGACTTATCTGGATATAGCACTTCATGTATAGGATCAGAAATTTGTAGCATGGCTCCAATGGGAGGAGGTCATGACAAAGACTCCGAGTTAGGAGTGGGCACAGAAAGTAGAGTGCTGGGAGGACATATCAGGGGAGTAGGAGGTGCTCACGGGTAGGCAGCACCTGTGGCTCAGGGGCAGCCTCAAGTGCCTGGATGGAGTGGAGGGACCACTTTCCTTCCTTTAGGAACATGATGCAAAGCTTAGGCTCGGGGAATAGGCAGTACGTTCAGGGTGCCTGTATGCTGAGAGTTTTCTTCATGGGGATGCATGTCTGGGAAAGAGTTATTCCTATCCGAGTTGGTGAAGCCCAGTGTGCCAGTAAAACCTGTAGTGGAGCAAGATGGAGTTAGAAATTCTAGTTACAGAGGTTGGGGCAGGCCAGAGGCCCAGTAAAAGCTGTCTGAGCCTTCCCCAGCTGGAAATGCGCCATCAGTGCTAGTCATGGTGGCCTTAACTTTGGGTGGCCACCAGGGGTTGTGATTTCCCTTGGCTGCTTTCTTTGTATTTGAGATAAATCCCAAAGCCCTTTGCTGGTGTCTCAGTGGTGGCACATGGAGGGAGGATCCTACACTCAGACAGCCTCACCAAGGTAAGGGAGCCACCAAGGGCCAGGTCTCAGGAGTACAGCTTCTGGATCTCAGAGATTCAAAGGCAGACCCAAGTGGTAGCAGCCAGTTAACACTCATGAGGCTGCTGCAGCCTGAGCTTCCTGGACAGTCATCCCCAGTTACTGCCTCTCCACCAAAAAGGCCAGTGCAGGTGAAGTGCTGCCCTGCTAGAGGACAGAGGGACATCAGGCTGAGAAAGGGAGTAAGAATAACTGGAGTGGCCTGAGTTAGAGCTGTGGGACTTTCTTCCAGCATTAGGAGATCCTGGGAGGGCTGGCAGGCATCAGCAAGGGACTGAGGCACTGGCAGCTCCTGCTGCAGACTGAATTGTAACCCAGCCTGGGATCCCCATGGGTGCAGGCAGTTAATCTCCATAGGCCAGAGTCACCACTGCTGGAGAGCAGGAACATTGAACTTTTCAATCACATTAATTTCCACAGGAAATTGTTGTCTTCCTTTTGTCCAAAGGTTAGTGATTTATATTTACCATCCTCTTAACTAGCCTTGAAATTTACTGTTGCCAGGTCACTACTGGCCTTCGTAAATCTTAGCGTGGCAGAAGAGCATAGCCAAGTGGCTTGATCCTCAGAAGGGCACACCCTGGTCCTTTCGGAAGGGCAGATAACCTGCACAGAAGACCCCCTGAGAAGGTGGGGAGTCACTTGCCAGGGAGATGAGATGAGGTCTGACTAACAAGGTGGCAGGGAAGCCTTTGGATAGCAGCCATGGAATAGGCAGCTGGCTTTTGCCTCTGCACATAACCAAAGGAGACGTGCTTCTAGTAGTGGACAGGGATGATGGTACAGAAGGCCTCAAGCAGTTTGGTTAGGATGGCCTATATGACCATAGGTAAGTATCTCAGCCAGTCTGTGCCTCGGTTTCCTCATCTATAATAATATTACTCATACTGTTGTTATAAGGGTTAAACCTCAGTAAATTTCAGCTAGTAGTAGTCTCTGGAAGGACAGGTGGGTGGTTTGGTATAGGCCTTGGAGTTGGGCTGTTCCACCTCTCTGCTTACACTGACCTATTTATTTCTCTTTGGAAGACCCTCTTCTTCCATCTATTTGTGGAATTAGAACAGGGGCTTGTAAACTTTTTTTTGTAAAGGACCAGTAAGTATTTTATGCTTTGTAAACCATATGATCTCTGTTGCAGCTACTCAGCTCTGCTGTTTTATCATGAAAGCAGTCATACGCAAGAAGTAAATGAATGTGGCTGCATTCCAATAAAACTTTATTTGTGGACAAATTTAAATTTCTTATAATTTCCAAGTGTCGCAAAAATATTATTATGATGATTTTTTAAACCATTTAAAATGTAAAAACCCATTTTTTATTTCGGCTCACAGGTCATATAAAAACAACATGGGCTGGATTTGGCTCATGGCTTGTAGTTTGCTGACCCCCAGATTAGAAGGTGAAATTGCATGGATAAAGTAGTCTTTTTTCTCACCTGTGCTATGTCTTTGAATTATTAAGGAAAACTGCCCTCCTGTGGATTTTTCCAGTGACCCTGCAATGACTCCTGAGAAGCCTAAAAGCCACCTTGAGGAAGGAGTCCCGTGGGAACCTGAGGCACAGGGGCTGGCAGAATACCTGGGCCTGTCACTCGTTGGTTCCCTGCCTGAAGCCAGTGTGGTGCTGGCTCTAGATTGGCCAGTCACCCCCACCCCATACCCCAACTCTGGTGCTGACCGTCTCACTGTATGTGTTTCAGAGTACAGCCCTAGCCAAGATGGGAAGGAGGCGGGGAGTCGACAGCCTTTGGTGATTCTTTTGGGCTGGGGTGGCTGCACAGCCAAGAACCTTGCCAAGTACAGCGCCATTTACCACAAAAGGGTGAGTACTGTAGGCATGGGGACACCCTGGGCTCTGGGGCTTTGCCACATTTAGTTGCTCTGCAGAGAACTCTGAGCCTTGGCTGCCATCTTCTCTGGGCCACAGCGAAGGCTGGCCACCAATGTCGCAGGCCTGAGAATGGCACCAAGAATGGCCTGTGAAGAAGACCCTAAGGTCATGGGGACTTTGGCAAGATTAACCCTGCTTTGCCACTAGCTTTGTGGCCTGGTCCTCCCCAAACTCCACAGTGGGTAGCCCAGCCCGGATGTGCTCGCAGCTGCAGAGTCCACCCAGACCTCAAGTTTCTGTTGGCTGGATGCAGCAGAAGCCTGGGTTGGGTATGCTGGGTGTCTGTACTTCCAGGACTGTTGCCCTTTCTGATAAGGTGAAGTTCTGTCTTAGATTGACCAGGGCACCTTCACATTCCCATAGTAGAAGGGCCTCTTGGAAAAGAGATTCAGGCTTGAGGTTTCCTGGCTTCTTCTCAGGCTGCACCAGGAGTTGGATATAGAGGTTGTGGTAATTGAAGAGAGCCTTAGGGGACTTGGTTATACTGTGAAAGGTCATTTTGTACCTTTGGCCACTGGCCCAGTCCTGTCCTTCTCAGCCCAGACTTCCCAAAGCAAAGAAACTCCAGCACTGACAGCCCCAGCTGCCACCTGGGAGCCTAGGACTGAGGAGGGGTGGGAGCCTTCCGGGAGAAAGGCCAGCTGGTGTCCCTGTCCCCTTGGCCTCCCTCCACTGACCCACGTCTGCACTGTACCTAAGATGTGTTGTGGCCGTGAAGTGGGAGAAAGGTAGGGGGAAAACTACTCTGCAAGTAGTTTCAGCTATTTCAGAATTTCTTCAGTGAGGTAGGCTTGTTTGTCTTACTTCTCCACTAGACTAAGATTTGTGAGGGTAGGCAGAAAAATAGAAATAGGTGAATGTGGCTAGAACAGAGAATGAAAGAAAGGGCATGTGTCAAGAGGTGAAGCTGGGGAGGGACCTCAGGGGGTTTAAATAGGGCAATGAGGTTAGATTTGTGTTTCTGAAAGCCCTTCACTGCAGGAGGCCAGGGCTGGAAGCTGGAAAGTGAATTTGTTGCAGTGGTCAGGACCTTGAGGCCGATGGTGCCAGGACCTTGGGGCCGATGGTGCTGATGGAAGGAATTTGATCGATCAAGGAGTTTGCTAGGAGGTAGAATGGTAGATTAGTGAGAGATTGAGTATGGGCACAGGGATAGGGAGGGGTCAATGGTAATACCAGAGTTCTGGCTGCAACAGTTCTTAGATAGAAGGGGATGTGGTTTTTGAGCCAAGGAACACTATAAGAGAAGCCATAGGCTCTGGCGTAGATGAGATTCCCCCAGGGTATGTGTAAAGGGCAGGGAGAAGAGGGCCTAGGAAAGAGCCCTGAGAAGCCCAAACTTAAAGGAGCAGAAGATGAAGAGAGTCCTACAAGGAAAGGAGGAGTGGCCAAAGAGGGAAAAGAAAACCTAGGAGAGTGTGGCGGAATCCATAGTGTGTCTTTGGGAAATGGGTCACTATAGAGGGCAAGAGGAAAGATGTTATTGGGACAGAAGGCATGGAGAGAAAAAGAGGGAGCACAAGCCCAGGGAAGGCAGAGGGGTTAAGGTGGCAGGGCTGGTGGAGGGATTGTTTGGGAAAGGAAGGGGATGCCTTTACCCTATGGTCAGGAAGATAGAGTGAGTGTGGAAAGAAATTTTTTCCCAACCCCAAAACCCTAATACTTTATTATTTTATTTTTTTAGCATTTTATTTTATTATTAGTCTCAAATACATTGGTTAGAAATTTATATAGTTTATGAATGCTATTTAAAAGAAAATAAAGGCACCATATTCTACCACCCAGAGATTACCTTTATTTACACATTAGTGTATATCCTTTCACCTTTTTCTGTGTATGTATTTTTTCTTTACCAAAAGGAGATCTTTTGAATATACTATCTATATCCTTTTTTTAGATTATGATCTCCACAGTTCCATGTTAATAAGTTTTTATCTCATCTAATTTCCAGTTCACATTTAGATTCTCTAATATTAGAGTCCGCAAAGTGTCCTTTATAGATGATTTTCCCAAACCAGGATTCAATTCAGGATCACTCATTGTAGCTAGTTATTTTGTTCCTTAACCCTTTTGAAATCTGTTTTCAAGATGGTAACTTATTGAACAGCTTGGGTTACCAGTGAATATATCTAAGAGTGTGTGATCATGAATGCTGCTAAAAGGGAAGTGCAATGGGAACTAAAAGGTATCATGGGACTTGATTGTTTGGGAGAATATGGGTGACCTTCATAAGAGCATTGTTTGGGAGGGGATGAGGTAGAAAGGAGGGTGGGTGTCAACGTTCTTCTAGGAAGGTGAAGGGAAGATGGGATAGAGTTAGAAGGGAACACAGTGTGATGCTTTTTAAAAATGAGATTGGTTTGAGCAAGAATCTAGTGAGAGAGACTGAAAATATAGGAGAGAGAGGTGAGGGCTTATAGAGCAGGGCCTTGTCCTTTGAGCATATGCAGAGATGGAGAGATGGTTGGCTTCGGGGGAGAGAGAAGAGACTAGGATCTGATATCCAGTGAGATCTAGGTCCTTGATGTAAGGACTTCTGGGAGCATCTGACTGGACAGGTGGCGGCAGAGTGATGCCCAGACCCCTCAGGTGTGCACTCATGGGAGATTTGAAGTTAATAGGCCATACTGCATATGCCCTCAAAGATGGCACTTTCACAGGAATTGCTTAAGTTATGTCCATACCAAAAAGTAGTCCTGCATGTGAATGCTCCTGGGGAGGTGTGTGTGTGTGCGTGTACGCGCGCGTGCGCGCACTTGTGAAGGTAGTTCTTCATTCATACTGTTAATAAGTGGTGCCAGGAATTGAACTCAGTCCTTTCTGACCCCAGAGTCTGCCTAACTCTGAGTGCCCTGACAAAGGGCCCTTTGTCTCTAGAATAAGTTAAAGAGCGGGGTATAAGACCCAGGCTGGGTGACTTTGGCTGCCTTTTCTAACTGGTCTTGAAGGGGATTTGTCTGGAGACTTGGAGGCATACTTGACCCAGGCATTGAGGGGTACAGACACCTAGAGAGAATTTGGCTCAGCTTTTACAATTTGAGAAACAACAGCATTTACTATATTTAGAATTTCAGGGAGAATGGAAGGAATGATCCCAGGCCTTGGAACCAGATAGATTTGGGTGTCAGGCCCCTGATGCAGAAAGTATGGACTGCTCTTAGTGCTCTGTATGTAGGGGTGGCTGTGGCTAGAGACTAAGATCATGCAGGTTTGGCTCATGAGTGGCCTCTGGTGGTCAAGACTGTGGCCTGCAGGCTATGTCTTGGGTGTTCGGTCTCATGGGGATGGATACCTTCTTGTGCCTGGGATGCAGGAACAGTGCAGAGTGGAGTTCCTGACAGCAGGGTGTATTCAGGCAGCAAAACCTTAAATGTGTGAGTTGAGCAGGTAAGTCAGGGGTGGGAGGGAGACAGATGTCCATCAGAGTGAGACTTCTGTCTGGTCAGCCCTGATGTCTCCAAAGCTTGCTCTGGGCTCCAGCTCACATACCATCCCAGGCTGAGGGGTCTTGGCCAGTGTTAAGTGATTATTCCACAACCTTCCACTCTGGAAGGCGCCATGTTTGTGAATGGTGAGCTGGTGCCCATATCCCAGCAGGGCCTGGAACACTGCTAGGCTTTTGGGCCTGTGCAAGGTAGAGCTGCTGGATCCCTCTGACATTAGCTTGTAAACCACCTCCCTGCCCCCACATCCCTGAGGACCAACCAGGCCTCTCTCCTCTTCCTAGGGTTGCATCACCATCCGATACACAGCTCCATGGCACATGGTCTTCTTCTCCGAGTCCCTGGGCATCCCTTCACTTCGTGTTTTGGCCCAGAAGCTACTTGAGCTACTCTTTGATTACGAGCTTGAGAAGGAGCCCCTGCTCTTCCATGTCTTCAGCAATGCCGGTGTCATGCTGTACCGATACATGCTGGAGCTCCTGCAGACCCATCGGCGCTTCTGCCACCTGCGTGTGGTGGGCACCATCTTTGACAGCTGCCCTGGTGATAGCAACCTGGTGGGCTCTCTCCGGGCCCTGGCATTCATCCTGGGGCACCGGCCTGTGGTGCTGCGCCTGCTGTTCCTTGTGGTCTTCACCCTGTTGGCAGTCCTGTTCCACGTCCTGCTTTCTCCACTCACTACCCTCTTCCACACCCACTTCTATGACAGGCTGCTCGATGCAGCCTCTCGCTGGCCCGAGCTCTATCTCTACTCAAGGGCTGATGACATAATCCTAGCCAGGGATGTGGAACGCATGGTGGAGGCACGCCTGGCACACCGGGTCCTCGTGCGCTCTGTGGATTTTGTGTCATCTGCACATGTCAGCCACCTCCGTGACTACCCTACTTACTACACGAGCCTCTGTGTCAACTTCATGCGCAGCTGTGTCCACTGCTAGGGTCCTTGCTTCACCCACCTCACCTAGGCTTCAGAAATAAACGCCTGACATCTCCCTATAACCTACATCCATGGGTGAGGTTGTCTTCTGGTTCAATTTCCTTTGGCTCTTTTGGACTTCGTGGTTCTCCAAGTAGAGAATTCCCTTGAGCCTCTGGTGATCTGCTTATCCCAGGATCCTGGGGAGTGGGAGTGCCTGGGCACGTCTCTGCAGGAGCCTTGCAGTCATTGTGTTTGGACAAGTGTAGCAGTTAGGCTGCTGATTCCTGTGGCATTTAGACTGTTAAGAGTTAAGCAAGTGGGGGTGAGGGGTGGGGTGGATAATGGGTTGATCTCCAGTTCCTTGACTGGAAGGTAAACTTTGTGGGAGGTGCCAGAGGGTAGGATCAAGCTAGGGCAGGGGCTGTGATCTCTGTCTGCTAAGGCCCCAGAAGGGCAAAACCCCACAGCATGAAGCACCATCCCCATGGATTCTGCTTGGCAGTTCATGAAGAGAGACTTCTCTGACCTCATTGCCAGGGAGTCTGAGGTAGAAGCCAGATGGAAAGCTGAGGATACAGAGGTGGTTGACCTGCCTGGGTCCATCACACTTTGTCAGGAAGCCACTGGATCCAGGAAAAATTGTAACGTGTGTGTAATAGACGGAGTAGGGAACATCACACACACACACCTTACAGCAGTGCCGTATGAGCACTGGGAGAAGCGAAGTCAGGAGACCTGAAGACCAGCACCAGGGCCAAGGGGCTGTTTGGCTGAAACAACAAAGTCCCTCATCTCCTTGAGGGAGACCCACTTGGCTCCTCTCTAGGCAGGGGTGGTGGTTTTAGCCTTAGAGTTCTGTATTATCTGTCATTCTGTGTCACTGCTGTACCCTGCTGGCACATAGTAGGTATTTAATAAATCATTGTTGATTGAATGAGCTTCCTGTGGTGATCAAGGGACTTGGGCTTTGACATTTTGACAGGCAGTGAAGGAAATGGATGGAAAAACTGTAGGTTTTTCCTGATATCAGCTGAGTCCTGTCCTGATATTCTTGGGGCTGATGAGCCCTCTGTCTCATGAGCTGAGCTCCATCTGCATGGTGTGCTCTGGGACCTGGACTGTATGGGCCAAGTCCTATATTGTGTGGCTGCATTCTTAGCCATGGCCAATAGGTGGCAGTGCTGCCTGTGCCATGAGACAGCTCTAGAATCTCACAGCAGGTGGGCTGCGTGCCCTCACTCTGGGTTAATGTCCCCAGTTTAGAGAGCATATGGCCCGCAGGGTGGGAGTAACCAGCCATCAAGGGCTTACTGCGACCAAGGCAAGGAGAGAAGAGAGTTGAGACCTGAAAGGAGCCATCCTGATGGGAACTGGGCATTACCCACTTCTCGAGCATAAACACTCAGCCATCATGTGGCTAGACAGGCCACACATATTCCCTAGAATCTTGGACCTCAGGATCTTGCATTCAGGGCATTTACAACCATCATGCTGGGTATGGGGCTGTGAAGGTTGGCTCAAACTGGGGCGATTTGTTATTGGGTACAGGAGGCAGGAGTATGTACCCACTATGGACATCCTAGGAATTTGTGTCTAAGGCAGGGGATTTGGCAAGATGGAGGGTAGGCGTGGCATGTGAGAGTATGTAAAAAGGGTTCTGGAGTTATGGAGATACTGGGGTCTTTAATTTTAGAATCTTTTCTAAAACAAGCCTCTGGTGGGTGAGGATGCATCTGCAGCTTTGAGCACCTGAACGAGCGAGCACCCAGATGCTAAACATTCAGTGGCAGTGGCAACCATGGGGGATGATGATTTGACCAAGCACCATCTCCAGTGCTAGCTGCCCAGTTCCCCAGCTTAAGGGTCTGTATTGGATAATGGGTTTCTACTGTTTCCATGAGGATCCAGGCAGTAGCTGTACTGGACTATTGGTTAATAGGCTAGAGACTAGAAAAAAGCCACAGGGGTGCTGAGATGGTGGTTCTATTTTTGGTCCCTGGCTCCTTTCAGGGAACTAGAAAGGGACAGAGGCTTGGGGTTTGTGTTTTCACCTAAGCTTGTAACTGTTCCTGCCCTAGATTGGGGGATAGAGCTTGCATCCCCTCTGTACCCCCAAGCCCTGACCTCTTCTGTGATTAATGAGCTGACGATTCTGCATCGATAAGGAATTAACCTGGAGCCCCTACCCATCAATAGTCAGGAGTCTAGGTCCCCGCCCCACCCCCACCCTGACGTAGTGCTCCAGGGTCCCTGAGCAGACCAACCCTGCACTGCTTTACACACCCATATCCAAGTCCTTCCTCCACATTGCTGTCAGGAATTAACTCTTTAGCTTTCCTGTCCACACCACCCCATCACCTATCCCTTCCTACACACATACACACAGGCAGCAGCTGTTTATATTGGTTTAATCCATGTCAAATGTAGTTTACAAAGGGAAAGGACAAGTACCTTTGTATAGAATATACAGACACAGCATCACACCATGGGGCCCATGGGAGGGGTGGGGGAGACAACACTTTTCCCTGGGAACAGCAGCTCTAATCCCAGGAGTGGTTCTTGGCAGAAGGCTGGGCAGCCAGGAGCACCCTCATCTAGCCCAAATCTTGGCCCTTGCTTCAGCTCGGTTCCCATTTCCTGTGCCTCCTCCCTCCCCCAACTCCTTATAAAGAGCCCCAGGAGCTAAGACTAAGGAGAGGATCACGTCCCTTGGGGCATGTGCCCCATGTCTGGGAGAAGAAATATACACCACTGAACACTGAGCACATGGGATAGGGAAGGGACATCAAAGGGAGAGAGGGAGGCAGGCACCCCAAGAGATGGATGGGCCGAGCCCCCAACCAGCCCTGAAGGAGGCACTGCTTCCAGGTGTTCTTAGAAAAAGAAAATCATACAACCAAAGGGGAGGAGGAGTAGAGGGCAAAGAATTGTCCCGTTTATACACAACATTGTAAACATACATGGTCTATATTACATGTGCTTCAGTCTGGTGTTTGCATGTCTGTCTGTCTGTCCGTCTGTCAGTCTGGTGGTTGGATTTCAGGAGCATTGCCCAGCGACTCACCCTTACCTACACCTCCCTGCCCCACCCTGGGAACAGAACCTGGAACTGGTATGGTCCCCAGTCGTGGTTGGAGCCAGCAGCAGGGCCTGGGCCTCAGCCTCCACTCTGGCTCCAAAGGCGCGTGCATACACACGTGCACGAGCGCACGTGTGTGTGTATGTACATGGGGAACCTGTGTGAAAGTATGTACAAGGGGGTAGGGTCACGTCACAGAGGCAAGCAGGCGGGGCTGCTTGAGGCAAGGCCCGTCGGGGTGGCTAGCTCACAAGTAGATTCTCCGCAGGTCTCCAGGTGCTGTGATGGTGTTGCACTGAGGGCAGAGCTTCTTGGCACCCTGCAAGAACACAGAGGGCTTCAGTTATATACACTGTGCTGCACGTTAGCTCATGCGAGCACCCAGATCTGCAGCCCTGTCTCCCTGCACCAGTTGTGTGCTGGGACCTTGATCCTGTCAATACAGGCTGGGGATACATGGGCGGCCTCTGTGAGCAAGCAGGCACGCTCCTGTGTTGGGGGGATGCCAGGATCAAACTGCCTGGCCAGCCCCGCAGCAGGAGCCCCAGTAATGAGAACAAGGCTAGGTCCAGCTGTGGCTGCTGCGGCCCTAACAAGATTACACGTGGCCTTTGATCAGGACACAGAGCCCACGTCCGGGCCTTTTATTGCTGTCTCCGGGCGACATTTTAATGGCTGCTCCCAAGCAAAGAATGGGCAGGAGCAGAGGGAGCTTAGTAACGGGAGGGGGAGGGGCAGAGGCCCTGGTCCTACTTACCCATGCCCAGCCTCCTCCTGACCTGGGATCTCACCACTATGTGTGACACAGTGGGCCTTCTTGGGGTGGAGGCAGAGGGAAAGGAGGCAGTGAACCCAAAGAAGGGGAGAATTTAATAAACTTGGGATGGGGGAAGCAAGAATGCGGTCAACTGGGGTGGGGGGGGATATCATGGCTTCTGGCTGTGTCCTATGCTCTTGCTCCCCCCCTGCCCCTCCTCATCCCTCCCCCAAAGCAGGCTCAAGCATAGGCAAGGACATCTGGGCAGTACCCAAAACAGCAACCCCCTCCCTGACCCACATGCCACCTCACCAGGGTCCGCAGCCAGCACTCCTCGCAGTGCACATGCCAACACTGGATGGATGTTAGGGGCATCGAGTATGAGTCCTGGAGAAGAGGTGGGCAGAGGAGGAGTCATGCTGAGTCTGGCCCACCCTCTAAAGAGCTCAGATCACAATGCAGAGACCCTCTCCAACCCCCAGGGGGCACTGAAACCCGACCAAGAGCATTCCTAGGTTCCCTTTCTCTCACCATGCAGATGAGGCATTTGTAACGGTCCCCACGGGATAGCTGCCGTTCAAGTTCCCTGACCCGAGCCTTCAGGGCCTCAAATGTGGTTACAGCTGAATCTTCTGTTATTCTGTAAAGAGGAGAGCACAGTTAAGCAGGCAGCAGGCTGGCATCCCTAACCTGACCCTCCAACCCACACCTCCCCTGAATTCCAGAACCACATATTCAAATCTCTCTCAGATGCCCCGCTCCCCACCTGCTCATATCCTACATCTGCAAACTCCACATTCCAAAACTGAACTCCTCACCCTCCTTGTTCCTCTAACTCTACCCTGGTGAGTTTCCACACCAGACACTTAGGAACCATTCTCAAACCTTTCCTTCCTGCAACCATCCCTGTCACTCCCGACATCCAAAATCTGTCATCTACTTCCTAACATCTCCGAAGTCTTTTCGCTTCTTTTCACCTCTACCATTACTAATCCAGGTTCTAATGATTTCTTCTATGGATTACTCCACTAACCTGAATAGCCTCTCTGCCTCCAGTCCCCTCATTCTATTCCATTCCATTTCCAGCACCTAGAATTTTGCAAATTTGATCATTTCTATTTCCAGCATTTCAATGTCTCCTTGTACTCCCCAGTATAAAGCTCTACTAAATTCCTCACAAGCTTACAAGGGCCTCCTTGGTCCATCATCTCCAGCCAGCTACCTCCCTCAGCACCCTACCACATACTTTAAGCTCTATCCACACCGAATAATAAAATTCTCCACACATACCACTGCTTTTCATTTCATTGGTCTCTCGGCACTCTCTGTTTCCTCTGGATCACTCTCACCTCCTAATTCACTAGTTCCATGTCATCGTTAAGGCCTAGTTCCCATTTTTTCCCCAGCAGCCCTTTCCAACTGTCCAGCCAGCACCACAATTGGTGGTTGCCTCTTATGTGCCATTCCATCACCCTGTACCGGACTCCACCACAGCAGTGTAGCTGCAGATGTCTCTGTCTCCTCTGCTAGACTCAGTTCCTTGAGGGCAAAGTTAATCACTCCACTAATAGTGACTATGGACATTAGCTTTATGTTAGGCACGTCTAAACCCCAGAGAGTAAGAGATGTGAGGACTGAATGAGTCCCACATAATCTAGGTACTTGGGCTACAGGTCTGGCCTGCCTCAAGGGCTCCTTGTGTCATCTGAGGCACATTGGATGCCCTGGTAGTCCTCATCTGTTGTTCAAGCACTACACAAGAAGGTCTCTACAACCTCTTGAAGATTCTTTGGGCTGCAATACTGAACAGGGAATAGCTAGGACCATCTCAAGGAGTTATCCCTCTTACCCCTCCCCTAAAACAACTGAACAGAACCCAGCGGAGCTCACAGAGGGAGAATATTTCCTGGAGGAAAAGAAGATGGTATTGGAGACGGGCCTTAGAGAATAATAACGGCAATACAAATAAAAGAGCTAAAATTTATTAAGCACTTACTAAATGCCAGGGACTGTACTGAGGAATGGAAAATTATCTTATTTACACCTCACAAAAACCCCATGAGGAGATGATAATCCTCCCATTTTATATATGAGGAAACTAAAGAAGAACAGAAACATTAAGTAGCTTGCCCAAGGTCCACACAGAGTGAAATGGGATTTAAACCTCGGTAGACCAATCCTGCAATCAACCAATAACTATGTGACTGACCATTATTACTCTACATTGACTAGACCCAGGAAGAGATGGGTCTCAAGGCTGAGGCAACATAGGAGCAAAAGCCAAAAGGCCTAAGAGCCCATGTAGCTGGAAGGCTCACCTGTGGGTAAGCAGAAGGTGCTAAAGTAGAAAAGAAGATTGTATCTGGGAAGACCTCAGATGCCACAATCAGAGTTTATTTTATAGACAATGGAAAGTTGCTAAGGATGTTGGAAGAGGGCTGTGACAGGATAAGAGCTCAGCTTTAAAAGATATTCAATAAGGAGGCAAGGAGATGGAATCCAAGTGCAGTGTGCAAGAAGGATCTCCTAAGGGTAGCCTGTTCTGCCAGCTTGGGGTAGATGCCTGGCTCAGAAAGCATGAAAGCTTATAGGTGGTCTGCCCCTGCTGGGTATGTAAGTGATGACGGGGGTGGGGATGGGTGGCTGGGGGTGGTGGTGTTAACATTCCATGGACAGCAACAAACTTTAATCTCTACCCTTCCTCTCTTAGGGTACTAGCAATAACATGTGTCTTCCTGACGGCTGTGTTTATTTGGGATGCTCTAGATCCATTAATCCATGGGTCCATGATTCTCTCAGCCCTGCCTCTATCCAGGGAAGCTAAGAACAGCTCTGACTGCTTCCCTGGGAGAATTCATTCAACTCTCTAGCTCTAAAAGCCCTCACCATCCCCTCCCTCCTCACAAGCAACCGCACAGCTGGCTCTTAACCTTGGCATTTTGCCCAATGCCACATGTGCCATCCCATCTGAATTGCTATTAATTCCTGACAAGGAGACAAGGATGGGTAGCTGTGCTCCCTTCCTCTCTAAGGATAAGGCTGGGCATTTGCCTGGTTCTATGTGGTTATTTCAAAGATGGGGAAACTAAGGCCTGGAGTTGGGGGCAGCCTACCCCAGAGTAGCAAACTAATTCTCAAACCCCAAACCAGAGAATGAGCTAGAGTTGGAAAGGCAAAAAAGATGGGACCAGGAAAGAATGAAGCTATTTCTCAATCCATTTCCAAAAACTCCAAGGCCACATCTAACTCCAGAGTCCACCCTGTCTTAGGTTTGCTAAGCACAAAACCTGGCTTCTATTCTTTGAGCTGGTGAAATATTCAAGCCCAACCCAGGTTGGTTGTGAGCTATTCCTGAGCTCCTCCAGGACATAGGGTGGAGAATTCCCTAGAAGCCATGACATCCTGCTTTACCCCTTCCTTGGGCTGTGAAAGATATCTAGGGCAGGAAACCATATTGTGTATAAGAAAGAGAGAAGGCATAGGGGCTAAAGAGCCCCCATCTTGGCAGACCGAGACCCAGTAGAGATCTCTGCAAATGAATGAGCCAGTCCCCAATTTGTTCTAGCATTGTTCCTACTGGTGCCTGTGCTCACACAGGTGGGACAGAAATCCTGACTTCCCTCAGCCTTGGGTGGGTGTACCTTCATGGATGGCCACTGGCTCTGGCCCCCACCTCCCCCTTGGGCGCCATCCCTGATTAATGATCTTGTCTTTCTGATTTATGAGCAGCCCCTCTAGACGAGGGTGGGTGCCCCTTATGGCCCCACCCGCCCCGCTCAGCTGGAGTAGGAGAGAATTATTAAATAAACATCCATACGTCATTCCTCCCCCCTCCAAGCTGGTTGCGCCAAACCCATGTGGCCCGCTCCCGCGCTGACACGGAGCAGCTGCGGTGATTCATGGGCAGCCGGGCCCTGCGCCGCGGCCCATACATCATGCCAGCAGCACTCGCAGCCCCGGCCGAGATAAACTGATCAACCACAACGGGCTGGAATGAATTTATGACAACACAAAATGGAGGGAAACAAATGGGAGGTGACCCTGGGCCACCGACCCGGCCCTGCACCGGCCTGCAATCCACTCTTCTGGCAGGAGGCAAGATGGAACACTGGTCCTGGAATGAAGAGGCTGCCTTTTAACCCTAGGCAACCTAGCCTCCAGTGGAGGGCTGCGGTGGGTGTGGGGAGTTAAGCAATGGCCAATCGCAGTAGCTCTAGGCACCCAAAACTGGATGATGCCACCTCCTAGGGCTAAAACAGGCCTTGCTTGGGCTTCTGGAAAAGCAGTAAGGTACCCAGCTGATTTCAAGTCCTTGCAGCTCCTGGGGATCCAAGTCAGGGGCTTGCTAGTCCTGGACGAATTGCTAAGGGATGCCCTTTTTCCCTGCCAGAGAATCCAAGACAAAAATTCCAACCAGAAGTGATGAGACCCAATGCTTCTGCCTAAAACCCATTGCAAGCGCCACCCGGGACAAGAAAAATGAAACCAATTTAGCTCCCGATTAAGAAACAGAAACTGGAGATGAATCAAGTGTGCCGGCTGGGCTGGGTGGCCATACATCACATTCCCTGGGTGTAGGCCGCCGTGGCGGGCGAGCGGGCAGGCAGGCGGACTGCTCCTCCCTCTGCCAAGGTTCCAAGGGCTGTGGCCCAGTGATCAATTCACAGAGACACGTTTAGCACCAGCTGGGTCCTATTGCCGGCTGTGTACCCAGGGCTACAGGATTGAAGGAGGGCCGGGAGCCCTGGTATCCCCTCTTTTCCTACTGAACTGCTATCCCACGGGCCCCCTCCTGGCCAAACACTCACTTCTCGATGTCGCTATTCTTGCAGGTCTTCTGCATGGCCTCCTGCTTACTGCTCTCCCCGTTGCTGGTAGATGGCATTTCTGTTAGGATCAAGAGGCAACTCATACTCTGGCCAGACTGGGCAACATGGGTGAGGGGCTGGGCCTGAATCAGTCACCACCACCCAAGGGATGCCCCCTCTCCCCCATTACTCTTAATCTGGGTCAGGACTTACCGTCACTGGCCCATTTAGAGAACTCAGGTGTGATGCGTGTGCTGGGAGGGCCACCACTAGAGGAAAGGAAGGAGAAAGAACAAAGTGAGCCCTGAAGGCAGGCAGGATAGCCTTGAGAGTAGGTAATAATGGGTTGACCACTGCCTCAGGGCTTCCCACTCCTCTATGGCACCCCCCAAAGTCTGTGCCCACACTTGCTTTAGGACTGCGCCCCGGAGTGCCTCTCTCTCCTTGGCTTCACCAGGTTCCTCTCCTGTGCAGGGGATGACGTCAGCCTCCGTGTATCTGGCATGGTGGTCAAGGACAATGGATCCTAGTTTGTAGTAGGCTGTGAGAGTTGAATCCTGGCCAAAACTGAAACACTAACCCTGCCATGGTGATGTGGGAGAGTACCAGAGGTGCTAGCTACTTTTCTTATTCCCTTGGCCTGTCCAACCAGCCCCACCTTGTCCCACAGTGCTCCAAGGATACTGTGGCTTCCCATACTCCAGAGTGTCGTCCCCATCCACATCCAAGTCAGCATCACTGTCCGGATTCTCTTTGCCGCTGCACATGACGAAACCAGAGCCTGTGGGAAGCAGGATGTAAGGACTGGGGGCCAACAAAACTAGATCAAGGGTGCCTCTTCTGTTGCCTCTACATGTTTTGGGCTAGATACACCCAGATAGTTACTTGGGCCTGGGATATAGAGAATAGTTAGGTACACTTAGCTGACATTTCAGTCCCTTTCACTCTGCATACCTCATCCTTCTCTGCTATCACTTGCTGCTCTAAATGGTCTCATAAACTAGTCCACTCAAACACTATGCCAGGGCCTCAGGAGACAGTCTAGACCTGCTGTCTACCTGTCTTCCAAGTTTAGGAAGAGCAAGAAGAGGACAGAGAAACTCAGGTCCATCAGATCACTCAACCAAGGACCTCAGCATTCCCTGTGTCCAGCCTGATAAGTCCATCAGAGGGGAGAGCAGGCTGGTTAAGTCAGTCAGAGCCATACAGCAGGACCCCCGGCCAACACTGTGATTTTGGCTGCCAGGTCCTTGCCAGCAAAAACACCAGGCAGCTGTTCAAATATTTGGTGTCTGAAGCGCCTGACATTAATTATTCATCTCCACCTCACTCAGCCCAGATTCCTGGACAAGTGCAGTTATAAAGGGATTAGGAAGGGACAGATGAGAGAGAATAGGCATGCACACCTGCTTCTCAAGGCAGTCCATGAAGGCAACCAGGCTGTTGGAGGCAGGGCCAGGCAGGCGGATGACCCCACCAAGGTGCATTTGGCCCAGCCACAGGCAGACTCTTGGCCAATGAGGAGAGAGAGCTGCTGAAGCTACAGGATGCCAGCTTACTTTGCCATGTGGTCTACCCACCCTTCTTGAAAGCCCAGAGCCAAGGGCCACAAAGCTGCTCCTCCATCCCTGCCCCTGCCTTCTCCCAGTGGTCTCGGACCACTTCTCACTAGCCAGCACAGCAGCCCTGCCAGAACAGAAAGAGATGAAAGTGATGGCATCCGTAGTGAGTGGAATCAGCAAGGAAATCCTTAAAGAGGTGAGGAAGTAGCTCAAAATTCTGCCTAATCATCTCAGAAATTTGTCTTTTCTTTCCACTCTCAGGCTCTGACCCTCTCCTCAAGGTAACAGTCTTGTAATGGTTCCTCAAACCTCTTATCTGTTTTCTTCATGCTGCCTATCATATAGTTCTGACCCTTTTCCCTGCTTCAAAACTGATTATGACTCCCCACTGCATACACAATCTAGCCCATCTCCTCAGCCAGATCGATTAGGTTCTGGATGTATCCATTTATCTACTTTCATTCTTTTTCCCTCACTTCACTTTATAAGCCCTATGCATATGGACTACTTACTGCACCTTAAACCTAACTCTGTATGTCTTGCTCTTAGTTAAGCCCTTTGTTCATACTATTCACTCCATTTAGAATATTCTACATCTTTTAAATTCATTTCAAAATTATTTTCTTCTTGATCCTTTTGCTCCCGTCTCTGGTCTCACGAAGGTTCAACCCATCCCAGAGTAAGCTGCACCGGGGGAAGAGAGGTTAGGCACTGCCTAGGCTCCACCTCTCCCTGACAGTCCTCATTTGCCCTCCACACCGAGACACCAACAAACTCAAGGCAGCAGGCAGGTCAGCAATGGGGCCATTAAGCTGAGAAAACACCAAGTAACAGCTCTGTCTCCTATTCACGGCCAGGTGTCCTGACAAGCAATTCCCACCTTGTGGGTGAGTGGCACCTCTATAAACCCTCTGACAGTTTGGGAGACAAACTCTGCCATCAATCAGAATGTAGCTATCAGGTTCACTTACAGCAGGTGCCCCCTGAGCCCTGCCAAGCCCCCTCCCCCAAGTACATGCAGCTCAACAGTCAGTCTCACATCCTCAGCTCAGCCTGGCCCTGCCCAGTCCTGCCTGTGTGTGGGCAAAAAGGAAATCAAAGAACCCATGGCAAAACTCAGACAACAGGGCACCCCAAAGCCCCAGCGTCTCAACACTAAAAACAGCCCTGTGGTGTGAAATTCTTTCTTGTGCAGTCATATTGCCTGCCAGGCCTGAAGAACGACTCATTCTCCAATGGAACACAGCTATCCTGATTTCCGAAATTCTACGTTTTTTCTTGCTCCAATGCCTTCTTACTTCCTGCTTGTCTCTGCATAGAATCTTGTCCCTTCTGGTCTACTAATCAAATGTCTGCTCGTTCTGCCAAGTCTGGTTGGTTCAATCATGCTTTCTAGTAACTCATAGTGCCTACACACAGCAGTTGCTCTATAAATACTTCCTGAATGAACTACCACCTCAACGGTATTCTTTCAACCTTTAGAGTTTATCCTCTGCCTGGCTTGGTACCGAGGACAGTTTTAAGATCTGATCCCTACCCTCAAGGTGCTGAATATGGGTGAGACTTCCCCAGGTATTTCTACATGGGTGCCACTTCCAGAAGAGCTGGCCAGACCCATGAGAGGTACCATACCATATACCTAAGCACTAATGGCTAAATACTATTCTACTAGATCCTGGGAGCCCTGTGCTAGAGGGAAGGCCAAGGCCTGATTAGTCGGTGTCCTTGAGAAACCTCTCAGGACACAATCTTCTCTACCAGCTCCCAGGCTCCAGCTGGGCTTCTGCTCTTCTGACCCATCAGGCAAGATAGAAAGCACAACATATCTTGTTTGCCAAGGAAAAGGCCGATCTGTCTCTGGTCTGAGGTGTTTACTCTGACCCCGACCCCAACACCCAGTGGTGACAGATGTTGGGAACCTCTCCCTACCCCCACAGGTGTTCAGAACAGGCTGCCGCTGCCAATTTCACTCTTGTGCTGCCCCAGCCTGCTCCAACCTCCTTCCCAGCACATTAAACTTTATTTTCTTAATGAAATGTCACTTGCTGACTTCTGGCAGAATCATAATAAAAAGAAACGGCAATAAAGCCGTTTTATGCAGACAGTGCCCCAGCCAGCTCGGCCCCCCTCCTGCTTTGAGAGGAAGGCTCCACAGTCGTTTTATGTTCTCAGCTGCTGGAACATCCCAAGCCAGTACTCAGAGGCAAGATGGCACAGAGAATTCCTTTCCAAGGCTTTGGCTCCTGTTCTGTACAGATCTGGGGATAACAGGCAAGCTGCCACTCCTGCTGCTGCTGCTTCTATCCAGGGAATGGACTCAGCCCCGAGGACCTCCAAGATGACCTAGAGTACCCTTTAGACATCAAGGAGGCCCCGTTGTTATGACTTGGCCCCACCTTAAAGTGGCACAAAGGGCTGGGCTGTTGCCAACAGGCAAACTAAGCCTAGAGGTCAATGATGCTCAGCAGAGTGGGTCCCAGTCCTGGGACGGTGGGCAGTGAAAAATCCCTTCCAAGTGTACACTTAGCAAGAGAGAGGGACGGGGTTAAGTACAGAAATGATAAGTCTAAATTTTATAAAAACGACCCCTCTCCCATAAACTCATTTCTTCCTGGGTCATTGAGAAGAAAAAAAAAAAATCACTGTTAATTTAATCAATTGATCAGATAATCGATTGAGAAACCGGAGATGCACGTTTACTGGGGGCTGTAACGTCCTGGAACCTGAAACCACAAAAAAGGAGCCATTGATTTCCTCACCTACTGCTCCCAACAAAACCAGAGACCAGGGAGAAAGAAAAGTCTTGGGGCCCTCCAGAGGACTGTGCTCTCCAAAAGGAGGGGGGTCAGGGGCAGCAGCTTCCGGAGAGTTTTACACTGGAATTAGTTACAGATGCAGTTACGGTGTCTTGTGTAAACGCCATCGATTGGGGAGCTGACAGTCTGGGGAGCTGCGATGCGGGACAATCAATCGGCCTGCAGTGTCACCTGCCACCTCGCTGAACAGTTGACAATGCAATTATCCAGTGTGGAGGCAGGGAGTTGGCGTGTGTCAAACGCACTTAGCCACTTTCCGGGCCTCCTCGATAACGCGTTTCACTGCCTCACGTCAGGAGAGACGCATAGAGAGACAGACGCCGTTTAAAACCATTGATACTTGCTCCTGCCTGCACTCCTTCTGTCCCAGCTTAACAATTGTGTTCCAAGAGGCGATTTAAATCCCGTCAGTCGCCACAGGGGACAGAAGGTGCCCTGCTCCTTGCCACCTCTTCAACCACTCCCACCAGGCAACAGTTATAACTAAAGGCAGCAGCCCTAACGCCCTCCAAGACTGCCTCCAGCAGCGGGCTGTTCCAACACTTGTTACTGACTGAATCAAGCAGCAGGGCTCCGCCGAGGGATATTTTTAGCACCTGGGGATCCCATCTTTTGGGAACCAACATGCCTAAGGAGGCAACAGCTGGGGCAAGGCCTGTTTCTCTGTGCCCTTGGACTCACACTATCTCTCACCCCCTTGACTCATAATCTGGTGCTTAAGTTTTCTCTCACTATAGCCAATTCAAAGATCCATGCCTAAACTGCCCTGCCTGTCCTCTCCATGATGCTTCATTCAGCTACTTGGAATCAGCCTAAATCTAAGATAGGAACTTGAGAAAGATGCAATCCCTAGGCCAGGATCTGGGCAGGGCAGAGGCCCTGCACAGCCGATTCTTAGTACGCACCCCCCACCCCCGCCGCCGCCCCGCTACCTGTTTGATTCAAAGGGGCTTAATCCTGGATTCTAGGAACCCATTTCCCTTCAGGATCAAAGATACAGTTATAACACCTTCTCTTTCCTATGCAACTTCCTGAGAAATTCCTCCTCACCACTCATGTGTCCACCACATCACTGTCATCTTATCTGAAACCAACCATTCCCATGTCCTCTCTCCAGTCTGTCCATTTCAGATATGATGAGCTTCAGGCTCCTCAAATCCAGCTGGTTGAACTTTCACTGGCAACCAGTATGGGGAGGGAACAAAACTCACTACCTTAAGTCTCTTCTCCAGGACCCAGGACCTGGACAAACAGGAAATGAGGAAAGCTGTGGCTCATTCATCACATACCTCCTTTGACTATATGTGGGAGTAGGTTTATCTCCAAGGGCTGTATAATTAGGTTTTTCCTGTGGCCTGCTGCTCTAGCCTAGAGATACCCTCGCTCTGCCCAGGGCTGGCGTGTTTTCCTCCAAAAGTATCTTTTTTCTTGTAACCGCTGAGCTCTTTTAAGGAATGTTGGTGAAGCACTAGGCAAAGCATGCTGCCCTTGAGGCAATTATACTTCTGGGTGGGGAGAAACAGCAGTAGCAGGTTAGCCAACTTAAGGTTCTGAGAGGACAGCCCACAATCTCTCCCAGAACCAAGAGGGCCAGAGTGTTTCCTAGACACTGAAAGTTTCTTCTAATTTACTTTTTTGCAATCTTTACCTATTTCCTTTAGTCTCTTAGAGATCTAGTTCCAACTGGACCTATATCGGTGCTTACCTGTTATGTCTGGTCCTTCATTTTGTCCTAAAATACCAATTCCTAATACTCCCAGGCCTGAGCTACCTGGGCTTCGCTGTCAGTAGCCATAAGTCCCATCTCTAAGGCCTGCATTCCTCAGTCAAGTGTCTTCACCAAAACTGCTTGTCCACTGGCTCCATAGCTGATCACATTCCAAGGAACTGATTTGATCCATCAGACCAGCTCTCAGTGGGCCTGGTATGAAGCTTTACTGAAGATGATGAAGGGGCCCTGGTCTGGGAGCGGGGTAGGGGATGATCGGATATAGGACCTTATCTGCAATTCTTCAATTCTTTCATATCTAACAAGGACAGCAATCTCTGTTCTGTCAGCACGCACAGAGCAGCTTAAATGGGCCTCACCACTCGCCTGCTCATCCTGCCTCTGCTCCCTCTCTCTGAAGTCGGCTGGGCAGCTTCTTCAGCCAGCGTTATCACTCCCTCTAACCAGTCTTGGCAGGCAATCTAATTCCTCCTGAAAAGGTCACCGCCATTTTAACTGCCTTTCAATCACATTAAGCACGCGCTGCCCGGCTTGCGGCCCAGCCCGCCCGGCGGGCGATCAATGCGCTGCACTGACACCAGCCCGCCTGGCGGGGCCACACCCAACCCCCCAAGAGTTTGAGACTTCTGGTCCAGGCCAGAAAGAGTAGACTGACAGATGGCCAGCTTCTGCAGACAAAGTTTCGGTGACAGAAGCAGTCTGGATCAGCCAGAGCTTCCTTTGATAGCTTCCCCCTCCACTGAGAAGCCTCAGCCTCCTCCGCTCCACTGCGCCCCGCTCTCTGCCTTGTGGCCCCTGCTGATCTTGCTGTAAAACAGCCTTTCAAGTCTGCCTGTCTTTTGACTACACTAAGCTGTTTAAGAGGCGGCAGCAGCTTCTATCAGGAAAGCGGGAGCAATTCTCTGCAGATAAAGGCACCTCCGGCCCCTGTTCCCTCTTCAAGTTTCACTCTCATTCTTGCTCTCCAAATCGCTCAAAGAAAAGCCCCCTTTGAACTCTCCTTAGGAATTCTTGAAAGGAACAACCTCACAGTGTAAACACTCAGGGAAAACTGACACCCGCCCAGGGCCTAAGAGCCCCTCGCACCACTCTGCAAATGCATCCTAGTACAGGGGAAATACTTTGTCAAATCAGCAGGCCCTATGCAGCTTTATTCCCCGTAAGCCCTTTATGTGTCCAGAAGCCATCAGATCCAGTTCTGTGCCAAGAAACCTAAGAAGTTGCCACAGCAATGGAAGGCATGAATATCTACAGCAGCCAACAGAGCGAACCCAGAGCAACATCCTGGAACTGACCCTGCACAGGCTGCCACCAGACACCTGAGTGTTTATCATGGGATGCTGGGCTTTGCTGCTCATCTCCCAGGGCCTCGGACACTTAGGACAGGAGCAGAATGAAATGGCACGTGAACATTGACCAGCTCAGTGCTTAGGTTTGGGAACCAGTTTGGTCTGATTAACCTTCCTGATTTATACTTTGGCTTGTCCCCCAAAACTTGGAAAATGTGAGAGAAGCTAATGGCATAATGCTCCACCTGGGCTTGGAGCCTATTAGTGTAGCCAGTCTGCACTGGACAGCACTGTGATCACTCCTTACCACCAGACCAAGTGACAGGACCCCAAAGAGGCAGAGACCTTCTTCCTAGCTGCTGTGATATTCCCTGGGGACCAGACATAGCTGTACTCCCAAGGGTGATGCCCAGAGAACTGGAGACAGATGGGAAGCAGATTGGTTCACTTAATGACCACAAGCTGTAGTGCCAGCTGTGCTTGCACAAAAGAAGAGAGAAGAGCTGGAGACCAGGAGGCAGATAGCTCCCACTCCCCCTGCCAAGGCAAGGGAGTTTGACAAGAGGACACTGACCCTGGGCATTCAACCAGTCTGCTGTCTGACCTGGTGTGTTACAGGTGGGAGACTTCCATCGGGCCATGCCATATCCCTTTGAGGAGCTGGAATGGCACTAGAGCTGGGCAGGGCCCTGCAGACCCCTCTGCAGCAACTGGGGAGAGCCTGAGGGAAGCAGGGAGCAGCTGGGCCCAGGTCCCTCTTGCTTCAGGGCAGAGGGCGCCCAGGGAGAAGGATGGGATCAGAGCTAAAATTAGATTCACCAACGAAGCTCATGGGAGGTCAAATTTTGCCATAACTCACTCTTTCCTCTGTAACTGATTTTTCTGACATGGGCAGAGGGAGGGAGGGAATGAGAAGGAGGAAGAGAAGGAGATGAAAGAGGGAGAAGAGAAGAAGAGGAAGAAGAGGAGGAGGAGGAGGAAAATCCAATGTGTTTGCCTAGAAGCCCTCAGGGTCCCCAGTGCTGGAGGTGTACAGCAGGTTGCTGGATTCTCATTTATCAGCCTTAAGAGGGATGGAGTGATAAATGCATAACCGTCCCTTTAATATTTTATGCAGGTGCTAACACGGCTTGGCTGTCACCTTCAATGCATCACCCGAGGCTGAGAGCCCCCCTCGTCACTCCTAGCTTGCAGCCTCACAATTCCATTTCCCCACCCAAATATGTCTATTTTAATATGCACATCACAGGCAGGCAGCATAGTCACAAAGGAGCCCCACCAACAGCAATTCCCACGTGGTGGAACACACGACCAGCCACCAACCCTGGCCTCTTGGCTCCCAACAGATGAATACCCAGCAGAGGCCTGGCCACCAGAGTGCCACTGCCTATGTGTCAGCTGCTTGTACCTCGGAAACCACCTTCCAGGAGAGTGGTGGCCCGTATCCGCTTCTGCCCGCACCACTCATACTCCTCAAAGCGGTTGCTGTTCTCATGCTCGATGTCCACGGCATCATCCTCAGCCATGCAGGAGCCTTCCCTCTGTGAAGAGCAGAGCGGGATCATGCTGGTCCCAGGCCATCCCTACCTGTCCCCCAGGGCCTGCAAGGAAGGCATAGCCCTGGCTTCCCAGCTGTGGTATGCCAATGGGCCCCCAGCTCCAGGGCTCCTGTGAAGTAAGCCAATCTAGAGGTCAAGGACCTGGGCCTCTTCCCAGTGATTTTCCACTGGAGCCCCAGGGGAGGAGTGGGAGAGTGAAAGCAAAGGAAAAAGGAAAAGAACAGAATGGAAGAAGCTGCTGAGACCACACAGAGACCCCAACAGCCCATAAATCTGGGGGCAGTCAGCAGCTAGTGTAAGGGGAAGGGGGGAGGGGAGAAGAGGTGGGAAGTGATGGCCCCTCTACCTTAGAAAGGCAATGCTCCACATGCCTACTCATCTCCTGCTCCGATCCTGCCAGGGGGCGGTTGCACAGGGGACATACCTGCCCTTCATCTTGCTTCCTCCGTTTCATTTTCCCAATCCGAGCTGTATGGGGAAACCGAAAACAAAGCACAGAACAGGCAGACAGTCACTGTAGTTCCCAGGGTCCCAGTGGAGCTGACACATCCTGACCTCCTGCCAGCCATTAGCCCTTTTGTTCAGTGCCTGATCTGGCCCTCATTATGCAGCACCTTCTGCTCCTTTGGGGACTGGGCCTTGCCAAGAGTACCTGGAGAGATTAGAGCTAGGCCAGGGAAGTGTCTATGCTGTGGCCAGAGCTGGCTTAAGCTTCATGCATACCTCCCTACCTGCAGTACTCAAGGAGTTCAATGAGCAAAGACACTCCATTGTTGCTTGGTATCTTCCTAGAAGACCAAGATCATGGACTCTTTTGGTGTCAAGAAATAAAACCTTAGAAAACATCTCTTGGCTAGAATCCAAGGTCCCTCTAGGGGCATGATATGGCCTGTTGTTCACTTGTCAGCTAAAATTCCTTCTGTTCTCGGGCCAAGAGCCCTTAGTGTCCTACCTAGAATCAACCCAAGAAGAATTTCTCTCATGTTCACTGTTCCCATTTTATGGAAGAGGTGACCAAGGCCCAGTCATAAAGATATAGAGGGTCTGAGTCAGAAAGCCCAGAGTTTCTTGAGAGGGCAACCCTTATTGTGACTACCCAAACCTGTTCTATCATTTCTAATCAGTGCAGAGGGGCTGTCAGGCCCCCAAGGCACAGGGCTGCCTGCCATGCTGTCCCGCAGGGGGCTCAATTCCAAAGTGCACACTGCAAGCCCACAACACTGCTAATTAATGCTGAGAGATGCAATCATTTCTAATTAGCTCACTAATCCCTCTCTGCAGCCCTCCTGTCACTGAAGCAGGAAGGGGTCAAAACAAGGGACTCTTCCCTCTGGTCCCTCCCTGGATGCAACAGCAGAAGCAGAGGTAGCTACTCCGCGATCAGATGAATGGGTTTGGAAGGAGGAGGCAGCCAAGGAGTGAAAGGTTCCCCATTGCAGGGCCAGGAAGAACTTCCTCATTGACACTGACCCTGGTGGGAAGACCATGAATGCAGTTTAGGGAGGGTAA
Source organism: Cynopterus sphinx (assembly GCA_030015415.1). Taxonomy (NCBI): domain Eukaryota; kingdom Metazoa; phylum Chordata; class Mammalia; order Chiroptera; family Pteropodidae; genus Cynopterus; species Cynopterus sphinx. Next base: position 101,653,685 of record CM057387.1, read on the forward strand.
CACAAGTGAGAGGTAACATAAGTAAGAACTGATACATTATAATTTGTAGCATTGTGTTAGGCTCAGAGTCAAATAACTTATATATGGCAGCTCATTTAATTCTATATCCTGAAGCTAGATTGCATTATCCATTTTAACAGATGAAAAAACTCAAAGCTTGGAGAGATCAAGGCACTTGTTCAAGTAGCTAAAATGTGGCAAAGGCAGGAAAGGAAACCAGGTCTGATTCCATAACCTAGAATGCTCTCCTGTCCTACGAGTCCCCCTGACCGATAAACATCAACAAAGATTGTACCTGTGAGTGTGTTAAGGCAACAAGAATATGCACTAGGGGTCCCAGCTTCTCCCAACTCCAAAACAGAGTAGCCCTCAACAGATTCAAATAGACAGGAAAGCCACTATCCCATCAGGAATGAGCATGGAGTTTGAGAAACCTTGGTCTGTAGCCTGGCCCATCTCTTTAATTTCCTGTGCTCTTGCTATAAGAGATGTGATTATGTTCCAGTGCCCGCTGATTTTGTGAATGAAGATCTAGCTTCTTTTGTCTTGATTGCCCTAACCCTTGGAATCTCAGGTTTGAACCACCTTGACCCTCTAGAGTCAGGGCCAGGCTGGAGAAGGAATGCTAGATATCAAAAAGGCATTAAACAAGGGAACTTAAGAGTGCTAGAAGCCTGTATGAAGCAGTGTGTGAATACAAAGGTTCCTGACCTATCCTGCCTAGAGCCAAGGGAGTGCCTCTCTGGTAAGGGGTCTATGACAGACACTGTTTGATGACTGAATAAAGAAACAAATCTCACAGAATTGCCAAAGAGAGCACAATACTGGATGTTCTCCTTGCCCAGGCCAGAAGATCCCGTGAAGTCCCAGGAAAGCACCCTGATGGATTAAGCATGGCCTTGAAATCCTCAAACAAAGCAGATTTGGTTATTTTTCTCGCCAAAATAACCAAAGTATGTTAGGGAAAGTTTTGCTCCCTACCAAGAGGTTACCTGTGAGTAAAGTCAAAGGATTTGGTATGGAGGTGGCATGGTATGGATGGAGAAGCCTGGGCCTCAGAGATAAATAAACTTCAGTTTTAATCATGGCTCAGTTACATCCCAGATGTGTGATTTTAAACAAATCACTATTACCTCTCCCAGCCTCAGTTTCCTTATCTACAAGATATGTTAATATTTTCCTTTAAGAGGTGTTATGATAATAATGTTTAACATGGTGCCAGCTCATGAATGCTCGCCCTTTTTCAGACTGGGACTCAGTCAGCCTGGCAGCAGAGACCAAGTGGCAGGAGTTGAGGATCATGAACATCCATGGCCTCATTCATTTACCAGCAGGTCCAGAGATCCTAAACCTCTCACAACCAACTCCCAGACATACCACACCCTAGTCAGCACAAAAAGCTAGGATCATTCAATTGTGTTCAGCAAATATGAATGCTCCAGAGGTTTGAATCCAAAAGGGGGGCTGCCAGGTAGTGCATACATGGTGCGCTTTCAGAGAAGGCCTCTTAAGAACTGTCGAGCCCACGCTGATCACCTTTGTGAAATGTGGGCCGACTGATAACTCAAAGAGCCCTGGGATGAGTTAGTTCCTGTTGCCGTGGGAACTCCAGATCTCACTGCATTGTCAAGTCTCAGCAGAGAGGCTGTATTCACACTACTGGGCACTGATTAAAAACTGGAAGAAAAACATTCTCAGCGCCCTGCCGGCTTGTTCAGTGAGGTCCCAGCAGTTTGCAAATTCAAAGCTGGGCTCTCGAGTGGAATTGTGTAGCTTGTTTCTCATTCTCTGGCACTTATTGTCCCCCAGGGTTCTTCAAGGCCTTTAGAGGCTTGGGCAAGAGCTGGAAACCATAACCTCCATTAGACAGACAGGGAAACTGAGGGAGGCCGCCTTGCTTAGCACATACTCAGGCGCTGTAACTGCGAAGAAGGCAACGGGCCCTTAAGTCGGAGACCCAGGCAAGCAAGGAGCTGCAGGCTAGAGGAAGGGAGGAGGCCGGGGGTGGGGCGGAGGGAGGGGCCGAGCTAGACTCACCATTCAGTCGGGTCTGCCGGTTGGCTCGCACTCGCAGGAAGGTCTTGGGGGGAAGATCCCAGGAAGATGCAAAAAAAGAGAAGAAAGCATCAGCTACAGCCTGGAGTCCTGGCCCCCTCCCTAGCACTGACCCCGGCCCAGGCTTGACCCGCCCCAAACAGCCCGTAAACAAACCTACTTCCTCCCTCCCGCCGGCCCCCCTGCTCCGCCGGCCGCTCCGGGCCCTCGGCATAGCCGCCGGGGGCTGCTCTAACGGGACCCCGTGGCCGTCCCGCGGTGCCGCCCCAGCTCCGGCTTCCGGCGTTCCGGGCCCCGCGGCCGCCCAGCCGGCAGGGGCGGCGATGCGGGCGGATTCCCCCCGGCTGCCCGGCGGCGGCGGCACTTCAGCTCCCAGCGGCGGCGGCGGCCATGTTGGCCCTGATCACGTGACCCGCCGCCGCCGCGCGACAGAGGTGAAAGTTCAAGATGGTGGGGGGCCGGACCGGGACCAGGAAACAGATGCTCGCACTCTATAGCCAGCAGCTAGGGCCGCCCCGGGGTCCCTCCCACTGCCCGCCAAGCCTACCCGCCCCAGTTGGCGGCTGCAGGTTCCTCCCATTCTCCTCCACGCCCCCTCCCACCGGGGGGCTCATTCCACCGAGACCCGGCCCGCGCTGCCGCCTCCCGCGCGGCGGTCCTAGGGCAGCTGCGCTGCTGGTGGTCCGGGTTGGAGGCCTCGGAATTCCCGATGGCGGATCCTGCCGCACGTCGCAACTGTCTCTCCTCCATCCCCTAGCCTTTCCGCACTCCCGTTATTGGGGGACTCCCAACATTTCAGCTGTCTCCTGGGCATCGCCTGGAGCTTCCACGGGCACCGAAACCCAGGCGGCGAACGTGGAACTCGAAATCTCCCAAACAGGCTCCTCCTTCCTGGCTTCCAGTTCTCAAGGGTATAGCACTATCCGCTCAGGTGTGCTCTCACCGGAAACGAGAGTGTGGTGCTTGACCCCATCCTTCTTCATTCCTCACACCCCATCCTTCTCTCGATCTCGGAGTCTACATTTTAAGGTCTTTTAAATCTTTTCATCTCCACCTCTGTGTATCTCTTACTCAGCCTGCCAAGCCTAACCGAAAAATATTTTTTCCACCCATTGTACTACTTCCATCCCTAATGATAGCTTATCCAAATTCTTATCTGTACTGACCACTCCAGGGTTGGGGCCATGTGTGAGTCACATAGGTGAACCCAAGCCCAGCACAGATACCCCTGAGGGTTTCTTCAATGGCTATACCTATCTTGGATGTCATTGCTCCAGTTCATAATCTTATGAGCTCTCTAAAGTTGCAGCTGTTTCCAATCTGGTCTTCTGGTTTGCATCTCTCATTGTAACCCATTCCCCACACTACACATAGTGTGATCTTTATATTCTCCCTGTCTCCTCTTTCAATTGACCCTGTCTCCCGTCCTTTAAATCCTTCAGTGGTTCTCCACCTAGACGATCTGCAGCATGGCATACAGGGACTTCTCTGACCTGCTCTTTCTACTTCTCCAGACTCCTCTTCTAGTACTACTGCTCTCTGCCTTTGCCTTCCTGATACTCAGCTTTGCAGAGCTACCTATAGTTCTTTAAGCTCTCCATGCTCTGTACTGTGGGCTAGATTATCTTTCATGTTCCATACCCCCTGCTTGGTTGACTTGTTCATCCTTCAGGACTCTGGGAAGGCTTTACTTTCCCTCAAGTTTGGGTTAATTGCTTCCTCTGAGTTTTCAGTCCCTTAGCTTCTCTCTGATGTTATATATTTTGATGGTTTATATATCTGCTCCTTTTTGGGAGGCCATCTCTATCTAGTCCAGCATACGGTTTAGCATTAAGGAGTTATCAGTGGGAAGGGGAGGAGGATATACTTGGGAAAAGTTTTTAAGCCCAGTGCAGGGCTGAGAAACAATCTAAGATTCAGGGCCATACAGACTCAAGTTCAAATCTCGACTCTGTTACTCTAAGAATATATATGCTCTTAGAAAAGTCACTTCATCTCTCTAGGCCCGTTTCCTCAGCAATAAAGTGAGGCAATGAATCCCAGCTTACACAGTTGCTATTAGAGTAAAATGAAGTAATGGTTAAGAGGTTAGGTAACCTAGCAGGGCTAAATAAATATGAATTCAAACCAGAAACTAATACTCCCTGATTTCAAGGCATAGTTTGATGATTAAAAAAACCCAAAACCAACATAATTGAGGAATTACTATATGCCAGGCATGTAAAGATCAGGAGATGGGATACGTAACTAGATCCTGAGGCACTTTCCATCTTCACTCCTACCAATTTTCTTGTGGTTTATATTCTAACAAAACCAAACTGCAAGCAGGTCCCCAAATACATCATTCTGGGTATACCTTTATGCCCTTTGCACATAGTATTTCCTTGATCTGAAATACCCTTTATTCTATGTCCACCAAAATGAACTCCTACTTATCCTCTCAAACTCTGTTTAGTTATTACCTCTGTGAAGCTTGCTCTGATTTTCTCCTCTTTCAATTGTGCTATCATAGAAACTTATTTATGCCCTTATTATAGCATTTAAAACACTGGACTATAATTATCTGTTTGTACATCTAATCCCTTGAATGCAAGAACATTGAGTTGAGCATGAGTGAGTACTAGATAAATGTTTGAGTAAAAGAAGGGGGAAAGAAGGATAAGACAAGGTTCTTGCCTTGGGGAGACTCAAAACCTAGTGGAAGAGTCAGGCTCATTGTGCTTGATTAAATGTGGCCACAATTGTTTACAACTCCTATCAAGAGCTATATCTCCTCATCCCTTGGTTATGAGTTAGCTTTGTGACTTGCTTTACAAGTGATGTGTGAATTCCAGAGTACAGGCCTCAAGAGCGTTGCAGCTTTGTCCTTCGCTCTCTTGGCATGACACTGTCCTGAGATTGCCAAGTAAGGAATGTACTAATGTACATTCTAATGTACAAGAGGATGAGAGGCCACATGGAAGAGAACCAAGACCCCCCAATCTCCCAGACATATGGTGAGCCTATTCTGGACTTTATAGCACAGCCAGTCTTCCAGCTGAATGAACTACATGAGTGAGGAAAGGCCTACTCAACCCCCCAAATTATGAGAGCTATTTAGTTGTGTGAAGCCACTAAGTTTTGGGATGGTTTATTTTATATCAGTAGACAATGGAAACAGATCTAAAGGGGTGATAATAATACGATAAAGGCAATGACGGGACACACAGGGGTCATGAGAAGAGATAGATAATCCAGAAAGGCTTCCTGGAGGTGATGGGATTTAAGCAGGTTGTTGAAGGTGAAATAGAAATTTGATGAGGTGGGGTAAAATAGTCCAGTTAGAAGAAACAGCATGTGTATAAATGCAGAGGCAAGAAAGGAATGACACAGCCAAGGACTTGTTAGCATAATTTGGTGAGCATAGCTCATAAGATTCATGGAAGACACTATTAGGAATTGAGGCTGGGAATACAGGTTTAATCTAAATCACAGAAGGCCTTGGTGCCATGCCTTAGCATGCCAGGCCTATGCCTGACACTTATTCTTTTCCTAGTTCATCAGCTGGTGAGGCTGAATGCTGTAATTGCGGTAGAGAGGATGGGCCCCTGAAGGCAGGGCTCTGTCTGTTCCTTTGAGGGAAACTCTCTGGGATAGACTTATCACCCAATGAGACCAGAATTCTGTAGGGTTGGGTCATTTCTCCAATTCAAATCAGAGTGGTCTGGGTGAAGGCAATGTCTCCCAGGCACTGGACTGACTGCCCTTCTCAAATCAGGTTTCATAAAAGCGGGGATCTCTCCCCAGGGGTGGCACTTTGGAGTATGCAGTTTGAATCTCATAAAAAGGTATCCAGTGAGGAGGTGCCAGTGGAGGCTGGTATCCACTCCACACTAGTCACTCCACTCTCCAAGCTCTGCACCCTGACATAAGACTGTGTCAGCTGGGAGAAAAGGGTGCCCAGAGATAACATGTCTAATTCTAACAAAGGTTTCATATGTGCCTGCAGTGACCCTTGGTTCTCTGTCCCAGATGATAGGTCCTTGCTACCTTGTCTTTCTGCATCAGAGCAGTTTCTGAGTCAGGGCTGTTTTTCCCTTTTCACATTGGTGCTCCCCTGAGGAAGTCTGTTGCCATTTAAAAAATATTCCTTGGAGTAGGGTCCTGTTTTCCTCCGTCTGACTGGGGCTTCCAAAAGTAGGGCTCTGTCTCTCCTCTGAAAGAGAAGCTTCTGGGGGAAGTTCTTTCTTCTTCCAACCACAAATAAGGTCCACATAGAGCTAGGATGTTAACCTTAGGCTCCCCTCCTGCTCTGATGTTTTAAGATTGTGTGATTATTCCCTTCTTCATTTGCCCAAGGCACTCATAGGCAATAATCTGCCCATCTTTTTCTCTCTGGGCCTGATACCAAGGTTTGGCAGGACTTAATGGGTTATTTGCTGAGGGGATAATGGTTTTGAAGTGTGAAGTCTGCAGGTGATCTGGGGCTATGTCTTTGGGGCTATGTCCCTCATGAAACTGAATACTACAGGATACCTCCTGATGGATGGGATGTTTTAGAGGTGCTTGGCACTCACCAGAACTCTGGTGATCTTGATACCTTTTCCTAAAATCGTCTATAAGGTACATTCTCTGACACCTGTGCCATCTGGGTGCCTTCTAGACATAGAGGGAACCAAACACAGTTCAGGCCTCTCCTCTTGCCTCCTGAGAAGGCAGGAGTTAACACCGGACACTGCCCCCAAGCTCTCACCCAACTGAGCTTCTCATGCCCATCCCACCTGCTTCTCACCTGGTATCTGTCTGAGTGGTGCAGGTCATCAGTGGCAGATGAATGTGGTGATGCTGTTGGAGACTCTCCTTCCCTTTTGATGGAAGCAGACAACAGGAGGGACTAGAAAAAGAAAAAGGACATGTGGCCTCAGGCCGAATGAGACCTACAGTCAGTCCCCTAGAGTTTCCAGTTTTATGGAGCATTTGGAAGACAGGAAGCGAGAAGGAGGATGGAGGGATAGAGGGACCACTCTTGAAATTCTGAAGGCATGTATGTGGTCAGGCCCTGGGACTGTGTTTGTAGGAGAGGATAACTTGATTGTTGGGATGGGTAAAGACCCCCTGGAGGGCCCAAACCCTTGGGATGGATTCCCAGCCCACTCCCAGTGGGCAGAGATGATACATGCTGTATTCTCTCTTAGTAAGCAAGGAATCTGGGACCCTCCTGAAGGGTTGGGCATAAAGCCACATACCAACCACCCTGACTGCCCCTAACACAGGCTGATGGCAGCCTTGTTATGGAGACAGTAAATTAAATAGTATGTATGAGTTTCCTGCATGCAGCTAGGGATGTACGCTGGGTCCATTTATTCCTGCGCTGTGGTGGTGACCCGAGCAAAAACCCCTGCAAAACTAATCCCCCCATGTCAGTCCTACATGGCCTCTTCTACATACGCCTGCAGTTTAGATTAATAAACTGTCTGCTTTAAGTTGTGTACGAGTACCACAATTCTAAATACTACATGGCATGTTCAGCCTGCTCTTGCTGGCTCTTGCCAAGGCCTGTTCAGCTGCAAACTGGGGGCCTAGAGGCCTGAAAGCAATCCATACTTCCTCCCCCCACCTTCTCCTGCTTGTGCAGCTCTGAGCCGGAAGCATACAATTCCCTAGGAGGCCTCCCCAGCCTAGAAAACCATGCCAAATCGCCAGTGACAGCCCAAAGAAAGCAATTTGGGAAAGATGGAGCAGCCATTTATCCTTCATCTCCGACTGAGCTGTAGGATGTGACTCGCATGCGGTGGCCATGCTGCACATCCTCAGGCAAAGGCCCTAGGAAGGGAGGGGCAGCTGCTGGTCTGGCAGGGCTCTCTGACTCAGCCTCACCCCAAGAGTTGGAGGAAGGAAAGGTTGAGAAGGGCCTGGGGTGGGTTTCCTGCAACTTGAAGCCCCTTCTTCACCCACCCAGCCCAGTGGGCAGCCTTGTGGGTGACTTGCTCCCCAGCTTAGAAAACAGGTGGGCTTTCAGGCAATATTCTTCCCCTTCTCTGGCACCAAGGAGGATGCTGAGGAGGGGGAACTTTATGCCCCCTGCCACCATGAAAAAGCTCACTTCTCTCTCTCTCTCTCTCTCTCTCTCTCTCTCTCTCTCTCTCTCTCTCTCTCTGTCTCTCTTTCTCTGTTTCCCTCTCCCATTCTCTTTATGTTAGAAGCCCTGAGAGGCCTCACCATTACACCTGGGGCAAGCGGAATAAAAAAAGGTCACTGGCGCTTTTTAAACATGGACCAAAAAGCAGTAAAATGTGTTTTGAAAAAAAAATCCCGGCATTAAATCATGACTTTTTGCCTGGCTCTTCGCCTCATTAAAAGTGGCCTTTTGGAAGGTAAAATTATCATTGTAAGCGATAAGATCTTTAAGAAAATAATTCACGGCTTCTTCACCCTTTAATATGATAGCCGCCACCGGCTAATTTTTTTCTTAATGGCAACGAGGCCATCAATCTTGTCTAAGGCCCCCTCGCCTTCTCCTCCTCCTCCCTTCCTCCCCCCCCTCCCCCTGTCCTCTCAGTCTCTTGCTTGAACCTTCTACCTCGTGCCTCTTCTACCCATGACCTGCTTTCCTAAAGCCTCGGTCAAGGCAGGGGACAGACAGACTCTGAAACGGTCAGCTTTGGGGGGTGTGAGCACATATTTGGAAGTGGCTGAGCAGTGGCCCTTGCCTCTGAGTCTGGTTATCAATATGCCTGTAGGGGTAGTTTCAGGAATCTGCATGTTTCACGTTCTGAGAGTGTACTCTGACCTGGGTGTGTGTGCCTTTGAGAACGTGGGGACTAGGTCAGGACATGGATTGTGTCTGTTTGTCCTTAGAACACCAGTCTCACTGCAGTCCAATCCCCAGCCCTGCCAGCCATGCTTAGGTGTCAGTGGTTGTGGTGGTCGACCTGGCAGCTTATCCACAACTTACCTTCCATAACCACAACCACTGAATCCTGCGGACTGGGCCAATTTGGAATGTGACTCCTCACCTCTATGATCCACAGCTGCCTGGCACCCCCTATCTTTTTCCTTTAGGGCTGGGAGAGTTTTGCTTCTTTGGCCAGGTCTTGCACTGATGGAAGTCTGGACTAGGTTCCTGTCTCCCCTCTGTCCATCTTGCTATGTATTGGGTGACTTCCTGAATGAAGGTACAAAGTCCACTCCCACACTTTTTAAAGGCCTTCAGGGGAGTTGGGCCAACCTCTGGATGTATGTAATTTTGTCACTCTGGCCCCTTTCCCCAAAACTGCCCTCTCAGAGGTCACCAGTGTCTTTAAAGCTTCTAAATACAATGGCCTCCTTCTCTAGCTTTTCTGTATTTGACTGCTGACTAACCCATGTGTTTTGGAACTTTTTTCCATTAGGAGTCTGGGATCATACCCTTCTAACTCTGACTGTTCCTCTTCTGTTCTTGGTTCCTGTACCTTATCTTGACCCCCAATGCAGAAACCCCCAAATTTTCTTTTTGGATTTGCTCTAATCTCTCCATACACTCTGAACCCTGAAAGATGTTATCCATTCCTGAAGCTTTGAACTCCTCAGTCCCTATAAAAAGACACTCCTCAGTTCCTATAAAAAGGGCTGGAGAGTCCTGCTTTTCTCAGCCATTGTGAGAACTTATGAGAAAGGATGCCACATTATACCGAGGGGTGGGGAAGGGGACATTCAATGAGTGAGGATTTAGCCTTCCCTAGGTCCCCACTCCCTTAAAATTATCCCCTTTGGGGAAGCAGTACCATCTGCCTCTCCGGTCACCTATGGGAGTTCTTGGTACAAATCATTCATTATGCTGAGGCCTCTCGTCCCTCCTTTGAGCTAGCTACTTGCTTTCGCTTTTCTCCATCTAATGCTTTCAAATCTCTTTCCTATAGTGTCTGTTCAGAGGTACAAACTATCTCCCCAAATGAGTCCAGCATCCTCCCTGGCTCCCTGTTGCTGTCAGGACGAAGTACACACACACACACACACACACACACCACTGCCTGGATCCTAGGCAGTGCTGTCTTGACTATACTATATTTTCTTTTCTTTTACTTGCTACAGCTCATCTTCTTTCTTTGAGTCTCCCAAGCCTTAGAATCTGGGTCCCCCATACGCCTAGGACAATCTTGGCTTTGACCTCTGTTCTGAGTAGAAGAGGAGGAAGTCAGATGAGCATACTCTGGCTCACACTCAGACTATACACACATGTATTCAAGCATACAGGACAGCCCTAGGCCTTAGGCCTGTGGTCAAACCCTAGAGACAGCTGGGGATCCAGAAAGAGCTGCTTTTGTCCTCAAGAGTAACTGGTTCTGGGTGGGCCTCAGTTAGGATGGACAGGAGGAAAACACACAATTGGCCACCTACCTTGGGAGTACCTGGAGCCATGGCATCCTTCAGAAGGGAATTCTTGCTGCCAAGAAAGAAGAGAACAGGGTGACCATTCCACTTGCTGCCCAGGGCATGCAAGAGTAGAATAGCAAGAAGACCTCAAAGAGAGAAGGCATAGCCTGCTTAGCCCAGCCCAGTCCAGCCGGGCCATGCATCACCCAGTCCATTCAATCCCAGCTGGCCCAGCCTAGCTCAGCTTCATTGGAGGCTAAGGGCCTGAGCTGGCTCCTGAGAAGACAATATAGACACTAGGCATGTTAGGCTCCCCTGTGCATCTGGGGAAAGAGGCTTTACCTGACTCTGGCATCAGCTCTGAGGATTCTGCCTGTCCTGGATGCCCCCTTCCCTCCACCCCCTGTCCCCACCCTGCTCTTAGCTCCTATGAGATTGGGGTGATGGAGCTGACATGGCTCTTGTCAATTCTCCCTCCAACATGCTGCAAACTGCGTTAGGCCAGGAATGATCTCCCCCTGATTCAATTTGTCAGCCCCAGGCCCTCCGGCATCGGGCCGCGGCAGGCGGGAGCTGGGTCCTGAAATATGGTGGGCGGCTCAGAGCCGGTGGGGGCGGGGGCGGGAGGTGATGGATGGGCTGTGGGGGAGGCGAGAACTGTGTTTAATAACAAAATTGGTATGCAAGGCCACATCCCGCGCTAAGCATGAGTGATCCAGAGCCACAAAGTATTACAAATCCCCGCTAAACAGATGCTGACAATGGAACAAGACGTATCAAATCAGATCCACTTCAGAAACATTAATATCCCTGTTCCTGTCCCTCCCTCCCTCTGCCCCCACTATGCTTACCACATCTGTGCTTACACATTCACACACGTGCACTCACCCAAATACATGCACACACATAAATACATGCACACAGAGGCACTGGCTGATCCATGCACAGAGGCAGACACAGCCCATTCACATAGGGTCCCTGCACAGACACCTGTACAAGCTGTTTGGGTAAAGCACGCCCACAGATAGTCGTAAAGCACAAGGAACACACAGATTCCCAAGGCAGAGCACATGGGGGCACACACAGATTCATTGGGTGTACGCACAGAGCACACACACGGGGTCAGACATAGATGTACCCAATATGTGAGCAAAAGAATAGGCAGATGGAGAAAAAGTAGTAGTTCTCACCTGAGGCTGTTTTGCCCCCCAGGAGACATTTTTGATTGTCACAGCCTGGGGCGGGAAGTTTGCTACTGGCATCTATTGAGTAGAGGATATTAACTATCCCACAGTGTACTGGGTAGCCCCTCACAATAAAGAATTATCCAGACCCAAAATGTCAGTAGTGCTGAGGTTGAGAAACCTTGGTACAAAGGCAGATACACACATATCAATTGTCTCTCTATCATTCTGTCAGCGGTCACACAGATACATGTGGTCACACATGGTGGCCCAGACAAGCAAACAGATGCACAGGCACAGAGTCCTATTCCCGGAGACATGTCCATAAAATCACATTCACAACAGTCGCCCAGTTCTGGATGAAGAACTGCGTCCTAACCTACATTCACATAAACACATGCTTAGATACAGATGCTCACATGCACAGACACACACCCAGACACTCATTTACCCACCAAACCAGACACATTGATGCACATCCACACAAAGTGCAGGAGCCCCCTGGCTTGGCAGCAGGGTGAGAGTAAGGTCTGAGTGTAAAAATAGAGCTGTCTGCCTGTCTGATCACACAGGGGGTGCATCGTACATGGGGAAGGACAGCCAGACCAGGTTCCATTCAATTACATGTGGTTCATAAATGGTCCTTGTATTTCTGCTCCCTGCCTGGCCCTGATCTAGGCACTGGGGATACAGTGAGGAAACTTGGTTGCTTTAGAAGAGCAACTAGCTTGTGGTTCACAACTTTTATCATTCCTTCACTCCTTCATTCACTCTATTGACAAGTACTGACCTTGGCATTGTGTTGGGTGCCATGCCTGGACCTACAGGTATAGAAATAAAGAATCTACTGTGTAACATAGTTCTCGCTGGAGAACAATGTTCTGAACTGAGGTCTAAGTATTTTCTGAGCAGGATCAGGTTGAAACAGAAAAGGAAAGAATGAACAATTATTGTGTACCTACCACATGCAGCAGACATGGGCTAGGTACTTTATATGTGTTATCTCTAATCTTCACAGAAACTTTACAAAGTTGACTAACAAAGGTTAAGTGACCTCTCTGCTCACACAGTCTGTGCAGAGTTTGGAATTTGAGTTCATGTTTGACCAAGTCCAAAGTGTTGCTTTTCCACCACCCACCTTGGCTCCCTAATGACTCAGGAGTTAGGATGGAGCATAGAGCTCTGCGATATTTTTCTCTCTGCTTTGGGGAGAGTCCTGCTGATTCTGGGCTTAGTTTATTATGCTGATGAATAGAAACGAGGACACTGAGGGTCAGAATGTCCAGCATTTCCCTTTGCCAATCCTCTGGATATTTTCCTTCCCTTTCCCTTGTTTGGACTGATATCCTAGATTCCTTCCCTCTCTCTGAGCAAGCTCCATCCCTTGCCCTACCTTTTCTCTAGCTACCTGATCACCTCCAGGGGCAGGAGTCTAGTGAAGGCTGCCTTGGAGAGGAGAGGTCTGAGCCCTGGAGTCACAGGCAGCCTGCCTCCCACCCACTCATCGGCATTGCTCTGCCTTCTGTCCCTCCCTGTTTCCACAGCCCGCCCCCAACAATTTCCTCCTTCGTTCAGTCACTCGCTGCCTAGTGATCCATGGGTTTTAAATTATAACTGGGACCCAGGAAACGCGTTCCTAAGTACAATATTCATGGGCTGGGCTGACACTTTTAATTAAGGTGATTTACACTGAATTATCCTTGGAAATAAAGAAATGGTGCACTGCCTGGGAATAAACCATCATCACCAGCCGCCTTTGTAAGTTACACTTCGTTTTAATCTATTTGGGGAATTGTTTATCTAGTTCATTACCCAACCAAACACCGAGGCCGGCCTTAAATAAGGCTTAAGTGGGGGTGGGGGCACTGCCATCTCCACACCCGCCTCTCCTTCAGAGTCACCCAGCCTCCCTCTGGCTCATTCCAGCTCTTTTAAAGCACTGACCAGAGAGCTGGTTTCCCAGTCTAGCGGCCAGACCTTGTGGTGGCTCTGGAAGTCTCCCAGAAAAGGTGTTTGAGCTCAGGCCTCGCCAAGCCAAGCCCCACCTTCATCTTTGTGCAATCTCTCCATGTCCAAGGCCTTTTCCTTTGGGTGTAAACTCTTGCCTGAGGGCCACAGAAAAGTCTGGGGCAACCCTCCCCAACATGTCCTTTTATCTTTAGCTCCCATCTATGTTCCTGCCTTTCTATCAGCACACACCTGCTCACCCAATTGCTATCCCAGAGACAGTTTACTTAACATGCCTAGAGCCATCATCTCCTCCTCTCCTCAGAACTTGCTTTTTGGCCATTATCACCCTTCCCAAGTCAGAAAGCTCTTCCTAGGAAGTATGCCACAAGTCCTCACTTACATTCTCTTGCTTCTTCCTCCACCAGTCTCTCATCATTTCCTCTTCCTACTGCCACTGATATTGTGCTTGGTCAGCTTCATCACCTGTACCTGGACCTGCCCAAACTCCTCACTTGCCTCCCTGCTTCTATGCCCAGCTCATGTCTCACATTGGCCTCCGAGTGATTCTCCTATAGCTCGGCTCTCTGATTTTGAATGTCAAAGTGCTTTGAAAAGTGTAAGCCTTTGCCAACGGGAGTTCTGACTCTTCTTCCTGTAGGTGTCTATGTGCCCATGTGCTTGTGAGAAGCGGTTCTCTCAGGGTGTGGATGTTGGAATGGAGGTGTGTTGTGTGCCTGTATGTCATGTATAAATGTTTGTACCTGCGTCTGCGAAAAGCAGCCAGTCCTAGTTTGGGAGCTGGAAGAATCCTGCTTCTCTGTGTGAGCCCTTGGGGGTATCTGAAATAGCAGCCTGCTCCCAGAGGGCAGAGGGAGGCTGAAGGTGCAACACTCCACGCACCCTTAAGAACTGCTTGGGGAGCAACCATGTGGACAGTGACAGTTCTGGGTGATGAAGAAGTAGGCTGAAGAAGAGGAGGGATGGCAAAGGAGGCAAAGGTAGGGTAAGAGAGGGAATGGGACAGTTGGAGAGAAGATGAGAGAAAGGAGGGCAGCAGAGGAGGAGGCATGGAACAGAGGGTAAAGGGAAGATGGGAGAGCTGGAGAGGAAGACTCGGGCCTCGAGCCAGGTATAGGGGATGGCTTCATCTGGGCTCTGCCTTCCTTCAGGACTCAGTTTCCCCATCTGGGAAACGGCCGGTGGAAAGGCCCCTCCCAGCTCACGGAGCGGCCGGCGGGAGAGGAGGCGGGAGCGGTCCCAGGAGCCTCTGTTCTGCTCCAGCCATCCCAGAGCGGGGGGCAGGGGCGGGGCAAGGGCAGCCGAGGCTGGGGCCCGCCCCGCGCCAGCCCGCGGGGAGCTGACACGCTCCTAGGGAATTTATCACGCACCCAATTACAATGTTAATTGGCAAGTTCCTGAAATCAATTAATTCGCAAATTTTTTCCAATTAAAAATCCAGATAAATCACGAGGGCGGCGGCGGCCGGTCCACCCCGCAGTCCGTGGGCGCTGCGGCCGCGAGCGGCGGGCGGAGAGGCGGGGGCGGGCGCGGCGGGCGCGGCTGCCCTTGAACGCCTTTGCCGGCCGCGGACTGTCAGCGCGCCCGGCGCGGCGGGGCCGAGACAGATAAAACCATCGACCCGTCGCCGCCGGCGCTTCGGCTTTATCGATCCGACGGGAATTTCACTTGCTGTGCAGATCCCGCTGTCCGGCTGTCAGACACTGGGGGTGGGCGGGTAGGTGGGGGGCGTGCCAGGGGTGAGGGGGTGCCGGGCTGGGGCCTGGACGTGAGGGCACAGACGTGTGGGAGGCAGCGCATGGACGTGAGAGGTGGTGCAGATGTCAACGCCCTGGGTGGGGAAGTGGACTGGGGAGTAAAGGCTGTGGAAGTAGGGGATGCTTGGAGGCGATGCGGGGGAGAAGGGATGGGCGCAGGCTCTGGGGTGGGGTGGAACAAGAAAAGCTGTGGGCAGAAGTGATGCCCTGGGCAGTGCAGGGGTGGGGCCATGGCGACTAGGCTGTAGTGTGGCCCCCCAATGAGGCGGCAGAAAGACAGCTTGGACTCCCATTTTCCAGACCCTTAGGATGAGGCTCTGCAGGTGCCTCCATCTCTGCCTGTTTTCTGTTAGTGAAGGGGAAGTCCTCCATTGGGAGCAAATTACCCCCAAACCCTCCTGGATAGCCAAGGTATGAAACTCAACTGCAGTTTGCTCTCTGTCCCTTCCAGGCTAGTCCCAGGTGGGGGTCTATGAATCTGTGTGGGGGGAGGGTATGGGAGGGTTAAGATATGGGGGCTAGAGTCAGAGTGCTTGAGCGTGAATCTTATCTTTACCACTTTGTTAGCTGTGTAGCCTTAGAGAAGTCACTTAACCCCTCTGTACCTCAGTTTTCTCATCTGTAAAATGTATTAATTCTTACCTACCCCAGAGGGTTGTTTGAAGATTAAATAATCGGATGCCATGTAATACTACTATATGCTTTGGCACATAGCAAGTGTTCAACATGATTATTATTATCATTAGTATGGTCTTCTGTAGTAGTTTTAAGTATCCCCATACATTCTTTGATACTCTCCTTGAAGAAGTAGAACACATAGAGTTTTGTTCTCCTCTCTTGAGAGTGGGCTGGACTTGGCGACTTGCTTCTAATGAGCGGAGTAGAATATATTGGAAGCAATAGTGTATGACTTCTGAGACTAGATCATAAAAGGCACTGTGGTTTCTTCCTTAGTTTCTCCTTTGGATCACTTTCTCTGTGGAAGTCAGCTGCTATGTCACAGGGAAACACAAGTGGCCCTATGAAGAGCCCATGTGTCAAGGACCTGAGGCCTCTTGCCAACAGTCATGTGAGTGAGCCATCTTGGGAACAGATCTTGCAGTTTCAGTTACACCTTCAGACGACTGCAGCCTTGGCTGACATCTTGACTGCAGCCTCATGGGAGACTGCGCCACAAGAAGCAACTACTTATGACTACTCACCTAGGCTGTTCCTGAATTGATGGTCCACAGAAATCGTGAGATAATAAATGTAGTTTCAAGATGCTTGGGGTAATTTGTAACACAGCAATAGATAAGTCATACTTCTTCCTTCAAAATTCACCTCAGGCCTCACATCCCGCAGGAGGCCTTCTCTGCTCTGTGCTGGGGTTGGTGCCTCCTCAATACCTCCCCACAGCCCTTCCTGTAAAGCAGCCTCTTTTCCCCTGGGTTTCTATTGCCTGGCTCCCATACAATGAGCTTCTGAGGGCAGAACCATTTCTGATTCATCTTGGGATCTCCTGTGCCTTGCATGGGGCGGGGGAGGGGGCAGGTTACTTGAGAGGGTAGAAGGAAGGAGGATCAGCTAAGTTTGATGACTGAACTGGTGGGCAGGCTATTGTTCCCTTGTGGCAGATTGTATTTTCCAAAGCCCTTTCTCTCATCACACATGCTCTTCTATAACATGAGCTTGTCCTTCTCCCATCAAAAGGTGGGGTGAATGTCCCTTCCTCTTGAATTTGTATGGGCTAATACTGTCTTCCAAGAGAGTACCACAGAAGTGACATTAAGTGATTTCTGAGGCTAGGTTATGAAAGGTGACCCAGCTTCTATACTGTTAACTATAATATTTGTTTTATAGTCCTAAGCTGCCATGTAAGAAGTCCAACTATGCCATGCTATGAGAAAGACCAGGCCACATGGAGAAGCCAAATGTAGGTGCTTTGGTCACAGCCTCAGCTGAAGTCTCAGCTGATAGCCAACATCGATCACCAGACATGTGAGTAATGGAGCCCCCATGATCCCAGCTCTCAGCCATCGAGTCTTCCCAGACGTCCTGGAGTAGAAATAAGCCATCCCCTCTGTGCTCTGTCTGAATTCCTGACTCCACAGATTTCCTGAACATAATTAAATGGTTGCTTTAAACTGCTAAGATTTGGGGTAATTTGTTACTCTCCTCTTCTGCTTCCTTTGATAATCTGGCTCTTTCACAAGGTTGTCCAGGAGGCTCTGCCCAGTCCTTCAGGTAGGGAAAGGAAGGTAGGGTGGAGCAATGGGGAACATGCCTTAGCACATTCTTAAGATTGTCATCTTTCAGATCTGGAGAAGGGAGTGCTTACTCTCCCAGATGGCAGCACCAGGCTGCACTTCTGGTGGGGCTCCCAGGCCCAGTCCCTGCTTCTGTTACACTACCCTGAGGCTCAGCATGGCAGCATAGGGCCTGTGGCATTTGCTCATCCTTTTCTAGCTCCTCTTGTGCCCTTTTGAGGCTGAGGCCTGAAGAGAGGTCACTCTCCTCCCATCTCCAAAAATAGAGCAAGAAGAGAAAGGCAGCACCATTCAGCTGAAGGATCTGAGGATTGAAAGCAGAGTAGAGGAGAATGGCAGCAGGGCCTTGTTTTCTACCTAGAGGCTGGGGTGTGGGCCAATGGTTGTTCCTGGGACCTGTGGCTAAAACCTTGAGTGGAATCCTCTGGCAAGCAGGCTCCCCTTGCTGGTAGCTTACCTGGTGGGAAGTTGGGCAAGCTGTTCCAATTCTTGCTCCATATGCTCTTGCAACTCGCTGGGCCTCAGCAGAACCTGGCAGATGGGGCAAATAGGGGCCTGGCTGTCAAACAATGCTGCTGCCTTTTTCTTACCTGGTGAGGGAAAAAGAACAGATAGAAATATAAGCTGGGCTGCTGCTGCCTCCTTTGGCTTCTTGGTCTAGAAGAGGGGAATCTAAGGGTCTCAGAGCCCTCAGAGCATCACTCTTTGCAGCTCCAGAGGCTGCACCTCTTGGAAATCTACTGAGACACAATTGATGCTCTGTAATCAAACCTTGATCACTTCATTTCACACAGGTTAGTGAAGGTCTTGGTTTAATCATAAGATCACCTGAAATATCCAGTGCCCACTTTGTCTCTCTTTTCCTCACTGCTTTCACACTCCCCAAATCTGGAGAAGGAAGAATAGAGGGAGAAAGGAGATTCATTCCTGCAGTCATTCAATGAACACTGTTGGCTGTCTACTCTGAACCAGGCCCAGTCAGAGCAGTGGGACGCAGACTATAATCAAATCTAATCTCTGCTCTTGGGGCCCTCACAGATGAGTGGAAAAGACTGAAAAGGACCCAGCTAAATGTCAGGGTAGCATTCTCTCCCAGTTCATCGCTTTTCCCCAGGGTTGTTTCCACAGCCCCTTCTCTCTTTATTTTGCATGCAGGACGAACTTCTTCCTCCTTATTGCCCTAACTCCTACCTGTGTCCTGTTGACTCTCGAATCTGTATCTCTACTCCAGATCTCTCCTCTGTTCTCCAGACTCTAGACTCCTGTATCCCAAACCCTATTGAACATCAATGCCTGGATGTCCCAAGAGAATCTAAAACTCAATAATCCAAAATCAAGTTCTTCAACTTCTTCACTTTTCCCAAACATGCTCACCTCTTTAGTAGGGCCATTCTCAGTTAATGACACCTGCATTCACCTAGTCTCCCAAGCCAGTAAACTTCGCCTCATCCCCCACATTCATTTAACCACAGGGTCCTTTTCATTCCTGGAATCTATATTCTCCCTGTTCAGGTATGGCCACCTCTCACTTGGATAACCTTACAGGTTTCTTGTGAATCTAACAGATTCTGGGTTTTCCACCTCCAAAATGCCCTAATAATTGTGTGGGAATACACATGGATCTAGCGCTGGCTATGCTGGTTTGCAGGCCAGCTGGGAGACTGAAATCTGTCCCCATTCTGTCTCTGATGGTAACCAGAGAATACCATGTTAGGTAGGAGCTGGAAGCTTGCCTAGTGCTCCTCCCTTGGGATGCCTTCCCTGGCCACTGTCCCTACTCAATGCTCCTCTGGCCTCTGCTTACAGGTGTTTGGCTGAGAAGCCCTATTCATCTAGAAACATCTCCACCTATCCATGTAAACTCTAATCATAGAAGGGACTTCTTTAGCTCAGGTCTTTCTCCCTGCTTCTTCTCTCCACCAGTGCCCAGAAAGGGTCAGAATCAACATTTAGAGAGATAAAGGCAAGCCATCTTGCCAACTAAGATGGGTGCTTGAATAGGATTGCCAGATTAAATATAAGATGCTCAGATAAATTTGAATTTTGGATAAGTAATGAATAATTTTTAGTGTAAGTATGTCCCAAATGTTTCATGGGACATACTTAGACTGAAAACTATTGTTTTTCTAAAATTCAAGTATGCCTGGATGCCCTATATTTTTATCTGCTAAATCTAGCACCCTGTGCCTATGAGGGAGCTCCCAGTTCAGGCTAAGCACAAAACCCCACCTCCCTTTAACACAAAACTGAGGATGATCATGGCTCTCCTGGGTGCCAAAAATTGAGTCATCTGAGAGTTCAAAGGAGTAATTCATTCTGGGTTTGTGTCTTGAGTATAAAAAAGAAAAGCCTTAACCAAAGACAGGAAATTTTAAGTTGTGCCTTAGAAGTATTCTAGGCAGAGAATGGGAATAAATGAATGAGTGAATGAGTTGTGAGTTCCTTGTGGGCAGAGGCCATTTGTTATCCATCTTTATATCTACGGATAATTGAAAATAGACCCAGCCTAGACTAGATGTTCAATGAGGAAGCAAGGGAGAGGAGAAGAGAAAGGGAGAGAGGCAAGGTAGCAGTGAAGAACAGGTTGTCTTAGAAGCCAGATGACGTTTGTGAAGCTGAGATGTCAGCTGTGGAGGCTTTGTGTGTGTCAGTTTGGGGTAGGTAAGGCTCTAGTCTAATTGGCCAAGTCTCTGAGGAGGGAAAGGGGCCTCGTCCCTTTCATGTGCCTTGGTGGCTGTGTCTCAGATGCTCAGGGGACAGCTGGAAGGCAGCTCTGAATAAAAAAACAGATGTGGCCCTGGTATGGGAGTGCAGAGATGAGGATTCTAGTCTCAGTTCTGCCTCTAACTTAACTCAGCCAGAGAATCTCAGAGGTGAGTGAGACTCTAGATATTTTTCCAGGCCATTATCTTTATTTTACAGATGGGGAAACTGAGGCTCAGAAATGGAGGGGACCCCAGTATTTGGCAACCTTTATTAAACAATTATTCTACTTCAGGTATTGTAGGAGAAACTGGAGTTCAGAGATAAATAAAACACATTCCTGGCCTCAAGGTGATCACAAACTAGTAGGAAAGGCAAAAAGGAAAGTTAGTGATTCTAGTCCGTGCAGCCCTGGTCAGGGCTGAGGAAGGCACGAACAGGTTCTCTGGGTGAGGGGAAGGAAGGGGCCAGAGGAGGCAATGCTTGATGGGAGGGTCAAAGGGGAGACAGTGCTTGATGGGAGGCATGAAGGATGAATAAGGGAGAGTTGACAAGGCTGTTGAGACAGATAAAATTGAGGCAGGGCCTGGGGCCTAAGTGGGAAAATGGTAAGAGAGGAAACTGGAGAAAAAGTAGAATCTAGGATGTGGAGTCTGAGCCGAGGTGGAAATTCCAGGATTTCAGCCTCTTTTAGCCTGGGTTACCAACTCTGGCTCTTAGAGCTCTTAGAGCCCAGATTCTTCCCTCCAAGCCTGGGATGAGGTATCAGCTTTTCTGTATACCTGTTCTCATTTCATCTGCCTTGCTGCCATAGAGATCTACTTTTCTGAGATTGGCCTCAGTTTCCTGTTGGGGCAATGGGCCATCTTCCTGGTTTTCAGCTTCAGGAACAGCATTGACAGGAATCAGCAGAGGGACCCCAAAGCCTATGCCCTTCATCTCCACCCCCATTTACTCCGGGGTTAGAGTGGCAGGTGTCAGCATGGCCATGGGCCTCCTGCTTCCCCTCCCCCGCTGTGTTCCCTATAATTTTATATTGAGACCTGTGGTCATGACGTGGGTTTTACTGCACTAACGATGTGGCCTGCCCAGGTTTAATGACAAAATCCATACACTGGCCCTGGGCCTGCTCCTCGTTTGCATAATTCCCAGAATACAGCTCCCTGAAGCTTTTGACCTGGGCCATTACAGTGGCCATAAAACGGGCCATAAAACTGCTGGGGATGGCCAAAAGGAGGGGGCTGTGGTCTTTCAGGGATGGGAATGAAGTTCTCAACCCCTGCTCTTCCTAGGCCTGAAAAGAGGCATCATCTGGTTCTTCCCTTCCACAGTTCCCAGAATCTTGGAGTCTATCTCAGGCTGGAGAGGCCTCTGGAAGTCCTTGGCCCAGCTGCCCATCCGAGGCAGAGATCCATCCTGCCAGCATTACAGGAAGACAGACCAAGCCAACCAGGGGCAGCGTGTCAGAAAGCATCTTCTCCTTGAACATTCCTTACTCCTGCCCTGACCTCCCTCCCATCCCATAGCTGGCCGAGCACTTTACCACAGGTGGGTTTAGGTCATTCGGGCCCAGGTTAAATCCTCTCCCTCTTTAGAAGGCCTAGCTCCCCAGGGAGGTCAGGAGCCAGGCTGAACAGCATAGTGGGGAGACGTGGGCAGCTTGAGGGGATGGGGACAGGGACTGGGACAGGCTGTCAGTGCTAAAGATGATGAATGGGGGAGGTGAGGCGGGAGGCCCAGTGTTATCGGCAGTGGATGGCGGGCGCGGGCGCTCGCCGCTCCTGCTAATCCCCGGGCGCTGCCTCAGCCCTTGCACTGATAACGAGGAAATGGGACTGACAACAATTTTTAGCTGAGAGATTCTTCACCAAAATGCCAGGCGGCCGGAGGTCTGACAGCGCCTGATTGAGTGTGTGAGTGTGTGGGGGGAACGCCTGCAGCCCCCGCCCCTCCCATGCAAAGATGGATCGCTCATTCCGCCTCCCGTCCACATTCATTACCGCACCTCCCTCCGCCACCCCAGTCCCCGCAGCGCCTGCCACCTCCACTTCTTTGCCTACCGCAGGTATCCCCTGAAGCGGGAGGAGAGCAGGAAGCAGAGGGGGCCCAGGCCCTATCTTCAGCCTTAGGTAGGGTATTTCAAGCTCAAAGAACTGAGAGGTGACTGTAGAGTCAGGGCTGAGTCAGGCCTGCCTGGAAGCTCCCTAGCTGTGTGGCTTCTAGAGGGTTTCTTTCCCTTTCTGAGCTTCCCCACCAGAAAACAGGAGGCTCCTATAGGAAGTGACAGACTGTGGGCTGTTAGGGGAGATATAGACCTGCTGAGGAGAGAGGAGAGGTCAAGCCGTGTAGCCTTTTCCTTGCCTTGGCCGGGCTCTGGCCAGTCCGGCCCCCAAGCTTTGGAACAAGATACCTGGGGTCCCAGATCAGTCCTCTGCTGCCCCCCTCTGTTGGGAACGGCTGACCACTGGGAGCAGGCAACTCCAGGGCCAGCGCAGCTGCTCCTTCTCTGCCATTTTCCACGGGGAGGCCTGGTGCAGAACTAGACACTGGAGGATGACGGTGTCTTTCAAAGAGAAAGCCCTCTCTTCCTAGCTCACTAATCCATGTCCAGCCTGGAACTCCTCACCATGCGATGGCCTCTCTGTCTTGGCCTGTTTGGTTTTGTCCCAGTTCTATTGCCTGTGATTCCATTCTTGCCTCTTTCCTTATTCAAGCAGCAAATCCTATCTCCATGATCTTTTCTCTACATATATCTATTTATTGGTTTATATATCATTATTCATCCATCCATGTCTCCATTAATAATAATAACTGTTTATTGAGTGTTATTATATGTTAGACCACAGAAGGCAGGTTTGACTGCCTGGTGTTTGACTTAAGAAAGGGGAGGGTTAAATGAGGACGAGGGTAAGTCTAGTGACAAATGGCAAAGGAGGTTGGGACTTTTAAGAGTATGTACACGTGTCTATGTGTGCATTTGTGGGTACACACATGTATGTCCTGCCCTTCCTCTCCCTGTACTCCCAATAGAAGGGCATCTATTTCCTAGTAACCAAGACACAGAAGAGCCTTCAAGCAACATTCAATAGAATTGCCTCCGACGAGCTATAAGACCTTGGACAAATCACTTAACATTTCTGAGCTTTAGTTTGATCTTGTGTGAAACAGGGATAATAATTACTCTCCTAGGACTTTTGTGAGGATCCAGTTAAATCAGGGTGGTGTACAAACGATGAGTCATTATCGTGTCTAGTGGACACTAGCACAGTTTGTCGTTTGTGTCTGTTTTTACCCCATTCTGACACCAGCCTGGCTTTCCCCTATATTTGGCCTTCTTCCCTGCTGTGATCAAGATTGTATACCACTCAGAAGGTACACTGGCCCTTCTGGCCTCCAGGGAGACCCTTCTTTCTCTCCATATATCTATTTATTGGTTTGTATATCATTATTCATCCATCCATTTATCCATTAATAATAATAACTGTTTATTGAGTGTTATTATATGTTAGGCTGTAGGTTTAATGCTGTACTCATTTTATCTCATTTAATCCTTACGATAGTCCTGTGAGGTTAGATATTATTATCTCTATCACACTGATGAGGAAAATGGAGCTCAGTACAATGAAATGACAGGACTAGAAGGTTCAGAGCAGGGATTTAAATCCCGGTGTTTCTGCTCCAAAGCTAATGCTCTTAACCACTGCACAATACCCAGCTACCTACTATCCAACCACTCACCTAAGTAATGATCTGATCATATTCAATAAATGTCATTTGGATACTAATTTATCTGTATGGGTCTGCTAATATGAATGCTGGGCAACAAACAACAAGACAAACATATTGTCTGCCCTCAGGAAGCTCAGGACCGAACAGTGGACAGACATATTAAACCAATGTCCTCAGAGTGGTCTTCGAAAAAGGAAAGTACATGGAACTTGTATACCATCTGATCTGGGAGGCGAAGGAAGTGACATTTAAGCAAAAGCTTGAAGGATCACTGGGAACCAGTCAGGCAATGACTGTGGAGAAGTGGTGTCCTAGGTAGAAAACAGTGTGTTTGAAGGTACAAAAGGGAGAAAGCCTAAGTGAAGAATTGAAAAGATTCAGGGTGGCTGGAGTAGTGAGAGTGAGGGGCTGAGTGTTGAGATATGATGATTAATGATTTGATTATTTTTAAAAACATACGAGTGAGAAGCCATCAAAGAGTTTTAAGCAGGGGAGTGACATATCAGACTTGCATTTTAAAAAGACCATTTAACTGCAAAGTAGAGAATGCTCTAATGGACAAGGGCAAATGCAGATAGGCTGTTTAGAGAGTTATCTCACTAAATCAAGTGAGGCATAATGGTAAATTTTCCTAGCACAATGACAGTGATGGAGACAACAGAAGCAGATACATGGGGTTAAAGGATAGAAAGGAGTCAAGGATGACTCCAAAGTTTCTGACTGGTGCAATGGCTAGGTGGTAGACTGTTTACTGACTTGTAGAACCAGAGATGAGCAGTAGGTTTGGTAAGGAAGAAAATGAGTTCAGTTTTGGATGTACTTAGTCTGAGGAACTAAGACATGTCAAGATGGCCATATGAAAATGCTGAGTAGGCACTCTATGTGAGCCGGAGCTGGAATTATAGAACTGGAGACGTTGACATATAGGTAAGAACTGAAGTTCACTATTGCATTCTCTGTGCCTAGAACAATGTCTGACAGACAATAAATACTCAATAAATATTTATTGAATAAATGAGTAAAAGAATGATGTTATGAGTAGGTGAGATTGCTGAGAGAGAGAATATACTATAAAAAGAGGCTGCCACAGAACCCTGAGTAACTGCAACAGGTGGAGGAAGTTTAAGCCAGCAGGGACCTAAAGGAATGTCTTCTTTAAGAGGAGGAAGAAAACAAGTGTGATGTCATTGAAGTCAAGAAGGAAAGAGTTTCAAGGAGTTGGGGGAGTGTCAAAGATAGGGTCACATGCTGCCAAGAGGTCAAGAACATCAGCCATGAAAAATGTCCCATCCACCCATGGTATCCACAGTACAACTGTTTATCTGCCACTTCATCCATCCTTCATCCATCCAAACCACCTCATCCACTCTCCCTTCTCACTCATCCCTTTCCTCCTTTTCTTCTCTCTAGAAAACCATGATTGGTGCCTCTGCTGAGTGTGGGACAGAAAGAGTTAACATGCTGACAGACGGCATTTTTTACCTTCAGTCAATATGAACAAGGCCCCAAGACTATGATTCCAAACATCTGGATTTCATCAATATGTGATCTGTCATCGTATATTGGCATTCCCCAGTCCCTGCGCCAGAGCAATGTGGCTGGTTTTATTAATACGTCAAATACATTATCCGTGTAATACACTTGTCTGGCTGGGGCCTCCCGCTGGGGCGGGGCAGTGGATTTGAATGTATGATGAATCAGTTTGCATTACATGTTCGTAAGTCATCATTTGTCAGGATTAATAGGCATCCCTGGTCGAGGAGGTGGGGGAGGGGAGGGCAGAGAAGAGACATGTATTTAGCTGTGGCCCATACTTATCTGCCAATGACCAGGGATGTCCTGAAAACAGCTGTGCACCCTTCTGCTCAGACCCCAGGGCAGTGGCTGGTGCTGAAGGGGTAGGGGTGATATTTTTAGCAGTTCCAGAGTCATCTTGTACCAAATAGGCTTATTTGTCTCTGCTTTGGCCTTGCCAACCAAAAGGAATATGGCAGGATTCATTTGCACGAGCTGGCTAACTTACTCATTCTTTAGAACTCAGAATTTCTTCTCCTAGAGAGCTTTCCCTGACTCCCCCAGACCTGCATTAAGTGTCTCCTTTGTGTTCCCAGTCTCTTGTGCTACCTCTAGTCACATAGTGGTTAGTTGCTTATTATGGGTCTGTCACCCCCTGTAGACTATACATTTCTTCAGGGCAAGGAGTAATTGTTTACTGCTATAGCCCCAGCATCTAGCAGAAAGCATAGCCCAAAGTAGGAGAATAGTAGTAGTAAATGCAGAAATCATAAATATTCTTTGAATAAGTGAATAATGATCATTGGCCTACCAAACCCCCCACAGATGCAGATGTTAGCTGGGAGATGTCATGGGGTTTTCTCTGGTTTCTTGCCCCCACACTGACCCTGGCCTGGTCTGGTTATCTATTATATATGTTTTTCTTTACTTGCTTCTCTTCCTTCCATAAGACACGTGTAGACCCTTACACATAACCAGGCTCCTTATGTGATATACATAGTCAAATATATACATAGGAGTGACATGTTCATTGCCCACAAACCTTTGCCACCTTCCCTTCTCCCTCTACTCTGCTGGCAGAAGCTCAGATTGGCACTGCCAACTCTATATGGCCACCTGCCAGCTCTAGGTCCTTGTGAAACAAGAGCCTGGCTGGTGCCTTGACCTCTGGTATGATGAAGGCTCTATACTGTCTCCTGCAACAGAGGGGCCCTGCACTGAGCCAGGCATGGCTCCTGGGTGGCCAGTGGCAAATATCTACAAGACAGTGAAATGGAGGTCAGCCTGTTTAAGCTCAGACTTGGGCTTGAACTGGAGCCAAGGGACAATCAAGGTCTCTTAGTCTTGGGCATAAAACCTGAACGCTTGGCCCCATGAACTTCTGCTCTAGCCAAGTGCACCAACCAACCCATTCAGAGGCTGGTGGGGCTTCTGGGGTCACAGTTAATCCACACCGATGACCTTGGCTGTCCTGAACACAATTGCAGCCTCTCTCCTCTTCTGGAATTACAATTCAGTTCCCCTCCTCCCTCAGCTAATAACTTCCAGACAGTGCCCTGTGCTGGGTCTGGGCAGGTGGGGCCTCCCAGAGTTCCCTGGGAGTAGGCTTTACAAACTACAGAAAAGGACCCAATTCAGGGAAATATCCACACATGGACATGCACACATATCCTTTCAAATGTCAACACACATGCACACATGGGCATTGGTGCACACAGGTGCTCAGACAAGTGTATGTATTTTTTCACACCTAGATAAACACACCTGAGCACCTGTGCATACACACAAGTATAGACTGAGTATACCTGTATTCTTTTGCCAGCATGCCCACACACTTCACTCTCCCCTAGTGTCTTCCTTGCCAAGGAGCCAAAATGCTACAACTACACTGTTTAAAGTAAAGTAAATCCAAGTGTGCTTTACCTCCTGCTGGCTCTGACTATGGGCTTATAAAAATGAAGTGGGAACCTCCGCAGCTGTGGGCAATAAATTGTGGACTGCTAAGGAGGGCAGTTACCTGCTTTCTAGGCTGGTGGGTGGAATTTGGGCCACTGATTACAAGTGTCTGCGCGACTGGACAGTCAGTTGGCTAGTGGCTTGGCCTCAGGCACTGCCCAGTCCAGCCACCTGTCTCCCACCAACCTGTGGGATCAATAGCCTCAGAGCCCTAGCAGATGAGCCAGGACCGAGAAAAGAGCAGAGAGAAGTCGAGGAAGAGAAGGGCTGGGGTGGGCAGAGTGAGCAAGACAGCCACGTGCTGCTAAGGCTGAGGGGAGCCCTCGCATCTGGAGATCAATTAGCATCAATTACTGACTTCATTTAATTGTCGTCCAAGATGAATTTGTCATTTTTAGCTGGGAATTAATGGGAGACCTTCACCTCTCCCTGGCAGCAGCTGTGGAGCCAACAGCGGTCACCTCAGCCTCCTAGAAGCCCTGAATCCTGCTTGGGGCTGAGGCCAGGCAGGGGTAGGCAGCAAGTGGGGCTTCTGCTCCCTGGGCATGCTCCGGCCTGCCCCTAGGCCGGCCAGCCTGGCCCATTGGCGCCCAGGGCCAAGGTGGGGGCTGTGGGTCCTGCATAGCAGTCCTTTGCAGCCTCTGGCTTCAGCCAGAAATTAATTTGCTGGGCTGAGCATGTTTACTTTTTCCCAGCAAAGGCGAGACAGTAAACAGCGGACCGGCGGCTGAAATTGAATTGATAACTGCATCAACGTGCCAGATAACGCCTAAAATAATACGCCGATAAGGAAATTCGATTTGATTTGCTGCCGCGCATCAGATTGGCCCCATCTGTAGCTGCCTGTAATCATTTTCAATTGCGTTGGGAAACCTTATTTGTCCTTAAATATTTCTGTCATTTTTCATTGCTGGCGACAGATCCTTGGGCAGGTGGCAGGGGTGCGCTGCCTCTGTGGGCGCAGGGCGGCGGCCCGAGGAGGAGGGGTGGTGTGGACTCCAAGGAAAGAAGGCAGGGAGCAGGCAGCCGGGCGGTGACAGCTGTTCCTCCAATCAATCACGCTGTCGACAGGGAGGGACGACTGGCTGGCAGAAATTGAGTTTGCCTCACAGGGGACGATTGAGCAAATTAATAGCCCATTAGCCAAGCAGTGACCTGAGAAATGAAGGTGCAGGGGTTCCTGCTCACTCAGGCCGGCTGGGGTGGGGCAGGGCAGGAGAAGGGTCTGGGGAGGGGAGAACTGGGAGGAGATGTGGCAAGAGGAGGAAGGAATATGTGGATGGCACAGGGAACATGCACGTGGGAGTGGATGGTGCAGTTGCAAAGATGTCAAATTGGGGGAGGTGGGCTAGGGATGCAGACAGTCGAGGAGAGATGCTGGGAAAAAAGAAGGGCGGAGGGGGCTCCACTGATGTCTCTTTACCATCTTCCCATCATGTCCTCTGGGACTGAGTACCGTGCCAATAAACTCCTCTCCATCTTTGGTCCCTACATACTTCCTTTATTCCGTCTCTTCACTTCCCGAGAAACCTGCATATCCCCTGGAGAAACCACTTCCTGTTGTTCTCTCCAGTGCAGGCTGTTCTTTCAGCTCCAGGTTCTGCAGGCCAGGAGGTGAGGTTAGTGTCTTTCTTAGTGCCAATTGCAGCTTCCAGACCACTGTTTCTTCACCCTGTGGGTTCTGAGGTCAAGTACCACCGTGCATCCCTATCATTGTTATCTTCCATTCGTCACATTCGCTGAGGACTTTATACTCACCTGTCTACCCCAAGTCCCATCACTGCCCTGACCTCCTTAGTTCCTGTTATTTTTTTCTGTACTCTGCTTCCTCCTGGAGGACCTTGTGAACAACCTGAATTGCTCTGTGATAGAACTCCCTCTCCCTCAAGCCCTCTCATGGCCTTGTACCCATCATACTTGATCCATATTCTGTTCTTCTCCCATCTCCCAAGACACTACTTACTCATGGATTCTAGCCTGGGCACATCACTTCAACACCCTCTTGCCTATTCAACCTTGTTTCTTTCTTTGCATTCTCCACAATCCAACTATTTTTTTTGTTTCAGACACACAGGCGGCTAAACGCAGCTAGGGAAAATCACAAAACCACACAGATATGTGCCAATAAAAATTCAGTGTCCAATCTTAGCACTACTAAGAAATCCTTTTACACGCCCTTAGTCAGCTCTGTCTTCCCTTTCCCACAAAGACAATCCAATAATATTTTATCATCTTGAGTCCCCCTCCCCATCTTCTGTTCCTCTCCCTCTTACTAGGTAGCCTTGCTTCCTACTTTACAAAAGTAGGAAGTCCTTTGGCATAAATTCCCTCAACTTCCAGGTCCACTCTCATCTCTTTTCTTTCCTCTTCCACTTTCAGTAGAAGAGGCCTTCACTCTTCTGTTTTAGCTTAAACTCTTCTGCTGAACTTAGAACCCCATTCTTGTCTATGTTCCTTGGGAAAACTGTCACAAGCCTCCGTCTCTCCTGAGTTTTCTCTTTCCCTCATGTTTCCTTCATCAGTATATACACACTAGTCTCTCACATTACAACATCATCAACAAACCACCCCTCTCTTCCACCTTGTAGCTAATGCCCTTTTCTTCTCCTTCCCTTTTCACCTAAAATATTCTAAAGAGTCTTTCTTGCTTTCCATACTCTTTTATCTCCTAAGCACTTCAACTCAATGCAGTCTGATTTTCATCCCCACCATCTTATTCACAATCAAACTGCTCTCGATCAGCTTCTTGATAATCATCATTTGCCAAATATAATGGCCACTCTAACTGTAATAATTTATTTGTTAATATGATAAATACTTATTGAGTGTTTTCTATGTACTAGGCACTACACCACGGTCTAAGGATATAATGAAATTTATTTCTTTATGAAACTTACAAACTAGTGAGGAAACAGATGCAATAAAATAATTATATAAAAATTGTAAAATTGCAGTTGTGCCGACAAGAGGTGAACAGTGCTATGGAAACCTATAAGATAGAAATTTGCCCTCCTCAGAGGAATTCAGAAAGGCTTCCCTGAGGACAAGACACAAGCTGAGATGCGATGGATAAGAAGGAGTTGAAGAGACGAGGAGGAAGGGAAGTGGTAGCATCAATCAAATGCTTACTCTGTGCCAAGTACTGTACTATTTAATCCCCATTTTATGAAAGGGGAGACAGAGGCATAAAGAAGTTCTATAACTTGCCAATGGTTACCTGGTAAGTGGTGGTGTTGGGCTTTCAACCCAGGCAGTGCAACACCAGAGCCCATGCTCTTAGCCTCTGCACTCGACTAACCTCTGAACACTCTACGTATGATCTCTACTCCAGTTTCATTTCCTAAATTCGTACCTCCAGTCCTGAGCCACCTGTGTTGCTGTGTTTGGATGTCCCACAGGCTTTTCGAGCTCAGCTTGCCTGAAACGAGACTTATCTATTGCTAGACTAGTCTTCCTCTTGCTTTTTCTATTTTAACGAATGGCACCACCATCCACAGATTTCCCTATATGAGCAATCTGAGCTCGCTCTTTTTACTACGGCCACTACACCTAGTAAATCAACATCTTAACTGTTTTTACCTCCTAAGTACCCTTAGAGCCATCTTCTTTTCTCCATTGCCGTAGTTCTGGCATCCTCATCTCCAGTCTTTACTATTAAGTCTCCCAATGCTTCTCTCTCCCCTCTAATCCATTTCCATATCCATGGCTGGAAGGATCTTCTTAAAACACAAATCGATTTCTATCATTCAGCCACCTAAGATCCTTCCTTGGCTCCTGAAGCTCACAGTGTAAATTCTGAACTCCTTATCACACAAGCCCCTCTCTAACCTAATACCCCTCCAGCAAGGCTGTGCTATAGCTGGACAAGACTTACCTCTTTACATAGTACGCTCACTGCCAATAATGGCCACGGCATCCATCTCCTCATGGTCAGATGGTAACTCCTAAGACCATACTCAGACAATACTTCCTCTTTGAAGCCTTTGCTGAGAATTAATTACTTTCTTTT
Source organism: Cynopterus sphinx (assembly GCA_030015415.1). Lineage (NCBI taxonomy): Eukaryota > Metazoa > Chordata > Mammalia > Chiroptera > Pteropodidae > Cynopterus > Cynopterus sphinx. The sequence goes on from CM057387.1 coordinate 101,685,141, forward strand.
CCATGCTATGTTTCTTATATGTCTATACCTCTATTATTGCATACATCATATAATATTGCAATAAATTGTTTATCCATCAGTCTCCCCTGGTAGACCCTGAACTCTTGGAGGGCAGGGAGGTTATCTGATGTACCCTGGTATGCTCAGGACCTGACATAAAGTCTGGCACACAGTGGAGATTGTTGAATAATTTGAGAGTTAATGGGAAAAGGACTCGAAGGGTTCACAGTAGAATGTTCCAAGAGAGTGAATGGTGATGGTGGGTGGGTGGTAGAGGTGTGGGAGTGAGAGAGGTGGGAATAGGGGAAGGGATGCAATTGAGGTAATGTTGAAAATTCCTTTTGCTTAAATGAAACCTGGCTTCATGGTCAGTGAGAAGCAGAGGCCCCAAGGGTTTCAAAAGGTAGAGGCTCTGAAAAGACAGAGGCTCCATAACTGCTGTCCTAGAAAAAATCCTAAGTGTTCATAGACTTGGTGGGAAGAGGGTCGACAGTGATGACGTGAATACAACCAGACACTAAAACCCTATGCCTAGAAACACTGACAAATTGACATACCCACTGGAATACCTATGTGCTCATAGAGGGTCCCCAGCAGCCTCCCCCATCACAGAGCCCTCTGCAGGCCTCTATGCTGGCCCACCACCCCACCAGGAAACCCTGGGTTGCAAGCGCTCTCTCTCTTTCTCTCTCTCTCTCAGCAATTTCCCTGTCCAAGAAAGCTCTAAGGGTTTCAATTACCGGCACGTGGGATTTAGTGCCCTGGGCTTCTCTGACTGGAGGAGATTTATTTGAAGGTTTAGTGTCGTGGAGAATTCACATCTTCACTCCCAGGAGCCCAGCTTCCGTCCTGAGCCCCTAAATCAGGAACCAAGATGGGCTATTGTCACTTACCGCATTAGCCTCGTTAGCGGACCAGGAGGGGTGATTAATAGCAATGCACACACAGCCATCCTGCTCACTGGCCGCTTTTCTGCTGCTTGTGACCTGGGGAGGGGATGGGGAGTGGCTGAGCCTGCTCTATGATAACTATAGAGCCTTGGGCTAGAGCACCTGCACCATTGCCAGGCCCTTCCAGATCTGAGGACAGTTCAAAGATTAGCAAACCTAGACAGAGCCTAGCTAGAGGCCTCTGGGGTCTGACTCCTGGAGGGGTCAAGAAAGCAGAAGTGTATGAGGGGGCAGGTTCTAGGGTAAAGCTCAAAGTGTATGCCTGTGTATGAGAGAGATATGTATGTGGCATGGGGTGAAGTGTGGACGGGAGGGAGTGGTATGTGTGTGAAGGATATAGAGAGGTTGTAGGTATTTATTTCATTTCCCAAACACACTTTGAGTGCTTACTATGGGCCAGGTGATATTCTAAGGGCTGAAGATACAACACTAAAGACAGAGAAGGGCCCTGAAAAAGGTTTGTATGTGAGAGAAAGAGAAAGAATTCTGTGAAAGGGAACTAAGAAAAAGTGTGGTTGAGAGAGAGATGTGTGAACATATGTATGTGCAAGACAGAGGCTTGTATGAGAGGCAGAGCTCAGTATGTGTGAGCAGGAGACGGGGGAGCAAGGCAGGTGGAAGGGAGCTGTCTGAGAGATGTTTGGGTGAAATAGGGGGTGTGTGTGAGAGTGGAGTGTAGGTTGGGACTGAGTGAACGGAGTGTATGACAGATATGCATTGTGAACCAAGGGAGTGTAAGAGTGTGAGAGGTGTGAATGGGAGAGGGCAAACAGTATTGAGAGAGAGGTATGGTGGGGAGAGAGGATGTATAATGGAGGTTTCTGTGTGTGTGTGTGTGAGAGAGAGAGAGAGAGAGAGAGAGTGACAGACAGACGGAGAGTCAGAGAGGTGTGTATATGTGTAGTGAGAGAGGGTGTATTATGTGACAGAAAGAGAGAATGGAATCTATGTGTGAGAGGGAGTGTGTATATAGGGAGAGAGATGGGGAGAGAAGAGTGGTTGTGTGTTTTCTCTTTTTCCTTTATCTCTGGAAATTATCTCCTCCATACCCATTTTGTCCCCTGAATTTTTGGAGTCAAGCTAACCTGGGTTTGAATTTCAGTTTGGGTACTTCACTCATTTATTTATCCATTCATTCACCAAATTGTACTGAGCATTTACTAAATTTTATCATCCTGTGCCTCATTTTTCTTCCCTATAAAACAGCCTGACAGGGTAGTTATGATAACTCAGTGATGTAACTCATTAAAATGTCTTGTGAGCACACAAAATTAGGAGCTAGATACACTCTGGCACGGCACCTGGAGTGTGGGTCAAGAAGTAGTAGCTACGGATCTAGGGGCTCTTCTGCCAATCTTGTCTCCTTTTCGCTCTCCTTTTCATCTCCCTTCCCTCTCTTGCCCTCTCTCAATCACAGCTGAGCCATAGTATTAATTATTAGAACCAATTGACTGTTTAGACTCTGATGTTTTAACTAATCACCACTAATGGCAGACACTGGTGGGCAATCACAATCATTTAGTTCTCAGGCAAACCCCTCTCATAGCTGAGAGCAGACTTGAGAGGAGCCCAGCAATAACTGGAATCTGGGAATGATGGGAGAGTTGATTACTGCTGCGAGAGAGAGGTCCCTCTTTCCTCCCTGGTGGCTCTGGGCCAGCGGCCTACAGCCCAGGAGCCTTCTGGACCAGTCAGTTCCCCTGGGGCAAGTCAGCTGAGCCCAGCGCTGGAGGTGAGCTGACTTCTTCTCCAACCTCTTCTTTGCCCTCTGGCCTCAGTCTTGACCCTTTTTGACTTAGAATCCAGCAACCACCACCCCTGGACCAGAAATACCCTACCTGCTCCCCTTCCCTAAATTGCTTTTCAATTGTTGTAGTTCCCAAAAGTCTGCTTTCAGGATGAGGTGTTTAGAAATAGGTTCAAATTCCACCTCCTCATGGGGCATTGGCTGAATGCTGGTTGGGATGGGGAGGTGCATCATGTCCATTCTGGCTGAGGGCTTAAGTAAAGAAAGCAGAAAAACATGTGCCGTGTGCTGCTGAATATGGAGAGAATGCCAGGGCTTGGGATGTGACCTGAGCTCTGTGCAACTGGGAGAACACCTGCTCGCTTGTTCTGCCTTCTTCATGTTGAGGCCCCAGAGCCCCAGCCTGCATGCGGCCCTGGCCCACCCTGAGGCCCTGCCCATCCAACACCTGCTCCAGCCAAGCTGGAAGCCAGGTCCCCAGAACTCAGGAATGCCAGCTTCAGGGTGGAGGCCAGGCAGGGTGGGACCATAGAGTCCAGATGTCCTGGAGGGGATGGCCTAGGTGCTCATGGTCAGTAGGTGTCGCTGTGGCTCCAGCACTGGGATGGGGTGTTAGGCAGGAGGCCCTGGAGCAGGCCCAGGTGTGGGGTGCCCTTTGGCCTCCCTTGTCATCTCTACCTCCGCCCCGCCCCCGTCTCAAGCCTTCCAGCCAAGAAAACTGCCCCAGTGCTTTTTAACTTTAAGTGTAGTCCTGGAACACTTAAGTATTTGGGTCAAAATGTAGATTCTGATTGGGTTGCTCAGAGGAGCAGGATCCAACATTTGGTATTTCTATAGAGCTCCTAGGGGAAGTTGAGGTTTCTGGTCTGTGGGCCACCCTGTGAGCAGTAAGGTCCTAACCTAGCAGGCTTCCTAGTGGGGGACACTGACTCTTCTCCCTTCCAAAACCAATCCTCCCCTTTACTCTTATTTCCTTAATAAAGCTCTCAGTTCAGAGGCCGTGGGTAACTATTAGGGACCCTCTATTTTTGGAGTTGGGCTCGGCTAGACAAGCACAAAGCAGGCAGTTTGTAGGGAAGCTCTGAAGCAAAACCGACCCCAGTCCCCTGAGCCAATCTGCCCTACCTCTTAGCTTCAATCTAAACTCAAATCCAATCCTAATCCCCCAGAATAACCCAGTTCTCACCCTCAGAGTTATATCCCAATGCCAACCTCAGCACAACTACTGTGATCCCTTAAGTTCAATACTTGGGCTATCACTTGCTTCAATCCTGACCCAAGACTGAAGCAAGAATGTGTGAGAGGGGCTGGTTCTTAGCTTCTCTGAAAACATTCCTAGTCCTCTGCCATACTTTCTTCTTGGTATAAGCCTGATCCAAGACAGTGGGGCAGGAGGCGCTGGGATATTCGCCTCATAAAGCTAGTCTTGGCCTCAGCAATGGAGCTTAGGCGTTTGCCCCAGCCAGAGAGAGAAGCAATTTGGCAGGCTAGTTGCAATGAGGCATTCCTAGGCTCTTCCAAGAAGGACCTTTTCTGTCAGGGAAACAAGAGAGTCCATCCTTGCTCCACGTTCTCCTATGTTCTAAGGGCTCCATTTCCTGGGATGTGGGAAAGGCAGAAAGGAAGTATGTGCATTAGTCCAGCCCTGATTGCAAGCGAAAAGGGAGGATACGTGTGTGTTTGTGTGCGTGTGCGTGCGCATGTGTGTGTGTGTTGTGTGGGGGGAGGGATGGGGACAGGTAAAGCACCCCCTTCAGGGCTTTTCTTTCTAAATCAAGGTTTCTGAAGGGCCCTCCACTTTCCCAGTCCTGCCCACTGTCTAGCCTTCCTGATTACTACAGAAGCTGATTCTTGCAGGAGTACTAGGTTATATGAGCTGGGTTTTAAGAGTCTATCCCTTTTGAGTCTGACATTTTGTGATTTTAAAAAGTAGAAATGTTATTTGAAATAGCAATTTGGCCTTGTCTTGGTGGGCTAAACAGTGATTCACCCTCCAAGTCTGCAGTCTGGGAGATGGGTTCAATCGGAGAGGAACCATCTCTCACAGTGTGGCATCGTGTAATAAAAAATACTCCTGCATGTGCCAAATACTTCTGCCTTAAAAAAGCACCCAATCCCACTTATAAATACCTCTATTTAGGAAAACTACCTCTGCATTTCCAAAGCACCTCCACCTTTACAAAATATCTTTATAGTTTTATAAATCATTTTCTCATCCTTCATTTAAATAAAAGGGTTCTATTGAATACCTTGGAAAAGTTACCTAACTTCTTTGTGCCTCAATTTTCTTATCTGTAAAATGGAAAGGATAAAGGCACTTACCTCATAGGTTACGCATAAAGTCTTTTGAATAGTGTCCAGCACCTAGAAGCCCTTCATGTTATGTTTGCTATTATTATTATCATTATTGTTATTATTATTAATATCCTAAAATATTTAGCATGTTCGATAGGGGAAGTTTCTTTAGACAGGGAAAAGTAAAAGTACTTGTCCAACATTTGCTGCTAGTAAGCTTGAAAATGAAATTTTTCGCTCTTACAGTCCACTGCTGTGTTCTGTCTACTATGCTAAAAACATCGGGCCAGAGTAATCCATATCAGGAGCAAAGACTCACTGAGCAGGATGGCAGGTCTGATGGTCCCCTGTCCTCTGTTGTGTCTAGGGCATAGGAGGGACCAGGGAAGGGGGCCTCGCCTCCCCTTATTGAATCATGGGAACTAATAGGGCATCTGTGTGGGGGAACGAGACTAGGTAGGCTTTGTTCTTGGTCTGTTCTGTGGCCATCTACTGGCTTTCATGACCTGGAGAGACAGCTAGAGGAGACACTATTGCAATGCTGGATCCCATCTCCTCACCAGAGACATTTCCGTCTCCCCTCAAGCTTGTGAATGCCCTGTTTCTTTCCACCTTGGCATGCCCTCTACCTATACTCCTGCCTCTCATGTTGCTTTAACAAATGAATGGAAAGAGTGTGTATAGTCTGAAGCACAGAGACTTGCCCAGAGTAGGTCTCGTCATGTCTTTCTCACCTGTTGGGGAAATTGGGGAGTAGCTGTGGGCCTGAGAGTGCAGGGGGACCAGGCTGACAATAGGAGGAGCCTTAGGAGGCTCTGTCCACAGGCTCTAGAGTTCCTCTAAACACTCAGGCCTGTCCCTCCCCCAGGCATAGTGGACAGTGGTCATAAGGACAACACAGGCCAGTGTCATAAGGCAGCTGCATGGGGGTTGGGCTGGAGGTTATGTGCAAAGAGGTTCTGAGATGGGGGCAGCTGGGAGGCCCGGCTAGGCACAGCCTGTTACCAGCTGCGCCATGGGCCTCTAAGCCCTGCCACCACCTAGCTGAGTCACCAGCCTGAGGCTCCCATGTCCTAGTTCTTAGTTTGAATTGCAGAGCAAGGCTGTGTGAAGCCTACCATGGCTCAGGCTGAGTCTGCCCAAGGGAGAGCCTACCCTCTGCCCTCTCTCCCCATATCCATTGGTCAGTCTGTCCCTTCCTTTCTCTCTCTCTTTTCATTTTTATCATGAGCTATTCCAACTTAGTTCTGGAACACCCTTGAAATTTGGGGGCCAGTGCTCTGGGGTGTGGAAAAAGTGGATCAGACTCAGAAGCTCACAGGCTGGGCACAGAAGGTACTGCTATGAGGTTGAAGCGGGAAGGAGGAGAATGAGCTCAGGAGAGGAGAGGGCTTCCTGGAGGAGGGAGCGCCAGAAGTCTGGAGTGTAAGATGGCAAGAAAAGGAAGGGGAAGCAATGACCAAGGCAAAGGCAGAGACAGCCCAGCAGGGCCAGAACGTGGCTGCAGTCGAAGGAAGATGGAGGATGTAATGGGGTCAGGGCAGTAAAGGTTGGCGGTAGGCTCGTCTGGGACTTTGTTCTATGGGTGTTAGGAGCCAAGGGTGTGTTGTGAGCCTGGGGATAACATGGCCTTGGCATTTCAGAGCTGGGTGGATTTATGGAGCCCCATTTAGTGTTATTGACCCCCCCGCCACCTCCATCTTTAGATAGAGAATTGAAGCATATGACTAGAATGGAGCTTTGTGGAAGGACATGCTTTGGCCATGTCTACAACCACACCCTAACATAGGCCCAGCATGGAGCACGGTGTAGGTGGCTGGGATTATTATCCTCATTTCACTGATAGGAAACCAAGACTCAGAGGAGTCAGGTGAAATAACCAAAGTCCTAATGGCAGCATGTAATGGAGATGGGATTTGAAAGGGCCTGGGGTCCTTACCAAGGCCTGCAAAGGCATTTATGTATAGACCACCGCTTACCTGGCCAGCCTGGTCTCCGCCTCCTTCTCCCTGTGCACACCATTGCTCTGGTCATACCAAATTCTTTCAATTTCTCAAATGGGCCATTTTCTTTCACTGTTGGGCCTTCACACATGTTTTTCCTGTCTGGAAAACCTTTTGGAGCTCAGCTTCATGGCGAACTCTCACAGAACCTTTAGGCTAAACTATGTGACCCCATAGTCTCCAAGCCTTATCTGTCACACGGAAATTATACTATACTTGTCTATTTTCTCATCAGGGCCTGGCACAGTGAGTACTGTCTAATTAATAAATAGGTGGAAGGGTGAGCTAATGCCTTCGTTTTTACTAGCTCTGGTACCAGCAGCATTCACTCCCCATGGATCCAGCACAGAGAGTGGGGCTGGACTCAAAGAACAGAGACGGTGCTGAGTGCAGCTGGGAGCTGGAGTGGGCAGTGGAGAAAGCAGACTCATTCAAGTTTAAATGCAATGTAAGACCTGGCCTAAAGCAAGAAGTATTCAGGGTCCTAGTGGAATGTCCCATTGGCCTAAGAGAGCTCTGAGAAAGAAAGGGGCTCCTCCTGAAGGTGGTGCCAGAAACAGGCCTGTGAAAGATAGGGAATATCGAGCTTCATGGAGAGCAGAGGACTATAAGCCTGGGAGCAGGGGGACAAGTGGGAGCAGAGATAGACAGAGGAAGGAACTCAGTCTCCTACCTAAACTCTCCTTGTCCAGCAGGGTCTGGGCTGCCTGCATCACCAAAGGGTACCACGTGGGTGATTGCCCAAGAGGCTGGCCCTTCTAACATGCTGAGTAAATGAGACAGGATATATATCATAAACCATCCCTACGAAGCCTGGTACTAGGTGTCTGTTCCCTTGCTCAGGGCTCACCACAGAAAATGCATTCTCTGAGGACCACACCTGGGCCGGCACCCTCATGGTCACAGCCATGCACATCAGTCCCAGTGTGCCCTGTCCATCCCTGGCAGTACCTCTGTCCTCATATCTGGCTTTGCCTTGGGCCCATGAGTGTCACCCATTTCTCCTATAGCACTTTGCACGTCAACTTGCACCAGGATCCACAGCCTGCATGTCTCTCCATGAAGCCTTAACTTAGACCAGCTGCTTTTGTGTACCCCTTTCCCTGTGTATACCCCCTCCAGACCAGGAGTTCCCTGAGTGCAGGGGTCTAAGAATCATATTATTCTTTGTAGTTCCTAGTTTACATGTTACTTATGAATATGAATTAAATTAAAATATTGGGAGAGACAGAAAAGATACAGGAATGAGGGTTCTGCCTTCATTAAGCCTGTTTTATTCACCTATAAAACAGAGACAGTAATTCCCATCACCTGGGACTCTTGGGAAGCATAAGAAAGATTAAGATTGACATTACTCCATCTTTAGGAGGCAGATGTTTCTGTTGTCTCTATTTCACAGGTAAGCACACTGGGGCTCAGAGAGGCTTGGTGACTTGCCCAAGATCACACAGCAGGGAATTGGAGGGGATAGGATTCAAATGGATGCTTCCACTGTACCACTCCTTCAGCTTTCTGGGGGATATAAAGTTCTGTTGGAAGTAGAGATGTAGAAGTCATGTCAGGGAGTCAGATAAGGCTTCTTATCTGAATAACTGGGTTTAGAGTTAAACCTGAAGCACACAGCTGGGCAGGGTTTGTCAGAAAGGAGATATGTGGGAAGAGGTATTCTCGAAGCCAGGAGGGCTCCTCAGGGAGAAGACATGGTCTTGTCTTCTGGAAGCCTGATGAATTCCAGCAAAGCCTTAGGCATAGGAAAGCTGTATATGGGCTGGTGTAGCAGTGCACGGTGGTAAGGGAGGCCTAAGTTCACAGGATCTGCAGGTGAGAGACAAATGGCAGAGGTGAGTCCAGCAGGCCTGGTCCCCCAGGCAGGGGGTGGAGACTGGCCACCTGCTCCCCTTTTCACACCTGGGCTGGGGCTGGGCCCATAGGCGGCCCTAGGCTCCAGCTACCTCTGCCCCCTGGCCCAGCAGCAGGCCCAGCTGGCTCACCTTCTCAATCAATACCGTGCTCTTAATGGGCCCAGCCACCAGCACCAACCAGGGGCATTAAATGTTAATTATATCTATTTGGATTTGAAAAATTTTATTACTCGAGTTAATTATGGCTAGAGTCATAAAAAGGTTTCAGAGTGAAAGGGCTGCCTTATTGGGGCCACTTTCTCCAAGACAGATTGCAAAGGAAAAGAAGAAATAAAAGCATCTGGCTAAAAGGGCTGGGTGCTCCACATTCACTAGGCTGAGAGCCTGGGGCTCAGGACCTGCATTCTCCGAGGCCTGAAGTGCAGCTCACTTGCTGGCAGAGCTGGAGTCCAGAAGACAGGAGAGGCCTGTCCTGGGAGGGCAGGGCTTGGCTCACTGTCCCCGTATGAGTGATGCCATCAGTAGGGAAGGGCTCCCTGCCAGTGGAGGCTCCCGAAAAACTGCAACCCTGCACAGAACAGCTGGGCTCCAGAAATCTGGGATTGTGGGAGATGCTCAGTGCTCCTCTCCAAGTGGTAGAGAAAACTCCTCCAGCCTAGCTAGCTCCCCACCCTAGACAGGCCTCACCCAGCCCAGCCTGATAGCTTCCTGCCAGCCCCACTTATGATTCATGGTCCTGACCTTGGGCTATAAAGTGTTCACTCTAGCGGGCACAGAAGCAGGATTTACAGCCCTAGGGTCAGCTATAGGCAATGACACACACAATAGCTAACTCACAAGGGTGCCCCATTCCCAGCCCACACATAACTCTCTCTTGCACACACAGATACACATACACACATACACGCACACAGAGCTTGACAGAGACACTCATTCCCAGGAACTATACTACTCATGCATCTAGGGGTTCTATTTGTGGAGCAAGTACTATGGATAAGGTGCTTTACAAGCATTTGTTTAGTTTTTAATGCTCATCCAGTAAGGTCGAAGTCAATGTTACTCATTTTACAGAAGAGAAAGCAAATGAAGGCTCAGGCAGGTTAAGTTATTTGAGCACATGTGCTCTACAGGAGGACCGGCTCTACAGAGAACTCCGACACCCTGGCTGTTGGCCAGTGACACAGTAATTTCACTGAGCCAGAGTTGCAGCAGCCTGGGGGGGAGGTGGGTAAGAGAAGCCATTCCATCCACTCTCCCTCTTCTGTATCAGTTACTAGAGGCTGGTTCAGAAAGGGAGGAAAAGAAAAACCAGGAGAGGCATGCCTTAAATCAGATATAAGGTTGGAATTTCAAAACTGCACAAATTTTTAAAAACCCAAAGTAATTGGGAATTGGGGGAAAATTTGTCTGTGTTGTTAAGAGATCAACCACCCATTCAAGTAAGGGTATTTGACAAGGTATAGTTGGTAGAGACAGGGGGAAAATTTTTCATTTTGACTTTCCCAAGTTGAACTACTTGATAAACTGTTTTTATTATCATCATTGTCTATTATTATTATTATTATTATTATTATTATTATTATTCTGTTACTGAGAAGACCATGTAAAAGGAGTTCACCAACTTGCCTCTACTTAGTTTCTTCCATTTTAACAGTTCTTAGAATGTCTGTCTTTTCTCCAAAATCAGTGCCTACTGTCTTTTAGAATGAGTTCCCTAAATCCTCAGCAGGGACGTCACCCTCACAATTATACTTCTCACTCTCGCGTTTTCGTCCCCAGATTAGTCCTTTCTCATCTGTTTTTAAGTGTGAAACTTCTGAATTCTTACAATGGCAGACCCTTTCCTTGACCTTGCTGCTTCCTATGCCCCGCTTCTGAATTTTCCTGTCTTTAATTTGCCTCCTGAAATAAGGGGCCTGTGCCTGTGGTCTCACTGCCTTCATCTTCTGGGATGGAGCTTCTTTCATTGATGATGTCACTGTCATGGCTTCATCTTCAGCTGCTTCCTGGAGCCCCATGGAAGCTGTGGCCCGTAGGTCCTCTGTAGCCTTCTTCTCCTGGTATCTGTGGCTTTTCCTCAGGGCTCCTGCTTTGCCATTTCGCAGCACTGTCTATCTTCTTCCTGTCCCTCTCTCCTTTTCGACTGACCTGATGCTGGTAACTTGTCACCTCTTCCCAGTTGCTCTGATGAAGCCTCACTCCTTTGCCCTTTGCCCTCAAATAATTTATCTTCTTATTTTCATGGATTTCAACTTTGCCTGCTCTGCTTGACTCCCAAACCTGCCTCCAGTTTGATGTCTCTCCTGAACTCCCATCCTGAATTGTCAACAGCCCAAAGGACGTATCTGTGTGGATGCTCTACTCTCACCTCAAATGAAATACGCTGAAATTGGAAATAATTATCTTCTCTTCAAAATGGCTCTCTTTCCTCTGCTTCATTTCTATCCATTAAATAACTATTGTTCTGGTTCCCTAGCTTCCTCAAACAGAGAGCCGCTGATTAAATTGATACATTGAGCAAATATTTTCCAGGTAACTATCATGTGCAAAGCCCAAATAGTCCAGGGTGGTGGGAGTGAGTGTGAGAGACAGGAAGGACAGGGAGGGAGCATGATGCCACCGAAAGTAAAGGCTCTGGAATTGGGTAGATTTGGGCCCAAAGTCTGGCTAGCTGTGTGATATTGGGCACATTACTTAAAGTAAACATAGAGCACTTACTAGGCACCACACCCTGACCTCAAGGCCTTACCTTTATAATTCACTTCATCTTCACAACCATCTTCACAACAATACTACGTTTATTACATTTTAGAGGCCAGAGAAACAAACACAAAGAGGTTAAAGAACTTGCCCAAGGTCATATAGTTTAGTAACTGGCAGAGTGAAGATATGAACCCAAGCCGGCTGGCAGTCTGTACTTGTGACCTCTTGCCTATGTTTCTCAGGGTCTCAGTTTTGTTGCTTTGCTTACTGTTGTGTCACCAGCACCGGGGAATCCATTAAATATCTGTTGAATAGGAGAGACAAATAAATGACTAAAACATACCTATTGGACTTGATAGTTTGAGTAGTTGTTGACCTTGGCTAAAGCAGGGTCATATCTTGGCTAAGGTAGGAACATATGTGAAGCTGCAGTGGTTTAAGGAGTAAATTAGGAAGGAGGACAGATAGATGTCAAGTGTGGACAGCCCATTCGAGAACTTAAAGGGAGGAGTGAGAGGGGCAGAGGGTCTCGATAATGACTATTGTGCATTTCTTCTTAGTGTATGGAAGAGGGATGGAGCTCAAGGAGGGAAGGTCATTGTTGGAGCCAGGCCTCAGACATAACATGAGGATTTGGGGTCCCAAGCACCAGGAGAGGGAACAATTCCTGTCCATGAAGGACACTAACCTGTTGGAGGGAGATGGGCTAAATGGATAATGGTGGCCTTACTAGGCTATAGCTGAGCTTGGGAGCCAGGAGGAGGGAGATGCTACCTTAATACCGTCTTCGTTGGGAGAGCCAGTGACTTGGAGGATATGTGCTTTTCCCCAGGATGCCTAGTGTGTCAACTCCAGAGAGATGAGCTCAGGTGGCTGGATTAGCAATGGCTGCTTCTGGCTGTGCCAGGACAAGCCAAGGCAGGGTGGAGGGAGGTAACTCTTGGGTTACATACACCTAAGCCCCAGCCTGGTACCAGCACATACTTAGGGGCAGTCAGCTAGGATATCCTCAGCATCCTATATCCTGCTGGGAGCCAGTCCCTATTTCCAGGGCTGGAGCCAGGTAGGCTTTCCTCAAATGAAGCAATAAAAGGGGAAAATCAACATCCCAATGATCATGTTTATAGTGCTAAGTAAGCTGTACAGCTTAATTCTTTCGAGGTTAATGAATTTACGATTTGCTTTGGAATTTGACAAGGGCTGTAAAAGGGAATGAAAGCTTTGGGCAGCTCTTTCCCTAGCGGCTGCTTAGGGTTAGACTAGCCTGGCCTGGCCTGCCTTGGTGAAAGATTAAAGTGGTGGGTTCATGGCCCATTGTATGGGAGCTGAATTAAGTGAACCAAAGGAGGGACAATCCAAGGACTGAAGGATCCTTTCTGTAACCCTGTGGGAGGCCAAAGTGAGCTGGAGCTCCTGGTCCTTAGGACCTGTGCATGTTGCACAAGTCATTTAACTTCTCTGAGCCTCCTCTGTAAAGAGGTATGGCACTATCTACTTCATAGTGTCTCTGGGAAAATGATGTGAGGTAATATATATAATGAAATTAGCATTAATCATCAATAAATGTTAGCAATGGTAATTATTATTTCATTCTGTATTACACTGTAATTTGCTATTTACTTGTCCCTCACTATTTTCATCCATTTGTTTGGAAATCCAATAATTCTTTATCGAGAAGTTAGACTGAGTGCCAGGCCCTGTGTCAGACACAATTTGGTCTGAGAGGCACACAGCTTAAAACATATTAAAAATAAAGGGAGACCAGTGCTGGGAAGGAGGGTTGTACAAATGACACTGAAAGCACAAAGAAAGGAGTGACTAAGCCTGCCTCCCTCGTCTAAGCCAGTTTGAATAATGCCTTGTACTGATATCGCACTTGGCAGGTCACAGAATACTTTCATGTGATTAATTCTTTTGATTCTCACAACAATCCCGTAATGACTACATTTTCTAAATAAAAAATTAGAACCCAGGGGGACCACCTGGTATGACAATAGGTCAAAACATTCAGAATTAGGGCAGTTTACAAAGTCTGGGACATGCCGAGTTCCATAAACAGAGAAGGCAGGAATATCTAGTATCTCTGTTTGAACAGTTAGAAAAAAAGCTAAAATCATCAGTGGGAGATCTGAGGCTTCATCTCATTCATTCACCGATTACTTTATAAGGCTGCCAAGGTCAAGGGCTGTGCTGCTTACTTCTGGGTACACAGTGCCTAGTACAGAAGAAACTCACGGATATTAGGGCCCTGATAAATGTTTCTTAAATGGATAAATGGACCTGTGTCTATCTGCTCCTGAGAGTGAAGGAGCTCCTCAAAAAAGACACCAACATACATAATTTTCTCTCTCTTCTTTCCCATCCTCTCTTGAAAGTGCTCTTGCCATGATTATAATGATGCCCATTTCGCCAGTTCCGACAGTTAAATCTCAGTAATCGTCATGCATTCTACCAGCAGCAACTTGAGCGCAGTAGATTACTCACTTCCTTCCTGAATGTTATTTTATTTGATTTCCAGCATAACACACTCTCCTGTTTTCTTCTTGCCTCACTGGAAACTCTTTCTTAGTCTCCTTGCTGGAGGCCCTTTCTCTGAATGTCGGAGAGCAAGAACAGGTCTATAAGAAGTGCGTGAGTGTTTGAGTGGACCAGCACCACAGTTCAGTCCCCAGGGCCTCCTTTGCTTATGCTAGGGTGCTGGATTCCCAGGTTTTCCCTCAGCGGGTATCTTTTCTCTGTTCCCTTCCTCTGAGCTCAGTGGTCCCCCAGTTCTACTGTTTTCAAAGTCAACTCTCTCTCTGACTTTCCTCATTCTATTCTGAAACTAGAGTTCCTCTGTGATCTACGGGCAACTCCCAACAAACAGACCAAGAGCCAGGATCAGGCAGCTCCCATTTAGCTGGTAAGGAAATCACTGCCCTGGGTCGGTGCTGGGCGTTTCATGTAGACCCAGCACCAGCACAGGTCACATGCGGGAAGTAGTAGAGGCACAGATACTGGTCCTGGCTGGCTTATCTGTTGGCACCACCAGTGCCAGTACTGACAGATACTGCCTGTTCCCATCGACCTGGCTAGTGGGCACAGCTGTTTTATACCTAAAGATGAAATCCAAGAACATAAAAAACACAGAGTGGAATAAGATAACCAGGGTTGGGCTCCAGCTTTGCCAAAAAGGAATGCACAAAATACCAGGAGATCCACATTCTTTTAAAATTTTTATTTATTTATTTTCTTAATTGATTGATTAATTTTTTTTAATTGAAGAAATGATTTAAATTTTTTTTCCCCTCTGTCTACCTCCTTCCTAGGTTCTATCTAGTGCCCCAAAGGAAGGGCCAGGATCCTGCTCACGGTGGCCTCCCAGGCCTCTTTCTTTTCCCACATCCCTTACTTCCTCATGACATCCACCCCGTACCCTCAGCTTCTCTCCAGAGTCCCTCAAATCCTTTCCTCTGCCCAAAGATGATACTCTTAGAAAAACACTGAGGTTTTGCTCCTGTCATTTCCTTTTCATATATTCAACACCAAAAAAGCCATGGTTGCCTGTCGAGAGGCCTCATTTTCTCTGGACACCACCCCTCCCTACTCAAGCATGTGTGGGAAAGAGCTTGGCCAAAGTAAGGATTCCCTGAATAGCACCCTGGGGAGTCCTTTTGCTCTCTAGGGATGGTCCCTGTGGGCTCCACCTGTCCAGCTGGTCCCACTGCAGGGGACAGGCAGCTGGGACCCGTCCTGCAGGCGTAGAGGCTGAAATAGGCTAATGAATCCTGATGGGAGAAGTGACCTTTTCCAAATGCCACATGTCATTGGATTTTATATCACACAAGGACAATGTGCCATGGGTATTAAAATCGTTTTTCCAATAGTTATATATGTGTGTGAGTGTGGTGCAGAGTCTGTATGACGAGAGAAAAATCCTAATGAAGATGTCATCAAATGACTTCCCTTCTCAGCACCAGACAAGCAGTCCTTCAGGACACTCCCTCTCTCAGCCAGGATTTGGCCCTAGACCTTACTCTGAGTACAGATAAATGGTTTACCCATGAAGTTCTCCTGGCTCAGGCCCTGGGTCTGGGCTTGGCCCTGACTCCACTTCTTGGTCTAGGAAGGTCTACCCAACATCAAGGAAAAGAAAGGCCTATAGGAGGCAGTCACACTAGCATGTTGAGGGGCTAAATACAGCCCCTAGGCATGCTGGTCTCCTCAGTCTGCTGGAAAAGCTGGAGGATACTTCTTGAAGGAAGGATACTCAACCAGAGAGAGCAGGTCAGTGGTAAGGGTGGTACTCCAGGGCTTCCAGAGCTCTGAAGGCCAGAAGAGGCTGGGCTTGGAGCTAAGAAACTCAGACTATTCTGTTTAAAGGTTCAAAGTTCTCATGGTCTGGCCTATCTCCACAATATTCCTGACGAGTGGCCTACCTAAACACCTCCAAGGCCAGGAGAGTCTAGACATCCTCAGGCAGCATTTCTGCTCTGGAGAGCTTTGTCTGTTTAGAAAGTTTACACAGGGCTTGAGCTAAAATCTATTTCTCTAGAAGTTCTGCCCACAGTTCTGTGTTTAACCTCTTGGGCTCAGACAAAAAGGTTTTATCTCTGTCTTATACAATAACCTTTTGGGAATCTGAAAACACGAATAACCCAGAACCCATGTAGACCACAACTAATAATGTCTCCTAGAATATTCTTTTGTCTAGATGGAGCATTTTTAGTTCATTTGATGATTTCCAATATGACCCCACTTCAGGTTATCATGAATCATAGACATTCCAGTTCTATTCCACTGGGAATGTTATGCCTATTTTCTATTGTCATGGTGGGGAAAGGAAGTCTGTATGATAAAGGGAAAACAGTAAGCATCCAGAATCAGAGGCCATGGTTCAAATCCCAGCCTCATTATGTCATGGCTATATTATTTTGTGTAAGGTACTTCTCCTTTTGGAGATTCAGTTTCTTTATCATAACACTAGATGAAAGGACAACTTCCTCGTTGGAACAACTACTTCAGGATGTAGTCCAATGACAGGCCAAGACTTCAGTGGAGACCTTCTCAATCAGAGCTATTCAGCAGAGATCATAGGATGAGGAGAAAAGCAGAAAGAGTAAACAATGCCCACAAATAGCTGCTTGTCCTGGAGAAGTGCCCAGAACTAACTGCCCCCAAATCCTAGTAAATGCATTCAAGCATGCAGTTTGTCCCCATTCTTGCCCTTTGTGCTTGGACAAATAAGCCCACATGTAAGAGGCTACTTGTCTCAGTGACGGAGCAACTACCTTTGTAAGCCCCATAGCACCAGAATTCTAGTGCTTAGGCTAAAACTGGAGACCCCCAAGTCTACAGAGAGATCAAGGTCCAGCCTTGCACTTCTGAGAAAGCAGCTAGTGCTGACTCCCATAAAACTTCCATACCTTTGGTTTGCTCAGACTCTGCAATAGTCTGGGTTTGAATCTTGATCCAACTGCTCACTAATTATGTGACCTTGGCCAAGTTACTTGACCCTTTGTGCTTGTTTTTTTATTTGAAATATGCAGATAATTTACCTACCTTGGGGTTGTTACAAAGATTGTGTAATTTTATATGTGTAAAACACTTAGAATAAAGAATTTTGGGCACACTCAGTAGATACTAGCTATTATTATTATCCTACTCCTAGGAATGACATGAAGGTCAAAGGTGCTAAATAATAGAAACATGTTATTCTTGGCAAGCTATCAAGGTCTGTGTCCTGTGGGGGCAATTAGAGTTGTTGGTCAGCTCCTTTCCTTCCACATTGGACACAGGCCTCCAGGTTGGTCCAAGTGGTGCTGAGTGGAGCAGAACTACCTGTCCCCTCAGTTGTTCTGGGATTCAAATAATACCAGATATTTAGGGGGTAGCCCTAGCACTTGCTAGATTCTTCTAAATTTACTATAGAAAATTCCCCAGAGTTTCTCTAGCCTTTTCTTCCTTCCCTTTGCATGTACTCAAATTCAAATATTTATCCCAGTTGCATTTCATCTAGCTGGAAGAGTCTATGCATTATTTGATTCAATCAAGATCATTTGCTATTCTGGTAAAGTCATTTCTCTTCTTAGAATTGTGTCTTCTGAAGTTCTCATCAACAGGGTTCTAGGTCCTTTGTGAAATCTCCTAGGTCAGAGCCAGTAGAGAGAAAACATCCCTTCTGCCTGGCAGCCAACTGCCTCATATCCTCCTTGTTCACCCAGTAAATCCATTCTCTCCCTTTAAGCTGTAACTCCAATGTCTACCTTCCTTGAGAACCCATGGGTTAATGTTTAGTTTTAAAAGCATTTGTCAGAATATTTCACGTAAGTAAAAGACAATCACAAGCATTGGTGAGAGTGAAAACTAGAACTCTCATTATTTGCTGGTGGGAATGTAAAAGGTACAGCCAGTTTGGAAAACAGTTTTGCAGTTCTTAAAAATGTTAAATATAGAACTACCATATGACTCAGCAATTGCACTCTTAGGTATATATCCAAGAAAACTTCTACACAAAAATGTGTATCTGAACGTTCATAGCAGCATTATTCATCATAGCTAAAAAGTGGAAATAACCCAAATGCCCTTCAACTGATGACAAGGTAAATCATAGTATATCCATGCATTGGAATATTACTTGGTCATGAAAAGGAACAAAGTACTGAAACATGCTACAGCATTGATAAACCTTGAAAATATGCTAAATGAAAGAAGCCAGTCACACACACACACACACACGCTAACATTGTAGGATTTTGATAACACGAATAGGCAAATATATAGAGAAAAGTAGTTTAGTGGTTGCTTCGGGCTAGGAAAGGGAAGGAGGGGAATTGATTGCTAACAGGTTTTATTTTAGGAGGGCCAAAAAATGTTCTAAAATTAGATCGTGGTGATGATTCCACAGCCCTGTGAATATACTAATAAAAACATTAAATTATACACTTTAAATTGTATAATGTATGAATTATATCTCAATAATGCTGTTTTAAGAAATGATCAGCATTTACTTCATGCTAGACATTGTAGCAGTAAGGCTAGGGGGCTGGGAAAGAGATTGGGGAAGAGTGATAGGGAATGTTCCCTGAACTGAATGATTCTTGAGTCTTTATGGATGAGTTGAAATTAGGCAAAGAAGTAGAGGCAAGGGTTGAGCAACAGTAGGGCAAAAACAGTAGAGCAAAAAGCATGAGCTCTGTAGTCAGACTGCCAAGATTTGAACCTTAACTACCACCTACTAGCTGTGTGACCTTGATAAGTTATTTAGTCTCTTTGTGCTTCAGTTTTGTCATATATAAAATGGCAATAATTATAGCATAGTATATACAGTACAGTATAATATAGAGGAATATAGTGTAATATGGGCTTAGTGGTGATCAAATGAGTTAACATGTAAAGTGCTTAAAACAGACAGGTTCTAAAAATAAGGGCTCAAAAAACACTAGCTATGTTAGCTGTTTGGTTTGGCATGGTTTGGTGTTGAAGGATAAGACAGAATGAAGGGAGATGAGAAAGGAAAGAGAGAAATCAGCTCATAGGGGGACATGTATGTAGGCAGAGAAGGTTGGTCCTGGATAAGAGGGGAAAGAGAGAAGGGGAGAAGAAAGGGTTTAAGTGGAGTTTAAGGGAGAGGCTCAAAGTTAAGGTATGCCATGTATCCTGGTGTTCTAAAGTAGGATGTGGGAGTGATATAGGGATAGAATAAGGTCAACACTGAGATACAGATGCTTTGGAGGACAGGTCTGCAGCATTGTGTAATTTTGTTCAACAACTCTCAGCTGTGGGTGTAAAGATAGAGCATGACAATGATACAGAGTTAAGTCTTTGATAAATAGTATTATAGGAGAGATGCAGAGGACTTGAAGATTATTGGTAAGAAAATAGTTGAATGTTACATTTAGGTACTGGAGGTCTTGATGAGGTCAAAGGGGAGATGCTCAACTGTACATTAATTTATTGAATTATTCCTTCCCTCATGCAAACAATACTTGGAAACCAACTAGGTGCCAGGGATACAAGGGTGAAACCTGATGGATATGGTCTTTGCCCCTCTGGTGGGAGAGGGATACGAAATGTAATGGGAATATGTGTATGTGAGAGAGAAAAGCATAGGTTGCTGGAGTGCACATTTTCAGAGGTAATGCAGTTCTACACAATGCCTTAAAAATCTTTACCTTAGATCCTTCTTTGACTGTCTGACTCCATTTCATCTGTCATTTCTCAACTCAAACATAATGTGGAGAGTCCTTTCTTTGATTGTTCCATATAATGTAGTCTCTTATGTTACCATGCTGTCCATTTCCTTCATAGTACTGATCACCCTCTTAACTATCTTATATTTTTTCTGTTTCCTGTATTTCCCATGTTTTCTGTATCTTGTATTTACCTGTTTACTACCTCTAAAGCAAAAGGTCTTTGACAAACAGAGTTTTGTTCACAATTCTATCTCCAGTGCTGAGAACACAGAGTCGGTGCTTAATAACTATGTGCTGACTAAATGAATAACACTGGATGAGAGATGGACAAATAAAGTGATGGTAAAGACCTGAGAACTGAAGGTACTGGATGGCTAATCATGTTGTGGGTCCTGAAATCCCTTAAGGTGAGGGAAGGAGAGGGAATAGAGAAGACCAAGACCGGTCCACATGCTGAGGAATAACAAAGCCAGGAGGTGACCAAGATAACAAGTGATAAAAGGTCTAACCAAATGTGAAGAGCTTGAAGGAAAAAAGGATGTTTTAAAAAATTTTTACATGAGGGTGGACTAGTGACAGCCAGAAGTGGTGCCATAAGAATAAAGCTGAGATCTTGGGAGAATAGGTGGCCTCTGCTGAAGAGAGTTGTAGATGAAGCAGAGGCCTTTGCAGAGAGTTGAATTGCAGTTAAGTTGGGAAGTAGAGGGAATATTAAGTAGAGAAACTGAGGTTTTAGAAGAATTTATCTGCGGGTTCAGGTGGCAGAAGATGAAAGCTAGGAGGGAGGTGACAGCAGGCAAGGGGAGGAAGAATACGGTAGTTTGAAGATGAAAGTACTAGGGCTGCAGGGGCTTGTACTTGGGCAGCGACCAAGGAAGACTGGGATATGAAACTACATAGGAATGACAGTTCTAGGGCTTGAAATGGAACTTTGGGATCAAGATCATTGCGAGGTTAGAGTGACCTCATTTTACAGAGCAAGAGTAGGGATGTCCGAGACAGTGCTGTTCAAGCTGTCTTGACTAGTTAGATCTCTGCTTTATGTTCTCACAGCGCTTTGGAGACACCTCCATGTATGCACAGAAACTTGAAAAAAGTCCAATTTCTTAACCTCCCATTAGCTCCTGGAGCTTATTCCCAATTGTTTGCGGTCCCTGTCTTTGTCCCTTTTCCCAGAAGTGAACCTAGAATAGAGAAGGCAAAGTGAGTTGAGGTGAGGGGAGAAGAGAAGAGATGCAGTAAGAAAGAGTACTGAGACGTTAGCTGGGCCTAGCCCAACCCAGCCCTGTGGTCAGCACAGCAACTGTCCGGCTGAAATAACAAGTCTGAGACTAAAAAACTGGCCAGCCCTCCTTGTTTACTCAGCTTCCCCCCCACTCTTTTTCTTTGGACAATGTCCTGCTGGGCTAGGGCTGCCCTGCTGGGTTGTTGCTGGGGCTCCCCCACCAAGATGGGGCCCAGCTGCTCAGCTGTTTACAAGGCGAATCCGGTTTACGCTGGGGCCCATCCTGTCCTGGCTGGGCCGAGAGCACCAGTCAGGGCCCAGCCAGTGGCTGCTCCAGCCCAGAGCTCCTCAATCTCAGGTTGAGGAGCAAAAGGGTTGAAGGAATTAATCCTACAGGCTCAAGGGCCATGGAGAACACTTGCCTCAAGATGGAGTGAAATGGTGTAAGACCTGGCCCCAGAGCCAAACTTCTGCCCTTAGGAGCTCCAAAGAAAGGAGAACTGCTGGAATCTCATGGCCTCTATTTCTGTTCTTTCAAGTGGTGAACTTGTGACAACAAAGATGGCAGTCCCCCTCCCCCATTCTTCCTGGTAGCTAAGGTCTGGGAACTAATTTCTGCCTTATCTATCACCCCCGCCCCCAAAGCTGCTGTGAGGATCAAAGGAAATTATGTGTATGAAAAGACTTGAAAAGCAGTTGTTACCATGATGGAGTGATCCACGGTGATTCATTGAAGTGAAACAGCTGATCTCCAGGAATGAGGATTGAGCCACCTGACTGTCAGGGCCCTTGCTGGCCCTGGGGCCCATCATGGAGCATGACACACAGTGGGAGCACAATTATTTCATTTGTCAAACAAATATTTTTCAAGAAGCTCTGAGACTAGTGGGAGAGACAGGTAATAAAAACACAGTGAGAGCAATGATATGACAGGGATGAGTGTGGGGAGGCTGAGCAAGCACAGAGGAGGTACCCCCCTGGCCTGGAGGTCAGGGAAAACTTGTCTGAGGCAATAGCATCTAAGATACCATAAACGAATGTGCTTATTAAATAAAGGAAGTATGAACTTACAGAATCCCTAATGGCAATGCAAGGGCAGGCTGACCTGGCTGATTGCTCATATTCCCTTGTCTTCTCAAAACAGTACTGAAGGGCCAGGCCTTAGACTCTTGGACACTGGGGCCAGTGAACTGTCTGGATCTGGTGTTCCTGAGTACATTTATTAAGGAATCACGTGAACCTTGGGCAGTTTTGTTTATGTTACCCAATCTTCTTAAACTAGAGCACGAAGGGGAGTGAGATGGTGTACTTACAGGCTATAGGAAGCACAGGATAAACATGTTTTCCTAGACTTAGAACAACAACCTTTCAATGGCAAGCAACTTAAAACTTGATTTAAAAATATGGTCTGAGGAACAAGTAGGAGTTAGTCAAGTGACAAAGGAGAAGAGAAGAGGTAGCTCCAAAGGGGAGAGCACAGAAAATGGCCTGCAGGTGAAAGTGCATGGCCCGTTGGGGGAATCCAAGAATTACAGTATAACTCAGAGGAAGGGCAACTCTGAGGGGACACTAAAGGATGATTCCCAACGAGTAGCAAGGGTTAGATGATGAAGGGCCTAGTGAGCCCAGTTCTTTGTCTGGAACAGGGATATGTTCCCATGGAATCTACTGCCATCTCTATATACTGCTGATTTTTTCTCTACCCTTATGCAACTCTTTAAACTCCAGCTATCCAATAGGGGTGCTCTTGATTTCCTTCTAAACTTGCTCTTGATCCTAGTTCAGGCCCCTGTCCCGGTTCAGGTCAGGGCTTTCCACAATGCCCACCCTTAGCTCCCTTCCATGGATTCTGGTCTCTTCTATTCTCTTAGGCCTGCTGTTTCTATGGACAGATAGCTCAGCCTGACATCTTCCTTTTTTGTATGCAGCATTCCATGTGCGGGTTCTAGACAAATCTGACCATGCAATTCTTCTCCTTCAAAGCCTTCAATGGATCCTCATGCCCTCAAGATAAATAAAATGAAGTTCAAACTCCTTAGCACTTAATCTCAGAGTTCTAGTGAAGGATAAAAGAGATAAAGCATGTAAAACACTTGGCATACACCTGAGACTTTTAGGCATTCAATTAACAATAACTATTCTTACTATTATAGTAAATATAAAATTTATATTATATTATATTGTAATTATAAACTCCCCCACAACCCAGTCCTGGTGCCTGCCTTTCTCTTTAGTCTCCTTTCTTGCCATTCTCCTACATGTTTTCTTCTATGAGGTCCTAGAGAACTTCTCTTTCAAGTCTCCATGTCCTTGTTCATTTCGCCCAAAGGCATTTCTGTCTGGATGACCCCTCTCCTCCCTTCATTGTTGACTTAGTGAACTTTCCATCATCCTTCCTTATGAACATCTCCCCCCAAGCAGATTAACAGCAAAATTCTACAGAAAAACATTTCTCTTAGACAGAAATGGTTACTTGGTATTGTAGAAGAAGAAGTGAGAAAGACTTGAATCCTGAATGGCAGTAGCTGATGGTAGAGATCAAAAGCTATCTTTGAGGCAATGAGTCACTGACACCAAGCAAGCTAAAAAGTGACTTGCCCAGGGATCGGCCTGACAGAATGGTTGGCCTTGCTGCTGTGGAAGCCTGCTGGTTAGGGGCAGAAGAACCAGTAAGTAGAATGTATCAGGGAGACTTTCGGTCTCTTGTTAGTTAACAAACATTACCGAGCACTTACTTTCTGCTGACGATTTAGCTGTCAACAGGAATTACAGTACAAATGATAATTATAATCGCCATCCAGGCATGAATTTCAAAAAGAATCCCTTTCCTAATGAATTTCAGGGTGAAAATCACATTAAATAAACCTTCATGAGCACCTGTTCTGTGCCAGGCACTGTGCTGGTGCGAGGACATAGAGGATACGAAGATGAATGAGATGATCTCTGCCACCTAGTGGGAGGAGACAGCCAAGTTAAAAAATGCCACAAAGGCAGTCAAATGTCACATGTCCCCAGACTGCTTCCTCTTCCATTTAATGTGATAGGAGTCATTATCATCTAATTCCTCAAGCTAGAAGCCTGGACATTGTCTCTGACTCCAAGATTTATGTTTTAGGTAAAACATAAAACATCCTGTAAAGGATGAATTAGAGGGAAAGGAGACTGGAGGCAGGGAGACCAGCTGGAGGCTGATGCAGCAGGGAGAGATGATGGCGGGGGCCTGGGTTAGGTAGAAGCCTTGAAGATGGAGAGAGGTGGCTAGATCTGAGAGCTATTTAAGAACAGGATTAACAGAATTTGGAGACCAACTGGATGTGTGGGTGAGAAAGGAAGGAGTCAAAAATGGTCCCAGATTTCTGGATTGGACATCTAAAACTGCTGCCATTTAGTGAAATTGGAACTCAAGGAGGAGAAAAAGGATACATTTAATTCTGGACTTATCATGCTTTAGATATCTTTATGGGGAGATGTTTAGGAGGTGGCTGGAAAGTGATTTGGAAGCTTGGGAGATTGATTTGTATTGAAGGAAAGATCTGAAAGCACTGGCATATTGGAATAGCATTTACACTGGAGTGGATGAGATGACCCATTCAACAAATTTATTGCGCACTTACCATGTCCCAGGTACAGTTCCAGGTGCTGGGAATATAACGGTGAACACAGAATTTAACATCTACTGGTAGAGGTAAACAATCAACAGATAAAAATACAATAGGAGGTAAGAAAGGGATGAATGCAATGAAGAAAAATAAATATGGGCAAGGAGATATCGAGAGTGATGGTCAGTGCTCAGGAAAGGGCTCCCTGAAGGGGTGACACTTTAGCAAATGTCTACATGAACTGAGCAAGAAAATCATGGGAATATGTGGGAAGAGTGTTTCAGGCAGAGGGAACAAGTTCGGAGGCCCTGATGGAGAATGTACCTGGTATATAAAGGAGCAGCAAGGTTGATGTGGCTGATGTGAAGAGTGGCAGGAAATGGACGTGGGGAGAAAGCCAGTGGCCAGACCATGTGGTCCTGTATACCAGGATAAGGACACTGGATTTTATTCTACCTGTGATAGGAAAGCCTGGAAAAGTTTGGAGCAGGGCATTAATATAATCTGATTTATGTTTTAAGGGATTACTCTGGCTGTCGTGTGGAGAGCAGATTGCAGGAGGGCAAAAAAGGAAGCTGGATCACTGTTGCTGTAGTACAGGTGAGAGGTGCTAGTGGCCTGATTATGATATAAGCAATGAGCACAGTGAGGAGTAGTCTGAACACCTTCCCTATTGGCTGATATATTGAATAAGTAAGATAAAAAGAGATGCCAAGATTCGTAGGTGAATTAGAAAAGAGAAGACGTTAGTTCTAGTCTCTGCTCTGAGATAGCTATGTGAATCGGAGAAAACAAGTGATTTTAAGAAGTGATAAATGTTACAAAAATTAATCAGGGCACTATTCTAGAAAGTGCCAAGGAAAGAGGGTATGTGTAAGAAAAGCTCCTGTGGAGGAAACATTTGAGCTGAGTCACGAGCGGAATCTGCACCCCTCACGGGGTCTGCCTTCCAGCCTTGCTGGGTGTTCATTGAGAAGAGGATGGATAGGCACATTGACTATCTCAGTTACAAATGACTGTCTTAACTTGGTTCAGCTCCCTTCCCCATTATCAAAAATACGCACCCAACATTTCTGTTAAGACCTCACACACACACACACACACACACACACACACACACACACACACACATGCACGCACACACAGACGCTCTCTCCTTCCTTTGTGCTAGGATGTCCTTAAGGGCACTACTTTCTCCA
This sequence comes from Cynopterus sphinx, assembly GCA_030015415.1. Classification (NCBI taxonomy): domain Eukaryota; kingdom Metazoa; phylum Chordata; class Mammalia; order Chiroptera; family Pteropodidae; genus Cynopterus; species Cynopterus sphinx. Next base: position 101,710,898 of record CM057387.1, read on the forward strand.
TCACCTGTCTCTAGGGGCTTTCACAGGATTATCCCAAGGATGCCACATCTTGCAGGAGCTCTTGTTATCTAGAACCACCACCAATTGCCAATCCACAAACGGATCATGGGTCTGAGCTCCCCCTGGGGACCAGGACAAGGAAGGCAGAAGACATTTAAGTAAATGAGCATTAAAAGAACGGTCTGGAAAGAAATGTCCCCACCTCCCATCTCATTTTCTCCTCTCCTCTTCCCATGATTTCCTTTCTTTTTCTCTTGTTGCCCCTCAGCAGCACCCCCACACCTTCCCACTGGCTCTGGGCAGCTGCTGCCTCTGGAGGTAGTGCAAACATCCTGGGCTCTGCCAAGGTGGGGTCTAGGCTAGCCAGAGCCTAAGTCAGCAGCCTTCCCCTGCAGCCTCACCCCAACAGGCAGTGCCTCTGGCAGCAAAGTCATGGCCCTGATTCCTCTGTCTCCACGTTTAAGAACATCTCTAACTGCTCCTTGGATAGCTCAATTAGTAAAGTGAATATATTATATAAAGTCTAAAAGATTAAACTATCATCGTCAGCCCATAATTTCATGAAGAAGTCAGGGGACCGTATCCCTCTTATTAACTCTATAACAAATGTGATGAAAATGTTCAAATAGAATGTTAATGCAATGTTACGTGTAATTTTCCCAGGCGATTTTCTGCTGAAATATTTCTTTATTAATAGTAATTGAGGGTATAAATTATGAATGAGGCGATTTTCTCCTTTCAGTAGGAAAGACGTACTAATGGCAATAATTCTTTATAATAATTTTTGGGGAGAGTGGGGTGGGGAGAGAGGCTAGTCTAAAAACAGACAAAAGCCCCTTCCCAAAGTCTTCCTTGGGGAGACGACTCCTTTGTCATAGCCACCTCTCTTTAACTCCACATACCTCAAACCGCCTGCAAGTGAAATCTTTGTTCTTCATAAGTTTTCCAAAAACCTCAAGGTCTGTTTGGAGGGCAGGCAGGAAGTTTTTGCCTCTAGTCCTGAAATGAACCAAGGTCTAAAGCCAAACTTTTCTGCCTTAAAACTGTTCTGCTAACAGGACCAAAGCCAGGCTCCTCTGTTGAGTTTCTGGACCTAGTCTATCTGGACCCAAACTATTTTTGCAGCATCCTAGAATATTTAAGAAGCAACAGCCCTCAAAAATCTTTCCATCTGATCCCGCTGCCCCATAAATGAGAGGAGAAAGGGGCGGAGAGGAGGAGCGATGAGTTATTCTAAGCTACACAGCGTGTCTGTGGCAGAGCCGGGACTCAGCCCAAGTGACCTTCTGCACACTTCTGCAGGTGGACGGCCTCCAAGCCTCTCCTCTCCTGCCTCGACAACTCCATCCTCCATCCTCATTGGTCCTCAGCTTGGTCATCCTCCTCATCTATCAAGACCTAGCTCACAATGCTGGGGCAGCTATGAGCTGTGGGCACATTGATAATCAGCCTCAGTCACACGATCTTGACTCTTTTCTATCTAAGATTATTACAGATCTGGATAAGCTTCAGGAGTGCAGGGGCTGCAGAGAAACACCTTTCAAGTTCTGCAGAGTGGTTAGGCTAGTGTCTTACTCCAGGGTCTTTCTCCATGGAGGGATATCCCATTTTGCACTTGTCTATTCATTTATTCAGCAGGCATTAAACAAACATCTACCATATGCCAGGCACTGTGCTGGGCCCTGGGGTTCCAAAGATAAATTTCTCCAACAAAAATTAAGATAAATTCAGTGTTCTCAAGATCACAGGTGGGAAAGACAAGAACAGGTGCACAAATGCCTATGTGAAATAACACATGTAAATAACATACTTTTTTCATAGCAAGCAAAGATTTATTATTATTGAATGTTTGAGGAACTGCCAGGGAGCCAGTGTGGCTGGAGAAGAATGAGGAAGGGGGAGGCAGACCCTGCGGGACCTTTTGGCCACAGAAAGGGTTTCACCTGAATGAGAGAAATGGCACTGGAGGATTGATTCTCAGCAGAGGAGTGGCACGGTGTGAAAGGGCACACACTGATGGATCACTAGTTGGATGTGGAGGCTGAGGGTGAAGAGGGAAACTAGGATGAGCTGGAATTTTGTCTGTCGTGACTCAGCTCCAGTTCGCTGTGGTGCCCTTTACTGAGGTGGGCACACTGAAGGGGGGACAGATTTGGGGGCAAGATGACAAGTTCAGTTTGGACAGACTGAATCAGAGGAGTGTGAAGATCAAATGGGTGGAATGACCAGGAGTCCGGTGAGGTCTGGAGCTGCAGGGTGAGTGTGGGCTCTCCAGACTGGCTTTAACCAGGGGTCACTGGGCTCCCACAGCATCTCACACATTGGATTTCATCATCTGTGCTTACAAATCCTTTTCTTTCTACTACAAAAACTGGGTCTGGTTAATTTCCTCATCTTCAGTCACCAGCACAAGGTAGATTACACAGTCGATGACAGTGAGAGTGCACTGAATAAGCAAATGAATTAATGAAGAACGAAAGGGAGGAAGAAAGGTAGAGCAATGCCTATGTTCTGTGAGGCTCCCCTTGGGGTTTCTGGAGCCACCTCAGAATGCCTCTGGATTGCTACCTGTCCCACCCCCACCCACCCCAGTCCAGAAAGGGTAGGCTTGTTCTAAGTCTCCTGAAAGATCCTTAACAACCGCCATGATATTGGGCATTCTTGATGTCATTCATAGGGCTGTGTCTGTCACTGCTCTGAGTGCTTGGCCCTTTCCTGGAGCAGGATAAAAGGTCCAGGACTCTGACTGGGGACTCTATGGCTGACTCATGTCCCTGGTCCATGATCCCACACACCAGGGAATCTTACCACATGATCAATTGTTGGGGATGTCTTCATCCCCAACAGTTGATCAGAGGTGGGGTTACTGTAATATGCAAATCTCATTTTGTTCAAAATAACACTCTTCCAAGTGTTCTGTTTGAACTCTTCCTACTTCCCTAACCACAGTCCATAGCTAGAACATCCTACCTCCTGATAAGGAACACTGACCTACCCACCTGATCCTATTTCTAAGAACCTGGATTTTGGGAGAGAAACCTAACAAGTGCCTACGGACACATTACAAAATAATCCTTCACCAGTATTTCCTTTCCCTTCACCATCTCTGGCTTTTCCTCCTCCTTAGACACAGGCCCTTAGCAGGAATATTGGTGTCCTTGGCAGGGGGCAAGGACCTAGGCCTATATAGCTAGGCTGGCTCAGTTCTCTGCCTTCTGAAAACATTAGGAGGATGGGATGGGAAATAGAGCTATGTTAGTGATGCTCTCCAAGTGGCTACAGTGACTGACCTCTTGACCAGAGGTCAAAGGGGTGACCTCCAAGGGCATTTCTGTGTCTCTTCAAGCACAGGAGGCCTGGCAGAGCTCCAGAGGTCTTTTCTCGTTCCCTCAGGGAAATCTATCCATTAGCAGTTGCCTTCCAAATTAGGGTAATGTATGTGCTCCCGCAATGACCCCCTACTGTAGAATAGCTGGTCCTGAGGCTTCCCCAGCTTCTGGTTAGACCCTGTCCCATATTCAATAAGAGGTCATTTTTAGACAAGGAAAGCTCAAGTCCAGCCCAAAGCAGCCTTGATAGGGAGGGGGAGATGATCGGATAGTCAGGAGACCCCCAACTCCAGAGCCTGTCTTCTGGTCCTTTCCATGCTCCATAGGCTGGGGCCTTGGGAATAAGCAAGCTTAGCCCAGAGGGGCTGGGACTTCATTCTCTCCCCTCCACATATAGTCTCAGCTCCCCTAGGCACCCTCCTCCCACCTCCAGCCCTTTTCCTTGTTGAGCCAACAGCTCGATCTTGATCTCTTGAACGGGAAGGGGAAGGTCGACTCCAGAGGGGCCTTCTCTGAAAGCCAATGCTAATCTGGTTAGAGGCCAGGCTGGGCGCTGCACTCCCTCTGTAGGACCAAGTGCAAGTGAAAAAATGCCAATTACCAGATGACAAAAAGGGTCCCTGCCCCTGGGGAAGGGCAAGCCGGGGGGAGGGACAGGAGGGGTGCAGTAACTGAACACCTTGCCGGAAATAGCTCCTATCAGTCCACTTAGGGAACCATCAGCTCCGGCAGATTTATGGGCAGCATGTGCCCCTCTGATAGATCGGACTATTTAAAGGCAGCCGAAGCCTCCATTTATATCAATGTGGAATAGAGAGGGAGGGTGAAAGGCTGCGAAGTGAGGAGTGAGGAGCAGCAACTGGGGCCAGCCCCGAGGTGGCATAATGGCTTCAGAGGACTGGGTCATACTGTGGGGATAGGAGTCTTGGGATCAAGTCTCAGTGGCGTCCCGGGAGGGGTGGGGAATGGGCACTTCACAGATCCATCTCCCAACTGTCCCAGTTCTAACCCAGACTCTTGCCAGCCCCTCCAGCTAAAATGGGTAGCTGAGGCTAATACTGAAGTGGAACTCCTGATTGGATTTCTAGCCATGCCCCCCACCCTACCCAGCTGCGGGGCATGCTTGCCCTCCATGCAACCTCCCCCTTGCCTGGGCTGAGGGAGAAGGAAGGGGTAATTGTGTTAGGCTGGGGCATTAGCCGCTGAGGAATGGCCTGCTGCCTCCTGCCTGCTTGTCCCCAGTCTGCACTTCCTGGGGGCAGATTAAGCTGCTCCCATTGCTCTTTCTGGCTCTGCCTAGGCCTTCTTCCCTAACTCCATTACTCCCTGGCTGAGGTGCTTGCCCGACCCATGGTGGTCCCTCTGATAATTCACCTCTCAAGAAACTCTGCCTTTCTGACCTCTCATTGCTTTCTCCCTCCTCCCCTGCCCTCCCTCCTGCCCTGCATTCTCCTCGGGCTTCCAGATCTGTACCCAACTGGCCTTGTTCTCATTCTCGGTGGTAAACTGCTGTAATTACCAACAAATTCCTAGAAACAGAACCAACAGCTATCTGTCAGTTTGCTGGTTGCTGATTCGTTAGTTCATTCACTTATTCACTGAATGCTGACTGAGCACTCTCTACAGAGTCCTATCTTAGGTAGGGATACAGAGCTGATTTGGGTATAGTCCCTGCTCTAGAGAAACTTAATATCTGAAGGCAGGTAAGTAAGAAAATGACCTGAACAAACTTGTGTTTTGTAAGGATCATGTTGACCACACGCGGGACAGAGGGCAGGTTCGCGGGGATGAGAAAGAGGCAGGAAAGCAGAATAGTGACTCTCAGACCTTGGCTGCACAATAGAAATAAGCGGGGAGCTTTAAAAATGAGGATGTCCAGGTCACACTGAGATCAATTAAATCCAAATATCTAGGGAGAGATCCACATGTAAGGTTTTAAAATATCCCTACAACATAAGGAAATTCCAGAGTCCGGAGTCTAGGTGGATAACCACTGAGTTAGGCTAGGGCAATAGTCCAGGTGAGAGAGATCAGTAATCTGAACAAGAGTAGCAATGACAAGGATGGAAGAAAAAGGAAATTTGAGAACTAGTTCTCTTACAGCTATTTTCAGCCATTGACACTCTCTGGTCCCCCATTCATCCTCCACTCCTACCCCTCCTAGCAGGTGACCTTACTTAAAACTTCACAGAAGAACCTGAGGCCATCAGGTAAAGCTCTGCAGGATTATAGTCCTGGAGGGCAGGCACCAGCTCTGAATCCACAGGGGCCAGTACAGTTCTCACAGGCTAGGCATCTAATAAAGGTTGAATTTAACTGAATCTGATGAGCACCTAGAAAAGTGGGTTTCTAACTTAGACAAGAGATATGGGAGGATTGGGAGAAGATACACATCAGGAAGGTATCAGCCCTGGGAGCACCAAGGGCTTGTGAAGGAAACAAGACTGAAGGCACGGAGGGGTGAGGAAAGGTGTCGGTGGTGGGGAAGCAAACCAAACAATTGGCTTTCTGGCAACCTTGCCCTTTGTGCCGAACAGTTACCATCTCATGTGAACTTCATAATGACCTTTTGAAGTAGGTGCTCTATCTCTGTCTTACAGGTGGAGATACAGGTTCAGAGAGTGTCAATTGCCTCAAGTGTTATAAGGGGATTCAAATTCTGGAGCTATGATTTAAAACCACGTCTGTTCAATCCAAGGCATCTTTGCACCAAGTCCTACTACAGGGAATAACAGAGTCGTAGAAGTCAGTGACAGGGAATTTCAAGGACTTAGGAGGAGTCAATAACATCAAGTGCAACAGCTTCCCCTCTTGCTGTTCGCCTGGCCCCACGTCCCTGGGTAGCTTGGAACAGGTGCCATCAGAGCTGTGGAGGAAAGCCCTGTACTCCTCAAGTTCTTGGCAGTTTTGGAGAGATCCCCTTTCTCCACAGTCACTGTGCAACTTCAGCCACCTCCTGCAGCACGGGGGTGCCCAACAGTCCAGATGGCCCTGTTCAACCTCGGCTCAGGTCAGTTAGAGCATGCTTAGCTCAGGACAAGCCCAGCCTCACCTTGCCCTTGTGGACCTAGGACTTTGCCAAGAAAGAAGGGGCTGGATCCCTCTGCCCCAGCTCACAAAATCCTTCTTATTCAGTAAGGCCCAGGCTCATCTAACCCTTCTTGGTGAAATATTTCCTAGCTATTCTCCACTCTCCTGGCCTCATGAAGTACTTCATTCTCTGGGTACACACCACAGCACTTCATTTGTATCTACATGAACTTGATTGCAATGCATTTTGGTCACTTGGTAGGTGTCTGTTATTCCCAGCCACAATCAGCTCCCCAAAGACAGGGAGCAAGCATGATTCTTGACTGGATCCCTGACATCCTTCTGTGGTGGCATTGGATAGATACCATTGGATCGAATGAATCAAGAAAGTGAAACTCTAGAACAAGGCTGGAAGGAGGTGTGTGTTGTGGAAGAGAGGATGATAGGAAAAATGAGGCCCCTTTTATTTATAATGGCCTGGGCAGTGAAAATGACTCCAGGCTTTCCAGTGACAATTTCCAGTCCTTAGGAAAAACCCTTGGGGTCATAAAGGGAACTTGTGCCTACGCTTTTGGGTTTCCTTGAGCTAAGCACGTTCCAGTCTCCTCTAGCCCCTGCATTTGTCTGGGACCTGCTGAGGCAGAGACTGAAATAGTGGCAGCAACGACATGGCTAGGAGAAGCTGAAGGCGCTCCTATATCTTTGTTCAGGAAATGGCCTCATAAAAGTGACAGGGAGACGCACCTATGGATGCTTGTTAAAGTTTTATTACTAATCACCTCCAAAGTCAGTGAGGCAGAGGGAGGGAGCTAGGAGATGGAGTCATCAAGGCCTGGGAGCAGGTGTCAGCTGCCTCAGACGCGGGAACTGCCATGTGGGTTGAAACAGCCACAGCTCCCTGCAGCACCCTCCACTGCCCACACTGTTTTGGGTCCACCTGGATAGGGCAGTGTGTCTGTACTCTCTCCGCCTCGTGAAATGGAAACCGCCTCTGTTCATTCCCTAGCAGGTCTCTGAGCCATCAGGTCCATTCCTGCCCCTCTTACTCAGAGCCACTGCCCTAGTCAGCCGGTACCATCTCTCACTTGGCTCTGAGACAGCCCCCCCAAACAGGGCCTGCGTTTGGTCAGCCTGTCTAGGCAACCCCTTCCACTGCTGCTGAGGTGATCTTTCTTCTTCAGTGACCTCCAGTTGCCTTCAGAAAGGGTCTAACTCTTTAATGCAGCATACAAATTCCTTTCGGATTCAGGTCCTGCCTCGTTCTTTGATACTACTTTCCAGTAGCTGAACTATTTGTTTCCTCCCAAATCCGTGTTCTGTCTGCCTAGGAATCCCTTCTCCCTGAATGGTTGGTAAACATATGCCCTTTTTTAAGGACTCACTTCAAACATCAGGAAGGCCTCCCTAACCTCTCAATGCATTTATCACACTGATAATTATATGCTTCCTTGTACATGTGCTTCATAGACTGTAAACTTCTCTAGGGCAGGATTCGTGTCTGATTCACTTCTTCATCCCCAGCAGTCTGAACTGGCTAATGCAGAATTGTGATGAAGTTTGCACTCCACAAGGCCATAGCTACACATGGTAGGGACAGCAAGGGTCTCATTCACGGCAGTGGCCTGGTGCTTGAGCTGTGCCTGGCAGGTAATAGAAACTCAACAATTATTGGTTGAACAAGTGAATGAGGATTAAATGAGATAATGTGTGTGAAAACACTCTGAAACGCTAAAGATACTATTTTTATTGCTCTGTTCCCACTTGTTTCCTGTCAGTGTCCTTTCTCTTATCAATTTGGTCACCATCACCTCTATTCTCCAGAAACCAAACTGATGAAAGCAAGAAAGGAATCTGAAAATAGTGGAAAATCTTGAGACTGTTTTTTCTGTGTATAAAGAGTGCTGGTTCTTAGAGTCCCATCATGATTTTCTCCCCTTCCAATATCTAAAAGGGGTACGGGGATAGTGGAGGGGTGGAGAATTTTCACTCAGTTGGCCATTTCCTAAGGACTGGAAATTGTTACTTATATTTAAGGTTAAGCTATATAAGAACATATAAGAAATCCTTTTTTGGGCCAGGTTCTGGGTTAGTGTTGGGGACATAGAAAGATCAGACAAGTTCCTGCTCACCACAGTGTTGTCATGTTTCAGGAGGTAACACAGCCAGCAAGTGGCTATAACTTCTTTAAGGCCACCCTGCTCTGCAGCTCTGAGCTTGGCTGGGGCTACCCAGATGGGCCCTGGAAAGGATGGAAGTCAGGGAGCCTGGAAGGTGCTGAAGGAGCCATGACTTTGCCTGGTCTGAGGGGGCCCAGCAAGCCTCAGGAACAGCTCCTTGTGGAGGGAGCTTAGGACTGCTGGAGCTCTAGGCAGGGGAGTAGGGGACTCTGCCAGAGAGGAGGCTCCCTCGAGGGGCAGTGATGGGGCAGCTTCATTATGCTTTTCTGTACAGGCTCATTCTTCCTGACAAAGCACAGGTCGCCCCCTTGCCTTCACAATAGGCAAATGAACAGAGTCAGAGTTCTACAGAAATTATGTGCCTGGGACAAGGAGAGCAACACTTGATGCAGAGAAGGAGACATTTCCAAAAGTGGGACAAGACCCCTTGACCTGCTATGGACAAGTTCCCTCCATCTACTCCCCCCAGGGAGAGCAGCTTCTGCCCTCTTTCTGGCTCACCTTTCCATGAGTCAGAGCTGTGGCCCCTCTTCCTCATGGATCCCACCCCACCCACCTGCTCGAGCACCTGCTCCTTTTCCTTCTAGGCTAGACTGAGGTCTCCCCTGAGATGCCCCCTGCCTTGCCTGATCCCGTGGTGCTGCCTGCCCTCCCTTCTTCCTTCACGTCTCTATATATCTGTCTAATGAACATTTCAATAAGCCGAGCACAGCTTTTTCCACTTAATAAGCAGAGTGCTGACTTCATTGCGGGTTTGCTCTTCACTTATCTGTTCAGGGCCTTAAATCATTCCTAGGAAAAAGCTTAGCAAAGGGAAACCTGGCTATTGGCTGCTCCTGTCAGCACCCTGCCCTGCTGGGCTGAGGGGATGCCCTGCTTCCATGGAATGTCACGGAAGTGCAAATGAAAATCTCAGAGAGCCAAGAAAAGAGAAGGCCGAAGGCTGAAGTCAGGGGATGTTGGTGCCATCGCCACAGCAGGAAGTTCTAGAAGAAGGTGGAGATGGCAGAGGAGGGCTGGTCTAGGGTGTCCTGCTGTAAGCTGAGGAGGGGGGAGGGGCGGAAATCCAGTGCAGCTCCATGAGAAAGATATTCTGAGAAAGGTAAGTTTAATGAACATCTATTGTATGCCAGGCACTGTGCTAGGGACAAAATGGTGAACAAACTTGTCATAGGCCCTGCCCTCATGGACTTGCTTTCCAGTAGGAAAGAAAAATATTAAACAAACATTTGCCTAAATATGGCTGTGAGGGGCAAGAACAGGTGTGATGAGAATGCATAATGGGGGCTGGGGAAAACTTCCCTCAGGAAATGAGGTTTAAGTTAAGGTCTAAAAAGCTTAGTTTGAAATAGGTGACAGAAAATCTGGAAGAGACCAGAAGAGTCCAATAACTGATCACTTTTACCAGGGCTACTACATACTGTGTAATTGTCAGATGTTGAGACCATCAGTGCAGTGGTCAAGGACACAGACGTTGGAATGAAACACACCTGGGTCTGAATTTTAGCTCTGTGAACTTATGAGCTCTGTGGTCTTGGGAAAATTATTTAACATGTCTGTGCTTTGGTGTCTTCTCCTGTAAAATAAAATTGAAATACTCACCTGGCATGGCTGTTGCAAAAATTAAACCTGATAATATAAAAAAATGTATATAAAGTACCTGGCATGTAGGGCGTGCTCAGTACGCAGATACTACTACTAATGCTATCATATGTGTCTATTTACCCCCCAAGCCTACTGCAATGTCCTCAAAGAGTTCAAGTCTCATATGTTTCATTTCTGATTAGACAGACAGGGAGAAATAGAAGAGGTTGCTATTTCACATTGTGCAGGGACTCTCCCAGAAAAGAGCCCCAGGCATCCAGCCAAAGAAAGGGATGACCCTTGGCGTGTATCTGTATTTATGGCGGGGGACGGGCCATGGGATGCTGTTTTCCTGGATCCTTCTGGATCTAGTTGGCAGAAAGACTTCAGGGCAAAAGGGTATAGACTCAATTAAATGTGGGCAAGTGCAAGGCAGTGCCTTTTGTGATAAATACATCAAAACCTCCTCTCCAGTGCTCAACTCTGCATGGTCAGCCACAGTTCTGGCAAAGGACCTGGAAATCCTTCTTCATTTAGACAGTTCCCCGAGGCTGTTGGCCAAAAGACTAAGAGAACTGTGAATGAGATATTAAAAAAGAAGAACATATTCCTCGAGGTGTTCAGCTGGAGCAGTCCAACCTGCAGGGCTCCACTGTGTTGTGCGGTCCTGTCCTGAAGATCCAGGGGGTGCAAAACCTCCCTTAGTAGAAAAGGCTAAATGACTCACTCACCCTCAAGCCTGCAAATGTAAAGGCTGCTTGGGGACGTGCAAGAAATCGCAGATGGTGTAGAGATGGTGACTAGAGACTTATTTACAAAATCCTGAAATTCTGGGCAAAGTGGATTTGCTTTGAAACTTGAGTACATTTGGGATGAACAAAGAAGATTGCTATTTTACACAGTGGTCAGTAAACTTGAGAAATTCATTATCCCAAATGATAGGTTTAGCAGAGAAATAAATGAGTTAAAAAGTATTTGGACACATTTATGAAAGACAGAGTCATATATGTCCCTTAATCAGGGTTTGTTCAGTGAATGAACAAATGAATATGGATGATCCTGGTTTTCAAGGTATTTCAATTCAATGCAATAAATATTCATGGAATACCTACTAGGAAAAAGCATTGTGCAGGATATAAACCTGAACAATTTCTATCCAGAAGCTTACACTTTTATAAGAGGATTAGAAAGAACACTGTCAACACAGGGTGGACATCGTACTGTAGGAAAAATGCAGGAGACTGTATGAACTTTCAAAGAAAGGAGAGATTCTGCATGGTTTGAAATAGGGATCCAGAAAGATTTTATGAGAAGGTGATATTTGAAATGGGCCTTGAAGAACAAGTTGATTTTTAGTAAGTGGAAAAGGAAATAAATGTAGCCTAGAAAGAGAAGGTGGCATGTCCCAAGATTTGAGGGTGGAAAAATAAAGGACATGTTTAGGTACAGATATTAATATAGTGAGTGAGAAGGTGAGGTAGGGAAGGGAGGAAGAGAGAGAAAAGATATTTGGAAGAAAATAGAGCAGTGTCTCCCAGGACAGCAAAGGAAAATCTGGGTTAGCTTAGAGAGAATAAAAACCTGGTCAGAATTTCCAAGGCAAAACCCTCAAGATTCTTTGACAATCAGGCTCTGAGGCAGAAAGGGACAGACAGGGATTCTAGTAGGTCTCAAATTTAAGATTCAAAATAACTGGTAGCTTTTAGAGCTAAGCAGAAAGAAGCTCCTTCAGCTTAACTCCTGAGAGGCTGAATGAGGCCCCCCAGGTCCCCATTAGCACAGGGATTGTCTTTGCCATTTCTGGGGTTCTCAGAGGACAAGGACATTCAGCTCAGTCATGCTGTGAGTTCCCTGGGTAGTCCCTCCCTGTCCAGCAACACTTGTACAGAGGGGGACTTTGGCTAAAAATGAACATTAGGAGCAGCCAGGGAGAGTCAAGAGAGGGAAGGAGAGATTCTAAATAGGTCCAGCCCATGTGGGGGAGTTGCATTAAAAAGAAGGTGAGTTAACCAGAGGATAAGAGACAGAAAAGGGAGTCATTTGTTTATTCAATTCATCACTAACTGGCTATTTATGGAGCATGTTGTATGTGCCAGGTACTGTGCTAGATCTGAGGAAACACAGTACCTGTCTTTAAGAAGCTCATGATCTAGTAGGGGAGAAAAATATGAAGACAGGTAATTCAAAAATAGTATGGTAACAGAAATAAGTTCTGGGTAGAGGCACAAAGGAGGGAATAATCAGCAAAGTCAAGGAAGACTTTCAGGAGGATGTGTCACTTGAGTTGGATCTTGGAAGATGAGTAGGAGTTCAACAGATGGATGAATGAACAGAGGGCATTCTAGGCAGAGGAAAGGGTATGTGCAAAGTCATGGAGGTAAAAATAAATTGGTACTTTCACAGGAAGTACTTCAGTATAGCTGGAATTTAGGGTATCATAGAGGAGCCACAGAGGCTGAGACTAGAGCGGTAGGTGGGGCAGATCATAAAAGGCTTTGAATGCTATACCAAGTATTCTGGACTTGATCCTATAGGCAAAAAGGGGCCATTGAAGGGAGTTAAGGAAAGGGTAAGATATGGTTAGATTTGCAGTTTAGTAGTATCACTCTCAAAAGAGAGTCAGGGAGGAATTAAGAAATCAGAATTGTTGGCAAGGACACTAGTTAAGCAGCTATTTCAGAAATCAAAAGGATGAGGACAGGTCTGAGCTAGATCATGGAAGTGGTGGGGATAAAGAGGAAGAGACCAAAACAGAGTGACGATCTGGCTGGGAAAGGTGATCTGGGAAGGCCTTTGCCTTCTACCTGATTGCCGTGAAGTTCCAGCTGGGACCTAAATTGGCTCCACACCCGGCTATATGCAGGAACTGCTCTGTTATGGGGCACCAGGTCCTCTAGCCCGCAGGTTTGCCTCACACAATTTCTATGGAAAAGGTAGATCTTTCTGTCTCTGCACTCTCTCTAAGCTGGTTCTAAGCTGCCAATCAATGCTTGCCCCACCACAACCCAGCTGTTTCTGGTCCTTGGGTTTAATATTGGAGCTCACTGTGCTCTATATAAGCTGAAGAAACTATTGCAGGTTCTTGGCTCTTCAGGGCAGAGAGCTTTGTCGAGTATGTATAATCTGGAGGTACGTGCCAGGAGGCCTACTCTGTCTTGTTTGGGGACTGGGACTATGCTAGGGAAGTGAGATAGCAGAGGAGTATGGGCAGGTGAGCAGGACATTTCCTACTCAGGGATATGAGTTCCTCAATTTTTGGCCTAAGTTTTTCCTCAGGCTGCCAGTGCTCCAAATTCTGGGCTTGGCCTCTTTAGAAGCTCTTGCTCTTTGTCCTGGGAAAAGCTTTAGAGGACAAGGAGACCCTAGCCCTCTTCATCTCCATCCTGGCTCCATTTTCAGGGGCAGGGGCAGACTGGATATCTATCTGTTTGCTCCTCCAGGTCCACACAACGCCCTCCTCCACCCTGTCCTGTGCCGTGGGAGCCGACTTCTATGGACTACCTCAACCAAGCTTCCTTACCTTCAGGGTTCCTATTTGGTTTGACACATGGAGCACAGTGGAGGACTGGAGAAAAGCGGTTGGGATAAATATTATCCTGGCTTCTTCTTCCTCTAATGAAGGTCACAGCTCCTAAGCACAACCATAGTTATAACCACAACTCTTTCTGGGATCTGAAGTGCTCCCTCAAGCCTAGGGGTGGTAATGGCTCCCTGCTATACTCCACCTTCTCTTTGTAAGTAGCTCCTTCATTAAACTTTCCTCAGTTACTCCATTTGTGGACTGTGTTTCCTGTTAGAGCCCTGACTAGGACATCAGGCATCCTCAGAGGTGACACTAGTTGGACATAAACTCGTTCTAGCAAGTCTCTTCAGTCCCATCTTACTTTGTCCACCATGGGCATTTTAGTATTGCATTAACGAGCACCTTTCCCTGCTGGATTGACGATCAGACTGTGGAGAAACTAAACAGAAATTTAGTCCCACTCCCTTGGCCTAGGCAGCATCTCATAGCTCTCCTTAAATGTTTACTCCTATAGCTTTGCAAAAAGCACAATGACTAAAAAGAAGTTAAATTAAGATTCAGAGAATGTCACTACTGGATAGCTGAATGGCTTGGAGCATTCATGTATACATTCTTATATTCTGAATATATTTGTGGAGCACTTACCATGTTCTAGATACTATGCTAGGCACCACGGATACAACACAGTAAACTAAATATAATTTTGTCTTACTGAGCACATAATTTTTTGAGACAAATGAGTAATCAGGCAATTATAATAAGACAATCTTACTAGAGCTAAGAGTGTGGGGTGATATGGAAATGCACAAAATTGGTACCTATCCTAATCTTGGGGGGTGGGGCAGAGAAGTGAGTATAAGATAAGTTCTGAAAAAAATCTTGGAGTTGACAGGATTGGGGAGGTAAGAGAGAAGGGGAGAGAGAGGAAGAGAGATGGAGGAAGGAACAGCATGTGCAAACATGATGAGTTGGAACTCAGTGCCTTGGAAAGCTTAAATTAATTCAGTATGGCTGGAGTTTATAGATCAACAGGGAGAGTTGGGAGAGATTAGGCTGGAAAGGCGTAGCAAAGAGTAGATCCTCTGTCCCCTTCTAGAGTGGATTAAGGAGTTTAGACTTTGTTCTGAGAGCAATGGGGAGCCAGTGGTGGTGTTTAAGTAGGGAAGGGTTATGATCATATTTGCATTGAAGTAATTGGCTGCAGTGTGCTTCATGGATTAGAAGAGGTAAGATAGGAAAAGGGATACGTCTCAGAGGCTGACACAGTAGCTTGGACAGGGGCAGGGACAGTGAGACTGGAGACGGTATGGGTTGGTGAGTGATAGATGTTGAGGAAAAGACAATAAGCAGTCAGGGATTGCTCCTGTTTTTGACTTAGGTGACTGGGGAGTAGGGAAGCAAAGGAAGAAGGGGAGCAGGTCTGGCAAGAGGTAGAAGATAGGGAGTTTCATTTCCATTCTTGAGGAGATGTTGAAATGAACATGTCTTAGGACAGGCTGAAGGAAACCACTTATAGGAATCTGGAGTTTCCATGTTCTCAGGTGTCGAACCTGACACTGAGCTCCTTTCTTTGAGCACCCTGAGCCTGTCTTGGATGGGGTTAACCAGAGCTGCCAAGCAGCCTTCATACCTCCTGTTTCAATAGACTGCAATCTGTCCTTTGATGACATCTCCCAGGCCCTGGAGGGGTAATGGCTTCCACTGGCACAGATCAAACCAGTTCTAACTCTGGGTCAGGCCCTTGGAGGGGTGGCTCCCATCCACTTCGCATAAGGAGGTAAAATAGAGGTTTGTGTCAGGAGGAGACAAAATAGAAGGCTTGGCTTGTGGAATGTCAGCTTGAGGAGCTCTAGCTTACGCAGTAGGCAACTTGGTGGCTGGGGAGGGACAGAGGATTCTGAGCAGGAAAGGAACATGGTGAAATTGTAACAGGATATATAACCTGGTGGTGATCTGCAAGGTGAATTGGAGATAGGGAGACCAGTGAACCAATGGCAAAGTTGCTACAATAATTCAGAAAGTGGCTTTCTGTTTTATGTGTGTGTGTGTGTGTCTTCTTTTGCTAATCAAATTAGTAAAGATTTAAAAATTGATAATGTGGAAATGGTTTAAGAAAATGGGTATAATCATTCACTGCTGATGAGATTGTGAATTGGTATAACCTTTCTGGAAAGCTGTCTATCAATGCGTATCAGCAACTTTAAAAAAAATTCATACCTTTTGACCTAATAATTTATTTTCTAGGAAACTAACCAAAAATAATCATAAGAAATTCTCAAAAGCACATATGTTCAAAGATATTCATCATGGTGTTATTAATACTAGAAAAAAAGAAGAAGAAGAAGCTAAATACTCATCAAAGGGAGCATGGTTAAATATACTGAAACACACTAAACAATGAAATACTTTCACATCATTAGAAAAAGGGTTTTGGAAGCATATCTAATGGAATTAAAAAATGCTTATGATATAATGATAAGTGGAAAAATCATAATACAAATGGAATGAAGTATCCTGGACTGAATCCTGGAACAGAAAAAGGGCATCCATAGAAAAAGTGGGGGAATCCAGAGACAGTCTGTAATTTAGTTAATGGAAGTTTAATAGTTTAGCTAAATAACAACAATGGACCAATGTTAATTTCTTAGTTCTGATAAATGTACTATAGTGATATAAGAGGTTAACATTAGAGGAAGCTGGGTGAGAGGTATATAGGAACTATTTACTATCTTTGTGATTTTTCCGTAAATCTGCAGCTAACATTTCCTGAGCATTACTACATGTCAGGCATTGTGTTAAGCACCTTCCTTACAATGTTTAATCATTTAATCATCTCCACTCTCCTGTGAAGTAGAATACTATTATAGCCCACTTTACAGATGAGGCAATAAGGGCTCAAAGTCACAGCTTTTACGGGTAGAGACAGGATTCGAGTGCAAATATTCCTGATTCTAAGGTCTGCTTTTTCAATTCCGCATTGAAAAAAGAAAGACAGTATCAAATGGTTAATACTGGCTATCTCTGGAAGGTAGCGTCATTTTTTTCTTCCACCACCCTCTTGGGGGTGGTTGTGGGAAGAGAAGAGATAAGGGGAAATAATAGATAGGACTTGCTATCTGATTAGGCGTGAGTGATGAAGTGAAGAACTGAAGGTGATGGTGAACTTCGGTGCCACTTCCAGAAACACGGGGGATAGAAGAGGGGGCCAATTTTGGTGGAGGCCAGGGGAAGTCAGTGTCAGCTTCTGCTCTGCTGAGATGAGGTCTTAGGGGATATCCAGTGTTCCATGAATAGACTGAGTGATGGGTCTGGGCCTGCCTCAGAGTTCCTGTGGTTCTGGGAACCATGATTCAACTCTGCCATGAGACTAGAAAAATGCATACCTTCGGGGGTGGCGGGTGGAGATGAAATGAATAGAGGGCCAACCTGATCAGGAGAAACATCATAGTAAAGGCCCAAGAACTCTGTGAACTTCTTCACTGAGTTGCTGCTGGCCACTCTCAGGCTCAGGACTAGAAGGGTTGGACAGAACGCTCATGTGTAGCCTATTTACGTTATACTTCAGTACAGCTCCTGTGGCCTAACCGTAGGGATGGGACAAGGTGGAGAATGAAACTGGGGTAAGTCCTGAGCAGCTGTGATTTTGCTCTCTGGAGAGGTTTCTATTCCAAAGCGGGGAAAAGCAATCTCTGCATTTCTTTAGAATCTCGAGTTCTCCTGATTCCCCCATTTCTTCTTTCTCCCATTAGCTCATCATTGATTTCAAGCCCCTGGATTCTCCCTATGCACCCAAGGGAGCAGCTTTGCCCTGTTCTCCCTGAGTTCATGGAACTGGATGCTGCCAGAACGCTGTGAAACCAATAGCAGCTGCCTGGCACTTGATGGCCTTACCACCTGAGACTGGCATGCAGGTGTCTCTCTGACTCCCGATATCTCCACTCCACACTGCCTCACTCAGCTGCAGTTGGAGAGGTCAGATCCGGGTCCTCTGTGCTTCTTCTCTGAAGTAACCTTGGGTCACCTCTCCAAACCCCCCTGGACCTCCTGGCCTTTCCAAGGGGACCGCAGAGGACACTGGTCAGCAGTCAGGAGGGTTCATGCCTGATTTATGTTCTCTTCCTGATCCATTTGCTCTCTTTCTATCTCTCTGGGCAATTAGGCCTTAGGGCCTGAAGCTCTCCCAGGCTATCTCTCTGCAGGGGACAAACTCCAAACTTCTCAGCTTGGTTCCAGGTCCCTGCAGAGCTGAAGGCTGAGGATAGGGCTCCTATGGTGGCTTGGAGCCCTTGCTACCTCTCTCTTTGGAAGTTAGACAGATGGAGCCCAGGCATAGGATAAATAAACCAATTAAATATGAGAAAACAATGTCTTGCTACTTCTTTCCACAGCCACTGCCCACCCCCCACTCAGGGTGAGGGTGAGTCTGTCTGTAAGCTACGAGGCTGGTGTGAGGACTCTCCCTGGCTGGAGACCCCCTACTTCAGGCTGGCTCCTGCGGCTTGGCATGTTTTCCTAACGTGGTGAACATATGCTCTCTATGGAGGATCACTGTTTTCCTTCTGAAGCACTCCAGTCAAACTGGAAGGGAGGTGTAGGAGAGGCCAGAAGTCTCCCAACTAAGAGGCAGAGAGAAGGGGAAAAGGTTGCTAGACTAGGGAGGCAGAACTGGGAGGGATGACAGATCAGACCGGTCAAGGCTGGGGGAGAGAGACGGAGTTCCAAGACTCAGGAACTGGAGGCTGGCGAAAACCTCACAGCACTGGACACATGGGGATCAATCTAGGAACCATATGATGCAAGAGAGAGATTTTTCACTTTTGAAATCTGCCCCTTTTGAGAACTACAGAAAAGGTGGAGAGAGAAAAGTCTCACTTGAAGATAAAATTTCCTTGGGTATGCTGTACCTCCTTCACTTAAATCTGACCTGTGTTTAGCAACCATTCACAGAGAGCTTTCTAGATGTAAAACATAATGTTAGATGTCGGAACTAGTGAAACAAATAAGATAGCGCCTGGTTGGGGCAGATGGCCATGGATACTCAACACTACAAGGCTATATCATTTCTGTTCTGACGGTGGCATGAGCAAAGTGCTTAGTGGATAGAAGGGCTCATTTTTGCCCAGAGAAGTTAGGGAAGACTTCACAGAGGAGAAGACCTCTAAGCTGAGTCTTAAAGAATGATTTGGAGTGTACCAAACAGAGGCTGAATGAAGAGGTGGCAGGAGTTTGGGTAGAGGAGAGAGTGCCAGATAAAGGGAATAGCATGAATGAACGCTTGGAGGTGTTAGAGAACTTGGGTGCTATCCTGGGAGCAATAAGGAGCTGTTGGAGGGTTTGGGGCGGGTATGAGAGTGGCATTTTAGCAAGATCATGTTAGCAGCAGAGTGGAGAATGGGTGGTAGAAAGACTGGATGGCGAACTCTAGTCGGAAGGATTTTTAGATAATATAAATGAGACATACTGAGAACCTGAACTGCCAGTAGCAGGGGCTGGAGAAAAGGGGACATATATAAGAGATGATAAAGAATCTATTGGATTTAGTGGCTGATGAGTTCTGGGGGACCTGAGGCCAAGAAAGGAGAGAGCCAGGATGCCAACGATTTTCGCTTAGGTGCCTTGGAGGACAGTGGTGCTGTTCATGATGAGAGAGAAATAAAGAAAAGAGAACTAGCAGATGCATATGTCTATGTGTGTTTATGTATAGAAATGGCTGTGATGAAATCGAGGTTTGGCCCAGGTGGAGAGATTCAGTATGCACTAGGTATATGGGTCTAGAGCATCTATAGCAAAGATCACCTCAAGATTTCACGACTGGTGAATTGAAAGGATGATAATGCCATCAACAGAAACAAGGACCACTGAAGGTGAGTTATGATGGGGTGGTAGCTAGATGATGGATTCACGTTTGCAATATCTATGGGACACAGCACTGAAGATATTCACCAGGCAGCTGGAAAAATGGGATCGGAGGAGTAAGAGGTCAGATTTGGAGCTTTATATTCAGGAGTCCTCTAAATAAAGATGATAGCTGCGGCTACAGGAGTGGATGAGATCATCAGATTAAAGTGTGCATTGAGAGAAGAGGGTCAAAGACAGAACACTGGAGAGCACCTACTTTTATTTAGGGTGGTAGCAGAGCAAAGAGGCAGAGAAAAAGCTGCCTGCAAAGAGAACCAGGAGTGTGGTACCAGAGAGAGAAAAGGGTTTCCGAAAGGTGACTGGAAGGTTATCTGAAGAGATGCTGAGAAGGGCAAGGACTCAGACAAACTTGGAAATTTGGATTAATGACCTTTAAGAGAACAGATTTAATAAAAAGCTAAGGATGGCGGCCGAAATGAGCTAGTGGTGAGAGTGGAGGTGTTTAAATATAAATATTTGAGCAGTGAGGCAGTGAAGGGGACAGAAGCTCAAACAGTGATGAAGGTTTATATGATTTTTAAAATGGGGAAAACTTGGTCCAGTTGTACTTTTGTGACTCACACAAGAGTACATTTCCACTTCAGCTGTCTCACAGGTATTGACAATGACCTTCCCCTGTCTTGGGGCCTCTCACATTCGGGGATCTCTGGGGCCTGTGTGTCAGTGACCTTGAAGGATGGGCACTCTCCAGCCTGTGACATTCACGAACACCTTGCTTCTTTCCTTCCTTCTTTTAGCCCTGACTCGTCTTTTTTCCCCAAACATTTATTGAATACCTTTTCTGTGTTATCTGCATTAGGTGGTACAATACAGGGATTAGTGCAGGTGAAAAAGAACTGTATCAGGAGACGGGCAAGGTTTCTGTAGTAATGCAGTAGTTTGTACTAGGCAGTAGCAGGTGGGGTGGGGAGGAGGGTGGTTTTGAGAGATCTGTTTGAGATAGAGACTCTAGGACTTTGAGACTGACTGGAAGTAGCTGAAGGGAATGAAGGGGTAGAGGCCGCCTTAGAAGTCCCAGCTTTGGGGTGCCAGTGAAGGGCTGGGAGTGATCTCTCAGGCCTCTCTGGCCTGTTCATACGCAGAGCTGGGTGCGTCAAAGATTCTGAAGCAAGCACTCCATCTCGGGGTAACATGATCCTGTAACGCAGGGCTCCTCTGATGTGGGCTGCTTGCCTTTTACAGCATTAGGGGAGCAACATTTCATGGAAAATTCAATAAATCCCCCTGTACAGCCAGACGTCTGTAAACAATGGCTTCCAAATTCAATCAGGCTGGGGACCCGCAGCAGCATTTATGAGCTCTAACGTGGAATATTATATAGGGGAGTGAGTAGCAGGGGGCTGGGGGAAGGGACTTCCTGGAAGATGAAAGCTTCTGTGTGGCTCCTGCTCTCAGATCCCTACAGTGGAAGTGATTCTCCAGGTAGAAGTCCTGGCCACTGGACCCCTTTGGGAGGAGGACAAGGGTTTCAGCTTTGGTACTGACTATGATGAGGTTGAGAGTGAGCTCCCTAGTTCCTCTCACAGCCCACATGAGATGCCCATCTGGCGATGCCCATGAGCCGTCATGGCATGCTTACTGTCTTTGTCACATGTGAAGGCCCTACCGCTTTCAAGCCTCCTTTCTACAAACCTTCCACCCCTTTGGTTCTATGGCCTGGCAATGATCCTCAGAGAACTAGTTCCCCTTTCTCTCATGTTCAGATTTCCCCCACCTAGTACAGAAAGATCTGCAATGAGGTGGGCCAAGGAAAGGGACTATAATTTTGAAAGGTTTTCTGGTGACGAAGTTACAACATGCTCTTTTAGGGAGGCTCACAGGTCTCACCCACTCTTTCAGCCTCACTAACTAGATTGCTCTCTTCTTTGCCTTTTAACACCTCGACACTCTGGACAGCTCTCCCAGCTTCTCCCTCCTCCATAGTTGCTGCCTTGAGCCTTCTGGCAGGCTTCCTCCAGCAAACCAATATGAGGCATGATAGGGCAGAAGAAAGAACAAAGGCTCTGAATCCAAACCCAGATCTTGTCATTCGCCAGCTATGCATTTTGGATAAGTAACATATTCTTCAGAATCTCAGCATCCTTACCTGTACAGGGAGAGTCAAATTCACTGCCTTGCAGAGTTGCCTGTGAGGATCAAATTGGACAATGTGTGTAAAGTGCCTGGTGTTCTGGCATAGAATAAACACGCAATACGTGCTAGCTTCCTTCTCCACGTTTCTCCTCCTCCTCTCAAACCTCCGTTCAATGTAGCTTCTGCCCTCCTCCCACCAGAGGTGCCAGATGTTCCCTCAGCTCTTCTCCTGTGTCCTGCACATCTCCCAGGCTCCTTTTGTGATTGCCTTTCCCACACAGGCCTGATCTGAACCAACAGGAAAAGCATCAATGATCACAATAGGCTACTAAAAAGTGCATGTAAGGGGTAGAGGCAGTGCTGAGGAACTCTGAGGTGCCTTTCTTAGAGACCTGGAATGTAAGATTTGGTGAGGGTAAGAATTTCACCTGTTTTTTTGATAGGTCCATCCCCAGTGTCTGGAGCAGTGCTTGATACTTGATAAGTATTCGATAAGTATTTCTTAAAAGAATTAATTACTTCAGCTTCCCTCACCATTTTCCTGTGGTTTTTCTCTGGTCCCAGAGGGAGAACACAGAGTACGTCTTCCAGAAAAACAAACCACATAATCTCCAGAAAGACAGGAATCTCTTCCCTCTAAATGTCTTTGGAACTTTGGCCAGGCTCCCACAAAGGGTGGGTAGGGAGCAGGATCACTGCTAGCAAAGACTTTCCTTGCAATCCACTGCTAAAAACATGAGTTTTGTAAGGATAAAGGCAAGGGAGTGATTCTTGCAGGCAAGAAGGCTTTACGAAGGCTCTAGGCTAATCCATGCCCAGCCTTTGGGGATAGTGGAGATAAAACTTCTGTGATGGAACTGGAGGACAGTTCCATAGAACTTCCCACCTGGTCAATCTTAAAACACAGGGGAAAAGGGAGGAAAAGATTGGCTAGCTCAAGAGCAACACTAGTAGCATTTATAGAGAGTTTATCACATGCCAGACTCTACACACAGCACCTCACGCATTAACTCATTTAAACCTCAGATTAGCCTATATGAACGGTACTAGGATTATCCCCATTTTACCTATAAGGAACTGAGGCTTAGAGAGGTTAAGTAACAGGTCAAGACCGCAGGGCTAGGAAAAGAGGAACAGGATGGGATCTCAGGTCCGTCTGACTTAAGAGCGAGAGTTGTTAACCAGTATACTCTCTCTGCTGCCTCAGAAAAAGGGTAATGGAGAGTGGTCCTTGGCTTGAATGTTTCTGGGGCCCTTGCAGAGATAAAGCATTCCCCATTTGCTCCTGCTCAGTTCTACCCCCTCCCTCCTCAGGTTTACAGTGGGGTGACTGAGACTGAGAGAGGTTATCTCCTCCAGACTTCCCGCTGGGCACTCCCTGGGGAAGAGAAAGAAGGTAGGATGGGGCCAGGGAGAGCTGCTGCTCCCTGACCCCAGTGACAGATACAAGCAGGACACTCAACTGCCCAGCTGGGACCAGTTCCAGCCAACCGAGCCTACTTGCAAGAGCCCGCTCTGCAGTCTCAGGCTTGAGATATGCTGCTTGCTCCACTAATTTCAACTGCCCAGTAATCCCACCCATATGGAGGGAGGAGATCTTTTAGGATGAGAATTCATATTAACCTTTTGGTGTTCCATTTGGCAGGAGCAGGGTGGGGTCCAAGGAGACAGATCCCAGGCGTATCTCCCCTCACAGACAGATACCCAGCTTCCAAGGCCCTAGGATTTACTCCTGAGGCAGTCACACAAAATCCTCTTTTTTTTTTTTTAAATATCCAAAATATGATGCTATGTCCCTGTCCACCCCAGTCACGTACCCATGTCCATGCACACGCGGCGTCCACGTCAGTGACTAGCTCAGTCTGTGCTCCAGCTTATTTTCTCTCTCTCTCTCTCTCAACTCCCCCCTCCCACTCTCTCTCATTCTCCCTGCTAGCTGCTGTAAGGATCAGTCCCCAAAGAAAAATGCCCAATTTGTCATGTCATGTCCAGCTGTTAACCTCCCGTCGGTAAGCCATGGGGAAGACTTACTTTCTCCTATTTATTTATTTGCCACTTGGACAATAGAAGGCCCCAGGCCTGCTGAGTTCTCCATAATAAAGCCACCAACGATCTCCCCCATCACCCCTCCCCTCCCCCCACCCCCATGTCAACAACACTAGCCAACCTGCAGGTGTCACTGGGCATTAACCCCAGGCTTAACTCTGGCTCTGCTGAACCGGAGGGAAGGGGGAGGGGGTAGTGAGAGAAGGTGGGGGGTCTGACGGGGAGGTCTCTGCACAAAGAGGAAGGCTTGGGGATGGGCTGGCTCATAACCATCCCTCCGGAAAGCTCACTGTGCTGAGGCTGGGGGAGGGAGGGAGGGATCAACCAAATAATGCAGCCCCTTCTTCCCAGCCTCCCCACTGGTCTCCAGGCAGATCTTGGCCAGCCGGTGGCAGGCGCCCAGCTCACCGCACCTAGCAACACTGCGGAGACACGAGGCATCCAGGAATGAGGCCCAGCATGGCTGGCCTGCAGCAGGCCCAGGAGGGGATGAGTTAGGGTGGAAAGACTCAGACCCTCCCAACTCCAAAAGCTTCAGGGTGCCCCTACTTTCTCTAGTTTTCAACTGCTCCCCTCTTCAGGCTCCTTTGGCCCAGCTCAATTTGCCAAGAAGAACCAGTGCTCAGGAGAAATGCTAGCAATGCCCTAGGTTCCCTGCTCTCCTGGGAATTAAATGAGAGGTGGGAGCTGGGGGGGATGGGCTGCTCTTTAGTCATAGGCCCTTCTGTTCAGATGTCAGAGTGAGTTAAGGATCACACTGAAATGCGGCCACCAGGGACTTTTATCTGGGGCTCCCTACCCTGTGTAGTCAGTAACACCATCCTCTCCTCCTGAGAGCCTAGCTTGCCCTGGGACAAACTGTGGAAGGGAGAGAGCACAGATTAGAATTAGCCAGGACAGTGACCCCATACCACCTCTTCAGTGGTCCCCCACTTCCTGGTAACCACTTCTCCACTCCCATCATTCTCCCCATTCCATGGGAAAACCTAAAGTACAGAGGCATTAGCAAGGTGTTTTCCAAGGCTAGTCACTCGAGGCTCAGTTTGTAACCTATCACTGACGGTGTCCTCAGAGGCCATGACCTTGGACGAGGGGCAACCAGATACAGATGAAAGACCTGGTCAGCTCTTGCCCACCAATATTCCTTGTGTATCTATGTTAATCTTTTGCTCCACTGTAGGGGCTATTTGATGAATCAGAAAGGAAATAACCAGAAAAAGGAAAAACGATGGTTTCTGTGATGTTGCCTTGAGGGTCCATGGCTTCTGTACTGGTATCTACTCTGTTCTTGGCCCAGTATTGCCATTATTTGTATAATGAGCAGCTAGAGAGACTCTATGGCTTAGAGAACTAGAGTGCAGAGACAGAGAACAGACAGAAACTGTGATCAGGGTTAGTTAGATCAAGTCCAGACTCTCACAGCACAAGTCCTGAATGCCACACAGCGAGGAAAGCAAGGACCATGTTCCACCCAGGGGCTCTATCAGTTAAAACTTTTCTTAAGAGAAATTTCACAAGATTTCATTTTGTAAAATTACCTATATCCAGGAGATGCATGGTAAGCGGGATGCTAACAGTCGCAATGTTCCAGAATGAGGTAACTAGAAAGAGAAAGCATCTGGCCCAATCAGAAATGCTCAGATCACTGTTCAGTGTGAGAAGCACTTGGGACCATCTAGAACTGTTGTCCCATAGTGTCCTGGGCTGCCTTGAGAAAGAATTCCTTCCAGCAGGGGCTTGGTGGTAACCTGTCCAGTTCAGAAAAGGGAAATCTACGTTGGGCAAAAGACAGAACTATGAAATAGTTTCTGCCTTCCAATTGGTGGTCAGAAGTTATGATTCTAGAGACTCCGTGATTCAGTCTAGGAGACCATATGAACAGAGAAAAACATACAGACAATGGCATGAGATGGACCTGGATTTTAATCCCAGCTCGGTCAATTGCAAGCTGTGTGACTTTGGATAAGTTACTTGGCTTTCTGAGGTTGAGTTTCTTCTTCCATAAAATGAGTATGAAGATACCTAAGTCCCAGTTGTTAGGAAGATTAAGTGTAATAATCCAAGTGAAGACATCTAGAATAATGCCTGGCATATAGCAAATGTTCATTATTGTCTCCTTTCCTTGTCTGAAATTTACTTGGTTCAGTGTCTACCTAGACAAAGTAACCCAATTTGTTGTACCTAGGTGCCATCACACAAGAGGGAGAGGTGTTAAGTGCCCCTATTCATGGCACCGGCTTGCCTGCTCAAAGAGTTTGGTCTTTCTCCCACCCCACTTCCATATTACCCTTAGTTCTGGACAGAGACACCGCAGTGGCTGGTTTGTGTGGGAAGCATATACACATTTCTTATCTGGCCTGAATAGCGGGCATTAAAATGCATTTTGGTTCACCCATGACAATAAAGAAAAAAAAGGAAGCTTTAAGTCACTAATAAAAATCAAATATAGGCAGTTTGCAGGAGTGATCAGCTCAGAGCTTTGCTGTTCTCTTGTTAAGGGTCTGGAGCCATAAATAACTTCCCCATAAGAAGGCAGAGGCGAGGGGGAGTGAGTGAGAGGGAACGCAACAACACAAAATTTTTCATTTTTCTCCATAAATCATTTCAGCGTGCGATAATATTTGTTTTTTCTAATGAGTCTCTTGTGATCCATTCCAGGAGCTAACATCAGGGCCTGTCAGGGGGTGATGTGTGGTACAGTTCAACGCTTTACAAAAACTGCCTGCTACACAGATTTTTTTCTCTTTCTTCCTTATGCTAAGTATTCATGAAGGCCATTATTCTGTGCTCACGCTTTACAGAGTCTTCCTTTCTGATCTTTCTCCTTTGGGCAGCAACTGTCTTGCTCTCTCTTCTGTCTGCCTATACTGTAGGGCTTTGCTGAAGCCTGGGAGAGAGATGTGAGCAGTGTGACAGGAAGGTGGCTCAGAGGTATCCTTGGGAGGCCATTAGGTGTAGATTTTGAGTTTGGGTGAGTAGGAGGAGGTTTCTTCAAAGTTTAACTGAAGCCAGTGTGGGAGAATGTTTTTAACAGGCTGGATTTCTCATGGCTGACTGTGATGGACCCTGTCGCAGTAGACAAGACCACCTTCCAAGCAAAAAGTCCCAGCAAAGAGCTGGCAGGTTAAACGGAGGCCAGATTTATGAGAAATACTGTGTATACACAGTGTCTGGAGTTTATCCTATAGCAAAAGAAGTCACTAAAGTATTTTACAAAGACTCGGATTTGCATTTTAGACTGTTCTGCTCAATCAGTGCAGAGAATAAATTGAGGAGGGGTGCAGGTTAGGGGGAATGATAAGTTAGATGGGAATCGGAAAATTTTGGAAGTGTGTTGCAGTAATACAGATGAATAACCATAAGGTCGTGGATTCAGAAATGAGGGATTTTTAGGAGAGCTTAGTAAAGCCCTACTCATCCTTTAAGAATGATTTTTGTGTTACCTTTTCTGTGAAATCACTTCCACCCTCTCCAGGTTGGCTCATTCATTCCTCTTGGCTCCTATAATATCTTTTTCATATCTCTCCTCCCTTCAAGCACTCATCACATTGTATGATGACTATTAGCTTGAGCTCCTTGAAGATAAGGACCGTGTTACATGAATCTTTGTATCTTGCCATCTAAAACTGTGCATGACACACAGAATTGTTCAGATGTACTTATCTTAAATAAGCATACAGACAAACGAATGAATGAAAAGAAGCGGAAAGGCAGAACTATAGGTAGAAAGCTGAGGGATTTAGGGGCAGGTGAGAAAGAACAACAGCCAGTTAAGGAGATTGAGAAAGAATGCTCAGATTTAGGAAAGATCTAGGAGAGTTATGTGATGGGCTCATGGCAAGTCATGGGAATAGAACTTTTTAAGAAGGCAATGATTTTTGGTGCTAAATGAAAAAGTAAGATCAAATAAGACAAAGATAGAAAGGTGTCCACAGGATTTGGCAGTTCAGAGGTTGTTATTGATCTCTGTGAGAGCAGTTTAATTGGAGTGGTGAGGGCAGAAGCCAGACTAGCCAGTTCACCTCTGGATGGGAGGTGAGAAAGTATAGTCTAGTCATTCAAGAAATATAGCTTAGAAGGGAACGAGAAAAATAGAAGCGGCTTCAGGGGAAAGTACAGAATCAAGGAGAGATGTTTTCATGAAGGAGGGAGATTTAAAAAAAATCTTATGGGGTAAACCAGACAGGAAAGAGAGGGTGAAGAAGAGAACACAGGAGAAAGATTGGTAGATCCAGAGTTGGCTAGATAAACATATCCAAAGAATATTGATCAGTGTTTGAAAAAGAGGTCTCTAGTGGCAGATGACAAGATTTTGTCCTTTCCCCTCTTCAACATTTTTATCAACAACTTGAAGCCATAAGCAATATGACTAACAGGTTTACAGTGAGAAAAGGCTAACAACATGGAATACAGATTCAGGATTCAAAATTTACTTCCATGAGTTGAAAAGCAAGTGAAATTTAATAGAAAAAAGTAAGTGTTCTACACGTAGGCTAAAAAAATAAAATAAACTGTGAAGGTATAGGTTGGAGAAGTTATGCCTTGAGAAGAATTCATGGGAAAAAAAGACCTGGGAGCTCTGGATGAATATACATTTGCCAAAAGACTTCTGAAAACTTTGGCCACATTAGCAGAAGTACAGTGTACAGAACAGAGGAGGGCTGGTCACGTCACAATGGGAACATTCTGCTCTGATTTGGGCTTCATACTGCTTGGGGGATTTTGACAACTAGGGCAGATTTCGTCAGCATAGAAAGATGTCTTGAAATCAGGACTTGTGATTTCAAGTTGACAAACTGAATATAGAATCATTTGAGAAATATAATAGGATTTCTTAAATATTTGCCAGGTTATCATATAGTAAAGAGAATGGATTTCCTTTGAAGAGATTCAAAGGGTTAATCCCAGGGTTAAAATTAAATAAAGGCAACTTTTGGCTTAATATGAAGTAAAAAGTCTGTGGATCCCAGTCTATGCTTGGGATTTAGAATTCTTAAAATGAAATATAAATGTTGTGTATATGTGAATAAGTATGAGGTCCATGACTTTCAACAGATTGTTAAAGAGGTCTGTGACACACATACACACATTAACAACCACAGAAAAGGGAGAATTTTCTTTCAATTATGGCAATTGGGGTGTAACTATGGCTTCCAGAAGAAGCAGGCTTCTCAGTATTGGAAATGTTTAAATAGAGGCAGAAAGACCTAGTTAAGCCTGTATCAAGTTTGGAAGCCTAATTCAGAAAGAGGTTGGTTTTAGACCATGCAAAGAAAGGTGTGTGTGTGTGTGTGTATGTGTGTGTCTACTCAGAGGGAGAGAGAGAGAAGAGGGAGAGAGAGAGAGACATAGACAGATAAAGGAAAAGGCAAGACAGAGGTAGTGAGATAAACACTGTCATGGGCCGTTTCCATCATGTACTCACAAGAGCATAATAAAGCCCTTGTAATATACTAGAACTTGTGTGGTCCCGGGGCCTAATTTGCATACTAATTACTGAGTGCAAATGGGACCGAGGGGTAGGGAGGGAGGGTGGGGGAGGCATGCAGGGAGCGAGGGGCCTGGACTGTTTGCTCTGCCATTTCATATCATGCTAACAAGCTAATCCGGCGTGCAGTTAGCTCCTGATATATAACTGCTCATTAGTATTATAATAAAGTACATGAAACAACCATAAAACGTTATATACTGCACAAGTGTTGTTTTCTTGCCAATTATCTGCAGGCGGATTTATCACCACAGTTGTTTCGAATTCCCCTTGGTGAGGTTTGGGCGGAATAAAGAAAGGTGTTGGTGGCGGCAGCAACAGAGGGGGGCCTTTTCGAGGGGCAGACCATGTGTTTTCTTAAGTAGCACTTACTGATGCGCCATTTCATGAGAGTGAAGCAACGAGATCCCATCCTTCCCAATATCCGCAGCTCAGGAGGAAAGTAAGGAGGGTGAGAGCTGAAGAAGGCTGCAGGCCTACACTTAGGGGACCCAGAGACGCAGGGCCCACAGCCCTCGGAGAGCCCAGAACCTCAAGAACAGAGGCCCATATCAATTCCATGGCTCTGTTTAGAGAGATCTTCTAAATCTGCACCACGTGCTCTGCAACCTTCCAAAACGGAAACAAACTCAAGGAACCCAGTTCAAAGTAGCACTGCACCCCCACTGCCTTATCCCCAAAGTGCTTCCTGAATGAGTTTTAGTGAAGACAGCTCTCTTCTGCGAAAATGTTCTTCAGATCAATGGTTCTTACAAAGAGTTCCTTTCTGCCTCTGTGTCCTCAAAGGACTCTCAAAGTCCAGCCCCCCACTCAGTGCTCTGGGAGAAGCTAAGAGTGAGTGAGGGAAGCCTCAACTTTTCTAGCAGGTCTCTGGGGCTCAAACCACGCCTCTTAAGGTCACTCTACTCCATCATCACCAGCAAATACAAGAAAGACCTGTCATAGGGATTGGGAAACAGAAAGCCCCCTTCTCAGTTTTTCTGGGTTATATTTTAGGAGCTTCCTTATTTAGTGATGAAGCAGGAAGAGGCTTCAGGGCCTAATCACACTTCTTTATCTCTTCTCACTCCTCAGGCTGAAGGAGAATTTGCAGAGTTCTCACTACATTCTCCTAGCAAGGTCTCTTTTGAACTGCCTATACCCATAGCATATGGCCAACTCGCAACAGATTATTGTCAGGAATGGGCCACAGGGTTAAAAAAGCTGATCCTTAAGAGGTAAGTCTCTGACCAGAAGCCATAACTAGGTCCCATGCTTCCTCCCAGACCTGTAAAGGAATATCAACTTTAGTAGTTCCCTAGGAGCTGTGGCAGGACAGTGAGTCAATTCCTCTTTGCTCAGCGCTTGCCCTGGTATACCAAAGAATGCATGTGGGTATCAGGAAACGGATGTTAACTGCAAAGGCTGAGGATGTACCCCAGATGGCTATGTTCCCGTTAGTGATGCGTAGTGGATCTGCTAATTCACAAATTAAATTCAAACTTTGCACATATCTGTCCTGGACTCGAGGTTCCTTCTAAAGAACCCGAAAGGTAAATGAGGCAAGGAAATGCCAGTAGGAGGTTCACAAATCTCTCAGAAATGTGGTGGGGGAGACTCCTGATGATGGGAGGGTATGTCAGAAGCCCCTTCACACATGGAAAGAGGGAGATGTAATTAAGCTGTTCTCTCTATATCACCCCCACCCTCATGAAGCCAGAAAGCTTTACTTCTAACAAGAGGAGAACTGCTGCAACTACCCCCTAGTCACATAGATATGGGCAACTCAATAGCTCACCTTTCCCCACTTTGAATAACATCTCCACTTGAAGAGCTCACTATGGAACAGCTTACTGTTCTAGATGTGTTCTTTGTTGTTTTAATTCTCTACATCCTTGAAATATCTGTCTGAATCAGACTACAGATGGCCAGAGAAGTGACCATTTGACTATTTTCTAGTGCCAGAAGCATGCTTTGATGTATCACAGACTGTACGTTGATGAAATGGAGGATCACAATTCTCTCCCATATGCAATTCCAAGTTTTATTATTTGGTTATCATGATGACAAACCATGATTATAATGTTGGCTATTATGATAAGAATGACCACCTCACCCTGATACTTGATAATTCTTAAATCTAAGGAGAAAATTGGTGGGCTAAAGAATGATTTATGTTTCTAAACTAGACAAGACCAGTGCTTTATCAGAGTCCAACAGTGAATAAATGGCATTTGGGATTTCGGTGCAGTTGTTATGTTAAGTGACTAAAGAATCAAGTTCAAGCTCTTTAGCAAATGCTACAAGATCTTCTGTGAACCGTGGTCCACCTCTGTCTTCAGCCTCATCTTTGTACTTTGTACTTCACCCGATGCCCTGGAAAGCTGAATTGGGTCTAGTTCTCCCAACAGAGGATACTTTCTTGAACCTCTCTGCTTTTCTCACTCTGATCCCTCTGCCTGGAATGCCCATCTACTTTTTTTCTGCTTCTGACTCCTTATATCTTGGGTTAGGCATTATCTCCTGTGGAAGGCTTTTCTGACGCTCCACCCTAGTCTGATTGAGGTGATTCTTACTGTGCCTAGAGTTACCTCTATCACAATGTCAGTCAGTAACTTTTGAACCTCTTCAGGACAGGTGTCTTATTCTTTACAGTCCCAGCACCTAGTATAGAGTCTGGTCCAGGCCAAGCACTTAGTACCTATTTTTATTTATTGCACAGTTTGAGAGAATCAACTTGGACTGAACCAAACCAGAGCCTTCAGCAAACTTTTGTTTACTCTCCAGGCAACAACCACTAAATTAGCATGTGTTAGGCCCTCAAAGCCAGGTAGTCCTCTTCAAAACCAGAGGGAAGGGCAAACTCCTGTTTCTGTGATATTGAGAGCCCTCTACTTTATTGTCTTTACTTTCTCTTCCTTTGAGTCTAGTCCTTAAAGGTGCAGGTCCAGGGTTAGCTCCACTGTGGCTTAGTCCTATCTAGCCAGGCAGCCGCTACTCTCATCCCCCTAGGGATACTGGGGCCCTCCACTTCTTCCATGCTGTGGTTGGTGGGTCTTCCGGGGCTGTTCAGAGAGCCCCAGTAGCTCCCTCTCCTTTGGGCTGTTCTAGTTTGAAGTAGACACAGGTGGATGGCAAGTAGGCTACTGATGTCTTTCACATAATTGTTGCGGCGATTAACTGAAATGAGAGATTCAGTGCTCCTACCACTATGTCAGTCACACAAAAGACACCCCAGTCTTTTCCTTCTTCCCCACTGAAAGTCACACTGTTATAATTTTAAAAAAGAACATGAGCTTTAAAGTCAACAAAATTCTGCCTCTTATAAGCTATGAAACCTTGGAAAATTTGCTTATTTTTCTTAGCTGCAGTTTTCCTACCTGTGAAATATAAATAATAATGTCCACCCATAATTTTAATGAAGAATAAAATATGTGATAAAAGATATCAATATATGTATATATGAAATGTCTACCCCTGATGTATTGTAGGGAATCAATAAATACTAACAGATAATAATAATATCAATAAGTGTAAAGGTCCAAATTTGGATCTAAAAACCCAACAGCATAAGAACAGGATGAAAGAGACACGACTCAGCGGTGAAAAGAGTTTGAGGTCTTAGCTGATAACAAACTCAATATGAATCAACAGCTAATGTGATATTATGCTGCATTTACAAAGCAGCGATAGGCTCACCCTTCTCTGCCCTGGTTCAGTTCCAGCAGGGTGGGTCTGGGCATCATCCTTGGAGAGCCCCAAATAATAACATGTGAAATTCTATTGTAAACTGTAGAACTTTTACATATGTAAAGCACTATTATGTATCAGCAGCAGCACAATAATAACCTAGATACAGATAATCTGTATTGACTTCAGAGGGGAATAAGCAGAACTGTAAGGGAGGGTGAAGACTCAGTACCATAGAAATAAAGGGAATCACGTTTGTAAAAAGGAGGCTTATAAAGGGCTGATAAAAGCAGAGGGAGGTGAATACTGTGTGTATCCCACAAGGAAAACCAAAAACTGTGGGAGAAAGTTAAAGTTAATTTAGGATGATGATAATTGGTCTTAGTAGAGGGAATTCTAATATGGAAGGTGGAACCAGAGCTCTTCTGACCCTGAAATGTCATGGCTAGAGAGGTTCTCTCCCTGCTGTTCTCTGTCATCAAAAGGCAGGGAAGAGTCAGAAATCCTCAATCTAACCACTCGTCTGATATTCATTAAATATCTGCTACATGCCAGACATTGTACTAGGTGCTCAGAAAATAAGCAAAAGTAAAGACAAGACTTTGGCCTCTGAGCTCTTACGGTCTAATGCGTTAATGTTATGGTGAGGTCTGGCAAAGTGCGTTGGGTGCATATCAGAGAGAATAACTAAGTGCTTGGAATGGGGAGAGTCTTTGAGCTGAGTTTTGAAGAAATACTCTTACTAGATGGAAAAGTAAGAGTAAAACAAGTAGACGGGACAAAATGTATAAAGCTAAGGAATCATGCAAGGCAGGGTATGTTTGGGGAAAGACGAGGTGTATGGGAAATGAGACTGAAGACATAGGTTGGATTGTGAAGCACTTAGTATAACTTTTTGAGGATATTGAATTTACCTTGAGGATTCCAGGAAGCATGGGAGGAATCTAAGAAGAGTGACACAGTCACACCTGTGTTTTTAAAATATCACTGACAGGGTTGTTAGAAAGGATTTAAGTGGAAGAAGGCTAGAAAGTAGAAACACAAGTGCTGAAGGATGACTGGTGACTAGATGATCAGAATTTTTAAAAAGTAATATTTTTGTTCCAATTGTGAAATAGGTTCTAGATAATTTAGAAAATCAAGACAGCTCTAAAGAAGGAAACTAAGTGACCTACAATCCCATCACTCACTATGTTAGTGTAATTCTGTATATTTTTTTCTATGTATAGTTTTACTTAATATTATTTTAGTATCTCTGCTGAAATATTCTTCAAGAACATGATTTTTTAATGACTGCACAATAGTCTACAATATATTTGTACTGTAATTTACATAACCATTTCCTGTCATTGAACGTTTAGGTTGTTTTCAGATTTTCTCTGCTATAAATAATACTAAAATGACTATCCTAAAGTATAAATCTTTGACTACATTTCCAATTTTTTTCTTAGAATAGATTTCAAAAAGGGAATTAGTAAAATAAAGGACATAAATATCTTAAAACTTTGGTACATATTACAAAATTGCTTCCAGAAAGGTTATACAAATATACGCTTTTATTAATAGTATGGAAGAATGCCTGTCTAAGGCTACCCTTATTAGCACTAAACTTTATAATTTTAAAAGTTGCCAGTTTGTATAGGCAAAATGTTATCTCATTTATTTAATTTATATTAGCTATAATAATTTGAAGATTTTTATATTTCTTTTGTAAACTGTTCATACTTTAGTTCATTTTATATTGAGCAATTAGAGATTTTATTGGTTTATAACAGCTCTTTACATATTAAGGACATCAAATGTTATATGTTTCCTGCAAATCTTTGTTTCTCAGGTGGCATTTTGGTATTCACCCTTTATTTTTGTGATGATAAGGCTTTTGTTGTTGTTGTATAGAAATTTAAACTTTTTCGTGACTTCTTCCATTGTGTTTACACTAAGATGGTCCTTTCCTAACCAGATACATATAGTAGTCCCTCCTGACCACTGGTTTAGCTTTCCTTGGTTTTAGTTATCAGTGGTCAAACATGGCCCAAAAATAAATGGAAAGTTCCAGAAGTAAACAATTTGTATGTTTTAAATTGTGTACTATTTTGAGAAGTGTGATGAAATCTTGTGCCATCCTGCTCTGTCCCTCCCGGGACATGAATCATCCCTTTGTCTGGCATATCCATGCTGCTGGATATGCTACCCACCCATTAGTCACTTAGTAGCAATCTTGATTTTCAGATCAACTGTTGTGCTATTGCAGTCCTTATGTTCAAGTAACCTTTATTTTACTTAATAATGATCCCAAAGAACAGTAGTGAAGTAGCGATGCTGGCAATTCATATATGCCAATGAGAAGGCATAAAGTACTTCCTTTAAGTGAAAAGGTGAATGTTCTCAACTTAATAAGGAAAGACAAAAAATCATATGTTAAGGTTGCTAAGATCTATGGAAGAATGAATCTTCTAATCATAAAATTGTGAAAAAGGAAACAGACGAAAAGAAATTCATGCTAGTTTTGCTGTTGTACCTCAGACTGCAGAAGTTATGGCCACAATGTGTGATAAAGGCTTGAAGAGGAAAAGGCTTAAAACATTGCTTAGTTAACATGGAAAAGGCATTAAATTTGTGGGTGGAAGACATGCATAGAAAACAAGTCCAAATTGCTGACAATACATTGTGTCAGAAAGTAGTGAGCCTAAACTCAAGCTTCAGCAAAGAATCCCCTCAAACCAGTAACACCAAGGCATTTACTGCAAGTAAGAAATGGTCACATAGATTTAGGAATAGACTTAAAATGAAAAATATAAAAATTACTTGGGCGGGGAGGGGGTCACCACATTCATATAACTTTTATTACAGTTTATTGTTATAATTGTTCTATTTATTGTTGTTGTTAATCTCTTACTATGCCTAATTTATAAATTAAATTTTATAATAGGTATGTATATATAGGAAAAGCATAATATATAAAGAGTTTGGTACTATCCATGATTTCAGGCATCCACTGGGGGTCTTTGCTGATAAGAGGGAACTACTGTACTCATATCTGATACAGATCTAGCTGTGGCTCTATCCTTTGTATCCTTTGGATGAGCTGACCCAAAGCCAATGCGTAAAGTAAGAAGAGAAGAAGTGAAGCATGGTACTCTGGGTAGCAACCATGTCAAAGAGCATGTAAAGGAGGAGAAGCTAGGGATAGAGAATTAGAAGGAGTAGATAAGATCCAAAGAAATAAGGGGGTAAGGAAAAAGAGAATTTAAGGAAGGAAGAGGTGATCAAAATGTCAATAAAGCAGAGACAGAACACAGTCTACAGTGGGCTGAGTGAACGAGAGGTGGGGAAGTGGAGGCAATGAGAGTGAGGCTGATTTTGAACGAGTTTATCAGCAAAAAGAAAGAGGAAGATGGGGTAGTAACGGCACTTAGAAGATAACATTAAAAGCAGGTTTAGGGAGGAGACCTGAGGGTGTTTGAAGGTGGAGGGAAAGGCACTGGTAGGAAGAGCAATATTTAAAATACAGAGATGGTGGCAGAAGGACTCAAGGAGCAGGAGCGATGGGCACTAGAGGTGAAGGATTAGTACTGAGTGAGGATGTAAGGCAGTAAAGATGACAGCCAGGGCCAACGGGAAGGTTAGGAGGGGAGAAATGTTGAATCTCTTAGCCTCTATTCTCTCTGTAGAGCAGGGAATTAAGTCATGTATGGAGGATGAGGTAAACAGAGGCAAAGGAGGAAATTTTTTTGAGCAAGGGAAAGGCTTAAAACAACTGCTATAGGAAATTGTAAACAATTGATTATGGGACAAGCCGAAGGACTGGTGAGAAGCATTCAGGGCCTGACTGAAGTTGATACCAGGTAGAGTGGTTATGTGATTTTCTTAGTCAAGCATGGCAGGCCAGAAGTAGAAGAGAAAGTAAACATTTATGTGGATTTCGATCTGAGATAGGCAGATAGGTGGAATAGAAAAGCAAAGAGTTAAGAAAGCTGAACCAAGAAATTCTTTAGAGAGATTGATCAAAGGATCAAGTTTAGGTAAGAAAAAACGTGAAGTTTGGAGGGAATGATGGGCTTGTTAAATTAGGAATGGTCTAAGGACTGAAGGTGTCAGTAGGTCTAAACACAAATTCAGTGGGAGTGAGGAAGTAAGACCATTTTTAAAGTAGAATATCCTTAGATGTAAGGCTAAAAGGTTCTGGTGAGAAAGTGAGATTTCTGAGTTCACGATTTCTAAGGTGAAGAAATTCTAGGAGATGACCAGAAAGAGGGTGGGGCCATGTTCCTATGGA
This sequence comes from Cynopterus sphinx, assembly GCA_030015415.1. Classification (NCBI taxonomy): domain Eukaryota; kingdom Metazoa; phylum Chordata; class Mammalia; order Chiroptera; family Pteropodidae; genus Cynopterus; species Cynopterus sphinx. Next base: position 101,748,012 of record CM057387.1, read on the forward strand.
CTTCTGCTCTAGGAGAGAAGGAGAGTGAAGTAGAGGACCCAAGGATTTGAGTGGTCCATGTAGGCATGTAAATTCCCAGGATGAAGGTAAGAACGGGGGTGAACAGGGAGATATTGAGCCAAATGCCAAAGTTCACACTGAATAGAGGAGAGATGCCATTAGCAGATGACAGTGACAAGAAGGTAGAGTGGATGACATTGCCTTAGAGAGCAGGGATGACTGCAGGAGGGTGATAGAACATGTGTGTGGACACAGAGGTGTCACCGCTCACAATAGTAGGGGGTCAACAGGTACGGGGCACAGTTAGGCCAGCCAAAGAGAGGCAGGAGCTTTCAGGCTCAGTTTATTTTGTTTGTTGGTGGGCTGTCATCGTTCATTCAAAAAGGGTTTGATGAGATGCGTCTGATGAGCCCTGAGCACTGGTGCAGGATTGTGCTGAGGCTTCCTTTTACAGCAGAATGCACCAGAGCCAGCAGCCCTTACCCATTTTTGCCAAAGGTGGCCTCACTGTCTCTCAGCAAGCCCCCCACACCAAAGTCCTGCCACCAAAGCCAGGCAGGCCCTGACACGGCTGATGGCTGGTAGGGGATCTTCTTGTTATAGCTTTTTCCCCAGAGATAAATAGGCCACAGTCAAAAAGATTGCTACATCCTTTCAATAAAGATTTTTTTTCTTTTCCCGACAGCTTGAGAAATGTTTTAAAAGCTTCTCACATTTCCAGTGGAACCCACAGAGAAGAATTTTGCTTGTTATCAGCCCTGGAAGCCTCTGATAGACGGGTGACATTTTTTTCCTTTTTCTTTCTCTTTTTTCCTTTTCCTTTTTTTCACCAGCTGAAGAGAGAGTCACAGTGTGTTTTATAACTGGCTCTCTGCATTTCAAAAGCTCAACGAGAGCTCTCTGCTAACCCCGATAAGCCTTGGGCTCTTAGCGTCTTAAATACCTCTGACAAGCTATACATTACAGCGCTAATAATTTGCCAAATTTGCGCCCATAATATGATATCTGTAAAACGTCAAGGGCAGTAATGCGATTAGCGGTCTCAAATGAAATATCGAACATTCAGCGTTTAGGTCCTGAATAGGGGGAGAAAGGAAAGGAAATCAATTTCAAAAGCAGGAGGGAAAAAGGCGATAAGCGTGTAATAAAAATAGAGAGAGACAGAAGAGAGATGCAGAGGAAGGGAGGCAGGCAGAGCAAGAGATGTGCGTCTTGTATCCCTTTTTTTTAGGTAGGTGGGAGATGTAAAAAACTTTTATGAATTAGTTTGAATACAAAGCTGGGAAATAACATTTGGTCACCACAGCAACTGGATTTGGGTGGAAGGAGGGAGGTGGGGGCTGGGATCTGAGCAAGGGGTTGGCCAAGCCTAGGGAGGGCCTTTCGCTCTCTGCCCCCAACAGCCTGCTTCCATAAAACACAGGAAGCTGAATTACAAGGAGTCTGAGGGTGGGCTCTCACCCTGCCTCCACCCACCCGAGGTGGGAGAGTCGTAATGGACTAATTATCTGGCCAGCAGAGGCGGTGGCGGCAGTCGCAGGAGAGAGGGCCCGGGCTGTCACATACCAGGCTCTAGACTAAATAACAACATCTCACACCTGCAGCTTTATGAGCCCTTGCCGAGAGGAGAGGAGCGCAGGCCCTCCCCTCTCCTGCCTGCTACATTCTCCCCATGCACTTGCGAGCCCCCACTTGAGTCTGGCTGCTGCGGGGACACCGAAGTGAGGGGGTCTTATCCTGGCTAAAGCCACAGCTCGTTACTCAACACTTGCAACCTGCAGGTTTCTCTACCTTTGATTCTCCCTCTCTTGGGTCCTCCAGGTCATTCTCTAGGGCTGTTAGCAAGGCAAGGGGATCATGCCATTAAAATGCCCCTTCCCAGAGTTCACTGGTGAGCAGGTTTGCCTGCACCTGCACTTATCTGTCTCAGGCTGAGGAACTATCTCTAGGATGAGGCTACCCTGGAGTGTGAGGGCAGAAATCACTAGTGAGTCCTCTTAGATCTTGCGGGAAGTAGAGGCAGGAGCACTTGGAGTCTCCTCAGCACATTTCTGCTTTGCCCTTTTTATATTGCTCCCTAAAACCATGCTTCACAGGGGAAGTGATTCTTTCCAAAGGTGCTCTGCTTGCCCTTTCTGTACCACTTGGTCTTGGAAGTGAATCCAAAAGCCTGAACCTCCCTCTTTCGTGAAAAGATGAAAGAGAATTGCATCCCCATCCCCACAGCAAAAAATACATAATAAGAAAGAAAGAAAGAAAGAAAGAAAAAAGAAAGAAAGAAAGAAAGAAAGATAGATAGATAGATAGATAGATAGATAGATAGATAGATAGATGTATGGGCCAGTGTCCTATCAAGGGAATGGCAGTCTGGAAGAGTCGGACTAAGCCTTTTCCCCACTTTGAATGCCAAAGTCCTCTAGTCTCGTGGTCACTCAACAGACAGTCTAAGGCTCCCAACCAGGATGCAGGCCAGCTCACCTAGGCAAAGAGGGGCTGAAAGATAGTGATGGCCTGTGTGGGAGAAAAGCAAACAGGCTGCCTGGGGCCTGCCCTAGACCCTTCTTCCCCAGGGTGGCCTGGAATGGCCATTACAGGGCCACTTCTTGCGGCACCACGAGCCATTAAAACAAGAGAGCTCAGGGAGCCATCAGCCCCTGTACAGATGACTTCCCCAGATGTGCCAGTGGGGCAGGATGTGGAAGCCCCCAACCCCAACTCTACAGACAAAACATTCCCGCACTAACCATCCTCGGAAACCCCACAGCCCAGAGTCCCTCTTACAGATGCTTTCTAGACCATTTAGCAGGAGGCAGTGTTTATTTTTGAACATATGTTCTTTCCTATCTCTCGCCTCCCTTCTCCCTTATTAGTCCTTCTATACCCAGATCCAACCTCTGGGTGGGGTGCTGTCATAGCCAAGCTCCAAGGCTAGTGTGGGGAGCATGCTTTGTTTTGGCTCTGCTGTGTGCTTTAGCGTGCGTGCACGCTCTCTCTCTCTCTCTCTCTCTCTCTCTCTCACTGACACACACACACACACACACACACACACACACACACACACACACACACCTTTCTTAAACCTCTATTGGTAGAGTGCATGTACTTCACAAGAATGCAGACTCTCAGAGGTTATCTAAGTTTGTCCGCAAATCCTAAACCAAGCTGCAGGTTCCCTACTGTCCAAAATGGATACATTAGTTAGAGGCGGTTCCTGGGCATTACATTCCTGATAGAATGGGCCCTGCTTGGTTCTTTGTCCATGCATAGAGCCCAGCACACTGTTCAGTTATCATCCACCCCCCCCCCTTGATTAGGGTCTCTCTCTTTTCTTTGATATAATAATAACCTCTGAACCTTAAGTGACCAGCTCACATTTTACCCCCTTCAAAAAACCTTCCTTAACTCAAATAGTCCAGAGTTCTTTTTCTTCTAATAAATATGGGGGCTCACATTCCCCGGGTACCTCTTGTGTGTCAGGTGCCGTGCTAGGCATTTTCCATGTTATTTTATTTAGCTTTCAGAACTCTATTTCTGTTTTATAGACAGGAAAACAGGCTCTGAGAAGTTAAGTGATTCGTCCAATTCAGCTAGCAAGTAGTGGAGCTGGAATTCAAACTCAGGGATGTCTGAATTAGAAATCCCATGATTTTTCCATTATGTGATAGAGCTTCTCATATGGAAATGTTTTGCAAATATTTGTCACAGTCCTTTCTAAAGTGCAGCCCTCAGGAAAGAAAACAACACCTAGGTTTAGTCTAGCCAGGGCAGAGTAGAAAGATTTTGTTTAATGAAGCTGAAGTTTGCAGTCATCTTGCTTTGTTGTTAACCTATGTAGTTGACAGTCAACCAAGCCCTCAGATTTTCCCAGACGGTGTCCCCTTCACTGTGTTCCCAGACACATTGGTCTTGGGTGCTTGTTCCCTCTGCCTGAAATGCCCACATCCGCATTCACTCACTCATTCATTCATTTATTCAGGAAAACTCAATTGAGAGCCTATTATATGCCAGGTACTGTACTAGGCACTGGGAATACACTGGTGAGCAAACACAGACAGGTCTCTTCACTGTGCAGTCAAACAGAGTGATGGGAATTCATCAGGTAATGACAGAAATAAATGTGAACCTGCAACAGAGATAAGTTCTGCAAGAGTGACCCCTGTTGCAATAGGAGATGTGACCTTGTCAGGAAAGTCAGGGAAGGCTTATCGAAGGAAGTAATAACAGAGCTGGGATCTACTGAACCACATCTCCCACCCTAACTCCCACCTCCAGGCCCCACCAACCTTAAACTTTGCCTAGAAAACTCTGGCAGTCTTTCAGGTCAGTTTAGATAGCATTTCCTCAAGGAGTCTTCCTCGACCATCCACACTAGGTTAAACCTCCACTGCTTCCTACCTTCTTTTCTATAGTATTTTACTTGTATTTATTACTTGTTTAAGATCTGTCATCCCAGTAGATTGTAAACTCCATGAGGGCAAAGAACACATTGCCTGCTTTATATCCAGGGTTGAGTACCGTACCTGGTATGTACTTGATAGTCAGTAGATGTTTGCTGAATGAATAATCTTGCTTTCCCATCCTGTACTGGTGCAGCTGAAGTTTTGGGTCCAAGTGCAAGAATTTACATTGAATTAATTTCACATTATTTAGATCGTCTAAGTTTGGTAGTCTTACAATAAATTTCAATCCATCCAATATTTCTTGAGTATCTGCTGTTTACCATGACCCATAACTGATGTCGGGGTATAAAGAAACTTGTATAGTCTTAGCCCTTCAGATGCATCAAGTCTAGTTTGGGAGATAGATGAGAAAAACAATAGTTCTAAAGCAGTTGTTAAATCCAGAGTGATATGGTAGCCCCAAGAATGGAACACTTTAAATCTGCTGAGACTGAAAGTTTTAAGATGGACAAGAGGTAGGAAGGACCTTTCAAGGAGAGGAGACGGAAATGGGCCCAGGCACAGAGACAAACACAGGGGGCAAATGGCAAGTAGTTCAGTCAGCATATGAAGGTCAGAACGGGACGCATGTAGATAGCTTCTTACACACACACACACACACACACACACACACACACAATCTTGGACTTTAGCATTTCTTACCATTCTACTTTTTTCAATCTGAAGAATGTCTTCTTAATGAAAAATTGTGGCAGCTTCTGGTCACGTCCTTGCTAATCCATTTTTCACACTAGATAACATGAGTTATCTTTCTAATATAGGTGTCTGATCATGTCACCACCACACCCTCCCCATTTAAAAATTTTCAGTACTTACCAATGGCCCCTAGAAATCATAAGCTTTATTGTGCAAATAAAACTCTTATCAATTTGGTCCAAGGTTATGATTCCCACCCTACTTTCTCTCTCCTCACTTTCCCCTTACACACATTATGGTGAGCCATGTGACTTATTAACATCTGCACTTGACTTGCAGCTATATCTATTCTCCCTAAATGGAGAGAGGGAGGAGGGATGACGAGAAGATCCACAACTTGAATCTCTTATTAGTCTCCATGGAGCACTGGGCTTCCAACACCACTATTCCCACCTACAGAACTACTTAGAGTTCCCCGGATGCTTTTCTTTCATTTACCACTGGGCTATTGCACATGCTACTTCCTTTGCTTGGAACACCCTTTCTCTGGCTTTCACTCAGGCTGGTACCTACGTCTTTCATTCTTTAGGATGCGACCAAGGCATTACTTTCTCCGGGAAGTCTTTCCGCCTCCACTGCTGAAGTCCCACAGCTCTATGTGCTGACTTTTATAATGGCACTAACCACTCTGAGTTTTAATGTTATCTATATTCCCTACTTGACTTTATCTGATTTATTGTTATACGTTCAGAACTTAGCATAGTGCTTAACATATACTAATCTTTTAATAGTTGATTAAATGAATGATTAAGTAAATGAATAAGTGACTGAATTTAAACTCCTTTCTGTTGCTGAAACACATGCTTATTGATAACCATGCGTTATTCTGCATGTCATTCTAAAACTAAACTCCTCATTTTTCTCCATCCGTCCTTACATGCCAAAGACTTTGTTCCTCCCCTCCCCTTTCCGCCTCAGTAAATGGTACCTTGCCTGTTGGCTCATATGAAAAACCTGCGAGTTTCTCATGGTTCATTTGTTCTTTCTTTTATCATTTATTGCACACCTACCCTATGTCAGGTACTTTACTAAACAGTGAGGACATGGCCTCTATCTTCACAGAGTTCACTGTCCAGTCAGGATTAAGTTTCTGAAAGCTCTCCATCCCATCTCTGAAACAAACTGCAGGAAGACTGCACGCCACCTTACTGCCTGTGCTGGATCCCACCTGCAGGAAGGAAGTATGATGGAGAGGAAAATACACGCACTTTGGTGTCAGGAAGAGATGGGTTTAAATCAAAGCTCTTTAAAAAAAATTCCCAAACAGTTTCACTTAATATTTCTTTTAACAAAAAATGTATAATATTTTAAAATGTAATATATTAAATGTCTACTCTATGCTCAGTGCTGTGCAAGACGTTTATAATTCAGTGGTGAACAAAGGACACGTAGTGTTACCCTCACAGAGTTTATGCTTCGCGGAGGAGACAAACACTAAACAAGCAAACACAAATAAACTTATCACTACCATTTGTCATAAATACTTAAAGAAAAAGATAATAAATAAAAAAAAATAAGGGGAAATCTTTATTAGACTGGGAAGAGTTCTCTGTGGAAATGGCCTTTAAGCTACAACCTGAAAGATGAGGAGGATCCAGTCTTGTGAAGAGGTGAGGAAGAGTGAGCTGGGCAGGATGCAAAGGTTGAAGGAGAGGGGAGGACCAGGGAAGACAAGGAGCAAATCTTGTTGGGTTAAGGATTATGGGTGTGACTCTCGGGGCCATGCTAGGTGGAGAGGTTGGATTGGGAAGTGGCAAGAATGGAAGAGAGAAACCAAATAAGAAGATTATTCTGGCAGTGACGGATGATAGGGGATGATGGCCTGTTTGAGGGTGGTACCAGAGAAGCTGGGCAGTAGTGAACACATTCAAGATATGTCTTAGAGATAGAATGGTCGGAACTGAGTGGTACATCAAATGTGGGACGAGGAAGAAGAGGAGGTAAAAGAGTGATTCTGGGTTTCTGGCTTGAGCAAGTGGATAGGGAGGTGGCATGGGCAGAGTGGAGAAGGAGCAGGTTTGGTGGGGGAAATTATTAGCAGCACTTTGGACGGTTAAGTCAGAGTATCTATTAGAGATCCAAGTGGTGGTGGTAAACAGCAGTCAGAGAGGTTTTAAGGTAGATTTAGAGAGGAAATGGAAGATGGGAGAGGAATAAAAAGTGAAACAAAGGTGAAGGGATTCATTCATCTCTCAGAACCACATTTTCTTAATTTATAAAATGGGAACAATAACACAAAATGAGATAATGTAAAACCACCTGACATAAGAGGCACTCAATAAATATTGGTTTCTTTCTTTTCTCTTCTTCCTTCTATTTTATTTTCATCTTCCTTCTCTTGGTGGTTCATCAAGCTCTTTCCCTTTCTCACTGTCCCTATACATTGTACATAATTGTCACCAAAATGAGGAGAGTGAACTTCTTAGAAACTGCTAGGGAACTAAAAGCCAGGCTTAGTTGACTTAAAATTCATGCTTTCAGCAATCATGCTGTTTTCTGCTTGAAACACCTTTCCCTTTGTCCTTTTCTTGCTTAGCAAACTTGTATTTCTCCCTAAAGAATCATTTCAAGCTTTGCCAACTCTGTGAAGCCTCCCCTGAGGTTGCTAGCTGATTTAGGTGCTTGCTTCTTCCAGGTGGTACTGCAACTTGCTCATAACATCTATCTTTACACTTATCAGAGTATGTTGAAATGATCTCTTTGGCTGGGCCATCTCTTCAGTGGACTATGAATTCCTTCAAGCAAGAACTGTTATTAAACCTTTGCATCTCTGGCATTTAACTTAGACTAGGCAGTTTATTAAAAAAGATGTTGCATGACCTCCAAGGCTCTGAGATTCCATAATTTTAAGCAAAAAGTTTAGATGAGGGAAAAAGCAAACACTACTCAGAGCTCTTTGGCTATCTTTTAAGGAGGGCGTGGTGTAACAGCTGAGATCCTGTCCAAGGAAATCGGACTGGAAGGTTTTAGCATTTCCTCTTCAGATCTACACGCTGCATTGACTGGCAAGCCAAGTGGTACCGGGAGGTACCTGCAGCCAAGTCATTATTCCAGATCCCAGTAAAAGAATTGCATTTTAGGAAATGCATGTCATTTACAATTTTAATATTCCTACACAGAGGTAATATAGGAAGACAAGGTTACCATCTCTGAGCTAAATGCCAAAGAGGAAAAATTCTGTAAGCTGCAGCTGTTCTCCCCAATTCTTGGAGCATCTACAGAGCTTGGAGGACGCTGAGTTTGCCAAGAGAGCCTTTTTATATTTTGCGATTTTCCTGGATGGAATGCCAGCCATTGTTGTTGTTGTTGTTTTACTTACAACCTCAATTTAGTATATAAAGGGACAATAATAGGGAAGTGACTCAAATTAAATAGTAGGTCTGAAGGGCTTTGACTAAACATGATGCCTGGAATAGAGTAGGCGTTTCATAAATTTTGGTACAAATAAATGGTTCTAAAACCCCAAACACCAAAGTTTTTCTTTAAGACCCTGTATTCTGACTGTAAATGATCATCTTATCCTCTCTACTCCCAGAGCGCGTCAATCCTGTGAATCATTTACAATATTACCTGCTATTAACTGTACCTAACTCATTACTGAGAACACTGACTACATCCTATTTAATTAAGAACCTTCAACTGAATTGTTCTCACTTGCTGTTAGTTGGTTTCGGTGACTGCCACAGCTCTAAGAGCATCATTTTCATTTGATTCTAGACATTGCTGCCCTTCTACTATGCCCAGAAACATTGATCCAGTGCTCAGGATTCCCTTGATGGTCTTGGAACCTCCTGGTTTTCCTAGGCTGAAATTTTCTTCAAATAGTGAGGTAAACCAGAAAAGACATAGAATGTGGCCTGATCCCTGGTGCTGGCACCTCTACATCTCCATTCTACACCAATCTTGTGGACTCTCAGAATTGATTCCTCCCTTTGTAGCAACTGCCTGGTACAGTCCTTACTTGATCTTCCCTTTCTAGCTCTGTTTGTTCCCCACAACTGACCCATTATCAGGGATAGGCTGTTGTCCAGCCCAGCTCTCAGCCCCTTCATTTTGTGACTCTCGCCAGAGTCCGAGAGTTTTTCTTAGAAGTTGTACATGCAACTAGTAAAAGATGGACTTCAGAACCCCTAAAGCCATTCTCCAATCTGGGATTCTGTGGTTCTGGTACTTTACCTAGAGCTCATGTGAATAAAACATTCGGTTTAGTTTCATTCGTGTGTCTTGTTATTATGTTAGTCAAAGGGTGTATCTTTTTAAAAAAATATAAGAAGTAGAAGGATAGTTAACTAGTTCTCAGTTTGCGGCATACATTATGTCTACATCCCAGGTAAAACAGGAAGCTGCAGTACATCTTGTGAGACCCGAGTGGACCAGTCTACACTGGAAATGGTCGTAAGCATTAGAGAGTTGATTAGATTTTGACTGTAGGGCTTCCAGTACAGTTCACAATGGAGAAAGCTAACTACTCTGAACAGAGGATAAACACCTAATATTCTAGTTTCACTGCCACCTGTCCAGCCACATTTCTAATAAGCAATGATAAGTCAATTCTCCCCCAAGGCTAACGAGTGCTTCCCTTTGAGTAAAGGAGAAAAGAAGGCATTGACAATGCAGGTATAAAATACACTTATATCTGGAGTTACAGATACATGGCCATGTGTGCATGTACATGTACACACACACACTCTCACGCACGCATGCACACACATACACAGCCAGCAGAGGAAGACCCATGAAACATACCCTGGGGGGGAGAAGAAGAAGAAAAAAAAAGAAATCCAAACAGTCTTTTTCAGCCCGAAAACATATAATTTTGTGTAAATTTTTACTTTAAACATCTCTCTTTTCCTGAGCTGTGATATGGGCCCTGTCAAAGCCAGGGCCAATTACTGCCATTAGGTTCCCATCATGTCACCGCTTCTCCCCCCGTCCAGAAGGCCCTCGCCTCACAGGCCTATAATCTGCACTCACTTTCGCTCCATCACTTTCAGAAGGAACAAAATTGTTTTATGTGTTTTTTTAAAAAGGGCCTTTATTTGGCCCCTGTCAACTCTGAAAAGAAGAGAGAGAAAGAGAGAGAGGGGGAGAGAGAAAAGAGGAGAAAGAAAGATTGTTTAAGTGTTTAACTGTGAGATTGCCAACAGGAAGCATGACAAGAGGCAGCCCAGCTCTCCCCAAGGTTCAGGATCAGGGACCCCTGGGACACTGGACACTGGGCCTTGCCATTTGTTCCCCTTTTTAAGAGAAGTTCTTTCTTCTCCTAGAAGAGCCCTCCTCACAGGTTCTGATCTCAGAGTTTTGGAAGACTGTATCTGAAGACATCATCAAAGAACAACCCGGCTGTGAATTGCCAAACCAGCTACTAAGAACGTCACATGCCAAATAGTGGGGTAAATATTTTGGACTCCAAACTTCCTAAGACACTGACTGTGCTGGGGGCAGTGGGCCAGAGAAGGCCCTCAGGAATGCTGAAGATGCTGTCAGTAGAAGGCAAAATGAAAGCTGGTCCATTGGGACAGTGCTTGCTAAAAAGGTGGGTTGGCCTCGTCCCTCCCTTAGCTCAGCCAGGATGTTCCCAGTCCTGAGCTCTTCTCCTTGGGTCAACTGACTATTGCACAAAAGGCTGAGCTCACCATTGGGACACTCTCTCAACAGTGGGGGCTGAGGCCCCTTGCACCACCTGAGACAGCGCTCTTCCTGCACTCGAGTTACACCTTTCTGAAATCTGCAGACAGTTATCACACCCCTCAGCTTGGCCAGGCAGGCCCAGCATGCCTCTCCACTCCCGCCGCCTCAGTCGTCACTTAGCCAAGCTAAACAGATTTAGCTCCTTTAATCTTTCCTCATTAGCTGGCAATCTGGAAAGGAAACAAATGCTCACCCCATACAGGTTCAAGCTGTTGCTTTAACCTTGTAAAAGTGTGCAGGGCGCTGGGGCTGTGGAGTCAGTTAGGATCATTACCATGAGAGGCCACTCCCTCTCAGCTAGGCCCCTTAGGGGCCTTCCCCGCTCTTTTTGAAACCACTCCAGGGTGTCGCCTCCTTCCTAGTTCCAGGGGCTCCACACCCAAATCTTGTGCACAGACCCCCAAAGCGAGGCAGCTTCCAGAGCCTTCCTATGGCTCTCTGGGAAGAGCAAGAGGGAGTTTCCTTTCCAAACATATCTATTTGCTCCAACCCGCCCCCACCACACACACATATAATCAGGTGCTCACATCAATGACTTTTTCAGGACCCTGTCTTATTCCTCAGCCACACCTACCTATCAGCTTCTTCAGTCACTCGTGGTTTTCTCCTAGTCCAAAATGAGACCTTGTTCAATAGCTCAGCTCCTCTGCTCGTTGGGAAGGTATTCCTCTACCAGGATGGATTCCCTGCCATTGATTTTCCCTTTCCGTGCAGTTTTCATTTACATACCTACACTGCTGGTGAAAACCTGAACCTGTTTTAACAACAGCCACTTGTGGCACACCCGATACAACACATCTGTTTTTCTGTTTCCAATTTGATCACTTAGTGCTATTCTGTTTGGTGTGGTTTGGCCCTTAGGCGTACACACACACACACACACACACACACACGCGCGCGCGCGCACGCACACAGCTCTCAATTCTATTTTCCTCCTGAAGATGACAGATCCTTCTCTCCTTTCATTGTATCTAGCTCCAAACTGACTGGATGAACATTTTCAGGACTGTTGTACCCATTTTTAGAAGACAGGAGACACATCCGTTTCACTTCCCCAGGCTCCTGATGGCTGCTTTTACTTTCTATGACTTTCTAGACATAATTATAAGTGGTTCAATCACCTTCCCGCTTAGCATGTTCCCAGAACACTAGCCTTAATACCTCGTGATGGATGTCATCCTGGCTTGCTGATTTGTGAAACCTTTACATTTTCTGAGTATTCTCCTACCTGCTTTCTATCAGTAACGATTTTTGCACAGTCTGCATTTACTTCCTAATTATCCAAATTCCTTTTTGTCATTTTTCTTCTTAAAGACTGATCTAAAAAATGAGCTGAGTATCTCTGCCCTGTAGGAGGTAAGATGAATCTTCCACTTTTCTTCATTTATTAGCAGTCTATAGGCTCACTGGTCTCTTCACCTCACCCTTAGTATATTGCTAAACATGTTTATTCCTTTTAACCCTTCACTAGTTCAAGTTTCTCTCCATTTCCTCTGGTTCATCTTCTTGACCACAGGCCCCAGGATCTGTCCTCTGCTGCCTCCTGAAGACAATCCCTTTATTTCGAAAGCTATGGTGACCTTATCCAAACATACATGCACAGGCAAAGCCTTTTCTCTTATTCTTTGTCATAACTGGCTGCAGTTCTTAGCATTCTTTTAGTCTTCTCCACTCTAGGGCTTCAAAAATGGACTGGCATCTTTGAAATATTGGAGAAAAGCCAATCTTGGCTGCCTGCTTTCCTTGCCTCACCTAAAAGACCTCAACCATCATCCCCATTCTCCCCTGCCTTCCCCCACACCTGAAAGTGTTCTTTGCACCACTCAGGCCTATGCCTTCCATTATGGGGTCCAAAAAAGTTTTTTTAGATCTCAAAGCAAAGGTCAGTCTTCACCTTTATCTCTTGGAAAACTTGTTTTTGACTTTTCTTATTTTCTCTGTGAGTTGGTACCTTTGTCCTTCTCCTTTCATTCGTTTGTTCATTTAGCATGTATTAAGTCTTTTAGTGCCTGCCCCAAGGACTGAGTTGTGAACAGTGTTAGGACACCAATGTTTAAGGTTTGGTGGATGAGAGAAAATACTCTCCAACTAAACGTACAACTGTAAACCATGGTATGTTATGTCAAGGAATTATAGAATGCTATCAGAAAGCATAACTGAAGGACAAAATTTACATTGGGAGGACAGGAAAGGCTTCTTTGAGAGCTAAAAGTCATGGAATGGGAAAGATGGGCAAGGGTTGGGGGAAGAAGTGTACACTAAGATGCTGAAAAGGAGAGATTCTGTGTTTGATGAACCAAAGGGAAAGCAGTTTGACTAAACTTAGGTTGGGGAGGGGACAGTGTCCCAAGCTGAGGCTGGGAGTCCTTAACTAAGCAAGAAATTCAAGACCAGAAACAGACTTCAGAAAAAAGATCATGCCTCACTGTGCCCTAGAAGCATTGATGCACAACTCATTTTCCTCTCTATTTTCCAATATTATTCTCCTCTCTTGCTTTGATGAAAACCAGGGCTGGTGAAAAAAAGTCAAATGAAACTGGTGAATTTATTCCCTTATTGCCTTAGCTAACTCAAGTGGCCTTGATTTTCTTACCTATAACTGGGACTCTGAACTTAGCTAAAGGAGAATGCAAAAGATACAATTTCATTACACAATTCTACTCTGGAGTGAAGGTACGGTTGGAGGGATGAGAGTTTTGGAATCTTGGATAGGGATGGGCAATGTGACAGAGGCTCCTAGGTGATGCTGATGTGCCATCTAAGGGGTGCCCATTTTTCGGAATTAACCTCTCATGAGTCTCAGTTTCCTCAACAACAACAACAACAACAAATAAGAAAGAAAGAAAGAAAGAAAGAAAGAAAGAAAGAAAGAAAGAAAGAAAGAATCTTATTAATCTATTCTCACAGATTAAGACTCATATGAATCCTTGAAAAGTACAGAGTGTTCTACAGGTGTTAATAGTCATGGTGATAGAAGCCTTTGCATTGGGGACCCAGGAAGAGATGAAGGCCCTGCAGTTGCTACATGGTCTAGAGAGAGAAAGAAATCTGTGAAGCCAAAGGAAGATCTGTTCCCAGATCTCTAGGGAAGATGGAAAAGGCCACGGGATGCAGCTTTGAAGATGTGAGAAGGGTACAGACTCTTGGATTCTGGTCCATGTTGTATTCTATTTACATTCTACACTGCCAAGGGAATAGGGTTCGAAAAGCCTTTGAGCACACGTGGGTCAAACATGACCTGAAACAGAATCCTTTCCCCAAGTGTTCTTGTGTGTTCTGAAGCGCCCATCCCAGAGGTGAATCTAAAAAGCAAGACATCTTGAGGAAAAGAAGAGAAGATGAATAGAGAAATAAAGATAGTCATTAAGGGATAATTAAGGAGTAAAAAAGGTTCTTACTGCTCAGCAGTGAGTCCTCACTCCACCTGCTGACCCCATGCAGCTAGCCCCATCTCTCCTTAGGGCATGCACTCTGAGGATGCATGCACGAACCCAATTTATGCTGGTGGGACCGTGCACCCAGGACACTAAGAGCTTCTTGGAATATTCACTAGAGGAGTCCCCTGCCTGTCCTGTGGAAACAATCCCACCCTCCCCACCCCCACCCAACACTGCCTCAGGAAGAAAGGTCATTCCCTCCTCCTCATCTCCACAGCAGCTTTTCAAAGGTTAAATTCAACCAGCCTGCTCTACACCCCACCCCACGCCCACCCCCAAACAAGAGAGGAAAAGTTAATTGAAAATGCTGTTTAATTTTTCAGCTCCAGTGGATCCTACCCCAGCACAGATGGCTCCCCCAGGACTGTCTGTCCCAGCCCATCTCCACCACTCCATCGCTCCCCCTTACCCCCACAAGCATGGGGGCAGAGGCACAGCCAGCAGTGGCTCAAAGGGAGAAAAAAGAAGGGGGAGGGTGTGGGGGGGTTACCTTCACACAAAAGAGCATTCTGAGCCTTGGTTCCCCGGCCCAGAGAACAATGCTCCCGACTTGATCCTTTCATAAAGAGAATTTCTGGTGTCAGGAGACAGCCGCCCAGCGCCCACGCCGCCCACATCGGCCACTTCACTGCCCACCACCAACTGCTGTGCTGGCTGTGCTTCATTCCGCACCCCCCTCTGTGTCCAGCTGGAAATGAATGCGGTACCAGCCCCCACCCCACTCCAAGCCTGCCCGCTACTTGTTGCCCCTTAAAGGCTCTGACAGGGCCCCAGAGAGGCCAGCCAGCTGAGATGAAAGGCTAGGACTCTAACTGGATTACCCCAACCAGCCCCAGGACTAAAGAGGCCAAGAAGCCCTAATTAAAGCCATCCCCTTGCCCCCTTCCCCCCCACCCCAATCACCACAGTATTTCTCCTTTCATCCCAGGTTCTCCACTTTGTTCAAATTTCCGCTATTGATGAGTTACTAGGCTCTGGAGAGGTGGCGTTAAGTGGAGAGAAGTAGAAATCCCCTAGGCCTCCTGTAGCTTAAAGCCACTGGCTGCCAACATGCTTGGATTCTGTTGTCCCCTCTCTGCTCCCCTCCCAAAGGGAGACGTCCTAGAGGGGAAAGAGAAAGAGCAGGAGGCAAGAGAGCCACAGGAGGAGAAGGGATTGGGGCTGGAGGATGAGAGGAGATCCTGGCTGCTAGATGAATGGCGTCCCTTGGTGATGGTCTAGATGGAGAAGAGCAACAGTGGTGGCTTCTCCAAGGAGGAGCTCTGCCTGTTTTGCTGCCCCAATTCTCCCCCGCTCCCACTTCCTTCTCGGAATGAGCTACTTGACTTTGGCTGGAGCATGAGGGGACATCTGAGCCTACCTGGGAAACCTCCTACGCTTGGTTCTGGTGTTTGTGTCCACCCATCATCTTCTTCGGATCTTCATTAGCATCCCACAATGTAGGTCTTTCACTTTATGGATGAAACCGAGACAGAGAGATTCCAAGGAGCTTCCAGTTCCACAAGTTTACTACCATGCAACAAGTTGGTAAGAAAACTAAGAGAGCCCAGGCCTCCCGCCTTCTACTTCAGTGTTCTCCCCTGAGCTTCGGAGGGGCCCAGTGTAAGCCAGGGTGCCCTTTCTGGGTTATTCTGGGCCTGCTCTATGACAGGGGAGGCAGAGATTTTACTTTTCTCAGACTATTCTAGCTTATAGGGCATTACCAAAGCCTGAGCGGTGACAGCCCAGGCAAACAGGTGAAGACCACAAGTCTACCTCTTGAAAAATAAAAGGCTCACCCTAAGGGCCCAATGGCACCTTGTCCTCTGCTCCAGGCAGTGGCCTGTGATGACAGCCTTCCTCCACAGACCAGAGAAAGATTCCTTGTTTGTGTTTCTTTTCTATTATTATTATTATTGTTGTTATTATTATTATTATTATTTTGTTGTTGTTGTTGTTGTTGTGCCTTGTTTGCTGCCCAGAGAAGAGGTTAGGAATAGGAAAGCCCTATTAACCTAATTTTCAAAATAAGGGACTAAGAGGGGATACCTTCCTGAGTGTCAAAGGTGGGGGAGAATGATTCTACCAACCAGCACAGGGCGGGGACAGGGCAGGGCATGGGGGGAGGGGAGCGGAGAGGATTGGAGGGAGGTCAAGGGAGAAACGAAGAAAGAGGAAAAAAGAAAAACCCAGCAGTGCACCATGTCGCATTGTTCATGCTCAGCCCTTCAATTTGCTCTCTGCATTCTCCTGCCGTGGGGAGAATGTTACGCTGGCTTAAGGGACAAATCAGACACAAAATAAAGACCAACACTCAGCAGTAAAGCAATTATCGCAACATTTTATGCCAGGACTGTTCCTTTTGAAGGCAGCCTGGTGCTACCCGCATGTACCTTAACCCGTTCCTAATAACCATAAAGTTACCATTATTTACGGTACAAGACATTAAATAAATAATGCAAACTCAGGCGGGCGAGCAGTCTGTGCAGAGCTAGGCAAGAGGGCTTCCCTGCTGTGGGCAGCCGCAGGGGTTAACACTGGATGGAAGGGACTCTCATAGCAACCTGTCTGGGCTTCACTCTGCCCTCTCCCCTGGGAGCCCATGCAGAGCCAAGAGGGCACAGAGCCCAGCTGGCCAGGAGAAGGGAAGGACAGAAATTAGGTGAGGGCGGACCCTGAGCCTAACCAAGAGGGAATCCAGCCAGAATTGACACGGCCCATGGACTTGGCTAGAGTCCTGTTTCCTTGGTATTGCCTGGGAGGGAGCCAACACCTAGAGGAACTCTCTGGAGAAAATGTGGCAAAGAGAAACGAACACGTGCTTTGAAGTCAGTCAGATCTGGATTCAAATCCTGCTTTACGTAAAAGCTATGTGACTCCACAAGAGTGAGAAACTCTCCAAACTTCAGTTTTCTGAAATAACATATAGCTTATGGGTTGGCAATGAGGACGCATGAAATGTTACGTAAAGCAGGGGAACATAGTGCTTGGCACTTAATATCTATTTAATGCCTATTTTTCTTTCTCTCTGAAAGGAATTCTTAGCCTCACTTTTGTAGATCAAAACGAGTCATTTGATTGCAGCAAACTGAAGTGGTCCTGAGGACACCAAAAGTTTCTAGCTCAAGGCGAAAGGGAAAACTGGGAGGAGGTAGAGAGGCTGGAGAGATAAATTGAGAATAGAAAAATGCCAACTTCTTAAGTCAGATACGGTCACGTGGCTTTGGCAAAGGGCCTTTTCCAAAAAGAAACTGTCAATCTATCCAGGAAAGGCAGTGATACCAATGAGACACAGGTGCCAGGCTCTCCTGAGGTATCAGACACTGTCTGAAAAAATCAGAATGGAAGAGCAGACTTTGCTCTCTCCCTCTCTTCCCTTCCCAATTCTAACCAACCCTTCATAATCCAGGTCCATCCAGAACCCCCAGAGAATCAAACCATGTCGTGTGTTATTATGAGCCTGGATTCCTGAGTGGAATCTCAAAGGGATGGGCCATATTGGATTCTCACTTTGCACTTCCACCCGCCTCCCTTTCTTCTGCCAGGCCCTGTTCTCTGAGCACAGGAAGCCAGTGGGGATCAGAAGAGTCTGGGGCCCTAGGTATCTAGCTGTGTGCCAGCCATTCATGTCCACACCCTTGGGCAGATAAGCCCAAGAACTAACCAAAAGACTGGTTCTGGGCTGGATCAGCCCTTTGACTTGGCTTCTATCCAGAGCAAATTATTTTTGATGAATATCAGGATTATCTCACCAAGAATAGCAATGTGATCAGCATGCCTAGACCTTTAGGGCCCATCAGAATCAGCTGGAGAGCTTGTTCAACACAAATTGCTGGGTCAGTGCCCAGGGTTTCTGGTTTAGTTGGTCTGGGGCGGGGCCTAAGGATTTGCATTTCTAAATTCCCAGATACTGCTGATGCTACTAGTCCAGGGGCCAGGCTTTGAGAACACTGAACTAGAAATCTTCCTCTGGCTGACTTCCCCAGTGCCCTCTATTTGCCTCCTATGTGGCCATGAGAAATAAACGGGAAAGACTTCCTAGTGGAGGTGGTGGCAGGGGTTGGGGGTGAGGAGTTTGGGATTATTTCCTGGATGCAAACCAGGTGGAGAACAAAATTGGAAAAATGCTTTCAGTGTGGCATTGGATGAAGGGCAGTACCATTATGGATACCTTTTAGCACATTAATTTGTACACACGAAAATAGGTGGACTCCTCTTTTTTCCCTTATCCTGGATTTAGAGTTCAAGTCCCTTCTTGTTCTCTGAAGCCATTTTTTTACTTCTGCAGTGCTTTCCCAGATGAACCACAATTAAAGACAACAATGTGAATGTAATCTTAAAGAAATAATTTACACATTTTCCCCATAGTATTCTCTTGTCAAATAAAGTTAGGTGCAATTTATGTTACAGAGTATTATGTAGCATGATGATATTATTATCTCCTTGGATTATTTGTGCACTGTTTGATCTTCTATTCTAGACTGAGAGCTCCTTAAGGGCAGGGATAGTTCTTAGTCTCTCTGTGTCTGTGAGGGTCTGGTAGAACATCTAATACCCTTGTTATGCTTAACGAGTATTAAATAAACAAATATTGCTCCATGAGAATGAGGCCTAACATTGTGTGTAGATGTTTATTTCAATGTAAAATAAGAATAACTCCATCCCCCAATTCTCTTTCTCTCTTCCTTAGACCCTGTCCCTCTCAAATATTTCCAGGCCAGAGTTCAGGGATTAGTCCAGGGACACCCTTGGCAGGTCTGTAATACATGGCACTAAGAACACATGGTGGTTCCATTTGCAGAACTGACCACCCCAGTTGATTACTCCACAAGGACTCTGAAAACACCAAATCATGCTTCAGCCTTAGCCTTATAAAATGTGTGTGGGGTGTGTGTGTGTCCATCACAAATTCAGGGAAGAGAAAGATTCAAGGACTTTGGACATTTGTGAAGCCAGTGAGACTGAGCTGGGCAAAGCCCAGTCCCCATACCCGACTTGGAATTGTAGAGTTTAGCCACTTGCGTGGCTCTAACTCCCTCATCCTTTCTGTTTTTCTCATGTGCCAAAGACTACAATAATAGCTCCACTTTTCTGTTTTATTTTTTGAGGAGTTAGGGTGCGAGGAGGGTCAGCAGAGGCCAAGAGCAGGGAAACAGCTGATTCCTGAACCAGGAAGTCCTAAGCCAGCCTCACCTCCCTTCCCCTCCAAATCTAGGCCTACTCTTGTCACAAAGACAGTCTTGGCAAAGACACTGCCACTGTAATTGGGTGGGGTGGGAAGGAGGGGAGAGAGGGAGGGTACTTCATTCTTTGCTGGCTTAAACGTCAAAGGCTCTGTAAGGCTGGCCCACGAAAGAAAGATGAGGCCCTGCTCTGCCTGCAGTGCTTTCCCTTCCCCACCAGGTTCTTCTGCTCATTCCCAATATCCCTGATGCTCCTCTGACAGGCACGCCTCAATCTGGTCCCAGCAAAGAGAGATGGGACCCCTGCTCCTTCTCTGTCCCCCATCCCAGCCTCTCTGCCAGACTTGGTGTCCCACAGCTGACTGGCCTGCAAACAGGACTCTATCTTCAGAACCCACCTCCCTCCCCCTCAACTTTAGCATTAACCTTTCTCTTTCAACAAAAGCCAAACTCTTTCAAAGCCAGTCTGATTGAAATTCAAAAACTTTCCAGGGCCTCTGCACCACTCTCTACTCCTCCCCATATTGACAGCCGCTTACCACCTCCCAACCTTTCAACCCCTCCCCCCAACCCCAGCAATGCATAAAATAGAGAGACAAAGGGCTCTCCCACATCCCTTCCCCCAAGCACAAGACTCTCCCTTTGTATCATTGTATCACTTCAGGCTGGGTGGAAAAGGAGAGCTGGCTCTGGGCTCTCCATTGTCTTCCTGCCGCCCCCACCCCCACAGCCTTCTGCAGCTTGGAAGCCTAATGCTGGACCCAACTTGGTTGGCCAAACCAAGAGAAGTTGGGGCCTCTTTTGGGGCTCGAGGCCCACCCTTTGACAAGAAAGGAAAATGTCAAGAGCAGATCTAGGCCTAAACAGGACCTAGCCCCATAGTCCCTGGCCCCACATAGAGGACTTGAGGGTGGACCTAGAACAGCCAACCCAAGCTTGCTCCCTTATTTTCCTGGACACCAGATGGAGCCCCTCCCTCCCACCAACGCTTTGCAGCACAATCACTTAGAATGTTTTGGCAGGCTCTGGGGAGAGGAGGGGACCCAGGTGGCGGCCAGGAGGCTATTAGAGAATAGAGCCAGGCAGACATGGGACACCTCCCTGAACTAGGCTGCAGCCAGTCAGGAGGAAAGACCTAGACAATTTTCAATCAATCAATCAATTAATTAATTCAACAGGTATTTCTTGAGCATCTACCATATGCTCACTGGGGAAATGGCAATAAACAAAATAAAGTCCCTCTTCACAGAACTTACATTCTAGTGGGCAAGACAGACAATCAACAAATTGCCAAATCAATATATAGTATTTTAAGTATAAGTCTATATAGAAAGACAGCAAGAAAACGGACTAAAGAGTGTCATGTGGGGGATATGTTATGGGGGGTGGTGATGGCAGGCATGTCATGAAGGCTTCCTGATACAGTTAGCATTTACACCTAAAGTGAGGGAGTCTCTGGGAGAAGAGAATTCCAGCTTGGGGGAACATAAGAGCAAAGCTCTCAGTTGTTGATTAAGAAGCAGCAAGGCTGAAGTGGAAAGCGTGAGAGAAAGACCATAGAGCATGAGATCAGAGAGGAGCAGGGAGGCCAGACAATGTGGGATATCTTAAGCCTTCATAAGCGGTTTGCATTTACTCTGAATGAGTGGAAGCCAGAGGGGTCACAGAATTATATTATAAAAGTTCCCAGAGCAAGGGTAGAAATGGGAAGACTCCAGGAGACATTTACAGTCACCTAGGTGAGACATGATGGTGGCTTGGATCAGGATAATGTGGTCAAGATGGAGGCCAGGGTCAAGTGGTCAGATTCTAGAAGTACCTCATGGTAGAGCCAACAAGATTGATCTGCTGAGAGGTTGTATGGAAGGTGTGAGAGAAAGGAATTAAGGATGACTTCAAGGTTAGGGCCTGATTCAAATGGAAGACCAAAGTAACCACTTACTGGCATGGCAGAGATAAGGGGGATAATTATTTTGAGCCTGAGTTGTTAGAAGAATCGAAAGTTGAGCTTCTTGTTAGACATCCAACCAGAGATGTCCAGTAAGCAACTGGGTACATGAGTTTCAAGTTTAGAGAAGGGGTCTGAGTTAGAGATATAAATCAGCGTAGAGTTGGTATTAAAGCCACAAGACTCAATGAGATTACCTAGAATGGGAATGTAGATAGAAAAGAGCAGAAATCGATAGACCAAACCCACAGGTACTCCAAAGTTTAGAGGTCAGAGAGAGAGGAGGAACTAGTAAAAGAACCAAGAGAGAGTGGTGTTCCAGAAGCTGAGTGAAGAAAGTCTAGAAGAAAATGATAAGTATGATGTGGACCCAGAATTGCCTATTGGATTTATCAACAGGGAAAGTCACTAGTGGCCTTGACAAAAGTGATTTCAGAGGGAGGAAGGACGAAAATCAGACTAGGGAGGGTTCAAGTGAGAATGAAAAGAGGAGGGTGACAGCAAGTGTAGATATGAAGGGGAATGGTGAAATGAAGAAATACCTGTAGGGGGAAATGAGACCAATGGAAGGTATTTTTTTCTGTTGTTTGGTTTTTAAAAGATGGCAAATATTATCATATGTTGTCTGCAGACAGGAATGATCCAGTAGAGAGAAAATTTGATGATGAGATGGGAGTGGGGATCCAGGATAGTGTACTTTGAAACATGAAAAGGACTTGGATCCAGAGCATAAGTGGAGGGGTTCTTCTTCTAGAGGAGAAGCATGAAAACCACCTGAAGTAACAGGAGAGAAAGCTGAATAATAGTATAAATGGATTGGTACGTTAGATGGTGGGAGCAGTTAGAAGTTATCTTCTGATTGCTCCGTTTTCTCAATTAAATGAGAAGCCAGAATCAAGCAGAGAGAAAACAAGAGATGAACTTTTAATTAGGTTTGGAGTTTTGCTAGGAGAGTATGAAGAAAGAAAGAGGGCTAAGGGAATAGATTGAGGGTGAATGCAAGGGAACAAAACTAACTGTGGGCCATGGAATCTAAGCTCGGTTAAGAGTGAAGTTAGGGCACAGTGGGGTGAGAGGCAGTGAAAAACTCATAGGATCAGTGGGTATAGTTCCACCGGATTTGGAATTGTTGTACTACAAGGAGTGAACTGGTGGCTGGAGGGCAGGATGCTTAGAATGCACATTACGAAGAGGTACAGTTATTGATAATGACAAGGTTTCAGGGATGCACACCAGAGTTCCCGATTGAGGTAAGGTGGAGGATAAGATCACTGGATAGAAGGTCAAAGAACCAAGAGAGTAGGATGTTTAAAATGGTCCTCAAAGTGGGGTCCTTGAACCAGCAGCATTGTCAATGTTTGGGAATTTGTGAGAAATGCAAACCATTGGGCTGTACTCCAGACCTATACAGACTTAGAAACTCTGTGGGTAGGGCCCAGCAATCTGTATTTTAATAAGTACTTCTAGATGACTTGATGGTGTTAAATGTGAGAATTATTGGTGTAGGTGACTTTGATGGATTGTGGGAGTTGAGGAGGGATGAGAATGGGGTCAGATTAGGGCAATGGTTTCAAAGCTTGCCTGGTGATTCCAATAGGCAGGTAAGGTTGAGAACCATTAAATTATGGTATACATAGAGCCCTAAGGAATGACAGTCCGGGTGATGGAGGCTTCCTGGGAGTCAGATGCTTTTGCGGTGAGTGAAGTAAACGGCATGATGACATTGGTCCTGGTAGACTCCGGGGCAGAATTTGATGGTGAGGCTGTGTGTGCTAGAGCTGAAGGTGTGACGGTATTAGCAGGAGCATGTGGACCCCTGGGGTTGCCATTTCATACCTGCCAATGAGTCCTTCTCTTCTGAGAACCCAGAAGATATGTAGTTTGGGAGGGCAGAGCTATAAAGGAATGTTCACTGCCCACCAAATACATGCCATAGTAAATGTTGGCTTCCTTCTGGCAGGCCTGGGTCTAGGGAAGCAACCACTGTCAGAGCCAAGTTAGGGCAGGCCACTGCTGATCCACTGCTTCCAGCCAGCGAGCTCCTTGGCCAGGCCAGGCTTTTCCCCAGCTGATTTCTGTTTTCGTGGAAGCACAAGCAGCTTTTCATGTATCAAGCATCTTGGCCTCCAGGTCCAGTCCAGATGCCTTGGGAGTTCAGATAAGAGAAGGAACATCATTAGCTTTGGAGAAAGATTTATCCTAAGAATTTAGGAAGCAACTTCTAGTAGAAAGAAGGGCAACATGAGAAAGGGGATCTTGGGAGCAGGACAATATGTGATGAATAAATGTAGATAGTAAATGAACCCAGAGTGAGGGCAACTGTTGGACTTGGGAGAACATATGAGACAAAGGAGGTAGGGACGATCATATATTCATGAGGTTCGGCCTTTATGCAAAATGACTTGATAGGGGAACATTATCTCATACAATAAAATGATACTAAGGCCCAAGAGAAAGACTGTTACTTGGTGGTGTTGGGGCAAAAAGGAACTATCACATATAGGTAGATGAGAAGAGTCTGATCACACTCTGATGAGACTTGGAGTTCAGTCAAGATTCTAGGAGATTATCCCACACAGGTGGATAAGGGTCCAAGGGCATAAAAGGCAGGTGATTTTACACAGGAGGAGCTTGGTCTCTAAGCATAGAGTGAAATACTGGTGGTTGTGATGGGGAGGCATAATTATACATATACATGCCAAGAACCAACAAGACCCTTAAGAAAGTATCTGGACTGTGGATAAGGCGGGCACAATAGGAAAGGATGAGACAGATACATTAAATATGTCTGTTGCAACCAGCACTGTTTTAAAGAAACCTCCAGAGATGCCTCAGAAATTCTGGCCTCTAAGACCCAGAATTTATTTGAAAGGTGACAATAGTGTAACTCTCTCTGTATTCATGGAAAGGGAAGAACTGGCCAGAGGAGAAACTCCAGGAGGCCCTGCCCCCATCCTCAAGCCAGGGGCATGGAAGAGGTGTAACTGGCCAGGACTCTTCACCTTTGAAGGAGTAAGCAGGTGGGTAGGAGGCAGACCCTTCCATTTCTCCGTTAACTCTGTTAAGAGTTTGGAGGGTGATCACAAGAAAATGGAGGCACCTCTTGCAGCTCTTATGCTGTAATTGTCTGACCCAGCAGTTGCCTGTTCTCTGGGGCAGGCTGTAAAATTACTCAGCATCCCCAAGTGAACATGGTTGATTAAGTTTTAATTTTTGCAAGTTGCTAGGTGAACAGGGGTGTCTGTTTCATAGTTGCGGGGAGGGGAAGAGCTAGACTGAGAGTTGTGCTTTGGACCATCGGCCCATATCACACCGATCTATTACATAGCAGCACCACACTGGACTAGACAGCCATGTTACCGGGGAGGTGGCAAAGGGCAAAAGTGAAAAGTAGGAACTGCTGATGTGGCAAGTCACCTTTGCTTACTCCAGGGCACATAGCTTTCTTCCCTTATACCCAGCTCTCAGTGTGGGATTAGGAGGGCGTGCTGGTTCATTAATTTAAGCCTTCTCTTCTTCCAATAGCATTCCTTATCCTGCAGATTTCTAGCCAAATCTATTCAGAGCAGATTTTTGCATTTCATTCACTCATTCACTCATTCTCATGCCTGTACCTCCCTCTTCCAGGGCTATCTCATATACTCCCACAGCTTTAGTTATCATAGACATTTTCGTGACTCTAACTCTCTCACCAGCCCAGACTCCTCTTCTG
Source organism: Cynopterus sphinx (assembly GCA_030015415.1). NCBI lineage: Eukaryota > Metazoa > Chordata > Mammalia > Chiroptera > Pteropodidae > Cynopterus > Cynopterus sphinx. Next base: position 101,773,118 of record CM057387.1, read on the forward strand.
ACTTCCACTCTGGTAAAACTGCTTGTATCCTCAACCTCATCAGCATTTCCCATAGGCACCTAAATTCAGTATGTTGAAGCTGGACTTATTTTTTCCCCTTTTATATTGATTTGTCCTTCCATCTCAGTGGTTGGTCCCTCTGGTCACCCTGCCACCCAAACACCTCCCAGAGCTACCCTTTATTCTTCACTTTACAGCCTACTGCTCCTTCTAAAATATAAATCTGTCATGTTTCTGCGCCACTTAAAACTCTTTAATGGCTTCCCATTGTCAGTTTTGATTACTATAGCTTAGTAATAATGTTTAAAATCAGGAAGTGTGATGCTTCTAGCTTTTCCTTCTTTCTCAGGATTGCTCTGGCTATTTGGGTCTTTAGTGGTTTCATACAAAGTTTAGGATTGTTTTTGCTATTTCTGTGAAAAATGCCATTGAAATTTTGATAGGGATTGCATTGAACCTATAAATGGTTTTGAGTACTACAGATGTTTTAGCAACATTAATTCTTTGATCCATGAACATATCTTTCCCTTTGTGTTTTCTTCGGCTTCTTTCATCAAAATCTTATAGTTTTCAGCATACAAAGCTTTCACCTTCTTGGTTAAATTTATTCCTAAGCATTTTATTGTTTTTGTGCTATCGTGAATGGGATTATTTTCCTTAGTTCTTTTAAAGATATTTCATTGTTAATATGTAGAAATGCAACTGATTTTTGTATGTTAATTTTGCATCCTGCAACTTTACTGAATTTGTTGATTAGCTTGAACAGTTTTCTAGTGGAGTCTTTAGAATCTTCTGTATATAGGATCCTATCATCTGCAAACAGACACGTTTACTTCTTCCTTCCTCATTTGCATACCTTTTACTTCTTTTCCTGGCTAGAACTTTCAGTACTATGTAGAATAGGAGTAATGAGAGTGGGCACTCTTGTCTTGTTCCTGATCTTAGAAGGAAAGCTTTTCAACTATCACCATTCAGTATGATGTTAGCTGTGGGTTTGTCATAAATGGTCTTCATTATGTTGAAGTGCAATTATTTTATACCCATTTGTTGAGAGTTTTTATCCTAAAAGAATGTAGTATTTTGTCAAATGCTTTTTCTGCATCTATTGAGATGATCCTATGATTTTTATCTTTCATCCTATTAATGTAGCGTATCACATTTATTGATTCATGTATGTTGAACCACCCTTGTATCCCAGGGATAAATTCCACTTGATCATGGTCTATTATCCTTCTAATATGCTGCTGAATTTGGCTAATGTTTTATTGAGATTTTTGTATTTATATTCCTCAGAGTTACTGGTCTCTAGTTTTCTCCTCTTGTAGTATCCTTATTTTGGAACCTGGGCAATGCTGGCCTTATAAAATGGGAGTGTTCCCTCCTCTTCAATTTTTTGGAAGCGTTTCAGAGGGATTGGTGTTACTTCTTCTTTAAATGTTTGGTACTTCATTCCTTTTTATGCCCAAAGAATATTCCATCGTATCGATAAATCAATTTGTTTATGTATCAGTTGATGAATATTTGGGTTGTTTCCACCCTTCGGTTATGAATAATGCTTCTATGAACATTAGTTTTTGTGTGGACATATGTTTTCAGTTCTCTTGGGTGTAGAGTGGAATCGCTGGGTCAAATGGTCACTCTATATTTAACTGTTTGGGGAACTGCTAAACTGTTTTCCAAAGTGGTTGCACCATTTTACATTCCTACCAGAAATGTATAAGTATTCCAATTTCTCCATATCCTCACCATCACTTGTTATCTGATTTCTTTAATTATAGCTATCCTAGTAGGTTTGAATAGAATCTTATTGTGGTTTGATTTGCATTTCCCTGATGACTTATAAGATTAGTTAGATCTTTTCATGTGTTTACTTAGCATTCATATAACTTCTTTAGGGAAATATCTATTTAAATACTTTGCCCATTTTTAAATTGGGTTATTTTGTTTTACTATTGGGTTTACTTCTTTCTTTCCAATCTGGATGCCTTTTATTTCATTTTCTTGCCCAATGGCTCTGGTTAGAACCTCCAATGTTGAAGTAGAGAGTAGACATCTTATCTTGTTCCTGATCTTTGGGGAAAAGCATCCAGGCTTTTGTCTTTGAGGAAGTTCATCCTATTTCTAGTCTGTTGAAGGCTTCTGAATTTTGTCAAAAAAAATTTTTTTTTGCATCTGTTGAGATGATCATGTGACTTTTGTCCTCTATTGATATGGCATTATGTTGATTTATTTCATAGGTTAAACCAACTTCTAATTCCTGGGGTAAATCTCATTTGGTCATGTTGCATAATCTTTTTAATGTTGCTGGATTAGCTTTCCTAGAACTTTATTGATGATTTTTGCACATATGTGCATAAAGGATCTGTAGTTTATTTTCTTGTGATATATCTGCCTGGTTTTGGCATCAGAGTAATACTGGCCTCACAGAATGATTTGGGAAGGGTTCCTTCCTTCCCTATGTTTTGGAAGAGTTTGTGAAGGATTGGTATTAATGTTCTTTAAAACTTGGTAGAATTCACCAGTGAAGTCATCTAGACCTGGGCTTTTTTTTTGTGGGAAGTTTTAAAATTACTAATTTGATTTCATTATTTGTCATAAGTCTATTCAGACTTTCTTCTTGAGTTAATTTTGGTAATTTAAAATTTTCTAGAAATCTGTCCATTTGATCTAAGGTATCTAATTTGGGGACATACAGTTGTTTATAATATTATCTTATAATACTTTTTTATTTCTGTAAGGCTAGTAGTGATGTCACTTCTTTCATTCTTGATTTTGGTAATCTGAATCTTCACTTTTTTTCTTGTTCAGTCTAGCTAAAGGTTTGTCCATTTGTTGATATTTCCACAAAACCAACTTTTGGTTTTGTTGATTTTTCTCCTTTATTTTTCTATTTTACATTTCATTTATTTATTCTCTAATCTTTATCATTTCCTTCCTTCTGCTTGTTTTGGGGTTAGTTTGCCCTTCTTTTTCTAGTATCAAGTTGGAAAGTTAGGTTATTGATTTGAGATATTTCTTTTTAAAATATATGTGTATATAACTATAAATCTCCCTTGGCTCACTGCTTTAACTGCATTCCATAACTTCTGATACATTGTATTATCATTTTCTTTCATCTGAATTTATTATTTCCCTTTTGTTTTCTTCTTTGATCCCTCATTTTTTATCTTTATCTGTTTCTAAGAAACATATCAAATATTTTCCTTTACTGTTGACATTATATTTTGCTGTAACTAATCTCATGAAGAACAGTTTAGTTTGATAAACATTTGTTGAGTACCTACTATGTTCAAGCTGAGTTTTGGGAATACAAAAAATGTTTAAGACAGTTCCTAAACTGAAGAAATTCATAGTACAGTAGGAGAGATGACCCTGACAGACAATTATAATATAGGTTGATATACTCAATGACAGACTTATGTTTAAAGTACAAAAGAATATAGAAAAGTAAGTAATTAGCTCTGTCTAGCAGAGTAGATTTCACAATGGAGATAATTACTGAGCAGGGTTTCAAAGGACAGATAGTAGCTCATTAGTTAGGCTAATGATGAAAGAGTATTTCCCAGGCACTGGAAACAGTACATATAAAGATTCAGAGTTGTGAAACAAAATGGGGTAATTCAAGACCACCCTTTACTCCATCCTCTGTCAACGATTCTGGTGAAGCAGATTCTACCCCTCACTCCAGGGTAATGAATGTGACCCAGGCATAAGACAATTTGAGCACTATGTTGCCCTGGCCACAACAATTGGTTCAGGAATAGGCACATACCAAAGCCAAAAAGATGCACTAGGACTTTAAGTGGGATTTTGAGAAATCGGACTTCTTGTTTCATGCCAGAAAATGTTTAATAAGCAGCTGAAAATCCAAGTTGTCTCATGTACTTAAAACCAAAGAGAAAGATGAGAGCCAAAACAAAGTGCCTAGACATAGTGTGAACTCAATAAATATTCACTGAATAAGTGAATAAATGAGCAATATGTAGAACAGAATCCTGAGGACTATCAGTAATCGCCAGTCGCTACTCATCTCTGAACTCCCAATAAAACTTCTTAGAATTGTTCTTATGGTATTTACCACCTTCTGTTTCACAGTATAGTTAACTATAAATCTACATTATCTCTTCTCTTAGCGTCTAATGCTTTTCTGATCCTACTTACTTGTTTTATACATAAGATTTTGTTTTTATGGCCCCTTGCTGACATCTTCACCATCAACTTTATCACTCAAGAAGTATTTTAAAATTTGCTGTACCCTGAACATGCCGTATATATTTGTCTCTGTCCTTTCCATGTTCTACCCTCTCCTTTAGAATACTTCAACTCAATTCAACAAGCACTTATTGAGAACTAACCAAAAGCCCGTCACTTGCAAAGTAAGGTCTGTTAGTGGAGGCATGATATCAACTTAAGAGTGACGATCAGCATTGTTTAGTAAAATACGATAGAAAAGAGTAAAACAGAAAATGGCAGAGTATATCACATAAAGTACTATTTTTGTGAAACTTTTAGTTGGTAGGTGTTACTGAGTAAACATTATTTTAAGCATATTCCTTACTGTGGATCCCAGTAAAAAAAACATGGAAGGCCACTATTCTCAGACACCCAAAGTAAGTAGGTCCTTGGTTTATAACTCAAACAACTGAGAATGCCTATAGGCTTCATTCCCTGTATCTCCAAGCTAAAATTTGAGACTTTGTCCCCAAGCCCAAAACTCTGGAGAAGAATCATAAATTAGGTTACAGTTCCTCTGTTGCAATAACCACAGTTTTTAAAAAACTGTTCTTTCAGATCTAATACACAGCCTGGCTCATAGAGTTTGTGGATGTTAACTGTGTTCTTATAATAATAGCACTTATTGAGCACTTGCTCTTTGGCAGGCATTCTAAACTCTTATTCTAAACTCTTTATATAGATTATCTAATTTATTTTTCATAATAACCTTAGAGGTAGATAACATTATCACCAATTTCATTTTATAGACTGGGGAGATTGAGGCATGAAGATATTGACTCAACTTGCTCACAGTCATGCAGCTAGGAGGTGGTGGAGCTAAGATTTGACCCCATGTGGTCTAGATTCCTGGACCATGCTCTTGACCACCACTAAGATTTAAGGCTTCCCAAGTACTGTTGAACAGACAGATGTATATTTCATGAAACAGCTCTTCTGGAACTGCCCTGAGTAGCTAACTACTGTCTGAAGAATACTTTCTATGCTTTCCTAACCAACCATTTTGATAAAGAACAGCTTAATTTATTTGGCCCAGGTCTGTAGCTCAATGTTAATCTGCAGGTTGGTTTAAACTCTCACTAGTTCCCTTGGAGAGAGAAAAGAAGGAAGAAAATGAGGCCAAAATTCATTTCAATTTTTAAAGTTATTTTTAAAAAACAAGATGATGAAGGAAGATAGCATATGTCTGTCTATTAAAAGGAACAAGCCTCTATCTCTTGCCGGTGATTTTCTCTGACTTTGAAGCTCTGCGCCCTGCTGGAGCCTCTGAGTTCTGTCTGCTCTTGGCACTCTCTCAGCCTATGTGCTCCTGTTGAAGGTGATGAGGACAAAATTGGGACAGGTCGCCAAAAAGACCCTCCTTCTTTTGTTCTGAATGAATGCTCTCTTTTTTTGAAAATTCTGAGCTTTATCTAAGAAGAGGAAAGGGTAGACTCTATTTCATAAGAAGAAAGGAAGAGGATCTGGGAGTCTGTTCCTTCCTCGAGTGTTTAGTGAGCTGCTGAATAACAGGGAGTAAAAAGTCAGGGAAAAGGATAAAAAAATAAAAAATTAAAAAAACAACAACAAATAAAAAAAATAAATAAATAAAATGACAGCATAGCTCTGAGCCCCTCTCCTATCAGGTTTTACAGAGAGGCAATAGATTTTCTTCATTGCCAGTCCTGACTTATCACAGCCTTGTTTTTAATGAGGTATAATAAGGGGAACATTTTGTAACAACACGGTTCCCCTATTTTATCCTGCAAACAGCTGTGTCATGCTTGTAGCTGGAAGAATGAATCATATCTCTGCCTGCATATGCTAACTCCCATGTAATTACCCCAGCATCTTAAATAAAGCAGGTCCTAAACCTGTCGCTCACATTACAAGCAAACGATACAGACCTCGTAACTGGGGCCTCTATCATTACAATTAATTTATCACAGAAGCAACTGAGATTAGAGGCTAGAATTAAAACCCAGAGCATGGAGAGTCACTGTAGTGACACTGAAAAACAGGCTCTTGAGAGGTGGCTGACTCCAGCAGCTGCCTGACTAATGCCTTTCTTGGGGAAAAGCAGCCTTAGTTGGATTTTGTTTTCTTTACATTTTTCCCACTGAAAGATTTTACTAAAGTGATTTCACTGCCTCTCTTGATTCAAAATGATGTTGGAAAAATTCTACCTGATACTTAACCAGAACTTTGAGCAGGAGTCACCATTTTCATTCTTAAATGACCACTGTCCCTCCATGTGAACAATCCCCTGAGACCTCACATTTGTTTTTGTTATTAGAAAGGAATTTCTCATGACATCAGTTTGTTTCCTTTCAGCGGGCAGGAGATGGAGGAGGGGGAAAAGAACCAAGAGCATTTGCTTCAAATATAAAAAAATTTTCTTTGTATATCCTCAGGCAGTGTTTCTCAACTAGGGTACCTCAACAGAGACAGAAAACTGATTTGAGAAACTATTTCCTTAGTTCTCTCCAGGATGGTACAACTAGTACATTGAGATGGTACATTTTAGATGCATAGAAGTGAAGTTAATTCATTACACTCAAAGGGTGCCTGAGGGCATTCGTGCTTATCCTGGTTGAGAAAGGCTGACTCAGTTACAGCATTATTCACCAGGGAACCCTCTTCCAGACCACATGAGTCATCTCCCATTTATTCAAAGCAATTCTCAATCTTTCCCCCAACTCCCATGCATGGGTTGCTTTCATTAACAAGGAGGATAATGCCTCTCCTTGCCATGCTACTTAAGACCTGAAGCAGAATATGCTAGGTCTCCAGAGACAGCAGTTAGGGGAGTCTTTTGTCATCGTCATCATCACCAGAGCTCAGGAGTCTACACTCTCTCTGTCAGGTCCACCCACTGTGCAGAAAAGTCTACTGTGTGCCCACCAAAACCTGTTTCTTCTTCCCAGAAACACAGCTGTACTGTCTTTCACAGCTTCCTTTGCAGTTAGACATGACAGAATTTTGGTCATTGGGTTGTAGGTAGAGTTGAGCATGCCATTTTCCCTGGGCCAATAAAAATCTCCTACTTGTTCCTTCATAGAGTCTTTTCTTCCTCATATGCCAGTTAGAATACCCAGCAAAGGATTCTGAACCCTGGGGGTCAAACCCGAATTCCAAAATCACCATTATGAAGCTGCTTTATGTAGTAATTACCTACTCTGACTAACAAATCCTGAAAATGAGATGACCCAACCTCTTCGTCAGGAGGTTCTACAGCTTCTGAAGAATAGGGAAGGAAGAAAAACCTGGACTCCAAGGCTGGGAAAATAGATTTTGCAGACTTTTGGTGCTTATATAGGATAAGAGGCTTAGCTGTGGGTCCAGACTCTTGACCTGACAAAGGGATTCACAGCTTAGGGGATTCCTAGGTCTCTCACACACTTGACAATTTTCATTCTGACAGGCTTCAGAAAACTCAAGGGGGAAAAGTTAATGAGAAAGTCTATGAAAACCGAATTCAAACAGAATAACAAACATATATAGAAGAACAAACTATAATCTCGCTAATTAGATCAAGTTGCGCCCCTGCTTAACCTTTGGTTTTCTCTGATTTGGTTCCTTGTCTACCACTGGTTTTGCCTGTTCTTATAGCTCTTTGGACAGATCTTCATTGAACACCTTTTCAGGGTACTCTGCTTGCCCACTAGCCTGGGAATTCTTCAAGGTCAGAAGAACTTAATTCATCTCTAGTCCCCTTCAGCCAGCACAGGGCCTGGAATCCCCTACTAGCTCAATATCTGCTAAATGAATGGGCACAAAACATTGTACAAGTTAATATGATGAGTATATTTTCTGACACAGGCATGGCACTTCTCCCTCTCATTACTCTACATGATGGGATGCTTTCTAACATAATGCTATGAAACTGAAGCTAGTTCTTCCATATACTTCCATTCAGATTTCTTTCTATTGAAGAGTAGGTATTTGAAAACTGGGCTTTTGGCATTGAGCAGGGTACAGTCGAGATAGCTGGCCCAGAAAGAGATGGAATTTATCCGTTTGAAAGGTATATGTCAGCACTGTTTGAATTAGCCATAGTTACGCCAAAGGCCAGCAATTTCAAATGTGAAGAACCTCATTTCAGATTCCCTAGTCCTCAAGTACCTCATGGCTACCTGAAAATAGCTCTTTCTTCTTACAGAAGGACTTCTAACTCCATTTAAACTATTCATTACTCACTAAGAGAAGGAACATAAAAATGCCTTTAAATATTCAGTATATAAAAGGGGAAAAGATTAGTATTAGTATTTAGTATTAGTATTTATTAGTATTAGTATTAGTATTAGTATTAGTATTAGTATTAGTATTAGTATTAGTATTAGTATTAGTGTGATCTCCCTCCTTCCTTTACTGCAGCACCCTCTCCCCACATCTCCTGCCCACTTGAGAAGAGAGCCCACAGAGATCTAGACAAGATCAGTTCTAGTCTGGCTTGTAGTACATTCTTGGTTTGGTCTCATTTTAAAGATATTATTCCTCTATGGAAAAATGAATCAAGTCAGTTTGGAACAGAAGTTAAGAGTGTGGATTCAGGGTCAGACTGACTGGGTTTGAATCCCAGCTCTGATATTTGTAAGTTGAGAAATCTTAAGAAAATTACTTAGCCTCTTTAAGACTGTTTTCTTTCTTATAAAATGGGGATGAAAATAAAAACAGGTTTACAGGACAGACGTATTGTATGCAAAATATCTGGTACAATGCCTGACAAATAACAAGCACCCAGGAAATGTCAGCTGTCATTACTTTCATTTCCTATATCTGAATTAATATCCGTCTTATTTTCTCTTTGTTCCCACCTGTTACAACTGAGACAATGACCCTCTTCCTATTAAAGTCTAGTCCTCCACATGTGCTCTGGATCCCATTCCTTCCTGCTTTTTAAAAACTGCTTTGTTAATCATCATCTCTCTTTTACACTATCAGTCTTTTTATTCATCTGGATCATTTCCATCAGCATACACGTATGTACTAGTAGCCTCAAAAAAAAGAAAAATCCTTCGCTTAATCCCACATCCTCTCCACCTGCCATCATACTTTTATGCTCTTCTTTATAATCAAACATTTCCAAAGTGTTATTTATATCTGCTATCTACCATTTCTCATCTCCCATTGACTCTTCAATTCATGTCAATTTGATTTTGCTGTGTCACCAGTCAAGATCACCAGTCACCCTCCATATTACCAAAATACTGCAAACATCTCTCTTTTATCTCTCGGTAGCATTTGACATAACTCACCATTTACTCTTTAATTTAATCCACTCTCCCTTCTGCTCCTTTGTTGTACCGCCACTGTCCTCTCTTTCTAAGATTCCTTTCTTCTTTTCTTCTACTAGATTTTTAAAAATTAGAGTTCTCCAGCGGTTGGGTCTGTGCTTTTTTATTTTCTCCTTTGCACATGATTTGTCTCAGTGATTTCATCTTTTCCAATTCCTTTAAATAGTGAGGTACTGTTATAACAAAATAACAAAACATCTAGAATATGTCACATTAGTTTTAGAACTAGAGAGTGGGCAACACGAAAGCTGATATAAAAGGCTGTAATGATAACAATCTGTATTACACAGGGATAAACGTTTGGCTAAATAATAATAATGCAGAAGGCAGAAAATGAATTTAGTTGGAAGAGGAGATCTTATGACAAAATACTGAAAGCACAACTGGTTGCTTTTAGCTATATTTGAGGAGGCACTAACAAGACAAATATAAACTCAGAAAAGAACTGGCTAGTTTGCAAGAAGAATTCAGCGGGAATAGAGAGAACACAGAACTTATTGTATTGAAAAATAAAACTTCTCATCTCCAGCCTCTCCAGTAAAAGACTTTCAAATTAAGACCCAACCTGGAGCTAAAGATCAAATCCTGGGTGCTGAAAGAAGATATAGTTTCCATGTAAAGTCAAAATCAAGGGTCTTCATTAAGTTCTGAAGAGAAAAAGGAGAAATTCATAGGCTCTTTCAGCTAGAAAAGAAGCTCTTGGAAAGTTTATAAACATGATTTTCTAGCAGCCTGACATAACCAGATTACCAGTAATTTAGTTTGGACAAATCATGTCTTATAAAAATTATAGGTATGGTTTGCAGCACATAGAAATGACTAGTGTTGAATATACAGGAAACCCACACAGTTTGTGAGAGAATTGTATTGGCAAAAGCACTGCTGCTCAAACTAAAAGAGACTGAGACTGTTGAAGATGTAAAAATATCTGTCTTTAAATTTTTATAAGCAGTCAAAAAAAGCTGATCAATCACCAAAAAGGCAAATTTTTAATGTCCTCTTTATAAGTGTATAAGAATGATGGAAAAGGAAGAACTTCTAGAGGAGAGAACAAAGAACCAAAGAGAACAATGGATTGGAGATACCTTCCCAGGAAGCCAAACTAGGACCTAAAGAGAACATTCCCAACTGCTAGGATGGTGAGGTCTATCAACATTCACTTAGTAGGATTTCAGAACTGCTATGGACCAGAACTGCTATGTGCATCTAGTTCTTTCCCTTTTTAAATGAAATAATTTATTGCTGTCATTTTTTAACTCTTCCACCACTGTACATTAATTTTTTCAGTTCTCAGGCCTTCAGCTCAAGACAAATCATATTTAGGCCTGATATAGAGATGATAAAATTCTGGATTTTGATACAGATAATATAATTTGGATGAAATTTAGGGCAATCTTGGGATTGTGGGCGAGTGTATTTTGCAGGTTAGAGGAATGTGAATATTCATGAACAAGAAGTAGATTGTGATAGATTATTGTCCCAAGATATTTACTCCCCTGCTACCTGCATGAGGGAGTTTACTTTTCTGCTCCTTGACTTTTGGCTCATTTATATGGTAGTCTTGACCAATGGTGATTTGGGTTGGACAAGACCAAAGCATGGGCTTGAAATGTGCTTGTATGGTTGGCCCTCCTGAAGAAAAGAGCTCTCCCCAGGTAGTTGTTATCTCTTCAACCCAAGCTACAGAATGAATATCCTTGGATCAGACTAGAGCTCAACCTACTGTAAGGAGCCAAGATGCCTGGCCAAGCTGAGCCTAGATGAGTAGGATGCATGAGAAATAAGTGCTACTATTGTATGCCAACTGAGATTTTTGTTGTTTGTTATGTAATGATACTAGCTGGTTCCTTCTCATTCTTCAAATGCAACAAGCACTTTCTTGCCTAAGAACTGTTAAAATAACCTGTTCCTGCTTTTAGACCATGCCCTTGCTCATTGTAGGTTTTAACTTCAGATTTTTATTTAAATGAATTTCTTCAGAGACCACCCTTAGACAATCACCTGATTATTCTACCTCATTGTGCCACTTATTTCATAACGCTCATCCCATTTGCAACAATAAATGTTTATTTTTACTTGCTTATTTTCCCTACTGGGCTATAAGCCTTTTTTAAAAAATTAAATTTATCAGGGTGACATTGGTTAATAAAATCACATAGGTTTCAAGAATACAATTCAATAATAGATCGTATGTGTATTGCATTGTGTGTTCACCACCCAAAGTTAAATTTCCTTCCACCACCATATATTTGACCCCCTTTACCCCAATCTACCTCTCCCCTCCCCACCTTCCCTCTGGTAACCATTAGACTATTGTCTGTGTCCATGAGTCTTTGCTCGTTTGTCATGTTTGTTTGTTGCTTTCAGTTTTAGATTCCACATATAAGTGAAATCATATGGTTCTCAATATTTTCTGTCTGATTTATTTCACTTAGTATGATGATCTCAAGATCTATCCATGTTGTTGCAAAAGGCAGTATTTCATCTTATAGCTGAGTAATATTGCATTGTGTATATGTACCAAATCCTCTTTATCCAATCATGTATTAAAGGACACTTCTTTTGTTTCCATGTCTTGGCCACCACGAATAATGTTGCTATGAATGTCAGGGTAAACATATCTTTATGAATAAAATTTTTCAAATTTGGGGGTTAGATACTCAGAAGAAGGATTGCTGGATTATATGGTAATTTTATTTTTAACTTTTTGAGGAACCTCCATACTGTTTTCTATATGGCTATTCCAATTTACATTTTTACCAGCAATGTATAAGGGTTCTTTTTTCTCTATTACCTCTCCAATATCATGTTGATAATGGCCATTCTAATGGGTGTGAGGTGATATCTTATTGTGGTTTTGATTTGCATTTCTCTAATGGCTAGTAAGGTTAAGCATGTTTTCATGTGTCTGTTGGCCATTTGTATGTTTCTAGGGAGAAATGTCTTTTCTGGTCCTCTGCCCATTTTTTAATTGTATTTGTTTTTTATTGTTGAATTGTATGAGTTCTTTGTATATTTTGGATAGTAGGTCCTTATCAGATGCATTGTTTGTAAACATCTTCTCCCATTTAGATGGTCACCTCTTTGTCTTGTTGATGGTTTCTTTCACTCTGCAGATGCTTTTTGGTATAATATAGTCCCATTCATTTATTTTTGCTTTTACTTCCCTTGCCTTTGAGGTTAAATTTGTAAAATCCTCTCTAAATTCAAGGTCCATGAGTTTGATACCTATGTTTTCTTCTATGCTATTTATTGTTTCAGGTTTTATATTCATGTCTTTGATCTATTTTGAATTAATTTTGGTGTATGGTGACAGTCTAGTTTCATTCTTTTATATGTAGCTTTCCAATTTTCCCAAGACCATTTTTTGAAGAGGCTTTCCTTACTCCATTGTATGTTTTTTACTCCTTTGTTAAAAATTGTCACCCATACATATGAAGGTTTTTTCTGGACTCTCAATTCTGTTTTATTGGTGTGTGTGTGTGTGTGTGTGTGTGTGTGTGTGTGTGTGTGTGTGTGTGAGAGAGAGAGAGAGAGAGAGAGAGAGAGAGAGTGTGTGTGTGTGTGTGTTCCAATACCATGCTGTTTTTATTACTGTTGCTTTGTAGTATAATTTGAAGTTAGGCAGAGTGATACCTCCAGCTTTGTTCTTTTTTCTCAGGACTGTTTGGCTATTTGGAATCTTTTGTGTTTCTATACAAATCTGATAATTTTTTGCTCTACTTCTTTAAACAATGCTGTTGGGATTTTGATGAGAATTGCATTGAATCTGTATATTGCTTTGAGTAATAAAGTCATTTTAATGATGTTGATTCTTCCAATCCATGAGCTTGGACAATTTTTCCATTTCTTTGTTCTTCAATTTCTTATACTAATAGTTTATAGTTTTCAGTGTATAGGTACTTCACATAATAAAATACCTTCATTAGGTATTTTATTCTTTTTATTGCAATTGCAAAAAGATTTTTTTTCATTACTTTTTCTGAAAATGTGTTGTTAGTGTATAGAAATGCTAAGGATTTTTGTATATTGATTTTGTATCCTAAAACTTTGCTGTATTTGTTTATTGTTTCCAATAAGTTTTTTTTTTTTTTTTTTTTGTGGAGTCTTTAGGGTTTTCTATGCAGAAAACCATGTCATCTGCAAAGTGACAATTTGACCTCTTCATTCCCAATTTGGATGCCTTTTATTTCTTTCTTTTGCCTGATTGCTCTAGCTAGAACTTCCAACACTGTATTGAATAATAGTGGTGATAAGAAACAACCTTGTCTTGTTCCTGATCTTAGAGGGAAGGATTTCAGTTTTTCACCACGGAGTATGAGTTAGCTGAGGATTGTCGTTATATAGACTTTATTATGTTGAGTTACTTTCCTTCTATTCCCATTTTATTAAGTGTTTTAATCATAAATGGATGCTATATCTTGTCACATGCGTTTTTCCTGCAACTATTAACATGATCATATGGTTTTTATCCTTTGTTTATGTGATGTATCACATTAATTGATATGCTCATGTTAAGCCATCCCTGTGTGCCTGAAATGAAGTATAGTTGATCATGATGTATAATCTTTTTAATGTATTGTTGTATTCGATTTGCTAGTATTTTGTTTAGGATTTTTATACCTGTATTCATCAGTGATATTGGATTGTAGTTTTCTTTTTTTGTGTTATCTTTACCAGGTTTTGGAATCAGCATAATGTTGGCCTCATAAAATAAGTTAGAAAGTATTGCTTCTTCTTCAATTTTTTAGAAAAGTTTGCAGAGAAAATTTATTATATCATCTTTGAATGTTTAGTAGAATTTACTAGTGAAGCCATCTAGAGGACTTTTATTTTGGGGGAGGTTTTGGATGATTGTTTCAATTTCCTTACTGTTGATTGGTCTATTTAGATTTTCCAGTTCTTCATGATTCAGTTTAGAAAGGTTGCATATTTCTAAAAACTTGTCCTTTTTCTTCTAGGTTCTTGAATTTGGTGGCATATCATTTTTTGTAGCATTCTTGTAAGATGCTTTGTATTTCAGTGATATTTATCATAACTTCTCTCTCATTTCTGATGGACTATAAGCCTCATAAGGGAAGGAACCATATCCATTTATTCATTAATGCAGAAATCTAGGATTAAGGCTAGATCATAGTAGGTTATGAGTAAATATTTGTTGAATAAAAAAATTTTTAAGTTAGTGAATGAACCAAGATATGTTGGAAAACACTTGGAATACTCTTTGGGTAACTTGGAAAGCAACTTTAGAAAATGTAATTTAATTTATTTCCATTCTTTTTATTTTAAATAATAACTGTTTTGTTTCTTTCCTAATGAGTTGTGCTTCCCAAAGAATTAGGTTGCCTTCTTGGTTACCAAACCAACCAATCTAGCCAAAATATGTAATTGATGGGCTCCTTGTTTACATTATATCTGATTGCTTCTGGACAAATATTATGAGTCAAAGTCAGAGATATAGATCAAGCCATCTGTTGTTTCTGCCAAGGCCAGAGCAAATTTTTTATTTCCACAAAGTTTGGTTGGTATTTTTTATCCAGTCCAAAAACAGAAGCATACTCACAAAAACACATGCAGACATACAGAGCTTGGTTTGAGGCTATGGAAGAATCCTAGAGCCGAAGGATGTCTTTAGCCAGATGGCTCCAATCTCACAGCCTGGCTACTCTAACATATACCTTCTCCAAGCTACCTCTAGCTTCCTCTTTAGGACCTTGCACTTGCTGCAAGGTCCTAATGTCAGTCTCTGCAATGTTTCTGAAGCCTTAGACAACACACTGTGAAAAAAATAAGAGGAGTTCCAATGCATGAAGATCCTCACATAAGGAAGAGGTAGAAAGAAAAACCAGGGCCGTGATCCTAGTACAAGCTACCAAGCTAAGTGAATTGTTTCTGGAAGTCTGGCTTTCTGGCTTCTCTAACTCCATGCTTCTCCAAGTCAAGATTTTTGACTTTAATCTTTATGCTTTTCTACTTTCTCTTCCTTCTTCAAGCCATTACAATTTTATTAAGCATTATATGGGTTATATAATATGAAGACATTATATATGATATAAAGATATATGATGATTTGAAGTGTATTAAATAAATATTTGTAAATCACCAACCAACTTAGGAAATAGAACATAACTACTAACAGTTATATGCTCCTTTTTGATCTCATCTTCCTACATCCCCCATCCCGTCCTTGTAACTACCATCTCAGACTTTTTTCTCCCTCAGTCCTTATTTTACTCTATAGTTTATCAAATATGTATGTCCTTAAACAATATATTTATTATCTTAGAACTTTATAAGAGCATATCACACTGTATGTATTCTTCTGCAATTATGTGCTCAACATTATATTTCTAAGAGTTCACTGTGTTGACTTATACGGTTATAGTGTTTTCATTTTCACCACATATAGCATTCAATTATATGAATATATCACAATCTGTTAATCCATTCTCCTGTTAATGGATATATGGGTTATTTACAGGCTTTGTTTTGTTGTTATTATAAAATATTCTGCTCTGAACATTCTTGTATACATACATCTTAGAATATACGAGTAAGAATTTCTCTAGGGAATATATCAAGAGATGAAACTATTAAAGTGTAAGATATATCCATATTTAGCTCTATAAGAATGTAAGTTACAATGCATGAGGTCAGAGATTTCTGTCTATTTGGTTCATTGTCATATCTTCCAAATCTAGAACAGTGTTTGGGACAAATGCTATGTTTTTCTGAAGCAATGATACCAATTTATAGTCCCAGCAGCCAATCAGGTCCTACTGATTATTACTTTTTAAATAAAAACAAACACCTCTTTTCTTGTTCTATTTAGTCATGTATTTTACATTAGACTTTTCTTTTTCTTCTTCTTGGTTCTATAGCTAAAAGACCTGGCATGGACACTGTCTCATGGACTCGAAGTTTAACTACTCTAAGCCTCAGTCTCTTCACTTATAAAATGGGGATAGCAATGCTTTCCTCTGTAAAGATTTAACACACTCAACAATGGCACCAATAAATGATAAATCCTATTACAGAGAAACCCTCTTATCTAACGCACTGGTTGATTATCCCAAAAGTCCTGTAGAGCAGAATATCATTTGAAAAAAGATATAAATTTTACCACAAACATTTTAAATTAAAATTTATAAATGTAGATTCATTCTCCAAATTTTTTGATGTAAGGCCAAGGAATGTGTCTGCTGACTGGCTTTCCAGATCTTTCCGACATAAATCACACTCACAATACATTGTCTACAATTCTTAGTTTTAGTTTTTTATAGTGGAACAAGAACTTAAAGAGGTTAGAGTACAGATTCCTAGATTATTATGATGTTTTGCCTCAGTCAGTCTCACCCACACCTCTTTCTACGGCAATTATATAAAAAACTCACCTTAGTTTTCATCTTGGCTTTCATAAAACAACAACAAAAAAGAACACCCCTCTTTCCAATTTTATATGTTGAGTTTACAAAATATTTAATGAAATTAGGCAATTATAGTCACAACTACCACTGGCATAAATAGCCAAGTCTTGGTAAGCATGCAAGTCATCTTGTGCGAGCAGCAGTGAGTGATCACACTGTATAATGGCAAAACCAAGAGAAATATTAGACGAATGTGCATGGTAGGTGTCAGTGTGTTTTTTATATATGGCATAGAAGTATCAGTTAATCTGGCAAGTATGTTAAGTAGAAGCTGGTTAAGAAAGTTACTATATTATTATTCTCTTTGCTTCTACCATTGACCTAGTTATAGGGCTCATGTATTTCCTTAGTTGAGCCCCCTGTAGGAAATCATCTTTCACTTGGGTTTGGTTCATTGTCTAGGTTTCCCTCTCATTCAGTAAGGGAAAGGGAAAGACATGGACTCCCCAAGGAATGAAGCCTAATAAGCTGGAAATTTAAAAATATTCAGCTATTGAAAGGTTACTTTTGATTTCTAATATTTGTTGTCCCTGATAAACTGAGACAGTAACAGAGATAGGGAGAGAAGCTGCACCTTTCTAAGTTGTCTCTGATAGGAACAGCCCTGTGGCAAGGAAGAAGTCTGACTTTAATTAGTCAGACCATCACCCTACTAAACTCCACTGAAACCAAAACAAACCAGGCAGTCCCATATGTCATAAGAATTAGAGGCATGGTTCCCACTTCCTAACGATGCTTTTACAGAAACCGTTCCACTGTAAAACTTTATGATTTGAATCTTTATAGCCGCCAGCAGAGCACATGTTCACTGCCTTAAATTATAACTTAATCACAATAGAAGCTGACTTTCCAGCCCTTTGCAGTCAAGACAAGAGAGGAAAGGGGCCTACAGAACAAATTGCCTGCTATTCCTCTGCCTGCCTGCCTCCTCCTGGGTTGTAGAGTCCCAGAAAAGTAGAGGGATATGAGGAAACACATACCTCACAGCTCAGGAAGACCTAAAGCTAGAAATTTCAGTAAGGTATAGAGACATGAGCATAATCCTAGCCTAATCAGGACAAAATGAGTGCTGCTAAGAAAGATGAAAGCAAGAAAGGAAAAACCAGCAGGGATTTGCAGGTATCCTCACTCCACTGGTCAGATGACTGACTCCCTTAATTTCGGTTTGAGCATCCTCAATTGTTGGAGACTGGGTTGACAAAACAGGAAATAAAAGTAGATTCCCTTATACCTTCCCTCAGTTAAATATAGCTAAAACATAAAGTGTAAGGAGGAGAGTAATAGAAGATATTGAACAGACAGGCTGAGGCCACATCCCAAAGGGCCTTGCATGCCACACTAAGAAATTTTAATTTTATTATTTAGGCAGTAGGAAGTGATTAAAAATTTTCAGTTCTGAAGTACCATGATGAGATCATTATTTTTAAAAAAGACTCTATCCAAAGAATAAACAAATGGCCAAAAAATTTAAAAATGCTCAACATTAGTCATTAGAAAAATAAAAATCAAAACCACAATGAGATACCACTTCACACCCACTAGAATGACTATTAAAAATAAAAAACCCAACAAATGAGAAAATAGCAAGAGTTGGCCAAGATGTAGAGAAACTGGAATCCTCATACACTGCTGATGGAAATTGTGGCTGTAAATTTTGCAGCCATTGTGGAAAATTGCATGGCAGTCCATCAAAATGTTAAACAGAGTTATCATATGACCCATCAAATCCATTTCTAGGTATATATCCCAGAGAAATTAAAACATATGTTCACATAAAATATCTGTACACTAATGTTCATAGCAGCATGATTCATAGTAGCTAAAAAGCAGAAACAACCCAAATGTCCATCAACTAATGAAAGGATACACAAAAAGTGATATATCCATATGATAGAATATTATTTTCCCATAAAAAGGAACAAAGTACTGATATATGCTACAATGTGGACGAAACTCTAAAATGTGCTAAATGAAAAAAGCCAGACACAAAAGGCCACATGCTGTATGATTCTATTTATGTGTGATGTCCAGAGGGGCAAATTCACAAAGACAAAAGGTAGATTAGTAGTTGGCAAAAGATGAGGGTAGAGGGGAGTTGGAAAGTACAAGGTTTCTTTTTGGGGTGATGGAAAAGTTCTGGAATTAGATAGTGGTGATGGTTGTACATCATTGTGAATATACTAAAAACCACAGAGTTGAATGCTTCAAATGATTAAAATGATGAATTTTATGTTATGTAAATTTTATCTTAATGGGGGGTGGGGGAAACACGACTGGAGAGGAGCAAAATAAAGGCCAGAGAGACTAGTTTAGAAACTTGTTGGAATAATCTAAGTGATTTATGGATAGAGTGAGAAAGAAAAAACCAGCAGGGATCTGACAAGGGCCTGAAGTAGAATGGTAGTAGTGGGGATAGATAGGATACAGGTTTTTAGGGGTAAAATAATCAGATCTTGGTACTTAATGTGAGGAGTCTTGATGGCTAGATAAACAATGTTACCATTACCAGAATAGGTATATAAAAAGAGGAGGTGTTGGAAGGAAAAGATGATTCCTATTTTTTGGACATGATAACTGTGAGCTGCTTATATGTGCTTCATTCATTCAACCAATATTTAATGAATACCTACTTGGTGCCTGTTGAGACTATCCAGCAAGGAGTTGGAGACACATTTTTTAAGTTTGATAGAGTTCTAAACTGGACATAGATAAGATATTTTGGGACTAACAACATAAAGAGTAGATGGGATTGTTTATAAATAATGTGTAGATGGGAAATGAAGAAGGCTGAAGACAATCTTTGAGGTTTACGATTCTTTAAAAGAGATAAAGAAAAAGTAGTCAGAGAGAGAGAAAATGCAGAATTCAAGGAAATATGGAATTTGAAAAGGAAAGCAATAATGTCAGTAACACTGAAGTGAGGTCTGATAAAATAAAGGCTGGAAAGTATCTGTTGGATTTGGTAATTAGGAAGCCTTATTGGCCTAAATGTGCAGCAGTGAAGGGCAACACCGGACTACAAAGGGTTGGAAATGAATGGGAGATAAGGAAGCAAACGCAATCATTCTCTCAACAAATGTTTATTGAATGTCTGCTATGTGTCAGGCCATGATAGGGAGGAGATTCTTCTGGGAGGTTTGGAAATAATGGGAAGGAAAGAAATAGGACAGTAAACGAAGGAGAACATGGACATAGAGGAAAAAACAGGAAAGTTGGGAGGATAGAAGGGTAGAGTTAGACAGTAAGAGAAGTTTGAGGTGGATGAGTTCTGAGTGATAAGGTTCATGATGTGGCCGTGGGACTAGTGAAGTGGAGTGGTGATACAGGTCTTTAGAAATTAATAGGCCAAGAAACTATAAATGTAAGGTGTTGGAACATTCCATCTGAGAAATGAGGAGTGGAAAGTCAGAAAATAGACAAATGACAGAAGTAAGAAGGGAAACAAAATAGAAGAGTGGAGCAGCAAGGGCCCTGAAGAAGGAGGAATTGTGTTTATCCTTTTTCTCCCCCTTTATTACAAGTAAGCAAACCTGTATATCCCATTGCCAGCAGCATGGTAGACACTCCGTAAATAAATGTTGCCGACTGGTGTGTGCTCTCAAAAGCATCCTCTATTTATCATGTTCTAAACTGAACTCTGATATCTCCTTCTAAATTTAGTTTTCTTCCATTGCTTTCTGTCTCGATGAATGGTACCATCATCTGTCCAGTTAGGAAATATTAGTGACATATTCTTTGCTCTCTGTTACTCCTCAGATCTAACTCATCACCAGGTCTTTCAACTTTACTTCCTAAACCTCTTTCACATTTGGCCATATTGCTCCATCTCCAACACCCCAAGATAGGCAACCATCCTCTCTCATCTATTGTACCTGCACACATCTGTTCTTACTCCCTCTGATCCATTCTCCACTCTGTAGCCAGAATAACAGTCTCAAACCATGAATCCGATCCTACTCCTTCCCATCCTCAAATCTTCTGAGATTTTGCATTGCTCTTAGGATTATGATTGAACTCCTTAAAGTTAGACTCCTATTTCCTCATCCTTGCCTCCTATCACACATTCATCCCAACTCCAATCTTTTCTGTCCTAGTCCTTGCTGTTAGCCCTTCTGAAAGGGCTTTTGCATATGTTGTTGTCTCTGCCTAATATGTTTTTCTCTCCTTATTGTCTAGCTAAACTCCTATTCACCTTAATCAGCTCAACTTTCCTAAAATCCCTGTCTGAGTCATATCAGATAGGCTTTCACAGCCCGCCACAGTTGCATTTTGAATAAATATTTAAATAAATATTTAATTAATGTCTGTCTCCATGAAGACAGGGGCTGTGCCTGACACATAGAAGGAACTCAGTATTTATTTAAATTAACGAATAATACAGTAATAATTTGCTCAGTGTTATTAAGTAGCAAATCTGGAACTGTGTCCCAAGGGCAGATGTATTAAGTGGGAGGTTTAAAGATGAGCTCCATGATCCTTGTCATTTCTGAGATTTTGTGTTTTTTAGGTGAACTTTCATTATTTTCCTTTCCTTTCTTTCCCTAGGCCATGTCAACACCCCTCCATTGGGTACCATAAAGAATTAAAGACCCTAAAGATTGGAAAGAATTAGTTCCTTCAGATGCTAGAAATCTTTCCATTGTCAGATGCTTGAAAGAAACCCCTCGACAACCTTAATAATTGGCCACTTAGTCTCTACTTAAGCACATCTAATAATAGAACTCAACTCTTCTCTGAAGAAATCCTTCAGATTTTTCTTTTTTCCTTAGTAATGTATGAGTTAAGCATCTTTTTCATATACTTATCGGCCATTTGTATTTTTTTTCTAACACTAGCATTTCTATCCCTTACCTACTTCTCCTTCTCTCTTAATTTAACTGATTTATAAACGCTGTAGATTAAGGAAGGTAGTCGTATGCCATATTATGTTTTTCAGTTTGTTGATCTTCTGATGCTGTTTCTATCATCTAAACAAAACTTAAAAGATACAAAAGAATACACAATGAAAAAGAAATCTTCCTCTCACCGTTTTTCTCCAGTTCAATTCCTCTTCTAAAGGCAAGTGCTATTAGCAGTTTCTTAAATATCTTTCTGAAACCTGCCTGAGCAGTAACAACATAGATGTATATATGCTTTTCATCCCCCAGTACACACAAAAGGTAACAGTATATTCCATATTCTGCATCTTGCCTTTTCACTTATGACACAGGATATATTGGAGACCTCCCCATGTCAGTACATAAAGAGCTGACAGATATTCCCAAATTGGCCTCCACAGAGGGTGAACCAAATTACAATCCCATCAGCAGTATATGTGAATGTCTCTTTCCACATCCTTCACAAGTACAATATTAAAACCTTTTTTGATCTCTGCCACCTTGATAGGTAAAAAATGGCATATGCATTTCTTTAAGAGTGAAGTTGAGCATCTTTTTATATATTTAAAGTGCTTATAGCCATTTAAAAGTTTTTATGGCTTCTAGACCTTTCCATTTTTGAAGAATTAGGATTAGAAAGGATTATTGTGATTATGAGAGAAAGATCTTTAGTTAATCTAGATCTAGTAGCCTGCTTCTCCACTGGTGTAGCAGTGGGAGGGTTTGAGCTTTATCCTTATTTTTATCAGCAACATGTCTGTGACTAAACCTAAATTATGGCAGAGTAGAAAGAGTTTAGGCTTTAAAGTCATACAGACTTAAATTGGAATCCCATCTTCTTTCTTTTCTTCCCCCTTCCATATTCACTTATTGAAATTTTACTATGTGTCAGGCCCAGTGCAGGATTCTGGAGATTCAAAGATAAATAAAACACAGTTCTTGCCATCCAGAAGCTCTCAGTGTAATGAAGGAGCAAGGCACATAAACCAGTAAGTATAATGCAAAATAGATAATAGTGCTGATGCTGATGAGATACTGATAATAGCTGGCAGCTCTGTGGTTGAAAAAGGACAAGACCAGAGAAAAGGAGAGCAGTCAACAGGCTGTAGCAGCAATCTGGGTAAGCAGTTCAGTGAGAATGAAGGAGAATCAGATTCTAGATATAATGAGTTGAAATAAGTAAGACAGTGATTTTGGTAAAAGCAAAGAATGAGAATAGACTGCAGAGGATTGAGGACTGATAGGTGAGGAAATCTACTCTTTCTTTGATTAGACAGCTCTTGTGGCATATTAGATTATTGTTCATCAAATGTTCACTTCCTCCATTCCTACACCTCCCTCTTCCTTGCCCCACTGATGTTGTCTTATCCATATGACTTGTCTTCAAAGGAGAGTGGAGTGATTTCCCCTGCCCTTGAATTTGGGCTTGGCTATTGATGTGCCTCATCCAATGGAATGTTAGCAGGCATAAAGCAAGGAGAGGCTTGAAATGTGTTTGCAAACCTGTCCTTGTTTTTTTTGGGGTCCACCTTTCAGCATGAGAAGAATAGGCCTCTGATAGCTGCTGGATCAAGGAGGATAAAGGAAACAGGAGAAGACCTGGACCTAACCCAAAGCTTGGAGCCAAGCCTGGCTGAATCCAGCCTAGATCAGCTGAACCTAAGCTGACCCACATATCTGTGCATTCAAGAATTAAAGACCCTAATGGCACTGACTTTTGACTAGGTTTATTATGCAACGCTGTTGTGGCAAGAGCTGATAATACAGGTGGCCAACAGAGATATCTCTTCTTTAGGCTAAATATCCTCACTCCCTTCAACTGGTCATCATATGCCTTCCCCTTTCTTATTTCTGCCAGATTTCATAGCAAAATATACCAAATGGGTCTAAGTAGGAGGCACTCCCCCAAAGAGGCATCAAATTAGAATTCTATATGTATGCAGCCTTCTTCCATCTCTTCCCTTCAACTCTGCCTCCATTCTAGAGCTAGACAAATGGCAAAGGAAGAAGGAATTTGTCCCTGGAGCCTGGGCTCAGAGAGATTCTAGACTTGAGAGGCTCAGGAAGATTAAAACTCAAACTCCATGAGTGAATTGGAAGGGAGTGGTCCTCAGCTCCTGGTTAATTCTAGAAACTCAACTTACTCTATAAACCAAAAAAAGAAGGCCAAGAAGCATCTACAATGTCTACGTAGAAACTAGTCATACACCAATGAGACTCTAAAGACGATACTGCTTGACATCCAAAACCACCTAAAGCCAAAAGGGGAAAAGGATATTGGGGCAGATCCATGTTTTGTGGTATCTGAAGCCTAACATATACAATTTTGAGTACCCTCTTTAAAAAATTACAAATATAAAATTAGGTTCAAAAGTGAGTATATTTTTAGAAGAAAAATGATAGCACATCAAATTACAAAATTCTGAAAGTTGAGGAATACTGCAAAATTTTTTTAATAACATAATTACAAAATTGTGTGATACACCCCTAAGTGCTTATTTCCTACAATTTTTGAGCTGCAGATGCTTTGGATGACTCTTTATATGAATAATTTTAAAGAATCATTTTCTATAAAGAAAACAGAAATATAATTCAGTCTTCCTTCTACCATTATTGATCAAACTTTATTATTGATAATTTAGGGGAGTTTCTTTTAGCTTCAAAAATCCCTATTAGTATTGTTATGTAAATTTTTGAGGATTATTGTTTCTTTCACATAGGAGTTGTAAGATTTCACGGCATTTCAAATTTCCCTGAATACTCTTGGACTTTATTGACATTCGTTTACCAGTTTATTATAAATGTCCTAACTATAGTGGCATATTAGTAATTTTATGTTATCTTTGGCGATGTCAGTATTTTAGCAAGGTGTAAAATCTACAATTTCACATGAGAATACACTCTTTATTAGTAGCATTGCTACAGGTTTATGCCCTATAAACACAGAAATTTTAATAAACTCTATTTCATGTGATTCTCATTAAAAAAGAAAGAAAGAAATATAATTGTATATGCTATGTGAAGTATATTCCTGATAGGTGAGAGGTTTTGTTTTGACCAGGCATTAATAAGAACCAGAATTTCCACTTATAATTTTATGTATGTGATGACTAGTTTCTGGATCCATACTTTTAAGCCTTGTTTGTCTTCATTGTAGGGTGCCATAGGGCACATTTATATCCCCTACAAGCTCTGGCTGCTCACTTTCATGCCCTGCTCACCTTCAAATCCAGCGAGTTGGCATAGAGGGCAGTAGCAGTAGTGCTAAAAGCCATTTCTATGCCATGACAGCCAGTAGTAAGTTAACTCTGCACAGAAGAGATTGCAAACCACATAAATAGATCCCATTAAACCTAACTAAACTAAATGTATTTCCAACTCAACTTTCCCTTAACCAGGACCCAAAAACATCCACAGCCACTCCAGAGCTACTCCCCAGGAAGGGGAAGTACAAAATTAGAGTGCAACAGTGGTCTTATTCAACTTCGATTAAGGTATTTTAATTTTGTACATTTAAAAAATGTAACCATTTAAAAAGATCGCTAAGGCCTCTCTCAGGGTCTTGAAAGGACCTCATGTAAGTAAGGGGCTCCTACGTTTAAATTTCATTAGCTTCATTGAAAGTCCACTTCTAAGGGAATAAAAATCTCAGCTTTTTCTTGGTGTAGGCACCATCCACAGACAGCATTACTTGATTGTTCCCCTTTAAGCAAATATTTATTGAATACTGACTGTGTGCAAGGCACTAGAGATATGATAGCACTAACGTGAATACAATTCCTGCCCTCATGAGCTTATGCTTTAGCTAAGAAATAGACTTTCATCAAATAAAAAGCCATCCTTTGAATGAATGGCACAGGAATTATTGAGGTTATGTCTGTATGCCTTGACCAAATTGATTCCTGCAATCTGCTGACATGAGAGGGGAAAGCAAGGAACCACTTAATGGAAGATCTTCAGGAGCAGTTCTCCTCTGACCTTGTGGTTCTCTGGAGACTCAGAGCCTGGCCACTGGGCTCCACACCCTGCCTCTATCAACTCAGCTCCTACAGTCAGTCTAGTCCTCCTGGTCTTCAGGCTTAGAATTGCTGGGATCCTTGAGGCTGGAAAAGGCTACCTCAGAAGAGGTTCTTTAGCGAAGAAACTCAGATCTCAAAGCCTAGCAGAGGAAATACTGGATGCTGGTCCGAGGGAGCTAAAGAAAGATGCTGAAGTGGGACTTTTCACCCTAACTAAAAATGAAAAAATGTTGTGAATTTCTTCAATGAACATCATCAGAAAGTTCTGCTCTCCCATTATATCCTGCCCTTCTTTCCTACCCTCCACTGAGTCAACCTATTGACATGTCTTTTATCTTCTTTTTTCAGCCACACACCATACAATAGTTATTTACACTCATTATCTCCACTTCTCATCTTCAATTAACTACCAATCCACAAAAGTCGTGCTTCTGCCACTGAAACTTCAGATACCAAGAGTTGGTATATAAGTACCCCAGCTCCTTCACTCCTTGAGAGGGATAACTATGAGCTGAGTGTTCTGCACTGACTTCCATAGCTTTCCCAATGGGATTAAGCTCTAATTGCCCACCGTATTGCCAGTGTGATAATTCATCCTTTATTGATGGCTCCTGGCCCTGTTTCACTCTTCCTCCTCCCCCCAGCGTTCCTTCACTTTTCAAATATACTAATCCTTGTCTCATTGTCTGCTTCTAAGGAAACCCAAACCTAACCACCAAGATAAGCAATGGCATCCTAATTATTTCAGTCCTAATTAGTTAGTTAACAAGTGTGCACTGAGTACCTACTATGTGCTAGGCACAGTCAAATATTACCTCACCTCTTGGTCATGTGTCATACTGGTAATCAGTCCTTCTTGAAGCCCTCTTTCCTTGGATTCAGGGTTCCCTGTATGTAGAACTACTTTTTTTTATTTTTTCAATTGGCAGTACCTGCTCTATCTACCTCTTACACAGTGATGGTCCCCAGAGTTCTCAGTTCAGCCATTGCTCTTTCTACTCAACATGTCCCTTTTTGGTGAGGTGGCCTATTTGCCTAGGGGCAAATTACACTTATTTATTGAAGATTTCCAAATCTCTTTATCTACTTTTACTTTCTCTCCTGGGTTCCAGACTTTTATGTTCAACATTTCGACTTGGAAGCTGCAAAGTCACCTCTAATTCAAAATATCCAATTATGGGAGTTATTGAATGGGTTCTATATAAGAACAAGTATGTAAGGAAGTGGGGTTAAAGGTATTGGCAAGAGAGCAATGAAAAATGATGGATCACAGGACCTAAGCTCTACAGGGAAGTGGTTCTAGGAGGAAGCTGAGAAATTAGGGGAATAAATAGAAGAGTCGAAGGCAGGATTGTATTACTCAATAGATAAAAACATTCTCAGGGCATTATCAAAGCAAATGGAACCCCTCCAACATTTTTGGGTGAAATAACTTGAAATTTTAAAAAAGCACTGAAACAATCACCATGGGAAAAGCCAGAATTTTATTGGACTTCTTTACACTTATTTTATAAATTAGTATTGTTTTTATTTTAAATTCCATAGGGGAGCATTCTCTTTTTCGGTGCTTAGGAAGACGCAAGGTCTGTCCTGGGTCTAGGAAGTTGATCAGATTAAAACATAGTTATAATAGGAATGAGGGAGAGAGAACGCTGGAAGGATAAAGGCTGTCATTCAAGGGCAGACATTCTTTTAACTGACCTCCTCTTTACTGACCTACCAGGTTCACTAAAAGTTTCCATTCCCATTAACACACATACTAATTAATGGTCACAGCACCCTGGCAGGCTACTCTCTGGCATGTCCATGTCTTCCACCAGTTGAGTGTAAGTTGTTGTTCCAAAATTTGTTTATATCAATGATAGTAGTTACTGTATTTACATAATTTAATTAAATATTATGTAAACACATGGTGTGAAAAGAAAAAAAAAACTGTTGCTTTTAAGAACACTAAACCAAATGCTTTGAAAAGTCTCAATAAAGGTAAACTTTATAAAATGCTGTTGAATTGGGTGTGTATGAGACAACTGTAAAATAGTTAACATCTATTGAATGTTTATTATGTATCTGGCGCTACATTGAGCCTTTATATAAAATACATATTTGATCCTAACAATAACTCTCTAAAGTGAGTATTGACAAAACTGAGGCACAAAGAAGCTAAGCAACTTGCCCAGGTTAGAAGTGGTGCATCCAGGATTTGAATCTAGGCAATCTGTTGAGAGATGGTGTTTTTAACCATTATGCTATCATGTAAAAAACCTGAAAAGAATCATAATAAGGAAGTCTGAGCTGAGTTAATTTAACAAGAAATATTTAAGTTTCTTGTTCTACTTTAAAGAACCTGAAACTGAAATCCATGGACAATGCAATCTGGCTATGGTCATTCAAGAATCAAGGACTCTGTACTAAAGGAAAGACCTTGGTCCTCTACCTGAAGATTAGCAAGTGGTTGTATTTTTGTATGTTCTAAGTTCGAATAAAATGTTTGAAATATATGTGTAACACATTTTATAATTCCCCACTTTAACTGACTTTGATTAGTCCATCTAGCAGCAATGCTGAATGAGTAGGACTTTCTCTACTTTAAAATTTCATAGGTGGACTAGCAATAGATGAAGAACAAGTTATCTATTGAAAACACATATCTGAATATAACACTTTCTTGCTTAAAAATCTTTGATTTTCACCACCTTCCCCCACTTCCAACTGGGAAAATATCCGAAGTTACAGAAAGTATCCTGCTTACTTTACTTACCTTTAGCCAATCCACTTACTCATATTTCTAGTCATTTGCCAATTACTTCATATCCATTCATGCCTCTGTATTTTTGTACACATCATTTTCCTTGCCTGAAATTCTCTTTACTACTTCCTCCAATTGGAGAAGTCTTACTTATAATTAGTCTTTATTCATTTATTCAAATAGTTCTATTTCTGTGAAAAATGAACTTACGTATATAATGTGTAATTATGTTACAAGCTATTCTTTTCCTTCAAAGTATTGATTACAATGTACCATTTTCTATTTATTCTTCTGTTCATTTGTTTAATGTTTGAGGGAAGGAGGAGAGGAGAAGAAGGAGAAGGGAAAGGAAGGTAGGCACAGGTTCTTAGGAGTGTGTGTGTGGCTTGCAGAAAAAAAGAAATGATCTGAAGAATTAGCTTTGGATCTGAGAACTGAAGGACAAGTGGGATTAACTGGGCAAAGTGGGTTAGATGCTGGGGTGAGTAGGAACAAAGAGGTGGAGTGAGAGGATGTGTGTTTCAGATCAAGGAAACAGCAGGTGCCAAGGTGCAGAAGGAGGTGACATGTCTGAAAAACCGAAAGAAGGCCAGGGTGGCAGCACTGCAGAGCTTAAGGGAGACTGCAGGTGGATGAGGCCAGAGAGGTAGATGGGCTAGATCCCTTTAGGTCCTACACACCATGCTAATACGAGTTGGATCATTAACAGAAAAACAAAGAGAAGCCATTGGTGAGACTAAGCAAGGAAATGACATTTTCAGGTTTGTGATTTTAAAGAACTTTTTGGCTGCTGTATAGTGAGTGTGGTGTCACTCTTCTCTTAAACCTTCCTTGGTAATAGGCAAAGTTAATGCTTTCTCCCATGTACTCCCTCCAAAATCTAGAAACTTCTTGAGGGCAGGCACTTGGTATGTTTTATTACTGATCAATCCCCAGTGCCTAAACAGAGCCCAGCATTTATCAGGTTCCTAAAAAAACTAATTGAAATAATGCGGCTTTATGATGTCATTTCTCACACTACACTGTAATTATTTTCTTGTACAGAATCAAAGGTTCACAAGTTTTCCAGTGCTCCGAGAGGTAAATGACCTTTCTTGAAAAGGGAGAACTAAAGTCTTACTTAATGCACTGTTATAGCTGTGGATAAAAATCATATAATCTGAAGGGAGGGAACATTTTGTCCTGACACCTGATTTTTTCCTTTTCCTATGACATGTAGTGAGTGACCATACCTCATTAGAGGAGTGTTGGACAAAACATTCTACAAATTCTGCAATGAAAAGGGACTTCATTCACTCCTAAATGAAACACCTCCAGAAATTAAGGGTAATTGTCTTGGCTTGGACTTCCCAATAATCTTAACTTGTTCCTTCCCACTGAATGTCTTAGGGTCTTTCTCCAAGTCAAGAGAGCCCCTTATTTTTATACTGGAAAAATGACACTTGAGCAATATTTTCACTAGACTCCCAAGATCCCAAGGCTAGAAAAAGTCTTCAGAATCATTTAATCTAGCCCTCCTCCAATCCCAAAGCTTAAAACCCCTCAATAATACTCCTTTCTCACCACTTGGGTGTCTGGCCTCAGAGTGTCCCTAGACAAGCTCAGGTGTCAGTTAGGGACAAATGGCATGTGCTAGAGCTAGAGAATTCAGAAAGTCACCCTCAATCTTCACTAGGTTTCCATGTTTACTACAAAAAGTTTGTGCTATATTCATAGCTTTCATGTCTTTGTTACCAACTCCTTCCCTTACCCCAGATCATTAAATTAATATTCATGATTCTTTTTCCCTCCCAACTTACTCATCCTTCCACATGGTTTGCAATGTTTTTACTGTGTCTCAATCACTCATGAAGTTCTAACAAACTTCTATTTTTTATAACAAACTTAAAATATCAAGCCCTTTAATTAAATAATCAAGTATTTACTGACTACCTACCACATTTCTATCCCACAAATGTCTCTCTTTTGATAGTACCATGAGCCCCCAAGACTCTTACAGCATTTTCACTGCTGACCCCATCTCCACTGTCTCCCCTTTTCCAAACCCCAACCCCATCACAACAACCACTGGGACCAGACCATTTCCAAAGCCCATAATGACTTATCTTTCTACTCAAATTGAACCTTAGAACCATAGTCTTTCTGAATTAGTGGTCCCTGGACCACCTTCTCATATCCTATAGCTTTCAAGTACTGTGCTCTCTGCAAGCGACCATGATATTATGATGTTACATTAAGGTATTATAGGGTTGAGCAGCACACACCATTCCCCTTTCATGCATCATTTTGTTTTCATTTGTTTTCTTCCTATGTTTTTGCTCTCCTTTTTTGTCTTTCCCATTTTCCTCCTCACCCTCCCATGATCCCCATGAGTGTCTCACTTGGGAATACTTTGTATTCATTTTGCTTAACCACTTCCCAAATCTTGTCGCTGATGTGTCCTCCCTGGCATTTTATGCTTGAGGCATTTTGGTGTGCCCTCTGCCCTTGCTAAGGTGAATCTACAAGAGAAGACATAACCCATATTCTAAAAAAAGATGTTTGACAGAAACAAGGGAAAGAACAAAAACAAATAGAAATTCAGTAAATAGAAAATGATAGGAAAACAATTTGGCAATTTCTTATAAAGTCAATCATGTATTTACCATATAACTGAGAAATTCCAATTGTAGGTATTTACTTGGGGAAAAAAAACCCTTATATTTGCACAAAAACCTATTCGCAAATGTTTATAGAGGCTTTATTTATAATTGCCCCAAACTGGAAATGACTCAAATATTCTTCAACTGATAAATGAATAAACAAACTGTGATACATATATATAATGGAGTACTAGCCAGAAATAAAAAAGGAATAAACTACTAAAACAGAAAACAAGATGCCAGGAATTGAAGATCAAAGGAAAGGCTGACTACAGATGGAATTTCTGAGGATGGTAGATCTCTTCTATAACCTCATTTTGCTAGCAGTTTCACGATTGTATGTATTTGTCAAAACTCATAGAACTGTATGCTATATAAATCCAAGAATGAATTTTATTAAATGAAAATTTTACCTCAATAAATATAACTTAAACCCCTCCCCACCAAAATGAAAGGCATTAATAAAGATGGATGCAGAAACAAACAAACAAAATAATAAACTTGATTAGTCATACAAATGACTGATTCTTTAAAACATAACAACATATAGCCATAAAATAGATAAACCTTTAGCAAACTCAAAGGAGAGTTGAAGAGAAAACAGGCAAATAATATTGAAAATAAAAAGGGAATTTAATTTTTAATATAAAGAAAATCTAAAAATTTTAATGTAAGCATAGCTATATACTAAGAAATAAGAATCTACCTAGAATTGATGATATTCTAGGTAAGTATAAATATACATATTAACTCAAGAAGAGAATTAAAACCTGAGTAGGCCAATAACCATAGAGGAAATTGAAATGGTAGGCAAAGATATACCATTCTCAAAACCATCAGTTCCAGATAATTTACAGATGAGTTCTACCTTCAAGGCATAAATAATTTCTATGCTATTTATATCAGCACAGAGAAAAAAATGGAACGCTTATTACTCATTCTGCCAGACCCAAAAGTTCTCAAAGTATGATATTGTGATCACTGAAAATCCTTGAGGCGTTTTCTGGGAGTCCATAAAGTCAAAACTATTTTGACAACGGCACTAAAATGTTTTTGACTCTTTTATTCTCATTTTTTCATAAAGTGTATAGTGAGTGAAGTTTTCCAGAGATTATTTAAATGCCATGTGATGATGTAATTGCTCTGGCAATTAATGAAATGTTTGCTTGTACATGTTTGTGTTTTAAATTTTTCTCCATTTTAACTTCTAATATTAACTTTGAACTTACATAAAAAAAGTTCTTTGAAAATCTTTAATCATTTTTAAGAATGCAAATTAGTCAGGAAACCAAAAAGTTTGAGAACCATTGTACTAAACTAGTATTACTCTAATACGAAATAGACAAAAAAGAAAACTATCAGCTTCCTTAAGAACATCGATGCAAATTTCTTAAACTTAATTGTTCTTAAAAGAACTTTACAAAACAAGATATGATATATTCAGAAATGTAAGGGATGATTCTATATTAGAAAATCTAATAATAGAATCCATTACACTAATAAAGGAGAAAAACTTCATAATCACCACACAAAATACTTTAAAAACTAATATATTTTAATGTCCATTCCTGATTTTAAGAAGCAAGCAAGTAAATAAACAAAGAAACAAAAATGTAAAAGCTAATATCAAGCCAGTAATAGGAAAAAAAATGTATTTAATTTGATAAAGAAAAGTCACTATTCCAATTAAAGTAAAAAACAAGACAGAGATAATGCTTTCATTGCTATTATTGCAACTATGTAACACAGCACTGGAAGTCCTAGCAGTGCAATAAGAAAAAGAAATAGGAATATTACAAAGGCAAGCATAAAATAGTCACTATTTATAAGTGATTTAATTTTCAACCTAAGAAAATCTAAGAATTAACTGTTAAAAATCAAAACATATTAGATTTTAGTAGAACCTTGATGGAAGAGCAACAATAATCACTCCTTTTTCTATATGCTAACTATAACCAAACAGAAAATGTAATAGAAAACATTTATAATAGCAAGTAAATTGTAAAGTACATGTGACTAAACTCACCAATATATCCAAGATTTATATGAAGAAACTGTAAACTTTATTGAAAGATATGAAGAGAAGACAAAAATAAATGAAAAATACATCATGTTCTTGGATGAGACTCAAATTAAACTATAACTTTAACGAAATTCCAATCAAAATACTTATGAATATTTTATGGAACTGGGCAAATTTATTCTAACATTCACCTGGAAGAGGAAGTGTACAAATGCAGTCAAGAAAATTACAGGAAAGAAAAACAATGTGTCAAAAAAAAAGATAGTAAAAAGGTAGAATATGTAATTTTGGGTCCCATATACTATAATATCATCCTATAATGCTACAATATGGAAGTGGCATGGTGTTGGTACAAAAATAGACCAAAAAATCAAGAGAGCAAGATAGAATTTAGAAGCAGAGCCATGTACAACCTGGCATTTCAAATCAGTGGGAAAGACAGACTGTTTAATTGTGTTGGGATACATGGAAATTCTCTTAGAAAAAACTAAAGTTATAATCTTAATTCACACTGTTGATAAAAATTTATTTGAGCTGTATTAAAAATTTAACTTAGACAATGACACTATGAAAGTATTGACAGAAAAAAGATTATATATATAAGATCTTGGGACTACCGTTCTAAGAAAAACCTCAAAGGCCATAATAGAAAAGACTGACTGATTTTACTACATAAGAAAACCTTTAGTATGATGTAAGACAATGTAAACAAGTAATATACTTGGAACAAATATTTGTAATATATATAACAGAAAGAATTAATGTCATAATGTAATGATACAAGCTTTTAAGTCAATAAGAAAAAGAACAATTTAGTAGAGAAATAGGCAAATAATATAGACAGGCAATTCACAGAAGAAATACTACAAATGATCAATAAATATATTAAAGCATTCTCAAATCCACTAGTAGCCACATAAATATAAATCTATAAAAGATTAACACAGCTTTTTTTTTACTCATTAAATTCATCAAAAGTATTCATTCATCTCTGTGCAAAAATTGAAGACCGAAAATATCCAATGTTGGTGCAATGTGGGGAAATGCATATTCTCATTCACTGTTGTATGGGAATGTAAACAGATGCAGTCTTTTTGGAGGATAATTGAGCACACGCTAACAAAAATTTAAATTCTCACATCTTTTAACTCAGCACTTGCACACGTAAAAACTTACTTGAAGAAATAATTGTCTATGTCCATAAAAATATATATGCAAAAAATTCATTGATTTGTGATAGTAAAAAACTGGAAGCAACTAAAAAGCTTTCAACAGGGAAATAACTAAAACATTATGGTAGTTACAAAGTATGGAATAGCATTTAGGGTTAAAAGAATAAGGTAATTCTATTATGTATTGACATGGAAACATTTTAAAGACATATTGTTAAGTGAAAAAAGCAAGAAGTATGTTTATAGTATGACCTTATCTGTGTAAAAAAACTATTTTTATCTACAATAAATGTACACATGTATATATAGGAAAAAGTATGGATGGGTGCATACTAAATTGTAAATAGTATTTACCTTTGTGTAGGGTAGTAGGATTAAAGAAGTGAAGTAAAATAGACTTTTTGTAATTATTCTGTAATTTCTTTTACAAGGAGCATTTTCAAAATCAATTAAAGAAAAAGAAAAAGAAAAATTCCTGCTATAGCTCTGGTAAAAGATGATGCAGGCTTAAGTGAGAGCATTGGCTTTGGAAGAAGGAAGAGATGTCTCTTCCAGGCTCTTCTTAACACACTTTGTTTATTTCTGTAATGTGGATCATCTGAAGGCTGCAACTATGTATGTATCCACCTCCACAAACCCAGAGACTGGGAAATATCCATCTCTGTGTCTTCAGTGTCTAGCAATGTGTTTGGTATCAACAGATGTTGAATAAATATGCTGAATGAATCATAATCTGAAAGATAATAAAACATAGAACATGCAGTTTTTGGTAATTAATTATATGAGATGAGGTGAGAGGGGGTTGGAGAGGATAATGGTATTACCAAATAAGGACAATGAGAAATATGGGGAAAATTGCGACAATAGTTAACATTTAATGATTACTGACTATGTGTGGGTACTGTGTTAAATGCTTTTTATCCATTATTTCATCAAATCCTAAGAACAACCTTATATTCCTTCACATAAGGAAAGAGAGTTAAGAGACTTTCCCAAGGTCATTCAGCCATTAAGTATGGGAGCTGCGACTCAAACTAATATCCCAGACTCCATGCTCTTAACCCCGAGGTTATACTGTCTCTCCAAAAATGGAAAGTTAATAAAATCAATTTTGATATGCTGTGATTGAGATGCTGATGAGATATTCATGGAGATGGAGCTGTCCAGTGAGTAGTTGGATATTACAAGTCTGCAGCTTCTTAAGAGAGGTAAGAGGTAGAGATAAAGAAACTCGTGTATGAGATGGTGGTACCTGGGAAATCAACATTCACTAATCATTCAACAAGTTATTTATTGAGTTACCACATAAGCCCCAGGCACACACTATATCAGTCACTACAAACCCATTTGATTCATAGAATATTTATATGTGCAAGTACTGTATCATTGGTCATTTCTTTTTTTCATGTCTAATGCTCCTGATTACATTGTAAGTATCTTAAAATACTAAATTTCTTTGTTATAGAGCTCAAAACATGTTTGTTGGTTGAAAGCTTGAGAAAACATTAAGCAATGATCAGCTATTCACAAAGTCTCAGGAAACCAAGTGTAGACAGAGACTTCAACTCTGTTATTATCTAAAAGTCTATAAAAGCAGTCACGTTTCAAACCAAATAAAAGATTTTTCATCAATGTCATCAATGATATTTATAGGCATCAGAAAGTTGTAGCTTGGAGCAACAGGCTGGCTGCCAGAAGACTCAAACCAGATGGTATTTCCCTTGGCAAATTTATCAAAGTCCAGAATCTGGCCCTCAGTCTTGATGGTCCAGAAACTCCACCCTCTTAGAACTGAGGGATCCAGGGAGACTCATGCATGCCTACTATGTCATAAAAACTGAAGCATAAAACCAGTGTCAATTTATTAATACATGACCAGATATTTGCTTCCACCATCATCTCCCTTCATGCAAAGTCAAATTCCTAGGAGGCTATATGGTTAAACCCAGAATCAGCACAAAGGGAGTAACAGGAATAGGATATTTAACAGCACCAGACTCTGATAACCTGATGCAGAGGCAGCTCAAAACAGGGAACAAGGCAGCATCTTTGGAACAAGATCAACTTGGACACACACAGAGCTTCTCACTTTCTAGCATAGTGGCTGTGTCAACTTACTCAATCTCTCCAACTTCTAGTTTTTAAAGGGTAAATGATGATACCTACACTACAGGCTTATTGTGAGGATTGAGATAATGCTAGACTAGCCTATTTGTCTTCATACCAGGGACACACCTATTAAGAGTTCAAGTCAGCCTTTCAGAATTTCCTTTGCTCTGAACAAAACAGAGCAAGCAAGACTAGGGGCAAAAGACCCATTAGAAATCTGTTGCTTTAACTCAAAACACAGACACTAGCAGCTTAATACAGGGAAGCAGCTGGGGTGGGATAGGATGAGGGCGAGACATCCATACAGATCTGAAAGATATTTAGGAGGTAGGCACTATGCTGAGTGATTTACATAATTATGTACAGTTCTGACAGCAAATTATAAAGTAACCCACTTTTCAGATGACAGTCAGAGATATTAAGCAACTAGCTCGGGATCACACGGCAGCGACTGAACTGTAAATGAATCACAATTGGTGCGACTCCAAAATCTCTCTTCTTCTTTCCACAAATAAAACATGCCACTGTACACTTCTTGGTTCTCAACCAAGATGTCAATTGTGAGGAATATAGTAATTTCTTACCCCTAATGATTAAAGTTTTGAAGTTCAGAAAATTGATTTTTTAGAAAATATAACCAGGAGCAAATCCAGGTTATCACGACAATAACGTCACCAATGCACACTTTCATTATGATATGCTTTCTTGAGGGGGAGAGAAAGAGGTGGAGGTAAAGTTCGTGAACCAGAAATTACATCACCATAGGTTTTGTCTAGGACAGAGTGCCATGTGCATAAATTTCATCCATTGTGTTGTGCTGAAAAGTTTTCAAATGGTTACTCCAAGGAACAGGCACTCTTTGAACAAAGAAAATCTTAGCAGGGCCATCTACAAGGTTTCACTATAATAAAGACAAGATCTTCAGACAGCAGACATCGATGCTAACCAAAGGATAATCTCCTAGCACTGTGTTCCTTAGATTTTCATCTTTCCAGCCACACTGACATGTAAATTTTAATCCACTGCAGAAACTTAACTTTTTTAGATAAAGGACAATATCATATAATGAATTTGAACTTTTTTTCCATATGAATGGACAAACTAGGCTTTTCTCATTTTTCTTTTACAGCTTACATTTTTAACCCAAGCATAAAATTTTATGTCTCTTCTTATAAAATTTTGCTTTGAATTAGTTTGAGCCTAAAATTTCATCCTCATGAGATGGATGTAAACCAGAATTATTTCTCTACGAATTTAATACTCATGGCTTCTATATTCCTACTCCAAATATCACTTTAAAGCAATTGTTGTTCTCTGAAGTTTTCAGAAGTCATTCATTTATTAGACAAATGTCATTGCATGCCACCCAAGCACCAGGCCCTCAAGGAATTCACAATGTAATAAGGAAAACAGACATCTATCACAATAATGGTAATGACATTAATAACAATTTCTACTATTTACGACTGCCTGCCCTGTGCCTGAGAATAAAAAGAGGAATAACACATTTCCCTGCCTTCAAGAGCTTCCCATGCCTTCAGAGGACTTATCAGCCTGATGGGAGAGGCGGGTACAATGCAATAGAGTAAACAGGTGCCTTAATAGAAGTAATAATACATAGCATATATAGTAGAAGGATAAAAGATGGAAGGATTAATGAAAGATGAGAAAGAGGATTGGAAATGTTTTGCAGAGGAATTTACCTTTGAATTGAGGTTAAAAAAAGGTGAGTAGGTATTCTCCAAATTAAAGGCAAAGGGAAGAAAAAGAGTAACTTTGGCAAAGGCAGATGTAAAACAGACTTCTGTATTCAAGGACCTGAAAGCAGTTTAGTACAGATGGAGTTTACAGTAGATAAAGAGAGAGGAGGGGGTTGAGAGAATCCCATGAGAGCTGAAGCTTGTTAGGCAGTGGGAAGCTGAGAGAGGGCCTTACATGCTATACTGTCCAGGAGGCCACGAAGAGTCATTGAAAAGTTCTGGGGATTACGAAAACAGGGTTTGTCTTAGAAACAGAAATCTGGCGACTATGCAGAGGATGAAATGAAAGAGTTTGAGTTTAGAAATAAGGAGATCACTTAGAATATATAGGATATATTTATAGGAAATAGTCGTTTTAAAAATGGTTGAGTAGGCGGAATATACTAAACCTATGTGAAGAAATCAGGGAAGAGACTTACCCAATAGAAAAATGAGCAAAATCCTAAACAGATACTTCAAAAAAGAGAAAATTTTAATGGCCAATACCTTATCAGTAACCAGGGAAATGTAAATAAGAACCATACTAAGAAATATTATATATTCACAACGCTGGTAAAAATTAAAAAGTCTCACCATACCAAGTATTGAGGAGAAAGTGGAGCAACAAAAACTCTCATGCACTCCTGGCAGTGTAACAAATTAGTAGCTCTATGGAAAACAGGTTTCAGCCAGCAGTTCTACTCGCGGATTTCTGCCCTAAAGAAATGTGTGTCCTGTCCAGCAAGATACATATAAAAAATGTCTATATCAGCTTTTTTTCGTAAGAACCAAAAATTAGAAATAACCTAAAATGTGTATCACCACTAGAATGGATATAAGAATCAGGGTAAAGTCCTACAATGGACTATCACACAGCAATAAAAATGAATGAACTCTAGCTACATGCAGTAGTATAGATGGACCCTACAAACTTAATGATAAACAGAAGAAAGGGCACAAACAGTACAAAAAGAGCGATTTCACCCACATAAGCATCAAAAAATGCTAAATGAAACTATATTTTTTAGGGATGAAGACACAAGTAAAATTGTATAGAAAAGCAGAAAAATGGTCATAAAAGTCAAGTAGTAATTATCCAAGTAAGAGAAGGATGGATTGTAATAAAGGAGAAGCGTACGAGGAGCTTCTAAAATGACAGATGGTTTCTCGAGCTGGGTGTGATTTCATGAGTGTTCACCGTACAATTATTTGTTTAACTGTACAATGTTTTGTGCACCTTTCTCTATGTGTATATTTCATAACACAAAAGAAAAAATTAATGTAATTGGGGAGCAAACCTAAAGTACATTAACCGCTGTGAACTGCTAGATGTGTTTATAAATGAAAAGATATTCGGTCTGAATCCTGATCATTTCAAATCTCAAATTTATATCTCAAAATTATTAAATAGTTCAATATGTTCTGAACTATTTAATATGTCTTGCTTCCACGGGGTGTGAGAGGAGAGTAAGAAGGTACTTGGGCACTTAGGTGGGTGGGTAGGAGCAGAAACGGGATGATCCTGAATTTTTGGCCAGAGCAAGTTGAAGAAATGGTGATGCCATTTCCTGAGATGGGGAAAACCAGTGAGGAAGCAAGATTATTTTTAATTGTGTTTGTTTTTAAAGAGGAAAGGAGCATCAAGAGCTCTCCTTTAGATTCTTTTTAAAAAGACATTATGCTTGAAATGTCTTTTAGACATCCAACCGAAGACATCAAGTAGGTGACAGCGCATACCAGTGTGGAGCCTAGAGAACAAAGTCATGGTTGGAGTTATAATTTTGGGTTCCATTAGTATAAAGACAGTATTTAAGGATTCCATACTTTCCAACCTG
This sequence comes from Cynopterus sphinx, assembly GCA_030015415.1. Taxonomy (NCBI): domain Eukaryota; kingdom Metazoa; phylum Chordata; class Mammalia; order Chiroptera; family Pteropodidae; genus Cynopterus; species Cynopterus sphinx. Next base: position 101,813,216 of record CM057387.1, read on the forward strand.
GGTCTGGCAGAATGGCTCCTACAAAGGGTGGCAAGAAGGACTGTTCTGCCATCAACAAAGCAGTGACCAGAGAATACATGGTCAACATTCACTAGTGCATCTATGAAATGAGCTTCAAAAAGCATGCTCCCTACGCACTAAGAAAGATCTGGAAACTCATCATGAAGGAGATGGGAACTCTAGATATGGGCATTGCCACCAGACTCAACAAGGCTACCTCGGCCAATGGAATAAGAAATGCCCCATACCATAATTGTGTGTGGTTGTCCAGAAAATATAATGAAAACAAAGGTTCACCAAACAAGCTCTATACATTGGTATACATTGGTTACCTAGGTATCTCTGATCACTTCAAAAAGTCTATAGTCAATGTGGATGAGAACTGACTGCTGATTGTCAAATATAGTGAAACTGGAAAAAAAGTATTCCCTGACCTAATTCTAGGTTCGATGCTATTCCTATGACTACACCATGTACTTATCCCTCATAAAATACTTACCTCAATGTAACATTTGGTTTACATATCTATGTTCCCACAAGAACTATGAGCTGCTTAAAGATAGAAGCTGGGTCTTGTTTTCATTGAATCCTGATTACCTAACGGTTCATAGCATAACAGGTTCTCAGTAAATTTGTGGAATGAATAAATGAATGATGAAATGCTGCTAGCTCCTATTATCTATCATGTCTTGATTATTCTATGCACTACGTTCAACAGCAATCACAAACCTCCATTTATTAAGTTTCCATTTGCTACCCTATCCTTTCCTCCACAGTTCTCCACAAAGTATCTTACTTCCTACTTTTAAGGTAGAGGCCACTAGCATCTTCCCTGCCCCATCCATTTAAAATTTTCTCTTCCACTTTTCTTAGATTTACTGCTCATCTCCAAGGCTAATCCTTTTATCTATCACCTTGATGGTATCTCTTGTACATCCTCAGATTTGCATCCCTCATTATTCCTGATCTGTATAATCATACATTTTATCTTCTCCTTCATTCATTCATACCAGCTCAGAGATATGGTAAAGGTACCATATTCACACTAAAAAATACTAGATATTGGACTTAGGAAAAAGAGCAATCCAAAGTTCTGGTTGTAATATTCTCTTTAATATCCTGCCAGGCATAACTTTCCCTGGTTCAGAAATGCCTGGAGCCATGACAGCAAATTAAAGACCTCATTCCCTATGGCTGCTTAGGGCTGGGGCAGGCATGGCTTAATATTCTCTTCTCTCAACTGCTGGACAAGTTGGGATGGCACTAAGGCAAGGACTTTCACCTTTAACTGGGGATTGGCACTTTCTTTCCTAAGATAATAAGAAGTGGCGACCACAATAGGTTCTACGTCAGGAGATGAATCAAGTCATATGTTCTGATGTTCCTGAGTGCCCCTGACAAGTTTGGGTTCTTCAAGACCACTGCTCTTCTTGGCAGTGCAGTCCTGTTTCTGAGGGTTGGCCTCTGGGCAGAGCTCCCCCTTGAAATGAGCTACTGTCAAGGTCTCTAGTGAAGCTGAAGGAATTTCTCTCTGAGACTCTGGAAATGGGAGGCCTAAGCCTCCAAAGGAAGTTCTACCTCTAAGCTCTCTCTTGTACTTCCAGGCTGGGTCCCAAGCTCACCCATGATTAATACTCCCTCAACAGAGGAAGAACCAAGTTGAGGAGTCTAAGTTAGAATCCCTTCCATCCTGATCTAAGAGATCACTCAGTAGAGCTTTCTATCATCTATTGAAATGATACAGAGAAAGAGCATAGGTTGTTGGCATCAGGCAGCTCTTGCTTTGAATTCCAGCTCTGTCAATAACTAGCTGTGTGTTGGTCAAATGTCTTAAGCACCTGGAGTCCCAGCTGCATTGTTTATAAAATGGAAATAATATCTACCTGTAGGATTGTTATATAATAAAACAAATGTATTCCCCTACTTCCTTCCACTTCCTCTGTAACAGGCTAGGAACATTGGCACCAGTATCAGGGTCAGCTTTGACTAAGTCCCTCCATTCTTTGCTATATCCTCTTCATCTTTTCCCGCTGGCCTCCTTGGCACATTCTGTACCTGCTAGAGTGAACCCTTTTCATTTCCCTGAATACATCAAGCTCTCTTTCCACTGTGCTGTCCAAAGAACTTCCTGCAATGAGAGTTCTGTACCTGAGCTGTTACTATAATAGCCACTGAGTCACATGTGCGTAGTTTGTATTTGAACTGTGGCTAGTGGGACTGAGGAAATAAAATTTTAATCTTATTTAACTTTAATTAACTTAAATCTAAATAGCCCCAATATGGCTAGTGGCTACCATAACTTAGTTTTAAACTGTAGGTCTTTGCATTTGCCATTGTCTTGTATGAAATGTATTTACCCACTCTTTACCTAAATTCTACTCAGTCTTAAAATCTCAACTTAAACATCTATTCTTCTAGGATGCATATCCTGAGACCTTGGATTCAGTTAGTTTCCCCTTTGTTACCTTCCATAGCATCCTCTACTTTTCACCTATTACATCTCTCACCACATTTTCATTACTGTCTGTGTTTTTCATTAGGATGTAAACTTCATCAGCTATCTTGGATCCCCGTGGACTTCCTCTCAGGTCTGATGCCTCTTATCTTCCATTTGAGTGGGAGCCTAGGATTTAGACTTTTTCCAAGTTGGGGACTGTTATCTTTGAAAGAACAATTGCATATTTTAATAGCTTTAAGGACTGATTGGGAGTGGCCTTATACCTTTCTAAGGATAAGCTAAAAGTCAGAAACTAAAAAGGAAAGGAGCGATAAGTTGCCTCATTAAAAATGAAAAGTTTTTATAAATAAAATAAAAAACAAAACCTTACCATAATATAATATATAGTATGTCATAATATATCAAGACAAATGACAAACTGGGGGAAAATGTAGAACATATATCATAGATAACAAAGGATGAATATCCTTCTTATAAAAAGAGCTCTTTAAATCAACAAGGTAGAGATGGACACCCCATGGATTAAGAACATGAACAGGTAATTCAAAAAAGAAGATAAACTAATCTCGATAAACATTAAAAAAAATGTTTTAATTTCACTAGCAACTAAAGAAATGCAGATTAAATAAACAAAATACAATTTTTTGCCTATTAAATTGATAAAGATTTAAAAGTTTTACCATGATGTGTTGATTAGAACATAAAGAAATAGATAATCTGGCAATAGCCATAAAAATGTTAATATGCATACTTTTTATTCAGTAATTCTTCTTTTAGGAATATAGTCTAAGAAAACAATCAGACACTTGACAAAGGTGAACTTACAAGGTTGTTCTCTGTAGTGTTGTTTATAACATTGAAAAGCTGGAAACAACGTAATTAGACAACCAGAGATTGGTTAAATAAAAAGTGACACATCCCTGCAATGAATTACTAAGTAGCTATTAAGAGTGATATAGATCTATATTTAATGACATTGAACATTATAATAAATGAAAAAGTGAAAACCAAAGTCATACGCTAGCATGTTAGAATAATCCTACTTATATACAAATATTTGTCAATTTATCTATCTACTTATAAAAAAGAATCTGAAAAGATACATGCCAAAATATTAGTGGTTCCCTCTGTATAAATGTTTCATTCTCTCCACTTAAAATCACGGCAGAGAGCCAGTGAAAAGTCTTCCCCAGGATTCACTGGAGTGGGTTTGGTGTCCCCTCAAGTGAGTCAGAGGAAATCTGAGAAATACCCAATACTAGGTTTTCCTGGTTGATGTAGCTATAAGCTCACTAGAAGCTCAGACCCTACCTATCTTATTCATTGCTGTTATCTCTGGTATCTTGAATTGCTTGGCACATAGTAGGTATTCCATAAATGTATGTTAAATTAATAAATTGTAGCAGAGCACCAATTATACTTCTTAATAAGCATATTTAAACGTTATTTTGATAATTTAAACCCAGAATGAAAAATTCACAAAAATTTAAGACAGAACAAGATTCCCAAATATGTTATACTTCCTATACACCATTACCATGATGGAGCCAGAAGTTTATTTTCTTCTATCGTTTGTGTACGTTTCCAGAAGAGTTTGAGAAGCAGCGATTAATGTCTTTGTGCCAGACCCTTCCTATTCCCTTATGAAGCAAAGTGTTATAATCCCTAACTCACAGATGAGAAAATGAAGGCTCACGATTGCTCAAGGTCACGCAGTTAAAAAGCAGGAGAATAAAATCCAAATCCAGGCCTGTTTTCTCCCAAACTCATCTGTGGCATTGAAAGGTACAAAATAAGACAATGAAAAGGACATTGCAGGTCTGTGACAGCTAATGTCTGCGCTTCTTAACAAGTCACCACCACTTAGCCCTGAGCTCCTATGTCTAAGAGGTGCTTTTTCTTAACCCTTGGAGAATCCAGAGGATGATTTGTCACCAGGGTTATTAGCATTTCTCCCTGGATATCGACAGCTTGTCTTTCCTCCCTCCAACCAGTGACTGATTTCTTCAAATGCTTGCCAAATACAGCCCAAGTCACCATGGTAAACGTATTGACAGAATCATATTAACAGCTACTGAGCATTTACAGGGTTGTAAGTTATGTGGGGGGAAAAAGATAAGAAAACATACAGGGAAATAAAACAAGTTCAATCAGCAGTGACAACTATTTATTTAGAAGCTGCTGGTTGGAACAGTTTTTAAAATATATTTTAATTGCTAATTATGGTTTCTTCAGGAAAGTGGCCTCAGAGTTGCTTCTCCTTAAAGCTAATCATTAATATTTTAGCTGCTCAGGTCGGGAACTGTTTCATAAATAGCTATGTCTATGCAGTCGACTTTAGCCTCAGCTGCTTCCTCGGTAACAGAATTTCTACTGTATTGGTTGGTTTGCGACACCAACCCCAAAGTCTGCTGGTCCATTTACCATAAGGCAGCAGACATTTAAGCCCTTATTTCTCTAAAGATTGAGACTGGTTCAATAAGCAAAATTCTGCTCTAAGCCACCAAGACAACTGACAATTTTTCAAAGGAATGACCTATCTTTTCTAAGTTAATTTACACCTTTTATTGGGGGACATAAGTGTTGCCTTAGGCAAGATAGAGAATACAGAAGAGTTTGTTTTCAGTTTCTAATTCCCTGGGTACTCCTATGTGAACCTTATAACAAATAAGGTCAGCCTCTAGGCCCAGGAGGTACTCGGGTAAACAAGCACAAGCAGGAGGGCACTCTGGGGTCCCCATGAGTAAGTTTTGGCATAGCCGTATCTCCCGTGTTTCCAACCTCACATGCTTCCTAAGGAGTATCTAATCCTCACAGGAGAATTTAATCTGTTCATTTGCACACATCTCATCAGCATCCTGCTTTGTTGAGGACTGTTTGATGTCCCAAGGAAAAGACTTCGAAGTTTTTTAAAGCCTTTTTGATGTGAACCAGAAAATCACGTTTTGTCAAGAGTGCACTCAACTTGAACCTCAAAAGGTTCAGGACTCAGAAACCACACAGTTCAAGTGGGATTTAAACTGGGTGAAATCACTTCCCTGTCTTCCCCTTGCAAGTCTCTCCCTGGGCCTTTGTGCTAACAGTTTCTGTACACTGTTGGTTATTTTTTTTTTCTTTCTTTCAATTCTCTTTCACTCACACATGTACACATATCTTGGCAAGAAAACCTTAAGAAAAAATATATCATCCCCAAAGAAGTACCTATCTCCCCACTAAAATAAAAAAAATAAACGCTGTTTCCAGCTCCACCCTCATGGATTCAGAATGGTCATTGCTAGGACCCCAGAGGACCGGGTTGCTCTAGGTGAGGGTCAAATGATTTACAGAGCCAAACAGCTATGATTGCATCCTTAATTGAGGCATTTAACTAGGTACAAGACGAAAGCTCCCTGTGCCCCAGGGAGCTTTTGCAGAGAAAACTGGAAACTTGTTTAAAGGAGTAACTACTTCGTGTATGCAGGAAGCACAAACCTTAGGACTTCACTGTTCCACTTGGAAATGAAGCGACAGGAGAATGATTCCTCCTAAAATTAGGGGGAAGAACTGAGCTGAGAGAGAATATTCTAACCCTAACTTCCTCTTTTCAAAACCCTCTTCTTCTTCTTTTTCTTCTTCTTCTTTTCTTTTTCCTCTTTAAAAAATCCAGTTACTCAAAAGCCAGCAAAGTTTAGATCCAGGAGACAGAATCTCAATTGTGAATCGGTCCAAAGTGTTCCTGAATCCTGTAACCACATCAAAGCTTCACTGACCACTATCTCATGTCCTGTTAATAGTCACTGCTACTGAATGGCTACTGTGGATCAGGCACCATGCTATAAATATATTATCTCATTTAATTTCTTCAATAAAACATAAAGGTGAGGTAGCTCATTCTCATTTTGCAGACAAGGAAACTGGGGCTCAAAAAGTTTAAATTACCTGTCTCAAAGCAACTCAGCTAATAAGTGCCAGAGTTTCAACTAAAGTCCAATCTGTTAAACTCCAAAGACAGCACTCTTGGCTTAAAGCCATGTTGTACAACACCTGCTCTGTCGCAGGTTTTTATTTTAGGCACTTAGTATTTTATAAATTTATTTATTGAGTATTTATTAAGTACCTACTATGGGAGAAGCATTGTGGATATTTCAAAAAGTCTAAGACACTATTCTCCCCCGCCCCCAACACACACACACGCTGTGACTATTGCAGTGGCCTTTTTACATTGGTCTTCTTTAACTAACACTTATCCTACTTCAATCCATTATTCACACAGCAGCCTGAGTAATCTTTTTAAATGAAAAATCACAACATGGTACTGCTTCCTGTTTAAAGCACTTAGTGGCTCCCTGTTGCACCTAGGATAAAATCCAAATTCTCCATGACCTAAAGATTCACAGAGATCTGGACCCTCTCCAGTACACTCACTGCCTTGTTCTATAAGTTCAGGCCATCCCAATTCTCAGACCTTCTCTCTGCAACCCAAATGAGCCAAGATACCCTCCTCCCTAACCCTTCCGTGGTTATCACCTGCTCATCATTCATAATTCAATTCAAACATCACCACCAGGCATATTTGACACAGCAGATCAATTTTTTATGACAAATAATCATGTCATGACTCTTTAGTTATAAGTGGTTAACGATTTTAAAAGAATGTTTTATTTTAAAAGGTATCCTAATTTAGTAAACTATTTATTAAACAAACTAAAATTTACACATAACAAACAAAATTGGCACACCCTACAGTTCAGTTTGTTTCACTGTTTCTAAATTTAAACACAAATGGGAACTCCAAGTAGTTGCCAAATTGAAATAACTCAATTTATGTTTCTTCATCTTACTGCTTATTTTGAATCTATTGCTCACATTCAGGAATACGCAGTACCACAGGAGTTGGAGACAGAAACTACACCCTAAGTGAGCACAGGTGTTTCTGAACCATTTGGCACTTACTGGCAGAGCGAACCATGTCTGCACACATCAGGGTCCATGGTATAACTGGAAGTTCTCCCAATTCCTCTTTAAGGAACACAATGTTTCTTAAAGAATAAATAATAGAAAATGTGCTAATTGGAAACTTTCATATGTATTATCAAAACTCAAAAGTAACCACAGCAATTTTCTAGAATGCAGATCAACAAAAGATATTTTCGGGGAGAAATATTTTATAACTGAAATTGTTTAAAATTGTTAGCACATGATATTATTAAAAAGCAGACCAACTTTTAGTTGATCGTTGTTTTAAAATTCCTCTACAGCCTAACATAGCACCTTGCTCCTCTTGCCAATGCACATACTTCATTATCACAATCAAAAAATTGTTAAGTGCTGTGATATGGGGAAACATACAATACAATGGGAACAAAAATAGGGTAGAAGAGTAGGAGCAGAATGATGGGAGTCTAATGTCTCAGAAGCCAAGGGAGGGAAATTCCAAGAAGGATGAAGTCATCAGTGGTATCCAATACTACATAGAATCCCTCCTCTGAACTAGATGTCAGGGACACCTAGGAACAGGCCCAGAGATCTCCCTTTACTTCTTTGGAAGGTAAAACCAAATCTGCTTTTCTCTTGCTGGCATGTAAATTTATGGGGAAATTATTTATACTTGGTATTAACCATTATTTACTGTCAGAGGCTGAAAGACAGATGAGCACATTTCACATTGAGCCAAAGGCAGGTTTGTGTTCTCTAGATTCCAACCTTACAAAGACCTCAGCCAACGGCTACCACCAGCTCTGGCGATGGACGAGGAGAAGAGACCCCACTTAAATGATGGCTGGGGACGGAGTCTTCTGGCCTGCTCCTACTTGGTTATAGTGCCAACTTGAAGGAAAACCCTCATAGAAAGGGCCACAAACAGAGCTGGTTAAATGAGATCCCACTTACCCCTCACGTCTGCTCTCTCCACCTCATCTTGCTCACTTGAAGAAAGTAGCAAGAATTCGACCACTTTTACATCTCTTTTTATTTTTAAATGCCCTTCACTATACAGCTCCCAGACCAGAATGAGTCTGTATTTTTTGAATGGTAAACTGAAATAACCTCTTCACAAACAAATTCAGAAATAAAGTTAGTTTTGTAAACAACAACAACAACCAAAATCACACATTTACCCAGCAATATGACTATACATCCTATCTCACTTGACCATTTGGAAGAAACAGAACCAATTAAGGAGATAGATGGCCCTCATTTTTTAAAACCATTACATAGTATTCTATTGTATAGATGTATCATAATTTATTTTACCAATTCTCTATTAATGTACATTTAGGTTGCTTCTGTTTTTTTTCAAATTGCTGTATAAACAATACTATATAGTATATGTATCTTTAAGTTCTTGACCAAATATATGTAGGATAAATACCTATTGTTGAATCCTATCAAAAAATATTTGCATTTAAAATTTCATTTGGCTATTGCCAAATTTCCCTTTAAAAAAAATACCACTTTACATTCCCACCAACTATGTGTACATGGTCCCATTTCCCCATACCTTTATCAACAATAAATATCAAACAAATTATTAATAATTCCTTAAAATGCTTCAAATTTTCTGCCATCTTCACACCTCCACATTCTTTCCTTCTTTTTAGCTTTCTGGATCCTTTTGGTTTTCTTCTGCCTTTCCTGCGAAGACACTTCTGTACTTTTTTCCTACACTATATTCGTGATTCCTTTCCCTCACTTCTCCAACAACCTCATTTTTTTTTGCTCACAGATTTCTCTTGTAGTTTCTCTGCTGCTCAATATAATCTAATAAAAAAACAGACACTCTTCTCCTGCTCTCCCAACCTGTTGGCTCTCCTGAACCAAAAAAGAATGCTAATAGGCAAATCTGAAAATCTTTAATCTGGGTCAAAATAAATTTATCTTGGTGAAACTGAAGAAAAAAAAAACAAAAAGAAGAAGTCTGCATTGTTTCCTTAATTAGAATTGAATCTGTTATTTTATATTTTACATTCCACACCTGGATTTCTTCTCTTTGAATCAATAGTTCATAATTTTTATTCATTTTCTTTTTTTGGAGCTAGAATTGGAGCAGAGAGAAAAGTTGGGGTGGAAGGAAAGAAAGGAAAAATTCATAAGCAGCAGAAACAAATGGGCAGAAAGGATAGAGGTGAGGAGGCAAACTGTAGCTCAGAAAAAGAAGCCAACTTCTTAAGTCCTCTAAAAAAAAAGTTCTTTATTTTAGCTTCATTACCACTCCCTTCATTCCTGAGCTCTAAAAACAGAATCGCAGGGCAGGAATAGGTTGGAGGGTGGGGAGGAATAGAAGAGGGAGTGAAAGTATCCTATTTCTCTAAATGCACCCCCACCAACTTCTTATCCAGCAAAGCTCTATCCACCACCAAGAATCAGCTTAATAGAATAAACCACTTAGGCCTGAGGCTCAGAGAAAGTCAAAGACCCCACAATCTCTTTGCCTATTAAGCTTCTTAGAAGTTAGAATGCTGCTAAAGAAAGTGATATTATGGCCAGCTACTTAGAAAGAACACGAGGATGCTAAATTGGGAAGAAGGAGGCCAGTTTGGGGGTTTATGAGCATCTATCATTAACTAAAGATGATGGGGCAGGGAGTGAATACTGGAGAGGGAGCAGAAGTAGCCAGCTGTGAGAATGGGTGCTCTAGTGAGTCTTCAAGTTTAGATTAAGAAGAAGGGTATTTGTAGAGTGTACAATGGGACAAGAATCTGGGTAGGGAAAAATATTTTTTTCTTAGGGTAAAGGGGAAAACACGATCTTAAGTTTCATGTGAGCAATTAGAAAATAAGCAAAATAAAGCAACTTGCAACAGCTCTTTCCTAGCTCAAATGTCCCAATGATTCTAGGCATTCTGCCACTTTCTTATCCTCTCTCTAATGAAGCTGGCAAAGTAAAATGGTCCATAGGCTATCTGAGTGGCTGGCAAGGCTGAGGCAAAGAACAAGACTAACCATGGCCTTTATCACAAAATAAAGTCCTGATGGTTCACTGTCCTTCCCCAGGTAGGAAGTCAGGGTAAAATGCTAGTTATTTCCACCCTACGTGTTGTAGCATAGTTAAAAAGGGGATCATCAGATGAGCTCTAGTCATCTTTGCCCCAGCCTCCATTTAACTGAGGCCAAGAAGGAAAGATAATATTATAGGTACCAGCTTTAGAAAGACCTGTCACATACTGCATAAACCCCATCAGAGATCAGGGCTCACAAGAGTCACTGTCCCTGTAATGTAATCGAGAGTAGAGGTGGGGGTCAGGGCCTGGTTCAAGAGACTTCAAATCTGTGCCCAAGCCCTAATAACAGTGATTACAGCTAACATTCATTAAAGACTAACTTTGTGCCAGGAAATGTTCTTAGGACTTGTATTTTAACTCATTTAATTTTCATAATGGCCTTACGAGATTGGTACTAGTGCTAGTCCAGAAAGACCAGATGCATCTATCCTATCTTACAGAGTTAGCTCTTCCTAAACGGCTATATTGTCAAGTGCTTAGTATCTCAAAAAACAGGCACTGCATCGCATGGAGCACTAGGAGGTAGCAGATGCTAAATCATCTTCCCTCTCCCATCAAAGGGTACATTTGACAAAGTTGGTTTTTTCAGATCATAGCTAGTAAGTTCCAAACAACGCATTAGGTACTGGGAACAGAGATGAATGAGACACAATCCCTACCGCAAGTAACTCACAGTGTAGTAGGTAGGGTGATGAAATCTTGTGGCTGGGCCAAAATAGATCATGTCTAAGGACTGCCACACTACAAAAGACTCCTACAATTTCTTTGAGTATGGACACAGCCTGACATATGCACATGAAGTGCTGAGAACTGACACAGAGTGAGCAGATATGTGCATCCTTCCTATTCTTATTACCTCACAAATCTGCTCCATAGGCCTCCCTCTCCTAGGATTATTCTCCTTCTTATTGATTCTAAAGCCTGATTGCCTGTGTTTGAATCACACCTCTGCTATTCTTGCTTTCGTGGCAATGGGCACATTACTTAAACACTCTGTGATTCAGTTTCCTCATCTGTAAAATGGAGATAATAACAATACTTATCTCGCGGGGACTTTATGAAGATTAAATAATTACCTATAAAGCACTCAGAATAGTGCCTGACACACAGAGAGCACTCAGAAGGTGTTAGCCATTCTTATGAGAAGTAATGCTTATGCTCCTGCTTTTGCCCGCAGTCATTTCAGGTGCAATAAAAAGACTGAATTTAAATGCGTCTGGTATGGTTAGTTTAAGGATAGGAAGTCTCTGGAACTAAATAGGAGGAGAACAGTTCCCCTGGGAAGTTGGAGGAATAACCCTGGAACTTGTTAATTAAGATCTTGTTAATGAATCTGCTTGTTAATGGTCTATTAAATAATCACACAGTGAAGTTTACCGCAGAAGTAAAGCCTTCTTCAAATGCTTGCTCTCTCCAGTCGTCCTGACCCAGCTCTGACTTCTAAAGATCTCTCCTAAGGGCAAGGCTTTCCAAATCCTTCCAAATCTGACATGGCCCTCCTCATCTTGTCGTACTCGCCCACCTAGAGAGCATGGCTATTTTTGCAGCCTAGGAAAAGGTCCTGGGGCAGAAAGCCCCTTCATCTTCATTTTGCCTGTCATTTCTTAGGCTGAGGGATTATGACCCGGAGCCAAAACATTTTCCTCCACAAAGTAAGAATAGGGTCACTGGCCCTAGAAACTGAAAAACGTAAGGGTGCTACAAACTTTGCTGAGAGGATAGGCAGAGGGTAACATTCCTTTCAGCGGGAATCTGGCAAAAACAAAATTTCAGCTGAGATGTTACAGATTTGTATAGACAGTGGCTTGGCAACAACCTACTTCACAAAACGTCTACAAAAACTTTTGCCCCAGGCCATCTAGGAAAATGACGCTGCAGGGAATGCAGACCTTTCTGGAGTCCAACTTCAGGGAAGAAACAGCATGTAAGAGGGCTCCCTCTAGGTTGGCTGTTTAGGAATTTCCTAAACTACTTTAGTGTCTTAAGACCATTCTTAGAAGTTCTTGGGAGGGGATAGATATATTGGAGGGAGGGAGAGAAAGAGAGGGTGGGGGAGAGTGTGTGTGTGTGTGTGTGTGTGTGTGTGTGTGTGTGTGTGTGTTTTATCTGTGTGGTGTGTGGGGGGAAGCATTTATACAATTACTTTTACATTAGAAAACACGTCTGTATTATCTTTTCTGATTCAACACTCTGTAAGGTGCAGCAAGGCTTATTCTCCAGCTCCCATTTTAGATATGAATTACTAGGACTCAGAGAAACAAAGTGGCTTACCCAAAGCTACACAGCTAGGAAAGGACAAGCCAGAGCTCCTGCCTCTGGGCTCTTGTTGTATCACTGAGCTGTTCCCAATACCTCTAAGTCTAGTCATCACTTCTCACTTGTAAATGTGCCAGGAGGTGCCCTGCCCTGGGTGGTCCTTCAGACTATATTGAGGGCAGTAGAGTCATCTGGCAATGCTGAGCACAGTTCAGCTGAGAAAACAATGGTCCTGGGTTCACTTATTCTCACAAGTACTTTTGAACTAGGTGCTACACTGGATAACTGCACAAGGAGACAGACATGGGCCCATGGAGGAGGAATAACTAATACAATAATACAATACAATGTGATGAGTGATTCAAAGGGGTAAATATGCTGGGAAAAGGACACCACTCCCCAGTCCATAGGCAAGGTTGATGGGAGTATCCATCCACTAGTGTATAGGTGTCTGAAGCCACCAGAACCTAGGAGCAGATTCATTTCTACCCACTGGTAGCTGCCCCCTGAAGGGTTAAGGCTTAAAGCAGATTGACAATCCGCAGGTGCTAGTGAGTAATTCTGCCACTGAGAGAGATTCCTCTAACCTTCCAACCCTTCTTTCTTTACAAATGAGCATTTTAGCATAAGAAGAAAGCTTAAGGGCTGGGCAAGAGGAAAGAGGCTGGCAAAAAACCCTCTCCAGCCCCTTTTGGGCAGTATAACAGCAGTGAGAAGACACGCTGGCTGGGGCCCAAGGAGTACCAAAGCGCAGCTGGCCTCCCTCACATCTGGCTAAGCACCACGAACCCCTCCACTGGGCCGCCTCATAATTACAATATTGCACCAAGAAAGGGGTGGTCTGTGCATATATAGTCTGCTGATAAGCAATCAAAGACTAAAACAGAAAGGACCTGAGGAGGAGCAAAGCCAAAGGGGGGTGGGGGGGGGGACTAGAGGCAGCTGGACAGATCTGACCCCTGACAGGAGACTGGAGAAGAAAGGCATTGTCAGGAGCAGATCCTGTTTCTTTACTCAGATCATTCCTGGGTTCCTCAATGGAATTCCAGCCTCTTCCTCTCTACTTGCCTAGTCCTAACTGTCCTTCGTCCAGGGCCATACTCCTCTGTGAAATCTTCCCTCTGAGACTTTCACTTGAGATGAGTGATTCCTAAACTTTAAGGAACGTAAGAATTACCTGTTTACTAAATCTACAGATTTCCAGGCCACATTCCCTGTGATCCTGATTAGAAAGTCTGGTGTGGGCCCTGGGAATCTGCAAAATAAATAGCATTGTCTATCTACCCTGACCTCTCTTCTACTACCACAACTGATCCAGAGCGGGTGGTCTTTAGATCACATTTTGAGAAACCTAGCCTTGGGGATTACTCTTCCTGAAATCCCAGAGCACTTATGGTCCATTATTACATACAATCGTGTGTGTGTGTGTGTGTGTGTGCAAATATATATGTATATCTTCTAACTACTCACCTTAACTATAAGGCCCTTGAGAAGTGGAAGTCTCATCTCCTACTTCTCTGACACTCCTTCCTGCAAACAGCACAGAGCACAGCGCTCTACACACAGGAGCTCAGGAAATGCTGTGGATGTGGAGAGATGATGACGATAAGAGGCCAGGGGAAGGAAAACCGCAAGAGGGATGGCAGAGCACAGAGGCCCCAGCTGGAAGGAACTGTTTTTAGTATGCCCGTATGTGCCAGGCTGGAACAACAGTTTGCTTCTCCTTTTTTTTTTTTTTTTTTTTGTTCTTCAGTAGTATTGGCACTTTACTGCCTACCCGCCCTCATGAAAGTCAAGCCTGAGCAATGCACCACCCACTGGAAACTTTGCCAAGAAATCAGGCCAAGAATCCGGGTGCTATGTGGCTTAGTTTAATGGCTAAGGGAGGGCTCTAGGCTTTGAGACCTACTCGTCTCTATTCAGGACAAAGTATAGAACAGAGCATGAACTTCAGTAAAAAGACCAGGGTCCTTGATCTACCTCACTAAACATCTGCAGGGTAATGACTCTCCTTCATTTCAATGAACGTTTCCTGTGTGTCTACTTTGTACCAAGCATGGTTCTGGGTGCTCATGGATCTTAAATGTCCTATGTCATTGGAAAGTATTTGACAGTGACTTTATCTTTAGAAAGTTACTTTAAAAGCAAGATTCTATAAGATGCTGGGCCTCAGAACCACATAAGCACAAAATGGACATTCTCAAGAATGGCTGGCTATAGGATGAAATACTATAGAGATCTGAAATCAGGCCTCAGGCCCTGGCAGAGAGAAATTCTAGTTTTACTTTACTGTGAGCAATCCTTGGCAGCTCTGCAGTTCTTTCTTCCACTCTCAGGTGCTATATTTTGTCCAGAAAAGCGAATGGCCACACTTAGCCCCTTTGAATAAGTAACTCCTTGATTTTCAGTTATTGGCTTACAGGTCACTTGCTTAATTATTCCTCCTCCATGGGCCCATGTCTGTCTCCTTGTGCAGTTATCCAGTGTTTCCCCTTATGTGGCATCTAGCTCAAAAGTACTTGTGAGAATAAGTGAACCCAGGACCATTGTTTTCTTAGCTGAACTATGCTCACTATTGCCAGATGACTCTACTGCCCTCAATATAGTCTGAAGGACCACCCAGGGCAGGGCACCTCCTAGAACAAGGCAGGTACTCAGTAAATACTGGTTAAGTGATTAAATGGATTGAGTGCATCACACTCTCTATCAAGATGGAAACAGAATCATGCCTCATGTACTCTGTTACAGTTTTATCCACAATGCCACCAATATACACCTAAGACTAAGATGAAGCAGTACTATTCCTTCTGTGGTATCACTCCTGCTTAGTGGTTGAACTGAGGCTCTCAGGATCCCCCAATACAGACTCCAGGCGGCATGCGACATGATCAAAGATGTATGCAATGCTCCAAAGTCAATATAATGTCACCAAGAGCCGGAGAGTTATACCAGCCATAAGCCACAATGCCAGCTCTGTCACAGACTTGACGGTAAGATCTCTTAACAAGTCACTCAACTCATAGACTCAGCTTTTTTATGGAGACAGTATTAGGCCCTTCAGCAGCAGGTACTCTCTTTCAATGAAGAACAAATGGCAATAAAAAGAAAGCTACCCACACCATGATGGGAGGTTGGGAGAAGAAGACAGCATTTATAGTTAGGCGTCTCTGTAGTTAGGAAAGGGTTAAGCCCACCCGTCTGTCTGGGGATCTCTTACCAGTAAATCAGCCTTGACTGCTGCTCAGTCTGAATGAAGCCCCACCAGGTTGGCCTGTCAGGAAGGAAGCCCATGCGTCCAGACTTTTGTTGTTCTAAGGATTTTTTTTTTAATTTTACTGCTCAGGAAGGAAGCCAAAGCCTAGGCCCTAACTGCAGTCCTGCTGATTACTTACCCTCACATGCGCTGCTGCCTTACTTCTCTATCTACCACTTAGACCCAACTTTCCTTTTCTAGAATCCCTTCATGACTATGATTTTGGCATTGGGGCCTAAAACCCAGACTTTCCCTCCTTATTTAAAAACTGAAAATTAAGAAAGCATTTCCCTTCCTATCTCCCATATACCTTTGTGTCTGTATGTGGCAAGGACTGGAGATAGGGAGAGAGAAGTGGATGCTCCATGATTTAGAGACATTTATTCCCCACAGTGACCTGAACCCCTTCTCTTAAATGGAGTCCATGAAAGAAATGATAGATATTGAGATATTGGACAACTGGCCTCTGATGGCTACTTCTGCTACACACATACATGAACAGAAGACTTTTCAAATATGAACTACTATATTTAAATAACAGACTCAAATCCATGATCCTCAGGCAGAGGGGCCAGTCTCTCTCATTCCCATCCTCCTACTCCCACCTCTTCCACTGACATGCAGAGTCATTCCCTAGTATTTTCAAGCCCCATAGGGCTTTCTCTCTACAAAGAGAAAAACACTGGGTTTATTTGTGCGCTGAGGGTAATGGACAGCCCTCTTTTACTCCTAGGAGAAAGCACACAAACACCATGGAAGAGGCCTATCCCCGCCCAACCCTGCCCTCCCCTACCCCTGCTAATCCCTCCCCAACAGTCTCCCCCTCCCTAGTTCAGTCCTGCTGCTGTATTTCTCTCCTGACCTACAAGGCCCCTTCAAGCCCCATCCTAAGCCTCCCCCAAGCAGAGACAATCCATCATGCTGTGGGACTGTGACACGCACAGATGGGGGAAGGTTCACAGATTTCTCTTACATAGGCAAGAGGGTAAAAGTGTCTGTAAAACTTAAAACCTAAGGACATACTTGGAACTCCAGGACTTTGAATTTGAATACTAGTCAAATAGCACTATAGCAAATCTGATTACATACACCCCAAATATCTATCACACACAAATTCTAATGGCCCATTTTTCAAACAATATCTGATAATGCAAAATTCAAAAACAAGTAAATACAATGATTCAGATTTTCTAACCTGGGCCACTGCCTAGATATCTAACCTTAGACAAGTCCCTTCCTGACTCAAAGAGATTCAGTGCCTTTAATATTACCTTGCTTCTAAATAAAATGGAGAGAGAAAGAGGTCAGAGGGACACCAGGGCTAATCTTGGTGGATGGATAATAATGAAGGGAGGTGAAGCAGCTGGCTATTACAGAAAAGGGCTCTGAGCCTTCCTCCCTCCCTCTTTGCACATTGCCATAAGGCATGTGAAAGGATCCTACATACATGTAGCTATTAATGACTCTGTGTTTGGCTATATCAGTGCCTTAACAATGAAGACTATACCAACAGATGGCCTCTGAAATAATAATAGTCGTTAACGTATTAGTATGTTGAGGAACTGTATTAAGCATTATCTGTGTATTTAGTTTCATTCAGTCCTTCACAACCACCTTTAAGGTTATATAATTCCCACTTTACAGGTGAGAATACTGAGGCCCAGAAAGGATAAGTAATTTGCCCAGGGTCACAGAGCAGTAAGCTAAAGGGTCAGGATTTTACTCCAGAGGCTGAATTTATAACTACTGTGTTATGTTGCCTCCCCACTTTTGATCTGAAACACCTTCAAGCTGTGGCTCAAAGGGACAAATAGAGAGCAGTTATTCTTCTAACATGTATTTTTAATGCAAGGCCACTCTGATTTGGTTAATTCAAACCCCAAAAAGCAAGGTTAAATGAGAGCAATACAGGATTAGCTGGCACCTAAATGAGAATCATATACCTGAAGATAAAGCAAAGGTCTCTCCAGGGCTGGCCCTTTCCCCCTCCCTACATCTTTCTGACTGCCTGCTGCTCTAAGATGGATGCAAAGCCATAAGTCAGCCTAGAAATGAATTTCAGTGGAAAAAGACAACCCTCGTCTGGTGAGTCACACTCAGGCTTACTGGGCTTGATTTCTCCTGAGACTGTACCAAAAGGTTCCTTCTTCTCGTATGTAGCTCTAGACTTTCCTAAAGCCCAAGTCTGCTGAACAGAATGTACTGGATGCAGCACCATGTCTCCCCTACCAAAAACACAACTTTCATTTCCTCTAGGTCATCTTCAATCAGATCACATTCTACAGAGAAAATTGACAGTAAAATGTCTGAAATGCAAGATTGTTATATATGTTTACAAAACTCCCATATCACTTGTCTGTTTCCAGCTTCAACAAGGATCTAAGAAAAAACTTTTTTTTTTTTTCCTAAAATACACACCAAAAGAAGATCTGTATTTGTGGACTCCATGATAGGGGATGTAATGCTGTGAGAAAACATTTGGGAAGGGTATAGACTTCAATCTTAGGTTTCTACAGAGAAGAGCACATTTTAGATTATTTAAGTTATGAAAGTTTTTTGTACCCAAAATTATCAACAAAATAAGTCTAGATTTGAGAAAGGTAATTTCTTATCTCTTGAAAAATTCCCTACCTACTTTTGTCATCATCAAACTCAGGGCATAAGCAAGTTCTTCCTCTCTTTCTGCACACCTCTACACCTTCGGCATGGCACAGTCTTATACTCTACAGTGCAATGCTGAAGAGTGGCAAATTGATGGAAATGTAAAGTAAAAATTAGATCATAATCACCACCATCAACTTATTCAATATTCAACTAACACTGAACTCTTCAATGTGATTGGCACGAATGCAAGAAAAAAATTTTTTTACACTAAAACTAAAACGTGATTAAGGTAATAGAAAAGTCCAATCCACTGGGTAATGCTGGAAGGGAATAAATTACTCCTGTTTACTTAGCATCTACTAGGTTTACTTATTCACACCACAGCCTATCATTTCTCCAGGCCTAACCCCATAGTTCCAATTCAGGACTTTTTCCTGGAAAAGACATAAGAGATAGGCTAAGCAGGTGAAAGTTCTTTTACAGAAAATTCTCCTCCTTGCACCAAAGATAGAGATATTTATAAATTCCCACACTATAGCACACACTTTGATGTTACAGAGGATAAAAACACACTGTTCAGCCACAAATGCCACAATTTAAATTGTATTTTAATAAACTTTTTAAGGCATTTTAGCTGATATATAGCAACAAGTTATCCTTAAGTCTTCAGTTCGCTTTTTAAGAAGGTAAAATGGCACTGGGAAAGGTAGTTTAACTGTTGGAAGAGAATATTCAAATCCAAAAATTATTGTTTTGGTGTTAAAATCATGTGGATTTTACAATAAAATATATCAGCACTCCAAATCCCAAGTATTTCTGAAGAGTACATTCCAACATGTGTTGATATTGACTAGATGAATGTGGTAAATGAGTTAAAAAAGATTAAAAAAAACCATTAAAAAAAAACTCTTACGTGTATTATCACCCCAAATCCTGAATATTTACAAATACATTTCGACGTAAGCCAATATTTATTAACCAGATGGGTGCAGGTAATAAGGGTCAAAAACAGGAAAAATCAATATAAAAATATAATTCTATTTTTCAGTTTCCTCTTCCCTGCTTCATGAGGGAAGGGGATGAGGAGTGAGATCAACTTTTGTTATTTGGATACAATGTGTGTTTTTTGTTTTCAAACAAAAAAGGGCCAACAAATAATCAACCTGGGGCCACTGAGCGGAAGGCAGCCCCGGAAAACTTCCCGTGGGAAGAGCTCCAGAAATTGCCCGGACTTTAACGAGCCCCGCTGTGCTGGCTGGGAGCCTCAGACAGTCAGAGGCGGCCGCGCCTCGCCTCGCCCGAAAACCAGCCGTCCCTCAGAGTCGCGAAGGCCTGGACTCGGGACGCATTCCCCAAACGTTTTACAGATTTGACTTGCGAGGCGAGGAAAACATTTTGAACCCACGGGAGAAACCCCGGAGTCCGCGGGTGCCGAGGGACCAGCTCGCTCCAGATGCGCGTGGACACGTCCCTCCTCCCTCATCAGCGCTCACCGGGCCCTTCCCACCGCCTCCGCCCACGCTCGCCACCCCTGCCCCCTCCCTGCGCCCCCTCCTCCCGCAGAAGCCACCCCACACCCGCGCAGGGGCCACCTCGTCTCTTCACTCCGCCGCCCGCCGCCGGCACGGCCAGCCAGGTCCCCCACAGCCCTGCATCGGCGTGGGCGTGGTCCCTCCCTCTCCCCTCACCCGGTCCCCACTCTCTCTCGGGCTCAGACGACGTGTAGGAAACCGACGGGAGCTGGGCTCCGAGTGCGCCCCGGGGAGCGGGACGCGGGACGCCGGGGGCCCTCGGGTGCCGACCGCAGGCGGCGGCCGCCGCGGCGGCGCTGGGCTCGCCCGGCCGGCCCCGGGCAGCGCCGACAGTTCTCCCGTCGCCGCCAAGTCCGGCTGCGCGACGGCGAAGTCACCCACATTTCTGGAACCACTGGGAAGACGTCTCAGTGGCGCAGGCTGGGGAGTCTTTTTTTCAGGGGAGCCAGCAGGGCGCACTCGGTGGTCCTCCCCCCCCAACCCCGGCCCGGCTCGGGCTCTCGGCGCCCCCTCCCCCAAACGATCAATTACCAGCCACCCTTCTGCCGGGAGCGGCGAGGGGCTGGCTGGCGGCCGCGGGGAAACGGCAGCCCGGATCACTTCTGCATGACAATTGATGGGAGGGAGGGCGCGAGGCGAGGAGGGAGGACGGCTGCGGTGTCCGTTTTCTCACCATGGTGATTAGGCATTCCGGCCGTGCGAGGAGGCGGCCGCCGAGCAGCGCCGCGCCGCGTGGAGCGGGCACCGGGAAGGGAGCGGGCGCGGGAGCGAGCCCGGCCCAGCCAAGCCAGGCCAGATGGCTCTGCAGCCATCAGGGACTGCTCCCGTCCAGCCCGGCCCCACTTTAGCTGTGCAAACATTTCTTTATCCCAACAAGACAATTAAACCCAGCAGCATGAAAAGGAGTCTCCATGACCGTGTTGGGAGTGAACGACCAGAAACAACCACACACATCACAGGAGTTCTTAAAGGGACTCCGGGAGAACCTTGGGGGCAGCTGAGCGACAATCAGGCTATGTCTGGGCAGTCAGTACAGAGAAAACCATCTGACCCATGTCGGTCTGGTGATTCTCTGACTCTTTCACGGTAGTTATCTGGTCCAGCTACAGTCTAGTTCAGCCTGGCGACCTGAAAACTGCCCCAAACATTCTCTCCAGCAAGAGCAATTCTCCTAAAAAAGCTCAGATAAAGGTCTCTCCTCACCCGACTCCCAGAGCCCTTGGGAAGTATCCCCCCTAACAGCATCCCCATGATGTGGTTGGCCCTTCTCATTCAGAGCTGCCTCAGCCTGTGGATGCTCAGTCAATTTGATTCTTAGGACACAGGGCCTTCAACGTGTATGCCTTTATAAACAAACCTTTCAAAGTACAAAATACCATCATCTCAAGCCTTTTGTTTGGGACCTGAGGACGAAAGCAGGGCATCCAGGAGATGCTGTGAACCACCAGTTCCCTGCCTACCTGTGAATCTGCCTGACCACAGGGAAGGGCCAAGGAAAAAGGGCCACTTATGGTCAGTGCCCTGTGCCCATCCCTGAGGTGAGCGGGAAGGCAGGGCCAGTCATCTCTCCACAAGGCAGTTCTGGTCCCTCTCAGCCCTTGGGTGAACATGCACACTAGTCATCTTCAATTGGGGTCAAACACTGTGCCACCCAGGCAGGAATCTGGACGCAGGGGTGGCCCACAGAGAATAATCAGGAAATGCACGTAAGAGCCAGAGTGCTAAGGGGTTAATAAATGTATAGAATTCTAGCACAAGGCAGCAGACAATACTCATCTTTCCTTTTGTTGTAAAGTTTCCTTAATGAGGAAATGTTTATTTTAAAAGCCTTGGGAAACATATCTGTAGACGCTTCATATGTAAGACGCACGTGGACTATTTGTAATTGGTCCATAAATTTTAGCATCATTTCCCTGGACAAGGAGGCTTGGGAGACTGGTTCTGGGAGTGACAATAAACAGAAGTTACCTCAGTCCCCTTCCTGGGGAATTATGCATCCTCCACGAAGGCTTCTCAAAAATACTTCTCCCTTTTTCCAGGGCAAATAAGTCAGTCCTCTAGAGTAAAGGCCCTTTTTTTTTTTCCCATAGAGCCCAACACCTACCTTGGGGATCACCTGTGATGCCAAGCAGATGAACAAGCAAGCAAACGGGAATCATCTACTAGGAGAGACAATACTTTACCCAAACAGCTACATTTATTTCTACAAAAAAAAAAAATAAAAATGCATATTTAATCACAAAAGAAACCCTGACTATCTCAAATTGAAGGAAAGAACACCATGTCTACAGGCCCTTCTTTCGAATTCTCTCACATGTGGACATATCTGCATATGGATGCAGTCTGTGAGCAGAGGGTGGCGGAGATAGTAAAAACCATCAGTGTTTCCATTGTAAAACTGATTTTTCATTGACCTAAAACTCAGTCATAAAACTTCTACTCTATATAAGGGACAGCCCCCATACCTCCTCCCCCCAAAAATCCCCTAAAGCTAAAAGCTTATTTAGGAGTTTTACTGCTGTATTTAATTAAAACATTTTTTTTACATTTAATGAAAAAAATATTCATATGAAGAAAACTGAAAAATGATTAAACCATATCAGAAAATAACTTTTAATTTTAAGAATAAAAAAACTAAATATACATGGTTTATATTATATTGGAAATCTCGGCAAAAGCCACTGTAACCTATTATTTTGCCCTTTTGAACACTTTCTGTCCTCTCTGTTCTTGCCTCCCCATCCTCCTTCCTGCCCCATCTGCCCCTCAAGCTCTCTCCCTTTGGAAGCAGTCTTGTATACTGTCACTAGATTATCTGAGAAATATTACTTATTTCAAAACGGTTCTGTAGGGAGGACCTGAAAGGCATCTAGTGGGAATAATCAGGCCTTCTAACAGCCCTTAAATATGTATTTACATAAAACAGACCATAAATATTCTGACACACATCGGCATATGACAGGAGCCAAGAAAGCTGCTGCAGACTTTGTCATGGTACCTCTTCAACCCTTCGCGACAGAAAAACGTTCCTCCTGCCTTCCAAAAACTCAAAATCTAAAGCACAGATGCTACGCAGTACAACCCTCTGACGGCTGCTACACTGCCCAAGGAAAGGAGAAATGAGCACAAATCCAGGGTTATCACAGGGCAAGTCTCCTCTTCACTTTGCACCTTTGTTTCCGGTTAAAGATTAGTCACAAATGCAACTCTAGATAATAATATGGGTGTACGAACACCCTACACTCACAGACATGCCCACAGGTTGAATATTTGTGTAAGAGAAATAAGAGAATACAAAGTACTCTCTAAAGGAAGAATATTTTAAACAAATAAAGGGGAAAGGGCTCCAATTTATTTTACAGCACAATTTGAAATAAAGAAGTTCCCCACCCTTCTGATCAGAATCTCATTAATTCCAAGGTCAGAATTCCATTTTACTTTGGGAGACAGACTCATTTAATTTTTCTCCATCCAGGCGTATTCCTATGTGAGGGATCCATCTCCATGGGGGATGGCATCACCACACAATGCAAACCAGGCAAACAGAAGAGTTATGGCTTTGACACTCAGAGGGGAATGGATATCCACATCTATGAGTTCTGACTTGACTAACAAGCTTCTTCCTGCTCTGGGGGACTGATACAGGTTTGGGCTAAAAAGATAGAAAAATGGAGACAAGCTGGATTTGTTAGGAGAGAAGAAAGGAATCTTGATCTCCAGATGTGACTTTGCGGCATATTAGTTTTGAGAGGATTTCATTTTCAACTTGTATTTGGAGAAAATTGGGGCAGAATTGGTCACACCCTAAAGCAGAGTAGTTTTAGCCAGAGGTCAGATTATAGCTAGCCTTGATCACTTACACACCAACAAATGAAAACTAAAATAACTAAACTAAAATAAAACAGACCAACACAAAGCCAGTCCATGTTCAGCAGGTATGTCTAAAAAGCAGGATTATAACACACATGTCAGCTGTACAGAAAGGAAAAAGGTGGAATAGGAACTAAAGCAAAAGTGAGGGAGCACACGGGCAGTTCTGCTGTCATACAGCAGCCTTCTCCCTTAAGTGGGGAGGTCTCAGGCTTACAGATGCTGACATAAAAGACACACTTGCAACATATTTCAAAACCAAAGAGCGATGGATTTACAAGGCAGGTTGATTTTATGATGACTTTTATTGAAAAGGTACGCTGGGTTTAGGCAGATGCCTTTTAGCGCAGGAAAGTTAACACAGTGCCTAATTCAAGGAGACAGCCTGAGGAAGCACTGCCGACAGGGGAGAGAGCTGCAATGTCTCTATTACTCTCCCTGGCACCATAAAAAGAAGAGAAAAAATGGTATTCATGTTGGTGGATATAGAAAGGACAGGAGCACACACACACACACACACACATACACACACATACACACACACACACACAGAGAAGAAGGAAAAGCAAACCTCAGATGTGGTTTTCTTAAGAAACTACAATGAAGCAAATCTTAAAACAAAGGGTAGGGTGAAAAAACACCCTCAGTTCATAAATTCTCACCAGGTTTGGAGAAAACTACTCAGTCTACTCACAGCCCAAAAGCTTCAAAACACAATTATTTTCTGATTATATTAGAGAAGATTGCAGTGTTCAACAGCCCTAGACTACAAATTCCAAATCAAGGTTTAGTTCCAACAATTAGTGAGGGTAGCCAGAGCCCAACAACGCACTTGGAGAAAGCTACTCCATAAGCAGAAATTAATAATAGTTGGGACTATCAAAGTCACACAGGTCAACTGTGTCTTGTCCTAAAACTGAGCCCCAGGATAAATATCCAGTAAACCTGTTAAATTCCAAGAGGAGTGAGCTTTCTAACTTTGCAGTTGCAAGGGAAACACAGCTGTTTGAAATGCTTTATGGTGATTGACGACACCTTTGTCTAGCTCTGAAAAACAGCCTGATGTGGACAAGGGCTGGAAGCTGTGAAAATAAAATCCCACGTGATACAATGGAAACGCTAAGAAATAATGCTGAGATCAGAAAAACATAAGGAGGATAGCAAAGAGAGGCTGGATGAATGAGTTTCTTCAGGTCCCCCAAATTCCCTAGGAACCTATACTTTCAATGAAATGACATTCACTCCAGTACCTATATGGCACCCCTCTTTACTTCAGGGTCCCCAGGGAATAAGCTGATATGCCCTGGAGAGGAAGGCAGTGCTGAGGCCAACGTGCTTCTGGTTACCTTCAGAAAAACATTTCCCACAAAACTCTGACAGAGACAAGTAAATGTTAGCACTCAGCTGTGGAACAGGAAGGAGTTGGCCCTTCCCATTAATAGGAGCAGGAAAAAGGCCACCGACCTGTTGAACACTACTGTAAGGCAGGGCTTACTGGGGGTAGGGAAGGCTCATACCGAAGTACTTACATCGGTCATTCCGATCCTCCGGACTAGATGAGGCTTCTCGATCTGAAATGAGGCCAGAGACAGCAAAAATCTTCTTCCCAGTGTCGTCAACCTTAAGTGAACCGGGGGAGCTAGATGGCAGCTGTGTCCCAAAGTCATATTCCTTGCCATCTGCATCTGAGAACCGCAAATGGGGAGATTCTGTGTCATGGCAGTTCTTCAGTCGTTTGGCTGGTGTAAAGGCTGACTGATAACTCTCCCGGTCCTCAGTGGAAGCAAAGGGACGGAAAGCACCCACACCACTGTGATTCAGCATACTGATTGGGGTACAATCTAGATTTGGGGGAGCAAACTGAGGGTGGAGGTGTAGTAAAGAAGGGGGAAAATCACGATTGGCAAAAGTGCCTGGCACCCCACCTTGCCGATGGTACATAGAGGCAAAGGTGTAGGAACCATTGGTGAATGGAATATGCACGTCCTTGTCTACTGAGACAGGTACACCAAAAGGTCGTGGCTGCTGACAAGGAATGGAAGCATCGCGGCTGGCCTCAGCCGTAGATGCCAGGACCATTAGTGCTGGGGATGCCAGTGGGTTGGGGAGGTAGGATGAGTTCTCCATCTTGAAGGCTGCCCGATGTAAGTCCATTGGAGTTTCTTTCTATGGCCCACGTCACAAGAAGCAGTCTTCCCCGGGAGGGAGTCCCAGCAGCACCTTGGATCAGGGCAGAGAATGTTACTGGGGAATCATCCCCTTCTAAGACCTGTGGAAACAGCAAAGAGGAAGAAAGAGGGGGAGGAAGGTCAGGGGGAGGGAAAAAATCAGGAAACCCCAAGTGATCAGAACACCATCCTTCTGGCTTACAGATGCTCGGGCAAGAGACACCATAGGCTATGTATGGGAGCCAGTGGACAGCAGCATCAGACCATTTTCATTCAGGAAAATCAATAGACAACTTGCTGTGATGTACGCGTAGCTGACTTTGGTCCTTACACGTTCCGGGTGAAATGCGCCAGAGCCCAGCAAAGGAAAAAAAATCATAAAACCTTCAAATACAATATTCCCTGAGCAAATGAGCTTTGGAAGGCCAAGTCACCCAGTAGAATATGTTTTAAAGGGCTTCCACCTGCACACACCTCTCATGGCAGGCCTAATGTCCAGAGACCAGGATCCACTGCTATGACTACCCCCACACATATACGCATCCTCTCTTTATCTCCCCCAATGCCCTGATACTGAAAAATCCCTAAATAAAGCACATCTAGGCCATGAACATCTGTACGTGTGAGGTGGTACAAATTGTACATGTGGATAAATCACACACATTGGCACTTACATAAACATACATCTTCGTGTATCATCTAAGATAGTTTTCAGAAAGTACTGTGTGAACGAACAACAGCAACATTATTTTTGCTGCACACCCCTCTGTAATCACACAGGCTTTCTCTTTTCTGAGAAGGAACAAAACCTTCATCAATAAAATGCCTGGCGTCTCTGACAATATTTAAAAACATAATGGGTACCTTTGGCATATGTTCTCTAGAAGCGCTAGTCTTCCAGGGGCAGCAAAGAATGGATCGGTAATTTTAGTTACTAATGCACTCACTCTTAAATAGATTTGTAAACTGCCTTGAATTTGCCATTAACATTTAGAGCAAAATGTTAACAAAATTTCTGACTTATTTTGCTCTGCTTATTGGACCAGTCAGAGTTGATGTCCGATGAAGGCCCCTGGAACAAATGGGATTTCGGAGAGACTTCTTTCAATTTCCCTTTTAAATTTAGGTTGTACATGTTCACAGCCACTAATACGGTTTCAAAATTTATTTTTAGTGGAGAGTGGGAGAAGGGCTATATATATATCAAAAGTCCAGATAATATAAGATGAATACTAGGACTTGTTAGTTTTAAAATATATGTGTGTGTGTACATATATATATGTATAATATGTGTGTGTGTGTATACTAATTAGAAACTTAAACGAAACTCAAAATTTAACCAAAAATCACCATCTGCTACAAATTATAACCTTTAAATTGAGAATAATGTTTCAAATAAAATTTACCCCCTCCCTTAATAAAACCCACCTAGATAATGGAGTATCTCTGGTATTCCCTCAAATAGAGAAAACTCAGTTAAAACGTAGATGAATCGTCCTGGCTTAATGCAGTGCAAAGAGAGTATTTCCTTCTCCCATCCTGTAGCAGACGTGTCAATGACTGTTATTAATTGGGAAGATGAGTGCACACCATCAGACTGCTTCCTCATTTGGCATCATTCCTTATAGACATCATTGCTAAATTACCAGATTATGTATCTCACATTAACGGATTTTTCTCTCTTCCAAATTTTAAATAACTTTCCTGTCAAGTTATAGCAGTGTAGAGAATGATCTGCCAAGGACAGCCAGTTAGCCTGACAAGTCTGGGAATCCTGTTCTTGGCTGTTTTCAAATCAGATTAATGGTCACACAACATGGATGCTCTGAAAGTGGGTATAAGGCTGTTCCAAGGGTTCTAAGCTGCTCTTTACAACAGAAATAACTAACTACTTGTCCATCGACAAGCAATATTATATGAGGCAAGCTGGAGAAAAGGGCAAACATACACTGAGGGTGAGGGAAAGAATGTTTCTCACCCCGAATAACCAATCACCCAAAGACTTCTCTATTTTTACTTCCTGGATCACCTCATTATGGTAAATGAGTTTCATAAATTAGTAATCTGGCGACAGCACCGGACACTCCAACAGAACACGGTGAATCACTCAAACCTGGTTATTCATTTGAAACTTCATTATACTGAAAATAAATCAACAATATTTTTCCAGGCCACATCTCTTTTACTCCACTGTGTGGGCGTTGGTTTCTGTGGGGGGAGGGGAAGTGTTTTTTTCTTCTTTTTCTTTCTTACCCCCTCCTCACATTAACAACTTGTATAGATGAGGCTTCAGCAGACCACAGTCATTATGAAAATCTATAGTTAATACACTCCCAATGTCAAAATGTCATGGTTTTAAACACAGAACCCAAAACAAGAAAACTAACTGACCCTCTTAATTAAAAAAATATGGATTGTAAGATAATCAGCTTGATGGAACATTTGGACTACCGTAAAGAATGGGGCAAAGGGAAAGTAAGTAACTGTTACTTTTCTGCCTCTATGCTGATTTTTTTTAATTTAGCACTTCGTGCAAATCCAGATTAAAATAACTCCAGCTATTGATCCGAGCAGTGGAATTGACATTAATTTTAGTTCACTTCTCACTTTGCAAAGGGATCAATAGGAAGTAATAACAGCTGACATCCCCGCTGAAAGGAGGAGAAAGAAGGGCTGAAGACAGAAATCGAAAAGCAACCAAATAAATCATCAGCTACTTTTCCACGGCATCAGACAAACTCCAAACAGATTGCAAAAAGTCTTTGTTGAATTAACTAAACAAGGAGGAGGGATCAATCCACGAAGCTAAATAAATTGTCTGGCAGGCAGTGAGGTTGGACAGAGGGACCAACAAATATTGAGTTTTAAAAATTTCAAATCCTTGACGTGATGGGTTTGGTTCAGGTCTCTATGTGTGTGGGAGTTTGTTAAATCACAGACTCGACCCTGGTTTAAAGTGATTACAAAACGCCAACTAACTGAATAATTAGTGAGATCGCTAATTGCGTGGTTAAACATGCCAAAACCAAGACAAATGAAACGAAGAAGCTGGCGTTTGGAACGTGAAAATGTCTGAGTCTGGGCTGATGCGCAGCGCTCTCCGCTCTCCGGCGCGAACTAGCCACTTTCGCATTGAAAAACCGAAAGCCAAAGAGAAAGTCTCAGAGAGCGGGCAGTTTCCCACTCCAGCCTCTGACCATCCCAGTCCAGGGTCTAGGCTTCCTGACCCTCGCCGGGGATCGGTGTAGAAGGAGACGCGCTGCTGCTTCTGGGAGCCAAACCCACTTGCAAATGACTGCCACAAAGAAAGCTGCAAAGCCTCCTCCTGCCCGGAGCCCGGGCTCACAACGCCCACCAAACTACGATTCTGCTGGCAATTACAAAGCACACGCAACACTCCTCTGCTTATTACAACAGGTGACATTTTTGTGGTCTCTGAACCGTTTCCAAAAGCCAGGAATGAAAATAATAGAACAAATTAAACGATATTTTCTCTTTGCATAAATAAACTTTTAAAAAATTAACAGGCAACTTAAAAAGCAAAGAACAATGGGAAATGGGGCCAGGGTAGTGGGGGGTTGCGAAGAACTCAGGAAAGAATTTCTTTCTCTCTCTTTCTTTCTCTCTTTCTTTCATCTATCTATCTTTCTTTCTTTCTTACATTTTTTTTTTTTTAAGTTCACAGACTTCTTAGCTTGAAGAGAATTCCCGCACACCAAATGCCCACGGGGTATCTGGAAACACCGCTCTAACAGAAATTTTACCACCATATGCAAGAGCTCAGGAAGCATAAGGCTAACACGGGTTCCAGGGCTGGGGCCAACGCCTGTGAATCAGACGTGGCCAGGTGTCGGTCTCGGGTTTGGACCTCGACTCAGGCCCGACTTTGCTAACGGGTGCGAAGGCGAGACAGCCTGGCCCGTCTGAGAGTGTGGGGTTGCGGAGCTGCCCGCTCAATTAAGCCGCTGCAGAATTCAGCCGGTAAGAGTCTTAACTGGAAAAAGCAACTCTTTTAGGAAAAACGGAGGAAGAAGAGGTGAAGGCGAAACGACATCAACTTAGGGCCAGCACAGAGCCCAGGCCGCCACTCCTTGGCCTGACCTCTCCCTCCGGATCTCGGTTGCCTTTGCACAATGAATGCTTTGGGTCTCAGCGACCTCCTCCTGAAACAATCTGTTTCTAACTTTGCGGAATGAGGGCGCCGGCCGGCGAAGAACCGACAAGTGCGAGGGGCCCTGGTCCGCAGCCGGACAGGGCCCGCGGGGCAGGGGCTCGGGAGAAACTGCCTTCGATCAAAGTCCAAGCACCTCACGGCCCTGAACAGCCCCGCCCCGCGGGTCACCCGGGTCCCGTCGCCGCGCGCCACCGCTTCGCCGGACAGCCACCGACTCCTGGATTCCCGCTCTCCTGCAAATGCGGGCCGGCGCGGGGTGGCCGGGCCCTCGCTGTTGAGGGACTGCGGGCCTGGGTCGCGGTGGGGAGGGCTCTGCCTCTCGCGCCGCGGCCTTGGGGCCGCGGCTCCGAACGCCACTCGCAAAACAGGTGTGTGTCCCCGCTCGCTCGGCGCCCGGCCCCGGCCCCGTCGGTCACCAGCGGCTCAGCGCCGCCCGGCTCTCGGCCTTACCCCACGACGTCCCGGAGCGCAGCGAGCGAACTCACGCCACTTTTGCAGGGTTCGGGAGGGCCCGAAGGGATGGGAATGTAAGACGCCCACATCGCTTTTCCTCGACGCTCTGTCTTTCCCCACTCAGTTCATTTTCTATTCACAGGAAGAACCCCCGAGACTGGCGGAGGAGGAGGCCGGGCACCCCCGGCCGATCTGCTCCCTCCAGTCTGACCCGCCGCTTCATCCCTGCCCGCCCTTCTTTCTCATTTTCCCTTTCCCCTTTACATCTTAAGCCGAGTCCGGAGCTGAGGCGAGAGGCGAGGCGTGGCTGGTGGGCACCGTGGGCAGAGAGCGCCCGAGTCTTTCCTCTCATCGGCTCCGGGGCCGGGGGAAGGCGCAGGCCGGAGACCCCGGACTGGCCTGGCCAGGCAGGGCTGAGCCCCACACCCAGCCCCCCCTCATCCCATGCCTCCGCCCTGTGCGACGCGCCCCGGGTCCGCTGGATTCGCGGCCAGGGCCCGAGAAAGCCGCATTCCTAACGGGCAGCGAGAGCTCTTCCTCTGCCTCTCGGCAGCCCGAGCCCGCGCTACTTCGGGGCTTCCGCGCGCCCTAGCCCGCTGGGGTCTCCCCAGCCCTCGAGCTCTGGGAGCGGAGGACAGAGAGGGCATCCCCTCGTATGGCCTCACTACGGTGGGCGGCCTCGCCCCGGGGCCACACAGCTCTCCGCCCAAGTTTGTGTGCCCTGGAAGAAAAGGCTTTCCCTTACAAAGCACAAAGGCGAAACGCCCAAGCCGAGCCCTGAAAAGCCCGGGATTGGGGACGGGGGGCGGCCAGAGGCTCCGGGGCGCGGTGGCGGGGCCGGGCTCCGGGCCGAGAAAGTCGCTCGGCCCGGGCTGGCGAGCGCAGCGCCGGCGACCGTAGGACCGCAGCGACTGGCGCGCTCGCTAAAAAGTTTTGTTCTCAGTCGGAGAAGAGAAATTATTACTCAGTTTCAGGCAGGTCTAAGATAAAAATAAAACCACAAAAAGGGCAACGTGCCGCTGTCTGGACGGTGGTCCTCCCACCCAGCCCCGTAGAACCGCCGGGAGAGGAGTCCCGAAAATCCCGGGAGACCCTCCACGGGTCGGGCAGCTCTCCAGTCAGGCGGGTTCAGCCGAGCGGAGCGGGGAGTTGACCGGCGGAATTAGAAGGGTCCACGTCTGAGCCAGCACCTGCCTCCTTCCTGCCCGCGGCGGCTTCCCCCAACCCACCCCACCTTCCTCCACGCCCTTCACACCCGCCCCCGCCAGGAAAGTAAGCGGAGCACCAGGGGGCCCAAGGCTCCCGGCCTCCCCTCGGGTGGTACCCCACCGCGCTGGTAGTGCCTAATGTGGAGGTGATCCGTCTTTTTTTCATTCGGATAGCCCCTTCTCCATCCCGCCGCCGCTTGCGGCTCCCCACCGAACACGACCCGGTCCCGGCCCCGCCGGAAATCACCGCGGGATCCACCGGGGAGCCCGGTGAGAGGGCATTCTTGCGACCGACCCAAACAAAGTGGGATGGGGCTTACTGAAAGATAGCGAGGAGAATTCCTGCTCCCTTCCCTTGCTGTCCCCTCACCCTCTTTACTAGTCCGATTCCCGCGTCTGGTCCCTCCCCCTCGCCACCCCCCCTCCCAAATAAAACACATTAAGGAAAACTCAAGACGGAAAGTTTGAGCGAGGCAGCGCACGGAGCGCACGGGGCACGGATGCCCGGCGGCTCCGTCGCGCAGACCTAAGGCGTGTGCCAGCCCAGAGTCCAGTGCGTGTCCCTGACCCGGGGGAGCAGCCCGAATCCCGCGGTAACGGACCCCGAAAGTTAGCCAGGTTTCAAAGCCGCCGACTGCCCCCCTACCCACTCCTGTGGTGTGCGCGCACACACACACACACGCACACACGCACATCCCTCTCTGGTCTCCGTACTTGCCGTGGAAATTCCTTGGGAGAACGGTCGCACTTTTCAGGACGCAGAGGGAAGACGGCGGTGAGTGTGGTGCATGAAAGGTCCCGGGCGCGCAGGGCCGGCGGAGGCAGCGGCGGCGGCGGCGGCGGCAGCGGCAGCAGCAGCAGCAGCAGGCGGCTGGCCCCGGGTGTGTGTTCGCGAGCTGCCTGGGATTGCATGTACAGATCAAGAGACTGGTTGGTGTGAGAGAAGGAGCAGTGCTGCCTCTCAGCGCTGGCTCTAATCAGTGAATGAGCCTCCACTCTCCCAGGGACTCGGAGACACACGCACACACACTCACGCGCGCACGCACACACACACACACGCACACATTCTCTCACACTCACACACATACAGGCACTCGGAGCACTGAATACATTAGGGCACTAAGGGACTCTGGGAAATGGAGTCCAGACCCAGGGCACTCCTGGAGAACAGACCTGATGGCCCTCCCCAAAGTGCTCCAAAGTCTTGGGGTCTCGGAGACATTGTGGAAACTGAAGAGAACTCTTGCTTTTGTTCACCGACCCCCCTCCCCACCCCAAACATTTCAATGCACGGTTGGTGGTGTTCTTGCTTTCTTGAACCAAAAGTGACCAAGAGTAAATATATAAATCTTTAAAACTGACAACCACTGCAGCTAAATGACCATCAAATCCTGGCTCCCTCATAAACTCCGCCTTTTTTTCCAGAAAAATCTTACCTACTGCTTTGCTCCTGGAATGCTTCTCTGGGTCGTTGCTTATAGTAATAAGATAATAAGCATAAACAAACTATAACTTTTAGAGGAGGTGGAGTAGGCCTGTGGTGGTGGAGGTCTTGTTTTGCCCAGATTTGAGAATTAAAAATTGTATTAGTGTTTATATTTATAGGTCTTTCTCTCAAAGCATTTTATATCATCCTTTATTTCACACACACAGAAAGATAAATAGGGGAAATTCATAGAGAACTAACATTCCCTGAGTGCCTTCTAGGATCTGAGTTTCAAGACTAAATGCCTTGACATAATCTCATTTAATTTTTAGATTAATTTTTAGAGATAATATCACTATTTTATATATAGAATAGGAAACTGAAGTTGACAGGATTTTGTAATTTGCCCATGGGAATATGGTTAAAAAGTCTAGGATAGCAGGTAGTCCTAGCCCTGAAAGCAAAGCCCAACCAAAATCTAATCCTGGTTTTAAAAAAATCATTCTTTCGTGGCTCAGTTTCTGAAACCACAGATTCCTCATCTGGAAAAAAAAAATGGGAGTGGGGGAAGGTAGTACAACTGATAATCCACCCTGCAAAGAACCACATGGGATTACAAATTGTCTATGTAGAAACACAGAACACTCAAAGTCTCATTCTTGCTATTATTTCATGGTCCTTTTTTCTTATGATTAACATTAACATAGCATGTAATGTATGTTTAGGTGTACATCTGCTGTTTGTACTTAAAAATTTTAGTTTCCAACTCTTTAAATAAATGGTTAATTTGATCAACCTAGAGTCTTTGTTTATGACTATTTCTGTCTCTGTAATTAACGGGATTAAGGTCATTTGTTGGGGAATCTCTAAGTTTTTATCCATGTTTTGTCATTCGTTCACACAGCAGCATTTATTATACGACGCACTATTCTTCCCACTAGATTATTCTTTCCTGCTGGATTGTAAACTTCATGAAGGCAAGAACAATGTTTGTTTTATTCAACATTATACCTCAACATCTAACAGTGTCAATCACTTAGTTGAATGAATAAACGAGGATATAAAAGTAAAATGAACAAACAAAATTTCTGCCCCCAAAGAGCTCACCATCTAGTAGTAAAGACTAGAGTTAGAAAACAATTTAATGACTGCTATAATTTAGGGTGACCATGTAATTTATTGGTCTGAGACAAGTTTAACAGTGAAAAAGAGTACTATTAATGATTACACTGAGATGGCAGATGTGAACAGGGAACATCCTGAGAAAGCAGGCTGAATGGTCACTCTAGCTACATAAGGTGTTTCATTTATTCATTTAACAAGCATTTATGGAGAACTCTCTTGTGTGATGTGTTGAAGGAACTATAAGCCGCCTGATTTCCCTAGAAATTGAAGTATGAGGCATCAAGTAGCAAGACAGAAGTGGGGCAAATCACAAAAGGCTATGTATACTAAGCTAAAGAAAGGGACTTTATCTTATAGATGATGAGAAACCCCTTGAGGGTCTTTCAGGGTTGTGATGTGGTAGGATTTCTATTTTAAAAAGAGGACTGGTTACTGGGTGAGCAGGGTAGAGTTTAGACAGGAGGCAGGGAGAGTAATTAAGAAGTCTGTTACAGGTAATTCAGTTGGGCTACAGTAGAGCCCAAAGCAAGGTAATGGGGCAGTGGAAATGGAGAAGGCACACATTACAGTGAGGTCTAAAAGGTGGAATCAACAGGAATTAGCTACTTACTATCGTAGATGAAGGCAGAAGACCCTATATAAATCCTAAACAGGATTTTATTATTTATAGGACAAAATGCTGTCAATACTTTACTGTTCATTAGTAGTAAAAGGCTCCCTTAGATCAGCTTATAGAGTTCCCATAAATCCAGTGCACATTCTCACAGGTAGATTGTATAGATAAGAATTCCTATGTCAATCAAGTTCAACATTTTTAACTGCTACCATATGCAATGGTCTGCACTGTGATGTAAGTACTTAGGAATTAGAAAAATAATAATTGTCTATAAAGGCAACCTAAATGAAAACTTAAATGTAAAAGCCCCCCCAAAACCAGAGCAAAAACATATAATGCAAAATCGAACATGTAATACCTCACTAATTCACAGGTCACATGTCCAGCAACCTCAGCTCTCCAAAACACAATGAACCAGGAAATAAGCAAAAAGGGTCCCAGAATAGCCAAAATAAACATTACAAAGTCCATGAACTAAAGTTAACACATTTTACTCCGAAGAGAACTCCTCAAGCCTTCACTCAGAGCTGATTTACTCTTTCTTAGGTACAATTCTAATAAGCTTGATTATTTGGCTTTCCCATTTACAGCTGATTAAGATGGTCAAATTAAAAAGGGGCAGCCATTAAAAAGAATGAGATAGACTTGAATATACTGACATGCAAGGATACCTGTTGTATATTGTCAAGTGGGAAGAAAAGCATGCATAGTATAATTTAATATTTATATGTACACAAGTAGACACACATGTTGACAGAAAATGGCCTGTAGAAATATACATTAAACTGCTAATAATGGCTATGCCTAAAGAGTGAGGGTGTGGATGTGGGTGAGTGTTAGGGTGGGGAGCCAGGAATGAAGGGAGGACTTTGACTTTTCAACTCAAATACTCCTGTTTGTTTGTGTTCTGATGACCATATATTAATTTGTAATTTTGATATCCATTTAAAAGCATATATATGTTATATATTATGTATATATTAATATATATGTGTATATATATAAAGGAAAGTGTTTTAGAGCAATCGCACTGACAACCAGAAGTGGTGACCAAAATACAAGAAGTGAGCACAAGAATTCAGAACCAGAGAATGGAGTTATTTGGTATGGAGTTAAAATGCCAGATTCCATCAGTGGCCCCAGAGGATGTCACGAATTCCAAACCAGCAAAACCTTGATGCTTTCAGGGATAAGTCATCAAAGAACACATTATGCTTAGTATATTTTACTTATGAGAGCAAGCAAGTGTGTAAAAACTTAGAAAAATAAATTCCCACCAGTACACATTTTGATCCTTTGGGAAGTAAATTTTAGTTTTCTGGAAAATGTACTTCTGTGTAACACATCATTCCCTGAAGATGAGAAGTGAAGGAGATATTACTTTATGTAAGAGCAGAGGTAATGCAGAGTAAGGAATGGCCTACAACCTCAGTATGGCCTACAACGTCAGTATTCAACAAACATGTATTAAGTGTCTGCCAAGTAGTAGTCACTAAAGACACAAAGGTAAATTTTAAAAATAGTCCCTGCCCCAGAGAAGCTCACTGTCCAGTGTCAGAGACGGGTAAGGAAACAGATAGTGAGCAGTACTGTAATGGAAATTATGAGTAGAGCCATACAAACACAAAACAGGGAGGTTCTAACTCTGCCTAAAACTGCAGGAAAAGGAGGCAGAAGCTTTTAAGTGGGTGTTCAAAAAATAACTATTACATGGGATGACATTTAAATTGTGTTTCAAATGATTATTATAGGATGACACTTAAGTTGGCCTTTGAAGAATAAATATAGTTTACCTAAGGAGAAAAGTGAGGGATGAGGGAATAGCATATGCTAAGGCACAGAGACATGAAAGTTCTTGGTACATTCAGATAGTCCATTTCACACTTTTTCATAAGAAAGAGATGGCAGTAGATGGTGGTGTCTAAGGGCAAGCCTGAAATGACTTGCCACTAGCTTGGAATTTGTGTATCTTATTTTATCTTGAATTAAAAAAATCAATGAAAATTTTGCTTTTAACTTTGCAAATATATTATGTTTTAATATAAAACAATATTTTAGATTATTTGTCATCGGGTAAAACCAATGCTCCAGAAAGACACACCACATTTATCTAATACTTCCTCATATCACATGTGTAACACTAAATAATCCAAGGGCTCATGTTTCTAATTTGAAAAACAAAGGTATAGGAGATATATGGATGCACTGGAAAAGCAGATCAAGAGATAGTGAAAGGTCTTATTTGTCACATTAGGGAACTGAAAATCCCAATGTCTAGCTAACTCTTATTCATACTTCAAGACTGGTTAGGCATAGTCTCTTATGGAAAGCTATGCTGCCCACCAGTCCTCTATTCTCAATCCCTGTTATCATAGCATCCTATGCATTTATCTATCCACTTACCACATTGTGATGGAATTATTAATTATGTTTTCTGGATCTTCCTCTAGACTTTGATCTACTTAAATGTAGTTGTTTTGTATAGTACCTAGCACAATAGATACTGGTGTCTATTGGACTGAATTGATATAAATTTGAGGACAAGATTCAGGAAGCATTACCTGACTTCCCAAGACAAGACAAGGTGCTCCTCTGTACAATCCCACAGAATCATGTGCTTACCTGGCAAAAATAGCATTAAACTATACTGAAAAGACCTTACTTGTCTTTCTCTGGGTCTAGACTATAGGCTTCTTGAAGGAGGGACTGTTTGCTCACCACTGCATCCCAAACACTTAACACTTGCCTGAAATAGTACAGTAGGTGATTGATGAATATGTAGAATTAACGAATGAGTAGCCATTAAAAATTCTCAAGACAGGAAAGACATGGTCAGATCTGGGTTTAGAAATAACTTTGGAGGTAGTAGACTGGAGAGGGATAAGACTGGAGACAAATAAATGAGGGAAAAAATTAAAAAAGAAACACAGGATATACTGGTAAAAGGCTGTCTTTTCTTAATAAATGTCTTTCTAATGTGCTAATTTGATTAGATGTTTATATTTATTTTATATAAATAGGGAATCTCTTAGGATTCCCTAATGGAGGATATTCAGTTACCTCGTTTGGGAAGCCTTTCCTGACCCCAACCCCCACCAAGCCAGTGCCTTCATGTACATCTGGAGGTCACTGAGGGCAGTGACTACGTCTTATTCATCTTAGTATCTCCAATGCCTAGGACATGCCTGCTCAATAAATGTTTGCTGAATGAATGAACACATAAATTGATCTATTAGTATACTGTACTCAAGCTCCGACCAAGACACAGAGGACCTAATGATCCCCAGTGTGCAGGTTTCTGGATACAGGAAACAGAACAAATAAAGCAAGACCGGATACAGAGGTACACCTATTCCACAGGTAACACAGGGTAAATTTCTCTCTCTGACCCCTCCATCCTCATTCTGAAGAATAACTCTCATTGAGTGAAAATCAATAAAAGTCATTTTAAAGGAAGTAGGTTTAGAAAAAAGTCTCTGAAGGAAGGGAAAAGAGGAGGGGAACATCAAATTCAACCAATTTGGACTTTTTTTTTTTTTAAATAAGAACTTGTATGCTTCAAAAACCCTTGTAAAATAAAAACCTGCTTTCCCACACTCCCTTTCAAAAGAAATCTCCCTGTACACAGATACAAACCAACAGTCTTTTTGAGATTTCCAGTTTTATAATTAAAAAAGAAAAAATAAATCCTCAGCAGAAATAATAAAGCCTCCATTTCTCAAATTGACATCAACAAGAAACTTTCTGACATTTAACCAATATGGATGATGTGAATGACCTAGAAATTTATCAACAAATATTTACTCACTGCATCTATGGACAAGCCATTAAGAAGAAGTTTTAAAAGATGTTAAAAACAAAGACAAAAGATGCATTTTCTATCCTCTAAGAAGCTTATGACTTTGTAATGTTAAGTTACAATGAAAATAAAAGTAAATAATGTCCAATTAAATTATAATTCAGATAAAATTTGTCCAATGAGTAACACAGGCAAACTATTGTAGGATTTTAAAGCCTAGAGAGACCATCAGGGTTTGAGGTGTCCTGAAGCGTTTTGAGAAAAGGTAGGATCCAAATAGGGCATCAAAGGAGATAAGATTTGAATATTGAAGAATAGAACAGATCATAAGAAAGATGCTCATGGCATGTCAGGGAATAATTTACTCATAATACACCATGAAAGGTGTTTGCAATGGTAGGACTTATTAAAATCTGAGATGGAGACATAATACCATAGTTAGGAATAACTGAAGGGAGACCTGGGTTTGAATTCTATTTCTACCACTTATTGGTTGAGTGACCTTGTCACATTTATCCTCTCTGAAGCCCAGTTCCCACAACTTTAAAATGGAGACAGTGTTAATAACTCCTACCTCTTACAGTTGATGTAAAAGTTAAATGAGAGGTACTCACTGAAGTTCTTGGCAAATAGCAAACGCTCAATAGGAGATAGTTCCATGCTCTCCTCTTAAAATCTAAGCTTGTGGCCTGAAATTTCTGTGGGTTAAAAAAGAATTTGTTTTAATTTTTAAAAAGTATAGAACAAAACAGACCCATATAGAACAGATAGCCAGCCCTTTTGCAACCACTCCACCCATTATAGCAGCATTTTCTCTCCTGATTTCCATTTGGAGTAAGTTTTGCATCCTTATTGTTTGATTTTGAACATTTCTTCCTAAAAGTGCTCTTTCTGATGGTACTCTTCCTAAAAGTACTCTGAATCTCGCTCACCTCCACTACCAACCTCATGCTTTTCCAGACTACAGAATGCTTGCGGAGGACAATAAGGAACATCGATGTTTTAAATTTGTTATTTATTTGTTCATTCATTGATTAAATAAATATTTCTTGAACACCTATTTTTGAAAGATGAGAAGCCATCAAGTGGAAATGTCTTCAATTTCTCACCTCCTACTTGCACCTGTGCCTCTCTTTCCTCCTTCTTTCTCCTATTGCAGAGAGAGAAGAAGAGGCCCTCCTGTTAAAGGATGGACTCTCTACCTACACTTTAAAGCCCTGGCCTTTCTTGTAGGCCTTTGCACTAAAGTTATCTCTTTTCTGTTTCCAACCTCTTCCTCTTTAATGGTTCCTTTCTATTCAGCAGTTAAGCATACTCAAGTAGATCTCATTTTTTTTTTAAATCTTCCTCTACATCCTTCTCCAGCTCTCACTCTCCCACTCTCATTTCCTTCCCAAATTCGTGGAAAGTGTTGCCTACATACTCTGCCTCTTTTTTCTCACCTCCTACTTACTCTTAAACCCCA
This sequence comes from Cynopterus sphinx, assembly GCA_030015415.1. Classification (NCBI taxonomy): domain Eukaryota; kingdom Metazoa; phylum Chordata; class Mammalia; order Chiroptera; family Pteropodidae; genus Cynopterus; species Cynopterus sphinx. The sequence goes on from CM057387.1 coordinate 101,853,601, forward strand.
TCAATCCGAATTTCTGCCATTCCTCAAAACTGCTGTCAGTGAGATCCTCATTTTTAATTTCTCATTTTACTTGACCATTCTCTCTTTCAAATGCTTTCTTCTTTTGAATTCTGCGACATCACGTTTCTGAAATTATTATTTCTTTCCTAGCTGTTCCTTCCCGACAATCTTTGACAGATCTTCCTTTATATGACCATTAAATGTGTTTCTCATTCTGTTCTAATGCAAACATCTCTTCCCACTTTGGCTTTTTTCAAAGGTAAATGCATTTACTCTCATGACTTTAGTACAATTGATATACCTAAGATTCTCAAATCTATAGCTCCAGAACCACAAATCCAACTGCCTGCATAAGCTCTCTACCTGAATATTTCACTGGCACCTCAAACTCAGCAAATCCAAACCTGGTCTCATCATCTTCATTCCCAAACTTGATCTTCCTCTGGTTTCCTTAGCTCAGTAAGTAACAATACCAGCTGCTTTGACTGTCATCCTCAACGACTCCTTCACCATTCATAACAAATCAGTAACTGATTTTGTCATTATACTGTCTAGACATTTCTAAAAACCATACTTTTATCCATTTTCACTGCCACCATCTCTTGTCTAAGCTACTGCAACAGCCTTTTTTGAAAAAGGGCAAATCTGTTTATATCACTTTCAATGCTTATATTATGGCTGTCCATTGACCTTGGGATAAAATACAAAATCCTTAACACGGTCTACAAAGTCTTATATGTTCTGACTCCTGCCTACATTTCCAGCTTCATTCCATGTGCCGTCCCCCCTTACCTCTCATCTTTAGCCATTATGGTATCCTCTCAGTACTTTAATATATCTCTCAGCTTCAAAATCTTGCTCTTTCCTTCTTCTATCAATCTCTCCCCCTCACCTAACTATGCCTATTCCTCTTTTCTGGTTTCATCTTAACTGTTCTATACTTGGAAGAAGAGTTGGTTACCTCTCCCTTTATATATTCACATGATTCCCCATTCTTTTACATTCTAACACTACTTACTTGTATACTGTCTGCCTTTCCTAATAGTCTATAAGCTCCAAGAGGACAGGGGCCATATCTGTCTAGCTTATCAATGTATTTCCAGAGCATAGCACAGTGTCTAGCAAATAAAATAGTAGGTAATAGGTAATAAAATGGTTATTAATGCATCTAATAAGCTACAGACTGACCTCATTTTTATTTCTGCTGAGCCCTCCTTGAACTACCCAAGCAGAGTTGATACCTTCTATGTTAACATCACCACTATATCAAAGATGCTACCTCCGTTTTTGAGCTTAATGTATAGTATTGCAATTATTTATTTAATGTTTATTTCTTTATATATTTACACATATTTAATCCAATTTTAAAATGTGATCTTCTTGTATATCAGGATTGTATCTTATTTATTTTTTCAACCTTAGCACTTCACTTGATATCTGAAACAAAGTAAATGCTCAGTAAACGTTTACAAAATTGAATTGACAAACTCTGCCAACCATCTGGATGTGAGATCTGAAGGGATATGGAAAGTCAAACATAAACTCTGAAATGTGGTCTAGACTTTAATAGAAATGAAGAAGTTGGTAAAGGAGGGTGGTTTAACAAAAAATATATGTGATTCTGAGCATAGGTCTTGATAATGGTGGTGACAGAGAGCAGCATTTATACTGAAACGGAAACATGAAGATAACTCCCAGAGTAGGAAGCAGTCTGCTGTAGCCAGAAGAGGGCTAATGGATAGGATACTTCTAATTTGTCTAGGACAGTCCCAGTTTACACTGTTGTCCTAGCATAATAATTGAAGATGTCTGCCCCCTTACAGTCTCAAAAATGTCCAAAATAGTTTTTATGGCCAGCCTACTAGAAGACTACATGAATTTGGAAAAGTTGAGTGAGTTAAGAGCAAAACATTTAGAACAAGACCATGGCAAGGAATTAGAATGATTTCAAGTCAGAAATAGTGAAGGGGTGTACTGAACTGAGTGGCATGTTATAAAGAGCTAACTATGAAATGAAACAGCTAGCCACTTTTAAATAAGCAATGTCACTTAATTCTCACACACACAAAAAAAACTTGATTGGTAGGCATTTTTACCCATATTTTACAGATATAATAACAGGTTAAGGGATCTGCTCAAAAAATTAGCTAAAACCTGGTTAAAAAGCAAAATATAGCTAGAAAGCAAAAATAACTAACTAAATAAAAATAAATAACTGAAAAAAGAAATCAAGTCAGTAGAGGTGAGTAGGAAGGGAGAAATAAGGCATCAATATGATACCGTCCCCATAATGGAGGGCAACTATTACTAGCAATATCCATCATTGCAATTTGTAAACTCAGTGCTCACTACTTTCATTGCGAGCCACCCTTCTTTTCTCAAGAAAGAAGTAATTCCAGGAAGTAACTTCAGTGAAATGGAAAATAATCACTTCCACACTGGGACATACCTCACTTTAAAACGAGCTTGTAGGTAAAGAAAAATCAAATATTCAGGGGCAAAAGGAAGTCAATCTTGGCTAGAATGCATGTCAGATAAGATATCATTGCAATGAAAGCAAAAGCAGGAAAAAGATAATCTAAGGAGAGCCCTGAAAATTATGCGTGAAAGTGAAAAGTCAAATAGAAGCAAGCAGTGGAGTGACACAGTGGAAGAAGGTGCTGAGAAGGGGCTATGAAAGAAAAGGGAATGTAACATTTCACGAGATTAACTTAAAGGTTCCAAGTTGGAAAACAAGTTGACTCTTGTGATGATTCTTTCAAAGTAAGTGAAAATTGTGTATTAGCCGTAAATATCTTTCAATCTTTCCCAAGAGCTAAATAAGGTGCTCTTTACTATGCAATAATAGTAGTTTCACTTTTTACTGCCTCTCTCGTTGAACGATGCCTAATAAGCAATTATACTTCGGCTCTGCTGCATCTTTTCCCTCCTTTTCTTTTGAAGATTAGAAAAGAGATGATTGCAACAGCACATGTGCAGTTAGAATTTCACTTCAAGGCGATCAGTTTTAAGAAGTCTTTTGCAAAATGGGCTTCATTTAAGAATGGTTTTGGTACATCTGCCTTTCCATAGGACAGCATAGTCCGGTGAGAATAATAAGTACTTCTCCAAGAAACCAAGACATTGACTAGTTGTGGGACTTAAAACACTCTATTATTCTTATAGTCATTTTTTTTTCTACCTATATTGCAGGGGTTTTGTTTGGTCAGCTGGTTAGCTTTTTTTGGTGACAAATTCTGCACAAGGTAAGGTAGATATATTAAAAAATACCTTTTAAATGTTAAATCTATTTTTAAGTCATTATAAAAGCATGCAAAAAATTACACTTTCCTATTCCTTTCCTCTTTTTTGTAACAATCTAACATTTTATCTAATAAAGACTTGTGAACCTGAAGAGTTCTAAGAAATGCTGGAAGTCATGTTAAAGTTTGTATTTAAGAAATAATTAAAATTATATGGCCTATTGTTAATTTACATATCAATCAATAAACAAACATTTGTTCAGTGCTTACTGTGTATCTGAAATTATATTAGACTGTATGGGGGAGTGATAAAAAGTACTATATTTCATCAAATCAAAGACAGTTTGGATTATAAGAAACACCCAAATTCTGAGCTGTTAAAATGTGGGAAAATATGTATTTAAGAAGAGATTATATGTAGGTAAAAAACAAAAAGCTTCTACAGTGAAAATATAATGAAATATATCCATAAAAAGCACCAAGTGAGTGTTAGAGACAAAAAGGATCTCAGAAGTTTGGTAGAGCAATAAGTGGCAAGGAGCTGAGGATGGTGAGGTAAGTACACTGTGTATAACACTGGCCTAGTTCTTCTAATGTATTTTCTATTGATTCTATGAGGCACTGGCAAGAAAAGGACAAATTAAAATCTAAGCTTTGTATTTTTCCTCCTTAAATGTGACAACTTTAAGTTTTATTAGGACTTCTGGATTCTATGCCAGTCTGAAGCCACAATCTCTTGTGCTGAGATTTAACTTAACAAAAACAATTATTTAAATTAAAAATTAAGCAAATACATAATATGTTAAAATAAGAATGAAATTTAGGAGAAATGACCCAAATCATTTAAAATTTGAGTGAAAATATTTGAAATAATAGTTTAAACATTATTTCTATACTTGGGGAGTGAAAATTAAAATTGTGCTCCAGTGGAAGTTCTAAACTATATAGGCACCTCTAGACCTTGGCGCAATTTCTAGACTACTAAATCCCTCCTTCCACATACACCACCCCAAGCTGCAAGCACTAAGACATCCAACCCCCGACTAAACAGAACACCAGTGAATGCTGAACCTAAGAATCCAATCTTTTTATGACCACTGTTCATCCCTCCCCTCAAAGAACATTGAACTCCAAGCTTCTTTGCTCCCGCTACCATCCTCTGCTGCATCTACTTTGACCAGCCATACATCTGCATGAAAAGAAATACTTGTAGGACCTTCTAGACCACAGTTGACTTTTATTAAGCCCTTGTGTCCACTGTTCTCCAAGGGTCAGTTTGGAGTAAACCTGACAAACTTTATTCCTATTTTCATAGGTCAAGGCCCCAAATATAAGTACCTGCTCCCTTCCCATATTTGTCCTTTACAAAACTGTTATTCCTAAAGTGCTCTAAACTTCCTTAGACCTAATTTCATTTTCTTCTTTTCTCTCTGCCAAAACCTTCCATTTGCCCTCTGGAATTCCACCCTCAATTACTATACCCTCAATCACTTCCCTGAATGTTTCTTCCACTTCTTGCCTCATCTAAACCTGTCTCACTCTATGTCACTTTCCCTGCAGCTCCCTCCAGTGAAGTCTGCTCATATTCTCACACCTACGTAGTATCAGGAGATAGGGATGCTCCCCAGTGCTACTATATCCTCTCCCAAATTGGTCGTTGTAATCTACCTACCTCCTGTGTGATTTTTGTTCACAGAAGACACTGGTCTTCTGGTCTTCTCTTGTACCACAAGTCCTGCCATCATCCTAAGTGACTTTAGAATCCTCGTGAAAGACCACTTAATCTCCATTGTCTTCCTAACACTACTTGACCACTTATCTGAACAATCGCTCTCTGGACCTTGTCATCATCACTTGAAACTCTTTCACTTTCTCTTCTTCTGAACTCACAAATTCTAATAGTCCACTTTCTGACCATAATCACATATCCTTCTAGCTCACTTATTAAACTAGCCCAACTGCAATTGCTGCTTTCTTTCATTTGAATATCGGATTATTGATCCCTTCCCTTTCTATTGCTCCTTTCCTGTCTTCACTTCTCTATCTAGCTTAGCATCATGGTCCATTTTTGATTCATTCTCTTAGAATTACCCTGAACTCTCTCCTTGAATACACTCTTACCTAGTCTTCTAAAACACCACATTCTCCCAGTTGCTTTTACTTCTCCAGCAGTCTTTTTGAAGACTTTTTTTTACTGGCTCCTCCCTCCTCTGCTACTAAACCTTTAAATATCAGAGTGTTTCAAAGATCCATCATAGGAGCTCTTCTCTTTTAATTTAATACCCTACTCTTAAATAATCTCGGTTCTTCTCATGGCTTCAATTACTATCAGTATGCATTTGTTTCTCACATTCATACCTTGAGTTAGAATTGTTCTTTGAGCTCCAAAAGAATGTATCTAAATGTTTACTCGACATCTTCAAATCATTGTCTCCCAGGTACCTGTAATTCAGCATGTTCAAAGTAAATTCATCACTTTCTCATTAAATTTATTTCTTCCAGAAATCTGAGTCATCTTTGACATTTTTCTCTCTCATATTTTCTCATATTTAAATAATTACTAAGACCTGTTAATTCTGTGTCCCAACTATTTCTCAAAATTTGTCCACTTTTCTCCACCTTTACTGCCACCTTTCTGGTATAAGTCACTATCACTTTTTTAAACAAGTTTCACTTACCATCTACCATGTGCCATAACTTGTAAATATTAGAATATAGAACTACAAAGGAGCCTCTTACCTGGATAACACAAATAACTGAACTTTTTACAATCATTCTTCTCCCCCCGCCATTCTTTAATCTATTTTCCACACTGAAGACAGACTCTGAGTGTGTGTGCTTAATGCAAATCTGATTTTGTCACCTCTCGATGTAAGGATTAAACTAGATTGAGTAGGTAACAGATTTAGTAAGTCAAATCACATGACTACACAATTCACAAAGTAAGAAGTACAAATGGCTAATAACCTAAAGAAAATGTAAAAACAATGAGATATTATATTTTATCTATAGGTTGGCAAAGATTAGGAAGGTTGACTAAACTCACTAAAGGTCAGGTATTTATGGGCATTTTATGGGCATTTACCTGCAGTTTTGGTGGAAATATAAATTTGAACAACTTTTCTGGAATAATTTGGCAATGGGTAACAATATAACATGAGTATACCTCTTGACATAGCAATCCTACTTCCAAAAATTTACTCTAAAGAGATCATTTAAAGCGTTCAAAAAGATGTATGTTAGGAATGTTCCCCACATAATTTATAAAATTGGAAATAAATATTTATTCAAATAACAATGGTTTTCTTTGGCCTTATGCTTGATGCTGGGGATACAGAAATTACGATGGAGAGATAAATTTCATTTTCTCATAGAGTTTACATTCCAAGGGTCAGAAAGACATTAAACTTAAACAAATAAGATGCTTTCATATAGTGACAAATGCTTGAAAGACACAAAACATAGTGCTTTAATAAGTAAATAAAGAGTGGATACCCTTAGAAAGGGCAGGCAGAGGAAGCCTCTCTGAAGAAGTGACATTATAACTGAGGTTTGTTTGTTTTCCCTTAAGAGCTATAGTTTAAGGGTGAACTAGGGTAGTCAAGCTACATATGTGTACCCTGAGAACATATTGTAAGGGTGAGGAATGCTTAACTGCTATGACTTTTAACCCCACTACTTTATGAAACATTCTTCTGGTAATTCTAAACAAAAGCAAATAAGCGTAAAAGAGAAACAAGAGGCATCCATTTATCAATGGTCTTAGAACTCTGACTGGCCTTGTTTGCATCATGTGCCCACTCTTAGGACTAATATGGTTGCATAGGTATCATGAAGGAATTCCTCCACAATATTAGCATGACAATGTGTAAATATAACACAGCAAATGGGAAAGAAGAAGAAACAAGGAAAGGAACATTGCATAATGTACTGTTGAAGAAAATATAACCAGAGGAAAAGAAAATTGTCTATGAATGGTCCTCGCTATAAAATAAAAATTTTAAAACTTGAATTAAATAAAAGAGCTCAAAGACAACATGAAAAAAACAACAGAATGAAAAGAGAAAATGAATCATATAACTTAAAATCAGTCAACACTTGCATAACTTATAAATAAAGTAAAACAGCAAGGAACAAAATGATTCATTATAGTTTAATTATAGTTAATTAGAGGAAAATTCAATTTTCTAAAAAAATTAGAGAAAAGATTAAAAAAAAGGAAGACACATAAATATGATATAGTAAAAGGTAAACGGGCGTCCTCAAAAAAATGTAACAAATTAAAAAGAAGAGGTGTTTTGCTGTATACCATAAGAAAATTTTCCCATTGTGAACTATGGAAAAGTGAATCTTTTAAAAGGACATATTGTGTTCCCCCCAAAATTAATAATAAACAATTGAAACCAAGATATATCTTGACTAAGTTCTGCAGCTTTCAGGATAAAGAAGGAATTCCTCAGTAATCCAGGCAGAAAACTCAGGTAACTTAAAAAAAGGAAGAATCGGGTTGGTCTCAGACTTCTCTCCACAGAAACATTCAATAGCTGCAAGATTTCACAAGAAATAAAGGGAGCTCAAGAATATTATATCTGGTCAAGTTCTCATTTAAATAAACAAGCCAAAGGTAGACATTCTCAAACAAGTGAGAACTTAAGGAATGAAGAGCATATGAATACTTTCTGGGAAAAAAAAGAAAACTTAAGATGAAATCAAACCAACCGATAGATGAATGCAAATTGCAAATGTTGGGGTAAAAAAATATTTAACATCAAAAAAATATTGAATCAATTACTACAAAGTTACCAGGGAAAGAAAATGCAACCCATAAATTTTATTATTAGCCCAGTTGTTTTTCAAGAGTAGTATCAAGAGTCACATTTTGATAATTACTTCCAAATAATCCTACAAAATAAACTATATCAACATATATCACATTAATAGTATTTGAGAATATGTTTCCACACACCATCACTAACTGTATTAAAGACTGTATCAATTTTTCAATTAAATAGCAGTGAGATACCCCTCTCATGTATCTTTTTAGAATTATGTCAATCTTATGGAAGAAGGGGTGTATCATTGCTATTTTAATTTTATTTCCTTGGTTAAAAGTGAACTTGAACCATTTTTCAAGCGTTCATTAGACATAGTAACATTGGAAATATTTTCTGTGACTTTTCTAATTCTTATCCTTTGCCAAATTTCCTATTGGGTTGTCTTTTCCATATTCATTATTAGGTTCTCTTAATATATTGTGGATATTAATATTTTATTTATTATATGTTGCACATATGTAATCCCAGTCTATCAGGTCCTTCAAATTTGTTTATAGTGTTTTTCACTGTATAGAAGTTAAAATTTTTTTACTTAGTTTTTTTTCTTTACAATGTCTAGATTTTATATCTTTCTTAAAAGAAAGTACTTAGAATTTCAATCACGAGATTTTAAAAATATTCTGTTATGTCTTCTGGTCTACCAGTTTAATCTTTTTCATTTAGATCTTTACTTAATTATCATATTCACATAAACTAATATGATCTGACTTTGATTATCAGACTCATATAAACAAAGGAGATAAAATTTTCCAGTGATCAGTATGCTTGAGACTCTATCAGAGGCACCCCATCTCAGTCTATAGGTACCTGAGAAGCAGAATTAGTAAACCAGTACCCTGATGGTATTCCCAGAATTAGTAATTAAAAGGGGGGAATATTTCATCCAGGAAATCAAAGATGAGAAGAATTATAGGTATCTTTACTAGAGATTTGTAATGTACAATGGAACAAGACTTCTTTTGGCTCAAGGAAATAAATGGTCATGAAGACTAATGACTGAAATGTTCAGGTTCTCCTGTTTCCAATATTTTTCTCCTATGGACAGTGCTGGATGCATTCAGTTCACATTGATCTCTCTACTTGATTTCCTCTACTTTGAATTGTACTGCAGACCACACTGAAGCTTTCTTTCCTTGTATGTGTTAATACCACTGATTAGTAGTCAAGTAACTAGTCCCAAGGTCCTGGGACTAGTTAGCACCTGCTGATCAAGTTAAATTTTCTCAAGGGAAATCTTATTTTTCTTATTTGCAAGTTCTAAGTACTAACTACAGCAATTTTATCTGGAAAGAGAAGTCTAAGTTGAAGAAAAATTACTGAACAATGTAAGACAGTATATAACAGATAAAGAATTGTATAACACAAGAGAGGTATTGAAGGTTTTTAGGCAATGAGTGATGATGGTGATGAACAGTACTGGTTTATCAGTCACATAAAGGTGGAAGTTGGAGCCAGAGAACAGTGGGGGACCAAAGGTAGAGAGACTAGTCAAGAGGTTGTTGTAGTAATCTAAATAAGGCCTGCTCCAAATTCTAGACTATGGGATCTAAATCAAATTCATCTCTGTATCCTCAGCCCTCAGTCCAAAGTGAATTAGAACTTTCAGGTACTTTAAAAAATGTGCAAAAAATATTGTTTATCCTGTTAATTTATGAACACTATTAATTTAGTTTAGCAATACCTTCTTCATAATAATATAAACCATTTGTCAAGGGTCCACAATGTAACAGATATTTAAACATTTTTATATAATCTTTGTAACAACCCTATAATAATTTGCAGATAAGCAAAGTTCAGAGAGTTTTAAGACACGGGTACAAGGTTTCATGTGCAAGGTTTCCAAGATAGAAAATGACAGTCCAGACACTAAATAACATATCACAAAATAAAAGAAGTAAAGTTTTACCTTACTACTTTTCTGAAAGCAATAAATATTTTTGATAAAACTGAAGCCACAGATAAGCTAAAATAGCGGTCTCTGCATTTCTTGACCATGCATACTTATCACTATAAGTTACTACCATTAGTCGATATCTACTTATGTATATTTAAGTACAATATATACTTAAGGCAGAGCTCATTATAATGTACTTAATGCCATATTCTAAACAATATTCTTATTAATGTCAAAAGTTTTTGCTGACTTCTTGTCAGATTGATTAGTTTGTAATTGTTTATACCTGATAATCTGACTAAGAACTCCTACAAAGAGTAGAAGTGATTGCTTGTGCTTGCATTTTTGTGTGTTATTTAAAAATTATGTTTTCTTTGCAGGAATATTTTTAAACCACATGTCCATTTTAGGAAGATGTTTAGCTAAAACTAGTTAATAAACTTGGTAAATATCTTAACTGGGCACATGTTAACTACAATATATCATAAGCACCACTGTCAACCCCTCATGTTGTTGAATTCTTTGTCTCCCCTTAGGATATGACATGTCCCCTACATAACAGGTGACCAAGTGACTAAATGAGGGTGCCTATCTCAAAGCATATGTCAAATATTAGTAAAGCCCAATTTCTTTCTTTTTTACATTAAAATACATGTAAATTGTAGTTCAAGTATTTTCTTCCTAATCTAAGAAATAGTCTCTGAGGACTCCTAGACTAGACAATTGACTCATGTAACAAGATCTGCTGTTTTGTAGTTGGTTTTCTAATTCTTATTCCAGAGTTTTCCTGAAAATGCTGTTCCAAGGAAGACACATGCACATCTGGGTCTCTTTGTTCACTTGCATGGTGGGTAAGGCTACTCTGCGTCTGCCTGAAGCATCTAGGGAGGAGTTAGGGCTTGGCCTGGCCATCTCACTTTTAAGGTTCCAGGGCCTAGAAGAGTCATAGCAAAACTTTAGAATTCAGCTCTGTTCCGTCATTTTCTTAGCGGCGACTACAAGAGGAGACAGAATCTCAGACGGGCTTGTTGATGGAAGAGTCTTTAGGGGAACCTTGTCAGAGCCCCTTATTTCACTGAAGGAGATGTGAGATAAGGTGTCCAAGGTCCCCTAAGCCTGTGGGCTGGGGGCTTTCCAGGACCCAGCCAAGAGCCAGGTTTACCTGCTTGTTGGGCTCATCTCTATCCCATTACCACTTTGGGTCAGGGCCAGGAACCCAGTGATGCCCTCCCCTGGAGCAGTTACTGCTTCTTCCATCCGAGAAGCCAGAGTCTGGGAGACTGATTAGTCCCAGGGCAGCATAGGATGGGGACAGGGCAGAGGTGCAGGGCAGCCCCCACACCCCATGGGTGTCCTCCCCACCCCAGGCTCTTCTGCACCTTACTCCCTCCCACTCCACCACTCCACACCCCCTTTAACAGGTGTCCCAGACTGTGCTCGAAAAGTTATAATATATCATTCTCCTTACTGCTCTCAGGTGCAAGATCTTCTCTAGTCAAAGGGGGTATCAGGTAGCCCCCACTACTTAATGCACACCTAGAGACTGAGGGTCTTTGATCCCGTGAAACCCAGCCCTTTCCCTGGTTCCTCCCCTGTAAGTAGCTAACCCTTCATGAGCACTTATTATATGCTAAACACTTTATATGGATTATCTCATTTATAATAATCCAGCAAGTCTTGAGGTAGATACCATAGTTATCTACATTTTATAGATGAGAAAATTGAATCACAGAGAAGCTAAAGCCCTTGCCCAAGGTCACCTCGCTGATTAGTGATGAAGCAGGAATTTGAACCAAGCAAACCAGCTCCAGAGTTCTGTTCTGAACCACTTTACTACACACTAAGATAAACTTTATATAGAAAACTGATGTTTTCTTAACTTTTGTAAAGTATAACTAAAAGCATGTTAAGAAGTGTTATGAATCTGTATTATAAAGCTAATGCCAATGCAGCTTTAAGGTAGGTCCCCCAGCTGCCTTCCTGCCAAACCACTACTGTCCCTGAGACCTTCCCACATAGACGTTCTGGAACTGCTGCTGCAAATACCCTTCATTTTGCTCCTCCTTGAGACCTTTGATGTCCCTGTGGACACCTTCATGGTGGTCTTGTCTACTCTCAGTGATATTCATTTTCAGTCCTTGAGGGAACACCTGCAGTGCTCACTGGTTGAATGTTTACTCCTCTTTCTGGAAGGAAGATAAAAGCAAGTGAAGAGAGCTGGGTACACAGACATCCATCAACTGGGCTTTTGATCTCTCTGCCCGGGAAGCAGATTTCCCACCCAAGCCAACTGCAACAAGTTTTACTAGTGGAGTTTCTTGTGATACACCATCTAGTCTGGAATTGAATATGCACAGTGATGTGTCCCTTCAATGCCATGCCCCTCCAGGGGCCCAGGGCTTGCTCTAGTATGAGTGCAATGACCACTATGAAAATGATATGCTAGGACATGCAGTCAATTTCTGTGGAGTCTGAGCAGCATCAGACTCCAAACTCAGAGCTTCTACTATGTTCAGAGCCCATCATGTATCCATACTTGCATCTACAGGCAGCAGAACAAGCAAGAGTCTTGCTGGACACCAAGGCTAGCCCTGTTTGGGGAAGCTGCCCTTGAGACCTTTAATTCCAATACAGAATCAGGTAGGTAACCTGGGCATAACTAAAGAAACCGTTTTATGGCTCTCCAAAGTAAAAGGGACTTGGTGAACAGATGAGAACTCTGTCAGGAGGAGATGCCAGGTGGCAGCTGGAGAAGAAGAAAAGCAGTCAGTGAAGGCAAGAAGAGCAGGGGACCAGCTGTGACAGAGGCCAGACAGCTGGCCGGCCAGAAGAAACCCTTTAGGATGTTGTTCAGGGCCTAAAATGCACCCTCAGCAGGGTAAGTTATTGAAACGCCCTTGAAAATATAAAGTGCTGTACAAATACTAAATCTAGAATGGCTAATAATTTTGTTATGTAAAAGCATTCATGTCAGGTAATTAATGTACTCATTGTGATCATTTAATTTTATGGCAGGTAGTGTAGGGCTAGACAGAAATAGGGCTCTTTGGCCCAGTCTTCTCGTTTCTCGTTAGGTATGCCAGTACCACAGTTTCCCTGAACTGCTGCGCCAAGCTCCAACTAGAGGGGACTGTTGCAGGGGGCTCAGCGCCTGGACCTGGGCCTCCATGCTTCACCAATTTCATTTTCCTTGGCCCCTGGTGCCTAGAGGCCCTAGTGCCCCCTGGTGGTGTCTGGGGCACCACCGTTTCCTCAAAGGAAATTCATAGCTGCATTAGTGGGGAAAAAGAAAATTGGTCTCCTAGTAGAAACTTTTCTCTTGACAAAGGGTTCCTCAAAGCCACTAGGTACTTGAAAGTAAAAAGGGCAGTTGACATTGCTGTGTGGTGCTCTTTGGGGGACCAACAGTGCAAAAGGCTTTGTAGCAGTTGGAGCACCTGTAGAGAGAGGCCTAGCCATATTGCCCCAGAAAGCCTTGAAATGAGCTGTTCAGGCTGCTGCCAACAGCACAGGCCACCATAGTGTTCTCATGGAGAAAGGAGCTCTCCTTGTTCCTTGACCAGTCTACTAAAGGCCCAGCTTGCAGCAGTGACTCCATATTCCTTCTGCTCTCTCTATTCCTTCTCCCTGCCCATTACCCCTGTGCTTTAACATATCCCAAGCCAAGGCAAAAACTCTCATTTGTTTTCCAAAACCTTCTCATAGTCTCTTCCATGGGAGCCCTTCCTGGTTAAGTAGGTCCCAGAGAAGAACCTCACCTTCTCTCAGCTCTCAGTTCCAATCTGTATGCCAGCCTGGAGCACAGCTGAAGAAGGTGTAAGGTCAGGCTGTGCCCTTCCCTGAATGAGCTCCCAATCTCAAACATGGCTATATTCACATAAATGCACAGACGGCTGTCTCCATCATGACCTCCTTATTTATCCCTTTGAGCCTAGAGATGGTGACCAGCAGGCTTCTCCATGGCTAGATACTGAGTTCTAACTTGGAAAATCCCTGGTTGCAGTCAATGTGCTCTTGCTCCTTTCTCTTTTCACTTTTCTCCCCCCACCCCCATTTTCACTGGACACCTCTTACATCAGGAGTTAAGGGTAGCCTGTCTGCTCAATAACAAATATATTTATTATTGATCTAGAAGATTTGGGGAGTATACCTTTCGTAGTGGCTTTCTTTGCTAAAGTCAGCAATAGCTGCCTGGATAACTCATAAATGCCAAGTTACTTGTAACTTTATGGTGGATGGGGACACAGAGAAGACAGTGAGTCCAGCCAGTTGACCATGGTCCTGCCAGTCTCAGATCAAAAGGAAAATAACAAGATTACTCTTAATTGAAGCATCAGCCTGTGCCAGGGACTGTAGAAAAGTACTTTATATATATTGTCTCATTTAATGCACCCAACATACCTATGACTTTGGGGCCATCTGTGGTCTCATTTTATAGATGCAAGACTAAGTCTCAAAGAAGTTAAGTAGCTTGCTTAAGAACCTATGGTTGTTGGGTGGCAGAGCTGGGATTTGAGCTCAAGCAGTCTATGGCAAATATTCACATGCAAAACCACTACTCCATAATGCTTTCTTTTGTGCTATGTGGATATACTGGCCTTCTATTTCAAAATAATTATTGTTGTCTACTTTGTGCCAGATACTGTGCTGGGCCCTTGGGAGGGGTGGACTTTATACAAAATTGACTGATTGATCTTTCCCATTTACCAGTCACTGTGCTAAGCTGTACTAAGCTGGAAAGGAATCTGTAATGCAGAGTAAATAACTGCCACATTTATATCTCCTTGCCAGGAGAACAGGCTCTGAGAGTTTCCTTATGCTTAGATGACCATGCTTTGTACCAAGCAACTTTACTGCTCTGACCACAGCTAACTGGATCTAAGACGGACACTTGACCCAAAGGCAGCTGATCTATTGGCTGGCCAGGAGTCCATGAAGTGAACTAGTAAGAAAACTCTGCTTAACAGAGTTACTGACTGGGGTGTGGCCAAAACAATTAGATTCTTTTTTCTTGGAAAATATAAACTCACGTTAGACAGAAGTGTTAGGTGCTATAGAAGCAAAGACAGAGTACTAAGCAACCATAATGGTAAAATACAATAGTGGAGATCAATGAATACCCAATCAGAGGCAACAATGAAAACATCCATTTTATAGAACTATGCTCTATCCTGAATAACCTTCCAGTCCTCAAAATCTCCCTGTGTGGCTGGCTTTATGTTTTGACTTCCTTATTTCTAATCTATGTCCTCACAATGATCTCCTATCACCAATGCAATCTCATTGTGTCCTCATGGAGTTCACAAGTAAGTGGGTAACACAGACAGAGAGACAATGAGTCAATTACAAGAGAGTATTAGTGTAATAAATGCAACCATGGCAGGAGCCAAAGAGGCTGTGAGAACAAGAGGAAGTATCAGAGAGAGCACATCCAGTCAGAGAGTGTCAGGGAGGGCTTCTTGGAAGAACATAAGATACAATCCCCATTTTACTCAAGGCAAAAGCCATCATCCTTAAAAAGGCCCTACATAATCTGACCCTCTATCCTTTTATTACTTCTCTAATTTCTGTCTCTATCACTATATTCCCCTTTTGCACATTCTATTCTACCTATACTGACTTTATGAAACACACTGGCTCCTGCTGTAGGGCCTTTGCATTTGCTATTCTCTTTATCTGGAACGTCTCCAGATATCCACTTGTTCAACTCTCTCACTTCCTTTAAATTTTTCTCAAATCTCAACTTCTCAATGAGGCCTACTTTGAAACCTGATTTAATACTGTATCATGCCTTCGAACTCCTGCATCCAGGATCTACTAATCTCTTTAGCCTGTTCTATTTTTTCTTTATCCCTTAGAACTTATCATACTTACCATCTTCCAACATACTTAATGATTTACTTATTATGTTTATCGTTTTTTGCCTGTTTTCCCCACCAGAATGTAATCTCAACATGGGTAGAGATCTTATTTTGTTTATTGACTCTCATAGGTTGTGTTCCCCAGAAAACAGATCTCAGACAAAGATTAGCATGCAGGATGTTTATTAGAGAGTGCTCTTGGGATCAACACCAATGGAGGGAAGCAGGATTAGGCAGAAGGAAAAATTGAGTTGTGAGGCCCAACACAGGCCTCAGCCAGTCCTATAGGAAGCTTTGGAGCTGGGATGGTCTTTTAAAATTATCTGGAGTTGGGGCAAGTGGGCCAGATCTTTAGGTCCCATTGTCGATCAGTCATTGATATGAATTTCCCCTAAAAGGAAGTGGGACCTTGGGCAAAGAAATTTTCTTCTTTGAAGCTGTCCCCCAACAAGGCTACCAGTTGAGGGTTATCTGCTAGCAGCACTCCCAGCAACTGGAGGAATAAGTCCTTCATTCCTGAATGGGGATCTTAGCAGCAGATCATAGCATCAACTGTAATTTACCCCAGGATACCAGATTCACTTTTCATATAGATTCTGAGAGCATCTTCTCCAGGATTTCAGTGAGCCTCTCTTCCAAGGGGAAATTTAGACGAGAAAGGTTTGCAAAATGAACTAGAGACCCCACTGTTGCACCTGGTCTTGGGGTCACAATTTATAATAGCAATTATATTCCTCCTATATTCACAATTCTAAATTCTTTTTTCCCTTAGCTGACATTTGTTGGTCTCAATAGCTGGCCTGGACTCTTAAGTATGAGGGATCTCAGGCTGGTCACCGTTCCCTTCTCAGGTTGGGGTTGTTGCATTTGTCCTTGAACAATCAAAATAGGGGAAGAGGTATCAATAGATGCCCAAATATCAAGTAGATCATCTGGCTGTTCCATTTTGTAACAGCAGCCCTCCTGTCATTTCTGCCAAGATATGGTGACTTTTCTTCTCTCCTGTTGGTCCTTTGGCATGAAAAACCTGAAGAACTCAGGCAGCAGCCATATCATATAGTTCAATGGGACTATTGCTGTGTCTCCTAGAAGACATGTTTTCCCTTTGGAAATCAGCTCCTCCAATAAATTTGCAAGCCCAAAGTTGCACATATTCCATGAGTAGTTCACTAGGCATAATAATAAGTTGGGGCTCCGTTTCTGGACCCATCTGGGGACACTTCCCCATAAAAAGGTCTTTGAGTTAAAATGTATACTATGTCCTAGAACGAAATTTCTTAACTTTGGCACTATTAACATTTTGGATTGAATAATTCTTTGTTTGTGTGTGTGTGTGTGGGGGGGCTGTCCCGTGCATTGTAGGATGCACATGCATTTTCTATGTACTAGATGCAGCAGCACTGCCTCTTCCTCCACGCCCATCAGTTGTGAAGATGAGAAATGTCTCCAGACATTACCAAATGTTCCTTAGGGGGCAAAACTGCCCCCATTTGAGAGCCAGTATCTAAGAAATGTGCTCCACTCTCATAAAATATTGCCTCTCAGCTGGTGTTTCAGCTGTGACTTCAAAGCACAACTCCATTGCTAGTTAAGCTGGCAGCTTCTGGGTGCTGTAGCATGTGATACGACCAATTGATCCCATGTTATGGGCTTACTCTGAAACCTCCTTTGTTGTAAAGTGGGTTCCTTGACCTGACGTGATAGAAGTTATACAGGGTCCTATGTTCGTGGGTCAAATACTCTGTAAGGCTTCATTTGGTGGTGCTGGCTGAAGCCCTGTAGGCAGGAAAGGTAAACTCATAACCAGAATATGTGCCTACTGATGTCAAACTGAATTTTTGCTTCTTCCAGAATGAAAAGGGCCCCAAATAGTCAACTTGCCACCAACTGGTCGATTGATCTCCTCGATGGATGGTGCCATACTGGAGACTTAGCATTGGTCTCTGTTACTGGAAGGTTGGACATATTGTAGTGGCAGTAGATAGATCAGCCTTGATAAGTGGGAATCCATGCTATTGAGCCTGTATGTAACTTCCTTCCATCTGTGCCATCATAGCCACTTAATTTATGTATTCATTATATTAATGTTGAAGTAGCCAGTGACAGAGACTGGCTGATGTCAATGGCTGAGTCATTTTGTTTACTTAATGGTACTCCCTGGAGATGTTAACATGTGATACAAAGGTCTTTGCACTTTGTGCCAATTTTTGTGTGCCTGTTCACTGGCCTCCCTGTTTGCGATCTTCCTATCTTGCTCCTTCCAGGCCCCGACCATTTGGCCCAGTCATTAACCACTGCCCATGAGTCCATATTCTATCTCTGAATAACTTTTATTTCCACACAAGTGGATGACCAATGTTTTGCCCATTGGGAGGATTTTCTCTCACTGCTGTCTTTCAGTCCATTTTCAGCTTGTACCCACATATTGAGTCAACCCATCCATGAACCAAAGGAGGTTTTTCCCTCCCATACTCTGATCATAAGGAATTTCTCCATGGAAGATAGGTGTAAGCAGAAGAGAGGTACTGGTGTACCAGTGGTAGATGACATGGAAGTCTGGGATATCTGCTCTGCAGTTTACTTGTGTCTGCCAGTCCTGCTCATACTCAACCTCACATGTATCTCTTCCATCTTAGGATGGATTGTTACTGGCCTGCCTAACCTTATAAATTGAGTCTCAGAACCAAGTTTTTATTAAAGAATGAAGTTATATGTTCTGTGTAAAAAAACAATGCAAAAGCAGCAGGGGCAGTACAGGCCCACAGAGATTTGAGTGATGGACATACAAAAAGTAGAGTTGAAAGAATTAAGATGTTTTCTCTACTACCATTTTTTCTCTATTGCTTTAATTTTATTGAACCTTACTCCATTTGTATCACAGTTATTTTCCATGTGCCAGGCACCCACTAAGCTCTTTACATGAACTATTATGAATCATTAATTTAATCCACACAACCTATGATGTAGGTGGTATTATCATTATTCCCATTTTATGGAAGAGGAAACTGAGACTTAGGGAGGTTAAATAACTACCTCAGGAGCACAGAATTGGTGAATAGTGCAGCAAAGTCTGAATCCTAGGACTGTCTTAATCCAAGACCTATTCTTTAAATAGCTACATTATTGGCCATTTTCTTCCTGCTAGCAGCCATGAGGCAGAATGAAGAGCGTGTGTGCGTGTGTGTGTGTGTGTGTGTGTGTGTGTGTGTGTGTGTCTGTGGTGATAGGGGGAGACTTTTCAAGCTATGACTGTGCTGTGCTATGCTGAAGAGCTTCAAGATTTCTGCTACTTCATTCAGTCCTTCATCCATCAAATGTCCACTGAATATCTAGTTAATATAAATAAAAAGGAATGAAACAGATATCTTGCCATTATACCCTTGGCATTTCCCTTAGTGTAGGTTCTCCTATATGGGGAGGGTTACTGCTCAGGACAGAAGCAAAGAAAGTAGAAAAGGCTATACTCATCTGCCCAGGACAGCTCTGAGGGCTGGAGGGATGATAAGATGGCTTAACTATTCAACCCTAAGATGCAAACTGCTCTCCTTCCCTGCTTCCAAGAGCTGCATCTGAGGGGTCTGGGTAGAGGTGTTGACAGTTTGGTCCTCAAAGTTCCTTTTGATATAGCCTCTATGTCAGTCTTCCCCTTCTCAGGGATCTCAAGTCCTTGATGTCTCAGCAGCACTCTGTCCCGTATCATCATTAAAGCAATTGATTACTTTCTGCCTCATAGGCCCAAATTTCTACTTACTAAGTAGCCATTTCTCTGCTGGTTTCTTGGGTGCATTTCAGAACTGCAGGACTACGCTTGGCCCAGTTTATTTTAGTTTAGCCTGGAAATATTAACAACCAAAATACTAACTTGTGTTTAGTAAGCACTTACTGTGTGTCAGGCCTTGAACCCAAAGCTCTATGAATGATTTTATTTAACCCTGTGTCAACCCTATAACGGAGGTCCTGGCCTACTGTTAGAGGTAGAGCATACAGTTGGCATGCAGAAGCAGCTTTCCTGGCCAGCGTTCTGCTGTCCCAGTGCCTTCTCTGCACATTCAGACCACCACAGGACCTAAGCCTGCCACTCTAGCCTCACATGGCACCAACTGCCCCCCACTGAGCCCAGTATTGTAGCACCCAGCGTTTTGGGTTAGTTTCCCCTTCCCCATTCCCATCTCTGAACAGGCATCTCTGCCAGGTCAGCTCTCTTTCCCTCAGCTTCCCTTGTGCTTCTTCTTGGCTTTGGCGCATGTTGTTCCTTCTGCTCAGAATTCCTCTTCCTTTTCTGCCTGGTAAAATCCCTTATTTTTCAAGCCTTGCTTTAATGTCATCCTGACCTCTCTGCCCTACCCTGTCAGAATTAATTGCTCCCTCCTTTGTGTTCCTCAACAGCACTTATCACTGTGAACTGTAGCTACTTGTTTCTCTACTCAGCCCTGGGGAAGAGCTAGCAAAGGCCCTGTCTGATTCACCTCCTTGTCTGCGGGATCAGGGGCTGCCCAGTAAGCATTAGCCGAAGCCTGTCAAGATTGGGGAAAGGGGTTGTGAAGCTTGACTGGGAACATTCCTGAGATGGGACTTGGACTCTTCCTGCATCCCTGTTGTCTCTCTAACCTTTTCACCCTGGCTGTCCAAAACCAGACTTCAGGGATTATGACAGGATTCCCCTCAGCCAGAATATGTCCACTTTCTCTACCCTCCAGATGAATCTCCTTCTTCAGTGGCCGGCCTGCCTGCCTGCCTCTCTCTTGGTATCCTCTCCAGCACGGTGCTCCCAGCTTTTCCCATTTAGCAGCATCTGCGAATTTCATTAACTTGCTACTTAACCCCTCTCACTCAGATCAGCTCTGAAGATGATAAATCAGGCCTGGGGCTCATCCCTGCAGCAGCCATCCTCTCCACACTCCCCTCTAACAAGGCTCTGGTTGCCCCTATTCATCACTAGATGCCCTCTCTTTCCCCTGCATTTCATTGCCAGTACCCCCCACACCCCCACACAGACAGTGTCAGCGTTGTTATAGCCTAGACACTTTGGACTGAATCCTGGAACCAGATTTCAGGACAGACTCTGGAGCTGGTAGGCTTTCTGACCCAGACCACCTCTTCTCCTGAGGGATTATGGGTTTTGGCTTCTCTGGGCAGAAAGGTTAGGCCAAAGGCAGCACCCAGGGGCTGCAAGGGCAGGTGGACCCTGACATGGGAAAGATGCTGGGGGGGGGGGCGGGTAAGGGAGCGCAGGGCTCCCTTCCTACCCATAAGACCAAGTTTACTTTTGCATAGGGGTATGTGAGCAGGAACTAGAGTGGACCTGTATTCTTACTCCTTTACTTTCTTCCTCAAGACCATCCCCTTCCTCCCTGCCTAGATCTTCCCAAGAGTCCTCCTTTAAATCCCTGTCACCCTGGTAGTCTCACAGGCACCCATAATGTCTCCTGCTCTTCAAAGTAGATGAGATGAGTATTGCTGTCCCAGAGACCCTGAGTAGGGGTGTGTGCAGAAGAGCAGCCAGATTCTACTACCGACCCAGCTCTCCCTGTGGTGCAAGGCTGCCTCTTCTCTGGGGCTTCTTTTCTTTCTCTCTTTCGTTTCTTTTCTTTTCTTTTCTTTTCTTTTCTTGTCTTGTCTTTTCTTTTCTTGTCTTTTCTTCCTTCCTTCCTCGTTCCTTCCTTCCTTCCTTCCTTCCTTCCTTCCTTCCTTCCTTCCTTCCTTCCTTCCTTTCTTTCTTCCCTCCTTCCTTTCTTTCTTCTCTCTCTCTCTCTCTCTCTCTCTCTCTCTCTTTCCTTTCTCTTTCCTTCTTTCTCCCCCTCATCTTTCTAGCTTGCCCTTCTATCATTTCTCGAAGCTCCACTGCTTACACTCAGTCTGTAACCCTGTACCCTACTGCCATTCTGCTCACAGGGTGGGTCACCTGGGCCTCAGTGGAGTGCTAGAGCAGGCAAGCAGTACAGTTTTCCCCCAGCTTAGCAGAATGGGTCTTTTCTCTCCTGCTCTCGCTGCTGATTCCTTCCCTCACTGCTGATTCCTTCCCTAAGCCCCACCCAAATACCATCTCTAATTTCCTCTCTTCATTTAAGTACCTTACCCTCTCTCCTTTAGGCCCCAGGTCTCTCCTTTTTACTTCTTTGTCCTTCCCTCCCATGCCTCCTCCCCTGTTCCTTTCTCTGATTTATAGGCATAGACTCCCTAAAAGGGACCACCCCAAATATGTCTAAGGCCTAACCTTTCTGTAGTTCTAATCAGTGTCCTTCTGCCTTTGCCCTGCCCTTAATGAGCTCTCCTCTCAGGCTCCCTTCTATTGCTTCCGTCTGCCCTTTTTCTGTCTCCCTTTTTATCTCCCCCATTTTCACCTTCATGCAACCTTCATAGGAGACAATATTGGAGAAGGTGGTACATCTTGCCTGGCTCACAATAGGCTCTCAAAAAATGATTAAGCCCAAATTGGAGTCTCCCCATCCGTGTTCTTTCCCTACCCCTTCCCAGGCCCTGTAATGACTCCCTGTTCTCCTCTCCATTGGCACTCTTCTTCTGGGGAGAAATGTCAAGGCAATTGGGTATTCACTCAGCGCCTCCTCCACCCCCACCAATGCGTGTTTTGTCAGGTGCTATTTCTACAACGTCTTCATTACCTCCTAATTGGCCAAATCTCTTTTCTTTATTTTTCTTGTTAAAGACAGATTTAAAGAATGAGTTCAGTAGCTCAGCCATTTTCAGACCATCATTAATTTCCCGCCTTCTTATTTATTAATGGGGCAACCTCCTTGCTGGTATTTCTTGTTCCCTGGATATCTCAGCAAAAGCCTGCCTGGCTCACACAGCCCCAGGGACTAGTGCTAACTCACTCTGACTTTGTGCTACCCTCAGCTGCTCTCGCATTCCCTCCACAGGCCCCCTGCTCGCACAGCCCTCTGTGGTCAAGGCCCCTTCAACCAAGGCCTGCAGGGAGGAGAGTAGGGAACACTCGCTGTGTTTTAGGCATAGATGCTTCCTTTCTATGCATGAAGAGGACTGAGATCCCCAGTTCTCCCCTACAACCTATCTCACCTTCTATTGTGTTCCAAGTCCTATGCTAAGGTGAATCATGCTGTCTCCCTGATTCCTAGAGACTTTTAGGAATAAAAGTTAAAGCTTAGGGAGCAGCATGACTTACCCAGGGTTACTCTGCTTAGAACAGGGAGAGCCAGGTTGTGACCCATTTTACTGGCTCCACAGCTTGAGCTTTTCCTCTATGCCATCCTGCCTCAGGGAAGCCTGTGTGGAAAGGTCATGTTTAGGACAATTCTTGATACAGAGAGAGAAACCAGGACCAGAAACCAGTGAGAAGGCAGCAGCACAGTGGGAAACAGAAGTCAGTGGCCTGAGTATTAGCAGGGCTGATCAGCAAACTGTTTTGGGGGGACCTATCTCTCCCCGCTGAACCTTGACCTCTTTGTGTTCCAGGTTCTTATCCTCCCATGTCAGTTAGCTGATGGACTCATGTTCTAATGAGGACCTTATTAACATATGGGAACAGTTAGCCATCTGGGGACTCTTTCTATGCCTCTGAAGGATGGGTCTGTGAACATGGCTCCCTTTGAGGCCTTCCAAATGTTTTCTAGGTTGATGTCTTATGATTCTGGTTCTCCAGGAGCCTCAGCCTTTCTCTCCAGGTAAGGAGGTTGGCCCTGCTGCTGCCCACAAATGCCTACCCATGCATGGGCATATGTAAGAGTCAGTAAGCCCTAGGTTCTTTGAGCTGACAGCTACCAGGGGATCTACAGCCCATGCCTGAGTCTGAGCATATGCTGACTCCACCAGTGGCTTCTAAACCTTCTCTGAGTGATGGAGACTTATGGTATTGTTTTGTTAGGATCTTTCTTAATCTTTCCATAATCAGGAATACTGTTATCTCCTAGACTCTGAGCCCAGACTCCAGGTAAGGCCCTATCGTGCACCAGGCCCAGCGGCTAAGGCTATAACTGCCTCTGCATTGCTTTTGAGTGATGAGATGGTGACGAAAATGGTGATACCAGGTCGGGGTGCAGGCCTAACAGAGACAACCTCAAGGACACTGTGGCTGCCACCAAAGTCCAATGCATTGCTCTTCTCTTTGAAAATGAAAACTCTGGGCAGGTCCTTAGAATGATCAAGAAAAGGTAGGAAAAAGAACTCAGGGAAGAATCCTTCTGCTCCATCGGGGCTTTGGCTGCCCTCCGACACCAGTAGCTAGGAGCAGTGGCAGTGCTGAGGAAGCATCCCCTGAGGCCAAGTCCTGGGAGCTGTGTTTTTACAGTAAAAGACCTTGTTTCTTGTTTCGTCCTGGTCATAACCCTGCTTAATAGAGACATTAAGATGAATGATTGAAGCTGCCTCTTTCCTTGCAGCCGGTAGGAGAGGCAGCCTGGCTGACCCTGAATAGAAGGGACACTGTGGGGATGGGTTGAGGTAGCCGGGGATCTACAAAGCATCCCCTTCCAACATAGAGCCTCAGCTTTGGTAGGCTGAAACCTCCTGCCCTCAAGGCTGCCTCATCCACTGGGGGCTTTCCTATGTTGGCTGTCCAAGGTTGTGTTCTGCCTCTCCAGCATTAAGCAAGAAAAGCCATTGTAGGTAGATAAGGGATGACAAGGACTTTTGCTTACATAGGCTTTCAAAGGGGCTTCGATAAGCTTCTATATACACGTTTTCATATTTATAAAAACAATAGCTAATAGTTATTGGGCACTCTCTATATGTTTCAGGGGCTGTGCTTTATATGCATTGTCACATCTGATTCTCACAACAGCCTCATAATATGGAATTATTATTCCCAGTTTACAGATGAGAAAACTGAAGCTTAGAGATGTTAAACCACATGCCCAAGGTAACTCAATAAGTATTGGAGTTGGGCTATGAACCTAGGCAGTCTGACTTCAGAGCCTGTGCTCAAAACCCTTTGCCATCACATGCTGCCTCCAGTTTTACAAACTAATGTAGGCTAGACTTGGGAGGATGGTCGGGGAGGACTAGAGTTTTGTATCAGAACAGGAATTGATTTAGAGGTCAGAGACAACCATTAGGGATAAACAGGCTCATCTCTGGATGGGGCTGCAGAAGTGGTGGGGCCCCAGGGAGCACCACTGAGACAGGCTTCATTTACCATGTTTATGACAGGTCTGGTGAAGGGCAGCTCAGGGAAAGCTGCCCCTTCATAGATGATGTCAAACACTTTGGACACAAAAATGTCTTGTTTTTTGTCTTCCCCCAAATCTCCCCTGCACTTGGTACTTTGCTGGGCATGGAGAAAATATCAATAAACAGCTTCTAAAATATAGATGCTAAATACACGTCAAGAGCCATAGGAGCCTTGAACTATTTTCAGCAGAAAGCAGAATGCTCTGTGACTGCAGATGTAAGTGGACACATTTGAAGAAGTGGGAAGTGTGGACTGGAGAAAATGCACTATCTGAAACCTTGCTACTCCAGGTGTAATCTTAGGACCAGCAACAGCAGGATCACCAGCAAACTTGTTAGAAATCCAGAATCTGAAGCCTTTCCCAGACCCACATAATCACAGTTTGCATTTTAATCAGGTCCCCATGTGATTAGAATGCACAAGAAATTTTGAGTAGCACTGCTGTAATACAGAACTGACCTAGTCACTGCCCTACCTAAACCATTCCATGGTTCTCAATTGACCAAATACATTTTGAAGCCTTGCTTTTAAGACTATATGCTATTTAACTCTTGCCTACTTCTCCAGACTCCTCTTTCACCACTTGCTTTGCCATACTTTCAGCTCCAATGGTACTGAGTTGCTCCCCATCCATATGTGGACCATTTCTCCACCTAGTCTCTTTACTCATGCTATTCCCTTTGTCTGGAACACCCTCTTCTTAATTCTTTTCTTCCCCTCTTTTGGCCTGGGAAATACTCAGTCTTTAAGACTTGAGTTAAATGTTACCTATTCTGGGAAATCTTGCCAGCTGTGATCTTCAAACCATCATTGCCAGTGGTCTCTATGATCCCAGTTATCACTCTGAGTGACACTTAGTTCTTTACGAATGTGTATCCTTCACTAGAGTGTAGAATCTGTGAAGGTAGGGACTGTGTCTGTTGTTCATGTTCCTGTCTGGGGCTTTCAAAGAGCCTAGCCCAAAGTAGAGAGAGTTAAATAACAACTAGGAAATAAGGCTGGAAGGGTAGGTTTGAACCTGAATGTAGAGAATTTGAATGCCAAGTCAAGATCAGGAAGGAGAAGCTATGAAGCCACAAGGGGACCAGTGTAAGGATAAGGCCCTATTAGTCTGGGAAGGCAGAGGAAGGTGGCTGGCAGTAAAAGAGTTTATTCACTAAATCTTGAGGGGAAAAAAAGGTAGTATAATGGAAGGCCCAGTGGTTTTGAAGCTGATACCTCCAGTATAGGAAGTTCAGCAACATCCCCTGACCCAATCTGTCAATCTACTGTTTTATATGGAACTGAAAAGCCTCTCAGAGAAAATAAATTTGAACTAAGCCTATAACTGGATAGAATATATACCAGCATGACTAGAGTAGGGTTGTATGGACAACCCAATGGACACCATATTGCTTGAAGGGCCAGCAGAGCCCCAGAAAGATAGACCTAACATAGAGGAGGTAGAAATCTGGCAAATGAGCCAGTTTCTACAACAGGACTATGGGGTAAAGAGGGATGATGGCTCTGGTTCAGTATGACGGCTCTGATACAAACTTACTCTGTTCTCGGTAGTAGGTGTGTACAAGAGAAAGGACTGGTTGAATAAGTAGAAAGAGCTGTCTCTGAGACACTTTAGAGCTCAAACAACCTTCCTGAGGGGCTCCATATCCCCCTAGCTAAATGTAACATAGAGGGAGCTTCTTTTTACTTTTCGAGAGAATGCCATGTTCTTGCAATGTGTGGCACCATGAGGCAAAAGTTTGTGAGTGTATTTGGAAAAATTGAGGGAGCTGTCCTTGAGGAGAGGAGAAGCTGGCACCACTCCAAAGGGGCCAAGTTGAATGCTGGTATCTGCTGGGCAAAGCCCCAGCAGATAAGAGGAGAGAGCTGACCTTGAAGCTGAGATGGGAACAGGCAAAAGGTGAAAGTGCTGGTGGCTCATGACCAACCTCAAGGGAAAATCGATGAAGGAAACTTCATTCACTGAGCACCTACCTTATTAGGGTAAGTAGACACTTTTCTTCACTTTATTGGTTATTCAGATATTATCTCCATGTTATAGGGGAGGAAACACACCCAGAGAAGGTGACTTTACTTATTCATCAAAAATATGCACTTGGAATATAAAGATGATTGAGACACAGTTCTCTTCCTTAAGGATCTCAGATGATTTTAGGTGAGAGATACAGAGGCAAATCATTTTATTACAGAATAGTCCTTAGACAAGAATAGATATTAAGCACAGGGTGCAATGAAACCACAAAGAGGTTCTTCAGTAACAGGGTTCAGTAAACGTCAGAGCTAGGATTCAAATCCTGGACAATCTGAATCCAAAACTCGGCAATTTCCACCAGTCTAGCTGAATAGCTATAGTTGTCAGGACCCTTAGTCATAATCTGAGTTATGAGGAAGGGCAGTAGCCTTTGCTGCTGGCAGGGAATTTTTAAGAGCAAGGAGAGAAGAGTGAGAATTGGGATGTGACATGTGCAGGTGACCCGGCAACACTTCAGGCCCCAAAGAGAAGAGATGGTGCCCTCATGGTTACCAGGTCATGGAGATCCTCCCCTGGGACAGGATTTACTCCAGAGCCTAGAGGTGGCAGTAAGTGGTTCTAGCTACGGGAGCCACTGGAGGAAAAATAACAGGCTGATTGGGACCATCCGCTTCTTCGAGAATGCAGAGTCTCAAAAATCAAGCTGGGATTGAGAAGAGAGGCCATGTTCGAAGTGGCAGCAGGGATATGAGAATGAAATCGATAATTCTTGGGTTAGAAAGAGAACTTGCCCTATCTCTAGGATCATGAACTTCTTTTTTTTCTGTTAAGTTCAATAGATCTTGACAGGATTATCTGCCTTTTTGAAAACAACTTTTCTGCTTAAAAAACTTTGCTTCTCCCCATTTCTGAGTACTGGATCAGGAAGAGGCCTGGGGCCCCAATCTTTTTTAGGGATGCTTCTCTTTATTGGTTGGACAGCCCAAACTAACCTGCCACAGCTGGGGCAGGGCTGTGAGCCACACTCTGGAACATGTTAAGAGAGGGTAAAGTCAGAGGATCAGAGGCAAGGAGGCTAGGACTAGAAAGGGGAGAGAGAAGGCAGAGAGAGCAGCTTGTAGAAGAGAACTTCCCTAGGCAGGTGGCTCCATTTGATTTCCGATTTAAAGGGGAGGCTTAGATAGCCAAGAAGAAAAAGGCTAATAAGAAAAATATTAAACTGCAGTGTGTGTGTCCCCAGGGACTTCCTGTTGCTATGACTGACCTCCCGAAGAGCGCCATTCGTTCCCGAGCATGGCAGCTTTATAGGCACTTGTAGGCCTGCAAAGAACACCAATTTGCTGCTGCAGTTTGTTTTGATAACTGAAACTTTCAATAAATCTATATTAAAATCAAAGGGAAAATTAACTAGGCCCCAGTGAGGGGCACGGAGATAAGGGAGCACATTACCACCCTGGCCTCAGCCACCCCACATCCGTCTTTTAGTTCAGATTCAGGTCACCAGGGAGATGAATGGCTTCAACTCATGGGTAACAGCCCTGGGGAGAGCAGAGCGAAGATGGTATGGCCAGGTCTAGCCCCACTGCTTCTGAAACAGAAAAGTCCATGGGGGTAGAGTGGAGGATAGGAGGTGGGCAGAGCTGGGGGCGTAGGAGTTGTGGTCACAGTAGGAAGAGGGCTGGTGAGAGGGGTAGGTGAAGGGTAAGAATAATAGAAATAGCCAATATTTACTCAACTCCATGCCAGATACTGTCTTAAGCATGTTCGTATTTAATTATAATAACAAGTAGGTACTAGTATTATCTCCATTCTAGAAATGAAGAAACTGAGTCTCAAAGAGGCATGTGACTCATCTAAGGTCACAGATGGAGCCAGGACTCAAACCTGAGTAGACTCTCTCTGAGCTTACACTCCCTATGCTGTCTTATGTAGGGACTGTGAATAGCAGAAGCAGGTTTTCCAGTTCTCAGATAAAAATGTTTCAGACCCAATCTGGGTTCCCTCAGCTGTGTCAAGTTTGGAGGCTGCCATGAACTGTCCTTGGGTCCTGGTTTCTCAGCCTTTTGATTGCTGATTAAGATCCCAGCTATGATGGCCATCTTGCTGTTTTTCCTGGTGGCTTGACAGGACATTAGGAGAACCAACTCGGTCCTCTCTTTGGCCTCTGTTCTCAGTGTTCACTTTAGCTCCGTCACTTAATCTAGCAGCCTGGAGACTACTCAGGAGATATCTATATCTGTGCATTGGATTCAGTTCATTTGCCTTCAGAAATTCACTTGCCTGATCTCCAACTCCCACCTTAGGCCTTGGCCACATGGTTTTGGACGGCCTAGCTGCCACTACTTTCACTCATTTACTAACACATGTGGTTGTCTTAGCTTTCTCTGGAAGGAGGGTTAAGTTTTGATAGTACCTCCAATGTGTCCTCTGTGATGGGTCTGCAATGGGCCTAATTTGACTGAACCAGAGGCTATGACTCCTCTTGCAATTTCTGGTCTCAGATGAACCACTGTGCAGATCTGTGTGTGGGATCTGGTACCCTCTGTGGCTACCCGAATGGTAGGGTAATACTACCCTTTCTCCAAGTCTGAGAAGTGATGGTTCTACACGGCCTATATGACAGGGCAACTAGCTATGTTTTCTTTGAAATTCTGGTTAACTTTATACAACATTTTCTTTCTCTCCCTCTCAGCCTCATTTCTTGTCCTCCCCTCACTCCTGATGCCCTGGGATTATACTTCCCAATGAAATCTTACTATATAAGCTTTGCCTCAGCTTTGTTTGAACTAGAGAACAGAGGGAGTCCCAACAGAATCAAATGATTGAGGAAGCCAAATGCTGGGTTAGAGAGAATGCAAGGCACCAAATGTATATGGAGCTCTTACACTATTCTGTTTTTTTAATGTATTTTTCCTAGCCTTTGTGTAAAAAGAGCTTACAGTTAGGTGAGGTCCTGGAAGCTACACAGGTGAGCTCTAGAGGACCAAGGAGGAAAGAGCACACTTTGGGGGAAGTGAAGGTGATCATGGGAGGCTCCATGGAGGACATTAGGGGTAGGCTTTAAAGAAAACCTCTAATCCAGACAGTGTAAGTTTACTTCATTCTTACAGCCAAGGTTGGCTGTGCCCTATTCTTAGGCCAGGCTCAGGATATAATAAAGGCAGAGACAGGGGATGCCATCTCAGGGCCTCTTATTTGTCCAGTTTTGTTTATCTATTTATTTACTTGTTTTTTGTCTGTCTGTTCTTCCTTCCTCTCCATCCTGCCTCCCAAATATAAAAGTTTTTAAGGATATAAGTTTTGTGTGTCCTATTCACTAATGAATCTTCAGCAACAGAAATAGTACCTGACACTTAACAGAGACACTATAAATATATGTTGATTGATCAGCTGGGGTTAATGTTTAGATGACAATGGGAGGAGGAAGACCTAATTC
Organism: Cynopterus sphinx; assembly: GCA_030015415.1. Lineage (NCBI taxonomy): Eukaryota > Metazoa > Chordata > Mammalia > Chiroptera > Pteropodidae > Cynopterus > Cynopterus sphinx. Next base: position 101,883,989 of record CM057387.1, read on the forward strand.
CAAATCCAATAATCAGAGGACAGACAGGTGTGCTTCTACTATTATTGACCTTGGGTAAAGTGATATCTGTCCCTGATGATGTTTATTCCTTCATTTGTCCACAAACATTTATCACGCACCTGCTTTATGCCTGGCATTGTGCTGGGCATTACTGATACAGCATGAACAATATTGAAACAATGCTTACCTTAAAGGAGTTTACAGCCCTGGGGGAGGAACAAAAAGGAAATAGACAATTATAAAACAATACGATAAACTCTGTAGGTGCAGAGCAGCATCACCTAACCCATTATGTGTATTTAGGGAAGATATTCCCAGCTCAAATGGGAACCATTATGTTAAGGTCAGATCTCACAGAAGTGGAAGAGCCCAGAAATGGCATAATTTTTCTTAAGTGAAAACCTGCAGATGGCAGACCGAGAGAGGGCTTGGTGAAGGTAGGCCCAGGAGATGGTTCCTAGCTGACTGGGAGGCTGTCAAAGACATCATAGGTTTGGCTTGGCCAAGGCTGGGGTTTCCCAACTCAGAACCTTGTACCCATGACTTCCCAGAGAGCATAACCTAGAGGATCTTTGGCTTTGGCCAGAGTTCTCTCCAGCCAACGGAAAAGACACTCTATGGAAGCTCCCCACAGCTGAGGCCAGAATCCTTTTAACCCTGAAGTTCCCTCCAAAGCCGACCTAAACAAGTCATTTCTCTCTTCCTCAGTAAGGTCCTTGTGAAAACTGGGAAACAGAAAAAAATGTAAGCATTTTCTTCTTAGCCTAAAATACCCCTCCTCTCCGTTCTCCCCGAGGCCCACCACAGAGAGTGAAGGATAACGACTTGTTGAATGAAGGAAGCATGAGAGTGTGCCATCTAAATATAACATCGCCTTGTAAGCCTATATTCACCTTACGAGTATATCGTAAGGTAGGAAAACGAAAGTGGACCTGGGCCGCTCTAGACCTTGGAAAGTTTTCGTTTTTTTCAAAAAAAAAATTTTTCTCTCGCAGATCAGAAGCGAGCCCTCTCCTTTTCTTAAAGTCTTCGGAGTACGTGCCGCCTCGAAACTACAAGTCCCATAAGGCCAGTCGCTGGGAGTCACCATCTTGCTGCACCTTACCGCGCATGTCGGCGGGGAGAAGAAGCCCCGCCCTCCTGTAGCCCATTGGTCGGAGGAGCCGGTGGCGGGCTCAGCGGTTGGCCAGCGCGTCCGCCCGTCCGTCGCGTCGGCCGGGGTCAGAGTGCGCGGAGGTGAGTCGGTGTGTTGTGCACTCGTGGTGCTGGCTGCCGCTGTTGAGGCGGCGGGGAACGGGCGGTGGGGAGCGGCGGAGTTGGCCCTGCCTCTGCCTGGCCGGCGCCGCAGTCGGCTCGGGCCGTGCCCGCGGCCTTAAACTGCCCTGAGCGCCTGCTGAGGCCGAGGGAGACGTCGGGGCCTGCACCTGGAGGGAGCCTGCCGCGCTGGCCCCGAGGAGGGGGCGTTGCCATGGCGACAGCCTCTCCGGCTGCTGATGGGGGGCGGGGGCGGCCCTGGGAAGGAGTGCTGGTCTCCTGGCCCCCTGCCCCTCCCCTTACTCTCCCCTGGACTTGGATGGGCCCGAGTTGGGGGCAACACCCCGGGGTGGGTAATGCGGAGTGGGCCCCCACATTGGGCCCCGGTTGATGCATGCGGGGTGGGGGTCGCGGCGAGCAGTGTGTGCATCCTGGGGTGCTAGCCCATGTGCTCGCCCCTGGATGCGTGATTCACTGAGTTACGTCCAGGTGGAGAGGGAGCGGGGCAGGGCTTTGCAAGACAGACTGGGTAGGTGATTAAGGACGCTGACTTGCGATTACCAGGGAAGAGGAAGAGAGGTTTGACCAGAGAGGATAGAAACCCACAAGGAGATAGTAAATAGGACATCCCCTTTTCCTCTCCCCAACACCCACACGTACACCCAGGATTAGCAGTTTACCTCTGTATATCTGTACAGGTGTAGTAGTAGATAATGAATGAACAAGGGGCCTAATAGGGCTAGCTTTCTGTTTGTTCCTGCCAATGTTGCAGCAACAGGTGCTTTCTTACCGTGAACTTGGATTAAGGCTTGACTGCGAGTTCTTGCAAAAATAACTGCTTCTTGTTGACTTGAAAGATGCTGAATGTGGTCCCTCATTGGGGATTTGGTTTCTGTCCTTAGGGCTGGATTTTGCAAACCGAAAGTGTCTATCATTGCCTCTGCTGTAGGTCTCTGGCCCCTTCCAGGATATATATTAGCTCTTGTCAGACATTTTATCAGTCTCCCTGATGAAGGGCAAAAAATCCACGAATCCCATTGGCTAAAGACTATGCACTGTTTGAACTATAGTAGGTTGTGATTGGTTGAATGATTTTTGGTTGTTGAGTTTCTACCAGAAATTGGCTTCATCAAATTCTGCTTTATTCTGACTTTATCATACACAGCATGCCTTGTTTTAGTGGGTTCATGCCTGGAGCTTAAGTATATTATACCTGAATCCCCTACCATTTAAAAGCCAATTTATAAACAGGGACTTGGAGTGTGACTCCACAAATGTGTGTGTCTGTGATCTTGGTTAGAAACCCACTTGGCTGCCTTTCATCTGAGATGGGGAGTGGGGGAAGGGAGCTGCCAGGAAGTGATTGATAAGGTTTCCTTTATGGATTCTGTGGTGCTTCACTGGAGCTCAGAGCACTTTGGCAACTTAAGCACTCCAAATTAAAAGCTCATTAACAATTCCTGCCCAAAGATCCTGTAAATAATCGGCTAGCTAGGTCATAGAACTTGGCTGAGACCTCTCCTTCCAGCTTGAAATTTCCAAATAAAAGTGCTTTTATTTCCTTTCATTTTTAAAAATGTTTTCTTTGTGGCGGAGTAAGTTGGTGAGTGGCATTCTCCCAGGGTATTTGGGTAGAATAAAATCTTGAATGTGGAATAGGTTGGTTCCAAACTTAGCTGTTTCTTTGTGCAAAGGGCACTGCTCGCTTACAACTTCTATTCCTTTGGAAGATCGAATTCTGTGATAAGTGTGATAGGTGTCCATTTATGATTTGACTTGGGACTTGGCTACCTTTACTTTCTTAGAACTTGAGGCAGACCTGGAGGTATCCTGCAAGTGTTCCCTGGTCTGTGTGGCCATTTGCAACATGGCTTGTGGGTTGGTGGTAACCAACCCCTCTTTCAAACCTGGCCTCAGTTCCTGAGTTCTGAATATCATCAGCTTTGTTAGTTACTGCTCTTTGACTAGAATTCTTGTATTATCCATAGAGCCATCACTTCATAGCCATCTTTCTCAGTCTAAGCTCAGATATTGTAAATGTTTAATGTTTCTAGAAAATAAGAAGAAAAGTATGCTACTAGAGAACATGAAATTCATTCCAAAAATACGTAGTACTAGTAGCTTTTGAAAATTCTGTTCGGGCACTGTCCTTAACATAGATAGCTCTTATCCCGAAGTAGTTTGAATTTAGGAGTTCAAACATAATGTTGTTCTTCAATTGTTTTAAATAGCAGCCCCATGGGGGTTTGATCCTTTGTATTGAAATAGACTTGTTGCAGAGATGTGTATTTATCCACAGCATTGGGGCTTTCCAGCTCTCACAGAACCTTCAGTATCCCCAGCTACCAACCTTGGCGTCTTCGAAGTAAGGAGAGGTGAGAATCCTGTTGCATGGTCAAGTATGGCTTGACTTCTTCTTTATGAGTATTTGGGCTTGGAGGGTGAGGGGTAAGGGTGCAGATTGTATTTTTCTGTAGCTTTTTCTACTAAGACGCCATATGCTCAAAGACTACTGAAACTTACCCAAAGTCTATGAAGCGTGAGAGTTGGAGATGGGGTATTCAGACTCTCAAGTTCTCTTATGATTTCTTTGTGGGCATTGCATGAATAACTACTTTAGGTTCAGAAAGTTTGAATAGAGCTGGAATAGTTCTTTATCCTGATAAATACACATCTTTAGACAGTAAGATAGAACACATTCAATTGGCTTTTTGATAATATATTTGACCACGGCCTTTGAGATCTTGGTTTAGTTTGGGTTGTGGGTCACCTTTGGGTAGATAGTTAATCCCAGCCTGTCTCCATTTTACATGAATTGGGGCTGGCCAAAAAGGTGGACTCTGATGATTGATATTCAGGATCTCAGAAACTCTGTGTTCATTAACTAAGAGCCGGGCACTTCTCTAGGTCCTGGGATTGTGGTGGTAAATGAGATAGTTACCATCCCTGACACCAAAGAGCTTACAAATTCATGGGAGGACAGGTAGTAAAGAAGCAATTACACTGTGAGAGTACTATAGTAAGGTAAGTATAAGTGCTCTGGAAGCACTCAGAAGGGGCCCTCACCCAGACTGGTGGGCTCAGGAAAGGCTTCTCAGAGGAAGTAACCTCATCCAGAATTAGATGAAAACTTGAGGGATCAAATGTGAAGGTCAGATCATAGTTGAATTTGTGAAACTGAAGTTCAGGGTGATTGAAACAATATTCTGTGGGAAGGGGCCAAGAAAATATGGTGAGAAATGAAACAGGAAATGTAAGCAGAGGACAAGGCCTTATAAGGTCTTAGTATTAGATGATGGATGTAAAAAAATGTTGACTAGGTCAGCAGACTTTTCCTATAAAGGACCAGTAAATATTTAGGCTTTGTGTTTCTGTCACAACTCTACTCAATTCTGCTATTAACAGCATGAAAGCAGCCATAATACAAAAATGAATAAGCATGGCTGTGATCCAGTAAACTTTATAAAAACAGGTGGCAACTGGATTTGGCCTGTGGACCATAGTTTACCATAGTTTGGCCCGTGGATTAGACTATCAATAAGCCATTAAAAGGTTTTAAGCAGTGGACTGATAATTTGTGTTTTAGGAATTTCCTCTGATTTTAGTGTTAAGAATGGATCAAAGGAGACAATGCTGAAGGTGGAGAGACCAGTAAGGAGGCTGTTGCAGTTACATGGGTAGCATTTTGTATTTCCTCCTTTGAGGCAGTATTCTGATACTTCATAATTGAACATAACTTAACCGTTGTATATATGTGTATGCTGGTTCTCTTTATTGATTTCCAGGCCATCTACTGGAGCTTAAAGGATGTCTACCAAAGACTTTGTTGGCGATACCAGCTCCTGTTTCATGGACTAGAAAAGATTTAGGAATGCAAAGTTGGTGTTGAATGAATGAAAAAGCTTTAGGAACTCTTTTCTATTTAAAGAAGTAGGGAATAAATGGAGCTCTGGTAGGGATCTTTGTCTTTGGGCTCATAATGTGAATTGTTTTGAACTTTTGAACTATATTTGTAGAAGAAGACCTATTTTCCTAAGCTTTCCAGAACTTATCCTCATTCTAGACATGTCCTACTCAGTCTTTCCTTTCCTTGCTTAATGGCAGACTGATGATTTTTTTCTCTATTTCTGGTTTTGGGAATGTATGATGGTATATGCCAGGCACAGGAACCAAATAAAGTTGAGTGTCCCGTGAATTGTCTCCCTCTTCCTGCAAGCTCCAGTGTACTTGCATTGCTGGAGGAAAGCCTATAAGTTTCTAGTAAGTGTTAATGCGAACTTGGGCAACTGACTTACCTTTCTCTGAGTTAGCTTTTCTATCTGTAAAGTGTACACAGTGGAACTTAATCGGGTCGGTTAAAGGATTTAGTGAGATAATGTATGTAAAGCTCTTAGCATAGTATCTTTAATTTTCATTACTAAAATTTTACACAATAATAATTTTTTTAAAAAGCAGCCACAATTTGGTGAATTGGCCTTTGGCTTAGTATGTTTTGGGTCCTCGCAGTTGTAATTGTGGCCGTGTAATAGAAATATAGACCTTGGTGGAGGCAGCCCTCAGACAGGGGGAAGTTACAGTTCAAGCAAGGCATTGCTTTTATAATGAAAATTTTTCAGACAACAGAAGTCCCATTCAGCATCCCAGAACTTTCTTCAGGGTGGACCTTAGCCCCAACACCCATCAGTGAAGCATATTGAGTGAGCAGCTACCCAAAAGTAATTCACTGAAGTGTGACCAGTCATTTCTAAATCCCAGTCTGTCAGGGTCATTTATTAGTGTTGCCACTGTTGTGGCCCTACATCTTTGTAAAGTGACTCTCAAATGCCTTTTATTACTTTTCATCACCACTATGGGTCAGGTGGTCAACATTGTTGTCCCTGCTACCCATCAAGGAAACTGAGGCCCAGGAAGGTTAAGTATGTTGCCTCTGGTCATGCTGTAAGGTACTGTCAGAGCTAGTGCAAATCTGCCTCCAGAAGAAAGTGTTTAGTTTATTGCTGTGATTTCTCTTTCTTTGAGTGAAAGATGTTATAGTTACCACAGAACTGTAGTCTGATGTATGTCTTGTCCAGATCTGTTGGGCTCGATTTGGGTCCCACTTTATCCACTTGGTCCTCGTGGGTTTTAATTGATGGCTGCTAGGAACAGGCCTAGTGGGAAGCAGATTCCCTTTGGGTCATTGTTTTTAGCCTGTCCTCCTTTGGGGACATTCTTGGGGGAGCCTTGGGTTACGAGAGATTGCTTTGATATGTTCAAAATTGTGCCTCGTGCCCCAGAGCTACAGGTAAAATCAAAAGGCAGATAATTTATGGGAGTGTCAGAGCTGGCCGCTGGCACCTCAGGAAGCCATTAGTATGCCTGTTCAGACCCTCTGTGTCCTTGCAATTGATTCTTCTTTGCATGAGCTTGATTTGGGAAGCTGTAGATCTGTGGGTAGTGATTGGATGTGACAGTCCAAACACTGGTCCCTAAATTAATTCTTTTAATAGTATTCCAGCACTAAGGCAATGTTTCTCTCTCTCCCTTGCTTCTCTTCCTCTCCCCTCTTCCTTTCTTCTCTCCCTCTCCTCTCCCTTCCCTTCTCTCCTTTCTTCCCCTTCCCTTCACCTCTCTCTCTTTCTTTCACTCACTCACTCACTATGGAGGACAATGGGATGGGCTAGGAAGAAGGAACAAGAAAGAAAAGGAAGAGAGAGAGAGAGAGAAGGAAGGAAGCAGCAAGCTTTGCTTGGTGTTTAGGCCCTGCCCTGCTCTAACATGTTCATATTCTGTAGCAGTCGACATCATGACTTTGGACGTATTCGTTCATTCAGCAAACATTGGCTCACACTTACTTTGTGCCTGGCCCTGTGCTCTGTGCTGGGAATATAGAAATGAATAAAACGTGGTCTTTGTCCTTAAAGATCTATATCTAGCTTAGTGTTTCGCAGACTTTTTAAACTCATGCATTATTTAGATGAAAAACAACTAATCTTGTGTTTTTCTTTAATGCTACTTGAAATTTTAAAATGCATTAGAGTCTAACAGAAAACAAACCCAAGAAAGTATCGTGTCAGATATGATTTTTAAACACACGTGCACATACACACAGCTAGACCTGCCATCTTCCATCCTTCTCACCTTCTACCTTAAAATTCTGGTAGGAGGAGAAACAGAAAAGTAAAATATTACAATATAATGAGATAAAAAAATTATGAAATAGGGATAAACTGTGCTACTGGATCACACTTAAGCAATTAACTTTATGATGGCGTGTCAGAAAGCTCCCAAAAGCTAGAGATTTGAGCTGGATTTTGAAGAAGGAACAGTAAATCGCCTGGTGCATTCCAAAAGAAAGGGAGGAGTGTTTGCCACAGCACAGATTTGTAAAAGGAAATATTGCATTTGGGGAGCCCACCAAGAGCTAGTTGTCACTTTGCCTCTTGTCAGTTTCCTTGCTCTGTGAGGTGGGAGGATTGCTCCTCTGGAATTGTACCTGAGAAGAGGCTTTGAGTTCCTGTGCTGCAGTTGTTTTAATCCAAGTAATCCCTTCCTATTTCTGCTTTTAGAACCTAGGGCTGCAATTTTTTTTCTTGTTAAAATATATTAAAAAGTTATTATTAAAACAAATTTGGATGATTTGGACAAACTTAATTATTGCTTGTGGTTGAGCTACTTTTAAAGTCAGACCTTACCTCAAAAGAAAAACTGAAGTTGATGTGCATTATAGCTGATGGGGTAATCAGTCCAGTGGGGGAGATGTGGGCCCTCAAACATGGGAGAGGAGAACAGAGCCCCAGAGAGCTGAAAGCCTCCAACCCTTCGCTTTCTCATATGTAAAAATGGGAATACTGTTACCCATTTTTCTTGATAGTTGGGAGCATTAAATTAGGTGAAATATGTAAATCACTAACATAGTGACTGGTTTATAGTAGATTTTCGGAAAATGGTATTTCCCTTTCCTCTTTATCATGTATTAATAACATTAACTGCCTTTTACTGATCACTTACTGTTGTGCAAAGCACTTTATATACATTGTGCGATTGAACTGAACCCTTAAAAGATAGGTATTATTATAGGTATTACTACAAAAAATACGTAGTAGAGTCAGGATTTGAACCTAGGCTTGGCTAATACCAGCATTTTAACAACTAGCCATATAACTCCTTTTTTCTATACCAGTTCTCCATTTTGGAAGCAGGGGTATAGAAGTTTCTGGGTAACTCTCCTCCGGGGTCAGATGCTGTCTACAAGTGTAGGGGGTGCTTACAGGGATAAGAGTACTATACTCAGCCCTCCCTCCATTTCTGTCCTATTTGTGGCATGTTAGGAAACAAACCTCTGCCCCTTCTCATGTGCAGTGTGGCCACAGTGGAGTTGCAGGACTTTGCAAAGAGATGTTTCCCAGTTTTGGCCCCTCTGAGGAGTTTGCCCAAGCTCCTGGGTGTGGCTGATAAGTTAGCATACTGTAGGTAAATCACAGTCACTTCTTTCTATGTGCTGCCTTGACATACTGAGACAGGTAGAGGGGGAGAGTGAGCCTCCTGTGGCCTGTGATGTTGATAGAGATTAGCAGCTGCTTCTGATAGTGGGTGAGCTTTCCCTAGCCCTGCCTTGGAGCAGAAGCAACTTTAGCTATAGGGCAGAGGAGTGACAGGATGTAGAGAAGAAAATATTTTGACGAGGTGAGGACCCACCTTTAGAATTCCTACTTCCATTCCACTTTGGGGCCATCAGAAAGTTATGTAGGGGTTCCAGGGTACATTAAGCTTTGTTGTCTCAACTTCCTTTCAGCAAACTAAACCTAGCTCTAAGGCTACAGGCCTACACTGTGAGATTGGATAGAAGCTTGGGAGACAAGTGGTGAGGCCTGTTCCTTGTGTTGGGGCAATGGCCTAAGGCCCTGAACTGGGATTTGGGAGCCCTGGCCTCAATTCTTAATCATACTTGCTAGGTGAACCTTGTGCAATCCTTTTTTCTTTCTGGGGCTCATTTTTACTGGCTGACTGGACTATGTTGCCTCTCAGATTTTCTTTTACTTTAACCAGTCAGAGTAGAAAGTGCTCTGGCACTAAGGATGCACTCATTAGATTGAAGGTTATGACTACTGAAGATATGTGGTTTATTTATATTTTTCCCAGGCTATTTTTAGCTGCCTAAGATAGAGCCTCTGACCAAGTGTGTTCCAGACAGGTGTTACTGAAGTTTCTGATGATGCCTCTGTGACTCGGGTGCCTGAGCACTTGTACTACAGGTCAGATTGGGACAGGGACTTGCCCCAGGACTGGGAACTGGGGAAGTTGCTGCCTCTGGTACCTTGGAGTTTCTCTGGAATCCCCTGCTTCCCAGTCCGACTTTTAAGGGAATGGATTGAACCCATGGGTGTGACAAACCTGTATTCCCCCCTGCCTCGCCAAGATTACAAATATATGCAGTTGGAGAGATGGGGTGGGAGTAGACCCTGTATCCCCCAGGCTCTCCTGGTCTGCATATGTGGATATTAAAGGATGGCCCCCTTCCTTCACTTTCCCTTCCCCGCTCCAGTAATGGAAGGCTATAAAATGTCTGTTTACCCAAGACACCAGAATGACTCCTCTGTGGTTCCACTAATCTGGTGATTTGGTGCTTCTCTGGTCTCTCAGGTAAATACAGATTGAGGCTTTTTATAAAGGCATATTATTTCCCTCATTAAATGTGTATTTTGGCACATGCGTTATTTACCTGACAGACAGTAATGGTTGCAGAGGAGCCATTGGTGTCTGTTGTGTAAATACTCTGCACAGAGACCATCCTCAAGGGGTTGTGGCTCAGACCTGTTCCTCCAAGTCAGCTGACCCTGTGGCAGTCCCTGTTTGCCCCTCCCCTTCCCCACTAGGGGGCTGGTCCCTTCATTTTGAGGAGAGAATCATTCATTTTCCTCCTTGCTGTAGGCTACTTACTGCCATTAATTTGCTAGGAGAAGAAAAAGGACATCCGAGAATAAATATGTATAAATCTTGGTTTCCAATGAAAGATAGTGTGCAGAAAAACACAGAATGATAATCTGTTTCTTTTGAGTTCTGCCCCTCAACTAGAATACTCAAAATCCCAGTTGATGATATAAGTTCTGGACTTACTTATATTCTGCAAACTTGTGACTAAAGTATAAAGATGATAGAAAAAAGAAATCCCTAAGGTGCCAGAGGTGGGGTGCCACTGTAAGCAGGGCAGGGGTGTTTCCTGAGAAGGCCCTAATGGTGGCAGGAGTGGCCAGTGAGGGAACATCAAGTGTAGGCTCTAATCATGGAGACCCCATGTTTTGAGGGCTGGTTCTTGCTGGCCATCCTGCCAGAGGAAGAGCTTGTAGCCTACTAACTTCTGTGGGCAGTATGGAGATCATACCCTCACATACTGTCCATTTTTGGTTTCTTTTTTTTTTAACCACATTGCATATAGATTAAAAAATAATTTTTAAAAAGTTTGAAATAGACAAAATTTACTTAAAAGTTGGAAGTACAGTATAAAGAATTTTTGTTCTCAACCATTTCAGGGTTAAGTGGCCGACCTAACACACCATCACTGAATACATTGGGTGTATTTCCTACTTGCAAGGACATTTTTCTACTTAACCACAATGCAGCCTTCAAAACCAGGAAATTAACATCGCTAATGTTATTTCCATCTAATCCTCAAACCCCATTCAAGTTTTGCAAGTTGACCCAGTAATGTTCTTTGTAGCAAAATGAACCAGTTCAGAATCTTTCATTGCATTTAATTATCGAATCTCTTTGATCTCCTTAGATTTACCTCAGTAACTGTACCTTGATCTTCATGACCTTGATACTTTTGAAGATTAAGGCTGGTGGTTGTGCAGACTGTTCTTCAATTAGGGTTTGTCTAATATTTTCTCATGATTAGATTTAGGTTATGCATCTTTTACAGGAATATCACAGAAATGATGCTTTGTTCTCATTGCATCCTATCGTGTGGTGCATGATTTTGATTTATTCCATTATTGATGATGTTCCTTTTGCTCACTTGATTAAGGTGATGTCCGCTAGGCTTTTCCAGTGTAAACTTACTCCCTGTAAATAGTAAGCATTCTGTGGGGAGATACTTTCAAACTATGTTACTATTCCTTATAAAACTTTTATCTATCTATCTATCTATCATCTATCTATCTATCTATCTATCATCTAATTTTTATGGACTCATGGTTTTTTTTTTTTCATTCAGTGTGTGATAATCCATTAATATCGTTTATTTGCCAGTGGGATCCCTTTCAAGCTGGCATCTGCATCCTTTTGATATGTTTGCATCATTCTTTGAGAATTTCCTTGCTTTCATTCTCGGTAAGATGTTCCAGGCTCATCTTGTACTTTCCCTGCCATAGCTCTGGAATCAGCCATTTCTCTAAAGAGCTCTATCTTTTCAGTGGAGAATGTCATTTAGAAGGCAGCTGGGTGCTGTGTGTGCTCATTGCTATTGGAGTATTGCTGCTTCCTGTTCTGTCAGTAGACAGGCTTAGAAAATATTTATGCATGTGTGTATGTATATTTGTATGTGTGTATACACACACACATACGCACATTAGCGTGTGTGTGTGTGTGTGTGTGTGTGTGTGTGTGTGTGTTTATCTCAGAAACCATGAGTTCACACTGCTACCTCCCATTCCAGTTTGACACCATGGAATTTTTCCCCTTTCTATATTTTAATTCTATACTCTAACAGTGAGACATGTGGTTCCCATTACCCTTCTCTGATTAATTCCTCTGTATATAACTAATCTCCCATTGTTGCCACTGTCCTTTCCTCCTCTTGGGTGCCTTTTTTACCCTGCCCATGACTCCCCACAGCAGACTTCTCCACTACCTTCCTCTTTGGATGCCCTCCACACTCCACATGATCTCTGACATGTCACATCACACCTAGGTAGGAAAATGTCCTTGCATGTAGGGCATTCATACAGTGACATGCCACCATGTGGATTCCCTCCACACCTACTTGGCCTCTAGACCCTTCTTCTCTCCCTAGTGTTAATATCTACCTTGCTCTGCCACAACAAATGGCTCTAAAGCCATTGGATCGAATTGAACTTTTTAGGAAGGGAAGAGAAAGAGGTGCCCTTTGTTTCTTGAGTTGACCTTGGTTTTTGGAAGTGAAGGAAGTGTAGAACCTGGTGACTGCTGACATGTGGAGGCCTGGTCTCCTAATGTCTGCTGTGAAGACTACCTATAAGAGAAGCTTTTTGACATGTGAGTGAAATCAGGCGAGAAAGCAAGGCCTGCAGGCAAGAGTACCACTGGCCATTAATATGTTGTCCTGGGTGAGGAAGGGGTACATGTAGTATGCTATATGAGAAGTCTAGAGCATTCTAGGCATGCAGGAGACACTGACATTACTCTCTGAAGTTGTCTAATGCATTAATTGGATTTATAGTCCCATTGAGACCCAGGTTTCACTAGGTGGGCATAGCCCAATACAGTAATAAGAGTAAGTTAATATTTATTGAGCCCTTATGTGCCAGACACTGCTCTAAGTACTTTATATGTGTCCTCTCATTTCATTCTTACTTGGAGTGTAGGAGCTATTATTGTCATTTACAGGTGAGGAATTGAAGAACAGGGCTTGCCCATGGTGCCATGGCAAATAAGTGGCAAAGCTAGGATTCAAACCTGAAAGCTCTCCTTAATCACTATACTTAATTGCCTGTAGTATTTGGCAGATGGGGTGTGGTTGACTATATATACTCTTTATATTACTATATTTACACATTGAAGAACATTAAGTAAGACTTTTAAAATCCTTGTGCATGGCCTGACGTTGAGGGGTTAAAGAAGCATTGTAGGCTCTGAGAGACTTTAGATCCCAACTAGAATGTGTAATCTGAGTAGATTGGTGTCTCCCATCTCATCAAGACTTTTAATACTGTTTAGGAGTGTGTGGTATGAAGAGTTATTTTGGATTTCGGCTTTCAAAGGGACATTGGCCCATTTGCGTTTCCAAGGGATTCCCTAATGGCCACATTTTTGGAGAGGCTGTGAAGCTATTGTGAAAACAAGTACTGTGCATATGCTGACCCATGAAGAACTGAAAATACTTTTCAGTTTTAGCTCTGCTGAGTCCACATGGAATCTCACTATAGAGATAGGGAGATTGAGAACTTATACTAGCATATGTCCTGTGCAGGTGAGTTATGTAGCTCATTCAGTGAGTCGGGACAGCCAGCAGAAGCAATACTTGGTGTTGTCGAGTCCACTCAGGTAGGAGTGACCTCATGGCTCTTGAGTGTGTTCTGCACTTCACGGACTTCTCTCCCTTTCCAGCCTACATGAGGGAGCAAGTGCTGATTTGCAGCCTTTCAGAGGCAAGCTTTTGGCTCTTTAGGAATTGAGCTTCAGAAGGCATAAACTATGGCCATTTCTGTATTGGGCAATGATATTTCTTATTTGAGGTAAAATTTAGGGAATTTGAGTATTTGGTATAAAAGGAAGGAAAAACAGAATTTCTGCTTTGTTCTTTTTTTTTTTTTAAGGAAGCTGTGTTATTTGTGAGTAAAACTTAGGCTTTGATTTTTATATTTAGTTATCCCTCTAAGGAACAGACATTCTAGAAATTTAAAGAGAAAACTTGAAAAGTCATTTGGATCTTTCTTTCTTTTTTTTTTTTTGCACATGTTCACTCAGAAAACTTTACTAGACTTTTAGCAATGCTCCCATTACTGCCACATCTGGGTTTTCTCTTTCTTCCCTATTTAAAGTCCTGCAATCATTCAAGGCCTCTTGTAGAGAGTGAGTCCAAAGGCAGCAAATGGGAAGGCCTAAGGGTGTTGCCAGCTGTGCTCTGCAGGCATTATTTATTCTTTCAGGGTGCCACTTACTGGCTTGGGGGCTGGGGAATCAGAATATCATGGGCAGGCTCCCCTGTGATTGGTTTTGTTGGCTTTCACTTTGGACATTTGAAGAAGGTATATTCAAGATACAGACAGGAAAGCGAGGGGCAGATGACTCCTAATGGAGCTGAGAAAATCTTGGGTCTGGGTCTACTTAGCTCCCAGGACTGTTTATGCAACTGGGTCACCTCATATTACTTTGGGAACCTTCGCTTTAATGTTGTTAACTGTTGCCACCTGAGAAGTGAGCGCAGAATTTTTCTTTCTACTCACTTTTGAACTTAAGAGCTCCATTTAAAGATAAAGGCCAGCATTACATGTTGTTTTAAGAATGATATGGGAGACTCCGAACTGTCATAATGCTGCAGGGGCCAGTATTAGTGTCTTGAACTTCAGTAATGAATACTTTGACTTAGAAAAGGGGCCCAGAAACACACTGGGGAGTGTTTCATGTTGTGTGACTGTTCCTGAAGACTAGATGGAGCAGGGCCACAGTGGGAGGGGAGTAACTCAGGCTCTCTTGTTTTGTTTTGTTTTGTTTTGTTTTTTTAACTTTTCTCCCCTAAGTTTTAGATGCTTCTGGATGTTCAATGCTAGCACCCTTACAGACTGGAGCAGCTCGATTTTCTTCATATTTACTTTCAAGAGCAAGAAAAGTGCTGGGCTCCCACTTATTTTCTCCCTGTGGTGTTCCGGAGTTCTGCTCCATATCCACCAGAAAGCTGGCGGCCCACGGCTTTGGCGCATCCATGGCGGCAATGGTGTCCTTCCCTCCCCAGAGGTATCACTACTTTTTAGTGCTGGACTTTGAGGCCACGTGCGACAAGCCACAGATTCATCCTCAGGTAACTTGCACCATTGGCTTCAGAAAATGTGGGTTGGGCAAGGAGGGAGGGAGGATAGTTTTGCTTTTTGGGACCCAGGAAAACTTTCTCATACCCCAGTGGACATCTGGTTTCAACCTCAGGAAAGACCCTGAGCAAGACTGGCCAGCTGAGCCACTCTTGAATCCCAGGCTTACAGAAACTGTGAGAGATAATAAATGATTATTGATGTTTTAAGCCACTAACTTTTGAGATGATTTGTTATACAGCATTAGAGAACCTGAACAAGTACTGTTGTTGATCTGTTGGAAAGGAACATTTCTTTTTTTTTTTTTTTTCTTTCTTTCTGAGTCACCAACTGTGTTCAGAGACCTTTTAGGATAGTGCTGCCAGGAAGCTTGGATTAACAGCAGAGAGGCACCTGTGCTGGGTGATCATGGAGTGCTTGGTGTTTGCTTTGGAGGAATGACTGGAGTCTGATATGGCAGTTTATTGTTGTGAGGGGACCTTGGGTATGCCTGGCTCTAGAACTGTAACTTCCCTGTGAGCCTGGGTTATCAGGTCTGTAATTTTGGGATGTATGGACAGGTTGGTCTGGGAATAGTGAGGAAGGTGAGGACTGTAGCATCAGGCACAAGGGGAGACAGAGAGGAGTGGGGTCTATTCAGAGATAAACTTGGTTTGTTTCTCCTGGTTGATTTTTTTCCCCAGAAAGGTGTTCTTTATTTATAAAAGTAGATTGTTTTCCATAAAGCAGATACCGCAACCCTTGTATCTTTCTTCCTCTTTCTTCTCTCCTCTTTACAATTCTCCCTTTACAGTACAGTTCTGCCTTTGGGACATTGAATCAGGCCTGTTGAGGCTTGGGAAGACAAGAGCAGGATGACAGAATGTCCTAAGGGAAGGAACTTTGGATGAAAGGGAATATGGCTTGAGAGCAACCTGAACCACACTTACTTTCTCAGCCCGTGCTGTAGAGTCTTCTGTGACTTTCAGAACTACTGGAGATTCTGTGGTGGGTGTACCTGGGTGATACATGGGAATTTTGGCTACGTAGATTTTCTCAGGCTGGGAATCAGGGATCCATGTCCTGATATATCATATTATTTCCCTTACTTTTAGGTTTCAGTTAATAAGCCCTTGTGAGACCTGAGTCGAAGATTCAGTACATCCCTATTGCATATGATTCATCTTTCTTCTGAACCCTCATGATTGCTTGGCACCTACCTTATGACATTTCTTGCTTTCTGCCTTTTTCTTGCACATGCATATGTATGTTCATTTCTGAACTTTTCAAAGTATAAGCTCAGATAATTACATAGCTCTGTTCTCTTGTCCTACAGAGGGTCCTGCCTATGTTGCTGAAGGTGAAGCCTGATTCATGTCTCACTTTGGTCTGTCAGTATCACTTTTCATCTCTCTTTCAAGGACTTCCTTCCTTCCTTCCTTCCTTCCTTCCTTCCTTCCTTCCTTCCTTCCTTCCTTCCTTCCTTCTTTTCTTTCTTTCTTTCTTTCTTTCTTTCTTTCTTTCTCTCTCTCTCTCTCTCTCTCTCTCTCTGTCTCTCTGTCTCTCTGTCTCTCTGTCTCTCTGTCTCTCTGTCTCTGCCTGTCTGTCTGTCTGTCTGTCTGTCTGTCTATCTATCTATCTATCTATCTATATCTATCTATCCTTGTTCTTTTTATTTCTTTGTTGCAATGCTGAAGACATAATGCAGTAGAGATTAAAATCACTTGTATCACCAACTTCCTTTCCAGACTTAGGCACCAAGACTTTTCAGACCTAGGCTGAGATAGGGCTTCATGCTGTTTACCAGGATCTGGGCCTGATTAAAGATTATCTCCAAAATCAATGAACCCTGATGATGTGATTCCAAGGGCACTTAAAGAATTGGCTGCCTTGGTTCATTATTAGCAAAGCATTAGCTGTTGCTTTAGAGAACTCAGGAAGAAGCATTTGCTGTCTTGCTTATCTTTAAAAGGGAAATACGAATGATCTTGGAAATTATAGACCCGTTAGTTTACTGTGATTCCAGAGAAGATACTTGACCTGATCGTCAGATAATCAATCAGCAAACAGCTAGAAGAGCATAGGGTACTGAGTAATAACTTACATGGGTTTGTGAAGAAGAGCAAATCCTGTCAGATCAATCTAACTTCTTGCTGTGACATAGTGATGGATTTGAGTGGATCTAGGGCAAGTGATAAATGTAATGCATCTCTACTTCATTAAGCCTCTACAGTGCTGTGATCAACAGGTAGGAAGGTGAGTTTGGGGCCAGGCGGCTCTGCTACTTTATCCAGTCTCAGGAAAGGGATGGGCTACTCAGGAGACTTGAGACTTGTTGTTACTGGCAACTTAAAGCTCTCCCCTTCTCTCTTAAAAAAAAAAAAGTCATTCTTAAAGTTTGCAGGTAGCAGGATCCTGTTAGGATTCAGAGATAGTTTGGAAGATGGATTGGAGAAGTTGTTAGTCCCAGATAGGTTAGCATCTTTCCACTGAGGTCATCTTAGTTCAGGTTCTCATTAGAACCTCTGCTTTGTGGTCTTCTGGTCAACATGGGCAGTGGAAAAATTGGAAAAGCATAAGTTAAGAGGAACAAAAATCATTACAAGCACAATAATAAGACTTGAAAAGAAAAGAAAGTGAATATGGTTTTAGTGACTTATCTTTGTCCCGACTAAATAAATTCATCATATGAAAAAATAATTGTTCTAAGGAATATGATAATAACTTGCTCTTCATTTTAATAAGAACAGAAAAGAAAAGAATTTAAATGGAAACAGAAAAGATTGAGATTTGGAATGAAAATAAACTTCTAGAAGAGGTAATAAAAGGACTAGGATCTGGTATGCCATTTAGATCAGTCCTTCCTAGGACTCTCTCAGAATGGCTTGATGGCTGTCCACTTGACAGAGAGATTTTATGGATAAGGTCTGCATGCCTCCTAGTGCTGGCTTGGGACTGTGAATCAGAACCATCCCAGCTCCTTTTCTGCTTGGCTCCCAGGAGCTTTCATACTTGAGATCTCTGCATAGTACACTTCTGATTCTTATGGCAGTATGTCATATCCCTCAGTTGAGTAGGAGGCAGAAACAAGTTTTGGGTGTGGGCCTATTGGGAGCCTTGGTATGGGATTCATTTCTTCTGTCTCTGGTTTTCAGAAGTCCCTGAGTCAACTTATTGGGACTATCCTAAAGGAATGCCGCTGTGAAAAACTAACAGGTGTAAGCTCTGTTGTACTTGGGTCAGTAACAATATTCGTTATAAATGTGGTAAAACACATGGTGTTTTCCATTGGTCGTTTTTGCTGTGTATTATTGTACTTTGTTCAGCTAGGTGAAACTAGAGTGACTGGTTTTGCTAGTAGTAGGCTTTCTGGTTTTTGCACTCGTTCTACATGTTTTGATTCAGATTAATGTAGGTTTTGGTTGGATAGGAGACCTTTTCATTTGAAAACTTTTTTTCACTTAAATATTTAGGTGGTTTAGAATGCTTTAGAGACTCTAAATTTGAGAACTACGATTTCTTTTTTGCTTTAGGAATTGTTTCCTGATATGGAAGTAGGTTTTTATCCAGTTCAGGCAAATTGTGGCTCCTTTGTCCTGTTAGCAGAGGTGCATGTTGCTCATTTTAGTGTGAATGTACATGAAATGATGGTGGTTGTGGCCCTGAGGCCCAGGGAGTATAGCCTGAAAGCTTTGGTAGGATCTTTAATTGTGCATCTTTAACCTGGGGGCAAGTTTTTATACCATGTCAGTGTTCAGAAAAGACAAAAGCAAATGTAAGTGAAGAAAATGAGGTATAGGCCACAGCATGTGGGGAGGAGGAAGTAACCTCAGTTGTCCTGATGGCCAGGGTGGGGGCAGCCCATTTCTTCTCTGGGGAGGGCCTGTCCTGGTTGCCATCTGCCCTCCCTCTCTGAGTTCCTTCTGGCCATCCATCAGGCTCCTGGGTATAGTCTTTTTCTCACTGCTCAGTAGCAGCCTTGCTGACTGTTGTCCTTCTGTCTGTATTCAAGTGCCTATAACTTTAGAGAAAGATGACCTTTGGGGTTGGGGTTTTTCTAGTGTTTGGTCTTTGTCCACAGAGACTTTTTTTTTTTTTTTGAAGGAAACTTTAAAGAGACTCCATCTGCATTTTGAGTTAAAAGCATGAGTAAAGGAGTTTTCTTTTTATAGAAAATTGTCCAGATGCTGGGTTATTTTGGGAGGGTAGAGTGGGGGGAAGGTTGATGGTGACATGAGAAGGAATAATATAGAAGAGAGGCATTAGAGAATTTCAGTGTGCCATAGATCTAGCACATTATTAGTCTTCTATGAGGGAGATATTTTGCAAAACTTTATAGGAAATTGGTTAAGATCCCTACAAATGAAACTACATTGATTCCCTTCTCCATTCAAGGCTAAAGGGCAAGATCCCCCTACTCTCCAACTCCTATCCAGCACACACATATTGTTCTTGCTCTGTGTTCAGCCTCACTCCTCTCTTTCTCTCTGCTCTTGGTGCCTGCATACTCCAAATGGATGGAAAGGCAGTTTTCTAGAAAAAGAACCCACCCTTTCCTCCGCATTCACTTGTCCTGGTTGCAGCTCCTCCAAGTGGGTGGTGTTGGGCCAGGCTTTTTAGTAGGAGAGCCCAGTTGTTGGGTTATGGTTTATCTGCCTGTGGCCCCAGTCAGCCTGCACTTTTTTCTCTACAGACAGGCGAAGGCGCTGACGCTATTCTTCTAAACTGGGAAATGAAATGCAAAACCGACGTTAATGTAACATTATGGTTGAGATTAAATGCACCAAAATCAGGAAATTCAAAGTTATGCTTCCCATAGCAACTATAACTCAGCCTCATCTGGCATGTGTAGTATTTTGTGTTAGTGCGAATGGTGTTATATGTTAAGACATTAAAGTTAACACCATAAGCAGAACACAAAATGCTTGAGGGGACTGAGTTATGACGATTGTGTGAGCTGTAAGTGTTCTTACACAGGCTCCCGACTCCTGGAATAATTTTTCCCCTGCCCATCAGACCAATTACTGCCTTTCTTTTTAGTTATATCTTTGCTTTAACATGTCTCTTCTTCCAGGGTCATTATAAATGAATTTCTCTATTGGTGGCCAGTGATAGTGGTGGGAATGGCGGCAGCCCACTGGGTCCTTTTGTCCTTTTTGTTGCTGCCTCCATAAATGCAGTGCTTCCCCCTCCCCCACCCCCTCCCAGAGCTCCTGGCTTCTGTTCCCTGGTGGTCTCTCGTAGGGATGGGCCTCCCCCTGACTCTAACCATGGCTCTTCACTACTGCTCTTTGAATGGGAACAGGCATTTGCTGTGTCCAGGTCTTGGTCCTGTTATAACTTCACATGAAAGTCAAAGGGCTGTCCTTTCTTTAGAGCAGACATAGCAATATAGAAGCAAAATACACCTCTCGGGGAGTGAAGCACTGATGTATGGTGCTATTACCACATCGAAATAGGTTTATTTGCTCTGTTCAGACTGCTTCTCTACTTTCCTCAGGGTTTATACCTTTAAGGTGCCATAGTGTATAGTTAGGCTATGGAGTTGCTGGGAGGTGGGGGTTGGGGTGGGGGAGTGGAACAAGGGACTTTTCATGTGGAGCACTGGGTCACTGGTAACAAAATCCCCAAATAATTTAGTGCAAATCAGGAAACATCCCACCCTGCCCCTGCAGCCTAGTGGCCTCCCCAGGGTTAAGACAGGAATGCAGATTTTGTTAGACACTGGGCTAAGGTTGGTGGTGGGGAAGAGCTCTAAAGAATAGGGCTATTGATAAGTCGTTAATGAAACCAGGGACTGTAAACTAACGGTGACACTGAGCTGCCTTTTTAAGTTTTTGTCAGATATAACAAAACCAACCAAGTCAGCAAAAGAATGGGGAGGACCTCATTGTAACCACCTTAGAGGCAATGAAAAGACCTCTTTTTACTCTGGATAGCAACCTCGAGCTCTGCGTTAGATGCTGGGGATACAGTAGGCAAGTAGGAAATGGTCTCTACACTCAAGTAGCTTGTAGTTGAGGGTAGACGCCATTTAGCAGTATGATAAATACCATGACATAGGTAAGTACTTGGTACAGTGGGCGCACAAAGGAGGGCATTGGTAACCCTGCTCACAGTGTTGGGGAGGTGTTGCATAGTCTTTATGGTAAGAGAAATTTAGGAGACCAGAGAAGGCTAAGTAGGCCTAACTAAGGCTTGTTAGAACTGTCATAGCAGGGTTGAAGGAAGGTGCTCACACAGTTAGCCAGGAGGACCTAAGTCTGAAAAACTGACCTAGATTGCAGGCTTGTGGGAATATTGAAAGTGAGGAAGAGGAAGAATAAAGACTTTGAACCGCATCAATATTTCACCATTTGGTTAGTAGGTTTTTCTGTATCAGTTACATAGTATTCTCACATTTAAGCTAGAAAGTCTTATTGGAATGCTATGAATGAGAGTATGAAGACTAGAAGAGGTTTAAGAAAATTTTAGCTGTTAACAGTGCAGGCAAAAAGGGTGAGAGTCAACATAGAAATATGTCACCTGAGGCCCTGATGCATTGTCATGGAGGGTTGATCTGATAACTCATCTGCCATTGAAGGTAACACTGAGTTGGGCTGCTAGGTCTCTGGAGAGAGGCAAGGGCTGGAGAATAACATGACACCCCACCCTCATCCTCCAAAGTACTGGCAATTTGGACCTGGATCCGCTAGGTATCCCTTTCCATGGACCAGCGAGGTTTATACCCTGCAAACAGATAAACTGTAAGGAAGGAAGGATTAATGAAGAGGTGGGAGGCCTGGGTAACAAGAGAAGATTTACTGTAGCTGAGATGACTGGAAGGCATATGGGGATTGAGCTCTTCCTTGCAGCAGCAGCAGCAGCAGCAGCAGCAGCAGCAGCAGCAGCAACAGGTACATAGCCATAGAGAGAAAGATAATAGGTTGGGAAGGGGTTGTGGGGAAGTGAATTCCAAAGGAGCTGTTAGGGTAAGTCTACAGGCTTCATTTTTCCCTGTTCTCATCCTGTCTTGCTTTCTTTTTTCTCCTCAATATTGATTACAGTTCTTACTTTGTAGACTGATCTCAGTTGTTTGACATGAGGAAAGTGATGTTAAGAGATGCTTTCTCCATCTCTGTGTCTTGTTGGGAAAAGGGATCCTGCATCATGTTGATTAAGATGCCATTGGGATGATTATTTTTGTTCTCTTGTCCTGGGTGTTCACAATACTTAAAAAGCCCCCACAGTCATACATTTATGTGATGAGTTTTGAGCTCTAGCTGTGAAAATTGAGTTGTAGCCTAAAAGCCTGAAATGAGAGTATTCCTAGATTGACATGAGCTCCCCAGGCTAGCAGGTCTTCAGCAGAAGGTCAAACATGCTGGGATAGACAGAGAAGGGTTTGTGTGTACTGAGTACTGCCATAGACAAAGCCTTGTTAGGTGCTGGGAGAACTAGAAAGGATGTGAGTAGACTCTGGAAAGAGAGATAGACAACAGGGAAGCTTTCAATCTGATGTAGAGGTGCCTTGGAATGGGCTGCTCTTTTGGACCTGTTCCTGTACAGAGTTGGCCAGCATGGGATCTTGGTCTTTGGACAGCAAAGCAGACCTGTTACATGAGTGCTCAACTTGTGTTCAGTGCTGTGACCAGTGTCCAGTCCTGAGGAGGCCCTTCCAGCCAAGGGCTTGTCTGAAGGCTAAATGTTAACAGAGACTCTTAGTTGGAGATGCCGAAGTTGCTGAAATGGAAGAAGCATGCAGATTTCCTCAGTGATGTTGGGGTCCAAGTTGGTAAGCTAGAATAAGAAGTGTGAATGTATTGTGGGAAAGATGAAATAGAAATAAATGTTGGAAGCAAGAGTTCATGGGGACAGAGGGGAAGGTGTTCCAAGAGGTTAAAAATGAACATAGAGAAACTGGCTAGGAGACATTATTTGAAAGAGATGTTAGTTGGACTAAGGTGGTGATGGTGGGAATGGAGAGATGTTATGTGTTGTAGCCCTTAGAGGTTCTGGGAAAGAAATGAGCTTGAGAACCATGTTCTTAGTAGTTTATAACTCCTAGGGATAGTAGTGGGCTCCTGGAAGTCATTGGTATTAAGATATTTGGTAAGGAGTGTAGTGTGGAACTTGTGGTTGTTATAAATGAGATGCTCTGAGCTGAAGATCCCTATCAGGGAGAACTGATAAAGGTGGGCTCCTTAGTGGTGATATAGGTGCTTACTCCTCTAGGATCTGTTTATTGAACCTTTTGGCCATTGGCCTATGGGAGGTAGGTAATGAGGATCAAGTAGATAGGATAACTTTCTAGAAAGCTTGGAATCTTGCTCTCCAAAAATGTGATGCAAACTGAGAGCCATGGCTTGAGATTGCCGTGTTGGAAATGGAGCCCAGGGACTATGTCTGCATTGTTCACAGGTTCCCCCTCCCCCTGTCCCCACTACTAACAGCTTTTGAATGAAATGCCAACTGATCAACTGAAAGTGCTTGGTAGTTGTGCCATTTTGATAAGGTTCACTTTCACATGACGAGAGAAACAATGCCAGAGGCAGGCCTTAAAGGAAGTTCATGGTGCTAGTGTAGAATGTGGTGGTTGGTGGTGTTGGTGATAAGTCCCCAGTTTGGTGCCTCAGGATATTGCAGGAATTACTGTGATTCTGTTACAAATTTGTGACCAGTGTTAGGCCTTTGTCAGGACTAGGGGCAGTTAAGATAGACCAAATAAGCTCTGGGCTTGTGTCTATAAAAATAGGTCTTCATAGGAAAGTTATCTAGACCTGCTTTTTGGTTCATTTGGACAGAAGGAAGGTATTTTCTGGCGAGAATAGTGACATGTATGGGTAGCTGAAGCCCTGATATTGATATTCTTAAAGGGAGCAGGCATCGCTATGATAAGAACACTTCTTGCCAGCTTCCTAACAGAGATGTACCAACTGCTCTATAAAGTTCTGGATGTCACGTGTCAATTTTTTTCTTCTGGCTCTTGGCAGCCGGGAAAATGAGACGTCTAATGTTGAGAACCAAGAGTTAGCACATCTAAAGGGCTTGCCCCAAGTACTTGAAAGTCCAGTACGGCAGAGGTCCGCAACTCCCAGGCCACAGACTGGTACCAGTTTGTGGCCTGTTAAGAAATGGGCTGCACAGCAGGAGGTGAGTGGTAGGTGAGCCAGCGAAACTTCATCTGTATTTTCAGCTGTCCCCTAGCTCAGATCATCAGGCATTGGATTCTCATAGAAATCCCTGGTGCTGAAAAGGTTGGGGACCGCTGAAGTAAGGGTGAGAACTTGGGCTCTGATTCTCATTTGGTCAATATCTCTGTGATAAGGAGGTAGTCACATGGATGTTCTAGACTACACCTTTGCTATTGAGATTGCCATCTAAGAACCAGTAGCAGCTCCATCACCTGGGAGCTTGTTAGAAATGCAGAATATCAGGCCCTACCACATCATTAAATACAATCTGTAATTTAACAAGATCTTCAGGTAATTTGAATTCTGAAAAACACTGCTATAGTCTAGACTAATGGTTCTCAGACTTAGAAAGCATCAGAATCACCTGGAGGGCTTGCTAAACACAGATTGCTGGTCCCACCCTCAGGGATTCTGATGTAGAAAGTCCCTGGGGGAGGCCAGACACTCGCATTTCTAAGTTCACACAGATGATGAGATGCTGCCTGTGAAGGAGCATGTGTGTGAACCACTGACTGCCTTAGCTTAGTATAAAAATGGAATGGTAATTCCTGCCTGCCTTACAGAGATGTGGAGTCAAAAGAGCCAATGTATGGGAAAGGGTTGAGCACATTGTGGGCAGGATATCCATCTGCACATTTGCTTGCTTACTGGTCAGCAACTTTTAAAATCTATTGTTATGCCAGCACAACAGTTTCCTGTCCTGGCTCTGCCTGTGAGGTGTGGATGGAGAACAGGGAATCTGTGAAGCACCCATGGGCATACAGTCTTCTGTGACCAGACCAGCAGCCCCTAAGGCTGTCGATAGGGTTACTGAGCAAAGCCTCATAAAGCCCAACAGTCTCTCTGGGCTTCTTTCTAAGTTGCCTGATGAGAACCCTCTCTCTGCCTAAGTGGGCCTGGTCCTGACTTCATCTATTACCCGCCACCTCTTCACTCCAGCTGGTGGATCTTTAGTGCAGTATTTGCGTTGATTGGAAAAATAGTCTTTGTTTAACCAAGCCTCTGGTTCATCTTGTGATTCCAAGCAAGTTGTACAACTTTCCTACCTTGTTGGGTGATTAACTGAACAGACTTTGGCTGCATATGCCCAAGTCTCAGAATGTGGGCTCTGGACCTCCAAAGTGAGGGGAGCTGTGTAGAGTCCGTTCAAGTGAGAAGCAGTATAGAATAGTGGTTCAGAACTGGACTCTCTGAATTTGAGCCTTGTCTCCAGTGTCTAATAGCAGTATGACTTGCCTTGGACCAGTTACTTGTACTCGTCATGGCTCAGTTGCCTTAATGGCAAAATGGGTTTAATACCAATGTTATAGAACTGTTGAGGGGATAAATGTAAGTGCTTAGAATAGTGCTTGGCATGAAATAGCTATATGTGTCAGCTCTTAGTAGAATTACTCCTAGTATTATTCTGATGCATAGCCTTATAGTAAGCTGTTGGGGTATAGCAGTTGGCTGGGAGGCAGGCCCTGCTTCTCTGTGGAGCATAGAGAGAGCCTGCAGGCCCTTTGTCAATGTAGTGGACAGAGCCAGGCACTACCCAGAGAAATGGTAAGTTAGACTTGACACCCTTCTACTTCTATTCCTTCCCTTAGTGCTACTTTCAGGGGACCTCTCCTGCATACAACCTATTTGTTTAAATTAACTCCATGACAAATATATGTATACAGGTAGCTATAAAGAAATCATTTGGTTGTTTGCTGCCTTGAAGGGTCAACTTCACAGAGGTCACTAATATCTGAAGTTATTACAACTGAATATCTAAAAATGTTTGAATTGAGGCTGATCCAGAGTCATGTGCACATAGAGGTAGACACAGGTGTGCACATCCCTGAGTAAGGATGCAGTTTCTAGGATATGTATAAGGATATAGTCTCCTTCATTTATTGGTATGTGCTTTTTTTTTAAATTCAGTTTTCAGTAAAGTAAATTATAATTCACTCTGTATCCCCACCCCCAATAAAGAATAGCAATGTCCATTTTCAGTATCTTTTCTACATTTTAATTGCTTTGGAGTCTATGGAGATGGGTAAAGAGGGACATGTAGGTGAAAAATCAGCCTTTTAAAGCTCCAATATTTTTACCCTTCCTTGTCCTGAAACTTCGAGCATCAGCTCTCATCTGTCAAAGTGTAAATCAGCAATTAAAACCCAAACAGCCAAATGCCAAAGATGACCTGAAGCACAAAGCAACTGACAAACAAGTCCGGACAAATCGACGGGTAATTTATAAGCTTTGCCCTAAAATCTAATTATTTGGCAATTCGAATTTGCAGCTAGCCAGGGCTCGGCAATAAATTTAACCCGCCATAAATTATTTAGGAGCAGGCTGTGGTGTAAATCAAAACCACGAGTGTTTGTTTAAGAAATAAGCTCCTTGTGCATAAAATGTCTTTTTTTTTTTTCCAAAGGAGAAACTGTTAAGCAAACCATGCTCCATTTCTTGCCTATTGTAGTCCTCACTTCTCAACTTCCCCTCTTCCCTGTGTCCAGGAGGCTCCTTGATACCTGGGAGAGCGGGCCCACCTTTGCATGGGACTTTTATCCAAAAATCGAGTATTTGGATAAAACCCATGTTTTTGCTTTTTCTACCTTGTGGTGTGATCTTGCTTTGGATTTTATCAAACCTTTCTGTGTAGGAGCGCATACTTTTTGGAATTTTCTGAGAGTGGAGGGAAGGAATAATTAGTTATTACTGTCTAAATTGAGGGAATGCCAGTTTCTAGATTGAGAGGGGCAAGCCATGAAAAATGATCTGCTCATTCCCTTATTTCAGACAAGGTCGTAGAACTATCAGCTCAGGCAAAGGAGAATCTGTGATTTGGAAAAAAGTTCTGTAAGAACACTACACCCTTTGTCCTATGGTCAAGAAATTCTAGCTGTCCAATATAAGTCCCTCCTGCTTAAAACCCTTTTGTTGTTCTGTCTTCAAATATAATCTTATCACTGCAGACACTTCAGTTGAAGGGAGTTTGAATACCTTGTAAATAACCTACACATTTTTTTTTCTTGTAATCTACTGATTGTGAGTGTGAAATTTCATTTGCAATGCTGTTTCAGTTTGTCTTCAGTTTATCAGGAGAATCGCCAGGGTTCCTAGTTGAGTAATGAGAAAGCAGTTGCAGATAGAACCTTTGCTCCAACTTAGACCTCTGCTCACTTAGAAAGGTAAAAGAATGTTTACTTGGTGCTTCCTTTTTATCTCTGTCTTGCCTCCCTTAAAAAAAAAAAAAAAAAAAGATTTGCAGCTGGCGTTTTATTGAGGGAGACAGCAGATATAATAAGTTTGGAACCAAGGATAGTTTGAAAAATCCTTAGCTGTCAAGTTGTGGCCAGTTCCCATCCACCCTCAGCAGATTTAGGATGCTCCACCCTTGGGCTGCCTAGTGATGCAGGCAGCTTGTGGGTAGTGTAGAGTGACCAACTGTTCCAATTTTAGCCCTTCATGTCCTGTGTTCCAAGAAACCCTTGGTCTGGGCAAACGGAACACTGGAATGTTGGTGTTTTATAGCAGTTGAGGGAGGATGAGAAACCACTTAGAGATGAGAGGCAGGGGATCTGGTAGAAAGTGCCTTGGAGCGTTACATGTCTATGTTTGAATTCTGGTTCTACCACCTACCTTTGTCACTTTAGGTAGATCATTTCCTAGGGAGAGCTCTGTGAAAGCAGGGTGTTTTCTCTTAGGGACACGTGCTTGGCTTCTGTCTTTCCATTTATTAGCCCCTTCATATGTTTACTCACCAAAAGTTGAGAGAGTGAAAAGTCTGTGTGCTAGAAGGGAGCTGGGTGCTAGAAATGCAAACTGAAGACTCGTGGTTCCTGACCTACCTGAGCTCAGAGCATGGTGTCATCTGTGTTACTGCAGCCATAATGGAGGCTTTTCAGTAGCAATCCTCTAGGACTTCCTGCCTGCATGGATAGTCCACATTTATTGCTCTGGGAACTTAAGAGCAACCTCTCTTCTTAGTAGATAGTAGACTGAACCCCCTACAAACAACCTTTCGGACTAAAAGAATCAGATACTTCTTGACCCTTTAGATTTTGAAAGCTGCTAGTCTTATTGTTTTTTAAATCTCATTTTTTCTATTTGGAGTCCAGCTCTGTCCCTTACTAGTAGTATAACCTTGGGCAAGTGACAACTTTTGGGGGGAACTTGATTTATTCCTAAAATAGGGATAATAATGATTCCCACCTCATGGGTTGTTAGGAGGGTTCATTGAGCTCATTTCTGTTATATATTTAGCAGATTGTCTGCCACATAGTAAACAATAGATGGAAGGAATGAAATGACTCCATTTCCTGCATGTCTCTGAGGTTATTGGGGTCAGCCCCTTTCTACCCCTTGCCCAGGCTTCAGGCACCTTAGAGAGAGGAGACACATCTTATTTGTCTGTGTCCACACACAGCCCCTACCTGGTAAATTATAGCTGCTTAATAGTATTGGTTTGTGACCTAATGATGATGATGATGATATGACCTATCTTTCAGGATTAATGAGGGAAAGATAAGAAAATGTTTTTGACAGCACACTTTCAAATGGAAAAGCCTTACTTACACTTTGTGTGTCCCTTCTGCCAAGATATTTATCATAGCGCATTTTTCATTATTTGTTCATGAATCTTATCTGCTCACTAGTCAGTCTGTGGACTTCTCCAAAGTAGACTATCTTATCTCTAAATCCTATCCAACACCTGTGTGGTGTCCTGCACACAGTAGATTCTCAGGCAGTTTAATTGAATGCAAATGACATATAAATGCAAGGGATTGTGCACCAATTATTAGAAAAAAAGAAGGTTGGTAAATACTGGTTCTTTTCTTTCTGGTGATACCTTTATACAAGCAGATACTCAACTACTACTAGAAAAAAATTTCTTCCTAGGGGAATGATGAGGGAGGGCAAAGGAGAAGGGGCAGAAACAACTGTTTTATTATCTGAGTAACTGCCCTGGAGGCTGCCTCTTAAAATTAATGCGATCAACCTAAACTTTGGGATTACCTGAGTTACTTCTCATTATCAGCTGAAATGTTTGGCCTGCCTCAGGTGCACTGGCTGTAGAGTTACACCAACGTGGTACAGATGGGGCTCCTCTCCCACAAATGGGCTGTTGGGGCCAGTGTTTTGAGGTTCTAGGCTTGGCTGGAAATATGAAAAGGTAATAAATACCTAAATAAATTCCTTTCTTCTGACTCTCCAGAAGGTCTTCTGTCAGAAGCTCCTATTTTGCATTCTGCGTTCTCAATGGCTCAGATGAATACACCAGTGTGCAAGGTCATTGTTAACAAAAGCTGCTGATGGTACTGAGGAAGGGGCCCTGCAAAGTCATGTTCTGAGATTGGCCCTTGATAGTCCCTCTTCTTGGTCTTGGGAAGAAGGCCTGGCTGACGAGCTAGCAATATTGTAGGGAATGTTTATGATAGGTCCGGTTTGCTATGTCCCTGGCCCCCAAGCATCTACCTTTCTTTTTGCATGGAGCTGAGGCTGGGTTGTTCTTCCTCTCTAGGAGGATGATAGTGAGTGTGAGCTCTTAGGTTGACTCCCTTTCCTCAGGAGTGAGGAAGCCAGCAGCAGGAAAGTCTGAAGACTGAGCTACGGTGGGAAACCCACAGACCAGGTTTTCAAAGAATGTACTGGGGATGCTGACTTGGTGCTGGTCAGAGCAGGAGCTGAAGTGCTTATTATTTTACAATAAATACTAATGAGATTCTATAATACCATTTGAGATATCTAAAACCAGCCATGTGCTTGTAAAAAAGTAGAAAGAGAACAACTTTAAGCCATAAATTCTTGGAAATAGAGGGTTGGGGTTTTTTTTTTTTTTTTCTATTTGCGTTTGATAGATATTTTTGTTTCCAGAGGAATGTCAACTCCTAATTTCATAATGTATCATGGGCTTAAGAAAATTGAATTTAATAAAAGCCAGAGATGAATGGCATCCTTAAAGGTCCCAACACTTGTCTTTATTAGCGGGACAAACTGCAGGTCTCCAAACACTGCTTCTCTCCAAATGAAAGTTTAAATGAAAAGTACAGTTGTGTCACAGGTTAAATTTCGTTGTGGGCCCAGCTAACATTGTTAGTGAGGAGCTGGCTATATTTGTTTCCTTAGACACCAGGGCAGTCAAACTCACCAGGCTGTGGAGCTCTTTCTGTTGGGAAAGTGTTTCTTCTGCTTTGTGGGAGTGGAAGAATAATACATCAGAAATTCAGGACTCAGTTGAGCCTTATTCAGACAAATCCCACCTCAGAGTTTGCTCTTAGACATCTTGGATGTCTGATTTTCCAGGGGAACTAATGTGTATTTTGGGTGTGTGTGTGCGCGCGCCTCAGTTTTGTTTTTCAGCACAACACTGTCCTCCACCTGGCCTGCTTTGTTTTGTGGGGAATGAGAGGCCTAGAAAATTGGAGAAAAAAGTACCCACCTTCTTCATGTTGGGAGGAGAGGCATCACCTAGACCAAGCAGCAGACTGGGCCTCCTCCTTGTCCCCACTCTGCCTCAGCCTTGCAGCTTCTCTGCCCTTCCTATCTCAGGGGGCTCCTGTCAGCTCCCCCATTTTGGGGATCACCCTAAAGTGACTAGGCAACCAGAACCAGTGAAATTCTGTCATGAATTTCAACTGCCTTGGTTTGGTCTTCAGTCCTGCTGTAATGTTCTGAATAAAAATAGATGCTTTAAAAACAAGCCTGATAATAGTGGGTATGTTTGAGGTGTGTGTGTGTGTGTGTGTGTGTGTGGGTGGGAAAACCTGGCTGCCCTGGACTATCAAGATTGGCCATTTCTCTTTCTGTTTTCCCACTCTCTGTTTTCTGCGTACAGTCAGGTATCAGCAGCTTTCCTGTTGCTTCTCCAGGCTGTCCCTGGAGAGAACCAATTTGCCTTGATTTTAGTGATACTGGAAAGGTCCTCTTCAGAACGGAGGACCTGGGTAGGGATGCCACTGGAGCTGACTGCTGGGACGGTTGAGTGGGTAGAGCCCCCCTTCTCTCTGCAGTGGAGGCCTTTTCCAAATGCTAATTTTACTCAGAGGATTTTGCTTTTATTTATTTTTTTTATTATTTCCTATTTGTCTCTTCCAGATGTTTTCAGGGCAGTTTTTTCGTGTTGTAAACTAATTCCATTCATGTTTTAAAAATTTATGAAAGCGCTAATAAAAATGTCAAAGTGGTAAAAATGTTAGCTTTTCCTCTGCTTTGATTAAATTTTGCAAACTGTTTTTGAATATTAAAAAGCAATAATTTTTTTTATTCTCTCTCCTCGCTTTCCTTCTTCTCTCTGGCGCGCGTGTGCTCTCCCCTGCCCTCTCCCCCGCCGCCACCCCCTCTCCCCTCCCGTGCATTCCTCCTTTCCCAGGAGCGATGTCTGAGGCGTGCTGCATAGCCAGTGTTCTGCAAGCCTGTTCGCACACCAGGACCTTGGTGCTGTGCATCTCTATTAAATAATGGAGACAAATTAATCTTAGAGACACCAAACAAATTGTCACTCCTCCTCTTTCTCTTCTATTATGTTCCAGTGGACTGGGAAGGGCTGGCTAAGCGATTTGGGTGGTGGGAGCAGGCTGGGAGGAGGACTTACTGCCTGAAAGAAAGGTGGGAGGGCACTAGCTCTGATTACTCTTACTCACTTTTCTTCTTTTTAGTATCCCCTTTGCCTTTAGATATTATTTATCTTTTATTTATTTATTTATTTATTTTTTGATAAAAACTAATGCGGTAACTTATCAGCTCTGTTTAAACTTTATGTACAGAAGTCTGAAGTCTGTGTGTTGGTCTGATGGCTGGTTGTCTGTATGGCTGGAGATCCAGGCCCATTCCACAGCAGGGACCCGGGCTAGGGGAAGAGGGGCTTACTTTTAAGAGCTTGAGTGAGCAGGCTTCTGCTGGAGAACCACTTGGGGAAACTAGGGCAGATTATACTGCTTTCTTCCTTCCCCTTTCCAGAGATAATGGAGATAGGGCAAGTGTCCTTTCTTCCTTCCCCTTTCCAGAGATAATGGAACCTGTGAGAATGTTCATAGTAGAAAGGTTGGGATTGTAACTGAGGTGGATTGTAACTCAGTCTTGGGTTTGGCCTAGTGAGAGGTAATGAGTCTAAAACATTCTCATTCTTGACTTCGAGTTGTTATTTGAAATAGTTGGTTAAAAAAAATGCTTATTCTTCCTTTTCTGCTTCTTCCATTCCAGGAAATCATTGAGTTCCCCATCCTGAAGCTAAACGGCCGGACCATGGAGATTGAGTCTACCTTTCACATGTATGTGCAGCCCGTAGTCCATCCACAGCTTACTCCCTTCTGCACAGAGGTAAGAGCCCTGCAGGTGGGAAGCCCTGCTAGACAGGAGTTTTTGGATCATTGGTATCTATCTGTACAGGCCACTTAGGGAAAGCTTAGGTTTTATCAGTGGTGAAGGCAGGTGCACATTGGACCTAGCAACTGGCTTTTTACAAAGTCTGCCACGCCACCTGGGCTACTCTGGTCATTGGAAACCGAAGAAAAGCAGTGGCACAGTTTGTTCCAGCTTCTCTAACATTTTTCCTTCCTTTAATTCCTACATTTTCTAATGACTGGACATTTGGAGTCTAGGAGCAGGACGGTGCTTCTGGAGCCCAGGTTCTTTTCAGTTCCATTTCCCTTAGGGCCCCTTGGCAAGAGGTGAAGATTTTAGCTTTTTGGAAGGAGAGATTTTGTTTAAGTTTTTTAGCTTTCTGGTGATGTTTCTCTGTTCTTGAGCAACATGGCCCTGTGTGAAGCATTGGCTGAGTTTGTGGGAAGCACACCCTGTCACTTAGGAAAGAGAAGGGCAGTCCAGCTGGGGTGTGAGCACAGCCTGGTCAAGGCTGAAATGTTCTTATCCTAGGCTAGTACTGTCCTTGGCCACCTTGTCAGTAGTTTCGTTTTGGCCCCATTTTACAGACTGAAACTAGGACTAAGTTCATACTCGCTGGAGGCTCAAAGGAGCTGTTGGCAGAGAGAACGCACCCCTAAGAGTTCTGAAGACTGTACGGAGAGCCTTCCATGGCTGCTTTCCCTGTGATGAGTCATGTCATGCTCTCTCTGGTGGCTATAGGCTGTGGTGAAATATAAGAATGGACAAGAATACATGGTGACAGAGGTGATGGGAGAACATGAGTGTTTCTGGAATCTTTTAAGAATTTGGAGCTGGGATACATTAGAGACTTTAGGCCTTCATTTAGAGACCTACTTTCTACATATGAATGAAACAGGAGAAAAGAAGTTCTTGAGTAATCCCCAAACAATCACCTTGGTCTGGAAGAGGCTGGCCTAGGGCCTGCCTGCCAGTGGTGGGAGGCTGTGATGCTGACTTAGCCTAGATATGGGATCCTAAGGGTTGCTCCTGGGCTTGGTTACAGTGTTTGCCACCTGATCCAGGTGGGCCTTTTGTTGCAGGCATTCATCTGCCAAGGTGTCTGTCAAGCCTTTTGTTGTTCTAACTAATGATATTGAAGTTCTGGTTCCCTTTGGGGTCTACTAGTTTTCCCCCTTTCCTCTGAGAATTACCTGTACCACCAGGGGGTTTTAATCTGTGCTTTTTGCCCCTTTTGAAAAGTCACCATTTTAATGATAATAACAATTCCCTTCTGGGAAGAGAAGGGAGAAGACTTTCTTTAAACTGGCCATTTATCTGAGCCCTCCACTAGTCTGAAGTGTCCTCTGTCCTCTTTTTCCTCTGTGTAACCTCCCCTTGGGGGATCCAGCTCCATCTAGGTCATCTGGCATAGACAGGCAGGCCCAAATTATGGCAAGATTGTTACCTGTTTAGGGATGGAGCATAATGCTGCTAGAGAGCTTAGCCTGGGCAGGCATGATGCTTGGTAGTATTGGGGAAAGGGATCTTTTTTAGAGCAGGACTGCTGCTGCTTTTATTCACAGGGCAGTGGGAGGGGGCGAGTGGGGAGGAAGACTTATGGGACTATGATAAAAGCTATGTTTCTTTTTTCTAGAAGATTTCACCTAAGGATATACATGCATGATTTGGATGGGAGTAGGAATGGGAGTGTAGGGAAATTCTTATTACGAAAGTAAAGATGTGGCCATGCTGCAGGCACTGAGTCTTCATTTTGTCTCAGGCTTCCAGAGCTTAAAACTCTCCCTGATCTATTCCCTGCCTTTTCTTCCAGCCTCGTATCTCCTTGCTTCTCTCCCCCTCACTTCCCTCACAATCCACCTCTACACATGATGGTCCTTCTACCTGGATGATGCTCCCACTTTTCTCCCCTAGCCCTTGCTTGTCCCCTAGGACTCTGTTCAAGGTCATCTTCTCTGGGAGGTCTTCCCTAAGCCCAGGCTGAGTTGTACTCACCCCAACATAAAATCAGTCATATACATTATACTGAAATTATCTATCTCTTTACTAGAATGTGAGTTCCTTGAGGGCAGAAACTAGATCTGATCTGTCTGGGTCCCATCATTAGGGCCTGGTACCAAGCAAACATTTAATACATGTTCCTTAACTGAATGAATATTGTCAAGGAATTATTCATCTACACTTTGCTTCCCCTAGAGTAATTGTATTGTTGACTTGCTCTTTTGAGTAAATAAAGTCTTTGGAAAACCTCGAATCTAATTATTACCCTGTCTCCATACCAGATGGAACTGCTGTGCAGAGAAAGGCATGGACACAAACAGAATGGGGCCATTGTCCTTAGACCTCATTCAGCCTGGCAGTAGCTGCCTTTGGGATAGGGGTGAAGGTCATTCCAACTAGAAAGAACTTTTCATTAGTAAGTATGTGGAACAACCTCAAAGCTTCTAATTTTGCCTAAGTAGCTCCTTTGGTTGGCGTGTTCCTCATGCTCAAGAAGTTCTAAAGAACCCTGGCCTGCTTGTCTGTGTATACACACACACGAGTACACACATGAGCACATGCTTGTGGTGGGGGCTGGAGAGGCTCAGTGCTGGCAGCAGGAAGAGGGATTCTGCTTTGGGTGAGTCTGTAGCCCGCATATAGACACTCTTACTTCTCTGTATAATAAACATCTTATTGGTCCCCTTGAGGTCCTTAGTTCTGGTGGAGAGTCTGCCTGAAACCATGGTTCTGACAGAGATAGGCTGGGATGTGTTTTATTCCTTCCCAGATCCTTTCCCTACCTCCTCTAGAATGTGCTTCAGCTCATTGGATCTCTGTCTTCAGCAGCTGCACTACCCACCACCCACAGTCACTGACCATATGCAGTCTTTTTTTGTTGTTGTTATGGGGGGAAAAAAAACAAAACAGAAAAATACCCATTTTGCTAAATGCCAGTAAAGGGCTTTGTCTTGCACCTGTACTTATAAAGGGTGAGATTTATTGGTCTCTTTGTCTAAGGAAAAAGAGTGGGTCTGATTATCAGATTGCACACCAGAGGCAAGTGCTTATGTAATCAACAAACTGTCTTGGTGTCAGAATACGATTGTGTTGGAGATAAACTGTGAAAGGAGAAAGCATTGGATGCTGACATGCTATTGGCACCGAGTGTCCTGGGCTGCTTCCTGTAGTTGCTAGTGTTTATGATGAAGCCTGCTTGTCCCTGGACAAAGGCCTTGTATGGGTAGGGGATCTCAGTAACCAGCCATGTTATCAGTCAGGGTCAAAAGCCCCTCGCCTTGTGGTTTCCGAGTCTGGAGAAGCGGTAGTTAATCTGTAATCCCTCAGTGAAAGAAGCCACAGAGCACACATTAATTCTTCCTCTCACCTCTCCTGCTTTAAGTGTTTAAGGTCTCTGAGCTCTGTTTAGCTTGTGAGCCCTGGTTCTCAGCTTAATAATACTTGGCTTTGCTCTAGCACCTTTCATTGTGAGGATGTGAAAGCTTTTTACAAATATATATTAACCCAAGTGGGAATGAGCTTAAACCACAGCATGAAAGATTTAAGTTGTGCCTAAGGTAGAACTTCCTAGTATTTATTTTATTAAATTGGCTCTCTTCCTCACAGCTTCTGGTATAAGTCTTACAGTTTGTTAGGTATAGAGACCAACCTTCTTAAATTTACCCCCTTTTCATCCAGTGCCTTGGCAGAGCCAATAAGAGGTAGTTCATCCATGGAGTGATGGATGCAGCGGCAAGAGGCCTTCCCCTGGAAGGCTGCCTCTAGTTGAACCAATAGCTCAAGCCCCTGTGTCTCTGGGGGTTGAGTTCAAGTCCTTTAGGAATCCAGCTATTAGCCATGTCTTGCTGGACCACAAGTAGTGTGGGAAGCATGGGGAGAGAGGGAGGGAGCTCAGCTCACTTGTCTTCTCTAAGGCTGATGATTCTAGGATTGCTGACCATTGGGAAGGAGTTTGAGAAAGCCCCAGGATCCCACAGCCCCATCCCCCACCCCAAGGGTGGGAAGATTCTGTAGTGAGAGCTCCTACAAAGCAGCACCCCTGATTTTCCTTTTGGTATAGTGATTTTCTCTTCCATATCAGTGATTTTCCTCAGAGCAGGTGCTTCTGGGGTACACAGATGCTACCCTAAGTTCCATCTCCGAGGAGGGAGGCTGCTTGGCAAGGGTGCCATTGGTTTCCTGTGTGTCTGGAAGCCCTTTCGTGTTTAGCTCATCTGAGGGACCCTTGGTGGAAGCCAAGAAGAGTAGCCTTACCCTTGCCCCAGGAACTCAGACCAGATGTGATACTGACGTACAAGAAGTACGTTTGGCCCTCTTTTCCAGGATAGTTCTGACCCTAAGCCTCAGCTCCAAGCTTGGTAATGTGGCTCAGCCCTAGAAGAAATAAGCAGGTGAGAAGCTGGGCCAGAAGGGCAGTAGAAGTTACATGGGTGGTAGTCATTCATCCGAATATAGGACCTGGAGTTGGCAACAAGTCTACTCTGGACTCCAGCTTTTGCATGCCCAAGACAAAACACAGGGCAACTGCCTGCTCAGTGTGTGGCTTTGGAAGGTGTACAGGCTCTGGGTGCTAGCTGGGGTGGGCATAGGAGAGGGCTGCCAAGAATATAGATTCCATGAGGGTTTTCATGTTTTTCTTCACTGCTGGATCCCTACTTCCTAGAATGGGACTCAGCACATTATAGGCTCTCCATGAATTGACGTTGACTAAATAAAAGGAGTCTTAGCACTTCAAGATTAAAGCTTTTGACCCAGGGCTCATCCCCTTCCCTACTTCCTACCCCCAACCCTCAGTGGACTGTCTTTTCTTCTCTTTGGCTCAGGCCCTCCCTCTGCTGGGCAGTTCTTTGGTCTCCCAAGCAAGGAAAGGGTGTGGAGGTGCCAGCCGGGTGGGCATGCTGTGGGTTAAAGCCTTGCGAAACAACAGTGTAGTTAATCTTTCTAATTTATTTTCCTTTTAGACCATGGGAAGTCTGTAGGCAGCAGCTGTTACCCAATTAAAATACAGATTAATATAAAAACAGTTTCTGGAATATAAAATAGAGTGGCTGTGTCCTTACACTTCCTTAAAATACCACCTAATAATGACTTGATGAACTACAGAAACCCACCTAGAGGAACTCAGCGTTCTTAAAATGAAAATTTCTTCCCTAAAAGGTGTGTATTACCATTCCATGTAAGTCACTATGAGAAAATAACCTTCCCTCTCAGAGCCAGTGGTTTCTGTGAGTTGGGTATTTGGTATTCATTAGATGTAATTATAGTTTAATTGGAGTTTAATCCGCCTCCCCCCCCCCCAACACTTAAAAAAATAGAAGTTTCCAAGTAAGCTTTCAATGCTACCCTCTCAGGAAGTGGCCAGGGGCACAGTGGGCGTGGTGATTTCCAGGTCTGTGGATGGGGATTTCCTGCCTCAGATCCTGGAGGCCGTCTCTCCTGGTCTGTGCTTGAGGGATATTTTCACTTCAAAACAAAGCAACAAGCTCGTTTCAACCTAGACCTGACCTGGGTGGAGCATAGTCCTGGAATCAGAAATTCTGTAGACCAGGTTTATACTTTAGGCATTTTTGCCTGAGTTTCCTCATTGGTTAAAGGTGCCTGTTTCCTATTTGGCTAGTTGGTATTGAGGGCCCAGGTATGCAGGGTGAAGGGTGGAGTCCCCTGGCCCTTCACTGATGTTAGAGGGAGAAATACTGGACTTCGAGGCCCAGAGAAGGGAGTGGATTTCAAATCAAGTGTGCCTTTCCTATGTGATTATTCCCCAAGTTCAACAGGAGCTTCTGTGAAGCTTGGAGGTGAATTTACTTTAGATTGTAATTTGCAGAGAATTATTGAGCCTATTGAATAGACACATAAAATCTTTTATCTTTTTCTTTTTTGGCAAATGAAAGCTGAAACAGGTATGAGATGTAGCTTATGTATCCTCATTTTAGGATAGGATGTTGCCAGATAGTTCACGGTATCTCCTGGGACTTTATTCCCAAGGCTTCCATCAGGTTCTCAGCCTAACGCAGTACAAGTCAGAATCCTTTACTGTAGAAGGAGAAAAACAGAAAGGAAAGGAGGATCCAGTCCAGCTTTGAGTTTTCCACCCATTGGCTCTTTCTTTTTTCTTTCAGCTTACTGGGATTATTCAAGCTATGGTGGATGGTCAGCCAAGCCTGCAGCAAGTGCTTGAGGTAGGTTAAATGACCTTTAATTCCTGACCTGTGACCCTTTCCTGCTGCCTTTCTCTCCCTCCCCTCCCGAGATTGTAGCGTGTAATTTGACTATGATTATGGCTTGATTAGAATAACATTTGCTGTCACATCAGTGACATGCTGTTGAGAGTATTGAACCATTGATCTGTCATCTCCAGCTGTTCCCATCAGGGTTACTGACAAGATGTCCGAAGGCTGCCAGGATGCTGGTGGAGGGCCCCCTCCCCTTCGTGTGCTGGCCAGCTCAGGGCAGCTTGTGCTGGACAGGTTGGGGAGTAGGGGAGCTGAGCTATGGCACTGTGGGACTGGCCCCGGGGACTGGAGGTGTTTTTGTTTAGCTTTAGTGTTGGCTTCTTGTGGCATGTGAGCACTTCATTAACTCACCCAGAACTCCCCGTCGATGGCTTTTGTTTGCTGTCAGCTCCTGCAGGAGGTCTGGCTGGGCCCGCTTGCCCCACTGCAGCTTGCCGCAGGATGCATTGTGCCTGTCGGGTGCAGAGGCTACACTGGGTAATGATTCCTAATCAGAATAATTACAACAATTGCCTATGTGAGGGAAATCAAATTAAAGGCTTTAGAACCCTTGGCAGAGACCACACTTCTAGGATGTTCTCCTCGGGGAACTTGAAAAGGTTAAGATGCTGTGTCTTGTGCTCCAGCCTAAGGGAATGAAGAAGGGCAGTGCGGGGCTTAGCCTCTCTCCTAGCCCCCCTCTGCTTGGGAGTTTTCAAGAGAGAGAAGGTTCCCCTCCCACTCACTTCTCTCTAGGGGGACGGAAGAAGAGAGAAAGCTATGTCACTGAGGAGAAAAAGGCAGACTGAATTTCTTGGGGCTTCTCAGAATAGAGCCAGGGTCAGAGAGATAGGTTTAGGCTCACCCAGTGGCACCCAGTGTCAGAGGATTCCCACCGTCTCGTGAGAGTGTGCAAGCCAGGGCTCTGTAACCAGTCAGGCTCTGGGCAGGGTCATGGTCAAGAAACCTGCAGTAGATTTGGGGAAGATAAGCCCTGAAGTCTCCCAAACCCATTGATCCTCTTTTTCTTGACAGAAAATTCACTCCTGTAACTGAGGGACCTCCTCATGTGGATTGATCCCTATAAGATCAGACTCAAGGAGAAAGAGGGGACCTCTCCTTACCTGTATCCCAACCAGCATCCCCAGCTAGGGCCTGGCTCTTGAGAGAGGCCATAGGCAGCTTGTTCCTGGAATGTTTTGGGGCGTCTTGGGAGGAAGATGCTTGTTCTGGGCTACCACCAAACCAGGGCTATTGGGGTTTTGAGGTGTTTTTTTTCCAGTGGTGCCAGTTGAGGGGGAGATGTGGGCTTCAGAAGACATCCTCCCACTGAAATTAGGCCAGCCCTGGAGAGGGGTGCTCAGAGGATTCTGAGTCTTACCCAGAAAGCTCTTTCTGCTACTTCAACATACTTTGTGGGGAAGAGGGGAGATTCCTGGCATCGGCCTGAATAGGGAGTCTGACAAGACAAAAAGATCAGACCAGGCTCTGCTTTGTCCCATTAGCCCTGAGTTGGTTATAGAGCTAAAGAGCTAACTTTTTGTCCTAACCAAGGCCCTGAGAAGGTGACCAGGTAGATGTTTGCCCGACTTGTTTGTTCTTTTTCTTTTTGTCTTTTTCTTTTTCCCTCTTCAACTTTAGCTCATTTGGCCTGGCAGTCCCCTCCTAGTGCCCTTGTCCAGCCTGGAGCCATTGGAGCCAGCAGGAGAGAGAGGGTACAGGAGTGAATGATGGTCATTCCCTCACCCCAAAGCAAGGTCGCTGGATAGACTTTCTAAGCTCCTGAAAACTCATCTATCCATCCATCCATCCACGCATCTATAATCTACCCCTCCATCCACCCATCTATACATCTGACTCATTTGTTCTTAGTAGGCTGAGGCTGTGCTCCTCTAGACCTTCTGTACCTGAGGATGGGCTAGTTCAGTTGATTGGGGTTGTCTTGGTGGTGCCTCCAACACTTTATCCATTCAAGCGGAGAGGGAAGGAAAAAGGCCTGATTCCCAATGTGGTATCACTTCCTGAACAAGCTCATAGTAGATGCTCATCAAATATCTGCTGCGTGAGTGAATGGCCTAAGCCTTAAGCTTCCGAGGAAGTACCAGTGAGTATTAGGTGCTTCTCATGGTGAAGGCCTATTCTGCTGTCTTCAAGGACCACTATGCAGGTGTTGGGGCACTGGGAGCCCTTGTACATGGGACACTTACTTGGAGATTTAAGACTGGTAAGCCAAAGCATTAGGTGATGTAGGGAACTCCAGGTTTGCCTTAACCTCGTTTTAAGTAAAATCTGCCTCATTTTCTTTAACTGACCCTGGGGAAAGGATGTGTGCATGCATGTGTGTGTGCGTGTGTGTGTGTGTGTGCGTGTGTGTGCGCGCGCGCGCGCATGTATGCCTGTCTATCTAAGCAAGGGGTTAGGCCAAAAAAGCTAGGGAGACAAGACTATTTCAGCAGTGGAAGGTCCAGAGTTTAGCTACCAGGAAGACCCTCATATTGAGGAGGATTCTCTGGTACAATGACTGTGAAGAGGGCCTGCATTGGAGAACAGCTCTGATGTTCTAGGAGACTGCCACAGCCATGGAACTAGATCTATCCTTGTTTGGCCCCACTCAAGGACCACTTCAACATAGACTAGGCTTCTAGGATCTCTGGGATGTCCAGGGAGCTGGTTTACACCTGCCGGAAGTAGTCTTACTTCAAGATTTCCACGGGCTCTGTATTATCTGCTGGGCACACAAGGCCCTTCACAGTCTGGCCTAACCTAGTCCCCCAGCCTCAAATCCTGTCCCCCTTTCTATACACTGTGGACTTTGGTCACATTACTCCTTTCTCATATTTTAATCAGTCTGCAAATATCTATTGAGAAGATAACTGTGCTGGATTAGGGATTATGACATTGAAGAAGACAGATTAAATTAGAGCCTCTGCCTTCATTGTGCTTATAGTTGGTGGTGAAGGCAAGCATTAAGCAGATAAATGCTTCTCAAATACAAAATGATTGGGCCTGTGCCTCTGCCTGTAGTGTCCTTTCCTGTGTTCCACCCTGTCAAGCAGACCCAACTGTCAAACCCCTATTCATCTATCTTTATGAAACCTTTATAACTCCTTTCCCTGTAAATGGTAGAGCTAGCCACTTCCTCCACTTGGTCCAATAGCAGTCTGGTCACTTCTTCATTGCTTGCATCTATTATACTGTGTATTATGATGATCTGCCTTTCTCCCCTTCTCAGTCTACCGTGTGGTAGGCACTTAAATACATTATTATATTTAATTCTCAAAACAACCCTGTAAGGTTAGTCATCCTACCTCATTTTATAGATGAAGTAAACTCAAGTTCAAAGGGGTTAAATGACTTTTAAATGACTTCCCATCAGTGACACAGCCAGGATATGGAAGAGCCAAGGTTAGAACCCAGATGTGTCTGACTTTCAATCCTGTGTTTCTAACTACTATGCGATATAGCCTTTTAAAATAATCCTCTTGAATGAGTGGTGTGATCCGATGTACTCCTTCCCCATGCCCGGGTCATTTGAAAAATAGCAGTGCTTCATGAATTCCTTGTGGTAATTCTCTCATATACTGATTTTAGTATTTATATTTCCAGTGTGAGTACAAATAATAAAACCCATAAAAGGGATGAAGGGAAAGATAGAATATATTTAGGAGCAGTTTCTTTCCCTGTCTAGGAATCAAGCTCAGCCTTCAAAGAATCTGCCAAATTTTAATCCTCAACCAGTATAGGAAGAATATAAATTGGGAACCAATTATGAGCTTGTAGCACCTGGAGTAGGCAATGCTATCCCAAGTCTTGATATGGGGCTCCCACCCAGTAAAGGGGTTTCTTCTGCTAGACTCATAGTGGGAATTAACTTCACTTTCATTTGAGGAATAACTAAATTCATAAGTTTGGTTATTAAGCATTTGGTGGGAGGGTGAAATGAATAAGCGAATGAATGAACCTGTGAATTGGAGTCCCTGCTAGGGACCTCCTTTCAGCCAGTTCTCATGGGTCAGGACAGCCTATATCTGTGCTAGGCTATGCCTTTGTTTGAAGACCAAAGGTTTTTGGACTGTTCTTATCCTGTCTGGGGCAGGCTGCCAGGTAATGGGGTGTGAAGGGACTCCTTTCCCCTAACACTTAGGCTTGTAGAATCTTTCTACAAGTGGCTTCATAGTTCTGAGCCAAGGCTGAGAGCCCAGAGTGGAGCCGTGCTGGATAAGATTACAATTTTCTCCTGCTCTGATTACAAGCAGCTTATCTGCGTTTCACTGTTGTGGCTCTTCACAGACTCAGGGAAAAAAGGGAAAATCTCATCTGTTCTTGTTGTGTACTTTTCAGAGGGTCGATGAGTGGATGGCGAAGGAAGGCCTCTTAGATCCAAACGTCAAGTCAATTTTTGTCACCTGTGGAGATTGGGACTTAAAAGTCATGTGAGTATGATAAGGGCTACTTTTATGGCAGGGCTTGGAAAACACGTTTAAATGTCTAAGTCTACAGGGTGGCTGGGTCAGAGAGTCCCTGGATCTTTGGGGCTGCAGGGTGAAAAGAGGGTTGGGAGCCCTACCTTCTGCCTCTGGAGCAGGGAGCGGACAGGTCAAGGACCCTGTTGAGACTTGTTATTTTGGGGGTGATTCCTGCCTTTGCCAGGGCTCACTGCTCAGGATAGCCCTTTAGTTGCAGGGCTACATGTCATTGCCCTGGAAGGAAGGAGTTAAAAGAGGGTCTTTATTGTTTAACTACATACGTAGTGTTTATTATGCTAAATGCTTTAGAAATAGCAACTTATTTTATAACTGTAGGTACTCTTATTATTTTTATTTTACAGGTGAGTAAATTAGGGCACAGAGAGGTTAATTAACTTGCCCAAGAACACACAGAGCCAAGATTCAAATCCAGGCAACTTGGCTCCAGGCTTCTTTCTCTTAACCATTATACTGTGCTACCTTCTTATCTGAGATACAAGGCCCTGCTGATCCAACTGAGGGCCTAGTGGTAAGATGAAAGAGGGCTGCTTCTAAGAATCTTTTCAAGTCACCAGCCTCTTCTTTCCTCCTTTGTCTTCATTGCTTTTTCTTCTTTGTTTTCTGATCCTGCCCCAATTATGGAAGACATAGCTGGTTCCTTTGCTGGGTTGATACTTCTGCTTCTTGTCTATCCTCATGGATACCTGGCTTCAGACAG
Organism: Cynopterus sphinx; assembly: GCA_030015415.1. Taxonomy (NCBI): domain Eukaryota; kingdom Metazoa; phylum Chordata; class Mammalia; order Chiroptera; family Pteropodidae; genus Cynopterus; species Cynopterus sphinx. Next base: position 101,927,807 of record CM057387.1, read on the forward strand.
CCCCTAGGGGTGGAGGTGATGGGGGCACTGTTTGCTGAGGATTGATAGAATCGATACCTCTGTGTTCTTTGTGACTGAAGCAGGCAGTAAGCATTCTGTTTGTGTGTGTGTGTGCGTGTGCGTGCGTGCGCGTGCGCATGCTTTTGAACATCAGGTGGCATGTTGGTTGGGGGTGGGGAGTAGTGGTTCTAGAGTGATGTTTCCTACCAAATCAGGCATTATCTTCTCACTAAGCATCCTTTTTATGCCTTTTGGATCCTGGGCATGGAGGTGAAGTTATGCATCTAACTGGGTCTCAAGCCTGCAATTGGATACCAACTCTCTAGGTGAGACAGGAAGAATAAGCCCAGCTCACATAAACACCCACTCCTCATCTCCCCCCTCCCTGGGTCATGTACACATACTGGTTACACACTTCTGGATTTACACACATAGCTCCAGAGGATCTCTGTGTTCCCAAATGACACTCATTTGTCAGGGAAAGCATACAGGCTGGGCAGATGTGAATCAGGAGGGTTCTAGGAAGAAGGTGAGGAGGAGGAAGGCTGTTGTCCTTATTTATTCATGATGTCCTGGGCAGCTCTGAGCACTCAAAACAGAAGGGGCCTATGTGGAGCTCTGCAGCTTAGATGTTTGAGGTGGGGCAGGATGCAGGCTGATACCCAGAGTTCTGGGGCTCATGTGGCCCAGTCAGGAGGTGCAGTTTTTCCAGGTAGCCTCCCAGGACTCATTTAGCCAGTAGTTTTCTCTATTTGGTATGTTCATGTCCCAGACACCCATATTTTGGAATCTCCTGTGTTAACTGTGACTGGCATGTACGTATATGTGTAAAATGAAAGTTTTCCTGTGCATGATGTTGGGGACTATCTGGCTGGTCCTCCTAAGCATGGAGTCTGGCCTATTCTGGCCTTTGGTACCAGTTCAGCACTTGGCGTGCTGAGCCCTGGTAGGTTTTAGTGACTTGGGAGGCCCTCTTGAATATTCACAAGTGATGATGTGATTTAATCAAGAAGATGTAATCAAGAAGAGAAATTGGGTTGTGGAATCCAAGCATATATGAAAGGAAACCAAATTTTAATGAGCACATATGATATCTCATTCGTTCCTAACTATCTTCTCTGGTAGGAGGTAGTATCTCCCTTTTATAGTTTAAAAAAAAAATGAAAAATGAAAAACTGAGGACCAAATTGGTAAAGGCACATAGCTAGACAGAATTGAAGTCTAAGACTGCGTAGCTTCCCAAGAAAAGGGCAGTGGGTGGGGGGGTTGGGCAGATTCCGGACACTGGTTTGGGTTGGATTGGAAGAGCCAGTGAGATTTTGAAAGAGCATGCAGGAAGAAGCAGATGTCAGGTGGCAGGGGTTGCGAGGAAGAGAGATCTGTGGCTGCCTTTTAGAAGGAAGACTCTGCATAACTGCTGAGAAGGCTCTTAATTAAATGCGTAACAAAATAAAAACAGCCAGAGAGGAAACCTAAGTAGTGCTGCATGACAGCGCACAGCTTATCAGTGTTCCTGCAACCTCTCATCAGGTGGCTCTCGTCAGAGCCGTCACCTTTTTATGCACCTGGTAAAGGCTACTGATGAGCCTGACAAGGTTGGTGGTAAACTGATGCCCACAACTTGCTAGTGTGTGACTTCTTATTTTGACATCTATTTTCAGATTTAACTAAGTCTATGGAATTCAAAAAATATTTTCATTCCACACCCTAGTTTTCCAGAGCCATGGCTCTTCATTGTTGTCTTCTCCTTCTTTCCCAAACCCCCTTCTCCCCACAACCAGCCTCACATCACTTTTGCTGGAAAGGGCCTGATTAGTGAGGCACTGAGGAATGGGAACTGAAGTGGCAGCAGAAATCCCACTGGAGAAAAGAAATCTGCTCCCATCCTGGCAGAATCATTCTGTGTCTATCTTTTGTCAAAGCTGGATGAGTTGATACTCTGGCTTTATGTGGGCTTTGATGCTGTAGTCACAGATCCTGCTTAGGTGAGTTTTAATTTAGTTAGTATGAGTTTAATTTTCTTTCTAAACTCTTAAGGTACGACACTTGTTCTGGCTTTAGTCAGTTTGCCTCCCCTGCCTGTCCTACCTTTGCTTTGCTTTTCTAGGTGTTTCTGGAAGTCCCTCAGGGGCTTTAGTATTCTTTCACCAATTTTCTCTTTTCTCTGCTTACCCAGGCAGGAATGTCTCTGTAAAGGGGTTCCATCTTTGGCATGGTAGGAGGGTAGGCTGGTGCAAAATGAGATGTGAGACTTGCACAGGTGCTACCCTTGAAGAACTCAGATTTTAGCCTATAGCTTGAAGATCTGGATTTACCACCTGAACAGCAAAGTGGCTGAGGAGCTAGGCCAGAGCCTTTCCCAATGGTCTGTGGATTGAAGAAGAGGGGCAGATTAGGAAGAAAGAAATATAGGGTAGGGATAGAAAAGAAGGGAGGTAGGAAAGAGCTGACATAAGGGCTCTCAGTGCATCCTGGGAATAGGCCCTTTGGAGAGGATCAGGTAATCGGGCTCTGGGGTCTGGGGCCTGCTCAGGGTCTGTTGAAGACCCTCATCTAGCACAGCCTCAGTTCTGAAATAGGGTTTCCCTCCCATTGGAGGGTGAATGTGTAAATGCTAGGCTGCCTTCCTTGTGAGGTGTGCATCCTACACCCCTCTGTTTGTACTGTGCAGATGTAGGTTTTAGGAAGTTTGGAAATCAAAATATATTTGCTCACATTACCCAGTACACAGTTTTCTTGAATCTTGGAGGGCATGTACTCAATAGGTACTACTGAGGGTACCCTCAGGGCTGTAGTCAAGTGGCCAAGACTATTGAAGAGCAGAGACTATAGTCACCTGAAGTCCCATAGTGATGGAACCACACACCTGGGAGAGAACTGTGGGGTAGTGACTATCCTGTGTATGTGTGTGTTACCAGTGGGGAGGATATAGACATGGCTCAAAGGTTAAGCCCTCTTGGCATTATTCAGCAGAGTTGACCACTTCATCCTTTTTGAAATGCTCTTTATCTTTGCTTTTCTTGTGTCTCCTTTTTCTCTGGCTTTTCCTTCACAGTGTCTTACAGATGCTTTTTTCTTAAATTTTGTGTTTCTTAAATATTGGTATTCCTTTGATCTCTGTCCTAGCTGTCTTGTCTTATTCTGCACACTCACACTTACCAGAGTGATCTCATCTTTTGCTGTAGCTTCAACTATCCTCTGTGTGCTTATGTCTTCTGATCTTTTTTTTGCAACTGAGAAATGGAAACTGACATAGCAGCAGACATCCCACTGGAGAAAAGACACTGTGCTACCTGCCCTCTGAACTCCAGGCCTTCATATCGAGCTACCTATTCTCTATCCCCACTTAGATGTCCACAGGCCCTTTAAAGCTCAGGGGTTATCTTTCTCCCAATATTAGACCTCCAGCATTCACTCAGATAATGACTGATACCATCTACTCAGTAGTTCTGACAGAAACTTGAGAATCATCCTTGATTCCTTTCTCTAGCCACAACAAATTAATTGCCAGATACAGTTGATTTTTCCTCCCAAAGCCTTCTCAAAGTTGTTGCCTTCTTTCTAGCTCCATTTCCACTATCATAGTTAAGGTCATCATATTCTTTTTGGATTATTACAAAAGTCTTCTAACTAGTCTCTGACTCCAATTTTGCATATTCTATTTCATTCTCATAATTGCAGCAGATTATGTCATATCTCTGCTTAACACCCTTCAAGGCTTCCCCTTTCCCTCAAGGTAAAGTCACACTGTTTATTGAGACTTAAAAGCTCTTGCTTACTTCTCTAGTCTCATCTCTCAATACCATTTATGCATCCCCCACCCCTGCTAGGTGCTCTAGCCAATTCTTAAGGATCCCTTTAATATCTTTCTCTAGGTGTCTTCCTGGAGAAAGCACATGGAGCACATGTACTTATTCATACATTAAATTGTATTGTAGCTGCTTCTACTTGTGTCTTTTACTAGATAGTGAACATTGTCATAGCCCTAGGACAGTGCTGGACATGTAGTAGTTGTTCAGTAAATACTTACTGAATAAATAACAAGTAAGTGATGGAGTGGGTCTGTGAAATCCCTGGCAGAGGGTGGATACTGAGTAGATTCAGGGAGAATGGAGGAGAGAAAATCTTGGGCCTTCTTGCAGCAGCCAGAGTGTATGGGGTCAGAGAATTGTGCTGCCTATGCCAACATGCTCCTGGATTTTCTCACTGCCAACACTGCATTTGGCCCTTCCGTGGTAGGCCTGGGCCATGGAAGAAGTTTGGTTCTCCGAGAGATTTGTGCCTCTGGGGATGAGGGCTGGGACTACTCCAGGAAATTTTACATCAGATAATAAAGATAGCCAGCATTTATTGAGTATGCCTTACAAACCAGGAGTTCTCCTGTGCTATTTACATGTTATCTCATTTAATCCTTATCACAACCCTACAAGTTTTTTTTATTACCATTTTTTAAACAAATTAGGAAAGGGTCGGGGTAGGCTCAGAGAGGTAGGTAATTTGTCAAGGGCATTCAACCAGTTTGTGGCAGAACAGGAATTTGAACCTCAGTATTCTGACTTTAGAACCCCTGTGCTGAACCACTGTGCCATCTGACCATCGGCTCTGTCTTCCTTCATGACCTGTGGCTTTGTTATTGGTGGGAATGCTGTTTCTCTTATCCTTTGTTTGCACTGAGTGGCAGAGCCTTGGGATATCTTCTAATATCTTGGCTGGTCTGGCATTGGTGGAAGTCTGAACTTTTGTGTTCATTTGATGTATGGTGGGGGATGCTTTGGGACTGAGAGCCTCCTTGCAGAGTGACAAATTCATGAATCCTCATGTCTGTTTTAAGGAAACCATTGCCTATATCACTTTGGGTACCTCTATCCCATAGTATGTTTGAAGGTATATGGGACATCTCATTGTGTCGCTAAGCCTGTAAGAGCCTTGGCCCTTGCCCATGTGTGTGCCAGCGAGTCCCAGCACTGAGCTGCATCACCTTTGATTAGCAGCCTGCTGGGGAAAGGGGCTTGAGTAAGAACTCCCTGGCAGTACTGACTTGTCTCATTTCCTGATACTTTTATCTGTCACTGCAAGCGCTTGGGTTCTCCTCTTGAACTAATTAAGTTTGCATGTGTTTAGACACATTGCCAAATAGAGCTTAGCAAAGCGGAACTGAGCTACATCTCTTTCTGAGTAGAGAAGGAAGGGTATATGGATGCTCCCCCATGAGTACCTGGCAAAAGCATGGATGATATGGAGTGGGTGTGTGTATAGATGATAGGCATTCTGCCCTGGCCCTCCCAGGGACATAGCAGGTCTGCAAAGCGACCTTTGGATTGGCTGGTAGGAGCAGGTAAGGCCTAATTAGTGAATTGGGCATTCTAAGAGAGCAGAGGCTGGATAGAGGGCAGGCTCTGAAATATATTTTTTCTCCCAAGCAGAAGCAAAACTGAATGTCAAGTTTAGTGGGACGTTTATGGGGAGTTTGTAGGGCTATGTGCTGTTTGCTGCCCCCATGAACCTACCTAGGCCTGAAGCTACCAGTGTGGCTAGCAGAATGCAGGTGGTCTTTTTAGGACTGTGAGAAGTACATTGGAAACATGGACAACTGATGGCCTGTTTCCTTTTTGCATAGCAGACCCCAGTTCTCCAACTCAGTCTCATGATCCCTGTGAGGTGGAGCCAAGGGGAGACAGAGAGGAGGAGAGTAGTACTGACCAGAATCCCTGCACCCCAGAGGTGGCATTCAGCCCAATGACTCACTATAAGGAGGTGATGGCAGACAGCATGTTTTCGTGTCACACTGATGCCTGCCTACCTTTTCTCTTGTGCTGGGTGGTCTGAGGCCTGAGATACCGTATGGCAGAACATACCTGGATCCTGTCCAGACAGCAGATGTGGGGGCATTACCACATTGTGGACTCCTTCTCTGACATTGGGAGTAAGGGTATTTTCTACAGAAAGCAGAAGAGCTAACTGACAACCATGGTGGTCAAGGTCTTGGTCCTATAGCTCTGAGGCCAATGGGTCAGCTTCCTGGTCATGAAGAGGCTAACTCAAGCCAGGCTCCCAGTGTGCAAGAAGTATGTATAGGGGGTGGGGAGAGGGTTCTGTTGGTCATATAGGAATTCCGGGGCTTCAAGCTGTAGCCAAAGCCCAGAGAGAACAAGAACCAGACCTTCTGCCCTCCCTTCAGCTTCCCTAGAGCCCACTCATCAGCAGAGGTGCATTGGGTTAGCCCCAAGAAGGCAGCTTGAGTTGATGGGGTCATGTTTCAGCTGCAGCTAATCCAAGTCACTCGATATAAATCTGTCCCTGCTGCTTCTTCCCTCCCTCCTATCCCCAACCCACAGACAGGGAAATGAATCCCAGCCCTCGCCCTGAATACATCATGGCAGGCTTGCCTCTAATGAGAGAGGGCCATTCATTGTGGGATGAAGCTCCCTGCAGAGCCTGGGATGCCATTAATTAAAGAAGAGCCACCTGAAGCCAGTCGTGCGGTGCAACCTGCCACACTCAGATGGAGTGGTGGTGGGGTAGCCTCGTTAGCCTGACAGCTCCTTGGGTGGAGAGTTCTTGGGTTTAGAGGAGCAAGGAGGCACTCTGCTTTCACCTGAGAGCTCACATGCCTCCGGGGCCAGCATCCTCACAAAAGCTGGAGTGATTCTTCCTACATATTGCCAGGGGCCTAGCATTGGCGTAAAGGGCCTCCTGATTACGAGTTTGGCCAGGGACTATTCATTCCCTATAGGCAGGCCCTAGGGCAAGAGCAGGTTTCTGTGGAGACTGAGCAGGCTCCTGATTCCCCCACCTGTGCCTCCTTTTCCACTCCTCTCCATGTGGTCTTGGAGCTGCAGGTCAACAGGCAGCTCAGCCTGCGTCCTTCCCTTGGAGCCTGAGTTTGTGGAAGTTGGTCTGCTCTGGAAGAACTTGGGGCCTAGAGGGGCACCAGGGGAGATGCTTATTGTCTCCTTGGTAGACAGAGCCTCTGGTGTCAGTTTCTGGGCACCTCTAGGCTAAAGGGTTAGGACTCTAGTAGCAGCCTAATCTCAGCCTCTGGGAAGGTATCATAGGGTCTTAAAGCATTTTGGTGATTATAGGAACCCCTGGAATGGAAGTTTTGCTCAGTTAAAATCCTGATAAAAGATAAAAATATGTAGTAATCAGGCTTTGAGATATTTTGGCATTGGGAGCCTCATCCTTTGGTCTGCTTCAGAGCTGCTGACTGGATGGCTTTTTACTGCTTAGTTGGTCCCAAGGCAAGTATTTCTGCCTAGGTTTTGGTCCCTAGACTTACACATGGAGCTCTCCTTGACCAGCTGTGAGGGTGTCATTGCCTCCTTGCTGGCAGGAGGGGAGCTGTAGGTACTGAGACCTTTGCTGCCAGAGTTGGGATAGCTCACCCAGTCTCTGCCTGGCTTGTCAGGAAGACAGATTGGTTTTGCATCTGTGTCTTTTTAGGGCAGTTTTTAGAAGTGGTTCTGTACTCTGTGGCAGAATTTGATAGGCTGCTTCAGAGAGCCTAAGAACCAGCTGGGGATCTGATCCATCTCTGCTTCCTTAGAGCTCACCTGGTATGCAATAGAGACTGCACAGGGCTTCCCACCAGGCCATGACACCTAGGACTTGGGCTATACTCCTTTGTGTTTTTGAATGTTTTGGGGTATTCCGAGGCCTTGGTCACTTGCTTGGGCCCTCTGTCCTCTGGCAGGTAGAGAGTAAAGGCTTGTGCCCTGAACTCAGAGAGGAGCCACTGTTGCTCCTGGAAATTTTTTTCATTTGGATTAGATATTTTTATGCTTTTTAAAAACTCTGACTCTTGAGACACAACTTTTATTTTTCATCTTTTTTAGAAATCAAGGTATAAAATAGATACAGTAGGGTGCATACAGTATACAAATGTAAAGTGTACAGCTCATTATATTTTTGTACAAGTATATGCCTAGGTAATCAGCACTTAGATCAAGATAAAGAACATTTTTCATCCTCCTGGAAAGTTTCCTTGTGCCTCATCTCAGTTGGTAATGCCCTCTCCCTGGTAGCTAACCACTATTCTGACTTCTGCTACTTTTTATTTAGTTAGTTTTGCTTGTTCTTGACATTAATACAGATGGAATTATACAAGATGTACTCTTCTGTGTCTGACTTTCTTTGCTCAGGATAACATACAAGAGATTCATCCATGTTGTTTTATGTATCAGTTCAGCCTTTTTATTGTTTAATATTTCATTGTTACTATACTGCAGTTTATTCTTTTGTTGGACTACCTACCTTCTTTAGTCTTTCAATACATATTTGCTGAATGGGTACATGGATGTTCAATCTGATATGAGAATCCCCCGAGGCTTATCAGCTTGTCCCAATCCCTTCATTTTTTAAAATGTAATTCCAGTCTCTTGGAAATGTGTTTTTCCCTGTCTCTTCTAGAATCTGCACTGGCTTCCTTCTTCTCTGAACTCCTGTGATAGGGAAAGGCTTGCCCCAGGCCTGTAGAAGTGGGCTTTGAGACATATTAACTAATTTATTTATTCTTTCAGAAGATTTTTTTGAATACTCATTATATGCCTTGCACTGTTCTAGGTGTTGAGGTTATAACAGTGAACAAAGAGCTAAAATTTCCAAAACATCCTCCTTTCAATGGAGTTTATATTCCAGTGAATGCAGCTAGCACTGTCTTCTGCCTTTTGGACCCCAGGGCCAGTCTTGTCCGGGTTCCTCTGTCCTGTGAGATTTTGCAGGAACTAGGTGGCAGTGCCACTTGCCACCTTGACAGGGCTTCTCGGGCTTTTGGGCTTTGGTCTCCCTTTTCTGCTGCTGCTACCTGGCAGTGAGAGGGTTCTCAGTATTGGTGCTTCCCTCTCACTACCCAGGAGTCTGACTCCCTCTGTGAAGGGAGAGAATTAATCTTCAACTTTCCATGCCTGTGAGTGAGTGACCTGTTTTGTCAGCGCTTGCCAGTCTGTCCTCTAATTCCCAGCCAGGGTAATGGAGACATTACTTTGTATTAAAGCAAAGCACCAATTCTCTAAGTGTGGATGCTGTGCTGATTCAGACACTGGGTATGATAGGGCAACGCTGTGGGGATCTCCTTGCAGGTGTGCAGGCACCTGGAGGCTACAGGGGTATTGGCACCTGAGCAGCTTTGGTCCTGCATTATGGCTGGCAGATTCAAGGAAGGAAGGTGCCCTGCCATCATGTTCTCCCTAACCACCATCCATGCCAGTGGGGTGGCTGCTTCAGTGTGCTCTGAAATAGGTTTCTTTTGTCAGGCTCCTAAGAGCACGTGAGAGGCAGTGAACACGCCCGCGAGGAAGTCAGGGAGCAGGAGTCTTGGAACGTGAAAGCTGGGGAACTCAAGGCTGTGGCTGGCATAGTGGCCCATGGCTCAGTAATCCATGGACTCTGGGGCTCAGCTCTGTAGGTCTTTGAGAAGGTGGCTGTGAGTGGGTGAGATCAATTCTTAGTGTCCCTGGCTAAAGGGTGACACGACTCAGACTTGTTAGTTCTGTAAAACTGTTTCTTCCAAAGCCCTCAAGGATGTTGGTTTGGGAAAGAAAGCCAGCCAGCCCAGAGAATCCCAGGAGCCTGACAGGCCTTTTTCTCTGCGATTCTTTCTTGCAGGCAGCCTGAGGCAGCCTGTCTCTTTGTTAACAGAGTGACAGCAATGTGACACCATGGAAATAATTACTAACAAATCACGGTGCTGACTGCAAACAGCTCTCTGTCTTCAGAGGCATGTCAGGGTGCATTAGAGCAGGACTAGAGGAGCAGCAATGTGGGGGCTGAGGCATAGCCCGCACTCAGACAGTCTCCACTTCTTCCCCCACCCTGACCCCTTTCTGCTCTGACTTTCCTGCTTTTTCCCACTAGGTCAGCTAAGGGACCCACTGGATAAGTGGTGTATATGGCTAGTCCTGCTTCCTCTGGAAAGGTAGCTAGAACTCCTGTCTTTACTAAAGAACACGTGGGTAGGATATGGTCCAGGAGTTTTTCCATTACAGGGCCCCCAAAAGGCAACAGCATGCCCTGTTTCTGATTATTCTCTGCCAATTAGGACCAGCTTTATCTTCCAGTGGTTTTAGGGTGACAGTATATGCTCCAGTGTGACCCAGAATGTAGGAGAAGCCTTGCATCTCAGTGTTGGCTCAGCTCCCTTCCCCCACCAGTCTTGGTTTCTTCTTCAATTGCCATAGTTAATTTTTGGTAAGTCGACTTTGTCCATTCCCTCTTGGTTAGCAGAGTGATTGCTTTGACTGTCAGGGCTGTAAATAATGTTCCTGGTATGTGTGGCTGGAGGCAGCTGTGTGGGGTGGGGAAAGGAGTGGAAGGAGGAGCAGCACTCCGATGGCTCCCTCGCTCGCCTCCCCCCCTCATACAATATTTATCCAGGGATGGGAGTCAGATGCAACGACCTCAGGGGTCACCCAGTTAAATAGCTTCTGAACCTCCCTGCATTCTAATTGCTGCAGTTGTCCTTTGCTCTGGAGACTTCTCCTCCCCATTGTCTGCTGAGGCACACACTAATGGCTGTGCTCCCTGGCCCTGCTGGGAGGCCTGTGTGTATGGGGTGGGGGGTGGGGGGTTCATTGCTATCCTCCTTCCCCCAGGGATAAGGGAATCTAGGGCCTATTAACAAGTGGCTTTAGCTAGCAGGAGCACAATCCCCTGCCTACCCACTACCCCCTCCCCAAAGCTGGCCAGAGGAGGAGGTCCAGACAGTGGGCTTGGTTGATGGGGCTAAGGGGCTTTACCCATTTCCAATCCTAGCAATTTCTCTACAGGGGGCAGACCCTGGAGCACTCAGTTGAGGAGCATCGTCCTGTGTTCCCATGGTCCCACATACAGGGTTTAGAAACTTCTAATGAGTGACATTTCCTTTTGGAATATACTGTATTCTGCCCAAAGATTGGCTAGATATAAAAGTTTCTTTGGTCCTTTGGAGGTCACCTTAGGTGATTGACAGTGGTAGCAGGTGTGCCCCATTTGTTGATTTAAGAGTGTGTGTTCCACACATCTTCACCAGGACCTTCTTGTAAATGTCAGTTACCCTCCACTGCAGCTCCTCTCTCCCAAGGAATACTGTTGGAAACTGCCACTGGAGGTGCTAACAACTGCATATCCTGGAAGCACTGGCCTTCCAGCAGTAGCCTTAAGTTAGCCCCTGTTGAGAGCTGCTCTGGGCCCAGTAAGGACTGTGCTGGGGATCAGGGGTCATCAGGTGATCAGGACAAAAGGATCAGCACATGCATAACTAATTACAAGCTAAATGAGATAGACTGTGAGAATGCTATGCAGAAGATATAAAACAAATGCTGTGAGGAGCACAGTAGAGAGACTGAATGGGTAGTATTATTTTTAGCAGTAAACTTTAAAAATATATATTATAGAAAGGCCAATACTACAACATTTCCAAAAGTTGAGTTGTTCTGGTTGAAACTGGGACAAGGGCCAGCCCATTCTTTCTCCTCCCCCAGTTCACAAAGTAGCCTGGTGCCCCACTAGAACCCTAGAGCTCCATGGAGCACAGTTTAAAAAGCACTAGCCTATTCTAATGCCCACCCAGAAGTGGGACTCTGTGTAGGCCAAGTGCTCACATGTCTTGAAAGATTGAGGAGAGCTGGAATCAGGGCAGAGGAGACCAGCCAGGGGTTAAGAGGAACAAGTGTGTTCTTAAATGTATTGGGGCAGAGGTCAGATGCATCCCAGATCCTGAACACTTGCAGGATGCCTCTCCACAGAGCCTCCAGAGGGCATTGTAGGCCACAGAAAAGCAGCCCAGGCAAAGGGTCAAGATGGCAACAGGCCAGTGGAGACCGTAGTAGGGAGTGACTGAGGTATCTTGGAGATAGCAAACTGCTGAGGTGCTCATAATTTTCTTGGCCGAAAAGAGAAAAAAGCTCATCAGCTGAGACACTGACCAAAATGCCCTGGAAACCCCCAGTCACCTGCTCGCTCTCCTTTCCCTGCCCACCTCCCTGCTGTCTCCTGGGGCCTCTACCATTTTATCTGAGAAAGAGAGCTCTGGCCAGGTCCTGGTGGCAGCTCCAATACTTCTCACAGTCACAACAGGTGGGACATTGTGTCCTTTCCCTGGAAGAATTGCCCTGGGAGGGCCCCTGGAGAGGCACTTGTCTTCTTTCACTAGAGAGGATTTGGGGAGATACAAGTTATTTGATTTCCTGGGGGTATTTGTGGCACTGGAAAGATGCATGTTATACTGTTCCACAGGGTGTTTGTGACACTGTGTGCTTCATGTGGTGGTTTATGTGGACTCCATGTGAGAGAAATGGGAGTAGATATAGTAGTTGGCAAATGGGCCAACAAGCATTAGAGCAGAGAGGTGCTATGTACACATACAAAGAACCGTTTGAAGGCTTTGAGCAACTGCTTGGCATTGGGGATTCGGGGCTGCTTTTCTCTGGGAAGACTGGCAGACTGGCCTATGGGGCATCCCTCTGCACTCGCCTGTGTTCTGGTTTCTGTTTGGGAACTCTCCAGAGCAGCATGTCTGGGAACACTTCCAGCTGTGCTGCCAGACCCAGGAGCAGGTGACGGCCTTTTGTCTGTACCATAGGGAAACCAAGAGGAAATTAAATGTCATTTGCCCCCTGCGTAGCGGGTCACTGCCAGATCAGACAGTGCTGATCAGAGCTGTGCAGAGGGCACCCAAGGGAAGACTTATGCCTGCAGCCATGCCCTCTGAGCTCTGGAGACTCTCAGGTGATGGCCTGGCTCACTCCCAGGCCTTTCTCTGCCAGTCTGAGTCTACCTTGGCCTGGAGCCCAGCTCTGTGCTACATGGCAGCTGTGGCCCATGCCAGACCAGAGGTACATGTGTACTAGTGGAAGGGAATGGAGGGGAAGGGCAGAACTTGGAAGTACAGGACATATAGGAGACAATGAGGTGATCAGCCCTTCTTCACAGAAGCTGCATGATACTGTGGAAAGAGCAGGGCCTTTATTAAGAATTTAGAGACCTGGGTTCAAGTCCTGGTGGCTCCAATACCTACTAGTTGTAGGATCTTGGGAAGGTCACATTACTACTTTCAACCTCCATTTCCTCATCTATAAAGTGAAGATTATAATAAGCTCTGGCTCCTGACGTCTGTCAGGGGAGGAAGCTTCCTTTGGGACTGGTGCCAGAGTTTCTTTACCCCACCTTACCTAGGTCCAGAGCCCCTGCCTGTGATGTGAGTTAGCTGAAATTGATGGGAAGTGGTGTGGTTAGTAAGTCTGGTGGGGAAGGCACAGCTGGTAATCTTCCACTGCCTGAGGCCCTTCCTTCTTGACCTAGTCCTCCAAACCAAGCATTGTAGACTGTTATGAATGAGCATGGATGATGGTGGTCACCGTTCTAATTGTGCACCTCAGCTGGCTCCTTCCAGGCTCACACTTGCACTTCCTTTCCTGTTTGGGAAGACCTGAGGACTCGTCCTGACCCCTCCCTTGTCTTGAAGTCCCAGTGGCAGGCCCTCTGCAATGTCATGTATTAACAGGGGTTGGGAAAAGATGTTTTAATACTGAGAGAGTTCTCCCTAGAAAACTACCCCTCCCACCTCACCCCCACCCCCAATCTGAAGCATGGCTGCTGGTGGTGAAATTCATTAGTGTTCCCTGACAGGCAGTGGCGACAGAGGCGCTCGCTGTCTGCTTCTCGCTCCCTCGCTCTCGTGCTCCTGCTTCACGCACACTGATATTTAAAGCTGATGGGCTGCTTATAGACTTCTTGTACCATGACAAGTTTGGGGAGGGGGGTAGAGGAGGAAGAGACAGACAAGGAGCCAGCTGTCACACTGGTATTTCAAACAGTACTCTCTCCTGACCCTTTGCAGGCTCCAGCAAGTGTATCATCTTTCTGAAGCCTGTGGTTGGAATTGTAACCTGCAGCCGTCCCAGAGGATGGGGCCAAGTGTGGGGCAAAGTGGGCCAAGAAGTCGACAATGCATTCTCTCAGGACTATGGGCAGGCAGAGAAGAATGGAAGGATTGTGGGGGCGGGGGAGGGGGGTGTTCAAGCAAACAGGATTGAGTCTTGTAAGTGCCCTGCAATGTTGCCCTTCCATCACCAGAAATGGGATGGCCCTTTCTCAGTAGTCTCGCCTGGAGTGATCATTATGTTTCATGCTGTGGTTATCTTCTGGGTAAGCCTGGAAGCTTACCTGAGTATAGGAATCTGGCTTGATTGGCCACTACCCTCTGAGGGTCCCGGGTCTCATTGATAGCTGTAAATTTGTGGTGACATTTGAGGTGGAAGGTTCTCTTATTTTTTGTCTAAACTGAGGCATTGCCTTTTGTTCCCTAGTATGTGCCTGCTAATGCCTTGGATTTGGAGAATGAGTCCCAAGGTGCCTCCTCCATCCACAGCTCCTCCCCTCACCCCCAAGCGTCTTGAAATTCATTTTTGCAACTGTTGAGTGGTACTAGAATTTCTCTTTGTCTCTTGTCCTCAGCAAAATTTCTCCAGTGTTCTTTTCCTGATTGAGGCACTGTCTTCTCAGTGCAGGTGGCCTGGAAGCATCTCCAAAGGCTGTTGCAAGTTTGGTCTCAGCTGACCTCCCGATAGCCAGAATCCCTCAGCGAGCACTTAGATTTGTGCACTGTGTTTCCTTTGGCTGGCTTCTTTAACCTTCACGGAGCTGGGCATGGAGGTGATGTAACCTGCCTAAGGACACATGGTCACTTGACTAAGTTGTCTCTTAGTGTGGCAGAGCCATGTGCTGAGTAGGGGTTGTACTGCACTCTCCCTCCTGAACCCTGCCCCTCATCAAGGGCCCTTCTAGCCCTAGGCTCTGCAGTGGGGAAGTCACTGGGGAGTAGACCAGGCTCCTCTGCTCCCTGCTCTTTTAGCCTTGTCAGTGCCATCAGTGCTGCCATTGGCTTCCCCAGTTTCTACACAGCAGTGTGTGTGGGTGTCAGTGTGTGAGTGTGTCTGGGGGCTGAGAGGGGTTACTGGCAAAAACATTCTGGACGGCTCCCGGGGAGGGTGAAGCCAGATGCCTTTTCTGCCTGTAGACTCAAGTGTATTCTCGAGCTGTCCAGGATTGTTTTTAATGTAATTGCTTCCTACACACTCCTTTGCCCCCATCCTATTCCCTACCCTGCACTGTGTCCCGTAGGCTTCTAGAAGAGGTTGCTGGCATGGGGCTTCTGTCTCTGAACAGCACCTTCCTTTCCCTTCCCTTTCTTGCCAGTCCTGAATTGGCTGAAAGCATTGGGTGCTAGGCCTGCAGAGGGAGGCCTGGGACATGTCTTCTGACATGGTGCATCTCTCAGGTGAGATGGAAACTAACTGGCTTTGATAAGCAGGAAGTGCAAGCATTAATTTTTTATACATCAGCAGTGGCCAAGTGAGTGAATTCAATTATGAGTCTGCTTTCTCTCCACCCTCCGCCCCACAGTCTGCTGGTTCAGAGCAGAGACTAAGGAACCTGTTGAAATGAGAAACCCCTATTTCCTGGCTTGACCCCCTCACTAATTCAGGTTAAATTGCTATGCTATTGCAATGGTGACACATTGTGCCTGCCTCTGTTTGTATAAGAGGCTGCAGTGGGGGAGGAAGGACCAATTTGTGTAGAGATAAAAGGTGTCACGGGCAGATAACTAACGTCTCAGCCTCGTACTTGCTCTCATTGTTGCTCAATTTGCTCCGTGTGGAAGCCCAGCCTTCTTTCTTTCTCCTTTCCCTCCCCTTGCTCATATTTTACCTCGATGCCACCGTGTAATGATGCCCTGCGTGGTGGGGGAGGAGATAGGCACCTCTGGCTGACAGCCCTTCCTGATAACCAAATTCCAGCCCATCCATCACCAGCTACTCTCCTCAACTTGAGGAAAAGTGATCGTGAAAGGCGGGCCGTTTATCACTTGGGTCTGTTTATCTCCTCTGGGTCAGGGAACGGAAACAGGAGAGACAAAGAGCTATGTCCCCCAGCTCAGTACAGCTTCGGCCGGGGTAGCTGCCAGCGCTGGATGCAGACTCATATCCTGCGATTGTGAAGGTTCTGACTGGGTAGGACTCCCAGACTGGGACCCAGTGGGAGTGGAACCATTTTTGAGGCTTAGCTGCAGGACTTCGGTAGCAGCCTTGGAATTGTGGCAGTTCTGAGATGTAGGATAGCCAGCAACAACATTCTGTGGGAATGTTTATATTGAAGTGAGCAAATAGAGAGACTGCATGGAAACCCCCTCCCCTGTCCCATAGGTTTCCCCTTGGTGGGAGGTTTCATCTGGGTGGCTGGGTCTACTGTTCAACTCCTTCCCCAGGCTAGGCTTACTGTGCCTCCATTGTCCAGATAGGATTTTGAAGAAGAGCCTTTCTCCCTGCTCTTCACCTTTGCTCCTCAACACTTTCCTTTTTCTGCATATTGGATGAGGTAAGTATGTGCATGTCCTAGAGCTTTTGGACACCAGAACTGATAGCCTACATCACTCTAAGGTCTGGGTCCAGGAGGCAGAAAGGAGTCAAATATGGCTTCAAACTTGGCCAACCACCTCCTCTTTAAGGGCTCGAGTCTGCTAAAAGTGAGTGGCATACATATTCCTGATTTGGGGTTGCCTGTAAGACTTGCAGAAAAAAACACAGAAGGAGTAGTGTCCATGACCTTTCCTAGCACTGGTGCCTGCTCTCCTGCTGGTCCTGGCTGTTATTGTCTGCCAGTCTGTCTGTCAGACCTCCATGGATGCTGCTGGCCTCCTTGACTCAAGACTAGCAGTTCCAGCAGAGCCCCCAGCTCTGCTTCACCTAATCTTCAAAGCTAAGCTCCTGCTCACAATGGCTTCATCCTGCCCATGCCCATTAGCGAGGGTGGTGTTCCCTTAATGAGCTAGTCCCCTGCCTTGGCTGGCGCCCAACTAGTCACACCTGTTTGCCATCAGGGCTGTCTGGGCCCAACCCGAGTGCTGGGCTGCAGGTGGTGGGGCTGGATGAGGGGTGGATGGGGAAGGCCCAGCTCCTTTTGCCTTTGTGCTGTGTGCTTGTTGGGGGGGTGCAGTTTCTCACACCCCTGCTCCTTCCATATTGTTTCCTTTTTTTCTAAGCTTTCTGTTTTGTTATTTAAAAGGAGTAATAAGGGAATTTGAGGAGTACCCAATCTTTTCTAACTTCCCCCTGGATGGAGTAGCAAGGAGCCTATCAGGCATCAGGGAGGGTTTGATGTTCTATTCAGATGACCTTGGGGGGCCAGTGTGATAAAAGCAAGTCCACATGGTAAATGCCAAAGACGGGGCCCCTTTCTGGCCCTAAGCCCCAGTATTCAGAAAGCGACGATCGCTCAATTTAGAGCCCACAGGCAGGAATGGGGTACCCTTCCTTAAAGAGGGCCCCTTGCATTCATGAATCTGAAGGAAGTTTTGATTTGGTTGAAAAAAACCCATTCTTTTTTATGGCCTGGACATAATTGGTTCTTTTCTATTGGCTATCAGTGATGTCATTCCGACCCTCATAAAGAAGGGGAAATCACACCTGTGGACTTGGTGCATAAAATTTCATTGGGCAACAATAATAAGTATGGCCAGATGATGTTTGGGCAGTTGAGGAGCTTTGTGCCCAGTGATTCCAGCTGCATGGAGACCTGGGCACCATAAACCTGCTTGCACATTCATACCCGCAGGCTAGTCCAGGGCCCACTGCCAGTGGCTCTTTTCTTGGGATCAGTATCTGGTAGGAATTCACAGCATCCAGACCCTTTGTGCCAGGGGGACTTTTGTGTTTTTCCTTTCCAAATTGGTGGAACTATGTACCCACTGGTACCCACTGACCCTAGCTGTAGGATCTTAAGAACCTTGGACCTTCGTGTGGCTTTGAGCAGTCACTGTCATGCTACCTACTTGTCTAAGGCCCTAGACCTTGCCTAGAGACACAGAAGAGCTCTGAGTGCATCTACATGACTGGCTCCTTGTATAGTCAGAAGACTTAGATTCCATTTCTGGTTCTGCTCTTGGTTTGTTTTATGTTCAAGCAAATCTTTTTTCTTCTCTGGGCCTGTTTCCTCTTTTATGTAGGAGATGATGACTACTCTAACCCACCTTCCTCAGGGTTATTCTCTTGGTGCATTCTAAGCTGGGATAGGATTCTGTCATAGAAATATGTAGCTGTCTTCTTATGAGGCACCTGGAATTTTAAGTTCTGGCATTTGGCTCTGTATCGTGAAGATGGGCTTGGGCCCTGCTACACTGCAGTGCTTGTATCTTGGACTCACAGGGCTAGGACCACCCACAGGCTAGAGGACTCCACAACCAGAATGCCTGTGAGTCTGCAAATGGCATGTGTACATGCAGGTGACTGGAGCCCTGAGTGGGAATGATAGTCCCATTCTCCTCTGCTTCAGTCAGCCATGGAGTACAGACAGCATTCATTATTGCCACTGAGCCATATCTGAGGCTAAGTATCCAACCTGACAGTCTATCTGTCTAGTCCTTTCTCACAGTGGCCCCTCTGGTATAGGTCAACCTCCAAGAAGAACAGGCATGGTTCTGCTGAGGTAGACCTTTTCTACTTGGGCAGAAATGTCTACAGCTGATGTCTACCTTTGAAATTTTGCTGAAGAGGGAGCCCCCCTCTTCCTCAGGGCTAGCCACAGACAATAGGACTCCTGGCCTATGTCAGCTAAAAGAATCGGAATGCCAGGGTTGGCTAGGGAGAATGTCATAGGTACCCCAAGACCGCTGCCTTTTGCTGACCAGTCCCCCTGACCTAGACCTTTGTAGATTCTGCTGCTTCTGGTGACCCCTTCACTCACAGGCCCTAATGTGATTTTTCAAAAAGAGCTGAGCTCAACAAGCATTTTCATGAATACCAAGGATAAAGAACATGAAAGAAAAATTGAAAGCAATAAAATTATCCAAATATTATAGTTTTGCTTTTTAGGCAACAACATTCTAGCTCCTAAGGCTACCTTTCATCCTTCAAAACCTTGCTTGACTTTCTTATATTCTTAGTCTCTGGTTCCCAAGATACCCCTTCATCATCTTGGCCTCAGCCAGAATTTCCCTTTCAAGATATTGACTGGTTCTAGTTAATGTCACTTTGCCACCTAGGTGTTTAAAAGGAACCTTCCTTTCAGGAAAGATACCTCAGGTCTTAAAGAAGAAGTAAATCCTTACTGTACTACTTGAAACATGGGGATCAACTCCCTATTAGTGTCTGTCAAATAACTGAAGTGTAATGGAGGGATGACCAGACTGCCCTGAAACTTTCTGAGGTGGAATCTGTCATTTCAAATGAATTCTCATTGGCACGATTCTTTAAAGAAGGAATCTGCACTGTGATCTCCACTTTCTTATCTCTTACTCACTCTTAAACATGTTTCAGGCTGCCTTCTGCTCTCAGCAGCCCATTGACACTAAATTCATTGCTTTTTTCTCAGCTCACATCTGGCTTGACCACTATAGCATTTGACACCAAAGACTTGCATTTTAAGCTCAAAAATCAGTTACATATAGGAGTCTAGAAAGGAGAAACTTGACTTTCATGGTTGTTTAGGTTGACCACAGGGATTGTGAAGTGGGGTCAAAAGAGCTTGTGTGACCTTGAGTAACCAATGCCCTGAAAAGGGTCCAGAAGTCCTGCCCTTTGGGAATGGGGATGGGTTGGATGAGTCCTGACTTAAGGTACATTATCTCCTGAGGAATTCTTGAAGGAGTTGAGGGTATGTGACCTAGAGAAGGGAACTCAGGGGGAAGCTTCCTGGGCCCTCAGATCTTGAGAGGGTTCTGCAAGGAAGAGATGCAAGTCTCATTCTCTGTAGTTTCTAAAGACATACTTCAGACTCACGGGTGGAAGTTATACGGAGACAGATTTTAGTTTAGTGTTAATGAAGGATGTTCTAAGAATTGAAGGAGTCCAAAATTAGAGCCGGCTGCTGCATGAAGTAGTGAATTTCTTGTGTGCAGTAATGGTCTGATGAGGTGTCCTGATTTTATTTGAACCCAGTAAAACTTATGAGACATGGGCCCTCTGTTCTTCTCATTCCATACTCTTCCCAGGCAATCTTATCTATTCTCATGACTTTAATTTTACTTAAATTATATAGATGACTTGGTGTTTTATATTTGCAGTCCAGACCTCTCTTCAAAACTGGATTTCCAGCTGACCCTTAGATATCATCCCCTATGTCTCCTAGGTACCTCACACTCAACAGATACTGAGTGCTTACTGTGTGTCAGGCATCTATTTAAAACTGCACTCCCAAACTCATGCCTTCTTCCAGTGGTAAACTAGGGGTGAGGCAGTGGTTTGAGCAGAAAGAAAATACACCATATGTAGAGAATTTAAGAATAATAATAAAATTGACTCATTGTTGGTCTGCTCTGGGTGTCAAATATGCTCTCTCCACCCCTGCCTCTTTCTTTATATCTGTGAGTAGCATGAAGTTAAGTCAAGCCACAACCCTTTGAATTGGGCTCTGTCACTTTCTCTCACTGGACCCCACATCCCTTTTGGTCACCATATCCTTCTTTACATCTCCAATATCTGTTGCTTGCTCTCTGTCTCTACCACTACTGTCTAGTCTCCTGACTACTACCCAACTTTTTTAGTGCTTTATTTTTGTTGCCTCAGAACAGTCTTCATAAATTACAACTCTTCAGCTATACTCCATTGCTTGTGGCCAAGCTCTTAGCAAGAAAACTTATCATCTTCCCCAGCTGATACTTCTAGTATCTTCTTTCATCCTTCCATGTACCTCAATGCTCTAACTTAATGCTCTTCTATTTCTTTTATTGTCCGTTCCACTGAACAAACTGTGAGCCCCTTACCAGCAAGAGTTAAGTCGTATTTTTTGAGTCCTAAGTGCCTGACTCTTATTAAACATCAGTAAATGTTTGGGTGAATGGATTTGTGTGGGTAAAATGGCATTATCAGCTAGAAGGGGAGATAGTTATAAATTCTAATTTAAAGAAAAAATGAGAAAAGATTCTTGGTTTAAATTCTGGCCCCTTCTTATCTACCTGCATGGTCTCTTCTCTATCTACAGAAAGCCTGTTGCTAGAGACTTAAATGAGAACCTAAGCCCCTGCCCAGCTATCTCCAGATCACGTTCTCTTGCTCTCTCCCCTCTTGTCTTACATCTCTACCTCTCTGCTATAACAAAATAGTAATAACAAACTAGTACTCTGGAAAGAGCAAAGGCTTTGGAGTGACACAGGCCTGGGTTCGGTTCTTGGCACTGTTGTTTTTTATCTGTGGGACCTTAGGTGTAACCCCTCTGAATCTCATTTTCTCATCTGTAAAATGTAGGCCATAGTACTTAGCTCACAGTAGCATTCTGAAGAGTAATGTGAAGATGTAAATAAGATACTTAATATACTGTAGGCAATCAAAAAATTGTAGATGTTATTTCAAATAGAGTCTTAAGATTCTCACATGTGGATCTGAGGGCTGGATCTAGAGTGCAATGTCCAGGGTGCTGGAGTCGGGGTGCCTTTCTTGGGTGGGGCGGGACCCATCGCTAGTGGATTGGCCTTTTGAGGTCTGTATGTTCTATGGACTCTACTGGTTTTCCTAGCTGAAGACTTCATACCTAGGATGTGGGTGTGCCCAACTTGTTCTTTCTCCCCTTTCTTGTAGGCTCCCAGGCCAGTGCCAGTACTTGGGCTTGCCAGTGGCAGATTACTTCAAGCAGTGGATTAATCTGAAAAAGGTACTGTGTCTTAGCCGCACTTCGGTGCTTCCTCTGGTCCTCCTGTGCCGCAGGTCTCCTCTCCCTTGCTGTCTTTTCTCATTTCTGTTCTTTTTATTGTTCATCTCTTTCCTTCTCTTTTTAGTTCTTCTTTTTTCTCAACTTCCCTCTTTCCTCTTCCCTAGCTAATATGCACTAGAAGGTTGTGGTTATTTCCAGGAGTGGGGAGCTTGGGGACCAGGCTATTGGGTGGGATATAATACTTCCCTACTTTGTGTCAGCAAGATGTCCAGAAAAGTCCCAATTCAGGGGGTTTTCCAAATTCTTACTGGATCTCTGAGCTAAATTTCTGGGCTAAGCTGCATTACCTCTAAAAGAGATGTGGTGCTAGCTGAGCCTCTGGGAAAATATCCTCCTTAAATGTGATCATGAGTGTGGCCTCCTGACTGGCCACACCCTCCTGACTGGCCCTGGTATCTTTTTCCTGTTAGGAGGTAGATTTGATTCGGGCTGGCTATGATCCTCCTGCCTAGCCACAGCAGACCCTTGCTTGTGTGAGGAGGACTGTGGAAACTAGGGCCTATTCCCTTTGAACATGAGGGAGGACAATAGCACTAATGCAGCACCAGGCACCTGGGGAGTGGGTTGAGGCTGTGAGCCCTGGCAGAGAGTGAATTACCCATAAAACTGTCCTTTCCTAGTATGTACTGTACTTCCTAGGTAAGCAGAAGAAAGGAGGTGTAGGAATAGACTCCCCAGATCTCTGTTCTGGTGCAATTCTTGCTCCAGGAGGCCCAATTCACAAGGGAGGCTCATCCCCATAAATCCATCTGACATACGATCAACAGCCCTCGGGCAGCCTCAGGAACCCCATACCACTAGTCAGTAGTGACTCCCAGAGAGCTCAGAGAAGGGAGAGATTATTGGAGGGTCAGGCAAGGATTTTAAGTATTTTAGTCTTAAACTGGGCATGTTCAAGGGAGGCAAGATATGGATCTGAGAAGGAAAGAAGGCTTTCTAGGCAGGGGGAGCAGTATGCCTTTGGTGTATGTGGGACTGGAGCTAAGCAAGCATATGGAGTAACAGTGGGAAAGAATGACCTTGGACTTTTCTCATAGGTTTCAGGGCATCCATTCTTTGTGGCAATATTTGTGAACTCCTTGCTTTCCCCTGGTATGCAGGTTCTCTGAACTCTGGCTTGTTTGGAGTTGGACCCCTGCCTACTTCTATCTCCCATGCACCTGAAAACAGCTACTTCCTACCTGCCATCTTTGGCTGAGGAGGCCAGGTTCTGTCTTACCTTCTTCAGGCCGTGGCCTGTGTGTGGCCTTACCTCTCCCTGAAGTGTCCCTCAGTCATCTTCATCAGGCATATTCTTTCTCCTTGAAGATTCAGCTCAGATATCACTCTGCTGAGAAGCTTAACTGTCAGTCTCTTGCCTTTAGGCTCCTTAACACTTTGGATCTTAGAGTGTTGAAACGGAGACTGTGTATGTTCATTTGGAACACAGACTGAGTTAGGTTCCTCTCTGTTTCCCCAGTGGCCATTTCAGGGCTAGGTACAGTCTATGTGCTCAGGAATGACTGCTGGCTGGCTGGCTGGCTGGTCGGTCTTGGAGAGCTGGCTCCATAGAAACCCTCTCACACAGGACTTGGCAGTGCTACTTGAGTGGGTGTGGCTAGGCCTGTGCTCCTAGAAGACAGCATGCGAGCTGTCAGAGTGCATCTGAGGCTGCTCGCTGGTCTCAGCAAATGCAATGTGAAGGCCCGGCCAGGCGAGGCAGGCGCTGACCATGAACAATTGCTCTGTGAAGTTCACTAGACTTTTTGGTGTATGGATAGCTCCCTGCCTCTAGGTTTGTTGGCAGAAAAGCAGGAAAGCAGCCGACCCATGTAGTAACATTGCCACTCAGGGCTACCTTGGTGCTACTGGGGGTAGAGGCAGGCTGTCCTGAGCCTATTTAGCTTGGTTGTCTGCCAGACTGTGCTGAGCCTTAGAGGGGAGAATAGGCACAAGGGGAAACTGAGGACTCTATTCCTAGTTGGCCTTGTGGTTGCCTCTTGGGAGGTAAACTGAGCAGGTCTAGGAACCATAAAGGGTCTAACTCCTTCCTTTCTGTGCTCCAGCCATATCATGTTCCAGCTGTGCTTGAAGGCGCAACAGGAGAGGTCTTAATTCCAGATTTTAGTCTAGTCCTTGCCATAGCTATTCAGCTGCAGGGCCCTGGAGGTCCAGGGACATGGTGATTTTTCTGACCTTATTATTACTGTGTGACTTGGTGCAGGCTGCACAAAGCTTCCTTTTCCCTTAAAAAGTGTAATAATAATAGCAAAGCTCAAGAGGTCATTGTCAAGGTTGTGGAAGTATTGTGCAAAATCCTAATTCCATGCCGTCTTTCTTCATGTGTGGCCTATCCTTTGACTGTCTGCAGGTTCCTCCCTTGTCCTTGATCTTATTTTGTCCTCCTCTTTTCCTCCCTTCTCTCCTCCTCAAATCCCCTACAGAGCTTTGCCCCATGAAAAAAGGTGGGGAGGGTCCTGGTAGACCTGCCTAGTGTGTGAGTAACTTGGACTAAATTTACTATCCCCATTTCTTAAATCCTCTAATCTGAGAAGAGGCAAAATGTTGTCTTTAAGTTGCTTTCTCCTGTCTAGAAATGGTGTGAGTTGCATCAGGAAAGAGCAGCTTTTCTTCCTTTTTCTTTTTTTCTTTTTTTTTTGGCAAGCCAACCTTCAGTTGACCTCACAGATTACAAGGTCAATTTACAATTCCTTATTTTTTACTTTTTATGCCTATAGCGCCTGGTCTTCCTAGGTGGTCTCCCATCCAAATACTAACCAGGCCCAACCCTGCTTAGCTTCTGAGATCAGATAGCTTTAATGACCAGATTTCTATATCTCCCGTCTCCACCTACTTCCCCTGTAGCAGAGTGGAGCAAGCCAATGTTTGCTGACATTTGGAGTGTCATCGAATGATCTTATATTCCTATTGAACTGCCAGCTTAGAGACTTGCAGCTTTGCTCCCGGCTCCCTCCATGAGGTCACAGCTGTCACTGAGGGGCCAGAAGAATACACATATCCACACACACATATACATGCATAAATATGCACACATTTAGTTATGTGAATAAACATACCCAAGTGGGCATACCCAAAATTGTATGTAGATACCCGTACATGCATATATTATGTATATACACATATTCACATAGTCACCTGCAGAAATGTATGAAATTATACACAGACATACAGACGTGAATATATTTATACATACATATTCACAAAGTCTAAAGACACATGCACATATAGAAACACCCATCTTTATCTATAAACAAACATTCTTGAGTTTCTTTTGAGTTTCCAGGTACAGTGCTAGGCCCAGGAGATATAACAGAAAAGATGGATATTAAATAATTTCAGTTGTGTTGTAATACTAAAAAATATTCAGAGTCATGGTTTTGTTTCATCAGAGGACCTGACCTAGTGGGATGGGGTTGAAGAATGGTTTTCTGAGGAATGGTGGCCAAGCTGAGTTCTGAAGGATGAATAGGAGTTGGCCAAGCGTGTGGCAAGGCCCTGAGGTGTAAAGCCTGGCAGCTTCATGGAACTAGAATGTAAGTTCCATGAGAGGAGAGAATTTTGTCTCTTGTTCGCTGTTTTATCACCGTCACTGTGAATAGTTCCTGGTGCACAGTAGATATTTAATCATTACTTGTTGAATGTAATGACTGACTGCATGAAGCACAGTGGATGTAAGGAAGAGAGGAGAGTGACATAAGATGAAAGTGGAGGGAAAAGCAGAAGCTTAAAGATCAGATTTTGATCTTTATCCTTAGGGTAAAAGGAAGCTACTAAAGGGTACTAAACATAGGAGAAGCATCATCAGATTTGCATTTTGAAAAAGCTCTCTCTGGCTTCAGGGTAGAGAGAACTAAGAGTAGATATAGGGGGCCAGTACTGGTTTTTCTTAATTGGGCTGCAGTTGGCATGTTGGGATGGGAGAAATCGTGTGAGCAACATCGCTGAACTTGTAGCACCCCTGGCCCCTGTTCATTGAATGCTAGTAGTGTCCCTTTCTAAGTCATTGTGACAATCAAAAATGTTCCTTCTCCCCATATACACATACCTTTCTAATGGCCTAGGTGGGTGGGAGTAGAGAGGTACTATATCTTTCATGAGAACCACAGATTAGATTAATAGCAGTGGAAATATACAGAAATGGACCAATTCTAGAATGTTAAATGATACCCTCAGTTCTACTATAATGCAACAGATGTGTCCCTAAAAATCACCGTGCTTTGTATGGAAAGTTGTAATAAAAATGACGTTAGGAGCACAATACTCAAACTTCATCAGTGACACATAAAAAAGATAGGGATCTAATAAAAATGGTAACAATTTTATACATGTTGAATGGTTAAGAAATACATAAATACTTCAATAAGTGTGGCACTCTACCTGAAGTTTGCTTATTGAAATGGGCATGAAGAGGATTGTAGCTTGTGAGTTATTGTGACGTGGAAAATTCTCTGGAATGCAATGGAAAGTTTTAACCAGATGAAAGTGGCTTATAACACAAGTGGTGATCTGGGTAGCTGGTATATGTTTGAGGTTGTATGCATGCATGTGTGCATTTTGTATATTACTCAGCTCTGTTCAGTAGGGTATAGTTAGTTTCCTGTGGTTATCTGGTATTGCTTATGGACAGAATCACACATAAACAAATGCAAAATTTGCCTTATGCTAAATTGTTTCCTAATACGTCAGGAGCATTGGAACAGATTTTCCCTTTCAAAGTGTTATAGCAGAACTGACTGTATAATAGATGGTAAATGGTAATCGATTGGCTTTAAGGTTTGAAGATGAAGGAGGAGACCATGATGACTCCCAAAGTTTATGATTTGAACAGCTGGGTGAAATGGAATGAATTTATTGAGATAATGGAAGAAGGAGAAGGTTTAGGGTTGGAAGAGAAGATGAATTCAGTATGGAATTTTAGGTTTAGATGCCTTTGAGGCATTCTAATGAAGCTGTTGAGGAGGTAGTTGAATATATAGGTGTGGGGCTCTGGGATAAGGTCTAGATGAAAGATACAGATTTAGGGGAGTTATTTGTGTAGGAATGATAATTGAAGCCATAGTAGTGGACAAAATAAGATCAAGGACAAGGGAGGTAGCCTAGGACAGAACATAGAGAAATTCAAACATTTATTAGAGAAGTGGTCACTAATAATAGTAAAATAGTTCTTATTTTTTGACTGAACTTTGTGTGCTAGAGCTCTGTTGTCTAATATACAGGGTTTCCCCCACTATCTGAAAGTAGGGCATTCCTGTGAAACCTTTTGTAAGTCAAAATGGCATAAAGCAAAGAAGCAATTACCATGAATTTATATGGAAAAACTTTTGAGCATTCTCAGACCAAAAATTACCTACCAAATCATATCAAACAACACATAAAACCTAAAACAATACTAAAATGTAGTAAAAGCACTGCTGCTGCCTCTATAACAGCTTGCTGCAAAACAAACACTGAACACTGTTTTTGCATTTCACCTTTATTTTTTTTTTTTTGGTAAAAGCAAAAAATCTTTGGATTTCTTTCGATCAGCGAAAACAAGTGCTACTGTAGGTCTTTATAAAAGTAAAGTGGAGTAACTTGAACATTCAAAAAGCAGGGAATACCTGTAGTTGCCACTAGCCACCTGTAACAGTAAATCACTTGAAAGTAGCAGATGTGACTGAGGAACAACATTTTTATTTTATTTAATTTTAATTAAGTGTAAGTTAAAATTTTTCTTGAAGAACTTTTACATATATTTAGGACCACCTGGATTAGTGAATCTACATTTTCAACCATTAACTTTAAAAATCTAAGTATTTCTGATGAAGTGTTAGCATCTGAATTGAGATGTGTTGTAAGTGTAAATTACAGACAGTATGAAACAATACAAACTACTTCATTAATAATTTTTATATTGATTACATGTTGAAATGATAGTCTTTGTCTATACTAACTTAAATAAAAAATATTAAAATTATTTCATCTGTTTCTTTTTACTTAAACTAGACATTTAGTTCATAGATTACTATGTGGCTCATATATTTGTGTTGGACATCATTGCTAGACACTGTCCTCATGTACCTATTTTACCTAATCCTCATGACAACCCTGTACAGTAGTTACTGTTATTTTTCGCATTTTAAGGTTGAGAAAACTGAGTGATGATTAAACTTGCTTGGTGTCTCACATTGTTACATGGCAGAGCTAGAACTTAAATTTAGTTTTGCCTGACTCTTCATACTAAAGAGGGTAAAACAGAGTAAAAAAGGAAGTAAAAGAGTGGTAGAAGAAGAGGTGACCAGGAGAGTGTGGTGTCACAGAAACCAAGGAAAGGAAAGGTCTTCAGAGAAAGAAGGCTAATCAGCTCAGAGAGAGCCAAGTGATGTAAAGACTGAAATATGAGCACCAGATCTAGGCACCAGGACCTTGGTGGCCTCGGCGAAAACTCTTGCTGGCATGATAGGGACAGGAGACAAATTGGAGTGAATTGGGAAGTAAATGAGGAGATAGAAAAATTTTAACTTTTTTAGCAATGTGGCTTTGAAGGAGAGAAAGGACAAGAGCTGTGGTGGGGCAAGTGTGAGGTCAAGGCAGGTTTTGTGTTTTAAGATAGAAGACTTGTGCTTGTTTGTAAGCACTATTAGAGAAGGAAAGTTTGAAAATATGAGTAAGAGAGGTCTCTGAGAAGGTGAGAGGAGATGGGATAGAAAACCCAGGTTCCTAAAATTGGCTCTCTTATGAGAAAGGTCCGCTCTTCCATTGTGACGGGAGGAGGAGAAAATGGATACACGTAGATGCAGGTAGGCTTGTGGATTTGGTGATGGCTAGTTGAAGTAGTTTCCATCCGATGGTTTTTATTTTTCTCTGTGAAGTAGGAGATGAGTCATTTGCTGATAACTAATGGGAGGCTTGGGGAAGTTTACAGAACATGGAAAAGGATTGCTATAGTTTTAGTAAAGAATAAACGTGTGACCTGACTTGAAAAGTACAGTAGGATTTCTAGGCAGTGTTGAGGGTCCAGTTGAGCTTGAGAACAGTAATTCATAGTGGAACCACTCTGTTCAGTTGCATGACTTTGTTTAGCAGCGCTCAGGCATTTAGATTTACCCAAGGTGGAGATTTTTCCAGGAAATACCGTGAAAAGAACAACGTCAAGGCAGTGGTTGCCAAGATAGACTGGAATGTAAGCTGAATAGTGAAGGGAAAGAAAACAGCATGGGTCCCAGTGGATGTGGAAAAAGTAGATAGGTCCTAGTAAGATAAGGAGCAGGCATATTGAGTATAGTTGAGCATGCCAGGTAGAAGGATAAGAGATTATGGTTAGTGATTTCAGAAGTGGGGCAGTTATAGGTGTTGGTAAGTTCTAAGGTATGCCCATGCGACTGGGTAGCTAAGGTTGGATTGAGGAGAATGTTAATGTAAATAAAAAAACAAGAGGTCAAGAAATTGTTAGGTCATATGAGTCCTCCATAAGAATGTGAATCTGGATATATATATATGCATGCATAATACCCACACACACACACTTACTGCATATGCATGGACACAGGTATAAATGTGTGTACAAATGCATGCCTGGATACACACACACACACACACACACACACACAATTCATGTACCTTCAGGCTAAATCATGCGAGTATGAGTACATATACTCACAAATGGTGTGGAATTCTCCCTGACTCCTGGGCCTGTTTAGATAGGCTTTGGGGAAGCAGGCATGCAGCCTTAGGAGGATTCTGAGTCAGTCCTGACACACAGGGCTCAGCCAGTCATAGTCAGAAGTTGTAGGAATGGGGGTCACCTAGAATTTAACAGACCCAGCTGTACCAGGGTGCAAAGATTGCTGCTCCACTTTTCCTTTGCCCTCTGTGCTACATGTCCTGCTGTAATTTCTTCTGAGTGGAGTGGGTTGGAACCAGTTTGACCGAGTAAGGAAGAAGAGACCTTCTTGGGTCCCTCCAAGAAGTATTTCTTTCTCCCCCACCCCTGGGAGTGGATAGCAGAAGAAGCTGCTGAAGGTAGGGTTGGTGTCTACAATGGAGTATGACTTTTCCTGACCTTGGAGCATTCAGAGTCCCAATCAGCATGATAATAAATTAAGGGCTTATGGAGGAATAAATTCTCAGCCTTAATGAAGTTCTTTGCTGGGGGCCATAGGCAGGTCATCAGGTCGGAATGATGCAGATGGGAGGCTCCAGCGAGTAGGCAATGCTAGCTAGGAAGCCATCAGAAGTGGAATGATCTGAAACTCTGTTGGCCAGGTCACTTTTTTGGTGCTGTGGGAATAAAGCTGCACAAGTGATAGCCTGACAGAAGCTGAGACTCTTTATAGAATGGCAGCTGCATGGTGCTGGCTGCCGAGGCCCTGACTGGGGCTATTTAAAAGCTAATTGGGAAAAAAACGAGAACAAAACAAAAATGAAAAGCAAGAGAGGTGTGAAGATGTAGGAACCCTGAAAAGTGTTTGTTTTATTTTGGAGGGAGAGGAGCACTCGGTGGTAGGAACCAGGCTGGGGCCGTGCGCCAGGTCTTTGGCATCATCTGAAGTACATAGCGTTGTCTTTAGGGTGGTAGGCAATTACAGGTTGCTGTCCTGGTGGGAGCCAGGTGTGAGTCCAGGTAGATCAGAGCCTCTAGCTGTCTTTGGGAAGAAGTATGTGTGCTTATAGGTTAGGACATAGGCATGAGGTATAAATGAGGGAGAGGTAAGACACAGGCACGGGACAAGGAAAGAGAGGGTGAGTGGGAGACCAGTCCAGAGCTTGCTGCTGGATTGATGCTGAAGTCCTAAGAGGGGCCAGTCTTGGGGGCTGGAGGCTCCTGAATCGTAGAGCTGAAACTAGAACCCAGGCCTCAAGACTTCACGTCCTGAGGCTTTTCTCTTTTTATCTCACCCTCTGCAACATCTGCCCTTGGGGTTGAGCTCTTGGGCCATAGTCCAGAGTTAGTAGAAGAAACAGTGCTGTATTTGGAGTCAGGGGCAGCTGGAGCTAAAGATAATGTCTCCTTTCTTCTCATCTCCCTGCCCCCATGGTGGTGCCCTGCCTGGGCTTTTCCTTTAAATATGTCTTACAGCTGTCTGAACTCTGAAATTTCTTTCACTCCTTCCCTCGCCTTGTTAACATGTGTTGCCTTTGGGGTAATCAGGGAAAAAATATTATGTCCTTTTACAATTACCGGGTTTTGGAATATTAAAATGTCTCGCTGCATCGGCACTGTTATTTTGATTGGTATTCTAACCTTTGACTAGCCCATAAAGCGCGCCGCTCCTGAAGCCAATATTGCAGGACTGAAATTTAATTCCGAAATGATTCCAGATAATAGGGAGACAGATAATATATGCATGAAGGATATTATGTTTGGACTAACTGCAGCAGGGCCAGGGCTGGGGAGCTGAATAATAGCCCAGAGTGAGTTATAATCTGTGGGACAGAAATGCCTTACTGTCAGGGCCAGGAGAGGAACTCTTAAATCAAAGGCCTGGGAAAGGGTGCGATTGTACTGTGCTTATTTTGACAGGAAGAACATCAGAGCCAAGAGGGTAGATACGGAAGGCTGTGGCCCATCTTTTCTTTTGAGCAAGATACCCAGGGCCCTGGATGATCTAATTCACTGCAGCATCCTTGTCTTTATATCTCTTGTTCCTCTAACAGTGCAGCCATATCAAACTTCTTGCTGCTCTTCAAATATACAGGACTTTGTATATTTACCTTTGGTTATTCTGTTTCTTTTGCCTTTCTCCTTTTAGTGTATTGGGAAAACTCCTGTTCATCCTTCAAAACCCTCCTCTGTGAAGCCATCTCTATTATTCCCCCATTTCTGGTAGACATAGTTAATCACCTCTTCTTTTATATGACTTCTATACTTTGTAATGAGTGTCTCACGTGCTCTTGTAATTATCTGCTTACGTGTTTATGTTTCCTATGAGACTGTGAGCCACTTGAGGTCTACATACCACCTAGCTATATTTCCAGTGCTCAGCACTGGGCCTGGCACACACTAGGGATCAACAAGCATTAATTGGACCCACACTGAATATAGAGCTGGACTAATGAGCTCCAGAGTCCAGATGCCTATTCCCCTGCCAGATTTCCCAGACAAACAGACTTTGAGAAGTTAAGCAACTTGCCTAAGGGCACATAGGCAGGAAGAGGTAAACCTAGGGTTTAAACCCTGGTAGTTATGTTCATTTCCCCAGAACCATGTATCTTAGGCCCGTGAGCAGGCAAGGAATTGGGAGGCAGTATAGGAAAGACAGAAACTCCCCTCCCTGATTCCTTCCTTCCATAGCTCAGAACTTGAGTCCTCTTTGCTGGAGACTGCATTGGGATTAGCATTCATGGGACTCAAGTCCTAGAAGGGACTGTGCCTCCTGTTGCTGCTCGTGACGTTTGTACAGTTATTTCACACAAAAGATACTTTTATGAGTTTATAACTAAGGATCAGGAAAGTACCCTGAGAAAGGTACCTAAGTGTGGTTTTAGAGAACTCTTAGGGAGGTAGTCAGGCAGAGTACATGGAGCTCTTAGTAATATCTGAAAACTTCACAGACATTCTCTTCCCCCTTGAATACTTGGTAGAACTTAACATTTTGTATGTATAGTGATAAAGAAAGTACATAATGAAAAAAGCTACAGTGAATTTGGTTGGCTTTTAAATGGACTTATATTTTGTTAATTATAATACTATCTATTTGTCCATAAGCCTAGATAGATAGTATGTGGCTATATGTGAGACTTAGCCTTCACTTAGTCTTCAGGTAATACTTGGTGTATGCACTGGTGCCTGGGGATATGGCTCACAGGCCTCTTTGTGTAAGAGAAAGAGCTTTGGAGCCAGATGAGTGTAGCTCAGACTTCTAATGTCACTACCAGCTAGCTCTGTGATCTGGAGCAAGTTCCTTAACTTCTTTGAACCCATAAAAGGTAACTAATATCTGATACAAGAACTTATGCTCTGGAGCCTAGCAGGTTTGATTTAGAATCTTATCTCTAGACTTAGTAGCTGTGGAGTTTTAGGAAAGTCACTTTACTTCTTTTAGCCTGTTTTGTCCTCTGTAAAACAGGAAAAACAGTATCCACTCCTAGAATTGTCCTGCGCCTGAAATGATAGCACTATGCCTCTTCCTCTCTTGTCCTTGCACTGAGCACCAGAGATAACGTGGCTGAGCTACAGGGGTGAAGGAGACAGGACCTAAGGTAGACATACAAGCCTTTGTAGGCAGGAACTAGGAAAAGAGGCTCCCCAGTAGAATTCAGGAACACCAGGGAGGAGGAGCCTAATGCCATACTTGGACTAAGTACCCACAGCTCACACTGAGAAACAGAGTCTTCATTGTCCTTGATTCTAGCTGCCATCAGCATGCCAGTCTGTCCAATGAAGTACAGTCATGGTCACTTTTGGACAGTTCCTAGCTCTGTCACCCACCTGTGTTTTGACCTTGGACAGGTTGCTTTCCTTCTTAAAACCTTTATTTCCTCATTTATATGTAAAGTGGAGATTAATAATAATAATAAACAGATGCTGCTCTAAATGCATTATATGAATTAACTCAATCCTTAAACAACTCTATAAGTACTATTAATAGCAGTCTTACAGATGAGGAAAATGTGGTACAGAGAGTTAAGTACTTTCCACAAGTTCAACAGCTAGTGAGTAATGGAGTAGGCCTGTAAATCTAGGCAGTAGACTCCAGAGACGTTGCTCTGAACTTATTTGCTCTTTTCCCTCCAATTCAAAGGAGGGAATAATCATTTTCACCAGGGGTGCGGGGAGGAAAGTCAACAAAAGTTTCATTGAGGAAACACTTCAGTTGAGCCTTGAAAGGTAAGTTTTCGAAGACAGGGTGGAAGGGGCATTCCAGATAGAGGGAGC
The DNA here is from genome assembly GCA_030015415.1 of Cynopterus sphinx. Lineage (NCBI taxonomy): Eukaryota > Metazoa > Chordata > Mammalia > Chiroptera > Pteropodidae > Cynopterus > Cynopterus sphinx. Next base: position 101,961,339 of record CM057387.1, read on the forward strand.
AGTGAACAGAGGCCTGGAGGAGTGAAATAGCTTGGTGGATTAGGGAACTACAAACAGCAGTTTTCAGGTTTTTTAGGCTACTGATGTGGCCAGCCCTGTATGTTTGTTTTTACTAGAAGAAAAGCAGAGCAAACAACCCTAGTAAGGAACCATTTCCCGATGTCTAGAGTGGAGCCAGCCTAAGCTGTCTTCTAAGAATACGTAGCTCCAGAAAACTGTCGTGTTTATGTCCATGTGAGGGAAGAAAGAGCTAATAGGCCCAGGATTGCAGGGAGGGAAAGAGGCCCCTTGCCTTGAAGTGTTATTGGCTATGAATAGTCTGAGACTACTATGCTGAGAGACCTCAATGTCCTATCCTTACAGCAAATGTGGCACATTACAGTGTGAGGAATCAATTAGGTATGTTTGTAAAGCTCTTTAAGTGCTGGTGCTCAGTATGTTGGTGGGTAGCCTGGCATAGCCTTAGCCTAGGAGCTGAGCTGGTCTGCTTTGTTCTGCATCCTGGGTGAATATGGCCAAAAGGGGAACGGAGCCTGGGAGGGAATCAGCTCAAGGCAGCTGGAATTCTTTCTTCCTGAGGTTCCCTGCTGCTGCTACAAATTGACCTCTACCCTAGAATTGCTTGCAGTGCCCTCTGTGGCAGGTCTTAAGAACAAGGCCTGCCGTGTGGTCTGTCTGCCTCGCTGGTAGCTTCCCAGTCTGTGCCCTGTCAAGTGCCCTGTCAACCTCTTCATCTTGGTCCCACTGTGAGTCTCCTCTGTCTTTCTCTTATGTCCTTGAGGAAGTGAATTCTGAGCTCACTTTGGAGCAGGGAAGAGAGAGGAGCTCTCTTGGGTCTGTTTGGGGCCTGGATTTAAACCTAGGCATGCTGCCTGTAGAGCCCATCCTAATCCTCAGGCTAGATGCGAGGGCCCACAGTAGCCCAAGGTACATGCCTCTTAGTTATTGTGTATGGCCTGATCTGCACATGCGTAGGACCATGAGCCACTCAAGGAAAGGAACTATGTCTGCTTCTTCTCTGAATCCACAGAGTGAGGCAGGCGGGTAGTAGATGCTGTGGAAGAGCTGAGGCACTTTGCAAGAGAGGAGAGGTGAGGTGAAGTAAGACAAGGCGAGGCAACAGGGGAGAGGTGGATTCATTAGTGCTCAGTATTAAGTCTGCAAGAACTAAGGGAACCCTTTAAAACCTTCTCCCAGGTTTTTTGTGGTTGTTTTTTTTCTTTTTGTTATTTTGTTTGTTTGTTGTTATTGTTGTTGTTGTTGCTACTCTGGACCCTGGAAACTGGAAGGAGTTACATGAAAGGAAAAAAACAAGGAGACTTCCTTGAGGGCAGGAGGCACAGCAAGCCTCCCATCTTCCACATTGCCCTGCAGACCACTCTTGAAAGGCAGGTCTGACCCCATCAATAACAGAGCACCAACATATTGAGCCCTGATTGGTGCCAGCCTCTGTGCAGGTACCTAACACATGTTATTACATTTAATCTTCACAGCTACTCAGCAAGGAAGGGACTTTTGTCTCTATTTTATGGGTGCTGAAATAGAGACTCAGAGAGATTAAAAAACTTGCCCAAGGCAACATGGCCAGGATGTAAATCCAGGTTCTCCTTCCAAGGCTTCCTTCTTGTTACTTATTCCATAGTAGGTACCACCTGAAGGTAGTTGCTGTGGTCTGGCCTGGTTTAAACTGGAGGCTTGGGCAAACACAGACCAGCCAATATTAGTTGTATTGGTCAGTGAAAGTCAGTAATTGGGGAGGGATTGGAATTGGCTTCATACTCCAGGTCTCTTGGGAGGGACACCTGTTCTATGGAGATTGTGTGTGTGTGTAAGAGGATGTGCCCATATGTACATACATGTCTAGACGTGTTTAAGGAAGTGTATGCCTCCATTTGGGGGATGTTTGTGTCTATGTATACTCAGGTGTGTGTACATGCCCACACGTGGGAATGCGGGTGAGGGTGTAGGTATGGGATCTGTGGTCTGACTCCAGGAACCTGGATGGGGGGCAAATGAGGCCCTTGTCTCTAGAGGATAGATAGCATGGTGCAATGCAGAGAACCCTGGACTGAACTTGAAGCTAAAAGATTAAGACATGGGCTCTAGTGTTGAATCACTTGTCCTTGCTTAGGCCTCCATTTTCTCATCTAACAAATAAAGCAGCTATATGGAGTGATCTCTTCTTTTGTTCTCTTCTACCTTTGCCACTCTGAGATCTTTCATGGTGCCTTAGGTTTCACCTCTTTTTGCTCCCAGCAAAAAAGAAAAAAGAGAGACAGATGCCAAGAAAGGAGAAATAGAAGTCCCTCTTTTACCCTACCTACTTTGATCTTTATCCTTGCAACTACTCTACTATCCCACTGGGAAAAGTTGAGGGTCCCGGGAGGACGAGGCATTGCCTGATGTTAGGTCAGGAAAGCTGGTGGCTCAGGTGTTAAGGAGGCATTTGGGTAGCTGGCGTCTGTCACTGTTTGGGGTAGTCTGAACTGGAGCTGAATGCCTTTAGGCTTTGGGCTTCTTCATAAGAATATGGATTGAGGAGAAGCTTTGTTGTCTTCCTGCTTCTTTAGGAGACAGCGGGGGACTTAAGGCAGAGTGCAGCCCAGACCCTTCCTCTGGCCTTTGATCCCTTTTGTTGGTTGTCTTGGCAGGTGCAGAGTGATGGCCAGGTAGACCAGGAAATGTAGTTGGACATGTGTTCATATTCACATGGGACTGTGCCTGTTCAACCTAGAGTCATGTAAGCTCAGCTGGCCTGCTTTCAGCTCTCTTGGGGGAAGAATGGTTTAGGGCTGATGCCTTAATTTTCTCTGCCGACTCCACAGGGCCAATCTGGATGATGACTAGAGATGGAACCTTTGTCTATCTCAGTCTTCAAGTGGGATTGTAAGTGGGTTTTTATCTATTCTGTCTTATTAATTATTCATCAGTTCCTTGAAATTTCTGAATTTGACTAGCTGGGTCACTAGAGAAGGAATGAGCATTGCATAGACTCACAGTGCAATGCCCTCCACACTGCTGAGGTCTTCTCTCTGTTGGTTAGGCTTAGGTAATCCCGGACCTAGGCCTCAAGTAGCAAGTAACTTGTGATGTGCCTGGGCCGGGACATCTAAATTAACATTCAGCTACCAGTCATTCACCAGAGCCCAGGGCGTCAGGGCATTTAGACCTACAGTTGAATCAGATCTGGTTTCCATCTGTACAGAGCTCCCAGTCTAGCAGGGAAAATGGGTAGTTCAAGAAAGATGGGGAAAAATATAATAGAGGCAGTAAGTGCAATGATAGGAATATGTGTGTGTGTGTGGTGTGGCCATGTATTTTTTAAAATAATTTATTTTAAATTCAGCTCTGTACTGAGTTGGAAGTTACAGGGGACAGAGTTCATGTAAGCATGTCTTTGTGCTCATGTGTCCCCTGCCTATGTGGTTTGATAAGGTTAGAGTTACCTGGATGAGCTAGCCCCTGCTGCAGCCAGGTCTGTGACTTCTTTAAGTGCCTTAAAGTAGGGCCCTTGAGAGACCTTAGGCTACCCTACTTGGAAAAGAGGAGTGGCCCTCTGGGGAGATGGGGTCCAGGCTAGTTGCTAGGGAGATGGGGTCCAGGCTAGCTGCTCAGGAGATGCTTGTGTGTGGATGTGGGCAGGTGTGCTTGTGAGTGTGCACAGGCATGAGCTCAGGTGTGTATATGGCAGCATTCAGCTGTCTGTCCTTAATACCACAACCAGGTCTTATGGTGCTGGCCTGGGCCTAGCACCTACTTGTCTGCAAGCAGGAGGGCAGGCTGTAGGCAGATCCCAGGGCAGCCATGAGGCCTCCCCAGTGGTGTGTTTGCTGTGCCTAATTACCCGGCAGTTGTTTAACTATGCAAGCTGCATGCCTGCCTTTATTGCGCTGTGATTGCCGAGCTGCCTATGGGGAGTGTCATAAAAAGATATAAAATGCCCATTATCTGTCTGACGCCCTCCTCCTGGACTGTGGGTGTTTGTGTTTTATTTTATTTTTATAGCTCGAGGGAAGCTCTGCAGGAAGGGAAGGGAGGGGAGGGGAGACCCTACAGGAATTGAAAGAGCCCCCTTCATACTGTGGTCAGGGCTCTCCTGACTGGAGGGGAGAAACTGTAATAGCAGGTCTTGGGGTCAGGACAGGGTGCTCAGGAAACAAGGTCTAGATCTTCCCCTCCTTATCCACCTGCAAGTCCTGCAGCTTGTTACCACTCGACCCATGCTAGCCTCCTCCCTGCATGTAGGCCTCTACCTTGTGTGTAGGGCAGTCTGCAGAGGGTTCTGAACATGGGCTGTGGGAATGGTGTCTCATCACCAACAGTTCTTCACTGGGTTTAATGACTCACATGGCCTTGGGGCCTCCTAGAGCACCATGGCTTACTTTGGGACAGATACTAGGGACACCACGCCCTGCTCTTGAAGCTATCCACCCTTACTTCAGCTTTCCTTTTCTTGCCAGCCACAGTGAAGTAAGTGTCCAGGCCAAGCCTATCCAGGAATTCATTGGTTCTTAAGGAAACCTCTTAGACCAGGAGAGAGAAGGGAATTAATACGATTTGAGCTCCTGCTCTATACCAAACAGAACCTGTGTAAGGCACTGAGTGAGAGATCAGAGGTCAGACAGTGGCCCTACCTTTAATGAGCTCACACTATGTAACCGGAGTGCCAGTCTTTCAACTATAACCAATGTTTCCCATTCATTAACCATCAGACCCCAGCTGTCCTGTGCTGATCATCTCACTTCCCTACTTGAAAACTTGATGTCTACTAAACAAAGTGCAAGTTTTCTAGCCTAACCTTTGAGGTATCCAAAGTAACTTTCCAGCTATACCAAGAAGCCTATATGGCCCAGTTCCGGGCCTTATTTACATTTGTTCCATTTGCCTGGAATGCCCTTTGCTGCATTCCTACCTACTATACTCCTAATTATCCTTTAAGACCTAACTCCTGTATGTCCTCTGGAAGACTCTTCTGGAACTTTCTCCCTTGTCAGACACCTATATTGAGTGCCTATCACGTGTCTAGGCACTGGGCTAGAACTTTCCCTGGCTTCATTCACTGTTGGTGAGCCTGTTATAGGCTCCTTGTACTTCTTCTATTATAGTGTACTTTAAAAGTTCGATTGAAATATAATTCACATACCACACAATTCACCTGTTTAAAGGATGCAATTCAGTATTTCTTAGTATATTCAGAGTTGTGCAGCCATCATCACTATTGATAAGTTTAAAACATTTTTGTCTCCCCTAAAAGAAACTCCAATAGCAGTCACTTCCCATTTCCCTCCAAACACCCTACCCCTAAGCAACCACTAATCTAATTTCTGTCTTACTAAATTTGCCTATACTTGCATTTCTAGGAGTTTCTTATATGTGGTCTTTGTGACTGGCTTCTTTCACTTAGCACAGTTTTCATGATTCATCCATGCTCTATCCATAAATCAGTCCTTCATTTCTGTTTATTGCTGAATAATATTCCATCGTATGGATATACCACAGTTATCCACTCATCAGTTGATGGACATTTGGATTGTTCACACTTTTTGGTTATTATAACTAATGATGCTGTGACCATACATGTACAAGTTTACTTTATTGTTTTTTTTTTTTTTTAACATTTGTCCATCTTTCCTAGTAGACTGAGCTCCTGAGAGTCGGGGTCACTTCTGTATTGTTCATTGCTGTTTCCCCACCATTTGGCCTATGGTTATCATTTAGTAAATGTCATTGAATAAATATGTGCATGCCTTCTAATTCTCTTTCCCCCTCAGGATGTAACAGCAAATTGTGGGGACCTGTTTTAATCTCATAACCCGCTCAGTCCTGTTTATAACTGCATATACATATCCACTACCCATGTTGAAGCATAAGTTCATTTGTCAATGTCTTGGACTATGCCATTTTCATTCCACTGTTGGCCCCTCTGGTGTAAGCTCTTAACCAACAACAGCTTATCTAAGAAATTTTCCTGAGTTGCCCCCAGGATGACAGGCATAGCCTCTAGCTAACCTGACACTGAGGCAGTGATTGACTCAACCCTCCCCTCTTCTCTTAAGGGGTCTGGATTGTTTTATGCAAGGAGGGCTGAACCTGTGAGAGAACCCTTAAAGGAATATTGGGCTGGCTCTGTGACAGCCCCAGATGCCTGGACATCTGAAGCAGGAAAAGAATCTACCCCTTTCGTTTAAGTCAGTAGCCCATATGAACCAGGTCTGTAGAAGAAAAGGAATTTCTAGAACCAATAGCCTCTGAGAGATTAGTAAAACCAATATTTCTCTTTTCTTTGTACTTACTCACTGTAATAGTTGGAGCCCATAATTAGAATTGGGCTTTATTAGGCTAATTAGGAGGTAGGAATGATGGCAGGAGGGCATGTGGAGATGCATCAGGGTGGTGGGCAGTAAATCTAGGGTTTTAATAGGTTTGTTCCATAATCAGGTGGTCTGAAAGGCTGACTGGGTGGCTGGGCCCCCTCCCCTTCCTTCTTTCTACTCCCATCACTCCTTGAAGTGGCCTTCACACTTTGCCGTCCTTGTCCTCGATACTGGCAGCAGCACTGGGATGTGGGGGACTCAGGAGGGAGGGAGGAGACCCCACCCGGAGCTTCATTGCCTATGCACGCGCCGTCCAGCCTGGCGGCATGATTACCTTGCTGAGAAATCCGTCCAGGCGCAGGGCTGCTGATAGCAATCATTGATTAAGAGGGTAATTGTCCTGAAAATTCAGATTGATCAGAAGGCAGAAATGATAACTTGTGTAACTGTGTTTAAAGCCACGTCCTGTCAATAGAAGAGACTGAGATGTATCGCGCCAAGAGGGGGGCAGAACGGATGGGTGTGTGCGGGTGGGTGGGCGCTGCCATCCTTCTCTCAGGGCTGAGCAGGATGTTTCTTGTCAGTAACCTGGACTATTGGAGATTCAATCACTTTTATCTCCCCCTCTCTCTCTCAATCCAAATGCCTTTTCATATTAGGAAATTAGAATTGGCCCTGCTCATGCAAGATTTATTAGCTCTGCTGAGCAGTCGCACTGAAGAGTAAATGATTTTGCTTTGCTGGAGCTTTTTTACACATTAGGACCGAACTTCTTCCCTGCTCTATGCCAATGGCTACCTGGAGGAGTGGGCTTTTGAACCAGGTACTTGGGGAGTGAGCTTTCAAAGTCTGGTTGAGGGGAAAAGCATCACTTAGGTCTAGCTTCTTGATCTGCCAGAGACCCTGTTGTGTCAGGCTGACTTCCTTCTATGTGATTCCCAGACAGGTCTCTTATTGGAGTCTGAGTTGTCTCACTCAACTGAAGGGGCCAGGCCCCCTGAGGAGATGGGTTGATCCTTGAGTTGGATGACCTGGCGGAGGCTCACCTTGAGGGGAGGCACTGAGATATCTATTAGGTAAGGATTGGCAATAGAGACAGAAACTAAAGGAGCCTCCATGACTTCTCTTAAAGCCTGGGTCTCTTCTCCTGTCAGTCATGGGGATGCAAGGACTGGAGCATCTTTCTGAGCCCCTCGGGAAGCTGTCCAGAAAATTGCTTGGGAGTTTAGAGTGTAGAAGCTAGTTAGATTAAGTTTAGGGTATCTCAGTCTAGAGGGCTACAGGGTTGACTGGTTGAGCTTTTTTCTTCTATTGAAGAAGAAAGAGCCTGAGATCCATGATTTTGGAACTCTACTGTGGCCTTAGACTCAGAGGCAGTGTTGGCCTTTGTGGCCAGCCAGACCTATCCCGCCCTGGAGTCCAGGGTACCAGTGAGCTAGGTTGGTTGTAGGGAAAACCATTCTCCTTTATAGACTGTATAATTTTCTCTTCTTTTTGCCTTCCCTCTTTAGCCCCCACCTCCTGAGTCACTTAGACCCCCTGACCAATGTCAGTCTATCATTCTTCCACTCTCCTTCGTGCAGATGTCTGATCATGGAGGCCTGGTGGAGCAGGTGAAAGTGTGGAGAGTCTTTCTGATATGGGGCCAAGTGGAGGTTAATGGAACTTCTGGATCTTTTGTGAAAGGGATATGATCCCAAAGACTATCTTCTACCCACTATACTCTTTTACTTGGTCCTAGGAAGCCTCTTTTTCTCTGAACTTTTGAATCATTTCCCCAAGTAGAAATATAACTAGGCTAACCTGAGAGTTGGGGCTGGAAGAGGTGGAATCCCCAGAAGTGAATGGTGGGAGTAGGCAGCAGCCATTTCCATCCAAAAAAGGGCTGTGTTTTGTGGTAGGGGTGGAGGGAGGCTTGTTGGATGAAAGAATCTGGTAAGTGCCCTCAAGATAGTCCCTAGGTGGGACCTGCCTCTAAACGAACCACCAGGCCACCACCTTTCTACTGAGGGTCTGCGTCAGGTCTTTCCTGTCCATCCCAGACTCTGTCCTCAGAGAAGGCTTACCTTTCTTGGAAGGCTTCTACTAGACTGGATGGGGCAAGGCAGGCCTCGCTTCTGTACCTATGCCGCCCTCTGCTCCTCCATGAGGGTATGCTGAGGGATAGAATGGTAAGGCAGGTGGGTGGGGGCTTGGTACAGCCCCTTTTTCCCCACAGTGATGGATTGCAAAGGGAGGTGGTGTGCAGAGCCAACTCAGCTTCCTCGTGTGGAGTGCTTTTGCCTCTGCTTCTGAGGTAGGCTTGCTGGCTGCCTAAGAATACTTTGCAGTCTAGAGGGAAGGTTGACCATATTTGGCTTAGTCTCCCACTACGGCTAGTTTGGGCAAAGTCAAGAAAGAATGGAAGTGCCATGGGCAGGTTGGACTTGGGAATAGAGAACTCAGAAGACAGACTTCCAGTGATGTGAGAGAGACAGTCACTAGGGGATATTATAAATGGTGTTGCCTTCCAGAGCCCAGAAGAGAGAGTGCAGGAATTTTCCCGGAAGAGCCCAGATGGGCATCCAGAAGTGGGCCCTTAACCTGAGTTTGTGAGCATGGGGGGTATGCAATGGAGACAAGTGTGTACTAGTGTCTGGTCGGAGGGAACAAGAAGTGTCACACATCAGTTGTACGAGGACTAGGGCTGGGCCCAGCGGGTTTTATTTTCTCTGGCACACTTCATCTTAGTTGAAAGGTATGGGCCACCCCTCTGTTTTAGCAAGCCTGAGGAGTACCTGCTTTCACCATCTACCTGGGCTTCCAGGGGCTATCGCAGGCCTTGCGTTGGATCAGCTGGAGGCTTAGGTTGGAAAGATGTGCAGGATAGAGCTTTAGAGAATGGACTCCAAGCCTTCCCGCAGCTCAGCTCCTTCTTCCATCCTGCCTAACAAGCGGGGAAGTGGGCAAAGGTTCAAGCTAAGGAAACAACTCAAGGGAAGCTTTAGGTCAGCTTGCTCCACCCTTGCCAAACCCATTCTCAGCCCTGTGTTGTGCCTAGATCCAGCCATGCTGCCAGGACCAGGTTGGTTCCCCGGCCTGGCAGGGAGGCCGGGAGGAGACCGGGAAGCCAGAAGACTCTTTTTGACTGGAATTTGACCTAAAGCAGGATTGGAAGGGAAGAAAAGAATTTGAACAAAAGTGCAGGCAGGAAGGAGCTGTTAATGAGCCTTTCTTTCTCTTCGGGGACGGAGCAGAGCGCCTAGCGGGGCGCAGCGCCTGCTCTCCTCAGTGGCTCTCTAAGGTAGCTGTAGTCTCTGGCCGCTGCCTGCTCTCGCTCTCTCTCCTTTTTTCCCTCTCCTCTTTCTCGGCTCTCTCTATTATGGGGACTTGCTCCAGCTCTTTCTCTCTCTTCTGTCTCTCCTTTTGTTCTCTCTTTGTCTATTTATCACACTGTGAAGGTTGAAAGAGATGTTATTAATCTGGGAGAATGAAGGCAGGATTAGTGGTATGAATCGGATTTTGAGAGGTGTAATGATAGAAAGACTCGCTCGGCTGGCGGCCTGCGTGAGCTTGATAAATGGGGAGCACTCCAGACTGACTCGCGCCTTCCTCCGCGCTGTGCGCCCTGCCCGCTGGGGCGTGCCGCGCTCTCAGATCTGCCAGCCGGCCCACCCCGCTCCTACCTGAACCAGAGCAAAAAGCCAAGGGTAAAGCAGACACAAATATCTCCCATCGCACTTGGAGACATCATTGCTTTCAGCACCCTTTTCAAGTGGAGGCCTGTCGAATTCTCAAAGGGCTGTGGGCAGAGGGAGCAAAGATCCAGATATCTGCCAGCTTCTAGGGCCTGGGAGAGTAGAGCTTCCTTCCTGTCCCTGACATGGATGTCAGAGGACAGGGAGTGATAAGACAGTCCCTAGACCAGTCTCTTAAGGGTACCAGACCATAGGTAATATGCATTTAAGCCAAGTGCTTTTGGAAAACTGTGGTATGAACTGTGGAGGTCAAGACAAGACATGTAGGAGGGAGGAAGAGAAATCAGGAAGAGCTTCCTGAAGGCGGTGACCTGACAGGATTTGGAGACGGTAGAGGAAGGTTGCATTCCACGTAGGGAAGTAGCATAAGTAAAGATGTGAGGACAGAATTAAGTCTTGACTCTTGTGGTAGGTTGAAGAGCCTTCGATCTGGTGAATTTCAGATCAAGAAAGGACCTAAGAAGTCAAGTAATTTAAGCCCTTCACTTTCCAGTGAGTCCTAGGGAAGTAGAATTGCCATATCCTGAAATGATTTTCTATTCAAGTCTTGTTGCTTGTTCTAAAGGTGCCCCTTCCATCGTCCTAGAACAGTATAATGAGCCTTTCCCTCTTCTCTGTGGCTTTGGTCACAGTCTTTCAGCCTTCATCTTTGCAACCAGGAGATCCTGACTTAGGTTTACTGCTGCTTGCTCTCCAGCACTTTCCCAGGAACTTTAGTTCAGGTTCCTTCTCACATCCTGCCCCCAGCCCAATCTGCAATCTATGTGGTGAGTGCTGTCCCCACCAGCCAACTGCTGCTTATGCTGTAAGGAGAGGACCAGGAGGTAGCCCACCCCATTCTGGGCTCCAGATGCCTCTGGACCAAAGCACTTTCCTCCTTTATATCCCTCTACAGTTCCCTCTAATCACTCTCTATCACAGTGTTTGGGCACTTATTGGTGTCTGTGTCTGTTTCTCCTCAAAGGACAATGGGTTCTTTGAGGACTGGCTCTACATGAGATTCAGTTGAGTTGCCACAGCCTGGCCTATAACAGGTTCTCTGTAAATGTTCATCATGAAAGATTCAGCCTGATTCCAGAGTCTGCACTCTTCCATCATTTCACATCCAGGTAGAGCGAAAGTAGAGGTGACAAAGGGAGGTACAGGGGCCAGGATGTTGGGCATGCCCAGGGAGGAGGCTCTTTGGGCCTCAGCTCTGGAGACTCTAGTGTTCAGTCTTTCTATCTCTCAGCCTTCCTTTTTCCCTCCAAATATCGGAAGGGCCTCATCTGACCCTACAAGCTTGTATTCTCTTTCTGGGTGATCTCATCCACTCCTGCAATTTCATGCGTCACCCATATACTTTCTTAGGACTTTCTTGTCTCAGCTCAGACCACTGAACTGATCTCCTGGCCTACACTCCCACCTTCGGTAGGCAGTTCACCTTGGATGTCCCATTGACAGCCATCTTGGTCCTTCTCAGTGATTTTCCTCCAGACCTGGTTAGGGTTTCTGCTCTTACAGGATCTCAGCCCTTCATTGTGTATGAGTTTACGTGTGTCTTTACATGTCCCTTCTAGCCTGGAAGCCCCTTGAAGGCAGTGACCTAGTATACTTGATCCGAATGTCTCCATCACCTAGCACAGAGCTTGGCACATGATAGTTGCTCCATAAGTGTGTGTTATATGAGCAAGCCAATGAAAATGGAGGAGGGTCTGGAATGAAGATTTTGAGCACGATTTTCATTTATCCAGGGAAAAAGAAAGTGAAGGTGCATGTATTATGTACAAGCATGCACATGTCTTCATGTTTGAGAGGTGGGCGGCAGTGGTGGTATCACATGTTCAATAAAGGATTATATTTTAATTTGGAAAGCACTTTAGAAACTTAAAGTGCTTTGCCTAAGTGAAGACTGCTATTAGTGTCTCCTTTTTATTAGGAAAAAGGACATGATTTTTCTCTTTTATCTTCAGGCCTGTCCAACTTCTGAGAGTCAAACTTAGCAAAATGCATGCCCCTGACTGAGGACTAGTTACATGCCAAGTTCAAAGCTTTGGACTTGAAACATAGAATTTTGCTTTACAGACTGGTTCTGACACCCCTCAGGGGATTAGCCCAACAGCTCAGTATCAGGAAGGGGGTGGGAGAGACAGGGTCATTTGACACAGTTCAAACTGTAGTCCTGAGCCCGTCCCCTCTCCATATAGGCCTAGGTGGGAGGACATAAGAACTTGGACCATTTGGAGGGGATAAGGGAATGACCCCAATGGTTATCAAAAACCCACTTGTCCTGCAATATGAAGGGCTAGACTTCAGAGAGAGAATTGGGGAGGAATGGCCCCAGGAAGAATTGGGTTTGTGCAGTTCAGGAATGATAGGACCAAGAGGCAGAGACATGGTGATGTTAAGAGCTGCCACCACAAAGGGCTAGGTCAGAGGGAGGAAGCATGTATAGTGGTAGCAGGAGGAATTTTTGTGCAGGAGACCATGAGGCCATGAGGCAGGAACTTGTCTTATACCTTACAGGCACCTTTGAGGGCCTTGCGGGTTTGAAGGAAAGGTAACACCCTTCATAGAAGAGACTTGCTGCTGAAATGGTGGGAGGTCTGGAAGGCCCAGCTGAGCCTTATCATTGGGCCTCTCTCTCTGTGTGGCCTCTGCCCAGGCTCTTTCTTGAGTAACCTCAAGACAGACAGCACTCTGGTCTCAATCTGTCCTATCTCTGCCAGCCCTGGATGCTAAAAGCTCTGCCCCATGGCTGAGGCCCTGGGAGGTGGGGGCTTTGGTCCGTCTTGCTAGTGCCCTGCAGTCCCCATCTCCTAATGGGGCCCTAATATAGGGGAGCTATGGCAGGGGTGGGGTGGGGGGAGTACATTGAGACTTCTGCCTTAACCGAATTTTCATACCTCCTGTTGTTAATTATAGAGATGTAATAATGCGATTAGTGCACGATTAAAAAAAATCCCTGATATGATTACCATGGATTTAATATCACATGATATATCATTATATCGTTATGCAGTGACAGATGTAATTGAAATACACTTATTGGAGCCGGGGGTGGTGTTTCATTCAATCCCCGACACCCCGGAGAGGAAAGAGCTGGCTAAAAAGACGCAATGGCAGAGGAAATTGTAATGAAAACAAAGAAAACTCACAATGTAACTCTCACCCTGGGCAGTTTGCTCAGATTGACCTGCCACCGTGGTCTCTGACAGTGCACGTGGAGCCCCAGATAGGCCAGCCTCTTTAAGGGCTGAAGCAGCATGGCTGAGGAGCTCCTTATCTGGTTTCCACCCCACAAACCTCAGTGTTCCCAAATCTCTCTGACTTGGTAATGAAGCTCTGGGAACACGAGGGAGATCACTCTACCTGAAAGTAGACTCAGGACCCTCATGAGATCAAACTGAGCTGGCACCTGTCCTCCAAATGTTATGGACCCTGGACCTGTGGTGCAACCCCTGCCTTTGCTGTGGTGGTGGTCCAATGCACTAGAGGCAGCTGTCCTATTGTAGTCAGTGAACAGTAAGGTTAAGTACACAGAGATGATAATTATCCCACTCAAGGTCTGTTGATGGAAACAGGCAGCAGCAGCTCCGGGGTCCCTGAAGTGTGTCGGTAGCCAGAGAACACTGTGAATACACAGAACAACCATCAGGGAGTAGAAGGATGGGTTTGTGTCACCCGATGCAAGTGTCCATCCTTTTGCTGCTGGCCAGGTTTTTGCTGGGCCTGAAGAATGGAGTGAGGGTTACTCATAAGGCCAAAGAATTCAGAAAAGGAGTAGGGGATCAGGAACAGTCTACCTTTTCTGACACAGGCAGCTGAGCCCCCAGTTCTAAGGACGACTATCAGGGGATTGCTTTACTTCTGGGCAAGAATAGCAGTGGTTCCTGAAGGAGACTGGGTAGGATTGACAGTGATAGCAACTCTGAAAACCAGGCCTTCCTCCCTGGCAGAATTATACTCAAAGAGGTATTTTTCCCTTCCCCCAATAGAGACAATTCAGAAAGACAGTAGTTACAGCCCCTGACCTAAGAATCTCCCAGCATTGTGGGGTCACAGATTTGTGAGCAAATCTAATACTACAGGTGCTATTAAGAATTTGGGTGGATTTAAAGAAGACATGTGTCAGGAAACACTTGGTAAAGGAAGGTACTTTTGAGTTAAGTGTTGAAAGAGGAATGTGTGTTCTTTGGGACAAAAAGTGGGAAGGCAGAGGGCATTGTAGGTAGGCTGAAGGAATTTCTCAAGTCTAGTCTTGGAGGCATGAAACAGCAGTCTCAGGACTTAGTGGGTAATAAGGAAGAAGAAGGAAGCAAGGTTGACCCCCACTTTTCTGATAGACCAAGTAGACTGGAATGGCTTTCCCTGGAATTGGGGAACCCAGAAGGAACTCTTTGTAGAGATGTTGAAATGGGTTTTAAACATATTGAGAATGAGGTGTATGAGTGATATCCAGATGGCACTGCCAGATAGGCAACGGAATATGTGTTTGACACTCAAGTAGAGGAAGAAAAAACTGATTTGGAAGTTGGAGAGGTCAAAGACGAGGAAGTTGAAGATATCACTCAGGGAGGGTGGTACAGAGTATAGACAAAAACAGGAAGAAGGAGCACATGAATATACGCATAGGATGACCAGATGCAGAACAGACTAGACAGGAGATTGACAGGAAAATATCAGAGACATAAGAAAACTCAAAGAGTAGAATGTTGAGAAAACCAAAGGAAGAAGGGTTTTAAAGCAGGCCGCTGAGAGGTGAAGGCAGCAGAAACCTGAAACTGCTCATAGATGTGGGCAACATGGTGAGGACTATTGACTTTAGCAGGAGCTAAATGGCATTGGTAGGGCTGGAAACCAGTCTCCAGGGATTAAGGAGTGATGGGGGAGGTAAGTGGAGGTGAGTGGAGACAACCTTGAGAAGTTTGGTTGTTAACAGAACAGGCAGCAGCTGGGTGGGGATGTGGAGTAAATGGAGGCCTTAAATAGTAATAATTTAATACTTACATAACTTTCAAAGAGCCAGGCATTGTTTTAAGCTCTTTACATACAATAACTTGTTTAATCCTCTCGTTAACTCTAGGGTTTGTATTGGTTTTCCAGTTAGTATTGCTGCTTAACTAGTCACCCCAAAACTTAGTGACTTAAGACATCAACTATTTTACTATCTCTGATGGTAATTCAGGAAGATCTCAGGTTGTCTGGCTCAGGTTCTCTCACATGTTTGTCCTCGGTGACTAGAGCTGGTTGTTGCAGCTGGGGGATCTCCGGGCAGCTCTTCACTTAGCCTCATGGCTTCTCTGTGTGGTCTCTCCGCATGGACTTGTTTGGGCTCCCTCACAACATGGCCGCCTCAGAGCCTTCTTACTAACGTAGGGCGGTTCAGGGCTCTAGGGCAAGTATTCCAGCAAATGAGGAAGAAGCTGCCCTAGTGTTTCTGAAGTAGCCTTAAAGTTACATAGCATTATTTCTCTGTTACTCTATTGGTTTAAATAGTGACAAAAGCTCACCTTATTTCAAAGGGAGGGACACAGACACTCCCTCTTGATGGCAGTTATCCCAAAGTCACATTGTAAGAAGAGCCTGTGAGATGGGAGACAATGTTACAGCCATCCTAGGAAATAGCCTACCACAATTGGTGTGTTAGACTGAACCTGGAAGAGGGAGAGGGAACAGCATTCTCAAAAGCAGTTTGCATTTTGAGGGGTGGCACGAGAATATTTGGAGGTGGCAGTGGGACGGGTGTTCCTGAGTAACCTCAGGTATACCTGGAGGAAAGAACTACCATTCCATTTTGTAGTACAGGAAACAGGCTCAGAGAGCTTTAATAACTCATCCAAAGTTACAGTGCCAGTACCTGACAGAACTGGGAACCAGTTTGGCTGGTTTGTCTTACTCTTGAGCCTGCCTTTGCAACCCTTCCATGAGACTGGGCCACTGGGCATGCCATCCTCATGGTTACCTGTTGCCTTACTACTTGCTTCTCTAGCTAGAGGAGTGTTAGCCAGTTAGATCAAATGTTAGATAGTAATTATGTCTGTCAGTCTTGCTTTTCCTCATCCTCCAGTGTATCTCCTTTACAGCTTTGTCTGTTGGGTATTATGGGAATGGCGATTGGTTTGACTTGGTTCCTTGTCTTGGGAAATGGCCCATCAGTCTTAGGCTCATAGGGTGACAGTCACCCAGATGATTGATTAAAGGCCTGTTCCTTTCTACCTCATGGGGAGACTAGATAAGTCAGGTATGCTGGTGCTGGTGCCAGCTAAGAAACTCTGGGTTTTCTGGAAGTTGCAGGGTAGTCTGTTCTGTCTGCAGTCTGAGCTGGGTTTTAGCCCTGCCCACTCAGTGTCCACCCCACTCTCAGGGCCATGGTAGGCAGTGAATGGGTGGGCAGAGATACCGAGCAGCTGTCAATGCCTCTTCTTTCCTCTTTGAAGGATCCGATGCTGCTGCCGATGAGGGCTACTTCATCTATTAAACCCAATACACTTGTCGCAGCTGCTAAGCCCCCGTAAGCCGCCGGGCGCCGTGTTTGTGATGGGACTGACAGTGCATGGAGGAGGCTGATTATACACGATTCCATTTCGCAGGCCCAGCAATGTAATTTCACAGGGCGATCAGCGTTTGCATGTAATAGCAGGCTGTGCTGAGGTGTCAGAATATTAAAGGCGCTAATGGCAAAGCTCCCTGTTACACAGGGGGCCACCCGCCGCGCCTACAGCAGGGCTGCGCGGCAGGCCCGTCGCAGATGGCTGGCCACTAAGCTAATGGGGCAGCAGCCAAGGCGGGCAGAGCCACGAGAGGGGAGAGCCAGCCGGGAGCAGCTCAGCACCTGCTTCCTTGCGCATGGAAATTACAGCAGCCCAGGGGAAGGGAAGTGTGTGTGCCTGCCTGGCGCATGGCTGGGATGGTGCAGTTTGGTAAACCTGCATCTATCACCCCAACTCCACCTGCCATGGATAGGACATGGGCCCCTCAGTCCTCCTTCTACCTGCCTGGTGCAGCTGGAGAAGTGGCTCCCAGAGAATTTGGAACTAGCATGGAAAATGCGGCTCAGGAACAGGCTCTTTGCAAGAGTTCTTAAAAGATTCTTGCTCTGCACTAACCAAGGTCAGAAAGCTTCTGGGTCCCTTACCGCCCCCACCCCCCCACCCCACCAGGCTGGCAAGAGAAAGGGAGAGCGTGGGGTTAGGAAGCAGACTGGAAAAAGGAGGAGACAATAATTAGCACCCCACGATTGATGCCATTTTGCACAGAACTGGGAGGCAGCACCTTCCATCCATGTTGGCTGCCCCAGCAACACCCAGGCCCTTGCCTGTGTACTCTCCTAGCTCACGCCTGCCATTTTCCTTTGCCCTTGCCATGTCTTCAGCTTGGTTTCCTCCAGTGCCGCTCCTTCCAGGAAGCTTTCCTAGCCACCTCCAACCCTACATGGATCTGTGTTTCCTTGTCCCTGTGGGCGACCCATAGGGGACAGCCTCCCTGAATCCCCTGCTCTGATGGTTCCCTGGGTCCCAGCCTTGGCTTCTCAGCCAGAATCTGAGACACAGCCCACATCACCTTTCCCTGAGCTGGGCTCCTGGGAAGGCTCTGCAAAGAATCATGGATGGATGTAATCTCTTAGAGAGGACGTCTGGAGGGAGTGGTGATGGAAGGAGGGGTATGCCTGTGTGGGTATATATATATATATATATATATATATATATATATATATATATATATATATATATATATATCTAGGGGGAGGGGAGGGTCTTTAGAAGTGAGTGCTGGGGGTTGTGGGCATGTGGATAGAGGCAGAGGGCAGCAGATATCAGATCACACGTTGGCAGGAGCACAGGTTGCTGTAGGACTTTGTGTTCTCTGGGTGGCTTTCTGTATTCCCTAGCTGTGGCTGAGGGGTACCTGAGTTGGCAGGAGTTGTGGGTGACTTGAGGTGCTGGGCCCTGGTACTGTGCCTAGGGATTCTGTGAGGCTGGTAGTCACTTGTGAAGGTTCAGCTCTGCAGGGATGTGTGGCAGTACCAGGGGGAGACATGCCAGGGTTCTCAACAGAGGCAGCAGGGAGAGAGCCCAAGCTGAAGGAGAGCAGTTTTAATTAACCGTTTTTAATATCATTTTGGACTTTGGCTGGTATGTGAAGGCCCCGCTGGAAGCAGCATTTGTAAAAATTAAATCCCTCTTATTAGTAGCTTGGCAGACCCATGTGCACGTGCCGCAAACCCCCACCCCCGCCACCCATGCCCCCCTGAGGAAGTGCTGGATGAGGCCATGTCACAGCAGCAATTGGTTATCACGCCTTATCTGGGAATATGAAACTGTGCGGCATGACACCCGCGGCCGCAGTGGAGACGCCAATTCATCTCGCCCTCGCTCTGACAAGCTAGACTGCCCTTCCTGAAAGGCATCCGTCAGACGGGACTGGGGCTGCCGACTTGCCTGGTACCTCTGATTTTCTGCCGTGGGTTCTGCCTTGCCCTGGTCCAGCCCGGCCTTCCTGGGTTCTGCTGCCTTCCACCCTCCTTCCACATATCCCAGTCTGGGGAAGATCTTGGGGAGTCATAATTATAATAATAATCTAATCATGGTGACACATTGGGGCAAGCGTCTAATGTTATCTGAAGTGGTCTTCCCGCTTAGCTGTGATAAGACCAAGGATGACGTGCAGATAACGTTGAGCTGCCGCGTCCCCTGAGCCACAAGCAGAGCAGAGGGGCCTCAGCAGCCCTGCCGCCCGCCCGCCCGCCCGTCGCTTTAAGCCGGGAAGCGGCAGCACCTGCTAATGCAAGTGTTTAATATTTGATGGGCTGGGATAAAGCAGGATCACCTTCGAATTGAATTGAGTGTCAGCCGAGAATCTATTACTGAAATTCGGGTGTGATTTGACAGCAAAGTAGACGATGTTATTCTTCACTAGTTACTGCAATCTTCTCCCCGACATCACTTAAATATTTTTTTCTTTGCTTGAGTAAACACACATTATCCTTCTTTTTTCCCCTTCCTTCCCTTTTTCCTTTTTAGAGGGGAAAAAAACCCATCCAGCTCGCCTTCCCTAGGCTGATAGAGTAGATTGTTATTTCTTTATTTGTCCTATTAAATGGAATTTCTGATCGTTTAATCCGGCCTTTGTAAGTGATTTTAAAGTACTTGAAAGCCAGCCTGCCACTGCTCTCTGGCCCACTGCGCTCCAGCCCTGGCCCTGACCACGCTCAACAGCTTCTCCAGCTGTGCACCACCCACTGGCACCCACTGGCTGCTTTCCCTCGATGCCTGCGTTCCCTAGACTCTGCCCTGGCTCGAAGTCAGCGTCCTCTCCCCTGTCCCTGAGCCTCACACTCAGCCCTGGACTTGAGGGTGCAGCTGTGACCTGGGGAAGGGTGGGAGGGTTGTCTGGGAAGTTGGGCTGTGGCTGGTAGCTCTACGGTCAAGGAAAATGGCCTTAGAGGGTGCTGAGGTTGAAAAACACTGGCACCTAGCCTTTCAGTGCTCAAGGGGCTTAGGCTTAGTTCCTGCCGGTGGGAATGAAGGGCACTAACCCTCTGCCCAGCTCCTTGGCCCTGGCACAGACTCGGTGTCTAGCTTTTTGTCTTATTTCTGAACCTGTGCTGGTTACACTCCCCTATGAAGGAGTCTGGAGTGGGATGGGGACCTCCTAGGCCCAGTGATGGGTGGGGGCACTGCAATACCTGACTGACCATGTCTACAGTCGCTTCGGTTTCATCAGTGGACTCCCCATCCACTTTCTGAGGACTCACTCAAGCTTTATTCTCATTGACCACTGTCCCAAACACTTCCTGCCCCTGGGAGAAGGGCAGCCTGGTGTTTGGGGATTTCTGAAGTGAAGGGATGGGTAATGTTTGAGGGATCAGCTAGCTACACAAGCCCACTGGTAGAGAAGCCTAGAATGTTGCTAGCAGGCTGAGTGAGAATTAAGTCCCCCTTGGGCCACTTAAAAGTGCTATAACCCTCATATATCCCTTTTTTCTCGGCCTCAGTTTCCTTATCTGTGACGGGTCATCATGCCTGTAAGGGACTGTAAGAGAAGGTGCCCTCCTTGTCTTGCCATGTGCCCTCCCTGCCCTATGGAGGTCGGTGGTGGCCAGGTGGCATGAATAGGGAATGGAGGGGGGCAATGAAGTGCTGGGGGCCTGTGCAGATCGATGACCCCAGCACTTCCTTCCCCAACCCCAGGAAAACAATTAAGTACAGATCGATGGGTGGCCGCTTTGAATATGCATAAGTGAGCACTTGACCTTCAGCAGAGATCTGCTTCCCCCTAACACACACACACACACACACACACACACACACACACACACACACACACTCACACACACACTCTCTCTCTCTCTCTCTCTCTCTCTCTCTCTCTCATTCTCTCTCATTCTCTCTCTCTCTCTCTCTCTCTCTCTCTCTCTCTCTCTCTCTCTCTCTCTCTCTCTCTCTCTCTCCATGTGCTCCCCTCACAGCTGTTTAAGTCAACCAGGTGACCTTATTCCTCCTCAGCTGAACTCCCACAGGGCACTCAGCCTTCTATATAGCCTCACCTGTCTCTGGGTCAAAAGCAACTTGACCATGGGCAGGTGATTGGCCCCCTCTCGCTTTGGTTTTTCTGTGTGCAGTGAAGTTTGAATATATTAGTCTCTGAGTCCTTCTTGTCACTAGTGTCTATGGTCAATAATACTGTGGGGAGGGGGCCCCACAGAATGCTGGGGACTCTGGAGAGGAGTGCTTGGTGAAGAGGGTGCCCAGTGAGAAGAGAGGTGCTGACAAGGAGAGTCTTAGTAAATGGGAGCTCTCTGGAGAAGCTAGTGATGGGCACCCAGTGAGGACTAGAGGCCATGGCTGGGGAGATACCCAGAAGAATGGAAAGGGGACCCAGTGAGGGGACTCTCAGGAAGTGGCATGATGAGAGTAAGCACTTGGGGGGAAGATTGGGTGGGGGGTGGGTGAGCGATGGGGTCAGCTCAGGGGTTAGGGCCTCTGTTAACCTCTCTCGCCTCCTGTCTTCCAGGCTTACAGCTTCGCCATGGGCTGCTGGCCCAAGAATGGACTTCTAGACATGAACAAGGGCCTCAGCCTGCAACACATAGGCCGGCCCCACAGCGGCATTGGTCAGTCCCTCCACTGTCCCCCTGGCAGCTCGATCCGGTCTCTGCCCGCATGCCTCAGTCCCCTGACACACAGAGGAGTTCTCTGGCTCCTTTAGTGCTCTAACAGGGTGCTCTCCATGTCTGGGGGGAGCAGGAAAGGGAGGTGGAGTGAGGGGAGAGTGGAACCAGACTCTCTCAAAACAATAGGAGGAGTCTGGGGTCTGGGCTTTGGGTGGGTCACAGGTGACTCTGGATTCAAGCCAAGGTATCCTCGCCCCTGACTGCATCTCTGGTTGGTGATGTCCTCAGAGGGGTGGGCACATGTCAGCTTACCCACCCCCCCAACCCCCCCGTGGAGCTGGAGGAGGTTGTTTAATATTGTTTCAAGTCTGTGGCCACTAAACTGGGCGATCAATGGGAGTTAAGGAGATGAATTATTTAAACCTCACCAGCTTTTAATTAGTCGGGGTCCTTCTGACCGATGGCTCCGTCCACAAGGTATTGACTCCCCCGCAGGATCAGCAGCCTCCATTGAACAATGCCTGGGTTGGGAGGGGCCACTTGGGGTACCTGGTGGGGGCATACCCTCAAGGGGATTCCTGCTTGAGAGGGGACTGAAGTGGCTGTGGTTCTAGGGACTGTGTATGTGCATACGCGCGTGTGCATGTGTGTGGCACTTTTCAGCTGCATGTCTCTGTGTCCATCTAAAAGTATTTATGTGTCCATGTATGTGTATATCTGAGGGATACATATGTGTATAGCAATATATCTATATACATTTTTCTGTGGACATGTATCTATAAATGGAAGCAACCATCAGCCTGTGTGTGTATCCACCACAAAGTAAGTCTATTCATTTTTGTGTATCTTATTGTGTGTGCATGCAAATGCTTTCACGCAGGGTACTTGGCAGGCATAGGCTTTATTCTAAGTGGGGAGAAACGAGGGTATTCCTGAGTGGTGCTGTGACATTATCATAATGTGTGTACGTACCTTTGAGGAGGTTTGGGTGTAGGAGGGAGTAGACTGGCAAGATAACCAAAAGGACCCAGTTGCCTGCTACAGACAAGCCCCTCATCCTTTTCACAGACATCACTGGTGCCTGGTGGGTACTAGACATGCTCAATGGAAGTTCCTGTCTTCAGGGAGCTTACATCCTGGGAGGAGACAGAGAATGAACTGGGCATTGCTACCAGGACACTAAAGGCTATGATAGAAACACCTGGGCTGCCCTAAGGGAGCTTTCCCCTGTCCTCACTTGTCAAGGTAGCTTCTAGTCCTTCGTTTACATTTCACTGATTTCTTAGATGCCCTGTATCATTCTTATTCAGGGGAAAGAGGAAGCCATCAGTGGGGTGCCTGGGAAATTGAGGGTGACCCACATCAACTGCTGTTCCCTCTCATACTAGCTATTCCGGACCACCAGAGGAGACCACAAACCTAGGAAGATGACATGCCTAGGAGGTCAGCAGGAAGTTTCCCAGAAAAGAGAACGTTTAAATCAGGAAATCCTTGAAGGATAAATGGGAGTTTACTAGGCAGAAAAATGGGGGAAGGCTTTTCTATTCAGTCTGGAACTGTGTGTACAAAGCCTAAGGGCATGAGGGGGAAGCCCTCGTGAAGTGTTGAGAGTACATGGTCAGACATCTCAAAGTAGTTTCCAGTGACTGGTGTGAAACTGCTTCAGGTTAGGGAATTAATGGCAGGGTAAGTAGGCCTTGAATGACAGGTTAAAGGGGGTGGATTTCTCATGAGGTTTTGATGCAATGAAAGAAGTATATGAGTTAAGAGAATGACATGATCAGAGCTCTGATTCAGAATCAACTGAGGCAGTTTGTGCTGCACAAACTAGTTCTTTGTAGATGCCCTAAATGCAGTAGGATGGGTGGATAAATGAATGATTGAGTGAATAGAAGAGTAAATGAATGACGGGAAAGGGAGGGACCAGAGAACGAGGGTTAGTAAGAGGCCTTTCATTGGCCCAAGGGAAGAGGAACTGAGTAGCCAGTCTTGCAGGGAGGCAGGACCATTGGGACTGGGTTAATGCACCGTGCATAGCCTTGAGCTGGGTTCTGTGTATCTGTCTAGGGTATATTTGTGCGAGGAAGGGCTTCCTTGTTCCTACTTTTTGCTGCTTCCTGGGACTCAATGATGCTCTTCTTGTCTATTCACACATGTTGATTGTAGGTTAGGAGTCCTGAGATGTTCCCTCCTTTGTTGAGGAAGGTTTTTTTTTTTTAACTAGGTGGGCCCCAGGGGACAGCCCAAGGCTATGTATGACAGAGTAAGGGCTCTGGGGCCAGAATAAGGTCTAGCTGTACTCCCCAGAGTCCTGTGACCTCAAACAAGGGATAGTGCTACTGCCACTCAGGGATGTTGGGAAGATTTAGTGAAGTCAGCTGTGTAAAGGGCGTGTGCAGTGCCTAGCACACAGTGGGTGCTTAGGGAGCACCCCCTTCCCTGTTGCCCATACCAGGGCCTCCCCAGGCCACTAGTGGTTCCTGGCACTTGGTTTTTGTATCTTTGAATGAAGAGGGCTGCCCTGCTCTGAGGTGTGGGTGAAGGTGCTTGGAAGGGAGGGAGGATGCAGGGCATTAATTGGGCTGGGAGAGGCGGGGAGGGGAGGTGTGGGTTTTGAGCAGTGAGGTTAATGGCCCTCGCGCCAAAGAGACAGCTTTAATGAGCTTCAGCTGGCGGTGCCCCGAGTTACTGTGCGTGCTAAAAGGGTCGCGCTGTAAGAGTTTGATGTGGACTATTTCCCAGCCCTGGGGTCAGGGGTCAGCTCCTGTCACTGGCCACTCAGGCTGGTCCTCAGTGACATGGTGCTAATTAACTGTGTGAGGAGCTGCCAGCCTGGAGTGGGGACTGGTATGTATATTGATGGGGGGGGGTGAGGCGGCATTGGTGATGATGGGCAAGGGTTCTGCAGATCCCACAGCTTAGCCATCTCCACAATCCGCTTGGTTCTCCCACAATACCACAGTGAGGCAGTGGCTCAGTGTGCAAATCACATGACCCTGGGTCCTAGAGGGAGCTCCTGAACCTCTTTCTAAGGTACGTGTGGCCGAAGGAGCCTATAGGGCCTACTTGACAGGGACTACTGCAGAGCAGTGGGTAATGGAGGTTCTGAGAGAGCAAGGGAACAGGCATACTGGAGGGGTGGGCCAATGGAGGGGAAGGGAAGGATCATCCAGCTGTAGAAGGGGAGAGGGCCACTAGGATGGATATGGGTAGCTGACCTGTTTGAGGGGGAGCATGGGAATAATCAGGCAGAGGAGTGACCTGGTCAAAGTTGAGCTTCAGTCAGAGCCGCCTGAGAGTGTATACAGGGAGGACTAGTGAGGAGAAATTGCAGAAGAGGAGGTATAATAAGGTACATGGAGATGATGGTTAATTCTGAGCTGGCAGTGGCTATGAGAATGGAGTGAGGACCAGGTCAGTGAATGTTTACCTTGCACCTACTATGTGTCAGAGACTGTGAAAGGTGTTAGGAATATATTGATAAAGATGACAGACTCAGTGCCCTGCCCCCACAGAAATCACAGGCACAGTCTTCAGGATGGGGTGTTGGCTGGGCCCTGAGGACTGAGAGCAAGGCAGGGCTCAGGGATGGCGACAGTGAAGCTCTGAGAGGAGGTAGGGTATGGGACTGTCGGCATGGCCTCTCAGTCAAGGGAGGGACACCTCCTTCTGGGGCAGTGGATTTGGCCTTGTGAGGCTGGTGAACAGGGTGGTACTGGAGTGGGTTGTGGGTGAGGAGGGACTGCTGACAGACATGGCTGTTCTGTGGGCTCTTTCAACCTCCTTGGCTTGAGCCAAAGTCCCTAGGCTGGGCAGCCTCCACCAGGGACTGCTGAGTGTTACATGGTCCTCCTTTCGTTTCAGCCAGAGGTCAGTAAGACACATTATTTGGGGGCACCTTATGCTAGCTAATGTAATTTTCACACCAGTCATATGAAAGCAACTGGATTGAGGAGTCAGGATTCAAACCCAGGCCCATCTGAATGCAAAGCCTATGTTCTCACCACTGTGCTGAACTGGAAGTACCTTTTTGTTGTTGAGCTGTGTGCTGCCCACAAAGATGATGATGAAGAAAATAAGCTTACTTCCCTCATTTCCTTCAGTTTCATGTAAAACATATAGGCCTCAACAAAGTTCCAGCAGCAACCACAGGAAGAAAAGAAAGGAGGCATTGCCACGCCTTCACTTGTTACAGTTATGCCCAGAGCCAGGGCCCTGCAGCCATTGGCTTCTGACCTTCTTCTTACCCCAGCAGCTCTTACTTTGTGATTTGGGTTTGCTCTCTACCTCTTGGCTCAGGAAAATCATCAGGCCCCACATACTTGACCTCTCTAAGGGCAAGACCCAGGCCTCATTTGCGTCTTTCTTTTTGGAAATCTGCACGAGAAATGTCAGTAAAATCTCACTTGTTATTGGAACATGGAGACCCCATAGACTGCTGATTCCAGCTGGCTGGGAGAATAACTAGAACCTTCCCTGACTCCCAGCTGGGTGGTCCTGCCCCAGTTGTTGAGCCCCTCTGCTCAGGGACTGAGAAGAGTCCCTCTGAGGCTCATGGTAAAAGATGGCCAGACACCAAGTGGATTCTCTCAGGAACTTGTTGCCCAGTACAATTTGGCAAAAGAGCTGGGTTAGCAGGTGGTAGGGTGGGGGTCTGGCCCCAGAAGGGCAGTACTGGCCTTTAGTCTCCCCTGAAGGAATGGGGTGCCTATCAAGAGTCCAGTCAGAGCGCATTAGCTCTGTGACATGGATCTCATTAGCGCCCGTGAGAGGTGTCACTGCGGGAGAATTGTCGGCTCGGGGAGATGCTTGTACCAAAAGGAAGAAAGGATAGTGACAGCCTTTTCTCTGCCGCCTCTGCTGCCAGCTCCCTGGGCCGCCCGCCCTCCTCCTCCTTGTGGGGGTGTGGGGGTGCTAGCTAATGAGCTCATCTACAGTACAGCTTTGCCTTCCCCTCCTTGAAGTTCTCTTGGTCCCTCTGAAGACCTCAGGCCCAGGATTAGCACACACCAAACAGCAGCCCCCCTCTTGCCCAGCAGGGAGTTCCTTCTGATCACCTGCTTCTGCTACCATGGCAAGGGAAAGGAGGTGGGGCCAACACAGCCACTGTGGCCAGGGGCTGCGGCTTTCACCTCTGGAAGGCTTACGCCCTCTGCCTCTCTCGACAGCATGACCATATCCACTTCTCTGCAGTGGGCTCTTTCTTTCCAGTTTCCATCTTCTCTGCCCCTCTCCTTTCCCCATGACATCTCCTATGCTGGGAAAGTCCTCATTTCCATGATGAACCCTTCTTCCAAGGCAGGGAAGAATGTGGGGACTTTGGCCCAGGCTTCAGCAGGCTGTGGCATTTAGATATGATCTGATAGAAGACTTTCTGGTTCAGCTAGGGCTTCAGAATTAGTAAGAGTCCAGTGTCTGGGTTCCAGATGACCTGAAGGTGGTGAAGTATTGATATGAGACCCCTCCAGACCTGATAGTCCTCTCCCCAACCTTTTCCCTGCTTTAGCCATCTTTCAGGACTGGGAGAGGTGGAGTACTCACAGCTGCCTTAGGGGGAGGGGCAGAGACAGCTGGAGTGCATTCTTCCCCAGCACTGACCCCACTCTGGTCTGTTCTTTGTGGTATATCCCAGAGAAAGTAAGGGGGATAGATAGCCATGAGAAGAGAGAACTGTCCAGACACCCACAGTGTCCACTTGCCTGCTCGGATAGTGCTCAGGGAGAGAGGCGCACACCTTCCTCCCTGAGCTGGCACCCTTGGAACCCCAGGGACATCTGAAGAATTGATCCTCGCCAGAGATCATGCTCCAGTCTTCAGTAGCAACCACAGATGGAAAACAGATAGATGTACAGAGGAGTGGACTGACGGATGGAGGACAGTTCTGGTGTATGCATGTATGTGTTCTGTGTGTATGATGCACTGGGAAGTACAATCTTTGTTTCCTACCTTCCTAGCCCTGGGCCCCAGCCCGGCCTCCTCTTGTCTCTCCGTATCTCCTGTCAAACCATCGCAGACGTAAATGACAAAGAAATCAGAAAGACAGATCAATGCCGGCCAAATTAGCACTTGCAGATAGACTGTGCGGGGATGTCAGCGCCCTGACCCCTGGTGATCTTGCAGCCTCCGCTGCTGATATTATGCAAATTGCATCCATCTGGCAGGACCCGCGTGCTTGCTGCTCCTACTCAGAGGAGTAATGGGCTGGGGGTGGGCGGGAGTATTAGAGCAGGAGTCGGTGGAGTGTGTGCGTGTGTGTGCATGTGTGAGCATGTACTGGAGTGTATGTGAGGGCGTGCGGTGCCCACCAAGCACTGGGCGGTGATGGAGTGATTGACAGGGCAGATAAGGGGCTGCATTGGATTCCTTTGGGCTGGGGGATTAGGAGCAGCCACAGATGGGAGATAACCGTACTTCATTTCAGTTTATTTTCTTCCTTATCCCCTCTCCCCACCTTCACTCCCCGAAAAACACAATCTCTCTAGTTTGCGTTTTCATCAATATTTGCAAGTCATTACCACTGGTTTAAGGTGAGAGACAATGTCAGGGCCCAGACCAGGCCAGCCCTTCCCCCAGTCCTTACAGGCCTGGTACCCTGAGAATGAATTCTTAGAGCAGCCCAGACAGCCTACACCCTGGTGGTGTTCACTCCCTCCTCCCTTGCATACAGTACTTATGGGGCTATTCATACCTCATAACCTGCCCTACTCACCTACTTCATCTGACCTAATGTCCCCTGCCCCTCCCACCTGTCGCTGCTATGTGCCAGACCTGCCTCCAAGTTTAGGCTCCAGCATAGATGCTTCTGCCCCTGGTAATAGCTGTGCCTCTTGGAGCTACTCTTCCTCTTCTTCAGGACTCTGGACCCTTCCCCACAGCTCTTCCAGTCCTTGACACTATTGACCAGGGCCAAGACCCCGGCTGGGCAAAGTGGGGCCTGTGGCCTATGGAGAGGGGAGTTTGTTTGGTCTGGTCTGAATCCCCATCTACACCAGTATCCTTCCATAACATTTGCTTAGTGTTAGATACAGTACAGGGGACTTTTTATGTATTTTCTCCTTGAACTCCCAAATCCTATGGGATAGAAAACAGGCTCAGGAAGGTTGTCATTCACCCAACCTTCCTGCAGAGCAAGGAAGTAGGAGAGCCAGAATTTAGATGCATCTGTCTAGGGTCAGAGCTCTTAATCAGCAAGGTCTGCTGCCTCACTGCTGTGCCACCAGCCCCACATGCTCATACATCATGCCTGGGTCCGTTTAAAGTAACCATCCTTGTACAATAGGCAGACAAGTTCCTTCTGCTTGTAGCCTCTGATCACAAACCCTGACCCAGACCAGATTCTCTGCCCGACTGAACCAGACTGAAGGGGACAGGATTCAAACATATCCCGCCCTCAGGAGCTGTGTGTCTGAGACAGTTGGGCTGTAGCAAGAAGGACACACAGAGGACAGAATGCACCCAGCAGCTGAGCCTGCCCAGGGCTATGTCACAGCACGTGGCACCCAGACATCTGTAGCTCAGGGAGAGGGGCTAAGCAGCTCAGGCCAGCCAGCTGTGGTAGCGGAGGGTATAGTTGTCCCAGGGGCTCCTCCAAAACTGGGTCCCAGCTGTACCCACCCACCAAGCAGTGTTGGGAGCTTGGAGTGTTGGGGACATGTCCGGGGACACGTGTGCAAGGGGAGCTTGTCCTAATGAGGAGAACATGGCTGCTAGTTAGGCGAGGGGCGGGCGGGGAGCCGCAGAGCTGATTGAAGGCAGGGGCAGGGGTCAGACAATTAGGCCCAGATCCGGCTGTTTGATGTGAGTTCTGAGGCCTCAAAGCCTCCCTTCAGCCCGCTCCCTCTACTCCCTCCTCTCCCTCCTCTTTCCTTTCTTCTTCTGCCCAAAGGCAGGAAGGATGGAAACGCTTACTCTCACTGTTACTATTATTAAACTCTGTGGCAGGCCAGCCAGACCCCAGGACTCCTACCCACAGGGGGCACCCCTAGGCCCCCCTGAGGCTTCTTGGACTCCAGGGGGCATCTGGCCAGAAGCCAAGGCCAGCCCGAGGGCGGGGACAAGCTGAGCCCCAGGGCAAAGTAACCCTGCTGCCTCTCTTGCTTCTGAGGCAGGAGTGAATGGGACTGCCCAGTGGGGATTTGGGCCCAGGGCTGCCAGGGCCACATTTCAGGCCTGCTTTGACCATTGCTTCCTGCAGCCACCTAGTTCTTTTCTGTCCTTGTGTTGAAGGGTGAGGGTCTGGTTCATTCATGCTCATACCCCATCACATACATTGCTGTCTGCAGCAGTCACACCAAAACCTCGCCCCACAAGGTAGATGCACACATGGAGCCCAACAGTACAGTCACACACACACCAAAGCAGAGTGTCCCCCCCTACCCCCACTCCAGATGTCATAGCCCATATACAGGGTTACAGGGTTCCTACTCTAGTCACACCCACATGGGCTTGTGCAAAAGCCCTGACTGTCCCCTAGGCAATCCGATTGTCCTCAGGGAGCTAAGCCCCTCCCCCAGAATAGCTAGGAATTGCAGTTGGATCTTGTGTCCAGGGTGGATGAGGACCTGGCCCTGCCAGCCCCCCATCCTAGGAAATAAGCCTAGCGAGCTGGTACTGACCAGAGAGTGGAAAGAAGCCAGATTGGGGGTGGGGGGTGCAGTGGGGAGAGGGAGGGTAGGAGCAGAGATAAATGTTAGCTCATTTCTTCCGTAATTAGTTACTCCCTCATCCCCGCGTTGTAATTGTGAACAAGCTGTAATGTTTAATTAGTCTGTAAATGAAACCCCAATTTCATAATGGCCTGGCTGACAGGGCTAAGTGAGCAGGGGAGGAAGGGAGGGGAGGTAATAGGAAGGGCCTGCAGAGGGGAGGGTAGGCTTGTGGGATCACTCCCTCCTCTCTTCAACCCAGTCTGGTCTCTGCAGGGGTAGGCTGTGTGAGTGGGTACAGTACCTGCACTCAGTCTTTAGACTCCACTGGCCCTTCTTACCAGAGAAAGGAGAGGGAAGGGAAAGATCCTGGCATCCTTATCCCATCCTTCCTGCCTGCCCATCAACTCTCTGGTTGAGATAGCACAATCACAGCCCAACCTAGATGAAGGAGCTGACTCTGGGACCCAGGCTTGTGACTCCAGCAAGGAGGATACTTCCTCCCCAGGTCCAGCCTTTCCCCTCCCCAAATCATCCTGCTGAGAGGCCTTTTCTTCACACCTGGACCTCAGGATCTGGTCCTACAGCTAAAGGAGCCGGTGATTGGCACAGGATAGGCCCCTCCCTCTCTGGTCCCACTGCTAGCAGAATCTAGCATCCATGCTGTGCGGGCACCCAGACCAGGCCTTATCTCAGTGGATATCACCGCAGACTGTGATAAACTGGAGCTGCCGCAGGGGGGAGCCCGTGGCCCCGCTGCTGCCTCATCGGTCTCTTCTTGTCTCCCCCACAGCATCGTCACTGCCTGCACGCACCCCACCCTGCCTGCCCCCACCCTGCCTGCCGCAGCCATAAATCTCAATTTACGAGGGTGGCTCTGGTGGGGGAGGGAGGTAGCGCCGCTAATGACGGCTCCTCAGCCGGATTTTTCATGTTGCACAGTCATAAATTTTTAAGAACAGCATGGGCAGCACGTTAGCAAGTTATCAAGGCCGCCTCCGTGCTGGCTGCCTAGCTCCAAGACAGCAGAGTCTGGGTAGGGCAGAGGAGGCATTTGGGACAGGGCTGGGGCCTGGCAGCCAGACTGTGTGGAGGCAAGGGTAAGGCTGGGCCAAGCAGGCAGCTAGTTGAGCCTTCAAACAGGGTGGGGAGTCCTGTCAGAGCAGCCAGGAGCCAAGGACAGGTACATGGGTGGGACCACATATGTGGGCACATAGACCATGGTGTTGGGAGCTGCTGATGGATGCCTCTGCTACAGGACTTGACACCATGATGTACAGGGAGCCTGGAGACATATGGATTTTCAAAGTGGCCACTTGAATAGAATTACAAACCCCGACTGTGTGCACAATGAGGCCTCTGCCCTGGCAGAGCTGCACTTGGTTCATAAGCCAGGTGCCTTTTAGGATCGTTCTTGGGAGCCTCTTACGATTGTACCAGGAGTCACCAAGGGAGTTAGTTCCTTGGGGAAATGCGCACAGAGGGGTCAGGTCTGTGGAAATGCTAGAGCCAGATTGCTGGAGCCAAGCTCACCTCATTCTACTTAAGGCTCATCACTTCCACGTGGGGAACCCTGGATAAATCATTCACCATCCTGGGCCTCAGGTTCTTCCATTTTAAAGTGGGGTCAGTGATGGCTCTCACCTTTCTAGGCTTACTCCAAGGGTTTGAAAGTCCTATAAAACCCTGAATACTAGTTAGATCAGTTGTCTGTTTTATCTCTGGGAGAGTTTTGAGGGAGTGTCTGGGGCAAGGGTATCTACTGGGACATTTATTTTTATTGTGCAGTCATTCATTTGGGAGGTGTATGTTTGCTGAGGTCTTCTGGGTTCCCAGTCCAGTACTGGATTTTCAGAGGTGAGGGAAGTTTCTTTCTGGGAGGTGGTGTGAGCATTTGTGGCCAAAGCAGGTCAGTGGTCCTAGTCTCTGTGTCTGGTCTCCCTGAAGGGGTGATAGGGCCAGACCCTATACTGTCTTGCAGTGGGCACACCTGAGCCTCTGTGTGCTGAGAGGCTCATACAGGCCCCTCCCAAGCCTAAGACCAAATGATCCCCTGAGTTTTTTGTCTGTGTGGTTGAAGGTTAATGATCTTGACTTTATCTCAGAAGCCACAAGCACAAGGTCAAGAAACTGGATGGTGCTCAAGTCAGCAGAGGTAGTGTGAGTTTGTGTTTGTATTGGGGTGTTCAGGATGACTCCGTGGTGATCCACCAGGACAGATGCTGGTTGTTTAGAGAGAAGAGTATCCCTAGGCTGGGCCTGTTGGCGTAGGGGCAGTCCCCTGCCCCGTCTCAAGCCACTTTCCTCGTGTTTTCTGTACTCCAGCACAAAGCCCATCTTCATTTTCTGAAACCTGCCTTGCCTTCTCTAAGCTTAGGGCCTTCCCATGTGTTGTTGTTTTTTTTTTCCCCCTTGGGAGTCCCCATTCCCACTCCTTGGCCTACCTAATTAATACCTGTTCATCCTTAAGAGTACAGTTCAAATTTTGCATCCCCAGGAAAGCCTTCCCTAAGCCCCTGTGCACCCCTTTATAGCGCGCTGCCTGCCCTTTGTAAACTCTGTCATAGTCTTAATTAAGAAATGAGTTGCCTAATGCCTCCCCGCCCCAACAGATTATAAGTTTCCTGAAGGCAGGAACTTCCATCTGTTTTATCTTGTATCCCCAATGCACAACAATGTATCTGACTCATTTAGAGAGATAGTAAATAAAATGTATTGTTTTAAATTGAATTAAATTGAGTTGAGATGGCCCTGGCCTACCCTTGGGTGCCAGGGCAAGAGGAGGCAGATAGGGAAGTGCCTGGAGCCAAGGTGGTTCCCATTAGTCCTCATGATTAATTCACAGCCATACTGTGATAGAGTAGGCTTGTCCCCAGTCAGCGCCTCCGCTGGGGCCCACCTGTTAGCGGCAAACAAACAAAGGGGATAAATAATGCATTGGGAGCTGAGCCAGGCAAGGCGGCGGTATTGAAATTAATAGGGATTAGCTGAGCAGCTTGAGGATGAAATATTTACCAGGTGAGACTGGGCTTAGGGAGGGCAGCCCCCGCTGAGTCCCCAGGCACAGCCAGGCCCTTCTTCAAAGCATCATTTCTAGGACTAGGGAGCCCCAACACCAGTACCACCCCCAGCTGCCTCAGTTTGCGGGACAGGCTGACTAGACTGCTGAGAGCTCAGGTCCCAGTCAGCCTCCTGCCACAGTAGGTTTTAGGGGAACCAAGATACTAGGAAGGGGTGAATGGAAGTGGGGAAGGGCCTGGAGCTCCCAGCACTATATAAGCTGGGGGACAAGGACCATGACTGATTTTCAGGGCCTTGGCATTTCTAGGCTTCTGGTGGCAAATGTCAGGGTAGGAATAAGTTCACCTGTGTTCTTGTCTACCCCACCCTTCCCTTTCTTTTCCTTCCTTTATTCCACTTAATACGTATTGACTGGGGGCCTCTGACATTAGTATCCTCAAGGGGTTTATAGTCTAGCAGGGGTGCCAGAGGCAATCACAATGGTGGAACACTTAGAAGAGGTTCCTAACACAAACATGGGGTCCCTACCAAACCCAGGTCCTGAGGGACAAGGTGGGGAGCACCAGCTGAGAAGTGGGGGAGAAGGTCCAGACAGAAGGAGGAGCATGTGAAAAAGTTGAGAGGCTAGAGAGCCTAACAGCCCCCTGTCTAACAGGAGAGTGGGACAGATGGGGTCCAAGACGGGAAGCTGGACAGATCCCTGGGCCTTTCTAAAGGAGTTGGGACACTGTCCTGAGAGCAGTGAGGCACCGTTGGAGGAGGAGGTGGTGGTGGTTTGAATTATTAACTCGTAAACTTTTTACCTTGAACTAATTTTACATTTACAGAAAAGTTTCTATATGCCTATTACCAGCTTTCCTTAGTGTTAACAGTTTACATAATCACAGTGCAATTATCAGCACTAGGAAATTAACGTTGATGCTGTGCTATTAACTAAACCAAAGGCCTTATTGAGTTTCACCAGTGCTACCACTAATACCCATCCAGGATCATTGAAAGATTTTAAGACAAGGAGTGAAATGAAAAGACGTGTGGAGGAGATTGGCAGGGGCACTGCTCTCACCTGCTTGAGAGATGGTGGCACCCTGGACTGGAATGGTAGTTGTGGGAATGTAGGTTTAGAAATTATTGGAAAGTATGTGGTAATTAAAACCCCAGCAGTGGATAAAGTTGCCCACAGAGAGAGTAGGGAATGTGAAGGGAAGAGGGCCATTAACAGCTCTGAGCAATACCCACATCCTAGGGGCCATCAGAAGCAAGGGCATGTGCAAAAGGAGCTGGAGTGGGGCAGGGGGAGCTGCAGGGGGCTTCGGATAGAGAACATCATGTCCCTCAAGCCAAGGAAGAATGTTTTAAGGCATGAGTAGATCCACTGGGTCCGTGGAAACCTGAGAAGCTTCCATTGGACTTCACCCCTGTGAGGTCATTGGAATCATTAGAGAAAGCATTTGGTGGTGACGGCGAAGGGAATCAAATTGCTGGGTGGGAGATGAGAAAATGAGGCTGTGAGTGTTAATTTGAAGTTTGGCTCTGAAAGGAAAGACAGGTTGGGTACTAGCCACGTGGAAAGGGAGTAAAAGGAATTAAAATAGAGATTTAATTTATTTACATTCTAATGTGAAAGAACCAATGCAGAAGAAATCATTTGAAGCTATATCAGCAAGAAAGGGGGTTACTTATAATGTAAGGCCCTCCAAAAGGCAGTAAAAACCCAGGTAAAGTAGAAGGATAAGTTTTAGAAGTGACATTAGGATGAGTCTTCTCGTAACAGGATGAGAAGAGAGGGTTGGCACAGATGCAGGAGGGTGGCTTCTGTATCTCCTATGACATAGGAGGTGAGTATGTAGGAGAGGGGGTCAGGGGTGATATTGGGGGTAGGGGATTTGAGACTGTGTGAGATAAAGAAAATTTAAAACTGTAACTAGGGAAAAGGGGAGAGTGTACATACTGACCAGATTGGCAGGGCAGTTTTATACACCCAGTTGAGGTTGATGACTCTGATTTTATGGGTGGCGTGAATCTACGTGGTTGTGATTTTCTCTAATCACATTCAACCCAGATGCAAGCATAGAGAAGGCAGAGCTTGGGCTTTTCCATACAAGTATGATGGAAGGAAAAGGGAGAAAGAGAGTTGACGATATTGGCAAGAGAGAATTAAAATGATAGACCATGGAATCCAAGCTCCACGGTGAGGTGGATCATTTACGTCGCTAGGACAGAAGTGCTTGGTACACACCCAATATCCATTGTCCTTCCTCACTAAATAGAGCCCCTATGTAATTAAAGGCAGCCATGTGTGCCCAGTTAAAAGATTAATTTTTCTAGTTTCTCATACAGCTAAATATGGTTATGTCTGAGTTCTGTCCAGTGAGATAAAAGGAATTGTTGTGTGGGACCTCCAGTAACAATGACTCAACTAGACAGTACATTATTCTTGCTTTTTCCTTCTTCCTATTCATAAAATGTGGGTGTGATGGTTGGAGCTCCAGCAGCCATTCTGGACCATGAGATAACTTGGAAACAACGTGCCGAGAAGGGCAAGGCAGAAAGAAGCAGCCCAAGCCTCTCTGATGACTTTGTTGAGCTATGGGGCTTCGATTGCAAGCCACAGTTGTATTTTCTTCCTTCTCTGTTTTCACATGGGTTCCCATCTAAATCTCATTCTTTTAACCTTTTTAGTAACATGACCTGTATTCTGATATATAACAGGAAACAATTTTATCAAATGTATAGAGAAAACGTAACAAGGGTTACTGTCTTCCTAGCCTGAGATAGCAGTGTCTCCCTTGCCCTTTGCCCTGCCTCCTCAATCCTAGAATGTAAGCCATGTTTACTGTAGAGGATCCATTTTGTTATGTTATTCTTTTTTCGACCTTTATATTCTATATCAGTTATGTCCTTTTGGCTACCAGAAGAAAAACACCTAATTTAACATATTCTAAAGAATAAGAGGATTTATTACCTCACAAAAGTTTGGAGGTAAGGTCATCCTAGGGTTGGTTGATTCAGCATCTCAGCAATGTCATCAAGAACCCAGATTTTTTTCCATTTTTATTTTTTGTGTGTGTGTGTTCTTTCATCTTCCGCATGTTCTTCATAGGCTAACTCCCCACAAGACTGGAAGAAGGCTTCTGCAGTCCAGACATGAAACTATCCAGCAGAATATAAAGGGCTGTTTTCCTCTCTCGCTTCTCTTAAGGGGAAAGAAATTTTCCATGAAGATCTTTTAGCAAACTTACCCTCCTATCTCAGTAGCCAGAACACATGGCTACCCCTGAATCGGTGACTGGCAAGGTGAATAGGGTCATCGCAAATGGCTCAGACCATGGAGCAGTCACCCTGGTCACACGAGGGAGGAGTAGGCTCTGCCAGCTTGGCCAGAGGGGTAGGGCTGTTGGGTAAGTAATCAAAAGTGGACAGGGAAAAGGTGAAGGCAGGAAGGATGATGTGTATGGAAAGAGTAGAGGTATAAATGGTTTCAAGGTTCCAATGAGATGAAAGAAAAAGTGTATCATTGTCAGAAACTAGGTATATTTGAATTTAATATTTCCAAGGAAGAACAGTTAAAAAGGTTGAGGGTATGACTGTGGAAATGGTAGAATTAAGGTACAATGGGAAAGGTCATCAATGCTGAAGTCAAAGGACCAAGAGACTGGCAGCAGATTTCTCAAAGGACAGGATGTAGAGGCTGTGACAGGCAAGTCTCTCGGGAGGGCGCTGCCCATGGTCTGGAGCCAGGTCACAGGTGTCTGGGTCGGCACAGGCAAGTAGCCTAACCTTTCTGTATCTCTGCTTTGGAAAGGAAAGGATCTTCCCTGGTTGGTCAGGCCATTCAGGAGGGGGAAGCCGCTCAAGGACCCCCAGAAGACAGTCCCACAGGAGACTCCTTGGGGACAGGTTAAGGTGGAAGTTTGGTTGGGGCAGACGTGGCTGCCAGGTATGACGAATGAGGAAATGATACCAGCTGTTCTCAGTAGCCAGCTCTTTCCTGTACCCCTCCCTAGCTAGGTCCCCTTCACTTGGCCTTATGTTATCTGGCTATCCTCTGGCACTTTTGCTGTGGCATCCCAGAGCCAGGAGGAGGGTGAGGTTTCTTGGCCCCTCTACCTGGACGGGGCCTGGGCTGGGAATGAGTGCGGGGAGACAGGCACCCGTTATAATGGCCAGAGCAGCCGCCCTGTTACTACGGCGTATTTCACTTTTAATTCTGACATATAATGTAATGATCTTTTTTAAGGCCCGATGATATTATCTGCCTGACTAGATTATTGAGTCTTCATCATCTCCAGATAAATTTATGGCCAGGACGAGGCTCAGGATTTATCATCAGTCAATAGAGCTCGATACTCTAACAAGGCGTGTAATAAGATATACATATTTAATGATCCAAGGGGAGGAGCGCTAATGGGAGCCCAGAGTGAGTGGTCCACAGGGCTGGGTTTCTGCCCAAGGGCTGCCGCAGCTGTAGGGGCATGGATGTGTCCTTGCTCTGTGGTCCCCAGTGCTGACCTTCCTCAGGACTGCCTCAGTCTCCTTGTCAGGACCCCGAGGGAGAGGCAGACAGGGATGGGGAAGCAGCACTAGGAGCAGTAGCAAAGCTGGGGCCTAGGCCTCTTCAGCCCAAAGGGTGCATACACCCCACCAGCGAACTCTTCTCTCTGCTTCTGGACTTTGGAGGAGTTGGGGGGTGTCCTTAGACCTGTACGCCCAGGCCCCTGAGCATCCAGGCGGGCCCTCAAGGGGAGGGAGTGCCGGGGCTGCGTGCCCAGGCCACTGATGGTGACGGATGGTTTTTCATTACAGCCTCTCAGGTCCTGCCCGCGCCCTGTGTGGAAATTCTATTTATTCCCTAATTTGTAAAAATTCCCTCTTTATCTGATCCCAATCAGGGCGGGGTAATTGGCTCTCTGGGGCAGCGGCTGGGGTCCTTGATGAAGAGCTATGTGGATGTACCCAGCCCGGCCCCCGCCCGGCCCGCCACCGAGGCCCACAATTAATAATGATTTGCAAATGGCAGACAAGCAATAACACAGAAAGATGTGGCGTCCGCGCTGCCTCTTCATTTCCTCCCCTTGCAGATATAAATGGCCACAGAACAAAAACCCAGCACTATAAATTCTGGAATTAGTTATTCACGGGGATAAATGGGACCTGGAGCCACCAGCACCTCTCCTGCTACCCTTCTTGCCTGTTTTTCCTGATGCGGGTCTGTCCCCACGTGTGTCCCTGAGCCTCAGCATCTTTGGTGGTATCTTTGGTGGCATCTTTGGCTACTGGCCCAGTTCCCAGCTTCTTCCTAGACCCTCCCCCACCACCCTAGCTGCCCCTTCCTGTGTGGCCTGAGTAGGGAGTGATGATCTGTTCTGGGTCTGTAGCTTCCTCAGCTTCCACTTCCTCTCACTGACCTCTCTGGTGCCCAACCTAGCTTCTGTCCCAGTATGCACTGGGGTCTGAATGGAGTTGACGTATCCTGCCAGACCTGGTAGTCTGGTATGGGGTCGGTCTTGGGTGTCTTCTTTGGCATTTGGGACTAATCAGCCATTTGCCTGGCTAAGTCTAAGTTCGGCTCCTGGTGGCCAAATGCAGTGTAAGTGACATAAAGGGTTCAGTGCTGTGTTTACTGGTCAGGCTGCTGTGGGATGTTGGCACAGGCATTTCCGGGCACTCTGCCCTCTCGGCCAGGCGCATCCTCTCCCCGCCCCCCAAGTGGCTTTGAGCTGGCGGGTAATGGGCGTGTAATGGCCTCATTTCCATGCCCGGCCTCCAGGAGCGGCGGTAAGTGTTTGATTGCCTTAATTTCCAAACACATCATTATCCCAGCTTTACCAGCGCTTAATAAACACTTTATGAGGATTTTTTAAAAAACATCTTCGGTCCGCATACTTCTCTGAAGTGATAAACTCTAATTAAGTCTAATATTTAAAAATATGGTAATGGTGAGTTGTTTGAATAAGTGGACTGCATTTCTGTAATTTCATTATTACGTAAAACACGCTAATTATTTGGAGCGCGCTTATTATGGAGAGAGAAATCGCCTGCTAATCAAGATGAAATTGCCTTTTCCCCTTATTGTGGAACCACCGTCATCCTTCACCATCAGCCCTGTGGCACCTCCGGGCACCTCAGTGGGATGGAGGGGGATGAGGGGGGAGCTCTGAAGAAAGGGTCACTTTGGAGTTGAGGCTATAAGGGCCCTGTCTGGGGGGAAGGGGAGTGGTGTTCATGGAGAGATGTAATCTATGTCTGGGGGGACGTGTCAGGTGGACCAAGGTGGCACCGTCTAAGGGCCCTGACTGTGGGCCATGTCTGGGACAAGAAACAGTGGGTTGGGGAATATCACTGTTACTGTTGGAATAACTATTATTATTGGATATTATTGGAATAACAATAATAATAATAACTAACCCGGCCACTGTTTTAAGCACTTAACAAATAAAAACACATTTCATCTTTTTAACAGCCCTTTGAGGGAAGTAGTTAACTATAATTATTTTTATTCCCATTTTAGAGAAGAAGAAATAGAAACACAGAGAAGTTAAATAAAGTCCAGTAACTTGCTTAAGTTATTAAGTGGTGGAGTTTGGATTCGAACCCAGAGTGTAAGGATAGGCAAGGGCCCTCTCTCTGCTAGTTCAGACCTAAATTCACTGCCTTGATCCCATCCTCTCTCCAAACTACCATTCACTGTTGTATCCTGAACTGTACCCATGTTGTAGCGTAAGATGGTTTCACATTCAGTCTCTTCCCTGGCTCCAGTAGACCCATGTATGGGAAATGTATATGTGATTGAGGCGTCATTTCAAAAGGGTAGAGAAAGTGCGGACAGTTTAATCAATGGTGATAGGACAACTAGATATCCACTAGGGAAAAAATAAAGTTAGATCTTGTATTTATCACCATATACAAAAATAAATTCCAGACAGTTTAGAAAGTTAAATATTATAAAAAACTAAAAGTATTAGAAGAAAATTTGATAGTTTTGATAGTTTTCTATTAACGCCGGGGTAGGGAAGACCATTTAAAGCAATACCTAAAGCCTAGAAGCCGTAACAGAAATACCTGATTAGTTTAGATGTCCCATAGGAGCCTCAAGACAGTACATCCAGAGCTAAGTTCGTCACTGCCCCAAACCTGCACCTTCTCTTGGTTTGCCTTATCTCAGTGAGTGGCTTCTTGCCCTGGAGGAGCTCAAAGACAGACTTGTGGAAATCCTAGACTCCTTCCCCTAGCCCTCCCAGTGCCCTCACTGAGGCTCATTCTATTTCCTGAAAATCTCTTGCCTCCATCCACTTCTCCCCATCACCGATATGTCTCTATTTCTGTCTCCAGCGCCACTGGCCT
Source organism: Cynopterus sphinx (assembly GCA_030015415.1). Lineage (NCBI taxonomy): Eukaryota > Metazoa > Chordata > Mammalia > Chiroptera > Pteropodidae > Cynopterus > Cynopterus sphinx. The sequence continues at coordinate 102,001,492 of CM057387.1, forward strand.
AGTTCTGGGCCACCGATTCTGGCCTGGATCGTAGTACAGTCTGGTAATTGGTGTCTACCTTCAGAATTAACCCCTCCAGTCCTCAAATGATAATTCTGAAACACAGATTGGGTTGTGTCATGCCCCTCCTTAAACATATAGTGTCTCCCCATTGTTCCTAGAATAATAAAATCTTAAGCTCCTCAGCTTAGTGTTTAGGGGGCTTTTCAGGGTTTCTTCAAGCCAGTCACTGCTGACCTCGCCAGCTTCATCTCTTGCCACTCCCCTGCTTCTTTCTTACTCTTCATCACTCCCTACAACCTGCTAAACTTAATAATTTTTGGACATCTCCCCCACTTCAACCCCAACTTGCTGGCTAGCCCCCTCCTACATGCCCCGCAGACCTCTGTTTAACCTCGTCCTCCCAGGAGCCCCTTCCTGATCCTCAGACTGAAAAAGTGCCTTTTCTGTGCCTCTTTTTCTCAGCACTGCTCACACTGCACTACCCACAGGTCTGTCACTGAGCTCCTCCTGGCCCTGTGCCCAGCGCGGCCCATGTGTACCTGGTTCACAGAAGGTGTCAGCATGTGTTTGCTGAATGAATGAGTGCACGAATGAACGGCCCTCCACGAGTCTCCTTGAGCCCCTTCCCTCCTAAGGGTGGCCCTGGCCCAGGCTCTGTTTCCTGTTCTCTCCTGTTCAGTTTCCAGCAAGTGCAGCTAACTGGAGCATGTCATTCCCACGTGGTTGCTCTGTGTGAGCTCTCACTGGGTATCCTGACAGTCTGGGCTGCCATTCCATTAGCAGCTCCTTTGCCAAGCAGCTACTGGGCTACCCTTGGGCCCAGCCAACAAGTTTATTCTTTGTTAGGTGCTAGCTCCACTCACCTCTCTGATTTATGCCACTGCACCCCTCCCATTATGGTCTTGTCAATATAAAAATATTTCCAACATTAGAAACAATCCCTAAAAAGAGAAGAAAAGAGGGCCATTTTCCCACAAGTTGATGACTCTACAGGAACAAAAAAAAAACAGGTTAGTCTTCTAGACTTTGGAGGTAAGGAAGACCTACTCATGGAGGCCTCTAGTGTGAGTACAGGTTGTGGCCGACCTCCCATCCCCCACCCCATACCAGCTTCAGGCCCACCTCATTAGCTCAGTGAAAGGTGCCAGAAGGATTCTGAGAAGCCACGTTGTCACCAGGCTCACTCTGCTGCTGTCTCTCAACTTATGGCCTATTAAAAGACCCAAATCTGTCTCTGTGCTTCTGCTCAGTTTTCTTAATTTTCTAATTGCCATTGACTGTTTAAACTGATCAGTAGGTTGCACTGACTCTTATGAAGCCTTCAAGGGCTGGAAAAAGAACCTGTGTGGGAAGCTCATAACCCACTGACTTGCTGGGTGAACTGGAGCAAGTGCCTTCCCCAATCTGGGTCTCTCTTCATTAGAGCAGTTGCAACAAGTTAGGCTCCATAATCCCCAATAAACAGGACCAGAAGTCAGAGTTGGTGGAGTGAATGACAATTGGTTTCGTCAAGTGTGCCGGCCCCTATGTAATACGTGCCATAGATTGTACAGTATACACTTTCTTACCATTAGGTCATCCGGGAAACTAGCACGTTGCTTTCCTTTCAAGAAGAGAAGAGGTATTCCAAACAAAGCATCTCTAAAGACATGTGGGTGCATCACCTGTTCAGTCCTCTCAGTAACACTGAGGCAGCATCCATTATCATTGTTAGCGAGGAACCTGAAATTTGGAGAAACTGAGTACTGACCACAGGGCACACAGCCAATGGGCGAAGTTAAGATTAGACACAGGTCTTTCTGACTCCAAAACCCATTTTGTCATTTTCAGATAACAGTAAATGTTTCCTTGAGATTAGGGGTTGAGGGTAGAGAGTGGCAGAGGTGAGACAAGAGACAGCAGGTATTCGTTTTTGCAGGGCCTTTACCTTTAAGCTATATTAAAGAGTATAGATTTGAAACTGAGCAAGAGTTGCCACTTAAAGGGCTTTAAAGAGGAAAGGATGTGGTCATATTTGTGTAAGAAGGATCAGTTTGGCGATAAGAGAATGGATTAGAGGGGAAAGAGGAGGTTATTGTAAAAGCAAGAGACGATGGGGTCTGGCCAATGGGGTGGCTGCCAGAATGAAGGAAAGTAGATGATGAGACAGGAAATAAGATGAAGTCTGTATTTCATGCTTGATTAGATTTGGGGAGTGAGGAAGAGGGCAAGGTGTCAAGCCTGACTCAGGTTTCTTGTTGGGTGTTTTGGTGTGTCATTCACTAGGATGGAGAACACAGGGAAGTAAAGTTTAGGGAAGAAAACTAGTTCATTACTTAAGACATTTTGAGTTTGTATGGATATCTAGAAAGAGATGTTCCAGAGGCATTTGGATCTGTGGTCTGGAGCTCAGGAGAAAGATCCAGGCTGGAGACTGTGATCTTTTGGGTAGCTGAAGCTTCAGGCGTGGTTGAAGCCATCTTGCGGGGAGAGGTCAAGGACAGAGACTAGAGCACATGAACCTTCTCCTAGCTCAGGACCCGGAACAGGTGGGAGGCCAGTGTTTAACCCACTGGATGGCTGGTGGCCTGAAGAGAGGGCCTGGGCACTCTCACTTGGGCCAAGGGAGGCAGATTGAGCAATTTGTCCAGCATTGAGGGAGGGGAGGAGCCAGAGGAAGTCAATAGGAAACTAATTTTCTTTTCTGTTGGAAGAAATGAGGTGTGTGGCCGCTGGGTAATTGCAGATAACGAGGGGACTTATTCTTAATATGCAGAGTGGCCATGGTCCCCAGAGTACAGAAGACAGGATAGATTGGAGGTGCCCTGACAAGGCCAGACTTATTTGGAAAGAAAATCACCCTATCAGAGCCCCTCCTGACAGCGCCATCACAGCCCTGGGCCCTATGATAAACTCTACTCCAGGCCCCTTCCTACTGCTGCCCCTCCTGCACAACTCTTCCTGCCCCATTCCCCTTCCTGTAAACTGCCTAGCTCCTCCTGTCACAGGCCCCTCCCTCCACTCTCTACCCCCACAGCACAGGCATACACACTAAGGGAGACAAATGACGGGGCCTCAGCTGAGCGGGGCTCGTGTCCGGCCCATAAACCACGGGGATGGGTCACGTCTGGAGTTGCCATGGCCGCCACTACCCACCCATCTGTCTTCCCTCTGTTCTGCTTCACACCAGACCTCATGGCTCCCTGAGTCCCTAGAGGAACAAGGTGTTTGTATGTCTGGGTCCTGGGTCACCTCTCCATGCCCACATTCACCATGGGTACATTCATGTTGAGTTCTGTGAGACAGGGCCCTATGTGATAGCTGCAGAGGCCTCCTGACCCCACCTTGACCTTACCACCCCCCACACCTGATTATGACACCGATGTACAATACTTCTGCCATCACAGCATCGATCCCATGAGGGTTGGTGGCGGCTGAGTCCCTGGTTATGGCCCTGGAGCATGTACGGGAGGGAGGTGGGAGAGGGGTGGGAGGAGAGGCAAATAAAGGGATGGGAAGCTCTGGGCAGTGAAACAGAGAAACCCAGCCATTTGGGCCATTTCTGTCCTAGGCTTACCATAGTGGGACAAGTTCTGGCCCATGTCAATGATACCGAGGCCCTAGAGTACCTGTTCCTGTAGCCACCATGGTTCTAGGACAGTTCTGAGCATGGCGTTTCTCATGGGAACCAATACTTGTGAAACTGCTGTGACAGGATCTGGCAGGCAGACATGTTTAACTTGAGATTCAGCCAGACAAGGCTAAAAGCCTGACTAGCACCAGCTTTGAGCCTACTGGGATAGAAGTGACAAGGCTTGGTCTGAGGTGTATCCAGTAGAAGGCTGCTGGCCACAGTGTTAGGGGACCACAAACCTGGACCTGCTCCACTGGTCTGGGAATGCATAGGGGCAGATGCCTGGGTGGGTTGCTGTTTGAGCACATAAGCCAGGGGGGTCTCAGGGCAGGTGTTTCCCAGGGCCCTGGCCCAGCAGTGCCGAGGCTTGTGCCTTGTCACCAGTGATTATTGCCTGGGCCACATCTCCCACACACATGCAAGTGCTGGCAAAGTCACCCTGGCCGTGGGCGTGATGAATGGCCGCACAGTAATGAAATGGAGACATCAAGGCGGGTGGCGGGAAGACGGAGTGTGGCGGGCGGGCCGTCCCCATGCGGCAGCAACAAGAAGGATCGCCCAGCGGCCGGGGGCCGTCAAGGGAGAAATTACACATTTACTCTGCCTTTTTCTTACTGCGACGGCGCCCATATATCACTACTGGGGCCGGGGCGGGACACGCCGGCCAATTTCCAGCATGAATTATGGGACTGAGAAGCATTGAGACCAGGCTTCCTGCTGGGCCAGCATCACCCAGCCCAACTTGAAGCTGGAGATGCTGCCACCAGGGAATGGGACCCCTGGTTTAGTCTGTGGCTCCTGAATCTGACCCTGCTTCCCACCCCCACCCCTGTAAGGCCACCTATGGACATAGGGGAAGGATGGGACCCATCTACATGTCTTCTCTTTCTCTTTTTAGATGACTGCAAGAACATTGCCAACATCATGAAGACACTTGCATATCGAGGCTTCATCTTCAAGCAGACATCGAAGCCGTTCTGATTGGCTGAGGATGGGATGGGACAGGACAGGGTAGCTGCTTGGCCCAGCCCAGAACCCTCCTCTCCCTCACCAGAGGGGAAAAGGGAGAGTGGCACAGCTCTACATCCAGAGTGTCCTCCAGCCTGCCATGTGGGCTAGTGCCCTAGGTAAGGGCTTGGCCACTTGGCCCCTCTGGAACAGACACTTTGTGCCCCCCGCCCCCACCCCTCAACCTCAGCCCAGTATCAGCCCCTCCCATTGTGGGCCTGGGCTAGGGCGACCCAGGTACTCACCACCTCCTCCCTGGTACACAGGCTTCTACTGGGGTCATCAAGCCCCCCTGTGCCCCTTCCCATCCATAGTGCATGGTGTGTGGTGCCCCCAGGGCTCCAGGACAGGTCAGGCCCCACCCTGTGTCCACCCCATCCCCGCTGTGAACGTGCCACTGAATAAAGTCGGGGAAACGAGGCCTTGGATGTGTATATGGACCAGGTGTGTTGTGCCTGGCGCTGTCAGAAGTATAGGGGTTGGAGTGTGTTCCAGACTGTTCGGTGCTCAAGACCACCAGTGTAGTTGGTAGTCACTAGAGTGAGGACCTGTGATACCCGCACTGAATGTGCACAGGGCCATGGGGCAGCATGAGGCTCTTTGAAGCTGCTAGTATCTGAGCCCACCGCTATTTGTGAGCTGTTGAGTGTAGAACCATGGGTGTTCCCAAGCACACGTGTTTGGGCAACACTGGCAGTGGTGAGAGGGCTGCCAAGGGCCTCCATGCAGGCAAGCCCCAGTGCCGCCCCCATGAAGTGGGTGTGGTGACTCCCTCCTGCCCACCCTCCCAGCCAGGGCCATCAGAAGTAGTGGGAAGGAAAAGGAAGCAGTCCAGTCCAACTCAGCAGCTCTATTTACATAGCAGCATCGCCCACACCCCATGTGGCCCCTCAGGGTTTCTTGGCTTTCTTCACAGAAGAGGAGCTAGAGGCCGATTCCCGTCGCTTCCTCTGAGGAGACACAGAAGGTGTTGAGGTCAATGGCCCCTGAGGCCTGATTCAGGGAAGGTGATGCCCACTGGCCACCCACTGCCATCTGAGAACCCCTCAGTGTGACAATTCCCACTGCAGACACTAGAGGAGTGGAGCCTGTACACGCATGTGCGCCACTCACATGCAGGGCCAGTGTGTACTCTCCCAGCCTGTACAGGCTCTTACCGAATTGGGCGTGAGAGGTGCGCCCACCACATCAATGATGGTGTCCTTGGTGGAGTCAGAGCCGAGACCAGGTTCAGGTACTGCTGACTCAGCAGAGGCCGGGGCAGGGCCTGATGCTGGTGTGGCAGGGCCTCCCAGCACACCAGCCCGTGCCAGTGCCTCGTGCCGGTGCCGCAGCATCTGTAGCTCGTACTCGCAGTTGGCGCAGGCCTGCTTGAGCTCATAGAGCAGCACCAGGTCACTCCGCAGTTCGTTGAACATGTGCACCAGCTCCTCCGTAGGTGTGGGGCTCAGCTCTGCAGGTCAGTGGATACAAAGCAGGGCAGAGCCAGGGTATGATGGAAGGAACTGCCCTCCCCCTATCCAGCCTGCCCCTGCCTTTATCCACAGACTCAGGTAGGTACATCCCAGGGAGCCCAGCCTCCACACTCACCCACACCCAGCTCCAGCAGCATCTGTTCCAGGGCCTTTATCTTCTTCTGTCCCACAGAGCTTGGCAGCTTCATCTGCAATGACCCAGCAGCTAAGCCCTCTCCCCCACAAGCACCTTAGGATGAAGGGGGCTAAAGGCAGTGGTGGAGTAGAAGAGATATTAACCCCTGGAGATAGCCCTGAGTCAGAAAATAGCAAGTGGAATATAGTAAAAGTTGTGACCTCAGCCTGGCCACATCCCCCTGAGGTCATCTCTACCTGCGGCACATGGCACCACCTCTCCTACTGCTCCAGCCCTGTGGCCTGCACTCAGGCTGCAGAGCGCCTAGGGCCCACACATGTTGAAGGAGGTGACACACGTACCCGCTGGCTCCGCAACGTGACACCTGCGGACTTGAAGTCTGGAAACTTGATGCCCGCAGTTTCAGGAACAGCCTAGGGGAGAAGGAGTTATGGAGACCAAGGTGTCACAGGGAGAGGGCCCCATGTTAATCCCAGCACACTGCCAGTTCTGGGTGTCCTGAGAGCCCTCTGCTAAGGGTCCTCTGTGCTAAGTGACCCCTCCACCCTGAGCTGAGCTGACATAAGTCCCCATACCGGCTTCTCGGCCTCCTTTTTCTGGGGTAGCTTCTTCTTGGGAGCCTTGCGTTCGGTGCGCCGCTGCTCTGCAGTGGTGTCTGCCGCCGTTATCAGCTTCTGCAGGTCCTGGCTGCGCTTCTCCCGCTCCTTCTTCCGGGCCTCGATCTTGCGCAGCTCCTGCAGCAGGTACTCCTCCTCCGCCACCTGGGAGAGTTAAGAGATGCTAAGAAGTATGTGAAGGCACACCGGGAAGTAAGGGGAGACGGGGAGATGAAGGTGTACTGGGCTGTCTGTGAGGGAATCTGAGATGGAAGAGATCATGAGGGAAGTAAAGGACTATGGAGGGGCACACAGGTACCAACCATTGGGAGACCAGAAGAGTGAAGGAGTTGAGGACAGCGGGTTTGGGGAAATGGAGGAAAGTGTGGGGCTTAGTGCTGACCTGCTCTGGGGTCCGGTTGTAGAGACGCTCCAGCTGTTCTTTCCGCCGTCGTTCATGCCCAGCATCAAATACTGGCATCTTGAGATCTGTGCCTGGCACGGCCCGCACATTAGCAAGCTTGGCACAGATATGGTAGTACCGCTCCTTCAAATCCTCCACAGAACGCTTCTAGGATAAAGGCAGGGGGCAGGAACAAGGTGGATGAATACTCAGAGGCACGTGGAGGGGACTGCATAAAGGTAGTGGGCCTACCAGGCCTGGAGGTTGTGCACACATGCAAATGCACAACGGCTCACCTTGAACTGCTGGTGGTCATACCGGTCATGGATAACTACAAAACGAAGGTCAAAGCGGCGACTGAGGTCAAAGAGGTGATCAGTTTCTGCCTTAGTCCAAGCGTCGTCATGAAGATACAGCTGGTACTCCTGCTCTGAATACACGGGTACCTGCACAGTCTACTGGCACAGAGGAACAGAGCAGGGGCATGCCCATGTTGTGTCACGTCCAGTGGACTCCAGCCCCCTATAACCACTGCCCTTCCTATTTATTGCCGATCCAGGGCTGGACAAAAGCAAATCCTCTCCTGGGGCGCTGAACAGGGCAGCCTGGAGGTGGTGTTTCCAGAGTGAGGAAAGAAACTATCTACTTGACCAGAGGCCCTGGCAGGCTCTACGACTGCGCCTGCCTCTGCATTCACTTCCAGAGCAACATCACCATGCTTCGGCTCCAGGGCCCCAGTAATACATCTGTGTTCCAGAGTCCAAAGGTCAACTCTGGAGCAGGGCAGATGGCTAAATACTGGAGAGAGGACCAGGCTCCCCTATCTATGGAACACACTTGTCTGAAGCACTTCTGCCACCCAGTGGTGACAGCGAGACTTGCGGCTTCCTCAGAGCTGGCCAAGGTCACATATATAGATAGAGAAAAGGTGCCTGAATCCTATTCCCCTGCCCATGCCTCTGCTTCCCCTCTTCCGGGTCCTGTCCCCAAGACCTCCCTCAGGGACAAACAGTACCATCTGGGCCTCTTGGTCAGAGACCCCAGAAAGGAGTCAGTGCTAAGCTGGACCAGAGAAGTTTCTTTTCTCTATCCAAGACCACAGTGGCTCTGAACTTGTTCTCAAGACTTAATTCCAGCAGCCTCCTGGACATCTCCTGCTGGAGGTCCCACATATATCTCAAACTTAATATATTCAGGTGACAGGTTTTAACTAGACTTATGATCATTTTTCAATCTATACAAATATCAAATCATCATTGTTTACTTCAAATGTTATGTCAATTGTACCTCAGTTTAAAAAAAAACTAAAAAACTTGATATGTTCAGTACTATGCTCATCACCCTTCCTGAAACTTAAATCTCCTCCAGCCTGGATCTCAGTCACTGTCACCATCACCCAACCCAGGTGCCCTTGCTAGAACCTGGGAGGCATCTTTAACTCCTACCTTTAGCCTTGACCCCTCCACTTCCCCAAATCTGTCGCTTTTACCTCCAAAATCTCCACTACGACATCCCACTCCAGATCACCCTACCACCTGCCTGGATCAGAGAAACAGTCTCCCATGGTATCTGTACCTCCATTAGACCCTCCCCCCAGCAATTCTCCATCTGCAACCAAGATGGCATCTCTCTGAACAGAGCTGCTTAAAGGACAACCTCCAGACCAGTGCTATTTGCAACTTGCAATCACTAGTGTACAGTAAGTATGGAAACTGAAAGTAGGCATTTAGAAACCTTTATAATGATTTTACAACAATTATACACTGCTGAATCTAATATGAAGAAACACGAACTTGTATTTTTTGTCTTGTAATTTTACTGTCCTTACCAATCTGATGGATTGGAAAAAAAATTTTTTAATTCCTTCATTACTAGAATGTTACTCAGACATTAAAAAAATAAAACCTTATTACTTGCAAAGACATGGATGGACCAAGAGGGTACTATGCTAAGTGAAATGAGTCAGAGAAAGACAAATACCATGATTTTTTATATGTGGAATCTAAAGAACAAAATAAATGAATAAAACAAAAACAGACTCACAAATACAGAGAATAAACTGCTGATTGCTAGATGGGAGGGGTTTGGGGGGGTTGGATGAAAAAGGTGAAGGGATTAAGAAGCACAAATTGGTAATTACAAAATATTCGTGGGGATGTAAAGTACAGCATAGAGAACATAGTCAATAATTTGTAATAACTATGTACTGTGCCAGGTAGGTACTAATGAGGGACTCACTTTGTAAATTACATAAATTTCTAACCACTATGCTGTACACTTAAATATAAAATAATATGGAAAAATAAAAATAAATTCTTTCACCAGAAAATTTGAGAAGCAGTTTTAGAATGTATATCTGATCATGTCACCCAGCCATCCCTTATTTTAAGCCTTTCCAAGGATCCCTACCTCTCTAAAAAGTGCCTTCTAGATCATTTGCGTAGTCCTCAAGAGCAAGGGTTGTCTGGTTCACTTCCTACCGTCCCGGTTCAGCATAGGGCCTAGCACTCTATAAATATCAATGAATATTTACTGAATCAATCAATGAATACAGGGGTGAAAGACCTCTCTCTGCAGCCATTATCCCTCATGGACCTTAAGTTCCAACCAAGGCTAGCAGTTTCTGGGAAATACCATACTCTCCCCGTCAGCCTTTGTTCTTGCCTGAAATGCCTTTCCACTTCCATATTCCTCCTACCTAGATAACTTCTCATCCTCTTGATCTCAGTCAGGCATCATCTCCTCTGGGAAGTCTCTAGTTTCCCAAACTTGGTTAAGTATCCCTCCTATGCATTTCAATTCCACTTAATTAAAAACAATACTCAGGAACCGTGCAGCTAGTCCTGCTCTCAAGGAGCTCACAGTCACGTGAGGGAGCTATTCATTCATTCAACAAATATTTATCAGGGGCCTGCTAGACTTATGCTGGGAACACTGTGCTAAATAAATAAGATGGACAGGGGCCTTATTCCCAAAGCTCACAGTCCAATTGAGAAAACAGTTTAGTACAGAGTAGCAAGTTTGATGACAAAGGTAGCCTAGGGTGTAATGAGTGACACCTGAACCAACCTAGAGACAGGGTTGGTTAGCGTAGAGGTAAATAAAGCCTAGTTCAATCTTACGGGTAGATGGAAGTGAACTGACAAGGGAAGATGTTGGAGGGAGTCCTAGGCAGAAAGGGCAACACAAACAGTGATGAGAGAGAACAGCCCTAATGTGTGCGGGCTTGGCAGTTAGGGACATGTTAGGGAAATAAGGGGGAGACAGGGAAAGGCAGGAGGGTCAGCAGCAGCCAGCTGCTGCAAGCCTTGTGTGCCCTGCTAAGGAGTCTGGAGGGTGACTGGAGCCAATATGGTTAATTTTAAAGAGAAGAGTGAAGTGGCCATGATTCACTTTTGGAAAGACCACCCTGGCTGCAGTGAGAACAGAGAGGGTGAAACAAGAGCCTGGGAGACCAGCTAGCAGGTTTTAGAAATAACTGAGGTGAGAGGTGAAGAAGCCTGAACTAAAAGCAGCACAAGTGGAAGGTAGAGAAAATGACAGACTTGAGGCTTTAGTTAAAAACCACAGGACTTCCCAAATGAATGTGAGGGGTGAGGGAAGGTGACTCCTATGTTTCTGACTTGAACAAGAGAGCAGCTGGGGAGCCATGGACTAAGAACAGGACTCCAGGAATAAGCAATATTGGAGAAATCATTAGTTCACTTAACTCTGACCTCATTCTCTACCTGTAGTCACCATGATCTTCCTAAAACTGAAATTTGATCCTGACACTACTCAAAATCTGTCAGTGGCTACCCAAAGACTTATTAAGGGCAAAGCCCACCCAAATTCCTGAATGCCAAGCCCTGCCTGACCTGACTCCTCCTGACTGACCTCTCAGGCCTCATCTCCCACCATGTTCAACCTTGAGCTTTAAGCTTCATTAACAGGGAAGTGCCGTGTGGCATCCTATACACATGACTGCTTCTTAATTTGTGTCTTTGCTCATGCTGTCCCCTCTGACTGAAAATACAACTGCATTCCTTTCCTAATATCATCTGGTGATATCCCTGAACACTCAACTCAATCTCTGACTTTTTCAGGAAGCTTCCATGACCTCAGGTCCTTCCAAAATAGCATGTATCCCATCCAATTCTAATTGCCTGTACCTTCCCCTCTCTCCTCCTCAATATAAAGAGTTTCTCAGGGGCAGATATTATGTCTGATTCATTTTTGTGCCCTCGATGACTAGGGCTTGGCTTGGCATGGAATAGTACTTACTAAATCCAAAATGGAAATTCTTTTGTCTTCACCTCAAATTGTCTCACCCAGCTTTCCCTCCCATTGCCTCAGATGCCTCACCTCTCATTGTCCCTTCTCAATCTCACATCTCCAGCCTCTCCTTCCACTGGACCTGAGGGGCCTAAAGATGGTGGTAACATAGAGGAAAACCAGGCTTGGGGCGTAGGGGAGAATGCGGAGTCACACCTGAATGTGCTGAGTCTGAGCCATCAGGGCTCTGCAAGTGCAGTTAAATGTACTGGGCTGACAGGAAAGAAGTCGGGACTTGGGAGTCCTAGGTTCAAGCCTCTAGTGCTCTCAGGCTGGAAGTCTAGGCTGCTCCAGGCTGCAGGGAATGAGGCCATACTCTATAGTGGTGTAAACAGTGGTCTAGGCAATCCCAGCCCACCCTCTCACTGGCTGGGGGAGTATGGGTAAGACTCTGCTCCATCTGATTCAGTAACTAGGTCAAGGATAATTCAGCTTGGATTAGGGTCCTGGCAGAGGATAGAAAAAGGGAAGAGGTGGTTTATTATGGAAACAGAATCCATAGGACTCACTGATTATCACTGAGGTTTAGCTCAGATGCCACCTTCTCAGAGAGGTCCTTCCTGACCACCCTAAGAGAGGCTATCCCTACACATACAAGTTCACTCTTTATTTCATTTCATATCCCATTCATATCCTGCTTTTATTTTATTGATGGCTCGTACCTAAAAGAATCCAATTTATTTGCTTACATGTTTCTGATCTGTCTTCCCCTACCTTCTTTGTCCCATTGTTGATGAAATAAAGTTAGAGCTAAGGGAGAAATTAGGTCGAGAATGATTCCCAATTTTCTGATTTAGGCAATTGTGCAGATAGTGGTACCATTCACTAATATGGGAAATAGGTTTGGGGATAGAGAATAGAGAGAACCTACTTGATCTGAAGCATTTGTGGGGCATTCAGGAAGCGATGTTAAGTAAATGAATGGATATGTGGGAACTGTTGCTCTGGATTGGAGATACTGAGCTGGGGTCAATGGCAAACAGAGAATAACTGAAGCCACAGGGTAAATGAGAAGCTAGGGAGAAGGTACAGAGTGTGAAGGGTAGAGCACCTAGGGCACAGCTCTAAGAAATAATAACATTTGAAGGGCCAATAGAAGCCACCAAAACCAGAGCAGGTCCAGGAAAGGACAGTATCCCACCCTCCAGGTATCTGCAACTAGGACTAAGTAAGTAACCACAGTCGAAACAAAGGCTTGAACATGCCTCTAGAGCCTATCCTAGGATACCGGAGAGCTCACACAAGTGGCTCAGAGTGGGTGGACAACCTTGCCCTATGTCCAAATGGTGGTGGCTCACCTTATTGAACCTGGCGAAGGGGTAGTCTTTGCCCTCCTCAGCTGCCCGTCGCCAGTGGAAGAACATAGCTCCATCCTTGCGGGCTGGGTTGGTGAATGGCATCCACTTCCAGGGCCGTACCTTCTTGGAACCCAACTTGGCCTTCACTGTGCGATAGCCTTGACCAGTGTCACTGGGTAGAAGTGGGGGTGCATCCCTAGCAGCAGGGTTTAGGGAGGTGAAAAGTTAAGAGTCAGAAGGTGTGTAGAGAGCCTTTGGGCCCAGGTTGCTGATCTACCCTAGAACAAGCAAATCAGATTCTGGAGGGAAAGAGCTGAGCTCCTCCCGCCTCCTACGAGCAGGAGTCCTGGCTGGGGAAGGAAGGCAGGATAGAACTGACAGAGAAAACTAAAAGTTGGGAACATGCAGGTGGGTCAGAGACCAGAGCTTGGGGGAATTGGGGTTTTAATACTTGCTTCTTGTCAGAGTAAAGCAGAGCATAGACCTCCCGGTGCATGCCCTCCGGCCTCTTGAAGGTCAGTGTCTCGGAGGACTTCTTGGACTTTTTCTGAGGAAGGAAACCACAGGAGAGAAGCCACATGCTAGACTCCTTTCCCAGAAAATTCTTTATCCCAGCTCAATCCCTGAACTAGCACCTACAGGTACAGTGAGACATACACTATGACAAATAATAAAGGCACAGAAACCCACTCACAGGGGCACCCCAACTCCGAGCAGGTCATTTCCCTCCCCACTCCCACCTCACCTGGGTAGACCCCTGACCTGTCAGAGTAGAAGATGCCTTCCCACCATATCCCAGAATGTCACACTGACTTCGTGTCCCTACCCCAATATTCTACAAGTGTCACTCTCTCTCTTGGTCCTCTCATCTCTTCTCACCACTTCCCAGGTGTCCCACCTCCTCAATCCCATCTCATCAAGGTGACACATTCTCTGTCCCGTGATGCCACACCTTTTACCGCCCACATCTCTAGAACTGTGGCACCCCATCATCTCCTTCATCTCGTCCGGCGTCACCACTCCCGCCACCCAACACTCTCAAGCAGCCCTGTTACCTTGTCCGGGTTGATAATGTCCTTTTTGCTGATGGTCCCAGAGGCTGCATCCCCCTCGGGGCCCCCAAGTTCTAAAATGTCCCGCACATCCGCGCCCGTCGCCATCGTGCCTGAGGGGGGAGCGCCCCGAGGTCAAGGGTCAGTGCCTGAGGAGGGACCGGGCTCAGGTGAGGGAGGGGGCAGAGCCACTTCAGCCCAAGTCGAGTCGGGGTGAAGACGCGGGCCGCGAGAAGGAAGGTGGCCCGGGTCAGGTCAGGGTCCCGCCCGTGTCCCGCCACGTGGGTCTCCCTAACAGCCGCATCCGCACCTGGAACCCCCGGCCCGAGCACGGCCGCTCCCCTGCTCCAGCAAAGCCGCGGACAGAAACTTCCGGGCGTGCTCCTCAGACACGCGACCCACAGGCACACTTCCGGTCTGTGCTCCGCGGAAACGGGGCCGTGCGGCAACCCGGTGTGACAACCACTGACCGCACGGGGCTTTGTCACGGCCCCAGCCTGCCGGTGTTCGCGCGGCGCCCACTTTCTGGCATTTTCTCTCGACGTTGCTCTGCTGCACTTTAGGCCATGAAAAGAAAGCGCAGAGCTTTGCGATCTTGGAAGTTGCTTAATTTCTCTGAACTAGTTTCTTCATTTGTAAAACGGAAATTGTGATGTTACCTGCATAGATGAGGCACCGATAATTCATGTAAAACATGAACACGGTGCCTGGCACATTTAATTGTTTTTATTACATGAATTAGGGTTAATAACTTCCCCGGTTTATTAAGTGCTAAGCACGTGCTAAGCGTTGAAGATGAAAAGGGAAAGTAGGCAAAGTGTTGCTACCCAGGCGGCTGCCAAGGTGGAGTGAGGTCCCAGCCCTCACTGGCACCACCTTTGAGTGAAGAGTCTGTGGGTGAGGACCACTTGGGGCTCTCCTGGAGCCCAGCTTTCTGGAGCATCAGTAGACCAGGAGCTAACAGCATTAGTGTGTACTACAGAGAGGACCAAGAACACAGCCCCAATCAGAGAGCAGCTGGAAAAAGTATCTCTTGAGGGAAAAAGCTCACCGAACTCCCTGAAGAAAGAAACTTGTAGAACAGGAGGTCCTGAAAAAGGACAGAAGGGACAGTGGAAGCAGCTTCCAACTTCAGCTTCTGCAAACCAGCCTGCAAACATGAAGGACATGTGGGCATTGAGCATGGGGGATGGAGTGGGACTTGTGAAGGCATTGAGACCAGACCCCAAGCCAAGGCCTGCTAAAGATCCAAGCAGGGACTGAAGGAGCAGACAGCCCACACAAGTTGGCTATAAAAGTTCTTAATATTTTATGCTGTTCTGACTTGTGAGGGATAGGGACGTGGCAGCTGCAGCCACAAGCCTAACTAGACCCTAAAACTTTGGGGAACTGGGCCTGTTCCTGAGGTTTGATTCCTAGATGAATCCTCTGAGCTCTAAACAGTTTCCAGAGGAAGCAAGAGTTTTGCAGCAGAAATTGCCCACAGGGTCAGGGATTGTCCTTGGAGCCAGAAATGAACAGAGCAGTGGGGAAGGGCCCTGTACTTCTGCCTGAAACACTTGTCTCCACTTATAGCTAATTCACTGTGTAATTATTTGTCTAATTCCCTTAATAGACTCATTTTGGGGAGGACAGGAACATGGTACATTAATGTATGTATTCCAGGCATTGTTCTAGGTTCTGGGGATGTGGTGGGTAAATGAGAAACAAATATCTTCTGGTGGGACTTATATCTAGTGGAAAAAGAGAAACACTGAGCATATAAACAATAAAATAGTGTAACTTTTGATGGTGACAAGAGCTATGAAAATAAAATAATAGGATAGGAGGCTACTTAATGTAATGTGGTCAGGAAAGTTTTCTCTGAGGAACTGAAATCTGAGCTGAGGCTATGATAGAAATAGCCACAGAATACCTGGGGAAAGAATGTTTTGTTGCAAAGTACCTAATATGGAAGAAACTCTATATGTTGAAGGGACAGAAAGAAAAAGGGGCAGTGGAGTGGGTATTGGGTGAGGAGGTAGAGAATAAGACGACTTGAAATCAAGGATAGGCATTGGAGGCCATGGTCAGGACTTTGGGTTTTACCCTAAGGACAATCATATGTCATTCAGTCTTGGCCATGGCCAGGATTCTAACTCCACCATTGGAGTGCCACCTTAACTGCTATTATCCGAAATCCCCCAGAATGACTCGTTCAGAGCTTCTCATCCCTTGAAGAGACAGTCCAGGTATTGAAGGAGAGAGAGTGAAAGAAGGATGCCTCTCTTGACTGTTGTAGGAAGCCACTGTCTGTACTTCCTCTACCAGTCTGCAAGTGGTACCAGATCCCACTGCCAGTCCCTGGAGGAGCTTGCTTTGCAGTGCTCACCCAACAGGTCCACTCTGGGATCTCAGCATCACTTCTGAAGAGAATCTTGCACTTTGATGACCTTTTAAGGAGCCTAGGATAGGGACTTCAGGCTGGAGCAGTCTGGAGCCCCAGAGCCAACTTTAAGAGTTTTACTTAATCATGAGAGAAATATGAAGCCATTGAAAGGCATGTGGGGGTGGCATGGCAGGAGAGTTGGGAAGAAGGCTAAAAAGAGTCAGATTCATCATTTAGAAAGACGGCTGGTGGCCTTAACGAGGTGTAGGGAAGGGCGGACAGGGAAGGTGAAGCTGGAAGCAGGAAAACCAAGTAGGAAGCAGTGGTCAAGTCAACTGGAATTAGGAACTGATTGGATGTGGCTATAGGAAGCAGAATAAAAAGAAAAAAAAAAAGTCTCAGAAGCTCATCCCACCTCAGCCTGTCTGTTTACATCTGGGCCCAGAAATAGTAGACCAGGACTTGAGAATGCCTGGCCTGGCTTCTCTCCTTCCTTTTCTCCTCTCCCTTCTCCCTCTCCCCTCTCCCTCCTCACCCTCCTCTCTTCCCACCAAGACTATGCACTCCTTAAGAGGGGCTTCAGGTCTCCTCATTCTCTAAGTTCTCCCAGCATATGGTATACATGTGCCCTATCAAATTGGTAAAACTTTACAATAATTGTGATATCTATTCTTGACAAGGATATGGAGGAAATAAGCAATCCAAGAAGACTACCAAGTACCATATTTCTACTAACCTAATCAACCATCAACTGAAAGGTGTGCCTCCATTTATAGTCCACTATGAAGAATTTTTTGAAACACTGTCAATTAAATCATAATATACCATTGATTATAAGATGAATTCCCATTTTAGAGATGTTAAAATGTTGGTAGGGGGACACAGTGACTGTACTTAATGCCACTCAATTTTTCACTTTGAAATAGTTAATTTTGTTATCTGTTTTACCTAAATAAATTATTTTTAATGTGAATCAATGAAATATGGTATTCTGTCTCTTTCACATGATAGGAGGGTGTAATGTGAAGCAACTTGTACTTAGAAGGGGACATTGTGACACTTGCTAAGACACCACATCTCCAGAAACATTACTGACATCTATTTTCATGGAATTTACCTTATTTCATTGAATGTAAGATGCTTTAATTCTAGCACATTCTTGACTTACATAAAAGTGTCAACAGATCTGTCACTATTTTCTACTGCTGAAAAGGATTGTCAGAAGTCACTCATTAGCCACAATAGAGGAAGAGGGGCCACTTCTGCAGGTATGGGAGGTTCAAGAAGGTCAAATTTTGGATACTCTGCGTCACCTGAATGCTTTATTTTCTGGTTAATGCTCCAATATTCACATAAGAGATCTGGCAAGGCTGTGAATGTAATTGATATTGTACCACAGTATCTCAATATCACATTTTGGATTTGATTTTCACTTACAATCAGCCTCATGACTGCAAGAGATAAATTATTTTTTATCATAGATATAGGCAATGGTTTGGGACTTGTCTTGAGCCAAAATTTTAGGATTTTGAACTTGACCTTCTTTTTCTTTACTCTGTTAGGGTAGAAATCCCTCTTTATTGCAGTTCTCAAATTCTTTCTGCCCTCCATAATGTTCTGTGCATCTTTCATTCAGATGATAATTGATTTAAGATGATAATCTATTAGCAGCAGGCCACCAAAATAAATACCAAATTCATGCCTGTTCTGATGACAATTTCTTTATTGGTTAAAGTTCACAGTTCTTAGTTATGTTTTCTTAAAAAACAAGTAGCCAAAATTATTTCAAGAAGAATTCAAAAACCAAATAGATCTATAACCATAGAAAATAACTTAAAATATTGTTATTGAGGTACAATTTTAAAAGGTAACAGTCTTCAAATTATAAATTCAAAGGTCAACTAGAACTCACCTATTTATAATTTGAAGACTGTTACCTTTTAAAATAGTTTAGCATTAGACTATATCAATTTAACTTATTCTATTAATAAATTTAAATTAAAATATTATTGTCTTAAATTCAATACCCACTAATTATATAAAAGAAAAAAATCCCCTAGCAAAAAAAGGACAGTGCTAATTTGATATATTGTTTGTTTTTAATTAGATAATAAAAAAAACCTATACCAAAGCCATACTTAATGATGAAACAATAGACAAATTTCTACTGAGGTCAGAAATAAGACAGGAATGACCTTTATCATCACTACTATTCAAAACAGTATCAAATGTTCTCTCTAATTCAAAAAGAGAAGAAAAGCAATAAAACGTAAAAATATTAGGAAAAAAAGAGGTAAATTGTGATTATTTGCAGATGACACTATTGTTTACATAGAAAACCCTAAGAAAATCAATTGACAAACTATTAGAATTAATAAGAGAATTCAGCAAGGTGACCACATACAAGACTATTGTACAAAAATCAATAGCTTTCCTACATACCAGCAATAACCAATTAGAAAATGTAATAGAAAATAAGATTCCATTCACAATAGCAACAAAAACTATTAACCACCATAGAATAAACTTAAAAACAGAATTATTTTGGGCCCTTAAGGATAGTTCAAAATTAGGAAATCTACCAACTTAATTAATCACATTGATAAAATCAAATTGAAAACTATACAATTACATAACAGCTGAGAAATCCGTGGGGGGAGGAAGTTGGTAGCTTCAGGGTGGGGGTTGGGGCCAGCAGAACCCAACCACGTGATCAAAGGGTTGTAACTCTCAGCCCCACCCCTAACCTTGAGGAAACCATTGATTTAATAACCCTGGGCCAAGAGGCTAAGGGAGCTTCCCTGTTTGGTGAACATCTACGTAAGTTATGAGGGTAGCAGGCTCAGATTCTACCAGGGAAGGCGTGGAAACTCTGTGATCCAAACCCTTCTACCCAAGACCTTGCCCTATATATCTCTTCATCTATCTGTTAATTTGTATCCTTTATAATAAAGTGGTCATTGTAAATATAGCTCTTTCCTGAGTTCTGTGAGTGGTTCTAGTGAATTATCAACCTAATGAAGTTATGAGAAGGCCCAGATTTGTAGACAGACAGGCAGAAGTCCTAATGGCTTGGGGATACCAAGGACTTTCCACAAGCTTCTGATGTGGGGTAGCCTGTGGGACACAGAACCTTAACTCATAGTCTTTGCTGACTGTGGGTATTTAGTGTCAGAATTGAATTGAATTGTAGAACACACAGTTGGCATCAGACAATTGGTGTTGGAACCCACTGCAAAGGTCAGAAATCAGACAAGGATATCCACTATTTTAATACAAGAGAAAGCAATTATAGGCATACGAATTGAAAAAGGAGAGATAAAATTACATCCACGTGCAGATGATATATTTCTACGAAACTTATACTAAATGGAAAACCTACAGTAAAAGTATTTTATAAAATAGCAAGATATAAATATGACATACAGAAATAATGCATTTCATAACTACTTGGGGAAAAAAATAACCACTCGGAAGAAATAATGGAAGAGGAGATCGCAGATTCCATTTACAATAGCAAAAGCAAAATAAAACAAAATAGAGAAACAGACTTATTAAGAATTGTGTAAAACCTACATGAGGAAAATTATAAAACATTCTTGTAGGACAAAAAGTAAACTTGAACAAATGGAAAACATACCATATTATTGATCAGAAGAATAATATCAGAAAGACATCAGTTCTCTCTAAGTTAAAATTTATAAACTTAATGTGACCCCAATAAAAGTATCTTCAGGTTAATTTTTTTCCAGGAGCCAGACAAGTTGATTATAAAGTTATTTTGGAAAATAAATTCAGGACTAGCCTGGAATTTCCTAAAAAAGAGGAACAAATGGGGACTAGCCCTAACACACATTAAGACATTTATAAAGCTCCTTTAATTCAAATATTATAGTATTGGTGCTTAAATAGACAGATGGCTAATGGAATAGGATATAAAATCTAAAGATAGATGCAAAGGCATCTGGGAATTCAATGTTTGATAAGTAAATGGTACTGGAACAAGTGATAGTTATGTGAATAAAAATAAAATTGGATCCATTCCTTGTGCCTTACACTAGGATAAATTCCAAATAGAACAGATATCTAAATGTAAAAAAATAGTCATATCAATACTAGAGGAAAACATAAGTCAAAGTTTTTACAACCCAGGAATGAGGAAGACTGTCTTAACAATTATTCCATATCTGGATTCAATAAAAGAAAAATAGGTCAATTTGTTTATCTATAATGTTAAAAAAATTTTTAAATTGTATACCCAAAATATCATAGGTAATGTCAAAAGGTAAAAAAAATAATAATAATAAAAAATAAAATTAAAAAAAACTGAGACAAAATCGCAACTATTATCACAAAGGGCCAATATCTCTAATATGTAAAAATTTTTAAGTATTGAAAATTCAAATTCTAGTCTAACAACTCACTAAAAAAAGTGGGAAATTATAGAACAGCAAATGTAAACAGCTCTTAAATATAGAAAAAGATGTTCGAGCTTGTTCATAATAAGAGAACTGCATACTAAACTAAACTGAGATGTCATTACTAACTCATCAGATTTGCAAAAATTCCAAACTTGACAGTACACTGAGTTGGTGAGACTTCAGAGAGACAGGTAGTTTCATGTATTGCTGATAGGTCTGAAAAATGGCACAATTGTGAAGGAAAATTTAAAACATCTGGCAAAATTACATATGCATTTACCCTTTGTCCAAACAACCTCCCTTCTAGGTACATATACCAAAATAAAATGGCACAAACTCGAAATGATAAATGCTCAAGGCTATCTAGGGCGACACATTTTAAAATAATAAAAAAACTGGAAAGAGCCCACATATCTATCTATAGAGGATAGGTGAATAAACAGTTGTCCATAGATGCACTGGAATGCTATTCAGCTGCAAAAGGAATAAAGACTATTTCTATATATTGCTAAAAAGTGATCTCCAGGACAAAGGTGAAAAGAGCAAAATGCAGAAAAGTGTATTTAGTCTCATACATTTTATGTAAAAATAAAAGGAAAATGAAAGTATATTCATTTATATTTGGTTCTACTATTTTCAAAATTTAAAAGTGTATAAAATAAAAACTAAAATATCATTTGTCAGAAAAAGAATAGCGATGGAAGCTGTTATCTGCATATACCTTGTTTTATAATTTTGATATAATAAAATATACACATAATCTGAAAAACAAATTTAACTATAAAAAAACAATCTATTCAAAAAAACTGAATGAAAATAAACCTATTTGTCCATCATGTCCTGTCATAACCATACAAAGAAGAAATCTTTCAAATGACTTTGAAACACAATATTATAGTTGTTCAATACATAGTGAGATAGATCTGAAGGAAAAAACAAATACAAAAAATCTTAAACAGCACTCAGTAGACTTACTGTTAATAATAATATTAGTATTAATATTTCAAAACTGCTATATTTATATAATAGGATTAAGAAAATCTCATTAGGAACCAAGATTTTTATTATGAGAGAAAAAGTATATATGTATGCATGTATAAAGTCAAAGAAGTTAAGTAAAAACTATGTAATCTTTAAGAGAAAATATCAGTATGAACTCTTGATTGTTTACACTTTCTAAAAAATAAGTACTTCTTTGTTCTGTTCAGTTCCCTGAAAAGCCCTAGAGGCAATGACAATCTGGTAGAGATCAGTGTCCTTAATGGTGAGAACTGGTCTCTAAATGCCTTTTCCCTCCAAAAGGAGCCAGGACTCCTTGGAGAAATAGCCAACTCCAGTGCTGGAATAGGAAATGTACAGAACGAGCCAAGGATATCTTGTACTATCAAAGATATCTTGTATTATCTTGTACTAAGAAAACTATCAAAGATATTGGCTCATGTCAAAATGACAGGCACCACCTGGAAGAGACTCTCATTGGCCAAATATGGAACAATTTCAACATCAAGAAGAATTATGACTATAATGAATGATAACACATGGAATATATAAACATCATGAGCCCATGATGATGATAATTTTTTAACCCTCATTGCTTCATGCTGAGCTTTTGTGAGTCATTGTTTTGAGTATCTACTGCTGCCATAATAAGCTATCCCAAAACTTAGTGGCTAAAAAAAAAAAAACCCAAAAAACTTATTGGTCACCTCTTATATCAAAACTATAAAACGAGTTAAATTCATCTCATTATTTTGAAACATTTTTTTCTTTCGGGGAAGGATTCAGAAGCCTTTTCTGATGAGAGAAAGTTCTTTATCTAAAAACCACATATAATAAATGCAAAAGAAATAATGGGAATAGAAAAATCACCATTTTGTTATCCTTTATGAAATAATGGATCTAGGCAATAGTCATCGATTACTACTAAAATTACTGGGCAAAAAATTTATGGCAAATTTTAAACCAGACTGGAAACACGTGGACCCACTGATCAATCTCAACATCACTAAAAGTTGGATGTCACATGCATCCCTGATGTGATATAATAGAACACATAGAGTGTTACTTTCAAAGTATTCTTAACAAAAACAAAAAATCATCAAGCCTCTAGATGTACGTTTCAGTTTACAGAGCATATCTAGTATAGAAAAACTTTTTCAATGACATCACAAGGCTACAAATCCAAGTCCAGAATGTGGAAAATCCCATAGGAAAAATTACCCAGTTACTTCAATAAATAAATGGCATGAAACTAAACCAAAATGAAATCAGTAACAAAAAAGAGGGGTCATTCTATTGATTAGCAGAGACTTGAGAGTAGCGAAATTTAGCTCCGGCAAGATGGTAGCTTCTTTGGAGCCCAGTTACTGGGAAGCTGGCTAGGGGCTCCCATCATACACAGCAAGTTCCTGGTGGCGATAGCTTATGCCAAATTTTCTGGTGCACTTTTTAAAAATATATAAACAAATTCTTTAATTTTTCAAATGTTTTAAAAAACAATTTTATGCTTAAGCCAGCCTTGAAGACAAGCACAAAACTTACCAGTTTACATTTTTTAACCTACAATGACTCGGACTCTCACTCCCTGCATAGCACTATTCTAGGTGCAATAAAAATGCACTTTTTATCAACTTACAAATGTGATTCCACTTTCTGAAATTGTATTATCATCTTTTCCATGGGGTAAAGATAAACAAAATCATTATTGTTTACTACTCATCTGCCCCAAACCCACTTCTGGCTCATGGAAAAATTAATTTCTACCAACTTTAAGATGTTTCAATGAACTCAGCTCCTACTTCCCCCAAAATAAAGGAGGACTCCTTTTTAATTTAAATGAATGAATGAATGAATGAATGAATGAAAGAAATGAAAATTTCCACAAAAGGGCAGTGTCTATTTCTAATAAATATATTTTTAAACTTCTTTTCTTTAAGTTTGCTTCCTCCAATATTTCCTTTTCCTATCTGGTGCACTCTTAAATGTCAGTGTCATTGATGACACATGGAAAGGTTCAAGAAGAGATAATACCAATTTGGACAATGAATGACAACATTAGTTCTCAGCCAACAAAAATACTAAACTTTTTAAGAAAACAGGAATGTAATGCTGACTATGAACTTTCAGCAAAACAAGGCACAGATATGCTGGCTTACATTGCCCTCCTTGTAAGCTGCTTCCTGTAGTGCTTCCACATTCTTGATTTAGAATGATGTTCTTTACTGTGAAAGAGCCATGGTTTTGGTTTGCTTCATGAATTCTTTTCTTTCCTGGGTTTGCTCCTTCCTGGAAGAATGTCTAAGAGAGCACTGAATAGGACTCTCCCGACCAAAGGACAGCCTCCCCTCTGCCAGCATTGAGAAGTGGGAGCACAGATATACAGAGTGCCAAAATCTCTGTCAAATTGATTGGGAACAACTCTGTTTTCCTCTGGAGATACATCTTCTTCTACCTTGACTGCCTCTGTATTTGATTTTCTTGCACCTCTTTATAAATTGAGCTTCCCTAAAGTTCAGTTACAAGAACATTTGAAACAGCTCTCCAACCCGCATGCTTTTGTAAGGATGTGCTAAATAGTTCTCTTAGGCTTAGTCTTGGAGATAGATGGCAATCTTCCCCAAAACCTCAACTTCCTCCTCAGTGTTGGAGGAGGTCATTGAGAGGACATGACTGCCAGTTGACCAAGAAGTTGGACCTCGACAACTGGAGGCTCCTAACCCTCTTTCCTGTCCTTGGAATATGAATATACTCTCTGTCCACCATTCCCACACTAGGAGCCTTTTTAAGGATTCAGCTTTGGGAGAGTAGTGGGTTGAGACCATCTGGACTGGCTTCGCGACTGAACCCCATTAAGGGCTCTATAAAACTTTGAAGATTCTGGCAGTCAGCTGCAGAGATCTACCTATCTTTCAGGCTTATTAAAACTGCCACCTATTAATCTGGAGTGGTCTGCCTCTCTCTTCAGTTTGTCCTTGCCCTCCATGGTGGATGGGGTCCAGGAACAGTTTCAAATTTCATCCAGGGAATTCCCCCAGGTTTCAAATCAACATTCAGAAACTGCCAACTCTTGAGTTGATTCCAACAGAGAGAGAGAGTGAATTTTTTAGTGGCCATTCCCCCAACAGTTATGTTTTGTGCCCGAGCTTTTGCCTTCAAGTCATGTGATTATTGTGTTATCTTATACACTAAGTGAAGGCAAAAGTAAAATACTATTAACAGGTATAAAAAAGACTCTGAAACAAAAAGCTTTTATCTAATTTTTTTTTTAATTAGGAAGCTTATATTCTAGCTTGGATATGCACTTTAATATTGAGATGAATGCTGAATAAACTTGGAGAAAAAAAGAAAATACATTGTTCTGTATGTATTTAAAAACACACACACAATGAACTTGACTTAACCTTGCCAGATTTTTGCCTTTGATTCACATATTTCTGACAAAAAGCTAAAATTCTGTCCTGAATGTGCACTCTTAATTTATTCAAGGTTATATATTCAATTTATTAGTTTTCTTAGACCAGTATAAATATCTAATATGTGGCTCCTTAGCTAAGCCTTTTTTCTTCTCTTTAGAAAGCCTATTTTAGAAGCTAGGAAATAGATATAAATTAATTCAATAGAAAAGAACTGTCTTTAACTTTAGAGAGAGAAAGAAAGAGAGAGAGAGAGAGAGAGAGAGAGAGAGAGAGAGAGAGAGACTCAGGAAACCCACCATCCAAATGCAATATGTAAATCTTATTTAGATCCTGATTTAAATAAACCAACTATAAAAAGACATTTTGAGACAATTGGGGAAAACTGCACATGGACTGATTCTTAGATGATGTTAAGAAATTATCAATTTTGCTGTATATGATAATAAAATTGTGGTTGTGTTAATCTGTGTGTGTTAGAGCAGTGGTCCCCAACCTTTTTGGCACCAGGGACTGGTGCTCCTATGAAAAGCTGATGATCTGAGATGGAGCTGAGGCAGTGATGCCAACACTGGGAGCAGCTGCAAACACAAATGAGGCTTCCCTTGCTCGCCTGCCACTCACTTCCTGCTGTGTGGCACTGTTCCTAACAGGCCGCAGACCAGTACTGGTCCTCGGCCCAGGGCTTGGGGACCCCTGTGTTAAAGATTTTTTACGGAAGAATTTTTTTTAAATCTTAGATTGTTCTCGAATACTTCAAAAGAAAGAAAAAGTAGCGGTAGAGAGGATAGAGTATAAATAAGATCAACCTAGTAATTGTTGAAGCTGGGTTATAGGTGCATGGAGGCTTATTATAGGACACTCTCTACTTTGTGTATGCTTGAAATTTTTCCTTAATAAAAAGGTATGAATTCCCTCACTTATATATCTTCTTAGGTGAAGCCAATGAACTCAAAATAGAGAGGTTAAGTGTTAGATCAAATAAAAATTGTATAATATAAATTACTTTCTTTAATTTGATTTCTTTGGTCTTGAAAGCTTTTTAACAGAAGTTAAAATATAATGGAAAAATAAAAGACCATTGTCACAGTCTGTTAATTCCTTATGTTTCCCATGAGAAGGATAAATAGTTATATGGCAGTTTTATGGGATCCAGGACCCAATATAGGAAAGTTTCCCAGAGGACTCTGTAATCCTCTATCTTTCCTTATTTTCCTTCTTTCCTTTTCTCCTCCTCCTCCCCTCCCCCTTCCATCCTCTTCTCACAGGCATCACCACAAACATGTGAGTAACGTGTCGTGCTACAACTTCAAAATAGCTATGAAGTAACTAGGAGATAGGAACTTTTCAGTTCTATTATAATTTTATAGGACCACCATCATGTACGCAGTCCATCATTGACCAAAATGTCATTATGCAGTGCATGACTGTGGAGGGGCTTTAGAATGTTTTCTCTGTAAATTGGAACAGAGAATAAGGTAATACCCAAGTCTGTGACTGTGAAATAGTTAACAGTAGGTAGTACATTGGACAGTGTTGTGGCTGGATTAGGGCAATTGGAAATAAAGACAATATTGTTTCATAAACAGAGTAGAGATCTTGAATTAGAAGACAGCTATTTTACTAACTTTGTGGCCTCCCAACAAGGTATCCAGATACAGAAGTCTCTTGTTTGAAAAATAGTTTGTCAAGTGATGTAATTACAGGAAGGAGACCTTCTGTTTCCAGATTCAAAGGATACTGTATTATTTGCTCAAACTACCACAACAAAATACCACAGACTGGGTGGCTTAAACAACAGAAATTTATTTCCTTGGCAGTCCGGGAGGCTAGAAGTCTGAGATCAAGATGTTGGTAGGGTTGGTTTCTTCTTTGGTTCTATACCTGTCCGTGTCTAAATTTCCTTTTTATAAAACACCAGGCAGACCAACCTCGCTAACAACCTCATTTTAATTTAATTACCTCTTTAAAGACCCTATCTCCAAATATAGTCACATTCTGAGGCACCTGGGGTTAGGAATTTAACATGTGAATTTGAGGGGACAAAATTCAGCTCTTAACAGGTACTAGATTTACCTGCAGGAAGTGGTCATTACAGGGCCCCACCCAGAGGCTATCAGTTCCCCTTTCTCAGCTCTGTGTGGCCTTCACCCAGCTTCTGCATGCTTTGCTGCTAAATGCTTACACTTGTAGCCTTCTGAGGCTTGCCCTGGGGCACTGGACCTCCACCTCTGCCCCTCCATACAGAGGGCTGAAAGTGCCCAGAAATCTTACAAGTCCACCTGACAGGGCCCTGAGCCAATCATTGGCTGGGAGCGCAAATGCCAGTCTCTAGTTCTGGACAAACTCTGAAGCCTAATCGCTACTTCAGAATCCCCCGCAGGGACCATGTGTGTCTGTGATGTCACCTGCGATCTCGCGCTTGCCTGGCTTCTGCCCATTTGAAATTCTGCTTCCTCATTGCCTCTCGGGTCCTCCCTATTTCTAAGGTTACTGTAAGAAGAGTACAGGTTTGGAGGTAAAACTTGATTTGAGCCCACTGAGCAGCCTTCCTCCTGGCAGCCTTCTTTAATAAACTGTTGGCAGGAAGCGACACCTGACGGAGGATCTTAGACGCCCAGACAACTGTGAGAGGGAGGAGAACTTCATGCCAGCGGAGAGTGTTAGGCATTCGACAGGCCCAAAGCCCGATCTCCCCTTGCTTAGATTTCGCACAGCTTCTGCACCCTGCAGTGTCCACGCGAAGAGGCGCGGTTTCTTTGTCTGAGGTTTCAGGTGCGCCTCATGACTCAGGATGACTCAGGGTGGGAGGCGGAGCGTCAGGTGCAGGGCTGCAGGCGGGTAGCGATTTCCAGACCGCGGGTCCTTTGTTTTGTGGAACCCGCGACCTTGGCGCTATCAGCACCATGATAGGCCTCTCGAAAAGAGAGATGGGAGAACTGCTCAGCGGATTCCTATCCAAAGGCCGAGCTCTAGTTGTAACATAACAAGTAGTTTTACAGTCTTGTTGTTTGTACACAGCTACAGAGATAAGAACATTAGTTGGGTAGCAAACGATGAATCAACAGATGTGAGCTGGGGAGTTCTTGAGGCAGGGGAGGTAGCTATGGGAAAACATGTTAGCCAAAGAGCACTGGGCGGAATGCAGGGTGAGAGCTGTTTAAACCGAGCGAGTCAGTTATTTCTGCAGGCCCTTTCCTCTGCACTTTTTCAGATGCCTCCTCTCCTCTCTCAAAACCACTTCACGATAGGCTTCTGGAAGAATCCGACCTAAAACCTATTTTAACTAGCTAACCACAATGAAACCAACCCCCTATGTCAAGACTAGAGGTTAGAGGTGCAGAAGCAAGAATTGTTTAGAGATCACTGAAAAGGAGTTTTTGAAATTAAACATTGGAGATTTAATCAGTGCTACTAACGCAGAAACTTCCCACTGTGGGGAAGTGGTGTGTCCTCCAGAAACTCTTCATCAGGTATACTGATGGAGATTTTTAAAAGGAATTGTGACTCAACAGGTTGACAGGAAAAGGATTTAATTTAAAAGGCAGAAGGGTCCTAATGTAGCATTTATAGGGAGAGAGGTAGAAATCACAATGTGATTAGATATTTCGATAGCATTAAAAATTTTTGAAGAGAGAAAAAAAAATGTCAAAATTTGTCAGAACTGGAACGTGAGACAAGCTCTCACTGAGGTGCCACCTAGTATGTGGAATACAGGAAGACCAGAGTGACCTAGGAGTTTTGCCATGTGAAAATGACCTACTATTTCTTAGGTTACTGTAAGAAGAGTACAGGTTTGGAGGTAAAACTTGATTTGAGCCCACTGAGCAGATGAGCTCAAGGGATTGCTTCTGCCTGGAGGTCAGAATAGTTATTTTTTTTTTTCCAAAGATCTCTTTACCTGCCGAAATGAAATTTCCCACTCAGGATCTTTGTTAAAAGCCCGTCCTCTCTTTTCCTTTGTAATTATACTGTCTTCCAGAATTTCAATTTTTTTAATTTATAAAGCTATGATTCTATTCTTTTGCTTTAAAAATTATGAACAACTTTCTGCTACTGTCAGAAGTGCTATCAATAGAGATTGATTTGAATCTATATTACTCATTGGCAGTAACAAAAGCTACTGCTACCTCCGTCCCTTGGCATAAAGCAAGATTTTGCTGGCACAGTCACATGTTTGGCAATATGGCAAGCATAGTTAGCAAGGTAGGAGCCAAAGATTTAATCAGTGCTGTTGGCATCATTCATGGAGTTGAAGCCAAGGAGTAAGGCAAGGCAGTAGGCACGATTGACAGGACCGGGACCAAGGAATTGACTGGCTGAG
Organism: Cynopterus sphinx; assembly: GCA_030015415.1. NCBI lineage: Eukaryota > Metazoa > Chordata > Mammalia > Chiroptera > Pteropodidae > Cynopterus > Cynopterus sphinx. The sequence continues at coordinate 102,030,915 of CM057387.1, forward strand.
CCAGAGTAGCCAGAGGTCAAAATATACGAGCTTTATTTTATCCAAATAAGGATAACTACTATCAGAAAATAAGGAGATGGTCAAAAAATTATAAGATTATGTCAAAATTATCTCAGAAATTAAGATAATTATAGGATGCCCAGGGGAGAATAAATAAGCTGAATATACAGTAAAGGATATAAAGAATAGAAATGAAAAGAACAAAGAAAATGATTTAAAAATAAATGAAGTCTTAAAAAAAGATCAGAAAGAAAATGACAGCTATAAAGAAACAGGCAGGGTAGATTCGACAGATGTATAATTGAAATCGCTAAGAAAGAAAATCAAAATGGTAGAAAGGAACTAATTTTTTAAATTTTAATTTAAGAAAGCATTTTGAAATTAAATAGGATCTAAGCGTACATATTTAAAGGGTCCCACATTTACCTGGAGAAATAGACTCAGTAAAATTAACTCTGAGACATATCCTGGTAGAATTATTGGACTTTAATGATAAAAACATTCTTAGGGTTTTCAAGCAGAAAGACCAAGTCACTTAACAAGGAAAAAATCAGTTTGGCATAATGTTACCAACATAAACTTGTGGGACAATTAACCTGTAATATCAAGGCTGTAGTAAAGCAATGTTAAACATGCTAGAACTCAGGGAATATTGTTCCCATTAGTTCTTCCTGAAAGGGGGTGGGGATGGAGCTGTATTAGAGCAGTTTTTGCATCCAATTGAAGTTAAACTGGCATAACTTCAGGTGTTAAAACTTTAAGCTGTTAAACAGAGTCCCTGTGGTAACCAAAAAGAAAAATAGCTTTTGAATATAGACAAAAGGAAATTTAAAAAGGATTAAAACCTAAAAAGAAATCATCTGAGTACTAAAGAAGACAATAATGTAGGAAGGACCAAAAAAAAAAAAAATGCTATACACCACATAGAAAACAAATAGCAAAATGGTAGGATTAAATCCCTCTTGTCAGTAATTACTTTAAATGTAAACGAATTAAACTCTCCAAAGACAGATATTGATAAAATGGATTTAAAAACATGATCCAATTGTATGCTGTTTACAGAGACTCACTTTAGATCCAAAGACACAAATAGGTTGAAAGCTAAAAAATGGGAAAGATATTCCTTGCAAATAGTATCCAAAAGAGAGTGGGAATTGCCATACTAATCCCAAACAAAACAGATTTTAAATTAAAAAAAAAAAAAAAAAGGTTACAGGAGCTAAAAAAAAAAAAGGATACTATATATTTTTTAAAATTTCAAAAAAGCGAGAAATAACAATGATAAACATTTACATATATAACAAACCATCAAAATATGTCAAACAAAAACTGACATTTTTGAGGGAGAATTAGATAGTTTTACAATAATAGTTGGAGATGTCAATATGCTCCTCTCCATAATAGACAGAGGACATGAACAACACACACACACAAAAACGCAGCTCGTTCTAATTATAGGACATTCTACCCAACAACAGAATACACATTCTTCTCAAGTGAACATGGGATGTTCTCAAATTTAGAGCATATATTAGGCTACAAATCAATTCTCAATAGATATTTAAAAAAATAGATATCATGCAAAATATTTTCTCTGACCACAACAGGAATAAGTTAGAAATCAATAACAGAAGGAAAATTAGGAAGTTCTTAAATTTGTGGAAATTAGACAACACACTAATAGGTCAAAAAAGAAATCATAATAAAAATTAGAAAATATTTAGAGATGGCTAAACATGAGAATACAGTTTTCATTTGTATAGTAATAAAAATCTACAATGAAAATATCTGACGAAAATATCAAAACTTGTGAGGTACAGTGAAAGTAGCACTTAGAGAGGATTTAAAGCTGCAAATGCTTAGGTTAGGAAAAAAAAAAAGATCTCAAATCAACAACCTAACTTTACACCTTAATGAATTAGAAAAGAGCAAACTAAACCCAAAACTAGCAGGAGGAAGGAAATAATAAAAATTAGATAAGCGATAAATAAAATAAAGGAACAGAGAAAATCAAAGAAACCAAAAAATTGGTTCTAAAAGATTAACAAAATAGACAAAGCTTCAGCTATATTGACTAAGGAAACTATATTTGAACTTCAACAGTTTTTCTACTACTGTCCTTTTTCTTTTTTTAGAACCCGGTCCAGGATACCACATTTCATTAATCATCATGTTTCCTTAGTCTCCTCCAATACATGACAGTTTCTTCTGTGTTGCCTTGTTTTTCATGAACGGGACATTTTTGAAGAGTGCTAGTCAGGTATTTCTTAGAATGTTCCTCAATTAAGGTTTTTCTGAAGTTTTCTCATGATTAAATTAGAATTACGCTTGTAGGGGAAGAATATCATAGAGGTGAAGTGCCCTATTAGGTGTATATGATATGTACATGACTTATTATACTTCTGGGTAGAAACCACCTTATGGCAGCCCTGAAGCTTTTCTCTTTATCTTGACAATTTCCCCCAACATTGTGGGCAAGACAGACAATACAGTTTTTACCGCACTGTCAAACAATTCTTGAAGAATTAGGAGCATAGCAATTTTTTTTCTAAAACCCCTTTGAGAGTGCATTGTCTTAGGATGCCCAAGCAAGATGAGGTGTAAACCTTTGGTGATACTCAGTGACTACCTGGGGTGGGGGTGAGGAGGCAGGGTAGGCACAGACAAAAATAATCTGGATGCAAAAGATCCCTTGATCATAGAGAAAGTTAGGATCAGAAAAAAAGTCACCAGAAAAAAAAACTGGTCAGTTCACAAGAATAAGAGCAAAGGTGATTGAGAATAATAGTTACACCCTTACCTATGTTATTAATCAATAATAATATTTTATGTCATCCTGACAGAAAGTAACAGAAGGATAGGATCCATGCATGGGTGAGACCACCTAGGCAGAAGAGATGAAAGAAAAAGAACATGTTTCTTCTACCTAGTATTGAGCACAGATTACGTACTTACAGCCCAGTTATTTTTTTCCCTCTGAGCTACCAGTCCCTTTTAAACATTTCTTATATTTGCTAACCTTATTATATATAGTGATAGTTAAGTAACACCAAGTAAGGCTCTAAACTGTTTTTAAAACAAAACTGACCTAAATAATCTCATTCTGGGCACAGTTACAGAGAAGTCTACTGATCTGCAGAAGCAGCATTGCCCCAGAGCTTGTTAGGTTCAAATTCTCTCGTCCTACTCTAGACCTACAGAATCAGAATCTCCAGAGGTGGGGCCCAGAAATCTGTATTTTAATAAGCTCTCCATGTGATTCTTATAAACACTAAAGTTAATGCAAAGATGCACTATCTTAGGGCAATGATTTTTAAAACATAGATTGACTTTACATCTTAATCTGAATACTGTAAGGAACAAATGTATAGTCAAGAATACATTAATAAACACAAATTTATAAAAATAAAGAATACATTGGTTGAAATTTCATTTGAAGATTAAATGTCAATTAAGAATTCTATTTTTGGGAGGCCATGGACTTTCCAACCTAGAACTATGGCCCAGTTTGTAACCTCGCAGAGAAGGCCCTGGCACTGGTAAACACTGCTATGACTTACTGGAAGCCACCACTGGCCACATTTGGGCACTATGCCAAGGTTGAGCTGGTTCCTCCAATCCCCGCTAATCCCCGCTAAAATCCCTACAGCTATTCAGAGCTTGAAAAATAGTCATAGCACTCACAGTTAAGGAAGCTCTGTTGAATGGTTTGGTAGCCACTAAGGTGTGGATGTGGTTTTATGTTGGCGAGATCACAGGGAAGCATGGCATAACATTGGCTATAATGTTTGAAGACCAATCTTTAACATTTCTTTTTCATTTATTATTTGCATGTTCTTAGACCATGTATGAGCAGACCGGTATTTGAATGAAATAAAATATGTCAAAATCAATGTTTTCTATATAAAACACTGTGTGGAAGGTCACAGTTTCTCTTGATATTAAGTTAGATTGTTTTTTGCTTTAATAATATTAACATAGTTCTAATGCATGGCTTTGCTTAGCCTGAAATTGGAAAGAAATTATGTGAATATACCAAACTTGTACATATATTTATGAAAATAACATTTTAATTTGAGGGTTGGAAATATATTTTATTTCTGGAAAAGTTGGGGAAAAGGCCTTGAGAAAACTAGAAATTGATAGGAGAAATAGTAATACCATGTACCAAAGTCAAATCATGTCAGTAGTATAAAGAATAAAATCAGATGGTTTCTCTTTGCTAAAAAAATAAAGAAAAAGAAAGTAAAAGAAAAAAAACTTTATTTTCTCCCCCTCTCTCAATTTTAATTTCTTTGGAGGCTTCCAAGTAAACGGTGGCTATTAATTATCTCAATATTGTATTTGTCCAAGATCCTAAAGTTAGCAATTTTAGATAACATAATTAAATTATCATTAAAGAATGATACAATTACTGTTAATAATAAGAATCTGACAGAGAAATATATGGCCCCTTAAAACTTTACCCAGTTAGCATAGTTAGCATAACTCCATAGGCTCACATAATTTTTATTTTTGTCTGAGATTTACAAGGACAAAATTTATAAAGATACTAGTTATTTAAATTATGATTCAACTTAATTGTACACCCATGTTTACATTTAGAATTCTTAAATATTAGTGTAAATAATAATAAAATGTAATTCTCATAAGGCAATTTTAAGGAATTTAGGTGATTATTTGTCTTCTTATTTAAACCAAATCCAGAGCTTTACATAAATTAAAATGACATATTTGCATATTTATTTCTCACGGTGGTAAAATCAAGAAGTCATTTAGCCATATTTTAAGCCCCAGACTCCCCTAACAATTTATCAAAGGGTTTACTTTGATTAGGTGTATTAAATTAATTTTGATGAAATTTTAATTTCCTTGATTTAGTTTACTTCCTAAATCTCAGTTAAAAGTCTTAGTACAAAAGAATTTCTTAAAACCTTTTTTGTGACTAGTAATTGTTGACTTGATGTCAACTTACATGTCTTCACACTGTCTTCTACTCAGCAGGGATTCTAGAGCCAACAGACAAGGGCAGCTTCTCTCTTACCAATCAAACTCATTAGGCAAAGGAATTACATTTGAGGAGTACTATTTAAAATTTTGCCAGTAACTTAGTTGTTTACATTTTATTTACAAGAAATGCTAAATTTTTATTAGAGTGTAATGTTTACCTTTTAACCAAAGTTTTAGAACTTATTTTAGTCCCATTTAATTTTTTTTTTCATTTGGCAGTCACTTTTTTTTTTGAAATAGTAAAATACCATAAGATAAAGACAACTAAAGACTAATTTCTTCAAGCTATTTACTACATTTCTTAAATGGATCAATGTAAATTCAGTCAGCTGAATTTGAGAGGCTTATGCCCTTTATCTTCTACATCTCTATGAAGGAGGACTGGTTTGCTTTATTCAAAGGTAATTTCCTAATTTTTTCAAAGGTAACCAGAAAAAGCTTTCCTTCGCCCTGGTGGTTGTGCTCACACCAAATGCTTCCATACTTTCTGTGTTTCATAATCTGAAAAGCCAGTCTCTCCTGAGACCCAAAGTCCTCTTGGATGGCCCCTTGTCATTCCCTCTACTCACACAAAGGGAAAAAGCAGCATTTAAATGGAGTACACCAATTCTATATCCACATGAATAGATACAGTGAAAAAAACAAATTCCAGAATAAGTGCTAAATAATGCCTCTTACATGAATATTAAATCATGTAAAAACACTGTACTTTGTCATTTATATATATGGAATAGTGAAAAAAAAAAGTAGATCAGTGGTTGCCTGGGCATGGAGAGGTTGGAGTGAGAAAACAGTTTGCATTTCACATTTATCCCATGGTAGCAGCTGCCTCCGAGTGAGGGGAGAACAAGGCAACTGGAGATACGGACAAGGACAGGCCTTCCAGAAACAGATGCAGAAGCCAGGGTCTAGGAGCCCGGGGGCCCCATCAGGCTCCTGCCACCCCGCCTCACCTCTCAACCCACCATGGGCCCCAAGCAAAGGGGCATGGGCAGCTGGCGTTAAAAACTGTAGAGACCAGAGGCTGGCAGGTGGCCCTGGGCCGGAGGGGAATGGGGGGCGGGGGGAGACTGGGCCTTTGTACGGATTCTAAAACTCAAGGCTTGTAGGTGACGGATGAACCGTAGCTGATAGGGACCCAATAGAGACCCAGAGCAGAACTGGAGGGGGGTCAGAGGTCACTCAGACGACCCCCCCAGGCATGTGTCGCCCTACTGGGTGGTGGGGGGAGGGGAGACGGGCTCTAAAACAAAATGCCGTTCGTTACCGCTTCTAGGTGACCTGACAGAACCCTTGGGATTTCAGCCTAGCAGACACCCGATCACGTTGACAGCAATCAGAGCGACGGAGCCTAGAACGAGCCGCTGACGGGATTTCGGGGTCGAGGCCTCGTGTGTCTAGGGACTGGGGCGAAACCGTCGGAGTTCAAACCGAGGGCCTGCGGTGAACTGGCTCTTCGCCGCGGCCCCGCCCATGCCCGTCCCTGGGCCTCAGTGTCCGCGCCGTGTGCTGCTGGCCACGGTGAGGGCCGCCTCGTCGGGCTGCGGTCGGGCCGCTTCGCGTAGGACGCTTCCCGGCGGCGGCGCGGGAGGGAGGCGGTGGGGGGGGCTGCGACGCCGCCCTCGCGGGTCACGCGACCAGCCCCGCCCGCAGGCCCGGCCGGCACGCGCCGCGCCCCGCGGCCAAGCCCCGGATGCGGCCCCGCCGGGGGCGGGGCTCCGCCGGGGCCAATCGGGGCCGTCGGGGCGGCGGCGGCGGGCGCTACAAGAGGCCGCGCCCGGCGCCGCCGCCCGAGCCGGGCCGCTGGACGATGGTGAGTCCGCTCCTCCCGACGCGGGGCCGGGCCGGGCCGGGCCAGGCCGGGGCGGGGGCGGGAGGCCGGAGCGCCCGGTGTGCCCGGTGCGCCCGGCGCGCGGTCGGAAATCCCGGCAGGGCGTCCGCTCACGGGTCAGGGCGGCGGAAACGCCCGACGTGCTCCATTTCTGCGGGGCGTGTTGATGGGCACCCTCTCGTGCCACCTCTGCCCAGGGGTGCCCTCCTCACAGACGGGGGCCTGCGGAGGAGGCCCCTGCACGGCCGGTCCGTGGGCCGCGCCCTCGAAGCGCCCCCACGGCCCCTCGAGGGCGCTGCTGCTGACAGCTGGCCCCCTGGAGTCCACCAAACCACCACCTGGGCACGGGCCGCTGTGAATACGTACACAGTGCTACAGGGAGCGTGGGTGCGCAGATTTCCCCTTAATATACCGAATTCGTACCCTTCGGATAAATACCCAGGAGTGGAATGGCCGGATCCTATGGTATATATAGTTCTATTTAGGTTTTTTAGGAACTTCGGGACTGTTTTCCACAATGGCTGCACCAACTTGCATTTCCAGCAGTTACAAAGGTTCCCTTTGCTCCATCTCCTTCCTAGAATCACTCGGTGCACCCAGTGAGGAAAATGTCCACATTTTCTGAATGCAGGTTTGTGAGCGACCCGAGCCAGACAGGTCCAATTCAAATTAAGTCTCCCACTTCATGCCCCTGGGCTTCTGTTTTCTCTTTAAAATGAGATTAATCATGATTCCTATCTTCTAGGGTCATGATGGGACTGAAATGAGATAATGTTTGAAAGTTCATTCATTTAACCACATCTGGGGAGGCAAAACATCTTTGGTCTCTGCGGGGGATGATGGGGCATTTGTGCAGTCTAGATTCCCACCTCCACTGGTAGAAGTAGCACAACAAGAGGTTACATTTTAGAAATGTTACTCTGACTGTGTGTGTTGGGGCGGGGTGGGAATGAAGGAGGGGGATGGGCAGACTGGATGGAGTAAATTCTAGACTCAGGCCAATTAAGAGGCAATTGCAGGCAAGAGATGAAGGTGGGTTAGACTAGGATAGGGTCAGCAGAGATGAGTAGGAAGGATGTCTGGAATTGGAATTTGAGCTAGGCTGGATCCCTGAACTTCTAACTTTCTTGCAGGATCCCACAGCTGAAGATTCAGTTCCATTACCGGGCAACAGCAAAGAGACTTACACGAACAGTTTTCCTCAGACACTTGAGGAAATTGATGAGTTTCTCTCTGAGACACACGAAGCAAGAACCCCAGCTGCACCAGTGCCACAGCTCTATATACCGCTGACTGCTCATGGTGAGGACAGCCAATATGAGCTGATTCAGAACCAGGTGACGACACCCTTGGCACCAACAATGATTTCTGCATGTTCTAACATCCCTGAGAAAGTCCTTGTCCAGAACTCAACAAACCCTGTTAATGCCCTTGACGTGCCACCTGGAGACCAAAGTGAGATGTTTTCCATGAACCAAAGGGGAACCACTTTTGGTCAGAGAAGACCCACAGCAGCTTCCTGGACGACATATGTTGCTGACAGCCCAAACACATCGTTCACCGATTGCCAAAATATAACCAGCACTGCAAATATGACAATTCCCAATGAAGATAGCCAGATGAAGACCCTCAGTGATGACCTGACCCTCTGTGGAGGCCAGATGACCTTCAGTGGGGACCAAACCCGCTATGGGGGCCAGATGACCTTCATTGGGGACCAGACCCACTATGGGGGCCTGATGACTTTCGGTGCTGACCAGAATGTCTCTGGGGGCCAGATGACCTTCAGTGGGGACCAGACCCACTATGGGGGCCTGATGACCTTCGGTGCTGACCAGAATGTCTGTGGGGGCCAGGTGACCTTCAGTGGGGACCAGAGGACAATACACGGTGGTGAGCAAACCCTCTATGGGGCTCAAATGATGACCCATAAGGGGGACCATATGACAGCCTTCACTGACCGCAACCTCTGTGGAAGCCATATGATGCCATGTCAGTCATCATCATTGCCATACCCAGAATTTCCGTACTTTCCAAGTTCTCATTTGACCCAAGGACAATCCTTAGAAAATCAGAAATCTAAACTCACGACTCAGATTTGTCAGTTCCAGAAGAACCTTGATGTGTTGAAGCCCTACACTTGCACATACCACGACTGTGGGAAATCATATTCAAAGCGTTCCCACCTCCAAATCCACGAGCGCAGACACACTGGTGAGTGAGGGCTGAGGGCTAAGGGTGACAGACCAGTGACTAACGATCTGAGCCTTTACAAAATTTTGGGGTCATTTGAGATTGTTGTCCCTCTAAGCCTGGGGCCCCAGTAGAAAAGATTGGCAAATTGGAAAGAGTGGTTGTAGTAGCCCTAGGGACAGACTTTAGTTCTCAGCCAGAGACAATCTGGCTGTAGCCTTTTGTATTGTGGCCTGTGCTGAAATGATGGGAATAAATGGAGGGATTTGTTCTACCTCTTATGGATGATCTGACACTACTTCTACTGGAACTGTCACTTCATGTACCTCTCCTTAAACCCAATACATCCCCAACCTAAACCTCCCATATTTCCCCACAGACTTTCCTCCTGCCCGCTTCTATTTTTTTTTAACTCTTCCTTTCCCTCCTTCACAGTTTTCCTCTTGTCCTTCCAGCTGAGGCTGCCCTCCTAGTCATCCTCTTTCACTTAACCGTCCTCTCTACTGGTTCTCCCTCTCCAACACCATGTTCAAAAATTTTTTCTCCTCCATTAACTTTCAGCCTCCTTGTCCCACACTCCACTGAAACATGACACATCTCTCCCTTTCTCTCTGGTCCAGGAGAGAAGCCCTACAAATGCAATTGGAAGGGATGCACATGGGAATTTGCCCGTTCAGATGAGCTCACCAGACACAAGAGAAAGCACAGCGGGGAGCGACCCTACCTGTGTACTCTATGCAACAGGAATTTTGCACGATCTGATCACTTAAAGCAGCATCAAAGAATCCACCGCTTATAATTATGAACCCATCAGCTCATGAGGAAGTGGGTACAGCCAAGAGTCTCCTTACTATGCCTTCGTTTGCTCAGACTTGGCAACTGTGCCAAAATATAGTAGGTGCTTAATAATATTTGAAAACTTTTAAGGTTTTTATTTTTTCTCTAAAACATACAAGGAATACGTGTGTGCATTTCAATAGGCTCAGAAGCACTCTTCACTTCTCACCAGGAGTAACTGCTTTTATTATGTCCTGTGAATCCTTCTAGATCTTGCTCTGTGCACTTACCTCTATGTGTACATGTAAAAATGTATGTATGTAGATGATTGAAGTGTATACATAGTTCAAATGTATGAGAATTCTATATTTGAGCTCATGTTCCTTTGGTGCTTTATTTCCATGTGGTTAGGAGAGGGCCACTTGGTCACTTACAGTGTAAAACAATCTCAGCTGAAATAAAACTAATTTGAGTACTTAATATACTCAAAAGTTGAGCCTCCTGTCATAACTAATTCTTCTCTCAGGTGAAGTCTCCTTTTTCCCTCTGCCAGAATACAGAGGGTGGTGACATTGGAGGAGAGCGAATCAAGTACTGCCCCACTAAATTACAGTAGTTTTTATCAGGGATTTGAGACAAAGGCAAGTAGGAGTACACATAGACAATACATCCGTACCAATATTACATTCAGTAGGGGAGCCATACACAGCACAGGAGGTTTGTAGGGACCTGGAATGACCTGCCTATAGCTGAGCTTGAGCAAGAGTCCTGTGGTAGTGACCTCAAACCCAGAACCAGAGAGCTTTATCTGTTTCCCCTTCATCCTGGAGCCACAGTTGCATGTGTACCAGCAGTCAAAGGCCCAAGAAATGCAATTCTCCCTCGCATCCAGATTGAACTTTGGCCTTGGCATAGGGCCTCCAGTCCTCCATGAGTACAGGACTGACCCCTAGTCTTATCAGGTAAGATTGCCAGTACTCTGATTCAACTCTGATTCATCTCTGGGGTCACTGAGGGCCTCATCAGGTATCCCATGACCTAGTAATTGGCCCTGAATTCCTTGGCCAATCAGTCTTCTCCTCTGAGACTGTCTACTGGTAATCAAATTCAGGTATCTTTTGGGGGAGACCTTTGCTCAGGTTGTCCAGGAGAGGGCACCATGTTATTACTCTTAGCTGCTATTTTGCTAGTGGCCACTCTTTCCGTGTCTGGGAATTTTTCAGTTAGGACTGGAACTCGAACTTGTGTCTTGGACAGATTGATCTGACCTCACAAAGAGGTTTAATGAGGCCTGATGACCAGCACCAGCAAGAGCATCATAGACAAACCTGGAAATCTGAATCAGGCTAACAATCTTACCATCTACTGTTCCCATTATAGACATGAGAGACCACAAGGATGGCTTGCAGGGACAGGAGGGCCTCTGAAAGTGTGGTCCAAACAAGGAACTTGTCACGGGTGGGCCAAATCTGTTAAATAATAGCTGCTTAGGAAGGTCTTAGATACTTGCACCCTCCCATCCCCTTCTTCCTCATTAGGAAAAGTGACCACTGTCAGGGCGTTTAAAAATAGGGGGTCTGTAGTCATGTTACTGAGTTCTAGAAGGTGATCTTTTTCATTGTGGAAGCAAACTAAGCAAGTCTCTAAGGTCTCTTTGGACCACAAAACAAAGTGATCCAAAAGACTACACTCTCACAGAAGGAATGAGTCTCAATACCACAACATGTCGCAGGACATCCCTTGGTCCCAGAGACCTGCTGAGAGCCAGTAGTTACTGAATGCAATTCGGCATGTGAAGTCTGACAGTTTTGGGTCTCATTGCTTCAGGACAATATACAACATCCAGGGAACTGCTTCTGTAGCTTTCTTAGAGTCCCTTTGTTGGATTTCTAATTTGAACCACTAGATGAGTCCAGAGAGGAAGTAGAGGGGAAAGAGGACCGATGGTTCCCCTCAGAACCAAAAACTTCCTGTAATCTAACCCACTAGCACTTCCAAAGACCCTTTGGCATGGTGGTGAAAGTGCCCCTTGGGACCCTCAGGCCTTTTATTCTTCCAGAACTCTGTACTCAATTGTCCACCCTGCCCGCTGCACCAATTTGAGTTTCCAGGTTCCAAAATGATTAGGACAACAAACCAAACTGAAGGTAAAAATCAAGACTTTATTCACTTACTATTACAGTATAAGAAGAGGTGAAAAGGAAAGGTGCTGGCTCCCTAATGCTTTGTTTTCCTCAGGGAACAGCACCAGGCAAGGGTCAAATGAATGTGGGCAGACAGGAGAATTATCTCACTGCCAGATGCCCCAAACAAAAGGCCCTTGCCTTTTTATGGACCTGAGGGACCTGGGGGAGGAAGAGGAGGAAGAGCGAGGAGTAGAAAAGTACTGAGTCAGAATGAAGAAAGTGCTTCACAAAGGACCCCATGAAGGGCCTCTGATGAAGGTGACCGGGCTAGAAATGAAAATATGCACATGAGCATGTCTGGCCCACTGGGCCCTGAGTCCTTGCATCTCCCTTCAAAAAATGTCAATGCCCTGGCTGTATGCTGTGGAGAGGACAGCTTTGCCCATAAGCCGGCCAGGCAGAGCCTTATGATCAGACCTAGGAATTTTGCCTGGAACCAGACTCCTCACTCAATTTAAGTAAGAAATTGAAATTATATTCCAATAATATTCCAAAAATTGGAATATTATTGATACTTTTGAATCTACCTGTGTGCTTCCCCCATCCAATAATCCTCTCTATCCTCCAGAATTTTCTACTACTCTAATTATGTATATGTAAATTCCCTTGCTTTTCCTTGTATAGATTTATCACAAATGTATATATTTAAAAATTTCTTGTGACACTCCTTATAATTTCCTGGAACTGGCTTGTTCTCAACTCAACATTATATTGATAAGATTCAGCCATGTTATCCATGTTGTTGCAACGACCAAACAGAAAAAATCCATAACCACCTCACACAAAACTCTTATGCATTATCAACATGCTAGAGTGGGGATGAGACCAGAGAGACAAGAGTGTACTTAGGTCTCCTGTTAAGGGCAACCACCTAAAAAGAAAAGATAATACAACCATTCTTCATCATCCAAAACTAATCTGTTGTACAGCGAATTTTTAGACATTAACCAAAATGTGAAAAATAGTATCACATTCCCAGCTCACTTAAAAATGCCACTTTCCTCAAATTTTACTAAAAGACTCATATAGCATTCCACCAAGGATTTCACATTATATTAAGCACTAAAACCCCCAATCACTAAAATGTAATGGACTCATTGGTAGACATGGTAGTGTGCAGTATACAATGATACTATACAGTATTGGATGCTAATTGCAATCTCCTTATATACCACAACAAACATGCTCTGTGATTGTATCAATTGGAGCCCAATCAGAGGAGAAAAAGCACACAGTGGTTTAAACGGGAAATTTAATGAAATAATAACCTATGTTAAAAGAGTAACTATAAGATGTAAGAAAACGCTATATTGTACCCTAGGGCTGAGAGAGAGCATCCAAGGAAACACAAACTTGGAAGTTGGCGTTCAGATCTCACTGAAGAATGTGTAGTTGCAGAAGGCAGAGAAGTTTAGTGATCTGTAGTCATTGAGGAAGCAGAGCTAGTCCATAGTCACTGATCAAGATAGAAGCAGCCCTATAGGGTGCAGGTGAGCTGCAGAGATGGACCAGGTGCAGGGGAGAGTGTGGAGGTGTTGATGTCAACAGAAGGCATGGAACACACAGTGTCCATGATGGAAGGGCTATGGTGTAAGGAGGGTCAGAAGAGACAACCTTGCGAGTTAGCAGAGGGACCGAGGGCAATGGTGTGGGTGTGAGGCCTGGAATTTGCAGTGCCTGCCTTAAGAGGGGTGCAAGAAGGTGATCACCAGGCTGTGCTGGGGCTGCAAGGTCAACAATAATGTGGAGCTGGTGAATGAAGAGATAAATAGATCAGTGGAATAAAACAAAGTCTATAAACAACACAAGTAAATATGGAAAATAAGTATATAATAAACACTGGAGCGAAGATGAACTTCTAAGAAATTGTGCTGGGACAGCTACTTGACCTACTAGCAAAAGCTAAAATTAGATCTGTACTTCATTCCATACTTAAACACAAACTCCAAATGGGTCAGATATATAAAAGTAAAATATGAAACCATACTAGTAGTAGAAAAAGATAGGTGAATTCCTCTATAACCAGAATTTAGAGAAAAAATTCTGATTACAACTGAAATCCGGATGCAATAAAAGAAGGGGATTGGTAAAATTGCATGAAATTAAAAAACTTTCAAATGCAAAAAGTATAGATAAAATCAAATGACATCTGGTGAACTCTTAAAAATTCAAAGGAAAATACACCAAAACCCAGAGAGAAAAAATGGACAAAATCATGAACAGACAAATCACAAAAAATAATTTAGATTATATGTATATGAAATCTAATTATCATTCATAATTTGAAAAGTGCAAATTAAAACTACTATGAAAGAGCAATGTTAGTGAAAATGGTAGAGTAGGGAACTCCAAAAATTTTCCCCTCCATTAAAGCAATAAGAACACTGGAAAATTGTTAGTATTAACATTTTCAGACCTCGAGAAATTAATCAAAGGCTTGCCACAATCTGGGGAGCATCTATTCAAGACAAATGAGTGGATACCAGTAAGAATAGTGAGCTTTGTGGCATTTTAACTTGTCCTATTTCCATCCACACCAGTGCCATGGTAGCTTCGAAAACCAACAGCCTACAGTCATGAACACTAGCAGCCTAGCAGTCCCTGCAGGGACAGAACAAAATTGGCATTCCTTTAAAGCTCCGTTCTGAGAGGATTGTCATTATTTGACCTGTCTGGTGGTTCCCTGGAAGATTCCACTTGCAAGTCTGTATGTGACCGGACTCAGAGCTTGCCCAATATGACCAGCCTTTTCTCTGGGGGCATTTATCAAAACCGATCAGAGGCAATTGTTGAACATCATACCAGGCTGAAGCAGTGGACAACAGTCGGAAGCAAACAGTAAGCAAACCAAAAAGATTACAAAGAACAGCTGGGGAGTAAGATGTCCATAAGACTTTGGAAAGATGCAACATCTTCCTGGGAATCTAGAAGGCCATGCATGTGCATAGGGCTGTGCTCACGCCCAGGGCTCTGCATGTGCTCAGGAGAGATCTGAGGAGGCCCTAAGCTCTCATTTCTGGCCAACCTTGAGCCTTTGTGCAAGCAAGAAGTGAAGACTAAGATGCAATTGTCAGATGCCTGGCTGCATGTTGAAGCTGCGCTGCCCCAGTATGCACATGGAGCCTTTTGACAAAACCTGAGAGAAACCTGAGGCCTCTAAGGAAATCTCTATACAACCATTAGCTGACCACACAGGTCAGCAGAGACCTGGGTGGTCACACACAACAAAGAATATGGCCTTTGTGGAATTACTTCAGAACAGTCATCAAGCAGATAACAACAAATAATAACCACCAACCCTGGGGAGGGAGGAAGTCAGATTTCTGGTGTTGCCACATTATATTATTTCAAATGTCCAGTTTTCAACAACAAAAGATAATTAAACATGAAAAGAAACAAAAAAAGTATATTTCCCCCATACATCAGGGGGAAAATAGTCAATAAAAACTTGAACTAAGAATTTAAATCAGCTATTTTAAATATGTCCAAAGAACTGAAGGAAAGTATAAACATGATTTCTCAGGAAATAGACTATCAATACAGAAACAGAAGCAGCTGTTTATCCACATGCAAAAGAATGAAGTCACACCACAGACGAAAATTAATCCAAAATAATCAAAGACCTAAACGTAAGAGCTAAAACTGAAATACTTTTACAAGAAAACAGGGGTAAATTGTTATGACCTTGAATTGGGCAATGATTTCTTATATATGACACCTAAAGCACAAGCAAACAAATTAAAAATAAACTAAACCATCAAAATTTAAAACTTTAGTGCTTTAAAATACTCTATCAAGAGTATAAAAATACCACCCAAAGAGTAGGAGAAAGTATTAGCAAATAACATATTTGATAAAGGTTTAGTATTCAGAATATATAAAAACTCTCACAACTCACCAATAAAAAGACAACCTGATTTTAAAATGAACATGGGATTCAAATAGACATTTTTCCAGAGAAAATCAAGTGGCCAATTAGCCATATCTCTAAGAAAAATACAAAAGAGATGTACAAATGGCCGATAAGTACATGAAGAGATACTCAGCATCATTAGTCATTAGGGAAATGCAAATCGAAGTCACAGTGAGAGACCACTTCACACCCAGTAGGGTGGCTACAGTAAAAAATGTAGATAATAACAAGTGTTAGTGAAATGGTGAAATCTAACCCTCGTACATTGCCAGTGGAACAGTCTCTTTGGAAATAGTGTCAGTTCCTCAAAATTCTAAAGTTATTGTATGACTCAACAATTCCTTACCTGAGAAAATCGAAAACATATATCCAGACAAAAACTGTACACAAATGTTCACAGCATCATTATTCATAATAATCAAAAAGTGGAAGCAACCCAAGCATCCATCAACTGAGGGATAAACAAAGTGTGATATAGCGATATAATGGAATATTCTTTAGCCATCAAAAGGAATGTAGTCCTAATTCAAGGTTCACAGATGAACTTTGAAAACATTATGCTGAGTGAAGAAGCCAGCCATAAAAGACAACATATAGTATGATTTCATTAATATAAAGTGCCCAGAAGAGGCAAATCCATGGAGACAAAAGCAGATTAGTGGTGGCCCAAGGTTAGAGAAAGGGGTAAATGTAGAGGTGACTATTAACGGGTGTGAGGTTTCTTTTTTGAGAGTAATGAAAATGTCTTGGAATTAAGCAGTGGTGATTACTGCATAACTTTGTGAATATATTAAAAATACTGAAAGTACACTTTAAAAGAGTGAACTTTATGTTACATGAATTATTATATTTGGATATTCAATAAATGAATAAATATGCTATCCTAGATGGAATCCTGTAACAGAAAAAGGACATTAAGTAAAAACTAAGGAAATCTAAATAAAGTATGGACTCCAGATAATAAAAATGTATCAGTACTGGTTTATTATTTGTAACAAATGTACCATACATACTAATATTGGATGGTAATAAGAGAGGAAAGTGAGCATAGTCTTGAAAACGCTTGGCACTTCCCAATATTTCTAAAACTGCTCTAAAATAAAGTTTAACTGCCCACTCCCAAGGGAAGTAAAATAATAACACTATTTATAATTGAAATAAACCCATCTATTAAAAGAAAAACAATTCTCCAGATTATAGTATTGATCATAGCAAACATCCTTCAAAATAATACTGAAATAAATATGGTACATACATACAATGGGGTTATATGCATCAATTTATTTAAAAGATTCTGGTAGTTCTGTATTTGCTGACACAAAACAGCCTTCAAGATGGACAAGTAAACATGGTAAAAGACCCAATGATTTGAATAAAGTAGCATCACTTCCAAGGAGAGAAGTTCAGAGTGGCAGGAGGACTTTTCGTTCAATAACATGTTCTACCTTTTGAATTTTGTGCTATATCTACATATTGTCTATTTAAGATGTTTTAATGAAGTGGGCAAAGGAAAAGATGGGAGAGGGAGAGAAGAAAGAGAAAAACTCAAAGTTAGAGGTCTTGTTTATCTTTTATCTCAACACTCAGCACAAGTAAAAGTATGATTTAAGGCTAGAGGTATGAGTTAGCCAGTGAGAACTGAATGAATGAATGAAATGAATGAATGAACATCTGAAAACCAAAGAGAAACTTAATGAAAAGGGGCATTATTTTCTTGCTGTATTGAATGTAGAAGTGGAATAGATGTGCCAGTTTTTCTGAGTCTTTTTACATACTATCTGTCCTACCCACCCTACCCACCCAAAACCTGCATCCATCCAGGGCTTCATTCTAAAGGCTTC
Organism: Cynopterus sphinx; assembly: GCA_030015415.1. Lineage (NCBI taxonomy): Eukaryota > Metazoa > Chordata > Mammalia > Chiroptera > Pteropodidae > Cynopterus > Cynopterus sphinx. The sequence continues at coordinate 102,048,666 of CM057387.1, forward strand.
TATCCCATTTCTCCAGAATGAAGATTTCCATTTAAGAACTGTCTTTCCAGTGTATGGAGGATGGCTGAATTCTACACCAGCCCATATAGAAAAGGGGGTGTCCTGCTCTGGATTTGGGCCAGGGCCAGATAAGTCTTCTTCGGGAAGGCCTTAACTGTAGGCCCAGAGCCTGAAGCCAAGGCAGCCTGAAGCACCTTTTTGACAAAAGCAGGATCATACATACGTCACACCCCAAGATGTTGCCTGTACAATCTTCCAGCAAGGATCGTGGCTGGGGGTGCGGAAGGGATCTATAGAATAAAGTCTGAAGAATTTCATCTCAAATTCCTCATCTCAAATAGCTCCTCACAATTTCCTTGACTGCCTGGCTGCCTATTCCATATGTACTTCCCTACTCTTCAGCCCAGATCTCCCATCCATCCTCCCTATAAGATAGCCCAGATGGACTTCCCAAATGCAATTTAATCATGTTCCTGGGTCGGCCTGTCCTACATTTACCCCAGAGCTCCAGAAGGAGTTAAGTGACCATTGGACACTGTATTCCCAACACTCAGACCCCTAGGCAACCAGTAAAATTTTGATAAATGAGAATGAACCAAATGATTATTCCAACACTGCATGGTCAACGTCTGAAAGATCTTTAGAAAGCATTTCCTCTTTCCAGATTTTGTTTCCCATCCTTATCCCAAGCTACCTCCCAAACTACCCCCACTTTACCCTCTGAAACTCCTGCTCTGTAGTCTGAGAACTCCCCTGCCTCTTGCAGTTCTGCCAAGAAGCTTCCTCTTCTGTTTGCCTTCTTATCTCCTGACACATCTCTGCATTATTCTCTCCATCCCACCTATCTTTGGATCTCTCACCATAATGTTACTTAAAAATCACTATCCTCCCTTCCCACCAAAACCCCGTTCCATGGGATACTCTACCCTTCTAGTCACCATTCTCCACTCACCTCATTGCTCACTTTCACTCATTCTTAGAATTTTTCACCTGCCTCATCCACTCCCGCTCCACCTTAGGTTTCGCCTTAGTCTTAGGCACCATCCAAGGATGACCCAAAAAACACTCAGGACTCTCTACACTTCCAAAAACCTTCATCTCTAGTCCACTCCACTTCTATGGCCATAACCTGGATTTCATCATCATTCTAGCCCCTAAAACACCTACTCAACATGCTCATCTCCACCACCATTTCTCTTTCAAGCCTCACTCACTTCAATCTACCGGGAGTGCTACTGTCTATTCCTCATCTTTCTCTCCACTTCACATTCCCCGGCCCCACCCTAACCTTGTCTTAGATTACAGGGCCCTTAATTCTCCTGCCATTCTCTTAAACTCCTTTCTTTGTCCTGCTTGTGGCACTCACCTGACAAAACCCCAACCCCTGCTGACTCTTCCATAACTACACAAGCCACTTTCTCCTGATACCACAGGAGAAAATCCCATAACAGAGTAGACTAACACTTCTACAAATTGTCACCAAGTTAAGCCTAGCTCTCACCCTTGCCCCGCAACCTCTTTCTCTAGTCAGTTTACAGTCCACTGAGTTAACAACCATCCTTTGAAAAATGCCTCAAAGAGAAACATCACAAGTGCAGCAGTAGGTTTAAGCAGGAATGTTCAGGGCAACACTGTTCTTAACAAAATAGCTGTAAGTGACCCAGTAGAATATATAAACTGTACACTTGCGATAATAGAATACTACACAACAGTGCAAGAGAATAACTTCATCTGCATGCATGACATTAATAAATCTCAAAAGCATAATTGTGAAAAAATAAATTTATAGGACTACACTATTCCATTTAAATGGATTTTAAAGGGAGTAACAGGCACTGTTAACTTCCCACCTTAAACAGAGAGAACCATACAAAATACATGAAGGAGTGGGTTTCAGCAATGGATTATAGGCAAAGGACTGTGACCCTGTGACCCCCGAAAAAAGGGAGGAAAACTGAGGTAGGGCAAAGAAGCATAAATTAAGGAGACAGAGAGACTGAAGTTTGAGAAGACAAAGGTGGCTAGAATTTGAGGCAGAATACTTGAATAGAATTTTTCAGAGACCATGCTCAAGATCTAGAGAGGTACCCCTTTGAGCCTTTGACTAAGTACTGATAAAGCATAAGAACTTACCCAAGACTAGTAAGAAGACCACTGAAAAGAAGCAGAACAATTCCTGGAGCTCACACAGTACAGCAGATGTACAAAATATACAGATCGAGCAGAATCTTTGGGATTTTGCCTTAGTGGTGGGGCTAAATTAACTCTAGATAAAAGGCAGTTCTGGGACTGTCCTAGAAAAGCTTAAAAGTAAGCCTCATATAAATAAAAATTCCCTAAGTAGAAAAAAATGCCTCAAAAGGATCCAACGAATTCTAAGAAGTAAAATGCATGCCAGAAGTAAAAGCCAACACTACTTAAAGGAATAAAACAAAACCCAGTGACCAACAATGTAAATGCACAATTTATCTGGTATCCAGTAAAAACATTAGCCATTCAAAGCAGTAGGAAAATAAAAATAATTATCAGGATAAAAATCAATTGATAGACCCAGAAATGACAAAAACGATAAAACTAGCATCTGAGGATATTGTAACTATGCTTCAGATATTCAAGAAGGTAGAGGAAAGCAGGAGCATGATAAGAATAGAAATGGAAAATATAAAAAAAGATCCAGATGGAATTTCTAGAGATGAAAAATACAGTATCTGAAAATCACACTGGTTGGAATTGATTAGACACTATGCAAGAAAAGATCCGTTAGCTTAAAGACATCTAAAATGAAGCAGAAAAAAAAAAAGGCTGAAAATGGAGAGCATCAGTAACCTGTGGGACAACATCAAGCAGTCTATTGCATGGGCAGATTGTGTCAGGAGAAAAGGTAGAGAAGGGGAACAAAAATTGACAAAACAATGGCCAAAGTTTTTACAAATTTTATTAAGATTATAACCTTTAGTTGAAGAAGTTTAATGAACCTCAAACACAATAAACAAAGCTCAAAAACACATTAAACCAATTAATAATAGATACATATTATGGTCAAAACATAGAAAAGCAAAGTCAAGATTAACCAAAATTCAGGATAGTGGTTACCTCTATAGAGAAGGATGAAGGGATGTGATCAGAGTTCAGAGGCTTCAAATAAATCAGCATGTACTTTTTCTCAAGTGACATAAAGGGCAAATAAGTTTTTACTTTTATTCTTTAAATTGCATTTACATAATTTTTTGCACGTATAACATAATAAAATAAATTAGTGAAGTTTGTCTATTCTCCTGTGTTATCTATGGCACAGGCCAAAAACCTGAGTCATCCTTGGACAGTCCATCAGTCAGTCTAATTAATTCTCTCTTAATCTTTCTAGTCTACCACTTCTCATGCCATACCCTGGTCGAAGCCTCCTTCAACTATACCCAGATCACTGAAAACTTCTTCCTTAAGGTAAAGAAACCATTTTTTTAAATATCATTATATCTCTTTAGTCTGAATCTATTAATCTTACCCCATTGGCTATCTGAAGTAACAGAGATAAGTAAATTGCCCAAGACCATACAGCCAGAAAATGGCAGACAGATATCAAAATCTTACTGGGGGGCCCACAAAGTCTTCCCCACCATCTTGCCTTGAGCTGAAAAATATAAAATTACTCCATCACCATGAAGGGGACCTAGTACCCAGGTGGGAATGAGAGAGCCCCTTGAGTACTCAGACCTCAGGCCCTGAGGCCCATAATTGGGTCACAAACAAGTGCTCTCTGCCCCATTTTTAAAATCATATTTAATCCCCTCACTTACAATTTGGATGAAGGCACGTGGAAGCCTGGCCCAGGTTCACTGGGCCATTAGGGGAACAGACCAATGTGGCCGTGTAGCACAGCATCAGGGTGGCAGTAAGAGGGGCAGGAGTAGGTACAGCCAAGGCTGTAGGACTTCTCCAGATGCCCCAAATAAATATGAGTCCACAAAGATTCAGATGTTCTCCTTGGCAGCTTTGAGCGTCTTCAGAATTTTTGTTTGTGATCTTTCCACCCTGCAGCAAGGCACTGCCATGCTCTGAGTCCTTAGTGTCAGACACCGGGCATGACCAAAAGCAGATGTCCAGGAAATGGAAGGTCTGGCTAACTTCCATGAGCTCTTCAGAGTTGACTCAGGCACCTCCTAGATAAGTCTTTCATCCCAGACATACGCCTTCCACTATGAGTCTCCATATCTGTTCAAGTTCTCTGTATTGTGGGCTTTAAACTATTTGCCAAATAAATGGAGGCTTGCAGGCTGACTCTCCTCTGAATAGCTGCTAGGTCCAGTGGAATTCTTTCCTCTTCATTCACCTGCTCAGTGTATTTCAATATTTAAGGGATTACTGGACGGTACATACATTCGATTACTGAGCTCAAAGGTCACCTCCTCCAAGAAACCTTTCTGACCTTCCCTTTTATGTGCTCCTCTTCATGGCCACTGTACCTAGGTGGATCTCATATCTTAGGTAAGAGATCCACCTCTGAAGTAGATAGATCCTGGTTGGGATCCCAGATCTGTTGCTTGAAAGCTTGAGCAAGTTCCTATTAGTTTTGCTGGTCAGTGAAATGGTTGGTTGATAAGTCCAAAAATGAGGTTCTGAACTATCAGGCTGAGTTGCCAAGATAGCCATTATGCCCTCAACCCTTAAGGCAGGAGAAGGGCAGGACATTTGCTGGTCTGAGTACCTGGGCTCTGTAAGGGGAGGAGGGGAAGTTACAGTGGGTTTCATCCTTCTCGGCCCCAGTCTAATGTCTTCTAGAAAAGAGATCCTAAAACAAGAACTAAGTACCGATGTTTGATTTGGGTGGTATAAACCACAGGTACTGAAAGTGAAACAAGGGAAGCAAGGTGGGGAAAAAAGGGAGGTAACACAAAGTGTAGCAGGTGGAGTTCCGCTTCATGACAAGCCTTGAAGAAACACAGCAGGTGTGTCCACTGGCTACTTGGGAGATCTCCACATTGGCTGTTCCGTTTGGAGTTGTGGTACCCTTGCAGCAATTCAAAGAGATAAGAAAGAGGGAATTTATCTGCCTGGCTCTCCCCTATCTCTCATTGGTCAAATGTTTCCCCAGGAGCATTAACTCCCACACACTTTGGGGTTGCTAGTGGTTTTCCACCCAAGTCTGGAAGTAGTGGGAGGAGAAACTCTGGGCATGTGGCTAGCGAGTGCTGGACAGAATATGATTCAATACATAAACTGTGTCCAAACAGTGTAATACAGTTTTTCTCATTTACCAGAAGAAACATGGCATAGTGATCAAAGACCAAGGTCACATGGCTAGTAAGTGGTACATTCAGGATTTGAATATAGCCTGGCTCTGGAAACTGTGTAAGACCAAAATAAGAAACTTGGATTTTATGTAGCAGGCAAAAGAGAGTCACCAAAGGGTTTCAAGCTAGGGAGTGACAAGATAAAGAACTTTTAAAATAAAACTCTCAATCTCTACTTTGCTTCATCTTCCCATGTGGCTAAACTCAGCAAAAGTAGGTGACCCCAGAAAGGTAAGAGCATCCAAGACAGTTTTTAGAGTCCCTGACTGGGTCCAGAGCTCATGTGTTTCAAGACTGCCTCATAATCTTTCTCAGTTTTCATCTAAGCCTATATCTACCAAAAGACTAGCTGGTCAGAGGCAGGCAGGATATGGGTGCAAAAGATAAAATGAGGGAAGACGAGGTAGACCTAAAGACCAGGAACAGGAGGACCAGCCATCTGTCCACTGTTGGCCTGTGGGCCAGGGGATCCTGGCACCCGTAGATGAGTCCTTTGGTGTTGCCTGAGATGGTCAGATCTCATGAACTGTCGGCCGCACTGATCACATCTATGTGGTCGGTATCTGGTGTGTATCCTCATATGTCGTCCAAGCTCATCAGAACGAAAGAAAGACCACGTACAGCTTGCCCATGTGCATTTATAGGGCCTCTCACCTGAGGAGGGAAAGTAACAAGGGAGGGAAGGAATTAAGTAGTGGAATTTAGGCCAGCAGGTGGGATGGAAAGGGTTAGACTATGAGGCAGAGTAGTCAAGGCTGAGGAATCAAAAGGAGAAACATAAGAAAATAGTGAGGAGGCAACACAATCAGCAATCTCCATCATTTTGGCAGTCATTCTGGACTGTGAGAAAGCAAGCTGGTGTGAACAATATAGCTTGACCCCAGCTTGAAGGACGATAGGCTAATCTCCAACCATTATAAAATGGTTAGCACAAATCTAAAGCCCAGAGACTTCTCTACCCCACCCCAGTCTGACACTTCACCTGTGTGTTTGCGCTGGTGACTCACGAGGTGGGAGCGCTTAGTATAAGCTTTTCCACAGTCTTCATACTGGCAGCAGTAAGGCCTTGAAACTGGGGAGCTCCTCCTGGGAGCCCTTTCCTGGGCCCTGGAGTTCTGCTCTGTTCTCTGTGGAGCATGTATGTGCCGCTCAGGTTGGAATGGATCTTCCCGGAAGGCTGGCTGGCTCCCAAAAGAGTCCTGCGATTCTAAAGCCAGCAATGATGGGGATCCAGCTGGGGGCATTCCACAACTGTGGAGATCTCTAGGGGGCAACATCTGAGCCAAAGAGGGGAGCATTGCCTCAGTGGAAGGCATGGTTGGTGCCAATAACATTTTAGGTGCTAAAGTGTCTCTGTTAGAAGGTACCGTTGGGGGGCCAGAATAAGGCATTGTTGGAGCCCTGAGGTGGGACACCATTGGGGTTCCACTGGGAGCTGAGACTGGTGGCCCGCTGGGGGGCATCCTTAGATTCTCACTGAAGGTCATGGCCATTGCCGGAATATTGGGCTCTCCTAATGGCATCATTGGGGGTCCCTTCAAAACCATCATTCCTGGTTGAGAGGGAGATATTCCCTGACAGTAAATCGTCTGGGAAGGTGCAAGAGTAACTTGGGGGCCATAGTTCACATCATGCTCAGGCAGCAATGCACTGAACTGTGACCCCATTTCACAGTCATTCTGTCTGGGTGTGTCAGCAGAGACCAAGGGGATCCTCTCCAGCTGTGGGCACTGAGGGAAGTGTTGAATGCCTGATGGGCCATGGTTCCAAGAGGTGTACACTCTACTGCTTTCAGGAGATGGAGACGTGTCCAAGATGCATATTGACTTCTCAGTATCCTTGAAGAGAGAGAGAATCAGGTGAAATTCACCCTAGCTCAAATTCCAGTTCCACATGTCCCTCCTCCCCTTCTCTAGACCCCACCTGAATGCAGGTCTCCATCATCTCTGGCTTGAATTATCCTGCCTCCAGGCCATTCTCCAGCTTGGGTTTTTCTCAGATTCGGGTCTGGCTGACAGCACAGTGGAAGCCTAAGTGTGATTCATGCCACTTTTCTTCTTTGGCATGTTTTTTTTTTTTTTCCATAAAAAGCAACAAAGAGAGCAAATAAAGTATCCCACAGCCTACTCACTCCTTCAACAAAACTCTGAGAAACCCTTCTAACTCCAGATTATATTTAAGTGTGAGGATGAAAGAACATCCCAAACCAACAGAATGGGTACAGAAAGCCACAAAGGTAGGTAGAATGGGGGCTTCAGATAGGTCCTGGCTTTAGCAAAACTTAGAAACCCTCTGTAAATATTTCCCTAGAGAACAGAGTCTCACCTGAGTGGGAACTGCTGTGGGCAAGTCCGAGATCAAAGGCTGGAGGAGGTAGGACAAAGAGGCAGACTCTAAAAATCATTTTTTAAAGGGGTAGGGGATTGTTTGGAAGTCAGGGCAAGCCATATCTCTTGATGATGGCATGAGGAAAGGAATGGATTAGTTGTAGAACCTCTTACAATGGATAGGACCAAAAATAATTTTAAAAAATTCTCCATTACTGTAGCAACAGAGAGAACTCTTGAGCTGAGAAAATGGAAAAGCTACACCACACGCCACAACCGCCCCCCCATCATCTTACATCCACTCCTCCATTGGGACAGTGAAGAAAAGACCAATCCATTCAAATATGAAAACCAAAACAAGTTAAAAAATATAGTATCCATGAGATGCTAAAACATCAAAACAGAAATTAAAGATTACAATTTTCAAAAGAAAAAGAAAATTCACCCAGAAAAATGCTGCCACAGATATCAAGTTCAACAACATTCGCGCACACACACACACACACACACACACACACACACACACACCAAGCAATCTTATGAAAGCAGCATTTACATTCATCACAGGAACACAGAGCAAAAATGGAGGAATTCCAAACAATTGGCTAGCTACAAGTTGTATTAGAGGGAGGGAGGAGCAATAAGAGTTGCTAGAAGAGCTTCTGTGGTGTAGCAATGTTTCACAGATCTGTACTTTGTGATATCATTCAGCGGCACACTTTAAATGTTTATACTACTAAACTTTTAAAGAAAACAACAATGTTTTTGAAATTCTTCCCATAAATTGAAGAGAGGTGAATATTTCCTCATTCTATGAGCCCAGAATTGCTAATACTAAAGCCTAACAAAAACAACACCAAGAAAATAAAAGACCAAGACATTTTATGGGTACAGATGAAAAAATCTTCAACAAAAAACTAGCAAACCAAATCCATCAGCACATTAAGTGGATTACACAACACGATAAAATGGAATTTATTTCAAACACAAAGGCGATTCAACATATGAAAATCAATGTAATATATACTACCTAAGTAAAATAAAGAAAAATAAAAACCTCAATGTAGAAAAAAGCATCTGAAACAACCCAACACCCTCTTTCATGATTAAAAAAAATTTAATTTTTCAAAAAACTAGGAATAGAAAGAAGCTTTCAACATAATAAAGAATGACATTTATGAAAAACTCACTGCTAATGTTACACTCAATGGTAAAAGACTGAAGGTCTTTCCTCTAATTTAAGAAACAAGACAAGGATGCCCACTTTTACTACTGATATTCAACATTATATTGGCAGGTGTAGCCAGAGCAATTAAGCAAGAAAAAGAAATAAAAGGCATCCAAATTGAAAAAGAAGTAAAACTACCTCTGTTCTCAGATAATACAATTGTATATGTAAAAATCCTAAAGATTACACACACACTGACACAAATTTGTTAGAATTAATAAATTTAGCAAAGTAGCAGGATACAAATTCAACACAAAAATCAGTTGTTTCTATACCCTGACAATAAACAATCCAAAAAGGAAATTAAGAAAAACTCAATTTATGGTATCATCAAGAATTAAATACTTACAAATAACTAAAGAGGTTAATTTAATCATTGAAAGCTACAAAATCACAGAAATGAAAGAAATCAAAGACTTGCCAAAACTAGTCTTGAAAGAAGAAAGAAACTGAAAAAATTTTAACTTCCTGATTCAGAACTTACTAAGAATCTACAGTAATCAAAACAGTATGATATTGGCATTAAGAATAGCCCGATAGACCAACAGAAAGAAACAGAGCCCAGAAATAAACCCACACACATATGGTCAAATGACTTTATACAAGGATGCCAAGACCATTCAATGGGGGAAAAGACAGTATAACTGGATATCCACATGCAAAAGAATAAAAGTTGGACCCTTACTTAACACCATATACAAAAATTAACTCAAAATGAATCAACACCTAACCGTGAGCTAAAACTATAAAACTCTTAGAAGAAAACATAGGGGGAAGTTTCATGACACTGGATTTAGCAATGATTTCTCAGCTATGGCACCAAAGGCGCAGGCAACAAAAGCAAAAATTGACAAATCTGGACTTCATCAAAAATTAAAAAAAATTTGTGCATCAAAAGACAGTATCAACAGTACAGAGGCAACCAACAGAATGGGAGAAAACACAAATTACACCTCTAATAAGGGACTAATATCCAGAATTTTAAAAACTCCTAAAATTCAATGAAAAAACAAACAACCCAATTCAAAAATGGGCAAAAGATTTGACTAGGCATTTCTCAAAAAACATACAAATGGCCAAGAAACACGTGAAACGATACTCAACATCACTAATCACTAGGGAAATGAAAACGAAAACCACTTCACACCCATTAAAATGAAGATTATCAAAAAAAAATTATCATGAGCCAGCAATTCCACTTCCAGGTATGTACCTGTTAAGAATTAAAAGCAGGAAATGGAATGGATATTTGTACACTTATGGTCAGGGCAGTATTTTTACAATAGGAAAAATATGGAAGCAACTCAATTGCCCATCAACAGATGAATGGATAAACAAATGCGGTATATACATACAATAAAATATTCAGCTTAAAAATGGAAAGAAATTCTTGAAGACATTATGCTAAGTGGAATACATCAGTCACAAAAGGACAAATAAGATATGATTCCATTTAATCCAAGTTACTTAAGGAAGTCAAATCCAAAGAGAAAGAGTAGAGTAGTGACTGTCTGAGAATTGGTGGAGAGGGGGCGGGGAGTAAGGGGAGATTGAGAAGTCACTGATAATGGTCAAAAAATTTCACTTTGGGAAGATGAATAAAGTTCTGCATCCATTTTTGATCAAAACACTTAACAAAATTGGTATAGAAGGAAAGTGCCTTAACGTAATAAAGGCTATATACAACAAACCTCAGGCAGCATTATACTTAATGGTGAAAAATTAAAAACCTTCCCTCTAAGATCAGGAACAAGACAAGTCTGTCCACTATCGCCACTATTATTCAGTATATCATTGGAGGTCCTAGCAAGTGCAATCAGGTAAGAGAAAGGTATAAAAGGCATCCAAATAGGAAACGAAGAAGTCAAACTGTCATTATTTGCAGATGACACAACCCTATGCAGAAAACCCTAGACTCCACAAGAACACTACCAGAAACAATAAGCAAATACAGTAAAGTTTCTGGATACAAAAGCAATGTTCAAAAATCCATAGCTTTCCTTTATTCTAATAAGGAACTATCAGAAAAAGAAGTGGAAAAAATAATTCCTTTCATAATTGCAACAAAAAAGAATGAAATACCTAGAAATAAATCTACCTAATGAAAACTATAAGACCCTATACCCTATTAAAAGAAATCAAAGATACAAAGAAATGGAAAGGTATTCTATGTTCTTGGATTGGAAGAATCAACATAGTTAAATGAATTTATTACCTAAAACATAACAGATTTACTGCAATCCCCATCAAAATCCCATCAGCATTTTTTAAAGATACAGAAAAAAAAAATCATCATATTTGTATGAAAGCACAAAAGACTCTGAATTGCCAAAGCCATCTGAGAAAAAAGAACAAGTCTGGAGGCATTACTCTGCCCGGCTTCAAATTATACTACAAAGGGACAATAATCAAAATGGCATGATGATATTGGTAGAAAAACCCACAGATTAGTGGAGCAGAATCGGGAGTCCAGAAGTAAACCCATGTTTATATGGACAAATAATTCTTGACAAAGGAGTCAAAAACATACAGCGGAAAAAGGAAAGCCTCTTCAATAAATGGTGCTGAGAAAACTGGAAAGCCACCTGCAAAAGAATGAAATTAGACTGTTGTCTGTTACTATATGCCAAAATTAACTCAGAATGGATTAAGGACCTGAATATAAGACCTGAAACAACAAATCACATAGAAGACATAGGAACTAAACTCATGGACCTTGGACCTCAAGAGGATTTTATGAATTTGACCTGAAAGGCAAGGGAAATAAAAGCAAAAATGAATGCTGGGACTACATCAACCTAAAGAGCTTCTGCACAGCAAAAGAAACCATCAACAAAGAGACAACCATACAAATGGGAAAACATACTTGCAAGCAACACCTCCGATAAGAGCCTAATATCTAAAATATACAAAGAACTCATACAACTCAATAACAACAAAAAACAATCCAATTAAAAAAATGGGTAGTGGATCTGAACAGACACTTCTCCCAAGAAGACATACAAACATGAAACAATGCTCAACATTGCTAGCTATTAAGGAAATGCAAATCAAAACCAGTGAGACACCATCTCACACCTGCTAGAATAGCTACAATCAACAGGACAAGTAATAACAAGTGTCGGAGGGGATGTGAAAAAAAAAGGAACCCTCATACACTGCTGGTGGGACTGCAAATTGGTACAGCCACTATGGAAAACTGTATGGAGGTTCATCACAAAACTAAGAATTGATCTCCCATATGATCTGGCAATCCCTGTACTGGGTATTTACCCCAAAGACTTGGAAACCCATGTCAGAAAAGTTATGGCACACTGACGTTCATAGCAGCATTATTCACTGCTGGAAGGACATGGAAGCAACCAAAGTGTCCTACAATAGATGATTGGATAAAAAAGCTATGGTACATAAATACAATGGAATATTATTCAGCCATAAGAGATGAAATACTGCCATTTGTGACAAAATGGATGAACCTTGAGATAATTATGCTAAGTGAAATAAGCCAGACAGAAAAAGCTGAAAACTACACATTGTTTATATGTGGGATATAAACCTAAGGGCAACAAAGATGGGGGAGGGAGGAGGTAGACGGGGTAAAAGAAGTCAAAAATATGGTGACAGAAATCTAACTGTGGGCAGTGAACACACATTACTGTTGAATTGTACCTTTGAAACTTACTGGATTTCGTTAACCAAGGTCACCATAAAATTTTTTTAAAGTTCTGGAGATGGATGGTGGTGATAGTTTGCCCAGTAATGTAAATGTGCTTAATGCCACCAAACCATACACGTAAACATGGTTAGGATGATATTTTTATATTAGGTAGATTTTTACAATTTTTAAAAATATTTTTAAAAAGGACAGGGAAAGAGTCTCCACTTGCCAAATTTGTGAAAGTTTGAGAATCAAAAAGAATAATGATTGATTTTAATAGACCGAATCTGAAAATTCATGAGCCAAAAATGACAAAGGGTCAGCTCTTATCCCTTTGAAGTGAAACAATTACACATTTATTGTCTTTCTGGTAGAATACTATTTCCAAATCACCAAATAATTCCAATTGTTTACGAAAAATCCTACTTTACGGAAGTAGACGGAATGTAGACGGAATGGTGAAATTAAAAAAAAAAATCATTATTTTAAAACCCCTAATAAAAAACTTTTTTTTTAGAAAAAGATTTATTGAAAATACAGTTTAGAAGAAGATGGGCTATGCTAAGGAAGGCTACAGCCCTGTAGAATTTGGGAGATGAAAAGATAAGACAGTACACCCCAAGGGAGGAGCAGGTTTTCAGCAAAGAAAGCTCTAAAATCCCTAATAAAACTTTTGATTGAGGAAAAATATTTGGTTGAAACCAGTAGGGGAAAGATTGGTAAGGAAATGGGACATGTGAATGCCTCCAAGGTAACAAACATTACACAGATCAATTTCTGACTGCAAGGCTAAAGATAAGTTTGAATAGAGAGATCAGGCTTTTTGCTATCTTAATTCAAGGGTCAAGCCTAGTGTCACCAAATGTGGGGAGCCAGATGAGTCAGTCTCCTGATGTAGTAATGCAAGATGAAGCCTACTGTAACTATGAGGCATTCTCATCAAAAATAAGGAATCCAATTAAGCTTTAAGATATAATTGAGATAACACAAGAGATAGATGATCAAACTAAATTATACCATGAAAAAGCAATCTGATGAATCCAGAAGAAAAAACATTCTATAAGACAAAAATTAGGATCATGAAAAAAGAAGTCAGGAAAAACTATTCTGATTTCAGAGACCCAAGGGACATAATAACCAGGTGCATAGTTTGGCCTTAAATTGAAATCTAGTTTGGACACAGCAGCTCGAAAGAACATTTTAGGGACGACTAGGGGAATTTGAATAAGAATTGCACCTGAGATGACATTAAATCATTATTAATTAAATAGGTTCGGTAACATTTTGACTATGGAGGGAACATTTTTAAAACAGAAGGGGTGGGGTTTTCTCTTTTTCATTCACCCCTACATGCTCAACAACTAGTGTAAAATAGGCACATAACAGGCCCCGGATAAATATCTATTGGATGGGTATTTCTGGAGTGCTCAGCCCCTTTCCCTTCCCTCTCAGTAACGGCCCTTTATTTTCCTGATCCTTCACGGGCAAACTTCTTTGGAGGTGTCTAAACACACCTTCACCAATACCTCACCTTATTATATTCCCCCAAATTCTCTCTAGACCCAAGAACCAGCTTGCATAAAGGTCACTAAGTCCAAACCCTTGTCAGAACCCTTTCTGCTTGACCTCTCAGGAGCTTCTGAGCCTCCTGGCCAGTCTTCTTGCAATGTTTCCTTCCTTTGGCTTTAGGAATGCATCGCAGGAACACATTGACAGCTTGCCTCATTTTCCTCTTTCCCTTCTCCCTGGCCCTGTGCCCTCACCATCTACCCTTTGCGGGTCTCCTAGAAGCTATTCTCGGTGCAGCCTTTCTTATGCTAATCATCCATTTCGGTTTATATTCCAGTTCTTCTTAAATCAGTAGCTCCGGGGCAGACCTCTCCTGAACCTTCCTCCAGCAGCCTAAGGCTTAGTCTGTTTGGAGAGCCCACGGGCACCTTGGAGCATACCCGAAACTCAGGGCGGTCCTTACCCACCCCTCCACCCACCTCCAGGGGAAAAACTAATCTAGTAATCCCGTCTCCTCTCATCCTTTGCTGTCTCAGAAGACGTCACCACGATTCCTCCCCTAATGCTGCAAGCCAGAAGCTAAACTGTCCTGGGTGCCTCCCTCGCCACCTGGATCCAGGGAACTAGCCGCTTGCGGCCTCTACCTCCAGAACCTCTCCAGATCTCCCTCATCTCCATCTCCATCTCCATGTCCACTCCACCGCTCTAGGTGGGCCGCCATTTTAATTCCCGCTTGGATTGTCACAATAGATCCCTAACCATCACCCTTGGGTTCGGCTCACGTGCACCACGGCACTCTTAAGAGGAAGATGATAGATAGATAGATAGATAGATAGATAGATAGATAGATAGATAGATAGATGATAGATGGATGGATGGATGATAGATAGGTGGGTGGATGATAAAACGAAAACCTGGGTTGAAAGAAATGCAAAAAAACTTGTAACTGATCCTGGTTGGAGTCGGCACCACCGGGCGGCGGTCTCCCAGTCCATCTTTCTTTCGCGTCCCTCCCAAGGCACCGCCTCTGGCCCCGGAGCCTGCAGGCCCTTCCCTGGGCCGGGCCCCAGCCCCAGCCCCATCACCTCCCACGTCAGGTCACGCATCGCCGTTTGCTCCCGCGGCCCGTCCCTGCGCCACTGCGCCCCAGTCTGGGTGCCCGTCCCCTCGCCCGGCCCTTCGTCATCAAGTGGACTCGCAGCCTCGGGTGGGAGACTCAGCACCCGCGCCCTCCCAGGGTCTGCGCCAGGCCTGGCCCTCGGGGGGCTGCCATGGCGACCTCGTCTGCGCGCCCCGCGCGCCGCCCGCGGCCTCCCTGAGCCGCCTTCCTCCGGCCCCTCCACCAGCTCGGCCCGCCCAGACCTCCGCTTCCCTGCACGCCGCCTGGCCTGCCCGGGCCGGAGGCCGGGTGGCCGGGTGGCCGGCTGACCCCGCTGACCCCGCCGACCCCGCCACCCACCTCGGCGGGCGCGTGCTGGGCGGCCGGCCACTGGCCCGGCCCCGGGGCCCCCCGCTCCATCTCTCAGCCCGCGATCCGCTGCGCCTCGGCTCCGCGCGCGGGTCCAGGCCGCGTCCGAGCCGGCCCGAGCCCTGGCGTCGCAGGTCGAGGGTCGCGCACCTCCACGCCACAATCGCCGCGCCCGCTCGGCTCCCACTTCCCGCCGCTGGGGTGGGGGAGGGGGCGGAGCCAGTGGCCGCACCCACCGCCCCACCCCGCCGGGCCAGCCTCGCCCCGACCCCACAGGCCCGCTACCTGGGCACCTCAGACGTCCGCCACTCCTTAAGTCTTATGTCCGGCCCACCCTACCTCCCTTCCACCCTTCAATCTGAGCGTCACCCCCAAACAGGGACGAGGACACCGAGGTTTCAGACTCCCGCCTGAAACAGGGATGGAGGCTCGGAAGGCTGGCAGACCTGGGTGTAGGGCGTCTGTAGGCGGTGGAGTCTCCACCACCACCACCCCACCAGGTCAGGGCTCTTGCCATAGGCTCCCGGAGGCCTGGATTTTCTCCCCCGCTTTCCCTCGTGAGTTCCAAACCCAAGACTGGGAGTTCCATGGTACAGCGTCTTTATTCTACTGTACTTATTGAGTACCTATCGTGTCGACGGCCTTTTTGGAAGTAGGGATGCAATGGCAAACAAGACAGAACAAACTTGCTGTCAAGGAATTTTCATTCTAAATGGGCAGGCAAGAAATGAACATAATAAAGTCAAATATAATTTTAGATGGTGGTGAATGGTACAGAAGAAACATAATAGAGAAATGTGAGCTGAGACCTAAGGGCTTAAAAGGAGCCAGGCATAGGAAGATAGGAAGGATCTGAGGCAAGAAAGAACTTGACTTGCTAGAAGGAAAATAGGACAGCCAGGTGACCTCCTGACTGGGAGCAAGGAGGAGAGAAGAATGACATGAGGACAGAGATGAGAGGTCTTGAAGATCATGGACAGTAGTTTGGATTTTATTCTAAGTGTGATGGGAAGCCACTGAAGGATTTTAAGCAGGAATCTGATGTGATCTGATTTAAGTTTTTAAAATAATCAATGTGTTCCTTTGAGGCTTATGGATTATAGAGGACAAGATGGAAGCAAGCACACCAGTTAGAAAGCTAAAGGAGCTCTCCAAGAAAAAGATGTCAGTGGTGGGGGTTGGTGTTGGTGATTAGAGAATCTTTTTTTAATTAAATGAGAGGGGTTGATAATGGATTGGAATGGTAAAAGGCTGAGAGGAAAATAGGCATCAAACATGATTCCTAGATGACTGGCTGGAGCACCTGAGTGATAACTACACCATATGGTGATACAGAAAAATGGGAAGAGGAACAGATTTAGAAACAGCTGAAATAAGAATTCCATTTTAGACACATTAGTTTTGAAATGGCTATTAAATACACTCAGGGAGAGGCCAGGACTGTAAATTTGGGGTTTGTCAGCATAGACATGGTGGTTATAAATCCATTAGAGTGGATGATATAACCAGGGAGAGAGATGGAGAAAAAGACTGAGGACAGAACCTGGAGAAGGCCCACATTTAACACAGCAGGAGCAGTGAGGTCATCCAAAAAGACTCTAGAAATAACAGCCAAAAAGGTAGGGAGAAAGTAGGAGACTATATTCCCAGAAGCTAGGAGAAGCCTGTATTTAAAAGAGGGGCTATTTGACTGCATCAAACAAATGCTGCTAAGAAGCAAGTGAGTGCCTATGGATTTGACAAGATGAAGGTCATTGGTGACTTTGACAAGAGCAGTTACAGAGGACATAAGCTGACTGGAGCTGAGAGAAGGGGACAGAGTTGCTGAAATGCAGACACTGAGACCCTGTCTGTGAACAACTCTTTCAAAGAAATTTTGCTGTGAATCAGGACAGAGAAATGAGGTGGTAGCTGGAAGGGGGATTAAGGGATGCTGATGGGGATCTACCAATAAAGAGAAAGCAATACTGAAGCAGAGAGGGTGCTTAGTTATAAGAGCAACATTGATAAGAAAGGACAGGACCCAGGATACAAACAGACAAGTGGACATTTGGGTGACAGCAGGAACATTTGCTGTATCGTAGCAGGTGGGATAACAAGAGTCTTAAGTATCTTGCTGTCTCCATCTACTAGCACGGGGTGGAACTGAGAGCAGGCCCTTAAAAATTTGTGGCTATGCTGCTATGGTGAATACCTGCTCAGTCATCACCTCCTGGGGCCATGTCTGACTCCCATTTAATGCCTCTTCCAGTTAACCATGTACCTAGTGTTTCTCCCAATATGGCACTAAGAAAATATTTGTGGAATAAATATTTGACACACAGAGCAGATCGTTTTCTCAACACCTCGCTTCTCTATGGGATAAAATTATTTTCATAATTCAAATTTCATATTTTTAAATGAATATGAAGTGAAATAAATAATAATGTCCAGAAATGTAGAAGTGAAAATTTTCTTTTACAAAGTTTTATATGTATATTCATGCAGTAAAATAAATAACCACATACAATTAATATTATGGTACAAAAAAATGAAAAAAGTACAACTATTTATTTCAGTCATTTTCACATCTACCTGATTGCACTTTGATCCTTTCATTACAGGCTGATGTACCCTATGTAAATGATACTCTAGTGACCAAAGTGAATTTTAGTTCACAAAGCTGCTAAATTGCATCACTGATATAACATTTATTTTCCTGATTCGTCTTTCATTTTAAAACAGCTAAGAATTTTAAAGAATAAATTTCCATTTTAAAAGTATGATTTAAATTCAGTAAAATATGTCATCTATGAACTAAAACTGGCACTTAACCAAACAAAAATAGTTTGCCTCTCATTTTGTACTCTGTTACCCTGTTCTAAATTTTAACACAAAACTTCACCTGGTTACACTGAATGACAAAGTCGAAATAAGTCATTCTGTCCCTGCCTTCATAATCACTGACTGTAAATCATGATTGTTTTGAAGCTACTGTATAAATATAGGCATAATTAATAGCATAGAATCTGGAGACAGACCAGCACCTAAGGTGAGCTCTAAACACGTGTGGCTAGTCTGTGAGTGTCTGTGTGACCATGTAACCAGGCATTCTCCAAATTAACTTTCATGTAGAATACAATATTTATTAAAGAGGATCTGTAACAAAAGTACACTAATGTAAATTCGTACCTATTTTTGTGAGTTTTGCTTTATTTTTCATGAGATATAATTAACATAAAACATTCTATTAGTTTCAGGTGCACTAATATAATGATTAGATATTTGTAAATTTTGCAAAACGATTGCCACGGTAAGTTTAGTTAACATCCATCACCACACATAGCTACAGATTCTTTTTTTATGGTGAAAACTTTAAGATCTCTCAGCAACTTTCAAATATGTAATGCATTATTATTAACTACAGTCCTCATGCCATACATTATATCCCAGGATTTACTTATCTTATAACTGGAAGCTTGTACCTTTTGACTACTTTCACCCACCCCACCCCCTGCCTCTGACAACCACCAATCTATTCTCTGTATTTGTTTTAGATTCCACATAAGTGAGATCATACAATATTTATCTTTCTCTGTCTGACTTATTTCACTTAGCATGTTACCCTCAAGATCTACCCATGTTGTCGCAAATGGCAAGATTTCCTTCTTTTCTTTGGCTGAATTTTATATATATATACATATATATATATATATATATATATATATATATATATATATATATATAATCATTATTCATCTATCAATAAACATTTAAGTTGCTTCCAGATCTTGGCTATTGTAAATAATGCAACAAGTGAACATGGGAACATATATGTTTTCAAATTAGTGTTTTCTTTTCCTTCAGATAAATATCCAGAATCATATGGTAGTTCTATTTTTTTTTCTTTTTGAGGAATCTCCATACTGTTTCTGTAGTGGTTGTACCAATTTATATTCCCACCAACAGTGCAGAGGGGTTCCCCTTTTCTTCATATCCTCACCAAAACTTGTCATTTCTTGTTTTTTTGCAGGTAGCCATTTTAACAGATATAAGGTGATATCTCAGTATGGTCTTGATTTGCATTTCCCTGATGATTAGTAATGTTGAGCATCTTTTTATAAGACTGTTGGCCATTTGTATTCTTTGAGAAAAGATTTATTCAGATCCTCTGCTCACTTTTTAATCAAATTTTTTTTTTTTTTTTTTTTTTTTTTTTGGCTATCAAGTTGTGAGTTTCTTATAATTTTTGCACCATCTGGTTAAGAAGTGAAATCTGGAGTTGGGGTCTGGGTTTAAATCCAAGCATTGGTTCTGGTTCTGAGATTATGGGATCTGTGATTTAATCTTCCTGATTCTCACTTATTTTATTAGCCACCAGCACCTAAGAGGATTAGCTTTGTGACTTATGAGTGATCCATTCAGTTCACCTGTGAATAATTCATTTATTCCATCAAACTCCTCAGGGCAAGGCTGGACAAGATAGATCCAGCTCCCTCTTCAGCTTTTTAATCTACAGCCTATTTTTATTGTGAACATCTGAACACCAGGAGCTTGTGGAAAAGAGGGGCTTTCTCTGGGGCTCTGCCTCCTGCAGCAATCTAAAACTATGCCCCATCATTGGCTGACTGTCCTAGAGAAACATGCCCTGGGCCTGAGAATGGCTCAGGGGCAGACATGTCCCCCCCGTCTTCCCTGTCATTCCCCAGAACCCAGGTCATCCTGGAATCTAGTGCTGGATCAGTGAGCTATCCACACACCCACTGCCCTACTCCCAAGGAAGGATGGGGTCATGAGAACCTTCAGTCTGAAGCCAGTCAGAAGCACAGGTAACTACCTGGGTGTCTTATAGAATTGAACCCTTAACCTGTGTAATCTGATGCTGTCTCCGTCTCCAGGTAGGTAGTGTCAGAATTGAGTTGCATTGCAGGATGCCAGTAAAAAAAAATACATACAATTAATATTATGGTACAAAATATGGAAAAAAGTACAACGATTTATTTCAGTCATCTACTTGCTGGTATCTGAAAATTGCTTGTGTATATGAGGAAGCCTCCCCTACGCATGATTTGGTGTTGGGTCCAGGAACATAAGAGTTTGATAATATGTTAGAAAATGATAGATGGTTCTTAATGTCTTACCTCCCCATTCTTTGCTGAAGCAGAACCTAGTTCTTTTAGTAGAAGTTATAATAAAGGTGACTGAGGCTGTCTAGCAAGAGTGCTATAGGACTGTAATATGTATTGGAATGTTCACTTCAATTATTCTCTTCATGAGAAAACAAAAGCAAATCTTAAAAATCTAATAATCTAAAATGCATGTTTGTATTATACTCTACACTGGTAAAATCATGGGAAAAAAACATTTTGTTTTTAAGAAAAAATTTCAGATTAGTTTGACTTATCCAAGGATTAAAACTTGCTTGATTACATAAACTTGGGTTTTGTATAAAATTGCTTCTGAGCTAGCAGTTACTGTGAGAAAGGGTTTGTTTTTGCTTTGTTTTGTTTTGTTTAAACCATTTAAAGTGTTAGAATTTCAGCTTCTTTGTTTCTTAGGAGTTCAGGCAATATTGGATTTATGTAAGCTCTTATTAGTCTTTTTAAACCAATCAGAATAAGTCTTTAATTTGAGTCTTTATAATCTAATTTGTTTATACCCTTAGGAGATGGGAAAATATTTCACACCTGCACAATGAGATTTAAGGCTTTTCTCGTTTACAGGCTTATGGAGTTCGCAGCTTCAGTTTTACAACTTCAGCCATTAGTTGGCGTGGATGCATAACCACAAAAATTCACCAGTCCAGATCTCCAAAGGTTCTTTCTTTTGGGCGCAAAATATTTATATGATTTGATCTCACAAAACAATTAGACAAACAAAAAGAACTAACAAACCTGATTATCTGTCACCTCTCACCCTACAGCAGAGATCACCAATGGTCAAACCAGAAAACGAGGTTCCTGTTGTAAGGGGCAGTTTTCTACCTTCTGAGTAGGGCGAAATCCATTTGTATAGCGCATAAAGAAATGAGGACTTTTTGGACTTTATGAAATGGACTCCCTGGAGCCATGACAGTAATGTCAACTGGGACATAATGGGAATACCCTTAAGGTGTGACTGGAACACTTGATACTGTTATAGCTGCCAGCCCCTAATAGACACACAGACCACCGGAAACCAGTGAGTTATGGGAGAGGAAACACACTCTTTGTTCAGCCAGCTGGGTCTGCCAGGGGTATGCAGACTATGCAGACCCCAAATTAAGCAGCCCTGAAATGTAGAGATACAGGGTTTTTAAGCCCAAAACCCCATTCTTCATCCTGTTTGAACACACAAGTCTATTTTTCTTCTTTTTACTATCAACCCACACAGGTCAGTTGTGCAAGCGCTGGGTACAGAAGCAGAAAGCTCATTGTTAGAGCGTTACGTTTCCCATGGGCAATAGCCAAACAGTAATTTTCCAGCCAGCACAGAACCACAGAAACCTCAGCCACGAGTGCCCTGGAGAAGCCCCCACCTGCCAGACCGTATAAGCTGAACGCCTGAGACAGGCGATGTTCAAGCCTAACCTGAGAGCATTGCGGATGGGTACGCTGAGAGCCAAAGACTCTGACCTTCCACCCGCATGTCCTAGCCCACTGGCTTGGAACCGTTGCCGCCAGTTAACAGAGCTCACCTTGGAGACACTAAGGATTTTCACCCCTACTCTTTGTTGCGTAAGACTGTACTTTCCCTCTCCATGCGTTGTGTGTTAACCTGCGTGGCTACCTGATTGGTTTGTCTAAGAAGGTTCCACTCAATAAGCCTGGCATTGTGGCAAGACACAAACGCATTCAAGGGTGTTACTTCAACAGCCACTTTCCTTGCTTTTTCTCTGTGTTTCCTTTACTTTTAAACAGAATACTTCTCCCCCACCAAGCAATTCTCCAACACCAGCTGGATGTCCTATAATTTAACTCAATTCTGACACTATCTACCCAGAGACAGGATCAGATTCTACAGATTGAGGCCTCAGCCTACAAGACTGTCTTTCCCCCACCCCACCTCCCCTCACCCACCCACATCTCTGCCTCAGACTCCTAATAGCAAATCCAGGTTGTCACCTGTGCTTCTGACTGACTGGCTATAGATGGAAGGTTCTAATATCTCCTCCTTGGATTTGATTAATTTGCTAGAGTGGCTTTCAAGAACTCAGGGAAATATTTTACTGATTAGATCACCAGTTTATTATAAAAAGACATAACTCAGGAATAGCCAGATGGAAGAGATGTATAGGGCAAGGTATGGGGAAAGAGGGCGAAACTTCCACACTCTCCAGGTGCACCCTTCTCCCTGAATTTCCACATGTTTACCATGCTGGAAACTTTCTGAACCCTGTCTTTTTTTTTTTTTTTTTTATGGAGGCTTCATTACATAGGCATGATTGATTAAATCACTGGTAATTGGTGATTGAACCTCTAGCCCCTCTTCCCTCACCAGAGGTCAGAGAGATGGAACTGAAACTTTCAACCCTCTAATCACATGGTTGGTTCTCCTGGCAACCAGCTCCTTTCCTTAAGTGGAATTCAAAAGTCACCTCATTAACACAACAAAAGACACATTTATGCTCTCATCACATAGGAAATTCCAAGGGTTTTAGGAGCTCTGTGCCAGAAACCTGGATGAAGACCAAATAAATATATTTTATTTAAAAAATCACAATATCACAGTAGGGAACTGGCAGGATATCTTAAGCTCGACTGTCTTCCTTGGTGGCCATTGGCCAACAGGCAACTCCAAATCATAGGTGTACAGGCTGCTTGATGGTAGCAACCTCTTGTTACCCTGCTGTGTCCCTCCAATTTCTTTTCCTCCTGCTCAACCAGTCACAGAAAGCAGATCAAGTCCTCTCTGGTCCAGTGTGGGCATAACATATCCGGTTGGATTAATTCCAACATCTCTACAACTGATTCTCTTAGGCCACTGCCTCTCGGGGACGGGTATGAAATATCTTCCTCCTCCCTCACGTAAAGGGGAAAGAAAAGCCATGGCTCTTCTGCTGAAGCCAAAGACTCCTTTCTTTCTCTGCTTCCTTTTCTCCTGTTTACATGAAGGGGGGGGGGCACGGGGTGGACAGATTGGGGATGATGGTTAGGGATAGCAGAGCTAGTGGTTTACCTCTTAAGTCCCCAAATCCTTGTAGCCTGAGGCAGTCTCCCAGCTCTCATTAAAGACACTTCTTCCAGCCCTTGTTACACTTCTTGAAGGGGATTCTGGCTCCAGACTTTACAGAGTAATATTTCCAAGGAAGGTGGTGGTCCACGCGTGGATGTCCCCGGGCTTGCTAGACCTCTTGGGCAATGGGTAGGTAATGGCTTCCTTTGTCCAAACCCACACTTTTCCATTGGCCAGTCCCTACGTAATACCACACTGTCTTAAATACAATAGATTTGTAAAACATATGCCCCCGACAGTACTGGCCCTACTGCCTTGTTTTTATCATGAGGTAATTGGTAATTCTTAGCCCTTTACATTTCCACAAATATTTTACAATATTCTTGTCATATTGGAATTTTCTTTGG
Source organism: Cynopterus sphinx (assembly GCA_030015415.1). Lineage (NCBI taxonomy): Eukaryota > Metazoa > Chordata > Mammalia > Chiroptera > Pteropodidae > Cynopterus > Cynopterus sphinx. The sequence goes on from CM057387.1 coordinate 102,072,684, forward strand.
GATTACATTGAATCTATAAATCCATTTGGAGAAACTTGACACATTTAAAATATTGACTCTTCCAATCCATAAACATATCTTTCCATTTATTTATATCTTCGGCAATGTCTTTCATTAGAGTTTTATAATTTTCTCTGAAGAAGTCTTGTACATATTTTGGTAGACTGATTCCTGAAACTTAATTTTTTTAATGCTATGTAAATTTTTTAATTTTAATTTTGGTTTCTTACAGGAATGTAGAAATACAATTAATTTTTTAAATGTTAATTTTATACCTAGTAGCTGTGTTAAATTATGGTTATTTACCTTTAGATTATAGGCATACCTCATTTTTTTAGCACTGGACTTTATTGCACTTCTCAGATATTGCATTTTTACAAATTGAAGGTAAGACACCCTGCTGGCAAAAAGATAATGACTCACTGAAAGCTCAGATGATAGCACTTTTTAGAAATATAGAATTTTTAAAATTAAAATATGTACTTGCTTTTTTAGACATAATGCTATTGCACACTTAAGCTACAGTATAGTGTAAACATAACTTTTATGTGTATTGGAAATCCAAAAACTTCATGCGACTTACTTTATTGCAGTGGTCTGGAACTGAACCTGCAATGTATCTGAGGTATGCCTGTAATGAGGATTTTTAAAAACATATAATCATAGTATCTGTAAATAATGCCTGTTTTTCTTCCTTTCCAATCTTCTACCTTCCATTTAATTTTTTTTCCATTTTATAAATCATAGCCTGTCCTCAAAGACAACATTAAACAGCAGTGACAATTGTAGGTATCCATGTCTTTTTCCAATCTCAAAAATCCAGTTTTTGAACATAAAGGGCAATCTTAGCCTTTCTTTATTGATTGGCACTTTGTAACACAATGGTTGTTAATAATTTCTAGAAATTATCATAGCTTTTTTCTCCTCTCATTAAAAAATAAATCTCAAGTGCTTTTTGTTTCTTTAGCTTGAGTTAACAGATTTTCTTAAAGTATTTGGCTGCTTAGGTTGAATCAGCAGAAATCCTGACCTCTCATTCTTTTATCCAGCAGCCACACCCAGCAACTATTATAGAGCCACTGAAATAGCCTGAATTTCACCAACTCCTCTGGTGAAGGGAGTCTGTGAAGGGATAATGTGACATATACATACAAAGGATTATTACTCAGCCTTAATAAGAATGGAAAGAGGGTGCGGGAATAGTATGAAAGTGGTTAAAAGATACAGACTTCTTCTTATAAGATCAATGAGTACGAATAAATAAGATAAAAATGTACAGTATTATGGCTGTAGTTAACACCTCTGTTAGTTTATTTGAAAGCTGTTGAGAGAATAGATCTTAAAAGTTCTCATCGCAAGGGAAAAAGTTTTTCGTGTGAGTATATAAGGTGATTGATGTTAACTAAACTTATTGTGGTAATCATTTCACAGTATATGTATGTCATTATTCTGTACACCTGAAACTTATACAGGGCTGTATGTCAATTATATCTTGAAGGAACTGAAAAAAAAAATAATTTGAAAAGAAAGAAAGTCTGACACATGCTATAACATGCACGAACCTTGAGGACATTATGCTAAATGAAATAAGCCAGTCACAAAAAGACAAAACTATAAGATATCATTTCAATGAAGAATCTAAAGTAGTCAAATTCATAGAGATAGAAAGTAGACAGAAGCAGGGGCTGGGAAAGGGGGAAATAGGGAGTCAATATTTAATAAGAATTGAGTTTCAGTTTTGCAAGATGAAAAAGTTCCAGTGATTGGTTACAGAACAATGTAAATATACTTAACACTACTGAACTGTACACTTAAAAACAGTTTAAATGTGTTAAAAGAAACTACAGGCCCAAAATGGAGTCACTTTTGCTAAACCCACAAAGGCTTAATATCTAACTTAAATGCAGTTTCGGCCTCTCCCAGGAATGGAATCTTAAACCAATTAGTCTGAAAATAATCCACTCTTTCAACTTCTTTATTCTACCTTCTTTCTGTTTATGAAAACCTCCCATTTTGTATGACCCTTCAGAGCACCTTTCTGTTGACTAGATGGGATGCTACCTGATTCATGAGTCATCGAATAAAGCCAATTAAATCTTTACATTTACTCGGTCAAATTTTTGTTCTTTAGCAGATTTTGGTGTGTTTCACCACAAATAAAAATAAAAACAAGAAACCTTAGAGTCTATAACTATATCAATGTATCTGGCTGTTGGTTAAATAATCGGGTGTTCAGGTTTTTATTTTTTTTCTTTGTGTCATCATCTGTATTTTCTTAAACACACCAATCAAATTTTTAAATAATGACAGCTGCACTTAGCAGTATAACAACTAAGCAGTATAAAAGCACAGAAAAATCCTTTAGTGGTGGAAGTTTCACTACCAAAGATGAGGATTTGAGCTCTGAGCTGAGTGCAAACTTTATCTGATTCTTTGGGGGTGGTTGGAGCTGTGTTTCTCTAAGGGACAAATAGGAGCTCATCCATTTTCAAAGTCTTTTCCTGCTCATACCCACTTTCCAAACAGCCGTCTCAGCCTGGACTGCTCCTCTCATTGTATTTGGGGTGACATCCTTATGGCCTGGAGTGGTCACTAATGTAATAATTTGGTTTCCTACTTTGTCATTCCAATAGCCATTATTACTTCCTTCTCCCTATCTTTGCTGTGTCATCTGAGACAGAATATGTGAACGAAGATTTGCCAACCTTTTTAGACTGTTGTTTATACCTAGTCTTTTTGTTTAAATTACCCAGAAGAAGAAAATGGTCCATCACTGATATCATGGACCAGACCCATGACCACCAGGCTGAGCAGCTGATAATCCTTGTACATTTTCTCCACTTCTACAGTAACAAACAACTCCTAGATCTTAGTGGTTTGGAGCAACGGAATCTATTCTTGCTCATGTTAAATTTTTGGCTGCAGTATTCAGTTTTTTTCATCCTAGAATCTAGATAAGCAAAGCAGCCTTTATCTAGGACATCCTACTTGTTGCAGAAGAGTCAATAGTGGAAATACACAAAGGCTCTTAAAGCTTCTGTTCACAAATGACAAGTGTCACTTTTACTTACATTTTATTAACTAAAGCAAACCTTGACAACATGGATGGACCTAGAGGGTATTATGTTAAGTAAAATAAGTCAAACAGAGACAGACAAATACTATATGACTTCACTTGTATGTGGAATCTAAAGAACAAAATAAACAAACAAAACAGAAACAGACTCATAGATACAGAGAACAAATTGATAATCGCCACATGGGAGAGCAGTTAGGAAACTGGATGAAAAGGGTGAAGGGATTGATAAGTATAAATTGGTAGTTGCAAAATAGTCACATAAATGTAAAGTACAGCATAGGAAATACGATCAATAATGTCATAATGATTATATGTGGTGCCAAATGGGTATTAGACTTATTGTGGGGATCACTTTGTGAATTATATAAATGTCTAACCACTGTGTTGTAGACCTGAAACTAATATAAAGTAATATAGAATGTCAACTGTAATGGAAAATTTTTTAAATTCAAAAATAAATAATCCATTCAAAAATAATAATAAATAAATAAAGCAAGTCTTTTGACCAAGCTAGATGCCTCTAAAAGTAGAAGGATAACTCTCTCATAGGATGGGGCAACAAACAATTAAGAGCAATGATATAGCATACTAATGTTGTGTTTAAGACTTTTGTATCTATGTTTATGGATGAGATGGGCCTATAATTTTCCTTTCTCCAAGTTTCCTTGTCAGGTTTTGATATCAAGGTTATGGTGACCTCATAAAATGACATGAAGGGTGTTCCCTCTTCATTAGTTCTCCAGAAACATTTGTATAAGATTGGAATTCTGTCTTCCTTGGATGTTGCGTAGAACCTACTAGTGGCAGTCAAGCTGCCACCTTGCTTCTGTATGGTAGGCTCAGCAGCTGCACTGGTCAAGGCTTCTTCCTTAGAGCTGCTCTTTCACTTCCTGTGATAATACTCTTCCTAAAAATAAACCACAACATTCTCTCTAACAGCCAGCAAATCAGATACAAAATATTGCTTCTCTGGTCATATGACCCTTAATAATTTCCCCTATTAAATCTAGCCTGTGTTATTTCCAATTCCTATAAAGAGCAAGCTCATGATAGTTTTACAGATATTACCAAACTAACAATATTTTATGTTAACCCCTCCCAAAACACAGATTTAGGTAGGTCAGTGAGATTCTCAAGGAAAGCTCCATTTGGGAAGATTCGGTTTCAACAGGAGGGTGGGAAGAGGTTCCCTTTGTCTTTCATTATGGTGCACAAGAGGTCAAATTTATTTTCCTCAGTCCAGTGAATTCCTTTGCTGCTTGAGAATTTGTTATGGTTTATATTTATTCCTCTTTCCACCTGAAGTGATGCATAATTATAGATGTTGTAGAAAAATGGGAATTTTTCACTTCAGGAGGAGGAAGATTTCTAATGGTCTTCATATTCTGTTACGTGCCTTACCCTTTGCTGTATCCAAAAGGAGTGGATTATTCTTCCAAAATCTTATACTGACTTTCCACATGGAAATGCTCTAGCTCTTTGCCAGCATAGCCCAGGAGCTTGTTAGAAATGCAGAATCCTTGGCCCCTCTCAGACCTACAAAACCAGAATCTGCATTTTAGCCAACATCTCAGGTGACCTGTGGGCACACTGAAGTTTGAGAAGCACTCCTCTAGCTAATGCCATGGCAGAAGCAGTGGCCACTTATTTTTCCCATGTCACACTACTTCTTTTGTCCTCCCCCATCAGTACATTTTTTCTGGGAATCCTGTCTGCCAAATTCAGGAGAGGACAATAAGAGACTAGTGTCATGCAGCAATTCTCCAACCAAGGTTCAGAGACCTCTTTGTGTCCCCTAAACCCTTCAGGCAGCTGCAAAATCAAAAGTATTTTTATTGTAATACAAAGATGTTATTTCCCTTTTCACTCTCATTCTCACAAGTGTGTGGAGTTCTCTAGAAGCTACATGATGTGATACTGCAACAGATGGAATACAGATATAAAAATACGAGACTTTAGCTATCTCCTCTTAAGCCGGATAGTAAAGAGGTTTGCAAAACGTAAAATAATGACAATCTTCTCATGAAATATTTTTTTGAAAAATATAGTTGTTTTTATTCAAAATATTAGTTATGTTAACATGCAGTTGCTTTTAATTTCTAAAATATTTATAAATTCTCAGTTTTAATATCCAATATAGTAAATATTGATCAATGTAATCCACAAATACGAAAGGTGTTTAGGTGCTCAAATTTTAAGAGTTCAGCAAAGTCTGAAACCAAAAAGTTTAAGAACTGCTGCTTTAATGGATGTGTGCGCGCGCGCGCATGTGCAGTGAGTTGTGTATCCTGCAGTTTTTTGGTTTTTTGGTTGTTTCGTGTTGCATGGCCCTACATTTTTCTCTTTTGATTATTTTTCTCTTCACCATTTTATCTCCAAAGGGTGCCTCTCTCTTCATTTTTTTTCTTTTGCCTTCTATTCTCCCAGATGCATTCCTTTTCTGAGATTGCCTCCCTAGTCCCATAACGCCTTTTTACATCTCTTACGTTTCTTCCCCCCCGCCCCCCTGTGGTCAGTGCTCTGATCTACCAGGATTCTTTTTCAGCGTTTTTTCACTTAGCAGTGATTTTTGATCAGTCTTTGACCTGCTGTTAGCTGTTCCCTCTTATCTCCTACAGTTTTTCCAGGGCTGGCTGGACTCTCCACACACATCTGCAGTAGGATCATGAAAGAACTCATTGGGATTTGACGTTTATTTTTCTGCTTACAGGTAATTTGAAGTTTGGACATTTTCTGTTCTCTAGTTATGCTGAAAGTGTAGGTTTTGTTTTATTTATTTTTCCTTGTTCTATATCAGGAGTCAGCAAACTTTTTTTTTTTTTTTTTTTTTTTTTTTAGGCAAGGCTGCCTTTGGTTGACCTCATAGATTGCAAGGACCTTGTCAGTTTACAACTCCTTATTTTTTTTATTTTTTATGCCTACAGCAACTGGTCTTCCTAGGTGGTCTCCCATCCAAGTACTAACCAGGCCCGACCCTGCTTAGCTTCCGAGATTAGAAGGGGCCGGGCTTGTCCAGGGTGGCATAGCTATAGAAGCAAACTTTTTCTCAAAGGGCCAAGTAGTAACTATTTTAGGCTTTTGAGCTGTACTATCTCTGTTGCAACTACTTAGCCCTGCTATTGTAGCATGAAAGCAGCCATAAAGACAAGGCTTAGACTCATGGGTGTAGCTGTGTTCCAATAAACCTTTATTTACAAAGACAGTTGCTCATTCCTTAGGAAAAATTTGCTGTTTCCTCTTATATATTGTTATTTGAAATGTGAAGAGATTCAAATTTAGGTAGCCACTATTATCCTTGGCAACCCGTATTAATTTGTAGGGGTAATTTATATATGCCAAAATAAAATACAAGTCTCTACACTGAAGACACAGCAAGGCACAACCCACATGCCCATTTAGGAAGCACTTGTTTCCCAGCTGCAGGGACTGCATTAGGCAGACGGCCTCCAGCTGTCAGGCTATTTCAGAATCCACAAAGTGCTGCCTGCCAAGGTCATACATTTGCTGACACCAAGAGGGGCTTCTGGACCTAAAAGCCCAGCTATTTAATTTCACCTAACATCGAACACTTCAATGTGCAATACTTGCTCCAGAGCACCCTGCAGAATTAGTTGAGGATTTGTAGGACCAGCATTATAGTTCAAGTTCCTCTGCCCAGTCCTGCTTCTTCCCCCTTCCTTTCCTAAGTGTTGCTCCCTAGTGAACTTCTTGCGCCTCAGATTCCATCTCAGCATCTGCTTTTGGAAAATCTATCTGTGATATGGATTGCAAATATCTTCCTCTGTGATTATGATTGATTATGCTACAATTTTTTCCCAATAGTCCTGCCTTATTGCCATCATCTATTTACTTTTTTCCCTTCCTTCCTTGGAGATTTGACACCTGGCTCGCTGTCACTCTCTGCAACACTACTCCTGTGATAATCCCTAATGATTTCAGTATGCACCGACATCTTTCTTCTAATGGTTGACCTCTCAGTGCCTTGGCACCTCCCCTCCAGTGGTCTTTTCAGCCATCCTACCTCAGCCATTTATGCCTATAGAAATACTCTAAATTTTTTCGTTACAAATGATGGCAATCCCTCTATAATTCCAGTGTCACATACTCTACCCTCCAATCAACTCCTCCTATATTTCTAGCTCTCACTTTCTAACACTCCAACTCCACTGAGCCTTTGGTCTCACTATTACCCACAATCCGTTAATCTTACCACCTTTACTCTTCCCCAGACCCTCTCATATACTTCCTTCCTCCTGTCATGGATTGAGTTATATTTCTCCAAAATTCATATGTTGAAGCCCTAAACTCTAATATGACTGTATTTGGAGATAGAGCCTTTAAGGAGGTAATTAAAATTAAATGAAGTCGTAAAGGTGGAGCCCTAATCTAATAGGACTGGTGTCCTTATAAGAAGAGGAAAATATTAGGCTGTGTGAAATAAGTCAGACAGAGAAAGACAAGTACCATATGTTCTTTCTTATATGTGGAATCTAAAAAACAACAACAAACAAAAACCAAGCTCATAGCTACAGAAAACAGAAGATTGGTGGTTACCAGAGGTGGGGTAGGGGTGAGGGGCAAAATGGGTGAAGGGAGAGAGAAGATACAAACTTCCGGTTATAAGACAAGTAAGTCAGGGGATGTAATGTATAGCATGGTGACTATAGCTCATAATACTATATTGCATGTTTTAAAATTGCTAAGAGAGAAACCCTTAAAAGTTCTCATCACAAGAAAAATAATATAACTATGTATGGTGAAGGATGTTAACTAGGTATATTGTGGTGATCATTCTGCAATATATACAAGTATGGGATCATTATGTCGTACAGCAAAAACTATTTATAATGTTATATGTCAATTATACCTTAATTAAAAAAAGAAGAAGAGGAGGAAGAAATACCAGACCCATCACCACTTTCTGTCTCTGTCCACGCTCATAGGAGAGGCCATGTGAGGAAACAGCAAGAAGACAACTGTCTGCAAGCCAGGAAGAGAAGCTTCACCAGAAACCAGCCCTGCCAGCATGTTGATCTTGGACTTTCAGCCTCCAGAACTGTGAAAAAATTAACATCAGTTGTTTAAGCTACCCATCTGTGGTATTTTGTTATGGCAACTCAAGGTGACCAACGCATTTTCTTACCTAGTTTAAATTGCATGATCAATAATCAACCATTGCAAGTACCTGCAACTCCCCTTGGAACAGTTCTCAGTTTGTAGTGCTGGCTTGGCAAAACCCAAACCTTGGTGAGATCCAATTCTTCCAGCTACTCCATATCTGCAGCAATGCTGTCAGACACAGCTGAAGAAAAGCAACTATGTTGACTGGACTGCTTTAAATTCATGACCACTTATCTCCAGTGGGCACTTAACTTCCCAGCAATTATCATACATTTTTCTAGTCCATTAACTCTCCTACTGTCCTAGTTAATTATTTCACATTTTTTCCTCCCTCTTCATACAGGTTCCATCCTAACTCCCTGCTGATGACCTTTCTTCTTATTTCACTAATCGAGGCCAGCAGGAGAGAATTTCCACAGCTTTCACTGTCAATTCCACCAATCTACTAACATCTATCCACAAGTACTCTGCTTCTTTCCTGGGATGTCTGTGCCCTCATTTTGCTCCTGCAATTTTCTCTTATAGCATGAATATTCGCTCTAATAGACAACTGCCACCAGCATTCAGAGATGTGTGTATTATCTCTAAACACACCCCCAACACACACACAAAAAGGCAAAGACATCCCTTTACGCTTTCCCCTCCTAGCGATTACAGTTTCCCTGCTCCTTTTTAAGTAAAATCCCTCACAATAATAGTCTATGCTCACCGTCTCTAATTTTTCTCCATCTGATCTTCCCTGAATCCACTTCAGTCAGGTTTTCACTCCTGTTGCCCCTTCAGAGCTGGCCCATTCTCTGCCCTCATCTTACTCAACGACCAGCAGTATTTGATAGAGTTAATCAAACTCTTCTCCTTGAACACATTTTCTTTATTGGATTCCTCAAACAACATAATTTTCTATTTGTCCTTCTACCTCAGTAGAGCTTTTTTATTTTTTTCCTCAGTAGAGCTTTTACTGGTTCCTTCTCATCTCCCAGACCTCTAACAACAGGCATGCACCAGACCACTTCTCTCTTTTCAATGGAACTTAGGTGTGTATAATTTACTAATCATCTTGGAAAGCTCTCCCCTCAGATATCCATGTGGTTTTCTTTTCCTTTCCTCTGGCTTTACTCAACGGTCTCCTTCCCAGTGAAGCCTTGCACTGGCCACCATATCTAAAACTGCAATCTTCTTACCATCTACCACATACATACTTCTCATCCCCTCTTCTTGTTTTATTTTTCTCATTAGCACTAAGTTCTACCTAACATAATATATATTTTACTCCTGTACCTAGTTCATTTTCTGTCTTCCCCATTGGAATGTAAGCTGCATGAGAGATAGAATGTTTGCCTTATTTAGTCACTACTTTATCCCCAGCATCTAGAACAGTGCCTGGTATATAGCAGGGACTCAATAAATATTCATTAAATGAATGAACAGTAAAACCAACTTGCCTATAAATATAAGTAGCTCATCCTCTACCACAAGGACATTTGTAAATATTTAGATTATTTCTACCCAGGCAAAGAAACACTGTTCATTTGATTAGGACTTGGTAATTCATATATAGTTTTAGAACACAGAGAAATTCAGAATGAGTAAAGGCTTACACCATCACCATTAATCAAAGACTTCTAAAGAGCTTCACTCCCAGGTTTAGGACACTTTATCCTTCCACAGTGATCAGGACTCTCAGTTTTCAGGTCAAATCATGAAGGAGGTGTGTAAGCCTTACTAACGCGAATACTTTCACTGCTCTTATCACCCACAATTAACTCAGCATGGTAGAAAGGCAAAATGAGTTTTCGAAAAGTAAATTGGCCAAATGTAGAGACCAAAATGGCCAGGTGTCTTGTCCATAATTACAAGACCATGAGGTCTCTAGCCAACAGAATGACTGGATAGGCTCATGAAACTTCCTGCTATACTTCCAGTGGCTATCCACTTGGAAAACATTTATGTTTTAAATGGCATTTTTCTACATTATTACAAAGGATTACTGGTGAGTGTCAAAACTTTCTATTCACAGGAACAAGAAGCCTAAACAATCACCTTGGTAAACTGAGCTAATTTACAAACTGAAGATATATATCGAGACTCATCAGAAGAAAGAAGTATCACTTGAACTTCACTGGAGGGGCCCATCCCAGCTCGTACTTACCATCCATATATTCTGGTTCAGGCTTCCCACCTTAAGAAGACATCTGCCCCAGGGACATGGCAGCTTCTATACCTATTTCATGAACTTTTAACCTTAAGAACAACTTGGTGGATACTCTATATTGGTTCATTATTTGCTCTATGGATGCCAACATTTTCTAACAAAGGAGGCTGGGAGTGAGCCAGTTTGTGGGCAACATAAGAGGTTACAACTTTAAAGAGAATATTCTGTCACTAACCTCTCTTCTGCAAAGAAAAATGCTTAAGAAAATTGGCAATTTTTTTCCCACTAGACCAAAAAAAATAATAATAATAAAAAAAGCCTTGCTCAATTCTTCTGGCAAAGAGATCAAATGATGAGGTCAGCTCCACTAGACAGTCACCAAGGCATCTCCAAGTGTTGGATCAGTTCTCATGGGATATGCATGATACCAGTGTTCCTCCAGCAGAAAGATTTTTGAAGCCTGGGAATGCAAAAAATAATTGTTTTTGATTGCTGTTGGAATAGGACCAATAAAACCTTCTAAATGCACCCCGTCCCCAGAGTAATTTCTAATATTTCCATACTTTTTTCCACAAATAGCTATCACCACTAAAGGGTTTTAATGTTTCACTCAAAATGGATTAGTTCCTGTGGCCAGTAGCCAGTGTAATTATAATGAATGTTGTATTAATTCTTACGGTATTTCCCTGAATTCAATACATCACTGTATCTTAATCTTCCGCTATTCAGTTGCTCAATTGCCCAGTTAGACTGTTGGTGATCATTTATGGGGACTTATTTCATCTGTTGTACAAGAGCTTACTTTTGGCACCCAAGGAATTAGTCTGGCGTATGTGATTATGGGGATATTATCCTGGTTATGCACCACTTCTAGTCTCTCCCCTAAGCAAAATTATAGAATCTCAGAGAAATAACTGAAACAAAAAGGCTTTGAACATTAACTTTCTCAATATATGGTGTTGCCAGGTCCATTAAGAAAAATTATCTAACATTTTAGAACAAGTTGGTAATGTCACATACATTAACACTCTAAAAGATATTATGACAAAAAGATTTCTGCTACCAGCAGTGTGGCTTACTACATATTCTGAAAAGCTCTTCTGCTTAAAAACATGCTGATACTGGATACATTTTAAATATATATATATCTATTCATGTACTTTGCTAGAACCTCAGACACTATGGAAAATCACCAGGGGTCTAAAACAGATACAAAGAGGTAGAATTAGTGATATGCCAACATGGAAGCTAGGCCATCATGGGGAAATTGCCAATATCAGAAACGTAGAGCTTTGAGGGTAGATAGACATTATGGCAAATGGGAAGCAAGTCTTGGGCCTACACAAAGCAGGGTGATAAACAAACAAACAAACAAACACACAATGTCTCTGTTGTGACTTTGAGCAAAAATAATAGCCTCCTCAGAGAAATTTTAACCATGAACCTGCCCTCTCAGGAGTCTGAGGTTCAAATTTATATAATCTTAATCTTATAGATGTTTAGCCAAATATGAGCAAACAATAAGAAAATTTGCCACATTAGGAAATAAACCACAGTCAGAGTCATCAGAAATAGCAACAGCAAAACAGATTTAGAGTTAGACATTTAAAAAGCAATCAGTGTAATTTATCATAGACTAAGGAAGAAAATATATGATAATCTCATTGAAATTAGAAAAAAAACATTTGATAAAAGTCAACCTAATTTTGAAGAAAATTAAAAGGTGGAAGGAAATGCTTTACTAGATAAGTAAGACTTACTATAAAATAAGATAATTAAGACATGAAAGTATGAGTGCAGGCACAGACAAATAGACATGTTGGTAGGTGACAGCTGTCACTGAAGAGCAATGGCAGAAAGACAGTCTTTTCACTAAGTGATGCTGATGCTGACGATTGGCTATCTGTATGGAAAAAGTGAAGTTAAACTCCTGTCTTAAACCATATACAAAATCATTTTTAGGTGGATTAAATGCTTAGCCAGGGTGCCCTCAAGAAAAAGAAACTACACTCATAATTTGAACTGGGAAATTTTAATATAAAAAATTACTAACTAGTTACAGGGAATTAACTACTTAAAGAAGTAGAGAACTCCGAACAATACAGTCATAGTAGATGCAGGGAGCAGCCACCACTTCTATGGCTAATGCAGAGTAACCAAGAAAGGAACAAACTAGGAAGAGAGCCCCCACTCAAGGCTGAGACGCAGACCTCATTGGAGAAGGTGTAGCTGGGCTCCAATGTATGGGAAAGATGGTGCCACAGACCGATACATAGGATGGAAACTGCCCACTGGAATGCTGGTGAAACTTGCTAGGAAACCACTTGTCAGATGCCAACAAAACTCTCTGAGAAGCTACCTAACAACTAAGAAGCTACTTATTGGCAACCACACCATTGAACAGGAAGGAAAAGCATCAGAACCAGGAAAAGTACTTCCCTCTTGCAGTATCCCTCCAGCACTCTCTTCTGGCAAGACCTAACATTATGTCAGAACCATTTACTATATAAGATTTAGCTCCAGCATTACAAACCAAGGGCAAAAAAGGGTGGATTTGGAGATGAGCAGTAATAAATTGACAACTTATAAATACCTAAGCATGAAAAGCAGAACCATAAATCTTTTAGAATAACTAAATCTTAAAGAATAACTTTATGGCCTCAGTGTTCCTAAGACAACTATCGCACCAATCGTAAAGAAAAATATCATTTAATTAAACTCAAATAAACTTTTATTAAACAAAATAAGACAGTGAAAATTCTATAAGTGGCAGAAGAAACTTGCAGCTTATAAACAATGGAAGACTAATATTCAGGAAACATAAAGATCTGTATGTGGCAGATGTATTTTTCAAATCACGTCATTTCCCACCCCATGCACTCCTGTACAATCTGTCCTTGTTCTCCATTGAGAAACAAGGTTTATGTCACCTTTAGAGATTGTGTGGTAGATAACAGAATGCAACAGAAGTGACACTGCATAATTCTCAAGGCCAATCCACACCTGCTGGGTTCACTTAGGACACTTACTATTGGAGCCCTACACCGATATGTAAGAATTGTGACTATCTTGAGGCCTGTGATGGAAGAAGCATAGGTCACATGGAAAGGCCCCATGAGGGTGTTCCAGCCAGCTGCCCTAGCTTAGGTCCCAGTCAGTAGCCAGCATCAACCACCAGACATGTAAATGAAAACACCTCCAGATAATTGTACCACCACCACCACCCTCCCATCACTGAATCACTCCCAGACTTTGAGTCCCTGCTGAGGCCCCAGACATAACAGAGCAGGTACAAGCCATATCTATTGTGTTCAGTCCAAATGTATGAACTGTAATGAGCTTAGTAAAAGGTTTGTTCTATGCCACTAGTTCTTGGATTTACTGAGGAGTAATAGTTAACTGTAACATCTTACAAATCAATAAAGAAAAGAAAAAAATCAAGCTCATAGATATGGAGAACAGGTTGGAGATTACCAGAACCAGGAGGATGGGGTAGGAATGGATGAAGGGGGTCCAAAAAAAGAAGAAGAAGAAGAAGAAGAAGAAGAAGAAGAAGAAGAAGAAGAAGAAAGAAGAAGAAGAAGAAGAAGAAGAAGAAGAAGAAGAAGAAGAAGAAGAAGAAGAAGAAGAAGAAGAAGAAGAAGAAGAAGAAGAAGAAGAAGAAGAAAAAAGACAGACAACTTAATAGTAAATTGGGTACAAAATTTAAACAGGCACTTCACAAACAAGGAAATATAATGGCAACAAACATATGAAAGTTGGTCATGCTCATTCATAATCAGGAAAATGCAAACTAAAACCATAATGAAATGCACTCAATAGAATGACAAAATTTTTAAGGTTTGACAATTCGAAGAGTTGGTGACGAATAGGCATAAGGGGAATTTACTTAGCCTGGACACTCTAGAAAGCAGAGTCTGAGACAAGAAGAGGTTAATGCTTTATTTGGTGTGTGCCAGCTGAGGGCAGTAAGATGAGGGAGGAAGGGAGGTGAGGCAAGGGAAGCTAGAGTGCAATGTGACATGTTATTGTGCTTGTTATCTCTTTGTGAGCTTCAAAGAGACTTAAGTTCTTCATTAAACATGGTCACTCTTCATGTGGCAAGGGTTGCAAGGAGGAACTACACTTCAAAAGAGAGAAAAGAGGCTCCTGGCTCCCTCCCTTTTCTTGTTTCCATTAGTCAAGGTTTATGTCACATGAAGTTACTCCCTTGCACTTCCAGATTGTTCCCCAAGGTTCTCTGGCAGATCTCCATGGTGTAGATTTCATCCAAATCTGGAAGTGGCCCAGGGACCATGTATGGTTCGGATGTTCAGAAAGAGAAAAAGAGAAAAGAAGGTGGTTAAAGAAATCTGAGAAGGCACCTGAGGTGTGTGCCTGACAGGATACTGAAATGGTACAACCAGTTCAGGAAGAAGTTTGGCAGTAAACTTCTGGTAAATTTGACAGTGTATACACCATGCAACCTAGCATTTCTACTCCTAGTTTCATATTTTTTAGAAATGTGTGTACATGTGAACCCGGTCACATGAGCAAAAATGTTTATAGCAACATTATTTGTAGTGGTCAAAAGCTAGAAATAACCCAAATGCCCATGAATAGGAGAATGAACAAATACATTTTTATTTGCTCTTACCATGTTAATAATGTACATACTGAAAATGTTTGAGCCACACTTACACATATCCATATGGATAAACTCAAAGACAAAACATTAACTGAAAAAAGCAAATTACTGAAGCATATATATGTTATGATAACCTTTATGTAATACTCAAAGATACATACAATTTAACAATATTTTTATAATTATGTACATAATTTGTAATAAATGATAACAAAAACTAGGGATTATACTCACAAGCTGAAGAATTTTGGTTAGCATGAACCTTGAACAAAATAAGATTCTCAGAGATGATTGTTAAATTGGTAATGCTTACCAAAATATTTTGTAGAAGAGAAAGTGACATGGCCAAAGGACTCTCTGTGCTTGATCTCAATGACAAGGTACCCCTACTTTGTTAGATCCTGATTCAAGCAAACATTCTTTTAAGTCAAATTTATATACAACGGTAATGGTATCAAATTCAACCATGTCTTTCACAAATCATGTCTATTGACTTTATTATAGCCAAGAAAAAAGGAGTTTGTTCCCTCACTGGTAAAGAATACTATTATACATTTCAGAAAATTTCAAAGAAAAAGTATTAAACACTAGATTGAAAATTTAGACCTGTGATCTTGGGTCGGTTTCTTTTTTTATTCAAGTGATATTGTTTAATAACATTATTTAAGTTTCAAATAACATTATTTAAGTACACAATTCTATAATACATCACCTATACATTGCACTGTGTGCCCACCACCCAAAATCTAGTCTCCCTCTGTCATGGGGTTGGTATCTTACTATTAGAACTAGGAACAAAATTACCTCAGAAATCATAATTATATTGCAAATAATAGTTTTGTTAATAAGTAACAGTAACTATGTTAATTATAAGAATACATACTTATTATAATATCTCTATGTTGTATAACTCATTCATTCATTTAAATATATACATATTTTTGTTTAACCTTGACTAGAAGAGAATTCTAGGTCACAAATTGGCATGGGGGAACTTACAAAGAGAGTACAAAAGTCTCAAGAAGCTGAGATTATGTTTTTCAGGGGCTAAGCTGATAATTACCTTTGGAGATAAGATAAAGAAAAATAGAGAGTACTCATAACCCAATGAGCAATGCAAAAAACCATGTTAACTGACTAGTCCATCTGGGGCAGAGACTGGAGTTACAAGTGCGAGTCAATTTGAATTGATCTTTTTTTTCATCATAACTTACAGAAACTCTCCCAGTGTTTTATGACAAGTAGAAATAAAGGAGAAAAGGGCTTTCTAAAAAGTCAGATTGTTTTTACTGCAGAGATTGTCTTACTCTCTCAGGCTTGGAACCCCTAGTCTCAAGGCTTATGATAATGCCAACATTCATAAAACATATTTTAGAAAATTTCAGAAAGTCATTTATTATATCTGTTGTAGGGAATAGTGCTAGTTCATAAAACATGCTTGTTAATATTAACTTAAGGCACTATGAGGAGAAGAAGCAGTTCCATCTGCCTTTCTTCCCACAGCTGCTTGTATTAACCACAGTGTTGGCAGTTTCTAACCAATGCACAAGGTAAAGCTATATTTTTTACCCAGGGTGATGAGACAAATTAGGTGGTGATGGTGATGGCAATGGCAGAAAGGAATGGGGAAGTGATGATGATGGAAATAGAGACTGCATGTTGAGGGCAAGAAAATGAAATAGAAGAGAGGTAGAACAAAGACGGTCTTGGTAATGGAAATGAGGCTAGCCATAATGATGGAATCAGGATGAAGAGGTGAGATGTGGGTAGGGATAGAGATGAGAGTGGAGTTAGAAGGAAAATTAAGATGGGGGCTGAAATGGAAGAGATAAGACACGGATGAGATAGGGATGGATATATATAGGATAAAAATACTATGGGGGGGAGGATGGTATGGGAATGATGGAGATGCCAAAAGACATGGGACTGAATCTTCTCTTGGGTGAATGGGGAAGGAGAATGAGAAGAGATGTGGCTTATAATAGAATGGAATAAAAATAAGAGTGGGATGAGAATTGAGTTGTTATAATGGGCATGGGAGAAAGTTTCACTGTTCCTTCATTCCCAAATATATACTGGACAGCTACAGTGCAAGGAACTATTCTAGATGTTAAAGATACAAGGGAGAATAAGACCAAGTCTCTACCATATGGAACTTATATTCTAATGATGAAGACAAAAAATAAACAAATTTGTCATATAATATTTGAGAAGTACTACAAATAAAAGTAAAGCAGGATAAAATGATAGAGAGTGATGAGTGTGGCACCATTCCAGAAGTGGGGTCAGGAAAGACCTCTCTAAAGAGCAGAAGGGAGAGAGGAAGCCATGCAAAAAGCCCAGAAGAATTTCTGTCAATCTCTCTGCTCTGGGAATAACAGGCCCCTTCCTCTCTCAACCCATCAAAGATTCCATTCTTTGACTATTTTTTCTCTCTTCCTTTATTAATTTTTTCCTCTCGACTAGGTTTATCCCATAAATATACAGAAATAATCTGTTGTTATTTATCCTACCTTAAAAAAAGAACTCTTATGACCCTAACTTGCCCTTCAGCTAGCATCCACTTTACTGAGCCTTTTCATAGCAAAATGCCTTCCTTGAAAGAATTGTCTATCCATCTCCAACCCTTCTTTGTCCTTTCTCTCTTGAACATACTCCCATAAGCTTTTTCTTACCCCGTTTCCTGACCTGCTTTTATCAACATCTTCAGTGATTTTCCTATTATTATACGTTATGGTCAATTCTCAGATTCCAGTTTACTCAACACAGTTGACCACTTCCTCCTCCATCAAACCCCTTTTCCTCTAGGTTTTCAGGATGCAACGTTTTCCTGCTTTTCCTCCTACATTATTATCTTTTAATTCTGAGTCTCATCTCTCCAACCTCTTAATTAATATTGGAGGCTTTGGGGCCTCTCCTATTTCCTATCTACCCTTATATCCTCAATGCTCTCATCCAGTCTTAGGGCTTTAAATCCCACCTTTACACTGATGATGCACAGGTTTACAGCTCCAGTTAAGTTTGGTCCCCTGAATCTAGACTCACATACCTAACTGGATTTCTAACAGATATTTCCATTAACACATCCAAAACTGAACTCCTTATCTTCCCACCCAAACCCCACTCTTTACACTATCTTCCCAACTGTGTTAATGGAAAATTATTCTTTCTAGTTACTCAGGCAAAACCAACCAACCAACCAACCAACCAAACAAACAAAAGCAAAAACAAAAGCAAAAAACTCACTCTGGGAGTAATCCTGGGTTCTTTTCTTTTTCTTTCCCTACACTTCCAAAGCCATCAACAAGTCCTGTTATATTTATCTTCAAAGTAAGTCCAGAATCTCACCAATTCTTACCACATCCATGTCACCACCTAAACCCAAGTCTTCATCATCTCTTATCTGGCTCTTATGGTTCCAGAGGAGGAAGAGAAGGAGCAGTTCAAGCAGCAGAGAGGAGAGACAGAGGAATGGGACAGAGGAGAAACTCCAGGTAGCTGCGTATCATAGGAGCAGAGAGTGAGTGGCAAGAGTTAACACCAGGGAGGTATCAGGAAGCAGAGTGTGGAAAGTCTGGAATGCTGCCTGAAAGAGCTTGGCTTTATCCCGAGTCCACGCGGAATCACTGACATCTCATCAGACTGACTTCAGCATGAAAAATGGGTTGAACAAATAGAGATGGGGGAGACCAATTTGGAGTCAACTGCAGCTGGGAGAGAGATGACAGACTTGGACTAGGGTGATGGCCATGAAAGTAAAGAGAATAAATAGGCAAATTCAGGATATATAGGAGAATCAACAGGATCTGATAGTTGATTGTAGGTGAGGATGTGGGAGAGCAAGATTTTAAGATTGGGGACTGAATGGATGATGATCCCTGGGTGGGGAAAGCTAGAGAGGGAAGATTTTGTGGGGGAGGTAAGAAACCAAGTTCAAACATAGTGAATTTAAGTGCCTGAAAGAGCTAAGAGCTCTGGCTGAACTAGGCGAAGATATTTGGATATAATCTAAGTACAGATGGCAACTGAGACCATAGAGGTATTGGAGCTAGCCCAGGAGAGATCTGTAGAAAGACAGGGAAAAAGACTCAGCTCAGAACTCTGAGGAATTCAAACATTTCAGGGAGAAAGAAGGACCCAGAGGAAGTCAGAAAGAGGTGAGGGGTTAAGAAGTAGAAGGGAAACCAGAAGAGCGGCTGTCACAGAATCCTCAGGAGAGCTTTGCAAGACTAGCAGTGACTTCTGCTGACATGCCCGTCAGATTTGTCAATGTGAAGGCCATGCTGACTTTGGCAGAAACACTTAGTAACACGATGATGTCAGAAGCCACACAGGGTTAAATAATTAGGGTTCCCATCCCTCCTATCTGTGATGCAAAACACATTTTCAATTTAAAAATAACGTAAAACATACTTGTATGCTAAAATTCAAATAAGCCCTTTCTACATTATTTTAAAGGCAAAAGTATTTATCGCCCCTTTTCATTGGAAAGGACTGTCTATATTCATTGTGCTGTTCTTTGCTGGTGCTTCAGGTGCAAGCTTGGTTTGTCCATGTGCTAGTCCAGCAGGGTCTGGCTCTGATGGAGATGAGGGAGAAGGGAGAGCATAGGGCAGGATCTGTGATGGAGGAAGATTTGGGGACTTTTTTGCATGATTGTAACCCATAGACTTGGAGGCTAAAAATGCAAGCTAGAGGACTGATTTTCTATGTGAATGTTTATAAAGTTAGAAAATCTTGCGGGAGCGGGGCTCTGGTGCCTGAGAGGAGGGCATGCTGCTGGGGAAGGGGGAATATATGCAGAAGGCATAGGCAAAGCCACTTGGTTAGTGATGTCACAGTGGTGACCCCAGAAAGTCTGGATAGAAGAGCAGGGGTGGCAATTGTGTTGAAAAAGGAGTATGGGCCAAGGACACATTACTTTTACTCAGATTGAGTGTTTCTTGGATGGAATGAGAATGAGGAAGTATATGGAGTGTGTAAAGCCCTTCGCAAGGCTCCTCTGGTGTCACCCTGGAGAAAACATTTTCAGAATGCAGGGTCCTGCCCCTGGAGAATCATGCTGGTGGAGCAGGGGTTAATGCCCCCAGTCAGCCCTGCTACAGTAGGTTCAGAATGTTCCAGAATGAGGCAGGCAGCTTGGGAAAGAACTGTCCATCACCCAATGAATCAGACACCACATTGAACGGAACACTCTCAGAGCCTGAGATCAAGGCCAAGGCAGGAGCGGGGTAGGGAGAGGGAAGGGGCAGATTGATAAGAGAAAAGCCTCAGTTCTCACCATCTGAGTAACAGGGAGGGTGATCCTGATGACTGGGGATGGGGTGATGAGGTGCTTGGGACTCACTGAAATAAAAAAGCTAAGGGGAGGGCTTGGCCTATCCTTCCAGTGTCCAAATGGGGAAGAGAGATCACTGAGGCTAGGCCTCCAGGGTCTCGGAGAACTCAGGCTTGTGCTTCCAAGGTTCACAGACAGCCCTGAGTATGCTCCCCCAGCCTCTGCTGCCTTCCTCCATCCTCTACCACCTTCCTCCA
Organism: Cynopterus sphinx; assembly: GCA_030015415.1. Classification (NCBI taxonomy): domain Eukaryota; kingdom Metazoa; phylum Chordata; class Mammalia; order Chiroptera; family Pteropodidae; genus Cynopterus; species Cynopterus sphinx. The sequence goes on from CM057387.1 coordinate 102,093,198, forward strand.
TCCTCTAGCTCACCTAATCCTGATCTCATCCCAGATGTCCAACAGGTCACCGCTGGTGCTCTGTCCTGATCAGTATGCCCAACTGAAGCTGCTGTGAGAGCTGGTTGCTCCTTCTCCGAATAACGTCCCTTGGCCACTTGAGAATCAACTCCCCCAGGAGGTTACACACTCTCCCTGGGGTACAATGGCTAGCCTATCCCACTTGCCTGGAACAGGAACCAATTCTGTGGAACTGTTTATGCTCCAAGGCTCCCTGTGGAACCAGGCTCCAGATGAAACCAGATCCACATTCTTGCTTCAATTTTCTCCTCTGTCCTCTCTTGTTTCCCTCACTCATAAAGCACTTACTCCTCCCGAGAATACTCCTGCAATAAATGACTTAAATCAGAACTTCCATGAATGCCTATTTTAGGGACCCAAGACTATCAAAGCCTTGCGTTCCTCATAACCAGCATCATCTAAGACTTCATGTTAGCCAGAATCTATCATCTTTCAAAATTCGGCTTCACCCAGTACCTAATGCCTTGAAATAAATCCCTATCTGTTAGAAATGAGTATTGCAGATTCTGTGGTCTGCAGTAATCCACTCCAGAAACAGTTGCAGCAACTAACCCTTAAGGGAGCGGGAGTCTGGCCTAGGAGTAGGGTTGGTCATCTGACCTGGTTGGGTTTGACGGCCCTATTAGTATTACAGGAAGAGACAGTAAGAACTACCATTTATTTATTTATTTATTTATTTATTTATTTATTTATTGTTTTTATTTTTTTAAATAACATAGTGAACACCTATAAGTCCAACACTCATCTCAAGAGCTAAAATATTATCAGTAACTTAGGTCTACCCATGTGCTCCTCTCCTATCCAGTGCCCATGCCTCCCTAAGTGGTCACTGCTGCAGGTTTTGTCACATATGTAGGGGCCTAAGAAAGATATTGTTTTATTTGTTTTCGAGCTTTATGAGACCTGCTTTACTCAAAATTATGTTGCTAAGGTGTGCATGTTGTGGTGTGTAAAGGAATAGCATTCCTTTTTACTACTGTGCAGTAGTATTCCACATGTGCATATACCACAGTCCATTCTGTGGTCAATGAGCATTCAAATTGTCCTATTTTTTTGTTCTACAGTGGTACTGGCAATCTTCTTATCGCATGTCTCCTGGTACACATGGCAAAAATTTCTCTTGGTTATGTACTTAAGCGTTGAATTCCTAGGTATGTATTTGTTCAATAACATAAAATAATACCAAATTGTTTTCCAACATTGCTGTTCAATTTGCATACCCACTGTTAACATGTAAGAGATTTCACTGATCGCTGTTCTTTTCAGAAGATATTGTCATACTTAGTTTTTGTCAATTGAATGTAAGTAAAATGGTATCTCGTTCTGATTTTGATTTACACTTTGCTGATTAATAAAGTTAAGCATTATTCATCAATTTATTGACCATATATTTTTCATTTTCCGAAAATGCCTTTTGTCAATTTTTCTACTGAATTGCTTCTCTTTATCTTATGTTTTATAAAATTTATTACATATACTGCATATTAATCCTGGCTTAGTTATATGTTATAAATATCTTCCCCATGCTTGTGACTTGCATTTTTATTTCTTCCAAGGTGTCTTTTAATAAAGAGAAGTAATAAGCTATTAAAGATTATTTTGATTAATATTATAAATACTATTACACCAAACGATTCTCCAAAATTGGAATTATTATAAAATCTGATCACTGGCATTCTGATTTGTATTATTTAAATGGTTATAAACAGTTCTTGACTTTAGGAAATATAAAGTTCTTCCTAAAGACACCTAATTAATATCCTTTCTCTTAAAAACTGCAGAAACTGTCAATCTATTTCCATATTTAACTTTTAAAATTCTGAGTCACTGTTTTTGTACACTCAATAGCGTTTTACTCATGAAATACTAAATATGCTTTTTACTTTAACTGATAGAATTTCAGGATATAAAGCAAAGAAGGACATTTTCATTGACTTATATCTTATTACCTATATTTTATTCAGCTATTAATAATAAATATAAATAACACGGCCTGCTTAATATACTGATATTGTTATGCTGATGAGATGTAAAAGAAATCTACAGAATCATGATTATGGACCACACACAAATTCAGATATGTCAGAACTGATATTGAAGTAGGTATTTGGCTATTGAACTGTCTGAGGACTAAGGACAAGCCACAGCTGAAGAAATATGAGCCAAATACCGAGTCTGCAGCTAAGCTTTGGTACATCCTTAATAAGAAATCGTTTTACTTTGTACTTCATAAAAGTATTTCTATCTAGCCTTCTATATATTTGTATAGAAAGTTTCTAGAATGATGATGAACAAATATTGAAAATGATTATTCTAGGTAATGGCATTTGGGTCAATTGAAAAAAATGTTTAGTATTTTCTGCATTAATTTTTATTATGAGCATATATCTTTTTAGAGAATTTATTTAAGAATCTTTCCACAGTCACAAAATCAATAATTACTTAACAATAGAGTTTACTGGTTTTGTTGTTCATTGCTGTGCTCCGAATATTATGCCTTTCTTGTCTTTCAGCTAACTTTTCCATTAACTTTTCACTTGGCTGAAGTACTTCCTCAAACAGTCATTTTAGAGAGGATACATGGGCAGTTGTGCTAGATGTCCTCCATTTGCCCCTTTGGGTCCACTTTCTGCCTTTTCCACCTGCTGTGTGATCCCTGGAGCCTGACCTTTCGAATTGCGGAATTGCGTCAGTGATTCCTGCTTCCTAACAGAATCCAATGCGGAGCTGGCTCCTGCAACCCTAATCCCTTCTTAGCAAAAGTCCAAACCAATGTATCCCCCGCTGAGATAGCCCTGAGATTCCTCTGGGGCGTGTTCTCCCTGCAACAGCCAGCCAAATGAACCTAACTTTGATTAACTGCAGGTGTGTTCCTGGTGGTCTTTTTTGCTAGTGGATTTGACATACCGCACAAACTCATCACTCCTGAATCTGTCTGGAGAAAAGAAAACTGTAAATCAGAAGAAGAGTTTTATTATTCTCAAACTGTGTCTAAATCCCACAAAGAGTCAGAATACATCCAAGTAATATTTTCTAAAAAGAAAAAAAAAAGTCCGATGGCAGCTGCCAAATCTTATGATTAATGATTTCTGGAGTAGCCTAAATGAAGAGTATTCCCAAATAGCACAGAAGAAACAGTTTGATCCTTCCCTTTTTTATAACATACCTATGAAAAATGGCATTTTCACGTCACATTGCAATGTCAACTAGGTAGAGGAAAAAGACTTAGTCTGTACCTGGCATTAGGATCTGACATCATTATTAATAATAGGGTGCTATGTGATTTTCTCCCATTTTGTCGGCATATAATTTAGATACAGTAAAGTATACGAATTCATATACCCTCATGTAATCACCACTCAGATAAAAATTAGAATAGGCCTTCCAGAGAATCTTCTCAAGTCCCCTGCAAGTTAGTACCTTTACCACTGGCCACTAGCTGTGCTGGTTTTTAACTTCATGTGATTGTAATCCTGTAGAATGGACTCTTTCATGTCTGATTTCTTTCAGTCGAAATTATGTGAGGCTCACCCATGTTGCTCTACAGTAGTCTCCTCTTATCTATGTTGCTTCCCATGGTTTCAGTAATCCACAGTCAAATGCGGTCTGAAAATATTAATGGAAAATTCAAGAAATAAACAATTCATAAGTTTTGAATTGCGTGCTATTCTGAGTGCTGTGATGCAATCTTTTGCCATCTCACCTGATTCCACCTGGGACATGAATCATCCCTTTGTCCATTGTATCCACGCTAAATCTACCCATCCGCCTGTTAGTCACTTAGTAGCCATCTCAGTTATCAGATTGACTGTCGCAGGATCACAGTGTTTGTGTTCAGGTAACCCTTATACTAGCCTAACACTATATCACAATGCCTCACCTCACCTCATCACAAAGGCACTGTGTTATCTCACATCATCACAAGAAGAAGGGTGGGTACAGTACAACAGGGCATTTTGAGGGAGAGAGAGACCACATTCACATAACTTTTATTATCGTATATTGTTATAACTGTTCTATATTATTATTAGTTATTGATGTCAATCTCTTATTTTGCCTAATCTATAAATTAAACTTTATCACAGGTGTGCATGTATAGGAAAAACTTAAAGATAAGGTTAGTACTACTGTGGTCTCAGGCATCCATCCACCCGGGGTCTTGGAACATATAGATAAGGGGAGACTACTCTATTACCCATACTTTGTTCCTCATTATTACCATGCAATGTTCCATTGTATGACCACACCGCAATGTATTTACCCATTCTACCGTTGATGGACATCTGAGTTGTTTCTAATATGGGTTATCACAAATAAAGCTGTCATGCACATTCTCACCTCCGCCTTCTGGCAGAAGCACTAACGTCTGTTGGGTATTATTCCAGGAGAAGACTTGGTGGTCATGAGATATATGTATGCTTAGCTATAGTAGATACTGTGAAAATTTTCCAAAGTGATTGTACCAGTTTATACTCTCAACAACAATGTAAGATTATCCTGGTTTTCTTCATCTTTGACATTAAAATATAGATATTTTTAAATGACTGAAAAATAATATTATCACTTTTAAATTTGAGAGGTATATATATGTATAAAAGAAAAGATGTCTGACTACTTGTGTACTTGATCTTAATAAAATAAAGGTAATCTCTTTAAATTCTGGCTAATGTTAGAGTTAAAATACATTCAATTAAAATGTTGATCAAAAATATTTTAATTATTTCTTTTTTGGGGAAAAATACTGACAATGCCAAGTATCAAGAAGCATGTAGAGATTTTTGTGACAATGGGCATTGGCAGTGGTATGCTGGTAACTATTTAACAAGTGGCTCTTTGAGAAAGAAATCCTGATTGGTAGAAGTTGCCAGTTTCTGTGGGGTAAACACTTTTACCATGCCTGAACTCTCACACATTGCTGGTAAGAGTGTAAATTGGTTCAACCTCTTTATAAAACCATTTGATGCTATCTGCTAAAGATGAACATATGTATAAGCAGGAAGACAGCAATTCCACTCCTAGATATGTGCATTGAAAGGTTTATATTATTTATAATAGAAAATTGAAAAACTAGAATGGATAAATGATTGTGTATTCATGCAATGAAATACTATACAGCAATGGAAATGGGACAAGCTGCTACTACACATAAGAATACAAATGAATCGCACAAGTACAGAAGAGTGTGTATCATATAATTCTAACTATATAAAATTCAGAAACAGGAAAAATTATTATATGAAGTTAGAAGTCAGGATGGTGGTTGCCTTGAAGACAAAAGGGTAGTGATGGGAGGCATCTTTATGAGTTAGTTGCTGTATGAACTGAATGTTTGTGTCCCCCAAAGTCTATGTTAAAGCTCTAATGTGATGGTATTAGGAGAACGAGAACTTTGGTGGGTAATTAGGTTTGATAAGGTCATGAGGGTGAGGTCCCCATGATGACATTAGTGCCCTTATAAGGAAAAGCTAGAGAGCTTTTTCTCTTCTCCTTCCCCTCCCCATCACCCTCCCCCTCTCCCTCTCTTTTCCACCGTGTGAAAATACAAGAAGGTGATTCTGCAAGCCAAGAGGGCTCTCATCAATAACTTTATGTACCGGCACCTTGATCTTGGACTGCCCAACCTCCAAAACTGAGAAATAAATGACTGAAGTTTGAGCCACCCAGTCTACGCTATTTTACTTTAGCCACCTAAGCAGATTACAACAGTTATGTTCACCCTGATGCATTCAAGTGGTAATGATACATGAAGTGATCCATTTATGATTTATAAACATGTCTGTGTGAGTGATTTCAAGTAAAAGTTTATTAAACTAATATATTTATGTATTATTTGCACACACAAAACCAAAAAACTTAACATCATTATCAGAATAAATCAATTTTTTAACATCTCTAATTTACAGATAAATATTGCTGTGTTCATAAATTAAATTGTTATTAAATTATACCATGGCCAATCAAACACATAAAAACAATTTCACCAAGAGGAATTTAAGCTCACAATAAAGCAGTTCATTTATATACTTAAGGGAAACCATTCAAACAAAAATAACATTTACTAAATCCCCAAACACTAATTTTTAACCAACCAACTAACTCTAAATCCAGTCATGTCAAAGGAGTTTCAAGCTCGAAACACAAAAGAGTGCAGTACCTTCTCAGAGGAAGAAAACATTAAACACATTTAAAGACAAAAACATATACCATTAAGAAGAAACCTCTAATTCGTTTACTTTTATCTTCCCTTCCCTACCCCAAACCCTTCTATTTCCCCATTCTGAGAAACACGTCCCTTTCTGGGTGAATTAAGGGAATCAGTGGAATCAGAGTATTTCTCAGCCTAACTGGACATCCAGAATCGCCAGGCACACATCCAATTCTGCTTGGAAAGATACTGGCTGTGCCTTCTTATTAAAATCGCTTTACTTAGTATACTTTAAGAGAGTGGAAAAGTTCCTATCTCCACAGCCTTTCGTTTTCTCACATTTTTAAATAAAATCTTTGGGCCATTGCCATCATCTCCTCCCATGTTTTGCCTCTATAACCATTTCCGTGACTTTTGTGTGTTAAAGTTAGAAGAAGCCACACAGCTTCCAGCACACACACACATGTACACACACACACCTCCCCCACACACAGTGTGCTCTCTTATGGGCCTGATTTTCTTTATTTTTTTTTAATTAATTTTTTATGGTGACATTGGTTAACGAAATCCAATACATTTCAGCTGTACACTTTAACAGGAAGGCATATATATATATATCTTTACACTGTGTGTTCACCTCCCATAGTTAGATTTCTTTCTGTCACCACATATTTAACCCCCTTTACCCCATCTACCTGCCTGCTCCTACCCTTCACCCCCCTCTGGTAACCACTAGTCTATTGTCCATGTCTATGAGTCTTTGTCCTGTTCCTTTGTTGCTTTTAGGTTTATGTCTCACATATAAGTGATAGCATGTGATTTTCAGCTTCTTCTGTCTGGCTTATTTTGTTTAGCATGATTATTTCAGGGTCCATCCATGTTGACGCAAATGGCAGCATTTCATCTCTTCTTAGGGCTGAGTAATATTCCGTTGTATAAATGTACCACAGCTTCTTCATCCAACTGAAGTGTTGTTTCCATGTCCTGGCCACTGTGAATAATGCTGCTATGAACGTCGGTGTGCCAATATCTTTTCGGACATGAGTTTTCAAGTCTTTGGGGTAAATACCCAGTAGAGGGATTGCTAGATCATATGGTAGATCCATTATTAGTTTTTTGACGAACCTCCATACTGTTTTCCACAGTGGCTGTACCAATTTGCAGTCCCACCAGCAGTGTATGAGGGTTCCTTTTTCTCCACATCCCCTCCAACATTTGTCATTACTTGTCCTCTTGATTATTGCTATTCTAACAGGTGGAAGATGGTATCTCATTGTGGTTTTAATTTACATTTCCCTAACAGCTAGCGATGTTAAGCTTCTTTTCATGTGTTTGTTGGCCATTTGTATGTTCTCTAGGGAGAAGTGTCTGTTCAGGTCCCCTTGGGCCTGATTTTCTGACACTCTGGGGGCCAACTCATTGGTAAATAACTTGCCTTTCATGGGTTTAGCTTACCTTCATTTGCCACATCCAAAACCTGAGAGTGCATAAATTCCTGAAGCGTCCACTAGAGGACACTGTAAGCCCACCTCTGACACCGATTTCTTGCAGAATGACTTCTGTGCATTCCCAGGGGAATTTTCCTCTTTCATTTGACCCACCCATCTTTTCCTATTTGATTTTTTCTTATACTAAGCACCTAAGAAGGAAATAGGTGACGTGAATAAGGAAGGAAGTAGCACTCCTAACCTTGCCCCTATTCTCGCGCCCCTGGTCCCAGGGCAAGATATTCTCATGATCCAGGCATTCTTTCCCTCAAAATGTATGTGACTGATGGCAGATGTGTTATTAGTGAAGTTGATTTGACTGTGCTAGATATTTGTCAATGCTCCAGGAAAAGTCAAAAGGTTGAGTTGGGTCTTGGGTCATTTTCCAAACATAAAGGATTTGTCAACTGTGGTAGCCTCATCTCCTGACCGGCTGGGTCCAATCTAGACTAGTTCTTATGGTCACCACCATCTCTTCCCTCCTGTGCCTCCTCCTCCTCCTTCCTACCCCCACCCTTCACTTCAGGACCAGCTTTTATTGTTTTCTCTCTCCCCAAGGTTATGTCAAAAGTCATGACTAATATTTCATTAGCTCACTCAGAGGAAAAAGTTTCTTCATGTCATTAGCAGAATTGCTGTATCTTAGACAAAAATGGACAACCTTTTTAATGAAAACATTTCTCTGACCAAGGCTTGTTCATTAATACAGCACTACTTCTTATTGTACATCTAAAAATAAAACCAACATATCTAAACATATTCAAGATGGTGGTTATTGAGATCACATATTTTTAAGCCAGACTACCTTGGATCAAATCCTGAGTTTGCTATTACTAGCCATATGGACCTGTGCAAGTTACTTCACCTCTGTGCATTGGTTTCCTCAGCCATTCGAAGGGGAAAGTAAGAGTGTCTAATCTAGAGCATTGTTTTAATATTAGAAGAGTTGATATATATAGTTATATATATTTATATGATGAGTTAATACATAAAGTGCTTGAACTGACCGGGTACTAGTAAGTTCTCAATAAGTGTTGGCTATTATCCTTCATCAAATCATGGGGAACATTCCCCATACACAGGCTGACATCTGTTTTATTTTTCTTATATTCCATGGCAAGCTCATCTTAAATGGAATATCAATAACTTTTTTACAACAAGACTGGGTGACAATGAATTATGCAAGAAGTGTCTGGATGGCACAAAACTGTGTCATATTAGATAGTGATGACATTGGTGGTTGTATGCAGCTTGGTAAGAATGATTCTGGGGTGTTGATGACAGTGGCCAGAGAATGTTGGATGGTAAATGACTGTGGCAGATACACACTGCATGAAAATAGGTTCAGGGTTAATTAAACAGAGGTCAAAATAGTTTCAGGATAACACTGGGTGGTGTGTGCAACTGGGTTATAGTAGAGAAAAGATTTGAGTGACGTAGGGTTGTGGTAAGACAAGATCTGAATAAAATCAAGTTTTCATGACAATGATGTTAAACAGTGGTGTGCTGGTACCTATTGTGTTTCAAAGAAAAACAAGAAACCCTGATTAGTAACATTTTCATATTCTGTGGTATAAATACTCCCATAATGGCAATTTCAAGCTACCAATGAAATATCATGATGAGCCACTTAGGAGGGCTAAGAGAAGAGACTGGGATTGAGCTTCGAGCACCTCCACCATTTCCAGGCTTGGTAGGAGAAAAGGAACCAGCAAAGCAGACTGAAAAAGTTTCCACCAGAGGGAAAGGAGCTAAATCAAGAGACTATGTTGTCAAAAAAGCTGGAGGAAAAAAGTGTGATAAGAAGGAGAGTGGTCAGCAGCTTGAATATTTCTGAGGTGTTAAGACAGATTAGCTCACAGAAGCAACTGTGCACCATGATGTCACTCATAATCCCTATGGACCAGATGCCGCATCAACTCAGGTTCACCCACAAGCCCTGGTGAGGGCGCAGCTGTCATCTAGGCCTGCTCAGCTTCCCTCCCCTTATAGGTAACAGCATGCCCTCTTCTGCAGAAAAAAAGTGCCCTCCCCAGTCAGGTGGTTCTGATCTCAGTCACGGTACCCTGAAACACATGGACGATCACATGGCCCACGCTAAGCCAATCAGAGCCAGTCCTCTGGATTTATAAGTACTGAAGCAGGGAAAAGCTTTTGCCTTGTCCTCTGATTTCACTAAGCCGGCATGATATAAGACTTTTGGAGCTGATTTTGGCCTTGTGATTTCCCGGAATGAAAGAAGTCTGTCTGAAGCAGAAACTAATGAGAAAGGGAAGGAATGTTTGAATCCCTGAACCTAGATCGACTATTTTTCTCTCCAGACGTGAGCCAATAAACAGCACTCATTACTTGCCAGGCACTATTCTAAAGACCTGAACTATAAATAGAGACTCAGTAATCCCAATAAACTCGGAAGGGTACTACTTGGGCATTTCATGTTAGAGATGAGAAAACTTGCCCAAGATCATAGAGTGTAGAGCTGGGATTTCAACCTGAGCAGTCCGGCCTCAGAATCGGCACCGTACATTTGGGCCAGATGGTTGTTATGGGGGACTGGCCTGTGCATTGTGGGTTGCTGAGCAGCATCCAGGCCTCTCCCCACTAGATGCTAGTAGCATACTTTCCTCCCAGTCATGACAACCAAACACGTCTGGAGACACAGCCAAATGTCCCCGGGGGTGAGGGACAAAAACGCCCCCAGTTACGAACCACTGCTGCCACTCTATTGCCTCCCAAATTTTTTCTGAATTGCTGTCATTGAGTTACTCAGATCCCATGTTAGCCACAACTCAGAGTCACCCAACCTGCGTGTCAAATACAAACAACCCAGTGTCCTTCAAACCCTGGGTCGCCCACAACACATTGCCTCTTAGACTGTGTTGTCTAAACCCCGACATCGCCTATGAGTTGGTGTCCCAAGACTTCTTGTTATCACAGTGCTGTCATAGAGATCTATATAATCTGCTACCAGGTGGTCCATGCCCTCTGTCACCAACCACAGTTTTACGGATTCAGGGCCACAGAGCTCTTCATAGAGACAAGGCACAAAAAACACACAGAGACAGGGAGACAGAATCACAGGCACACAACACAAGGCAAGGAGAGGCAGAGAAACCCACAGAAACAGAGAGACTCACAAAGACAGAGTCAAAAAGAGCCCTGAACCCTACAAGACCACAGCTGATTACGCTAAATGGGTCACTGGGGACCCACCAAGGTCCCCCCACCTCTGGATTAGGCCTGGGGATGGGGAGGTTAAATTCTGAGGGTAAGGAGCTTACACCCAATGTGACAGCTAATCGCCCACACAAGGCCTCTGTCTAGGTCACCAAGTCCTGAGCAGCTCCAACCCCCACATCCACTCTTGTACTTCTCCATCAGGTGCTCTGTTAACAAGAGCTCACCCCTGATGCACCACTGTGGTGGTAACAGGGGGTGAGGGGCAGGGGGGCGAAGCAAGAGATCAAACCCTCCTAGCCTCTCCTCTAGCTCTGTTACCAGAGACATCCTCCAGCATCTAGAGTGTTGGAGTGGGGGGAGTTTCTGACTAGATTGTCTCAGGCAGGATTTGGCTGAAACCAGAGAAACATCTTCCTGAGTTGTGGGACATGGTGGAGAGTGGCTGGTGCCTCCTCTTCTGGACTCCTAATCAACAGGGCCTCTGAACATTACCAATATGAGAATCAGGCCCTAGGTGGGGGCAATAAAAAACTTGAAAGCAGCCCCACCCCACCCCCATGATGGCCTGGTCTGGTTGCCATGGTGATGCCCCAGTTGCTCCAGAAGCGGCTGCTGGTCCTTGAAGTGGAGGTGATGGGGACAGTGGATCCTTGAGCTGAGGCGGGTTAGGGTGAGAGGTCAGTGCTGTCTGGGAACATTCCTGGCCATGGAGGGGAGGAGCTAAAAGCCCATGGTTTGTCTCTACTCCTGCTTCTCTCAGCTCAAGCTCATCTCCACCCACTCCCCTCACCCTCCAGGATCCACGGCCTCTGCTGCTTTCCACCTGTATGTCAGTGTTCAAGTGCAGGGTTCTAATCAAGGGGCTCGGGCATGTAGGTTCAGATGGGGAGCACAAGCTTGTTGCCCCAGGTAAAAACACAGAGAGGTTTCAATGGGGAGGATGAGGAGTGAAGGCTCAGCATAAAGAAAGGTTCTGGAAAAAATCCAGGCAAAACACCATGCAAGGGTTCAGGTTTGGGGCAGACATGCCCTAAACATGACTTGGCCTCCAGTGAGGGCTTGTGGAGAAAGACCCAAATAAGAAGATTCAGATAGGGCTCAGGTAAAGATCTGTGCTGGCACCTCATTTTAAAGTAACTTGTTACTAAAAACAATTGTTAAAGTACTAAACTTTAGACAAATAACTTTTGAATGTGTAAATTAAAAGGGATTTGAGGTCAGTTACAGTTCCAGAGGTTTCTCCTAACCTTCCTTAAGGTTGAGTTTTCTTATCCTTAAAATAGAATCTAGCCTGTCGAGTCATTGTGAGGATTCAATGAGAAAATGAACATAAAGTACTTAATACAGAGTGTACTCAATAAATAATAGCTTTTTGAAAAAAATAAAAAGAGTATGCTTAGAAACGAAAGAGAGAAAATGAAGCAAGAAGACCAGTACTTGTGTAGAGTTCAGCCAGCCAGCCACTGTGATCGGTCCTGGAAGCAGCAGTTATTAAGGGATCGATTTTTCTTCTCATTAAGGAAGACCGGGCTGTACAGGGAGAAGGTGAAAACATACATATTCCATGAAGGAGAGACAATGCCACTAACCACACTAGGAACACACTGAAAATCTGTAGCTTATATGCATTGTGATGTAAGCGGTAAAATAAGCTTATTCTCAAACGGTACAATAATAATAACAAAGGTCCAGAGCAAAAAAAAAAATAAAGGGTTTTAAAAATTTGAGATATAATTGATATACAACATAACACTGTGTAAGTTTAAGGTGAACAAAATGTTGATGTGATACATTGATATAGCAATATGATTGCACCGTAGAGGTATAGTGGCTAACACCTCTATCGTGTCACATAATTATCATTTCTTCTAGTGGCAAGAACAATTAAGATGTAGTCTCTTAGCAAGTTTAATGTTTATAATACAATTTTGTTGTCTTTTTTTAAAAAAATAAAATTCTAATTCAGTGGTTCTGAAACGTTTTGATTGTAGGACCTCTTTTACACTTTTTAAAAAATAATTTTATTTTTTATTATTATTTATGCCTATAGCACCTGGTCTTCATAGGTGATTTCCCATCCAAGTATTAACCAGGCCCGACCATGCTTAGCTTCTGAGATCAGATATCAGGCTTGTTCAGTGTGGCAGGGCCATAAACCACAGACTATGGCTCCATTGGGGTGTGAACCCGGGGCCTTCTGCGTGTAAAGCAGACATGCTAACTGCTGCACTATGGGACCACGTCCTCTTTACATTTTTAAAAATAATTGAAGACTCAAAAGAGTTTTATTTAAGTAGGTTTTATCTATTGATATTTGTTGTATTTGAAATTAAAACTGAAATTTAATATATTAATTCAAAATGACAATATAAATATATGTTAACAGGGAAAAAGAACATGAAAAATAGCTATGTATTTTCCAAAACAAAAATTTTAGTGAGGACAGTGGCGTTGTTTTATGCTTTTACAAACCTCTTTAATGTCTGGCTTGTTGATAGAAGATAGCTGGATTCTCATATCCACTTCTGCATTCAGCCTATTGCAATATGTGGCTTTGGTTGAAAAATGTGAAGAAAACTCAACTTCACGATGTATGTAGTTTGAAACAAGAGAAGTATTTTAATAACCTTCTCAGTTAATTGTGGATATTCTTCTTTGATACAATACCAAAACTTGGCAGATGTGGTTTCTCAAAAGTTAGCTTCACTGTGTAATCTGAAACTATATCAATAAATTTTTCACATTCCATTACATTAAAATCCATTGGTCAGTCTTGCACTTTGAATGGATCTTTTATTCATGAACCATTTTTTAATATTATGTAGTAGTCTTTTGGTTCACTGAGAAATATTGCTTCACTGAGTTATGCAGATCTTTCAAATATTGATCTTCCATTTTACAATACAAAAAAAACCCCATACATTCGTTAACGTCATTACCAATCTCATCAAAATTAGAATGTTTTTCAAACTCATGATGGCTGATAGAAGTTTTCAAATTCTGATTTTCACTTGAAAGCTCTAATTTTGTCAATGGTAACAAACACTAATAGTTTTTTACCTTAAAGTGACAGGCTCACTTCATTCACTTCCAAGAAAACGAACATCTGATAACTTTTTGTCATTCATTCTTTGAATAAAACTATTATTCAGTAAAAAAAGTGACTTTAAAAAAAAGTTACTTTCAGCTCACAACTCAAACAGTGTAAATGCTTTTCCTTGAGATAATGATCACACTTCAGAATACAGAAGACATGCTTCGTATACACTTCCCATCTGTCACGTGAAATATTAAAGACATACATTCAAGGTTTGAAAGTTAATCAGATTAATAATTTTACTGCTTCGCCAACTCTAGGTGAAACTGGCCTAGCTTTTTTCTTTCTTTCTTTCTTTTTTTTGTTTTACTGTGCATACATTCTGGCAGAGACAAATACAAGGACTGCTTGTATAGTTGGAGCCACGCCTTGATTCCGACTTGGATGCCAGCGGTCTTACCCCCTGCTGCTCTTGCTTGCATCAATGCATATGTCAATGAAGTGAAAATGGCAAGTAACAATTTAGTATTACTATGAAAATGGTTTTTGCTTTGCAGATTCCTTGGAAGGGTTTTGGAGATCTCCTGAATCTGTGAACACAACCTTGAGAAGAAATAAGAACTGATACTCGCATTCAAATTAAAGAATTAGATTAGCCATATTTACTTTCCTTTTCAAATGACCTTTTTTTTTTTTTTGAGATATCACGCAAAGGTTTATAAAATGCTTTTACAACTATCCCATGGAAAAATGAAGACCAACTCCATTTGTGGTACTATTTGCTTTACTTCCACAAAAAAAAGGAGAGGGAAGAGGGGAGAAAAAAGACAGAGAAAGCCCATGGGAGTGCATCAGGCATGTAAAGCCATCCATCATGCATGTCATGGTGAGCCGACACAGCCCTGGGACTGTAAAGGCAAGTGGTGCTGGGAACTCAGGGCCCTCTGTCACCTTCCCCCACACAGTCTCACTAGCCACACACCCCTTCACACACACACACACACACACACACACACACACACACACACACACACACAGGCACATGAGCCACGTACTTTGCCATGGCTAATTTCACACAAAATAAATGACAAGCCCAACCATGGTTATACTCAAACAATACAATCATACAGCCACACCAAACTACACAGAAAGTCTCGTGTCAAACACCCAAACTTTAGTGTGCTCAAAACCAATTCACACTATTTTATAACTGTAAAGTTGGAGAATTTCAATGGCCGTATACCCACTCAATCATATCGTCATCCAAACTATCTTTTTGGCACATGAGACATCACATCTACTGGGTTGCCATGCCACGATGTGCACATATTGTTCACAAGGTGAGAGCATAGGTTTTCAAGACAGGCCAACCTGGGTTCAAGTCCAAGTCCTACCACTTACTGGTTCTATAACCTTGGGCAAATTATTTAACCTGTCTGAGCTTTAGTTCTAGAAGTGGAGATAATTCCTACCTCGTAAACTTGATCTGAGGATGACGTAAAATAACCAGACAAGTGACAGCATCTTGTCTGACCAGATTTGTTCTGGGGATCCAGCTGTAACTGCCATGTATGGCTTTTGTCACCAGAGGGCACCAGGTGTCTGTGGGGGGTGCTGGAAGATACTGTTCCAAGAAGGCCAGGATGCCTGGAAAAAATTGCTGAGGCCAGTGCAGTCTAGGAAGGTGTGGGGATGTGTGTGGGTTGTACAGCCTCTGGAAACACCGGCGAGGCCCAGGCCACCCTGCTGTGCGGCTGGGTAAGGTGGGCAGCGCCTAAGGAGCATCCTCATCTCACCTGGGACAGAGGATGAGTACTTCCTTTACACCAGACCCTCCTCTATGCCTGCTTCACACACATTTAATCTTCAGGACAATACCATGATTGATAGTCACCACTAATAGTACTCCTATTGAGCAGTATTGAGGAAACTAAGGTGCAGTTTACCCAGCTATTAAGTGGAAGACCTAGGATATGAATGCAGGCGGCCTGACTTCAGAGCCCATGTTCCTAACCACTGCTCTACATTGCTCTTCCAGGGACCCCTCTCCTCCCCCTTCCTGGGGCTCCGCCAGGACTTTCTGACCCCGACTGTCTGCCCTGGAGCACAGCCAGCCCCAGCTGACCCTTTACCCTCTTCTAGCCTGCTCCCTGCCTGCTCACTGGGCCAGCCCATGGTAAGAGGCTTATCAGGCATGTGCGGGGTACAGATAAGGTAGAGCCCTTGAACATGGCCTTATCCAGCCCTGCCGTCCCCAGCTGCTGGGAGTTGTGGGGAGTGCCAGCAGATGGAGTCCAACCCACCCAAGCAGCCATACACCACACACGCTAGGAGCATGGTGTCACTCAGTGTGAAGTCATAGTTCCCTATGATGTCATAATTCATAGTGACATCATTGTTCTGTCCCTTCTTCAAGTCTGAAGGGGTTATTTAAACATGAGTAGGGAAAGTAGAGTCAGACAGGAGCCCCATCCAGGCTCCAACTCAGCAGGTCAGGTTGGATGCCCTGGAAAGATAGGGGTGTCACAGAATCCTCCCCAGGGTAGATGGCTATTTTTTAGTGTTGATGGCTCCACTTATAGCCACCACTCTTCCTGTCTTCCCAATTCAAAGAAGCTTTGGGTCCAGCAGGGGCAGGGGTGGTGGGAGAAATCTCCAGGCCTGCTTCAGGTTGGCTCTGGGGTCTAAGCCCCCTGTTTCCCATAGAGAGGCCTGAGCCTCAGAACCCAGAGGTCTGAGGGAAGAGGGGCCTTACATCCTACCCCTTGGAAAAGCAGTGAGGCAGGAAGGGTTTATAAGAATGGCGGGACAGGTGGACATGGTCATACCTACTCTGACAGTCACACATGTCAACATGCTGACATAGTCTGTGTTCATAGCCTCATACTGGCATCATCACATGCCAACAGGCATTCATTCTCACAGCCATGCCCTTGACCACACATGGGTCACAGATAACAACATGTTAGCCCACAGTGACACATGGACAGGTACATTGTTGCACAACCCATATAGAAGAGCAGGAACCCTTTTCTCTTATGGCTGTATTCCTAGAGATTAGCGCACACAGTGGACATACACTCGTAGGTGGTGAGTAAGTGGACATGGTCACACACATCCTATGACCAGGGTGAGGGTGGGGCTGGAGCTGGAGTAAAGCCTTCCATCCTCAGATCCTCTTGACATCTCCAGACCCAGAATGGAAGCATCAGCAAAGAACTGACGCTGCTTCTAGCACCACCCCAAACCCCACTTCAGTGATGGCCACTCCGCAGATAACACTAGTCACTGAAGGGACCTGGGTCATGCAGGGGCCCCACTCCTTCCCCTTTAGTTTCTTTCCCAGCATACTGGGACACTGGCATTCTGAAAGTTGAGTGTTAGGAACATTGAGGGGTCTAAATGTTGGGCACTCTGGGCATTAGGACCCCTACGTATTGGGCACTGAGGGTCCTAGGTATTGTGAACTCGGTTTTGGGTTTTCTACAGTGGGGGGTTGGTGCTGGCACACTTGGCACTGGAAATTCTGGATTTTAGGCACTCTAAGGTTTGTAAGTGTATGGTCATTGAATGTTCTTGCCATTAGGGATGCCCCCAGGCAGGGCCAGAGTCAATGCTTCCAACCTGTATGCCTCATTTTACCTGGAACCACTGAGGTCCAGCCTGGAACCTTGCTCTGAGCCCCATGATGGGCTCATGTTGCCTCCATGGACCAGGGTCAGGGAAAGCACAACAGAGTGGCCTGAGGGGCACATGGATCTAGAACCAATCTAACCTGCTCTACATTGGGACAGGGGAGGGAAGGTGCCAGGTACAGAACACTGTGCTCCAAGTTCAAGGGAGGAAGAAGTTGACAGCCAATAATATTGCCCAGCTCCTGGGACTCCAAAGAGGTAGAGACCACAGGTCAGGCCAGGCTACAACTCAAAGCAATGTCAGCTTCTCAAGAGCATCCCTCAGCACACCTCCACCAAGGTGCCTGATGTTGCTATCTTCTTACAGTGCCCTCTGGAAGCAGCCCACATCTGGCCTTATCCCTGCTCCCACCAGACACATACCTACACTTTGATTCTGAGTCCCAACAGAGGCCTTGATCCTGTAGGTTGATGATGACAAATGAGGAAACCAGCCAGCAAGCAGGGAACTGTACCTGGGTGTAGTCTTCCCAGGAAATGGCATTGTAACTGGAGTCTCCTGGGACACACCTTAGTCCACAGTGGGTGGGGACCAGCTGGCTGCCTGCCCTCTTTCTGCTCTGCCCCAGGAAGAAGCAGGTCAGAGGGATATCTGATCCCAGTAGTCCTCCTGTCTGTCCTCGGGCCTGATCCCCCTACTCTTCCCACATGTCCTTTTCTATCCTGTGGTCCAGCTGCCCAGGGCCAGGAGCTCAGAGGGTTGAAGGCCATCCCAACTCTGACCTGGGCTTAGCCCAGACCTGCCTCCCCTGGGGCCTCATTCTGGTTGGAAAAAACAGCTGTTCTAGTCCCTGTCTCAGGGAAATGACTTTTTCAAATGAGAATCTCTTCTCACTAGCTTCTCAGGATTCAACTCACTGTGTGGTTGCCTGAGCCCTTTCTGGATCAAGATGGGTAAAATACGCACATCCATAAATCTACATGTATACAAATATACTTTAAGTAATGTCATCTGTTTGTCTAGCAACACCTTCATGGGCAACATCTCTAACTTCTCCAAACATTCCAGGGAAAATCTCTCTCTCCTACCCCACAGGCTGAAGTGCTAGGCTGCCTCCCTGACCCCAGATTAATCCCAAACTCTTTCTTCCTGGTAGGGCCTGAGCACCCCACCCCACTCCAGCAGGGCCTGAGGGCCTCCTAAGGGTCTGGCTCTGAGCATCCTGAACACTCCTACTGCCACCCTTCGTATGGAGTCCCTAGGGTGACGTGGGAAGCTCCACTCTCCCTGGGCCATAGCAATTCTCAGAACCTTCACTGACATTCTCACTGCCCTCTTCTCACCCACCCCTCCCCACCCCCACAGTCTACTGCTTCAAGGGGGAAAGAGACCATTGTCCCCATGCTCCCAGGCTTCCTGGTCTCCACTCCTCTACCTGGGGGCCTCTTCTAACAACCTCCTTTCCGCTTTTCCTTTGCAGTGGCCCTTTTTGACCAGCCTTAGTAGGGGAGGAAGAGATCAGAAGCAGAATTCATGTCCTGGCAGGAGAGGCAAGCAGGGCTTGGATCAGATATGCCCAGCCCTGGAGTTGGGTACATGCACATCACCACACAGAGCTGCTGCAGTGCACACACAGTCGCTCTTCCATAAACACAGATCCACCTACACAAATCCAGACACAACAGACTGCTCAGGCAGAGGGACACGCTCACACACTGGAGACACCTGCAATTCATTCATAGAATATAAATCTTGAGCATGCTATACTTGCTAGGTTTGGGGACAAAGTAAAAATGAAAATAATGTTGCTGATGAGACCCACATGTCTTCCTAGATCTAATGAAGTCTCCAATGTGAATAGGTTGTAAATTCTGAGATGGTAGGGCTCTGGGGAAGGCCTGTGGGGTGCACTACATAGGGCCTGAGAGTCCAATCAGCAGGAAATATCTGTGCCTGAAACCTGCTATCTCTTTCAATGCTTCTGATAGTAAATTAATAAAATGAAATATGTCACTTGTCAATCGATTTTTGGCATGTGCTCATCAGCTTCTTGGAGGCTGATTGCCCCTAGGGAATAAAAAAAAATAATAATAAAAATAAAAAGTAAAATAAAAAATTAAAAACCTGCTTTCTAACCAGGAACAGTGAGAAATGGATTCAGGGTACAGTGGGCAGACTCTCTCCAGGCAGCCCCTTCCAGAGCAAGTTGCCTCACTCAGATGGGACAATAAAGGTTCCTCTGACAACCAGTACTAATCTGCCCTTCTCCCTGAAAGCTGGTGGCTCTCACCGGGTAAGCAAATGTGGGAGCCCCGTTCCACCACTGCCAAGCCATCACTGCCCAGAGGCAGCCTGGAGCAATGTGTTTCACATATTAGTATCTGTATCACTTTAGCTCGTCTCTCCATTTCTCAGGAGAGGAAACTGAGTCTCACTAAAGCTCCTTTTGGAAGACTCCTTTAGCTGGTATTGGAGCTCTGTCTGTCTCCCCGGGGAGTGAAAAGGGGGCCTGGGTTGGTGACTGCAGCCCCTGTAACACAATGGTCAGAGCACGACTGACCAAGCTAGTGGTTAAAGGAGGGTCCCTGGAGAAGGATTACCCCCAGACCTCCAATTCCAAGGAGTAGGACCCAGGCCTTACCCAGCTGTGCCCACAGTCCCTAGCGGCGCTGCTCCAAAGGGAATGGAATTTGCTCTGACTTCGCTCCAGGGGGAACGCAGGCGCAGAAGGCCGGGGGCCTGGCAGACTAACTCTAGCCCCAGCCCCCCGAAGTGCCCCAGGCATTCTGGCTTCATTCCAGCCTAGCTCAAAGTGGACGACATCTGCTTCCTCCAAGGGCCCCAGCTGGAGGGCAGAGAGGCAGGGACGGAGAAGGGGGCTTCTTTGTGAAGCCCACTCCCAAGGGTTTGCGGGGATCAATCTTCTGAAAGTTGGAAGACTTGTAATTTTATTCCCTGGGAGGAGGAGCCAGAGAAGTCAGCCAGGAGGGTGGGGATGGAGTGGGGGGGCTGTTGGGCAGCCAGGGGAGCTGTTCAGGGAGGGGAGGGACTTGGCTAGGTCTCCCAAGCCTTCTCCACTCCAAACTTTCACCAAACTCTTGGCCCCCGCCTCCCCGAAACCAAAACACAACAAGCTCTGGAGGAGCCTGGAGCCGCGCGGCGGGGCGGGCGGACTCGGGGCGGCACCGAGCCTCGGGAGGCTGATGCAACTTTCCCTTTAAGAGAGCCACCTGGGCGCACCGCGGTGCGGGCCCGGCGAACCTGGGCCGGGGGCTGCAGCATGGTAAGGGGGCTGAGGGAAGGGGGCGCTGCGGCCCGTACCGCGGTCCGTCCTGCCTTGGGTCTGGGTGTTCAGTGGCTCCGCGGACTGAGCCCCAGGACCAACGTGCGTGCGTGTGAGTGAGTGTGTGAGTGTGTGATCGCGCAGGCATGCGGGCATCTGTGGGTGAGTGTGGGTGCACGCACGGGGATGTCTGTCTCGCCGCGAAGGTCGGGGTAGGTGCGCGCGTCTGGGTGTCACCGCTGTCACCAAGGAGCCGGAGCGAGCAGAAACGGCGGGGGGAGGGGGCGCTCCCGGAGTGGGGGTGCTGAGTGCCGACGCCGGCCGGCTCGGCCGCGGGCGGCGGGCTCGGGGCTGCGCGGGGAGCGCCCGACCCGGCGTTGGTCCCCGTCCGTCTGCGGCGCCAGGGGGTCTGCGCGCGGGGGGCCTGCGGGCCGGGACCCCGCGGCCGTGTCTGCGCCCCGCGTGCGGGCCCCGGCCCCATCCATCTCCCCCATCTCCTCGCCCCGCCGGCTGGCCGGCCCGGCCACCCATCGGACTCGTCCAGCCCGCCTGCCGCCCGCTCGGCCCGCCCACCCGCTGGCCCTGGAGGGTTCCCGCGCGCCCCTGGGTCCCCGGGGCCCTTTGTCCGCGACTCCCGGCCACGGCTTGGGAAAGGGACGACAGCCGCGGAGTTCTCCCGGGGCTGCTACCCCGGGAGGAATCGGTGCCCTCCCACCCCAGCCTTCGTTCTGGGCGCTAGTAGGGCGGGCCTGCGAGGCCACAGGTGAGGGCAGGGCCCTGGCATCCCGGGGCGCTCACCCCCACCCAGCCGGCGCCCCGCAATCCGAAGCCATGGTGGCGCGGGAGAGGGCGGCGGGACCCGGGCCAGGGGGGGGGCTTGCCCAGCGGGCCGGGAGGGGCCCGAGCCGGCCCGGGGGCGGGGCAAGGGGGCGGGTACCTGCGCGCCCCGGTACTTTTCCACAGCAGGGGGCGGAGGCGGGGCCGCCGCCCCCACGCCAGCTGAGAGGCCCACACGTGGTGGCTGATGTAACGCCCGCACCCCCCGCGCCGTGCACGTCGCACCCCGATTACAGCGGACGCGCCCGGCTCCGAGGAATCGGGGCGCCCCAGGTGGTGCTCCGGCCCCGAAGGCGGCCGCGCCCCTGCCCGCCGGGCCTCCTCGCAGTCTGCGGGCCGCTTCTTAAAGGAGTCGCGCCTCTTTTCGGGCCTGCTCGCCGCAGGCCGCGCCCCCTCGCTGGTCACCCTTAAAGGAGCCAAGTCCCGGCTCTCTGACAGCTCTCTCAAAAGCCTGGGTCTGTTTCTTTGCAGAAACAAGCCTGGGGCTGCTGGGGCTCCTAGATGATAAAGGTTGGTGGTTGGGGTTGGAGGGGTGTGAGTGGAGAAGGAGAGAAGGACCTGAGAGGTTAAAGATTCCCCAAGTGAGGGAGCATCAGAAGGTTGGAGAATAGTGGGTGAGAGGGCTGGCTCTAGGAATGAGCAACACTGAGCATGCCCAAATGTTTACAAGAACCGCAGAGAAAACGCCCCCTTACTTGGCCTACTCTGCAACTGCTGCGGTACGGTACTGCTCAGTGCCCACCCCTGGGGACACAGGATAATGACATCCCTGCTCTGGAAGATCTCTCCAGCGTGTGGGGAGCCAGATTTGGACACAAGTAACCATGCCGCAACGCTACGTGTGACAGGAGTGTTAATCAGATGTACACAGCATGCATTGGGGGTACAGTGGAAAGGTTGACTGAGACTGGGAGGAGAAAGGAAGGCTTCTTGAAGATAATGGCAGTGGGACAGTTTTGAAGATGGATAGGATATATACAGCTGTAAATGGAGACAAGGTTGCTCAAGAAAGAGAGAACCACCTGAGGAAAGGCATGTAGACAATAACCCTTTGGGAATGATGAATGGTCCCACAGGGTGGCGGCAGCAGCAGGTGGCCATAGATAGCTGACCTGGTTGCAGCCAGAACCAAAGGCCCTCCCCTACTACCACAGCCCCTCCACTCCCTTCTTCACAGTGAATGGAAATTATGCTTTCTTCTCTTCTCTTAAACTGTGAGGTCCTTGCAGGCAGGAAAGAGCCTGTCCCCTTTCCATCTCTAGAAAGAACTCCAAGGCTTGGCCCATTTGGACCTTTGAAATGGATTGATCTGACAGTCCTATTTGGGAGAGAAGAAAGGCTGAGCAATGATAATGTAAAGGTGGGCCAGGACCTGTGACTACTCTCACCATCTGCCCTTGCTTGGCTCACAAGCAACTCAAACGCAACTTGCCTAGCCGGGTTCATACTCTCCCTACTCCAGACCTGCAGCATTCCTGTCTCTGGGACTGGTGCTGCTCTCTAGTTATTGCACCAGCAGAAACCAAAGACCCCTCCTTTTCCCTTACTCTCCAAGTCCAATTCATTACCAACTCCTACTTATGTTACCTTCTAGGTTTTTCTCAAATCTGTATAGCTTTTCCACCACATTGTCAGCTTCCTACACAAGCCCTCTCATCCCTGCCTATTCCTAAATGATTTTCTCTTTTCCACTCTCCTCTCCCTCCAGTCCTTCATCCACACTGTATCTAGGGTGATGTTTTCAAAATGTACATTCCACCAATGCTTCTCCTTGCAGTTTTGACTCTGCTTTAAAACCTTCAAAATTGCTCTCAAGACAAAGACTGAAATCCAGGCCCCAAAGGCCCTGCCCCTGCTTATCTGTCCACCTTACCCTTGGCTACTTGCTCCCTGGCTATCTGAGCCATAGCCTCAGGGTCTTTTGACATATTATTTCATTTGCTTGAATATTTCTTCCTCTTACCTTTCTCATTGTTGCCACTTTGCCTAATTAACTCCCTCTGACCCTCGAATATCACTTCCTCAGGGAAGCCCTCAGTGACTCTCAGACAGGTCAGGCCTCCCTGCTGTGCACTCTCATAAATGAATCTTTCTCCTTCACACCCTTTATCTCAGTCTTTAATTATACACATGGAAACACCAATTTCACTGTTTCCCCTATCTTGTAAACTGCAGAAGGGCAGTGAGTTCTTGGTACTAGCACAGGTCTGGCCCAGAGCAAGCCTGAAATAAATATTTGTGGAATAAATTAATTGAATTGTGGCCAGCCTCAAATGCCTGCTAAACAATTTAGTCCATAACCTGTTGGCTGTGGAGAAATATTGGAGAAAATCAAGGCTTTGGGAAGAGTGATGGATTTGAAGGGAGGAAAATGTGGAGACTTTGCAGTCAAGTCCAAAATGAAGCAGAAACCAGAATTTTACAAAGGAAGTATCATTAGCCCTATCTTCCAGACTGAGAACACTGAGGCTCAGAAAGGTTAAGTAACTTGTTTGAAGTCACATACCTAGTGAATGGCAGAGCCAGAATTCCAGCCCAAGGCTACTATGTCCCAGAACCCAAGCTCTCCATTACATACTGAACTGACTCCAACCCACTGCTTGTTGATGGTGGCCCCGTATGGGTTAGGAGAAGGTCTGGTGTGTGGGCAAGGTGGATCTCCAACATCTAGAAGAGAGCCTGGTATGTCATGGGTATTCAGTTGGTACTTTTTGGATGCATGGATGGGGCCATTTCATAGAAATGGCAGAGGCCGGAGAAGCAGCAAAGTTTCACACCCAACTCATTCTTCTACAGTAGCCACAGAGCAGTCTTTTTCCACACTAATCTGTAAGCACCCTGAGGGCACAGACTATATTTGCAGCCGGTACTCAAGGGTACCCTGAGCGAGAATACTGTATAGCTTAAATTCCAGGGCAGAGTATCCTCAGTTTACTTACCTGACCAGAGGGCATAATTATTCCCAACCTATGAGGTGATTCTTAATACCATCTGTTATTATCACTGACAGCACTGTCATTATTTGAGAGCTGAAGAGGGACAGCTTTAAGGAAGCCAAATCTAGAGCATACAGCTTGGAGGGAGGAGTGGTGGTGAGGAAGACAAGGGTATGATCTTAAGAAGACACGTTTCTCCAAACTACCCCCAGAAGACCAAAGCCATAAACAAGGACCTCTTTAAGAGGACACTTTGAAGCTTGATTGACAAAAAGGAAA
Organism: Cynopterus sphinx; assembly: GCA_030015415.1. Taxonomy (NCBI): domain Eukaryota; kingdom Metazoa; phylum Chordata; class Mammalia; order Chiroptera; family Pteropodidae; genus Cynopterus; species Cynopterus sphinx. The sequence continues at coordinate 102,118,078 of CM057387.1, forward strand.
TGGTTACAAGTCACATACCCACCTGCGCCAGGCCATGCAGGAGACCTAATGGTTAGGGCAAAGGCCTATGGCAGCCAAGGCTGATGTGCATAGACAGAGAACCTCTTCCTGATCTCTTCTAGCTTTCCAAAGGCTTCTGGGCCTATGGGTGAGAGGCGGCCCTTGATAGTCTGTGGGTGGGGCAGAGTGGCACAGAACAGACTTTGAAATAGAGTCTGCTCCCTGGTAGGGGAATAAATGAATTGAATTTCTTCATCATGAAGAGAAGGCCCCACAGGCAGAGCCCAATCCTTCTTGGGACCAGGTTCTGTGGTGGTTGAAGGTTCTCATCCAGTTGACCCAGGTTTTCTCTCCTATTAGAGAATTCTTTGAGCTCCCCAAAGGTTGATTTCCTCTCCTGTAGCCTGTCAAAAACTACTCTCTTCCATCTGTGTCTAACATTAAACCTGCATATACCAGCATAACCGTCTGTCCGCTTGTTCCATTTGTCTGCTGCCCCCTCCAGTTTGCCAGCCCTACAATGCCTCTCTGATGCTTTCTACAAGATCTCAGCTGACCCGAACCCTCATTCCAGTGCTTCAGCCTTACCCGTTTCTCTTTAGTTCAATCTGACCCACACTTTCTGCAAGCTGAGCACTGTGCTAGGTCCTGGGCACACAGGGGCAAATGAAACACAGACCCAAGCCCTCAAGCAACTCATGGACTCATGGTTGACAGACTTAAAAGCAAAGTAGTGTAGTAGAAGTTGATAAGGTTATTAGCAGAAGTCTACATGAAACAGAAAGGAGGAAGCAATTTGCTTATTCTTGTAAGGGGGAGTGTCAGGAAAGTCTACAGAGAAGACGTGACATTTAAGCATAGTCCTAAAGGATTTGTAGAATTTCACCTGGTGAACAGGCGGGAACATGTTGCAGACAGGGGACAGCCTGAACAAGGACAGGAAAGCATGCCCGTGCATGGTGTGTTTGGCATGTCCAGAGCTTATGGTCCAAGTTAGTGACATAACAACAAGCCCAGCTGCCCTGGAGCCCAGGCAGAGTGGCACCAGGATGAGGAAGGACTATCCTGGCTGTCTGGCTGGGGTGAATGTGCTGATCCAAGCTGACTCCCCTTCAGGGAAAAGGTTGAAGCCATTCACACAGACAATAAAGGAATTGGACCCTGTCCAGTTCTGTGTTCATTTTTTATCTTTTAGAGAATTGGGCATCTGGAGAGTCAAAAATAGACCTCTGCCCATTGGGACATGAAGCCTGGAGACCAAGGGATGCAGGGGAAGGGTTGGGAGAGGAGCTGATCCAGGGTCATCCAAAAAGAAGTGGCCTGGCAGAGGGGTAGCCAGGGTGGGAGGGAAGTGAGGCCTGCTAGCTGGTGATCTGGGCCCTGCACTACCTGTTCTGGATACCCCCGAGGGCTACACATACATATGTCCTGCCCCTGCCTGCACTGTCTAGGTCCTTATCCTGCTCACTCTCTGCTCTCTCCACAGCTCTTGAGGTCTGTGGCCTGAAAGGTGCTAGAAGCAGAGCCTGTGATTGTGGCCTGGGACTCCAGAGTCCCCAACCCGTTGCCACCATGGTGGGAAAAGGTGCCAAAGGGATGCTGGTGAGTAAAGGGATGAGATAGCAGGGAGGAAGGGGGACATGAGCACTGTCCCCTCTTGGGCCTTCTGCTAGCTGCTTGCCATCACAGGAGAGCCTAGGAAGTTCCATGGGGTCCCTCATCTGGCAGGGCTCCTGAGTGCTAGGGTTGTCCCAAGGCCAGAGAGGCAGCCCCTCATCTGGTAGGTTATGTGGTACCACAGCTCCAAGCCCGTAGCAGTGAAGACTCTGCCAGCAAAGGCATGCCAGGAGGCAGGATACGCACACCCCCTCCTACCACAAGAGACACCCTGGAGAGGAAGCTGCAGCTCATCCTGCTAGGAAGACAGCAGGACTCCTGGGGCTGTCCTGGGGCTGTCACACCCCCACCCCCACCCCCACCCCCACCCAGTGCTCTGCCTGCCACAGGGAGTGTTTATTACGGGCTCATCAAGGGGTCCTCTGACCCCATCTGGTTTCTCTTTACTTCTACTCTGAAAAGTAACAAAGAACATTTTGTTTGACTCCTCTCCTGAGGCTTCTCAGAAAACCTTCCTCTCTCGTTTCCCCAAGCCATGGCCTTTCCTTTGCCCTTTGCCTCGGAGCACAGGAGAGGTGGTAGTGAGGTGCTGTGAGAAGCAGAGTGAGAACAGGGCCTGGTGAGGGCTTCAGTTCACGCTGATGAACAAAGCGGGGCAGCCTTGGCAGCAGGAACAAGGGAAAAGATGCCAGATCTTACCCCAGGGTGTTTCTTCTCTTAGCATCTTGCTTCAGGGACAAGTTAGACTTTGCCACATCAATCTCTTCTGCTTCTTGTCTCATCCAGTTAAGGATTGACAAGACACCTCGTTCACATGAACGGTTTGGGAGGGAGATAGGGGGTTCTGCTTCAGACTCAGACCCTTCCATCCCGCCCCTCTGGCCTGCTCTGGTCTGGGCTCTTTCTGGTTGGAGCAAGTCTGAATTAACCAAGCTTCTTAAAGCATTTCTGAACCAGTCTGAATGAACTCTGGGTGCTCAGAAATGAGCAAAGATGGAGGTATATGCTATGATAGAACCAAGACTGGCATCCCCTTTTTCAGAGAACTCTTGGAATTGCCATGGGCCTGTCTTAGAATTGGGTACAGCTCTACCCCTTTCTACTTGGCGATTCCCATGAAATCTAAGAAATCTTCTGCATACTCCCTGGCTGCCCTTCTTTCTCTGGAGTAACCCTGAAAGGACTGGAGCGAGCAAGCAGGAGAGATGAGGGACCCACACAGGCCATAGGGAACATGAATCACAATATCTCAGAAACCCTGCTGGAGCTGAGCTTCCTAGAGCCGCAGGCCAGCCTGTCTGTGGAGGGGAATGCTGCCTGGGGACTCTGTTCCCAGCACCAGGATGTGCCTAAAGATAGCAGGGGCTTAGTTTCCTCGTGCCCTCAGCCCTTTGGCTTCTGCCCGCCCGCTGCATTTAAGACTCATAGCATATGTCCCCTGGGCACCCCCGTGGTCACTCGAGATTCTATTCCTGCCTCTTTTTCAGTTCTGCTGATGACCTTGGGCTATACGATTCTGCTATTCTTGGGCCCCAGTCTGGAACTGAAGCCTCCTCCATTCAGTGCTTGTCTCTAGAATACAGCCTCAGAGGAGCACCATCTCTCCTAGCTAACCTAGGTAGCTCAGGCTGGCACTTTATTAAGTGTCATGTTCTCTTTTAGGACATATGGCTAAGGATTCTCCTTTCAGACTTGCCCCTTCTCTAGGTGCCATGGTGGGGCAGAACAGAGGGTGTTGACGGCCATGCCTATAAGCCAGTGGCACTTGGACTGTCCTAGGTCTGTGTCTTCTGTTGTCATTTGTACCCTGGTATGCAGGGAGAGGACCTCACTCTGAGGATGATATCCTCGCTTACATCCCCTAGGTCTGGATATGAGAATATGCACCCCCCTCCCAGGTCTCTTCAGTGTCTATAGATACCCTGTGTCATCCTTGGAGTTTTTGCTGGGCCCTTCATGTGGCAAGTGCTTCATGGAGGAGCAAGCCACTTCCTAGCACGTGCCCAGGCCCACATGCCTCCTGCACGTGTCCCTCCCCCCACTCCCAGCCCAGATGGTCTCTGCCAGGCCAGCTCAGCTGCCTCCCTCACGCCTCAGCAGCTCCTAGGACAGGGCTGTGCAAGAACCCAGCTGGCCAGGGTGCCTCCAAGCCTGGGAGCAGCTGGGATGCTCAGGGGCACAGGGGGATGGGTGGGGTGGTCCTTCCATGGAGACCTAATGCTTCTGTACATGCGTGGGGTGGGGCTGCATGGGGCTCAGAGGACAGGGAACTGGAAGAAAGGAGCCCAGGACAGGAGAGCCCCACTGCGGCCTCACACCAAGTTCACAAGCTGGCTGACTCAGTCTCCTCCCCTGTGCCCACTCCCCACTCATACAGTGTCTTGAGCAGCAGAGGCCTTGGTGAGCCTTATCAGTCTCTCCCCATGCCTTTGAACTCTGGTTGCTTCTGCACTGGGAAGCCTCATGATGAATAAGGTCCCTGGGTGCCAGAGCATCTAAATCATCGCGGAAAGCTTTGCAAGCACCACAGGCTGCCTGGGGATGCCCCACCCTGACCTGTTGAGTTCTGCTTGGATACCTCTTGTCTGCGGCATCTATTCCAAGGCCTGGCACACAGTGGGTGCTCACCCAGCACAAATCCCGGCATGTGGAAAGTGCTCAACTAGCGTAGGCTTGACAGACACATATTGGGCACTCCCTTGCCACCTACTAGGCATTCGCCTAGCACAAGTCTCAGCTTGTGGCTAGTGCTCAACTAGTACCAACTTGGTAACCATTGAGCACTCCCTTAGTGCAGAGCCTGTTGCACAGTGGGCACTCATCTGGCACAGTGCCAGGCATACCATGGGTGCTTACCTGCTCAGGGTTTGGCATACATTGGGTTCTCACTTGACAGAATTTGGTGTACATGGGGCACTCACCTAGTGCAGGACCTAGCACACCACAGGGACTCACTGGCATGGGGCTGACATGTGGTGAGTGCTCTCTTAACACAGGTCCTGGCACACAGTGGAGCTTTCCCAGCATCAGCCTTGGCTCGTAGTGGGCATTCTGCTAACACAGGCCCTGGTGTATTGTGGGCGCTGTCTTTACTTAAGGCCCAGCACAGAGGAGGTGGTCTCCTAGCCAGGACAGCCTAGATGACCCTAGATGCACAACTACCCACTCACCAGTGACATGGACAATATCTGGATCCAAAAGGCCCAACCTTCCTCAGGCTTCCTATCTGGACCTAGGACCCTGCCTCCTCTTCCCCTTGGTCTCCTTGCCCTCCCTACCCTCCATGGAGCCCACCTACTCAGTCCTGTGCCCTCACTTCCCCTCATACAGCTTCCCTGCAGCCCTCCCCCGCATTCCCAGCACCTCTCAGTCCTAGCTCGGCAGGGCCTACCCCCAGAGTCACAGGGCACAGCAAAACCCCTAGATTCCTTGCCCCTCTGGAAGCATGCCCACTCTTATTAAGAAAAGTCAGAGGTGGGGCTAGGGAGCCAGCCTCCCTGGAGCAGCTGGATCCCACTAATGAGGACTCATTACGGCCAGGGCCCAGCTGGGCTCCTGCCGCCTCCTGTCCCCATGGCCAGAGCCAGAGAAAGCCGTCCAGCCAGGGCTGTCTGTTCTGGGCACCCAGCCCAGGCCAGGGCAGCCAGAGCCCAGAGCCCACCCTGGGTGGAAGTGAGCATTTAGGCATCATGGGTGACTGGGCCTTCCTGGAGCCAGTGGCCCAGCCAGCGCCTTGGCCCTCAGTCTGTGCCTGCAGGAAGTCAGCGGAGTGTGTCTGGGGACCTGGCTGCATAAGGATGGCCAGTGAGTGGCTGACTCAGTGCAGAGAGGCCATTCTTAGAATATATGCTTGAGCCAAGGCTGGTCCCCATCTCGCTCCCTCAAAATGGGGAAAATAGTATACCTATCTTGAGGGGTTATTGGGAGTATTAAATGAGTTAATTTATATAAAGTGTTTAAGACAGCGTCTGACTCATTGTAAATACTTAATATGTATTATTTGTTACTATTATTACTAATGCTCACTAGCTTCAGTACTGGGTGAACATTATCCTCACTTAGAGAAGAAGAAACTGAGACAGGACATGTGACTTGCCTAAGGTTATATGTGATGAGAAACTGCCTGGGTTGAAGTCTGAACCCAGACCTGTCTGGCTCTAAAGCCTATGCACTTTTTATTTCAACATCATCCTGCTATGCTCCCTTTGGGGTTACCACCCTTACCAAGCCAGTGGGAAAGCAGTTCTTGACATCAGAATTCATGCATGTTTCCGCTTGATGGGTGTTCACTAAGATCCTACCATGTACCAGGCCCTCTGCCAGCCTATCAATTGCCAGAGACAGCTACACCAGCCCACGACCAGGACACTCATTGCCACCTTCCTGGCCGCTGGCTTGTGGTGTCTCACTGTCATCTGGAGGCTGATCAGTGAATGTGGCCTCAGAGAAGGATTGCATAGGTCTGAGTCAAAATCCACTCCAGTCATGATGACACCTAATGGACTCTACACAGCCCACACAGCGCACACTCCCAGAGCAACACCTCAGGTTCTGGGCTACATAGTATAAATCCCCAAGGTTTCTTATCCCATGGCCCCCCTTTGTCTGGACTCTGTGGTGCCCATCTCTTGGCTAATGCCATCTTTCTTCAGACAGGTAAAAGCACAGTTCACTAGGCTAGAGCTTTCTTGCAGGATCAGTCACCTTCTCCTATAAGGACACCCTATCATCTTGGTTGGTTGGGGACCCTCAGTGTGGGGTTGGGGGACTGCTCCAAGGCCCAGCAGCCTACACTACCCTAAGAAGTCTGAGAGGCTTCCATAGTGCCCGTAGGCTGCATCCCCACTTTTTCCGGCCCCTTCACCAGCCCTAGTGCCCAGTGGTGCCTGACCACCCTACCAGGAGCCTACCAAAGGCCCAGCCTATGGCTCAGAAGCATCCGGGGCCTGGGGCCTAGCTCTGGGAGAGAAGTGAGCCACCCTCTCAGTCTCCCTCATGCTCCCTCTGCCTCACTCTGTGGTTGTGAGTGTGTGTGTGTGTGTTTTGTTCCAATAACTTGCTGAGAACAAGAGAAAAACACAATAAACCCCATGCCTCGCTCTAGCTCTGGAGCACTCGCACTGGGCTGCATGGGGACTGGCCGGAGAGGGAGGGCCAGGGGAGGGGGTAGGCAGAGCTTCGGGAGGAGATGAGGTGAAAGTAATTGCCGCTGCCCAGCCGGCAGTGGGAGAGGCAGGGGATGCGTCAGTGTCGCCTGGAGCTGGCAGAGGTGTGAATGAGCAGTGGAGACACGAGTGCTCCTCTCTGAGTGCTCGCCGGGGATGGCCGCAGCTCATGGACCTGTGGCCCCTTTCTCTCCAGAACAGGTCAGTCACCTTCCAGAAGGTCAAGCCCCCTCCCTGGTGCCAGGCAGGCTGGGAGGCTGGGCTGGGGGTGGGGAGAGGGGCTGAGTGGTCTGTGCCAGGGAGGGGCAGGCACGGCCAGCGAGCGAGACAGACACCAGCCAAAGTGACCCAGAAAGTTGCAACTGTGCAAAGGAGTGCAGGAAGAGTTAGCTGTTTGGTGGGGGCACGGGGAGAGGAGAGTGGGGGTGTGAGGGCTCCCCCAGCCCAGGGACCTGCTGAGAATCTGCTCTGTGTATCAAAGCTGCATTGTCCTAGCTCCCGGGGAGACGGGCCGGAGGTGCCCAGGAATTGTACTAATCAATACAGCCCCATTGTCTGTGCCACGGCAGTTACTCCTATGGGGAGAGTGGGTGAGGGGGCAGGGTGCCATGGTACATGGACTTGGTAGTGAGGGTGGGGGAAGGGGACAGGGTGAGGTTCTCAGTTGAAAGGATGGAGACCCCAGTGAATGTTCACTCGTGTCCAGGGCAAGTGCCTGGTGGGGTGGGGTAGATGCCAGTGTGCCCTCATCCCTGAAAGCTGGGGATGAGCATGGATGTCTAGCACAATGGGGCCGATGACACTGAGGATGAGAGGACCAGGAAAGCCACCCTCCGCCCTATAGGGTATCCCAACTTGACCTTCAGAAGGAAAGGGATGGGATGTCCTCTGGGGAGATGTGAGTTGGGTTTGGGTGAATCAGCTTTATGCAGGGCTGCCTTCAAACTTCAGGACTGCCAGGGTCAAAAGCCAAAGCCACTTCCCAGAGTGCCAACCCACTGCCAACTGACTGGGGTAAAGACTGCCCACAGCCGCTGCAGTGCAGGGCAGGCTAATGGGCTTCTCTTAAACAGAGACAGGGCCCAGCCAAGGTCCGCCATCACAGCTCCCCAGGGCTTGGAGCAGAGCCTGGCATACCTGCTCAGGAGGGCGTCCTCTCTCTACAAAACCGGCAGGTTGCGCTCTGCCAATCATGGCTCTGGGGCTAAATAGCACAAGGCACATCCTTGCTTCTCTCACCTGCTATATAAGGGCCTGGACTCCTGACAGGTGCTCAGAGATTACTCCGAGGTTTTCCTTGAGGCAGGAAGCATTAATGTACCAATTGAGCCTGGGGTAGATTTTCCCATGCTTCCATACCTCCAGCTGCAGCCTTGACTCTTTGCCATGTCTGGATAAGTGAGACCAGGTGAAGGACGAAGGCTCTGTCATTGCAGGACACGTGCTACCTAAAGGGCCAGCTGGGCCCTTGGATGGGAGAAAACTAAGGAAAAGAGAAGCAAGGGGTGTGAGGGGGTGTTGGCTCTTCCGAGGCAGCCACAATTTACTGTAATGGCTGTTCTGCTTAAATTTCCCCCTGAGGCTCTAAGAAAGTTGCCAGAGATCTAGATTTGGCTCAAGGTCAGTCTGGGATGTGGGGTCTCACCCGTTCTCCTCCATAAAGTTTGTCTTGGATGGACTTCATCCCATGAGCAAACCCTGGGGCTGCAGAGTCCCAAACAAGAAGCCTGCTAGATCCCAGCAGGGCCCGCCCAGCCAGGCAGCTCCAGGATTCCTCAGTGTCCACCGAGAGCAGGAGGAGGGAGCTCACAATTCACAAAAATATCCAGTGGACACTGATCTAGGAGGCCGGGAGTCAGGAGCCAGAGCAGAGTCCCAGCCCAGGGTAGAAATCTGGGCCCTCTCGGAGTGTGTGTGTGCATGGAGAAAGGGGGGTTACATGCTGTGTGCTGCTGGTGGTCACCTCTGTGAGTGGGCTTTGCAGCTTTGTTTCCTCTTTTACACTGTGCTGTAGTGTCCAATTTTTCCTGTGTGTGATAAGCTTATAATGCTTTGATAATCAGAAATAACAACATTTTTTTTAAAAGGAGTCTAAAAAGCTAGTGGGAACTAATGGAAAATACAAGAGAGAGTCAGAAATAGCCAAATTCCAGGCAAGGCAGAATGGCAATATTAGGCCTGTTGAGATTGTCTAGTCTCTCCCCTGATTTCGTAGATAAAGAGGCTGAGAGATGCCAAGAGTGGAAGTGACTTGCTCAGGGTCACTGGGGGAGCAGGCTCAGAAAGCCAGGGTTCGAACACCCGATGCAGAGTCCCACCCTGCCAAGCCCAAGGCACAGTGGGAAATTTGGATTCTGCCTTTCGAGCTGAACAGCCTTAATCCCAGGGGCTCATCCAGGGCAATGAATAAGCCGGGCAGAGGGCTATGTAAAGGATTTGTGTAAGCGACTTCTGGGGGTGGGGGTCATTAACCTAAGACAGGTCACAAGTCCTTGTGCAGGAGTGGGCACTGCTGCCTCAGTGACTGCTTCTACGGGGAAGGGGCATCTGAGGATCTGATGTGTGTGTGCCTGTGTATGATGGGGGTGACTCAGCTGTGGAAAGACTACTCCAAAGCCTGCTTGGTCACAGGGCAGGGTAGTCTTTATCCTAGAGACCACCCTCCAGGGCGTCGGGTGAGGGTAGAGGGAGCCTGGAGAGGAGGTGCCCACCAAGAGGGGCCCCAAGCCACTATAGTTTAATTCACCACTGAGGAGTGAGCAAGGGAGGGATGGAGGGCACTGAGGGCCAGACAGTGGGAGATGGGTGATGGGTGGGAGAGGCCTGGAGCCTGGCCGGTCAGCACGGCTGAGCTGGGTTAGGGAGCTGGGTTAGGCAGCTGGGCCACTAGTCTGGGTCAAACCATGAGCACAAAAGTGTTCTTTCACGGACACCTTAGAGACAATGACCACTGCAGGGACAGTTAATATCAGTGACACAGCCTTTCACCCAGAAGATCAAGAAAATGAGTCTTAGAATAGGGAAGATTATGCAAGGAGGAAAAAATTATGCAGCTTTGAACAAGCCTTACCAGTCATAAACCTCGCTGCCTGGGAAGGAAGTGGAAGTCCCCAGAGGGGGCTGGAGAAGGAAGGAATCTAGAGTCCCTAGAACACCCTCCTCTGCCCCCTAACTCTCACCTCTGTGGAGTATTTTGGAGATCCTTTCCTCCCATGTACTTGGATAAAGGTAGGCTTGCTCTGTCCTCCACTGAGAGCTAAGCCCTCATCAGCCGAGCCACCTGGGCATAGCTTGTGCTGGAATTGAAGTCAGGCCCAGCTGTGAGTGTGGCTCTCACAGCAGGTGGCATCCCATCCACAGCTGCCATGGCTGGGGCACCTCAGTGCTGAGTTTCAGGGCCTGGAAGCAGAAGATAGGTGCTGGGAGCTACTCACGTCACTTGACCTCCAGCTCTTGCATGAGGGACCCCTAGTGTTGTGGGTAACTTCCCACCAGAGCACAATCCCCAACTTCCAGTTCCAGGCCCCTGTCCTTGGGGCTTTGGCCTCCCAGTGTGGCAGCCAGCACAGCTGAACCAGTTAGCGCATGCTCAGGAGTGTGCTCCTCATTAACGGAGCACGCTGGCTCTTGAGGGCTCAGTGGAGCGGCTGCCCATGGCGCGTGGCTGGGGGCATCACCACCCTCCCTGTCCCCTACATTGCCAGGAAAGGAGTAGACCGCAGAAATCCAAGTCTGTTTCTGCTGCACTTGGTCGGGGGCTGCGACCAGGAAAGAGGCCCCAAACTTCAAGCCTTGGTGATCTCACTCTCTGCCAGGGACCTTGCCCCCACCCTGTCCATAAGGCCATCCTGGACCCACTGTTGTCTCTTTTACAGCAGTAACCACTGCTCTGTGACCCCACCCACGTATTCTGCAACTCTACAATCCCCTATTGTGCCCCTAAGTAAACAAGCCTTGGACAGAATGAAACTGTTATTGTAGGGTCAATATATAGGAGCCCTATTCGGCTGGGCTTTATTTGGGAATGGATAAACTACCCCAAGCAGGCCTCACATCCTCCAAAAAAATGCCCCCTGACCCTGTGGTATTGCTAGGCCTGTCCCAAAGGAGGCCCTGGGAGGTGGTAACAGGCTTAGAAAGGATTCTGTAGGGGCCTGTCACAGAAGGCACACTTGGGCTGTGAGCCATTCTCTCCCAGAGCCAAGCTGGCCTCCAAGCCTCTGCATCAGGGAGGCCTTCCCTGACCTTGCCCTGCCCTCAACCCCACCCCTTATCCTCCTTCATACTCCTGTGACATGAGAAATTCCCCTTTGTGGTCACAAAGGAGTTGCATATAGAAATTATGTTATTTGTTAATTTCGTCGACGGCTTGCTCCTCACTTGACTTCTAGCTCTGGGTGGATGGGGTGTCTGTTCACTGCTGAATTCCTCGTGCCCAGTGCAGGGCCTGGTGCACCTCAGGAGTTAGTATGCATGGTTGTATGAATGAATCAGTGAATGAATGAACGCGGTCTCTTTCAGCCTGCCATTTGCTCCTGTTGCTTCTTGAAGAGGACCCTGTGGTTCCTGGGGAAGTTTCCCCAAACCTCCCACGGGGACGTGAGGGTCAATGTCCCTGATGAGGACATTGTTGGATTGGGTATGCAGGACGGTCGCTCCACGAGGGTGTCTGTGCTCTAGTGTCCACACTGTGCAAGCCCAGAGAGACCAAATGTGGAAGCAAGGGGTGCACGGCTGGGGCCTCCATCAGGCATGGGGGCCTCCTGTGTCTGCATTCCCAGTGCCTTTGTAGGAGACTCACAGGTCCCCGTGAGGCCCTTCCTCTCCTCTGCATTTGTCAGTCAATGTCAGGGTCCGTCAGAAGGCATTTCAAAGCACCAGGATTCTTTGTTTATTGGCCAACGTGACATTTGTCCTTGAATATGTCTCTTTCAAGTTGAAGGTCAGCGTTGTCGCTGCTGCTTAGAGGCCATGGTGCTCTGTCTCTGACCCTGGGTGTCCGCCAGGAACTCTTGTCCATTTCTTTCAGGAGAATAGCCTGTCTCTCCGAGGCTGTCCCTGCCACTCAAGGGCTCCCTGTCTGTGCTTCTCTGTTGGTGACTCTCAGGGTCCCTATGTCTCTTAACCTCTCTGATTCTTCAGGCTCTGGCTCAGGGTAGCTTGATTTCTTGCTCACCTGGGAGAAGGTGAAAGGGACACAGCATGGGGAAAGGGCACATTCATACTTATAAAGGGACTTGCTGAACCAGTTGCCCTCAGCAAGGCCTCAGGCCACCTATTTCAGCCCTGCAGCTCCCAGGGAGGTCTGGCATCCTTCCCTTGGGGCAAATCCCCTCATCAGCCCCTCTTGAGCAGCCCCCTCCTCTGCAGCTCCCCAACTCTCAGCTCAGAAACCCTTTTCTGGAGTCACACCCTCAGTTTCTCCTAGCAGAGTCTGTCCTCCAAGTCTGGTATGGTGCTTGCAGCTCTGGAACCCTCCCCTAACTCATGTCTGGCACTGCCCAGCCCAGGTCAGCTTCTCTAGGGCCCTTTCCCCAACCTTGGGCAATACAGATGGTTTTACTGGGCCCTCTCATCTTGAGTCCCAAATGCCCTCCCCAGTTCTGACCCAGCTCAGTTGTTCCCCACTTCCCTCATCCCACAGCCTTGCCCACCCTGTGCCCCCAAGAAAAAGACTTCAACTGGGGGAGGGGCCTAGCATCCCTTCCCCTGCAGCCGCCTGTATTGGGCAGCGTGCTCAGCCTGGTGATGTGGTGGTGGCGGGTAGGGGGGGAGCTGTCTGGACACAGGTCTCTTTGTGCCCGGCCCTACTTGGCTGCTTGGTATGAGGCTCAGCTGCTCCCATATCCTCACCCAGAAGGGAAAGGAGAGGCTTTGGAGGGGCTGGGGCTGAGGGGCTCTCCACTCTAGCTCCCCCTCAGTGTCCCACTTGTCAGATGTTGGCAGCACCTCCTCAGGTGGGCTGTTGTCCCTGGCACAGGGTGCTGGGGGACTAGTGAGGGAGGTCCCACTTGTGCCTTCCTCCCTGCTCTCCTCTTCTGCCAGACCTGCCCATGGCTCCTGCTGGCAGAGGGGAAGCCCAGTGTGCGGGTGGGAGCTTAGAGGGCCCATGGCGTTCCCATTGGGGGAGGCACAGAGGGTCAGGCATGGGAGCTCAAATGCCTTGCTCATGGTAGCTTCTCTCCTGTCCCCACAGAATGGTGCTGTGCCCAGCGAGGCCACCAAGAAGGACCAGAACCTCAAACGGGGCAACTGGGGCAACCAGATCGAGTTTGTACTGACGAGCGTGGGCTATGCCGTGGGCCTGGGCAATGTCTGGCGCTTCCCATACCTCTGCTATCGCAACGGGGGAGGTACCCGGAGGGCACAGGGCAGGGACCACCAACTCGGACAGGGCCCACCCATCAGGGCCTGGGGTCACCCCCTCCCTGGCACAGACCTCACTCCAGACAGGCTGCCCTCTGGCCCTGATCTCCTTCACCCCCATCCCTGGCTTAAGTGTCCTTTATCTAAGAGCCCCGACTCTGGCAGTCTGCTGTTAGGGCCTGACCTGCTGGCCTGCTCCCTTAAGGTGAGAAGTGGAGAAAAGCACCCCAACTTCCTGAGGTTTCCTACCTTCTATCCCCTGTGTTTCAACAGCCCCCGAAATAGTTCAGGGACATGTGAGGATCCCAGTGACTTATGTTTGTGAAATTGCTTGGTTAAGGCATCAAATCTCATGCAAACACAGTGGCTCTGGGGCTTGAGTTCTGCTCAGAGCAGACTCCTTGGGAGCCTCTGTCAAGATCAAAAGACAGGCCATGGGTAGTATGCCTCAGACCTAGACTCCTACTTAGTTCATGGCACACTCTCTTCAGGCCCTAGCCAACTTCAAAGGTTTGGCTGTTGGGTTCTGAGCAGGAAGAGGGTTGGTTCCTCAGTCCACCCCTGAGCCAGCCCTCTCCTTGCCTGCCAGGTGCCTTCATGTTCCCCTACTTCATCATGCTGATATTCTGCGGGATCCCTCTTTTCTTCATGGAGCTCTCCTTCGGACAGTTTGCAAGTCAGGGTTGCCTAGGGGTCTGGAGGATCAGCCCCATGTTCAAAGGTGAGGCCTGGGTGGGGTGCATACGTGCGCGCGTGCACACACACACACACACACACACACGAGGCCTTGGGGCTGGGCAGACCCACCCATCTGGACAAACACTGCAAACTCTTCTGGAGCCCTGGTGCTGACCCCAAGCCCCCACATCAATGGCCAAAGCCACAGACACATGCTGGGATCCGTGTTTGCTTGGCCGCCACCCTCCCCTCCTACTACATGTATACATAAAACCCCTTCACTTCCTAGCTTGCCCCTGCTAAAACTTTGACCTGTCCCTTCTGTGGCCCTCCATAAAAGCCTACCCCTGGGCCCTTTGCCATTAACTTCACCTCCTTCAGCTAGATGTGTGAGGCTGCTATCCTCCTCTGCTCTCCCAGGTGTCGGCTATGGCATGATGGTGGTGTCTACGTACATCGGCATCTACTACAACGTGGTCATCTGCATCGCCTTCTACTACTTCTTTTCATCCATGACACACGTGCTGCCCTGGGCCTACTGCAATAACCCCTGGAACTCGCCCGACTGTGCTGGTGTGCTGGATGCCTCCAACCTCACCAATGGCTCCCAGCCTGCCACCCTGCCCAGTAACCTCTCCCGCCTGCTCAACCGTACCCTCCAGAGGACCAGCCCCAGTGAAGAGTACTGGAGGTGAGGCCCCCATTGAACCTGGGCTGGGGGGACACCTGGTGCCAACCCTCAGCCCTCCCTCTTGCCACCAGGCAACCATCTGCAGACTTGGTAGGGTGCTTGCTGCACATTCAGCCTTCTGCTGGGCCCCAAGCAGGGCAGAGAGGTATGTGAAGAGGTATAAGGAATTCACAGCCTATTCAGGAGAAGAGGCTGACACACAGAGAGCAGTGGAAGAGTTGGAGAGTCCTTACGAAGTAGCAGTGAGGGAGGGCTCCAGCAGTCAGGCAAGGCTGCAGAGGAAAGTCAGGGAAAAGGGAGCTGACTTCCTGATGAGAAGAACAGTATGAGCAAAGGCCCTGGGTTCCAGAAGAGCAGCAGCTGCTCCTGAGACTGAGAGGAAACTCTTCTGATGAAAGTAACAGGTATGTGGGGAATTCATGGGCCACGAGGTGGCCTAGAAGGGGGCACTGGAGAACTTACAAGAATTAAATTTAGATTTAATGCTGCAGAACACAAAGAGCCCTAAAAGTTTCCTGAGCCCCGGGCTGTCATCATTAAGCCATGCTCAGGAAAGACAGCCTCTGGAGTCTCAGAGCTGGCCGAAGGGCAGCTGCTGCTGGAGGTGTCTGGAACACCTTGTTCCAACTAGGTGAGTGTGAGGGTACAGCAGTATATCCTGAGGAAATTCCCACATCCTGTTGGAAACCGTGTGGGCAGAAGGCTTTGGGTGCCAATGAGTCTTACCCATTCATTCCACAAATGTTCACTGCATAGCTCTGCCAGGCCCTGTGTGCCAATCAGATGCGAATGGCCTAGAGCTCCTGCCCTGAGGAGCTCACAGTCCAGTCATAGCAGGGGCAGATGCTTTAGTGCAGGTATGCACAGGAGTGTGATGGGGCACAAAGTGGGAAACAGTCAATTCTAAGGGGATGGAGGCAAGAGGAGGTGGCTATGAAGGCTTCTCAGGGGAGGGAGAAAAGGAGGCAGAGAAGAAACTGGAAGAGACATGAGCATGTGAGCCAAGCCCAGGAGGTAGCAAACTGGAACTAGGGTCAGGAGCAGGTGAGATGCTGAATATTAAGACAGAAGAGGCCAGTTGTCATATGGTACAGGGCTTCCTGGGCCAGGCTAAGCATTTGAGGCTTTCTCCACCAGGTGATGAAAGCCATAGGAGAAATGGCCAAAGCCCCAGTGATACCTGAAGTTCTAGCAGGTTGATATTCTCTAAGCCCGGTCCCAGAGCTCAAACCCACAGCGTGGGTAGGGGATGTGAGGAGGAGGAGGGCTCATCATGTAGACGACAGAGCTACTGCTTCCCAGTGAGGGGTGGGCAAAATTACCTCCCGGACAGATCATTTTTAAGCACCTACCAGGTATCAGACGCTGCACTCAGGGGAGACAGAGCAACGAGGATGACACACAGATACTGTCCTTATGGAGTTTGCATCTAATGGGAGAACTAAGAAAAAAGTACCCAGTTATGTGTTCTAATGCATATGAGGCATGGTGTGGACTGAGCAAGTTGACCTAGGCCAGAGATGAACCTCCTTAGAAGCTCCCAGAGGCACAAAGTCCCACCCATACCCCCTGGGATGTTCTAGAAGCTCTGGCCTCAGGGCTGTCTGCCAGGAATTTCCAGCTTGGTGGGGCCTCTCAGGGCAAAGTTCTGGAGATTTTAACCAGTGCAATCAGAGGGGAGTAGCCCTCAAAGAAAATTGGTCATGGGTGGGGGCCCCATTGGACAGCCAGTTGAATTCTCCTCCTCAGCCACGACTGGAGCCCCAGCTGCCTACCCAGCTGCGGGTCCCGGGCAGGAAGCTCTCTCTGCAGGATAGCTCCCTGCTGCCCTCTCCCGGACAGCCTGGGGAAAGGACCCTTGGGCGGGCTGCCCAGGCTAGCTTCTAAGGGAAGAGCGAGCATCCCCATTTGGGGAGCATATTGTCTCATACTATATCATCCCTAATTTCTCAGATTCAGAGACTGGCATCCAGAGGTTAAAGAACTAGGCTCCCATGCCCATCTGATTTCTCTCTTCTTGGTGCCTGGTGTGAATTAGACCCATGAGACTCAGCAGGTGTTCTTGGTCCACACTCTCCAACACCCCCTTAGAAAGCTGCACGATCTCATTTGAACCCCACAACAACCCTGTTAGCTAGTTTGTGCAGGTATTATAAAATAGTCCCATTTTACAAATGAAAGAGAGTCAAAAGAAAGACCAAACAACTCCTCTGTCATGGGAGAAGCCCAGAAGATAGATTTCTGAGCCTGTGTCTTCCTCTTCTTGCTTGCCCTTCTGGCCTACGGTCGTCCCTCCCTCACTGTTCACAGTCTTGTGTCGCAGTCTTCTCATAGCCTAAGCTCATGGCCTTGCCCTCTTACCCCACCACCCTGTGATGCCCAACACAGCACCCAACAACCAGACACCACTCTCCTTGTGTCTTCATGGCAGCTCTGAGATCACACAGACCTCACTCTGGCTCTGCCATTTACCAGCTGTGTGACTTTGGGAGGTCACCAAACCTCTCCAAGTCTCAGCTGTTCATCTATTAAATGGGGGTGCTTACGACACCTACCTTATTGTTTGGCAGATGAAATGAGGTAATGCAGCATAAATAACTAAGAACAATGATAAGTGCTCAGTGAGCACAAGGATAGCCACTGCTGGAGATCCAAAGAAATAGATGAGGATGTCCTGTTCTCAAAGTGTTTACCATGTGGTTGGGGAAATTTAAAAATAATGCAGAATGTTTCCAGAGATATTCTGCAGAAAGGATGAATCTACATAAAGAACGTGCTGCATAATGTTCTGAATATGTTGGGCTTCAAAATTTCTTAGGTTAAATGTTTGATCTCAAAAGTACATGGTCCAAACCCAAAACAAAACCAAAAACTAAATATAGTGCCAGAAAAACAAACGTAGAATTCATTATTTGGTTCTCAGGTTAGCCTTCTAAACTCTTTAGTCTCTACTATTGTGATGCTGTACTCTTACAATAAAAGTAGTATGAAACACTACCAGTTTAATATAATTAAGTTAAAAAAATCTTTTGAACAAGAAATGGCTTGTTTACTTTGAATGCTGGTATTTAAAGTGACTCTGAGTACTAGCAGTAGACAGACCCTGTGGCTCTTCTGGTAGGCAGAGCTTTTCAACACAGATGTGCCCCCAGTAGGTATTCCAGTCAGGTAAGTCCTGGGCGGCCCAGAGTCCTCCGCCAGGTTGCCTTCAGCTTTGAGTGACCTTGTTTGTTTATCCAAATGAGCCAAAAAAGGGAAAAAGATTGGAAAGCACTGCTGAAGGGGACCAGGAACTTCTCATGGTGGTCCCACAGCTTCTGAACTTCTCCCATTCCTTTTTCTTGGTTCCCACATCACCTACGAGCCTGGAGAGGACCTAGCCCAGGGTGCTGCTGATGTCCGTTGAATGAACCATCCTAGTGGCAGGAGTTGGGCAGGAGAGGGAGGCATTGGACAGTGCCCTCTGCAGGTCACCCTTAAAGGACAGCCTAGAGGAAGATTTGAGGCCAAGTGGAGAAAGGCCAAACTGCTTGCAAGTCTAACAGTCAGGCAGGCCGGCCAAGCAAATACCAAATCACAGGCCTGGCAACATTGTCCCATGAGGAACAGAGTAACATCCCATCACAAGGTGTTAAAAATGTCATGAGGTTTGAGAACTGATTTGGGAAAAACAAGCTGAAAAAACTAAGAATGATAAAGGACAGCCTGTGAGCTATGCTGCGAGATCCTAGCTGTAAGTGGGAAAAGAAAGGAGCCGGTATTTACCTAAATTTATCTACAAACTGTCCTGGGTTGATATTAATATGTCCACTTTACAGATAAGGAAACTGAGGCTTAAGAGCTTGTCTCTTGCTCCTTCTAGACTAGACAACTACACCAACCAAAATGGCCTGCCTCCAGGTTTCCCCTGTTTACCAATCCATTTACCACAATGTTCATTCATTCATTCATTTGTTTGTTTATTTATTTATTTATTCAACAAATATTTACTGAGCTCTGCTCTGTGCCAGGGGTTGTACCAGGCACTGAGGGAAATATCAATGAACAAAACAGACAAAAACCCTGCTTTCATAGAGGACAGATGATGAACAAAATACATAGGTGAAAGTTACAATATAATAGAAGGAAACACGTACTGTGGAGGAAAATAGAGCAAAGAAGGAGGTAATAAGGATGGCTGAGCTGGAACCAGGTCTGCAATTTTAAGTGGGGTAGACAGAGAAGGCCCCTTGGCAGAGAGGACACTTGAGTAAAAACCCCAAGGAAGTAAGAAAGAAGGGGGCCATATTGACCAGCCCAGCTGCATAACTTGTGAGGCCCAGTGTAAAATGAAAATATGTGGACCCTTGTTGGAATGTCTTAAGAATTTCAAGATGATAATGATAGGGTATTAAACCAAGGGGCCCTGTGTGACTGCACAGGTCACACACCCATTTGCACATGTGGATATCTGAGGAAAGAGCACGGCCACGTGTACATGTAGATATTTGGGGAAAGAGAGAATAGCACGTGCAAAGGCCCCAAGGTGAAGGTATGCCTGGCATTTTTAAGGAACAACAAGGAGCCCAGTACAGCTAGAGCATGGAGGAGAGTAGGAGAGACCAGAGAGATGGCAGGTAGGAGACCATAGATCACGCAGGGCCTCTTAGCCACTGTAGGGACTTTGGCTTTCCCATGGCCAGAGGTGGGAGCTGCTGCAAGGTTTCCAGCCATGGAGAGGTCCCAACAGTGCTCTTATGGAAACCTTTCAGAGGCTTCCCTTTGGCCTAAGGATAAAATTCAAACTCCTGGGCCTTGACATCGTAGCTTTATATAATCTGGTCTCTTCTTATTCTTTGTTTTTATCTCTTCCTTTCACTTTCTCTTCCAGCCTTTCTGAGCTACCAACAAGCCCAGACTGGGCCATGGTGTTTCATGATCCCCCGTCTTGCCAGGTGCTCTTTCCTCAGCCTGGCACCCATTTCCACTTCTCTTCACTCACCTCCTCTGCATTCCTTAGGCCTCAGCTCAAACCTCACCTCTTCTGGGAAACTTTCCAGTTTCCCTCTCCTGGCAGTGCCCACAATGCCCGATCCAGGTTCATGTGGCTAGCACCTAGCACAAGGCCTGACACATAAATGTCCAGGTGATTAAAACAGCACAGCCAGGGTGGCACAGGGCAGCAGACAGAACCATGCATATGTAGAGGGGGAATTCAGCCCCTGTGTTTCAGAGCATCCAGTCCTCACTTAGCACTCTGCTGCCTCCCTCGGTTCATCAGAAACAGACTAGTACAGATGAATAGCTCACTGCAGGCTTCCTGAAGGAGGTGACACTTGATAAGATGTGAGCCTGAGGGGGAAGGGAGACCTCCATACTCCAGGGGCTGAGGAGGTTACCCCAGAGAGCTGTGTGGCCTCCGGGAGCCTTTAAGGTCCTGAGAGAGACTGCAAGCAGTGGAGTCCCTGGGGGCAGCGGGCAGGGGGAGCTGGCTGGGCTGGCAGGGGCTGGGGACGGACAGTGGCTCACGTCTGGGACCTTGTGAAAATGGAGGAAGCTGCCAGGCCAGGCCCTGGGCCTGGGGAATCTGTTTCTGGGCAGTGGGCTGGCACTCAGTGACAGAGTATCCCCTCCCCAGGCTCTACGTGCTGAAGCTGTCAAACGACATTGGGAACTTTGGGGAGGTGCGATTGCCCCTCCTTGGCTGCCTCGGCGTCTCCTGGGTGGTTGTGTTCCTCTGCCTCATCCGAGGGGTCAGGTCTTCAGGGAAAGTAAGCACCCCTCGCCTGGCAGGGTTTGTGCCCACCCAGGAAGGTCCTGCCTCCCCTACCTGGGTTGTGTGTGGGGGGGGTAGGTGGGGTGATGAAGGGACCATGGGAAGGGATGAGGGCCCAGAGGGCCAGTGGTGGTTGGGGACCAGGGAGGTGGCGCCGGGGCAGGATTGCCCGGAGCAGTCCAGTGGAGCCGTCTTGCGCAGGTGGTGTACTTCACAGCCACGTTTCCATACTTGGTGCTGACCATCCTGTTTATCCGCGGCGTGACCTTGGAAGGAGCCTTCACTGGCATCATGT
This sequence comes from Cynopterus sphinx, assembly GCA_030015415.1. NCBI lineage: Eukaryota > Metazoa > Chordata > Mammalia > Chiroptera > Pteropodidae > Cynopterus > Cynopterus sphinx. The sequence goes on from CM057387.1 coordinate 102,138,645, forward strand.
ACTACCTGACTCCACAGTGGGACAAGATCCTGGAGGCCAAGGTGGGATGTGGAGGGCCACCCGGAAGGGATGGGGAGGGGCAGGGAGGTGGCTGCCTCTGACCACATGCCTTGCTGGCCCCTCACCCCCACAGGTGTGGGGGGATGCTGCCTCCCAGATCTTCTATTCGCTGGGTTGCGCTTGGGGTGGCCTCATCACTATGGCTTCCTACAACAAGTTCCACAACAACTGCTACCGGTGAGACTCTCCCGCCAGCCCTGGGGCCGTCCTCATCCCCTGCCTTCTGTCGCCTGACCTTAAACCCCCCAGACCCACCAGACCTGGTGCAGCCTCCTCGTCTCCCAGTGCCCTCCCTTCCACTCATGGCCTTGAGGTCCTGGGAAGGCTGGGTCTGGGTAGGGTCATTGGTGGAGGCATAGAGAACTTTGGCAGGAAAGAAAAGAGGGGTGGGGACAGTGATGCCCCAAGGGTCTATAAGGACTCAAGAGCCTCAGGCCCACTTACAAAGGCCCAGAGCAGACCAGAAAAGAGGTTGGAGGCACCTTTGTTCCTAGAATTTTTCCTGTCCCCAAGTCCTCTCCTCGCCCAAACCAGGCAGAGGGAAGCAAGCTGCATGCTTTGAACTTGGCCTGTTTTCCTTCCCATCAGGGATAGCGTCATCATCAGCATCACTAACTGTGTCACCAGCGTCTATGCTGGCTTTGTCATCTTCTCCATCCTGGGCTTCATGGCCAATCACCTGGGTGTGGACGTGTCTCGTGTGGCAGACCATGGCCCTGGCCTGGCCTTCGTGGCTTACCCGGAGGCCCTCACACTGCTGCCCATTTCCCCACTCTGGTCCCTACTCTTCTTCTTCATGCTCATCTTGCTGGGGCTGGGCACTCAGGTATGGGGTGTGGGACATGAGCCAGTGACTTGAGGAGGAGGGGTGGGGACAGAGGTCAGGCCCCTGCTCTGATGGCTGTATCCTGCAGTTCTGCCTCCTGGAGACGCTGGTCACGGCCATTGTGGATGAGGTGGGGAATGAGTGGATCCTGCAGAAAAAGACCTATGTGACGTTGGGTGTGGCCGTGGCTGGTTTCCTGCTGGGCATCCCCCTCACCAGCCAAGTAAGAACTGAGGGGAAGGCTGGGCCGGACTTGCCAGGGCATGGGGGGATAACGGGTTGGGGAGCCTCGCCTCGGCACTCCCGACTCAGCCTCCCGCTGGCCCACAGGCAGGCATCTACTGGCTGCTGTTAATGGACAATTACGCGGCCAGCTTCTCCTTGGTCGTCATCTCCTGCATCATGTGTGTGTCCATCATGTACATCTACGGTAAGTGCCCAACCTTCCACGGCCTCCCAAGCCCTCACTGTCCTGCCTGGTCCACTGACCCCGCCACCCCTCCAGGGCACCGGAACTACTTCCAGGACATTCAGATGATGCTGGGATTCCCACCGCCCTTCTTCTTCCAGATCTGCTGGCGCTTTGTCTCTCCAGCTATCATCTTTGTAAGTTCCTGGGCTGGCCTCTCCCTGCCCCTGCTGCCTCATGGCAAGTGTCCTTCTCTTGGGAACCAGCAGAGGGGAGCAGGAGCCCATCCATCTGGCCAGAGCTCCGATGGGCGCTCCACAGCGCTGGCCATTGGTAGTCCGAGGGAGGTTGCATAGAGTCAGACAGGTATGTGGAGATGCAGAACCACCCAGGCCCTGGCCTTGGGTTAGGAAGGGAGCACAGAACCCTGAATAGGACTGACGACCGTACCCAGCCTTGAAGGGAAAAGCAGGCTAGCAGCAGCTGAGAGTTGCCCCCGCCCCGCATCCCAGGCATTCCTGCCTGTCTTCAGGGCCTCAGGAACCATTACTGATACTGGTATCAGCCTCACTGAGCTCTTGTCTCCAATCCACTATAGCCGAGGTGCTCGGGGTGCTCAGGGTTCATGATGTGAATCCATGAGTGTTCCAGCAGCAGGCTGTATGAGCCATTTTTTTAGTTCAGGATCAGGGGCAACCTGTAAGCCTTCCAGGCACTGGCATGGGCTGGCTTGGGAAGGGGAGGTGTTGGTTTCCACCAATATTCAACACCTGGGAAATCCATTTGGGAGCTGAATTGGTGGCAGGAACTCCCACCATGGCTAGGAACCAGGCACTTTCTGTATAGTGTTCTTATGTTACCTCATGTAATACAGCTCTCCAAGGTATCGTTATTATCCCCACTTCATAGATAAGGAAACTGCTGAGGCCACAGAGATGTTAATTGACCCAAGTTTACACAGCTAATAAGGGGGAACCACCACTGTTTAAAACAGTCCACTCTGGAGCCTGCGGCTGGACCAGTGTGTTATGCTAGAAACCACCACAGGAAGGAGGAATAATCCCTGGGCTAAAACCATCTGATCTGCTCCTTTGTGCTCAGGGTGGTAAGCCGGGTTGCGAAGCGTTTAATAGTGAAATGGTCACTCTACAGAGAAGAGGCAGGGCCATGTCTGAGTGACAGAGGGATCAGCACAATGGCAAGGGCAGTGTCCAGAGTCACACCCAGCTCCTCTGTGCTACAGGGGGCTCAGCACTAGGTGTCCACTTTGGCTCATGTTTCTGAACAAAATGCCCCTGAGGGCTGAGGCCTCCAACACAAAAGGTGTGGGATTTTCCCTGAGCCTGGCACAGGCACCAGCTTGGGCCATTGGCCCAGCTTTGAAATAGGAGGAGTGGAAGTCTCCTGTAAGTGGTGAGAGGCCAGGGAGGATAACTGCCAAGCACCATGCCCTCTGGGTGTGGTGGCTGAGGCCCAGGAAGCTCCCCACCCTGCCCCCTGGGGAGAGACCTTGGGCACCTGCCAATGCAAGGCAGGAGGTAGGAAGGAGATGGGCTACAGGGGCAGCCATGACCTGGATCCAGTGTCTCCAAGAGAGTAAGGCAAAGTGGGCAGTGAGTGTCCTCTCTGTGCACAGAAAGCTGAACTGGGGTTACCTTAAGGTGAGAACTTCAGGCTGTGTGGACACGTCTTTCTGGGCTGTCGTGTTTTCTTCAGGGCTTTACTTCTTTATATTTTCTGAAAAGCTTTTTTTGACAAACTCTGTTCTTCTGTCAGCTCAGATAAGGGATTTGTCCCCACCTAGATCAGGATCTAGGTTCATTTAGGTTATAAGTTCCTACTATGTGTAGCATCCCAGGAGGGGCCTTCTGTTGGGTGTGGGTCTGGACCTCCAGAATTTGGTCACTAGGAAGGCAGAAGCAGCCTGAGCTCCAGGATGCAGCTGGGGCTCAGAAAGCAGATGCTGTGCCCTCTTGGGGAGCTACGCATACACACACAGGCCCTCTGGGTGGCCCATGAGCCGCCTGCCCATCATCTTTTTGCTTCCTTCAGTTTTTTGAAATTTATTTTTAATTATAGTTGGCATACAATATATTAGTTTCAGGTGTACAACATAGTGATTATACATCTCTATACCTCATGAAGTGACCACCCCAATAAGTCTAGTAACCACGTGACACCACACAGTTATTACGTCCTTTAGTTTTTTTTGTTCTGTGGCTCCAGACTTTATTTCTCATCTTACTGATTTTTTCCAAAACTGCTCCCGAGGGCATCTCCAGCCTGACAGTCACCATTTATAGCCTTTGGAGCCTCCCCAAGCTGTCCCCAGTCATATCTCCCACCTCTCTGCACAAGTCAGTTCAAATCAGCAAATGAGGTTATGACAGGCACTGTGCTGGACACTGGAGACCCAGCTGATGCAATCCCAGAGGCTCCCAGGTCTACAGGGACCGTTAAACAAATACTTAGCAAATGAAAAATGCCTTTCAGGAAGAGAAGATGGGAAATCAGGAGAGGCTTCTTGAAGGTGGTGGCATTTGCATAGGTTTTGCCAGAGGAAGATACAGAGGAGTCTCCAGAGTAAATGAAGAGGGTGGACAACACTAGGTATACCTGAGACATGGACCCAAGGGTCATCAGGCTAGAAAGATAAGCTGAAGTCTCAATGTGAGGAGGTAAAAGTACTCAAGGCCAGGAACTTGCCTTACTTCAGTAGGCAATAGGGAGCTATCGCGAGTCTTTGAGCAGAACTGACTTCCAAAGGTGACATTCCCTGGCTCATTCAGGATTATGGCGAAGATCTCTCCCCTTCCACTGCCAACTGCCCATCATGCCCTGGGCCCTTGGTTTCATCTGCTTTTTCCACCACCCAAACACTGACATTGGCCCTGCCCTCCCCAATATGCCTTCCTCTTTCTAGTTTGGGAAACTGGAGAGGAAGGAAGGGGGTATGGATAGGAGGCCTGAGGCCTGGGTGGGGCTGGGTGGGCCTCATGCCCACTCCTATGCCCTGCCTATGCTCTGCAGTTCATTCTCGTCTTCACGGTGATCCAGTACCAGCCAATCACCTACAACCACTACCAGTATCCAGGCTGGGCGGTGGCCATTGGCTTCCTCATGGCTCTGTCCTCCGTCATTTGCATCCCACTCTACGCCCTGTTCCAGCTCTGCCGCACAGATGGGGACACCCTCCTCCAGGTGAGGGGTGGGGTCAAGGGGCAGCCAGACGAAACTGGATGGGGTGGATGGATGGAGCTTAATGGTTCCTTTCTTATACTCCCTACCTCCCCTCCACTTTCGTCTCCTACAGCGTTTGAAAAATGCCACAAAGCCCAGCAGAGATTGGGGCCCTGCTCTCCTGGAGCACCGGACTGGACGCTATGCCCCCACCATACCACCGTCTCCTGAAGATGGGCTTGAGGTCCAGCCACTGCACCCGGACAAGGCCCAGATCCCCGTGGTGGGCAGCAATGGCTCCAGCCGTCTGCAGGACTCCCGGATATGAGCACCGCTGCCGGGGAGTGCCTCAGCCCCGTCCTGTGCTCCCATCACAGAGACTGGGGAGGCAGTGGACAGGTGTCACTGCCTGTCCCTGCCATGCCCTGACCAGGGCAACTGCTGTCACCTTGGCCACCACTGCTAGTGCGGTCATTCGTGCTCGTGTCCCCAGTGTTTACAGGTCCTTTGGATGCCAAGATGGCAGCTGAGGGGAGAGGGGAAGGTAGAATTGACGGGTAGGGGCCAAAGCACTTTGAAGGGGTCTTGGGCCAGGTCCCCAGAGGCCTGTGGGGCTTTATGTGGCCTCTGATGCCCCCATACTCTGCCCTGAGCTGAGGTTCTGGGTGGGCCCCCTACCTGTCCCTGTCCTTGGGCCTCCAGCCTCCTGACCAGTGTTCCTGCCCTCAGAGCAGACCGCAGCCTCTGCCCAAGCAAATTTGGATCTTCCTACCTGGGGGCAGGAAGAGGGGCTATGGGGCTGTACAGTGTTACTTGTCAGGCTGTGCTGCCCAGCCCTGTTTGTCTGTGCAATTATTTTTGTAAAAATTGTATTAACTGTGGTTGCCACTCCCTTGCCCCCAGCCTCAGGCCCAATCTGTCTTCCAGGCCTGCCTGCACCTCACTCGCCTGCCCTGGGGTTTCTGCGCCTCATGCCAGCCCTGGTGGCCAGGCCTAGCCAGCAGAGGCCCATGAACTCAGCAGCCTGCCCAAAGCACTAGTTTCTGGGGGTCAGGGGTGGAGTGCTGCTCAGCAGAAGGTCTGAGCCCAGAGCCGTGGGGAAGGGGACCCTACACGTCACCCCCTTGACCTCCCTCCACCAGGCTAAACACCCAGTCTTCCCAAATTGGGCCGCCCTTGTTCATGTGCCAAATGGTCCCAGCCCACGTGCCCCATCTCCTCTCTGGAACCAGAGCTCCTTTCCTCAAGCCTAGCAGTGTCCATTTGTCCATCCTCTGTGCCCCTCTGTACAGTAAGCCCCGGAAGAGCCGCCTCTAATTCTCTGTAGCAATAATGGTGCGCCATCCACCCCCACCCATCCGTGCACCACTAGGATTTTAAAGTCCATAGATTTTAATGAAATTTCTATTCCTGTCTCTGAGCTGCTACTGTGCTTTGTCTGGGTCCCCCAGAGGGACAGGAATCAGGGCTGGGATGAGACTTCTGCACTGCTCATGCTCAGCAGGCCTTTCTGGAGGCCTGGGAGGAGAAAGGCCAAAGGCTGTGATGGTCAGGACCAGATACCAGGGACTTGGCAAGGGGTGGGATAAGAACCAGCCAGCCAGACAGCCTCTGTGTCCTGGTGAGGGCCCATCCAAGACTAAATCTGAGGTGGGCTGTCCTGCAGCAGCTGAGAGGTGGCAGCAGCAGACAGGGAGAGTTATAGCAGAAACTGAAGCCAAAGCCTACTTTGTGACTAGCCCATCAGGTTGGGGCCTGGGGCGCTGCACTGGACATTGGGGTAAGAAGCTGGCCTTTTCCTGGGACTGTACTGAAGCTTCCGTCCCCAGCGGCAGGTGACAGCCAGGTGTTGAGGTTTGCATTCCAGAGGAGGAGCAGGCAGGCAGCACTGGAGAGGCCCAGCCAAAACTCCAGTAGTCCCATGGAGGCAAGGCAAGCGTCTGAGGCCCTGGCTGGATGACCCCGAGGGCTGCTGCCTAGACAAGAAGGAGTAGCCATGAGAGGCTGTAGCCTGACCTTTAGCCCACCCTGTCCAGCTGTCGATCTGCTCTAGTTTACCTGTGGCTGAGGGAGACACAGGAAGGCCTCAGAGGTGCCTGCAGCTCCAGTTGCATGGCTGCCTTCTGTTCCTTTAGCTCTGGAAGAGAGGTATATCTGAGATGAAGAGCCCAGCTCTTCTAGGGTGTGTATAAAGGTGGGGTGGGGCGAAGGAAGTTGGGTACTCAGGGGCCTGCCCAGGGTCCTCACCTGCCAGGGTAGGCTCTAGGATTGCCTCAGAGGGCTGGGGTGCCCCTGTATACTCCTCTTCCAGGCAGCGCTGCAGGGAGAGATGGCTCAGTGCCCAAGTCTTATGGCAGAGTGGGGTAAGGCAGGATACAGAGGCCAAGAGCCCCATGGCAGGGCCCAGGAACCATCCATGCCAGCCCCCTCATGCCAGCCATCTGAGGGCAAACCCCCAGGGAAACATCAACCTTGCTCAAAAGCCCAGCTTGGCAAGGTGGTGGCTAGCCTAGACCCAGGTTTTGGGAAGAGAAGGAGGCAAAAAACCAAGGAACAAATTCAGCAGGTTAATCTAAAAGTGCTGACTTTGTACTTAGGGGCTCAACCAGAATCTTAGGCTCCTGAATTCACACACACAAGAAGTACACACATAAGAAATGGACACGGGACTCACACAGCCTTTACATGCACATACGCACGTAGACAAACACGAACACCAGGAAAGAGGCAGCCATGCCTACACTCAGAAGAAAGGCTGGGAAGGCAGGGAGTAGGACCAGGTATTCAGCTCACCTGCAGGATGAGGATCTTCCTCTCTAAGGTGCGACACTCATCTTCCAAGAGGCCTCTGGGACACGTGGGTGTGCAGCAGCCAGAACAAGTGCCACAGGACCAGGTCTCCGCTAAGCCCTCCACATAGCCCCAACCTCCAGCCTCACCAGAAGTCCCCTTCAGACCCTCCTTTCTCAGCCCACCTTGTTCTCTGCTGCCCAGGTGCTGCCGAGCACAGCCTTCCAGGCCCTGCCAAGCCTCTTTCTGGGCAGAATGTGTCCACTCCTTGCATATCTCATAGCGCCCACCCCAGGAGGCACCATTCTTTCTTCTGTACTACTGCACTGGTCCTGCTACCCATCCTGCATTCATTCTTCCCTATATCACAACCCTTCCCCTCCTTAAAACTACCTGTGGTTCCCCTGCCCCCACCTCCTTTCCCGACAACCAACTCAGGATGAAAATCCTTAGGCCATGGTCCCTGCTGACATCTATAATTGGCTACTTCCCAGCAGTAACTAGCCCTGTAGCAACCTGCCTTTCCATCTCTATCTTGCTCTCCTGGCTCTCTCCCAACCCAGGTATGCTGCTTCCTCCCCTCTCTGAACCCCAGTATTTCAAGATCTACCTCCAGTCCCCACCTCCATATTTCCACCCCCACCACACACTAAGGGACCTCACCGCAGGTGTCCAGCAACCTGGTCAATGTTGGACATGTTCAGTTCATCGTTGATGACACCGAGGTCTCTGAGACTGCTGTTGGCAGATGAAGTTGACATCACTCTCCTCGCGTTGCCTCACCCCAGGCCTTTAGGACACAAATACCACTTCTAGACAGTTTTGTGTCTTTTCTCACAAAGGTAACATGATACAGTGCAAAGATGAATTAAGGAATCTGGGTTTGCAAATGGGCTCTGCTACCCTTTACTGTGTGTGACCTTGGGCAAATCAATGATCCTTTCTGAGCTTTAGTTTCCTTAACTGCAAACTAGGGACATCATCCACTTCAAAGGGTTGTGTGAGAATCAGAAATAAGTTGCTGCCATTCACTTCTTACGAACACACTCCTGCTCATTTATCTCATTCAGTCTCCAGCCTTCTCTATCTCAGCCCTCACTCCTGTTCTCCAAGCCAGAGGATCAAGTGACTAGTGGACGCGGCTTCCTTTCCTCCCACCCACGTTTGAATATAGCGCTTCCTCTTCCTGCAAAGCTCTTCTCTCTTTCATCTGCCTTGAAATCTGTTCCACTATTCCAAGACCCAGATCAAACCAGCCACTTTGTCCAGGAAGCCTTGCCTGACCCCAGGCTTGAGAGGTACCTCTTGGGCTTCTGCAGCCTGCATATACTCATGCCTACCACAAGTGTCTATAGAAGTATCCAGCCCCAGACCAGGAGCTCTTGCCTAAAGCCAGGTGAGACCCACCAATTAGCTGGGGCCCTCTGCCAAGCAGGGACAGACCCCTCCCTCTCCTCTCACCACTTTACCTGGGTTCAGCAGTTCTCATCTGGAATATGTCCGGTTCTCGAAAATCACACCTGGGCTCCTCCAATGCAAAACGCAAGACCCTGGGGCTATACTGGACCCAAGCCTGGGTCTGGTCCCTGCAGAAGGCGCACATGAAGAAACTTGGGGTCCTTCCAGGGAACCACGGGAAAGGCACCCCTGACCCCTTGTCAGGTGCAGGGCTGAGTTCTGGAGACTGGGCCTAGTCCCAGCTCTGAGGCTCCTACCTGCCCTCACAGATGGCCTTCTGGCGGAGACCTTGGAGCAGCTGCCGCAGTTCCTGGCGCACAAGGTCTCTTAGGAGGGGTGGGGGGGCCAGAAGAGAGGATGGGTCAGAGATGAGGCGGGAGCGAGGGGCTTGGGAGGATCGCGCCTCTCGGAGCAATGACTGTAACATCACCACCTGCAAGGAAGGAGACCTAAGACACCTTGAGACTGGGGAGGGGCGTGACGGGGAGCGAGGGGCAGGGCTGAGTCACACAGGAGAGGGCCAGACTGAGACCCGAAAGGGTCTCTAGTTACCCGGCAGAGCAGGAAGGAGGTGGGGACGTCACCTGAGTCGTGGGACAGGCCTGGGGTGTGGCCCGCCCCCCTTCCCACTTCCCTGACCTCTGCCCACAGCTCCAGGCTCAGGTCCACTGTCGATTCCCCGAGAATCCTCTTCACTTCGGGCCGCTCCGGGGCCGGCACGTTCTCCTCCACCACCTCCCACAGCGGCGGAGAGTCCCCGGGCATGGCCCGCTGGCGCCCCGCAGCCGGACGCGCGGCCCCACACTGGACCTGCGGGACGGGGGCTCGCGGTCCCCGCCGGGCCCCGCCCCCGCCCCAGGCCCCGCCCACGACTAAATCACCCGTCCCCGCTGCAGGTGTCTGGTGCTGTCCCTTCCGCTCCGTTCTGGTGAGCTCTCGGGCCCGCGGTCCCCGTCCCTGCCCCCAGGAGCCGGGGGACGGAGACCCGGACCCCAGCCCCGCCCCTTGCGCGGCGCCGTCACCCAGGAAACCGGGCCGCGCCCTGGCCCCGCCCCCGCCTGTTTCGGGTCTGGAGAGGGCGGGGCCGGCTTACTGAGAGTCGGACCCACAGATGCGATTAGACGGTTTGGGAGTCCAGCCCAGCCGTAAGGCGCTGACCCCAAGCACCTTACGCTCATCCCTGGCACGCCTGGGCTTCGGGACGGGCAGAAAACCGGGAAACCTGGGCCCGCTGAGTTTCTTACTTCGTTGCCTCTCCTGGCCCAGAGGCAGTGGCAGGGTAAACCTTGTCCCCCTTGGAGGTACCTAGGGAACTAAGACAGCCTGGTCTAGGCCTGGCCAAACCAACAGGTTGGGGTCAGGCGCCCGCCCACAACACACTCAGGGTCTGGGTCCAGGGACCCAGATTTCCATCCCCAAACAGACAAAGGGGCTGATCCATTCACGTTTTTTACTAAAGCACCCACACAAGTTTCTGTGCAATATACAAACACAAGCTGGCCCTGGGGTTACTGCCTTCTCTGAGACAGGGAGGCAGGAACCGAACTGATCCAGACCCTACCTCCACCCACACAAAGCCAAAACCCAAGATCCCAGGCAGTAACACAACACCCCCTCTGGTCCCCTCCTGGGGTTGCTCCTCAGCAGGAGGCCACCAGAGTTTGCCCCCTACAATGTTGAATGAAAAAGGTTTCCCCTCCCTTGGGAGCAAGAAGGATCCCCAGGTCTGAGAACTCCCCCTGGAAGCGGCACTGCTCCCTAGTCACACCTCCCACTCTTGCAGGCCCTAGGGGACTCAAGGGGGGGAAACTGAGGCACAGAGAGGTGGAGTGACCTAGCCCAGGCCACTCAGTGAGGCAGTGCAGGGGCTGGCCCGACCCTGACAGTGAGGGGACTGAGCTGGGGAGGGAGGGGCAAGGAGGGTTGGCCCCAGAGAGGGCCACATTTGAGGGGTCTCCCCAGGATGGGAGCCCCCCAAAATAGGTTCTGAAACTTCCAGGTGCAGCTGGGGGCCTCTTGAAGACTCTCAGAAAACAGAGCCCAGAGTCTCAGTCCTGGGGGATCCCCTGCAGAGTAGCCGCCAGCCAGGCTGCAGGTCAGTCCTCTGGCAGGCAATCCTTGGCAGAGAATCAGTGTCAGCCCCAGGGGGGCCATGACGGGGGCCGCCCAATGTCCACTGTGATGTTGGTGAACAGCGGTTGCCAAGACACTTCCAAGACCTGGTACCGCACTGACCCGATGCCGTCCCGCTTCATGGTCAGCTTTGTGTTTTTGATCTTGGTAAACCTAGACAAGGTGGAAATGGGTCCAGATCAGGGCTAACCACCAAACCCCATTCTGGTGCCAAAGCTCAAGCCATCTGGCTTCTTCCAGGGGTGAGTCGCTTCTCCTTGCCACCCCTCCGCCCTCCACCTGTTTGGAGCCTTTTGCTCTTGCATCTGCCTTCAAAACAGAAATCTCACCTCTGTGAGTCCAGAAATGTAACACCTTACAATTTTTTCTCTCATTTCAGACCCTCCTTCTAAGCCTTAGTTCGAGGTAGGGGGCATCCCATAGGCACCTCAAACGCAATGTGTCCTGTATCAGATGTATCATCTTTACTCCCCAAACCCATTATCTTGTGCCATCTCTTCTGTTCCTCATCCTTTAGTCACTCCTCCACCATCTATTTATTGAACAGTCTCCATGTGCCAGGCTCTACTCTAAGCACCAGGAACACAGCCATGAAAAGAAAAGCAAGAAAGGTCCTTCCTTTCATGACAAGTCTATTCTACTAGGAGAGAAAGGTAACAGGCAAGTAACACATCAGAGTGCTAAGAAAGCTAGGAGAGGGAGGCCAAAGATGACTGATTTGGAAGGGTTGAGTATGTGATATCAAACTGACTGCAGGGGGACGAACATTCTAGGCATAGGCAACAGCACATGCTGACCCTACAGAATGTGCACAGCTAAGTGGCTAAAGCCTAATGGGCCAAGGGAAGAAACAGTAAGATTAGCTTAGAGGTTAGAGAATGCATGAGCAAGGTTCTGGTAAGTCAGAAGCAGCAGTTTTTCTAAAAAAAAAAAAAAAAAAAAAAATCTGTGAATGAAAAGACACTGAGGGATTTTTAGCCCAGTTTGGGGGGAGGGAGGGACAGGGAACATGAACTGTAGAAGGACAAGGAGAAAGCAGGGAAACCAGTGAGAGGCTACTACAAGTAGTCCAGGCAAGGTAACAGTGGCTGCACTAGGGTAGAGTTAGTAAAGGGAAAAGATGGGCTCAGATGTGTTTGGGGAGTGGCACTGATATGACTTGCTGATAGCTGGGACATGCATAGTGAGGGGAAGAATACAAGAGAACTAGATTTGAAGCAAAAGTAGCTAGGTAGATGGAACCACCATTCAGAGAGTTCCTTTAGCCAAAATGTCTTGGTATCTTGCCACTTCCCCACCCAAGGCAGTTATCACTGATTAATGATGGCTAATCCTGAAACAGGACCAAGGCTCCTGGCATGTGCTTCTAGTGCTCTACTCCCACCCTCATCCCAACTGTTTGGGTCTTCCCATTCTTCTGAACTCAGCTCAGCTCCTTTTCCACAGTCATCCCAACACTGAGTACTCTCTCGGATGCCCTAAAGCTCTCTTCTCGCAGTCTCTCATCCCTTCCCTGCTCACAGTGTTTATCTGAACTGCTTTTTCATCAGCTCCCTAGATACCCAGTGCTTCGTGTTTCTGCCAAACATCAACCCTACATCAATGCAGCAACCTCCCTCCCCCACTCTTACACCCTGGGTTCAGAGCAGAACAACCCTACTGTTTCAGCTGGGGCACAGCAGTCTTATGCCTGGTACACCCCTGGGGTTCTGTCAATTCCTTCAGGCTTGGTGGGCTTCCTCCACCTCCACATGGGAGCTCTGCCAGCTCTTTATCTTCTTCAGGCTCAAAGGGTGATCCTTCCAGACCCAAATTGGATTCTGTCCCTTCCTTGCTTAAAGCCCTTCCATGACTTCCCAGCTTCCCTGGGACAATAGTGAAACTCCCAACCCAGGATTTGAGACCCCCAAACACCCAGCACTGATCCCATCTACTGTCATTTCCAACTCAGAAATTTTAACACCCAAGAGTTTGACTCTCAGCATATATCATGCATGTTCACATTCCAGACTCCTACACATACTATTTCCTTTTATCCAAACTGGCCTACTCCATTTAGCCTGGTGAATATAGCACTGGGCCCAAGATAGGTGTGTGACAAATATTTGTTGAATTAATAACTTATTTCAAACTCCAATTTACTATCACCTCCTCCAGGAAGCCTCCCATCATCACTGCCAGGACACCTGTGTTATAACTGCCTGTCTCCTTTCCTAGAATGAACTTCATGTGGATATCCAGCTCTGGGCCTCCCTACCCACAAAGTTTGGCATCAGACCAATGCAAGCTCCATCCGGAAGCCCTTGTCTACATTTCACATGTCCTCAGGCACTTCTCCCAGCCAGCATTAGACACCAAATGCTTCTGCCTCCTCAGACTGCCACCCACTCCAGTCTCAGAGGGGTCAGCATTTTCTTTCCACTCTCCACCCCACATTGCTCAGGCCACCTTTTTTAAGTCCCCAGGCACACGAACTAAGTCCAGTGCCTACTATCTCTCGTCCTATCTGCTCTGGCACAAGTGAGGTCTGTGAGGACACCAATGGGAATGAGATCTACTCAGTGACGATTTGGGCCCTTTCTTTATATTTAAGTCAGCTCTAGGAATCAGGCCATAGGAGAGCTGTTTGGTGTTAGGCTGAGCTGGTGGGATAGGAAACAGGGATCAAGGGTGCTGAGAGTCATCTCTAAGAATCAAGGGTCGATACCTCTGGGGATCCATGGTACTAGGGGACACCTCAGGGAGTAAGGGGTTAGGGGTCCTGAGCTCAGGAGTGCTGGGGGTCACCTCTGAGGATTGGGCTCGTTATGCTTGTCCCGGTCGTGCTTGATCATGCGGTAGCGGCCTATGCGGATGTCTGGGCGCGAGATCTTCATCCCAGTCAGGGAGATCCTGGGGACGGGGACAGACGGACTGGAGCAGGCACCAGGAAGGGCATGGAGCCCCGCCCAGGCTGCACCGCACCCTCTTGCGCACCCAGTCTACTGCCCACCTTGTCTCTACTCACCGGTTGAAGATGTCGTCGTCCTCACCACCCCAGCCCCAGTACTCGTTGGGGAAGCCATTGATTCTCAGAAATTGGGTTTTACTCAGGCCTGACACGCCTCCAAAGTAGCCAGCATAGGGCAGCCTATGGCGTGGGAGGGCAGGTTTCAGTGAGGGGCCTGAAGGGATTCCAGACGGAGAGAGTGTGCCCAGGGACCAGGAGCAAGGGGGACACGAGGGCTGGGAATGAGGGCCTAGGTGTGGTGGGGGAGATAGGGATGGTGGAGGTGGGAGGTCTAGGTCCAGCTGAAAAGGGAGCCCTCACCGGAAGCCAAACTTGTCTATGGCAATGGCAAAGTGGCGGGGCTGGTCACCACAGCGGTACAGGTTGCGGTCATCCATGGGGACCAGGTCCACATCACTGAAGATGAAGCAGTCGTAAGCAGCGTCTTCCTTCAGCGCCTCCAGGAAGCCCACATTGAGCAGCTTGGCCCGGTTGAAAGTGTCCTCACCATGCTGTGGTTGGTAAAGAGGAGAGGTCAGCTCTGGGCCTGTAACTGGCAAGCACCTGCCACTTGACCACTGTCCAGAGCAGTCCCCACAAGCCTACTACTACCACTCCCCGAACTCCCATGTGGCTCCCGCAGACTCTCAGGATCAAGTTCAGCTCTTTACCCTGGACTGGCCTTCCAAGGCCTTTCATGATTTGGCTCTAATCTCTCTGGCCACTGTCCTCAGACCCCAAGGCCGAGCTACACTACATTCCTCAGTGGCCCCAAACATGCCAGACTTTTTCTCGCCTGGCCTTTAGTGTTAGCAATTCCTGCTGCCTAGAATGTTCTCCTCTGCTTGTCAAACCCATGTCTGGAGGGCCTCTCTAACTAAGCCCCCTTGCCACAGTATTATTGTTAATTCCTTCCTGGGTGTTACATGTATGCCAGTATCGCTTAAACTGTTATTTAGAGCTATTTCTTTCATTCACTCAGACACACCTCATGGCCCTGTTCTTTCTACGAGGCATTTTCTTGTGCCACTGGGGACGTGGAGATGAACAGCCCTAAGAACACTATATCCCTGCTGAGTACAGTCTTGAAGTGAGACAATGAATATCCCAAATGACCAGTGTCTAAATGCAGAAATGTCAGAGACTGAGCTACTGAGCCTCAGCCACCTGTCCCCTCTGGCTCATATGGATCCATATCCAACTCCTTGGGCAGCTTCTGAGACCATGACAAGATTAGGCTAGATTCACTTGCCTCCCAACAAAATGACAAGCACAGGCTCCTTAGGGGGGTCAGGGTCCAGTGAGCCTGGGGTCCCCCGAAAAATGGGGCTAGGTCTCCTTGAGGCTGGGATCCAGGCTTGAGCTCCAAATTCTGGCCAGAACAAGGATTCTATGGAAGAAGCTGACCCTTGAGCCCCCTGCCCCAACCTAGTATCTCCAAGCTGTAACCAGAGAGGCTCCTGGAGAGGTGTCTTTGAGTAGGCCCGACTAGAAAAAGAAAAAGAATAGTGACCCTTCTTTTCCACCAGCCAGCCTGGGCCTGATGAGATGGGAGCTATTCCCCTAGAACGCTGAACTACCCGGCCCCAGATGCTCTCTTCCCTCCCTCCCCTGTACCTTCTCTCCTACCAGCCCTTGGAGCAACTCTCCATTTTCTCCTGGCTCATCAGTACTCCTTTCTAACCTCTTTCACCAGCCAAGAGCCCTAAGTTTCTCTAACACAGCTCATAAACATGCACGATTCTCTCCCATCTGAAAAAAAATTTCCCTCTAGCCACCACCCTACCTTTTGCCATCTCTTCTTGGCAGAGGGGTTTTTTTTTAAGGAGTTGTCTCCAATTGGCTATTTCTATTTTGTCAAATCTGATTCCTTCTTCAACCCACTACAATCTGCTTCCGCCTCCACCATGCCCCCGAAATGGCTCTCGCTAGGCCCACCTTGTTACTAAATCCACTGGACGCTTCTTGATCCACATCCTTCCTTACTCCCCCAGCAGTCCTCATGCAGCTGCCATGCTTCCTTCTTGACACTAATTCCTGGGCTTCCAGAACACCACACTCTCCTAGGTCTCTTTCTGGCCAACCTTCACAGCATCTGTGGCAGTCCTTCTCTTTCTGCAACCATCTCTTACATGCTGGCTTTCTCCTCTCAGGTTATGCGATTCCTGGGCAGGCTGAACATCATTGGTTTTAGGGATCGCCTGCATACTGGTGGCTTTCAGATACCTCTCTCCACCTCAGACCTCACTCCTAGGTCAACTAATTTATCTAAACATTTCTCTCACACTTCCCTCATGCACTCAGACTCATCACACACAGAAAAGAATTCAGTCACGCTCTCCCCTAGACCTTGTCCAGCTATGTTGCCATTTTGCTCATAGGCACAGCCATCTACACAGCAGCCAGCCAAGACAGAAGCCCTCAAAGTACCTTGGCAACTCCCTTTCCATACTCTCCACTATTTGTGTCACATGTTTCCCTTCGACCCCACAACTACCATCTGACTCATGTGCATGTTTACCATCTCTTTCAACATTATAGCCTCTTCCCACTGGTCACCCTGCCTCTAGTCTCCCCCTTCCATCCCATTCTCCACATGTAATCAGAGTGATCTTCCTAATAAGCAAACATACACATTATTCCCCACTTAAAACCTTACAATGGTGCCTCACCACCTTCAAGCTCAATTTCAAGTGCTTAACATGCCTTGTAAGACTCTTCTCCATCAGCTCCTCCAGCCTCATCTTTGTTACCCAACTTCATATTGGACCCCACACCTCAGCCAACAATTCCAAACACACAAGACCAGTTCTCCTGCTAGGGCCTGGGTCCCCCAGGTCCTTCTGCCTAGAAGGCGTGCCTTCTCCAGTCCCTCTGCCAGCTGATGCCTGTTCATACGTCAACACCCATCTCAACCATTGCTTCCCAACCCCAAGGCGAGACCAGGCCCCTTGGAGCTCCCACAGGTCCCTGCTCCAACTCCAGTCACACGCCATCATCCTAGAGCCTAAGGATCCAAGTGCAAATTTGGGAGTTCTCTGTGGGGAAGAGTGTCAGATACTCGCCGGGCTCCAGTAGCCAGCCCCGGCCCTTAGGTAGACTTCATCCCACTTTCAGGGACTAACTCTCCCTCTCCTAGGGGCCCTCAACAGCTCTTCATAGCCAGCCAACCCTAGGCCTCCACCACCATGGGGTGGGGCCCACCAAAGGTAGACAGTGGGGCCCCATTGAGACCATGCACACATCCACTAGTATACATGCCAACATTCACACACACGTACCCCCCTTCATGCACACAAAAGCTTTCCTATGTGCACGCTGACATATCCACACAACCATGGGCAGACAAATACCCACGAATGCCCCCAAACCCACAAATACACAAATGGCGTGTGGGACCCTAGACCCACAGGTGCTTGTGGGCTCCCTGGTGGCTAGTACGCAGCCTGGGGGGGTCACAGGCAGCACACCTGGTTGATGACGTAGATGCCGTAGCGCAGCCGCTGTCGCCTCAAGATGGGGTGCATATAGTGGAGCCAGTAGCGTAGGTGGTGCTCCCGGTGTCGAAAGGGGATGATGACTGCCACCGTCTGGGCTGGGGTGCAGTCGGGCGGTGTATAGCGGCCACCCAGGAGCACACCTGGGTTCTCCCTCTGCACCCGCTCCAGTGGCATGGGCGACGTGAACTCGATCAGCAGTCGGCCCACTGCAGGCAGGACAGTGGCAGGAATCAGGCTTTCATCAGGCTCCAGGGACACCAGCCCTCTTCCTCAGCCTGGGGGCAGGCAAGGGAACCCCAGGAACAGCCCTCTTACAACAGACCTGGAACTCTGTCATCCCCATGGGTCAAGACAAGACTCCATTCCCCCAGTCAAAATAGGCCTGCCCACCCTATAGGGAAGGTTCTACCCTGGAGGCTCACCAAGACCAGGTGGAGAGTCTGGACAGGGTGGCAGGATGGGAGCCGTGGGGCCGGGCTGGACACTAGGTGCCTCAGGGAGCCTGGAGCTGGGGGCAGTGGCGTTGGGCCGGGAGCAGTTGGTGCTGCTGCTGGCAGCTGGGTGAAGGGCAAGGGCAGGGCCACGGGCACTGAAGCGGCTGAAGAAGGCCAGGTGCTGAGCGTAGACGTCAAAGTAGAGAATGACGGCCACGAGAAAGTGCAGGAGGCAGAGAAGGAGCACAGCCTTGCAGACGCGCTCCAGCGTCCCCCCCAGCAGTCTGCTCATCCCGCAGGCAGCCTCAGGCCCGCCCTATGGGCCCGGGCATCCAGCTGCCAGCCTGAACAGGGTAGGAGAGAAACCAACCCAGCAGGTCAGGGCTGAACGAGCAAAGCTACCTACCCACCTTCTGCCCACTGCTCACACTCATGGACCCACATCCTCACATTTACCTGCTTACACCCTCTGACACTCAAAGACTCACATTCTACCTGCAAATAGACACACAGACACAGTCCCTGGCAACTCACTACTCACACACCTGAGTACTCACCCACATATGCTTGTGTTCCTCATCCTCACTGACATACACGCATAGCCACACACCCTCACACTCAGGTAACATAGCCTTATTGCACGACTTTACACATACACACACCTATGTATTCCCAGGAACATGGACATGTGACCTCTGACCCCGCTGGTTCATACCTGAACATGGAAATGTGTGCGCCTACAGACCCAATGTGTACCTGTTCCCTAGAGAACAGACACCCACAGGGCAGCATCCTTAACCTAGGACTCGTCGTCTGGGGAAGGGAGGTCATTTACTGAGTACTTACCATGGAAGAGCACTTTGTACTCATGACTTCACTTAGTCCTCCCAAGACCATGGTGGGCTGTGGTTTGGTC
Source organism: Cynopterus sphinx (assembly GCA_030015415.1). NCBI lineage: Eukaryota > Metazoa > Chordata > Mammalia > Chiroptera > Pteropodidae > Cynopterus > Cynopterus sphinx. The sequence continues at coordinate 102,157,340 of CM057387.1, forward strand.
AAGCAGGACAGGCCAGCTGGGACCAGGCTGAGAAGTGGCCCTCAGCATCCAGGTGGCCCAGATATAGATAAGATGTTTATGGGATCCCTTCCCTCTGGAGCAAGAGGTCAAAATACAAGACGGGATACAGAATAACCCTCCCCTAAGACTCTAGGACTCGGATGAACTCTCTGGGGCCTGACCAGCACTGCTGGTTCTGATTCCCAGAATGGTGAACACTTGGGCCCTGGAGACACGTGAAACATTCAACACAGCAGGAAAGGGTCTTGCCTGAGCTACGGTTTCCAACAGAGCAGTAACACTACTGTGGGCACTCCTAGCAGTGCTTCGGGGAGCAGGGAGAGTCCTCCTCACAGGTACACAGCATCACACAACCACTCAGACACCGTGTTCCCAGCTTTGCTCACCTGCACTCAGCCACACAGAGAACTACATACAGAGAGAGACACAGACACACCCAGATGCCAGTAACACACACTTACACACCACAGAGCAGCTGGTCCTGCGCTCACACAGTCATACCTACAGGCTCCCTGGCGCCTCACAACACCCGGCCCCACGTGCGAGCACTCCCACCCTCATGGGGACAGGGGTTCTGGGTCAGGCTGACCCAGGCTTCGAGGTGCGTTTGGGCGGGGCCGAAAGGCTGGGCCCCCTGAACACGTGGCACCGGGATGGGGGAGGCAGCAAAGCCCCGGCGGGTGTGGAGCCCGGGAGTGAGGGGGTCGATGGGGGGCGACGGGAGCCGCGCGTGAGCGCCTCCCCGCGCCACGAGGCCGGGCGAGCAGGGACAATGAGGGAAGCGGGCCGGGGGCGGGCAGGGAGCCCGGGGGACGCCGCGGGGTGGGGGTGGGGGCGGGGCGGGGCGCCGCCAGGCCGGGGTCGGGCCGCCAGCGCCCCTCACCGGGTCCCGGGCACAGACCGGGGACCGGGCCTGGGACCTCGGGGCCCCGGGCTGGGGGGCGCGCGCTTTCCCCTCTCACCCGGCGCTCGGGGCTCAGCAAGGGGGGCCGCTCCGGCTGGGGCTGGCTTTCCGGCTCCGGCGGCTGCAGCCTGCTCCGTCCCCCATGGCCCGGCCCCGCCGCCTCCCGCCGCCGGGTCCTCGGCCCCCGGGCCGCCTCCCGCCGCCGCCGCGGGCCATGCAGCGGAGCCGCTCCGGGGCGGGGGGCCGGGCGGGGCCGGGCGGCCGGGCAGACCCGCGGACCCGCGCGCGGCCGGGTGGACGGACCTCGGCGCCGCCGCCTCCCGCCCGCGCTACGGCGCCTCGGAGGGGCAGGCCCGGCCGGCGCGCCCCCGCGCGCGCCCCCGCGGCCCCCGCCTCCAGCGCGCCCGCGGCCGCCGCGCGCCGCCGCCGCCCGCCCCTGCCTGTGGCTGCGAGCGGCGGAGACGGGGGCGGGGTGGGGGGGGGCATGGGGAGCGAGGGGAGCGAGAAGCTCGCCCGAAGACATCGCTTAGGCTCCTCCAAGGGGATGGATTTCAGGTCCCAACCAGAGGGGGTGTGGGTGGGTCAAACCCATCTCAGAGGAGTGGGGTCTGGGTTGGGGTGAGCACTCGGCTAAAGGGGCCTGGGAGTCAGGCTGACTAGGGCAGGAAGGTTAGGGATGTGCCAACTCACTGATGATGGAAGGATGATTAAAGGTCTGCAAGCCATCAGCTGAGGGGGCTGCTAATTGGGCAGGACCCATCAAGAGTGGACAGAAGTGTGTAGCAGAGACCTGGAGGTGGCTGGGGTTACTAGGGTTAATAGAAGATTGGGTAGAGATTGGAGAAGAGTGGAAGGAGCTGGATAAGGCCCTAGGAACAGGGATCAAATTAGTCATAATGGGATGGTGCTGGGATAGGGGGAGGCAAATCAATGGGCTCCAAGCCCCACAAGGGTATGGAGTGATGGTGCCTGAAGGTAGAGCTAAGTAGATGTGGCCAATTTGGGCTTAGTAAACAGAGCCTAAAGGACCCGAAACTAGGAAGATACCACTCCTCCCGCCCCAAGACAAACATCTAGGCCCATAACTCCAGACTCCCTAGAGCCCTTCAACAAAGAATTTCAGGGCTACAGAATCCTCAGCCCAGCACCCTAACCTCCCATCCAGGAGCCAGCTCTGTCCAGAGCAGAGACATTGTGCATGAGTCAGGAAGTGGTAAGAGGCAGGCATGAGGTTGAGGCCTATACAACTGTTTACCCTTCTTCTATGAAAGGAGGTGGCAAAGGAGAGCAACAATAGTGGCATGACCCAGACAAATATCACATTTATTTCACAAATACTGGGAAGGAAGATGGGTTGAGGGTAGAGGTGGGACTCAGGTGCATAGCCGCACAGTCGTCAGCAGCCTACTGCCCATACTGAAGATCCAGCTAGGCAGTGCCTCCAGGTTGACAGGCAGCGAGAAGTGAGTGCAGGGAGGGCCCTGAACACCAAGCCCCCTGAAAAGCTAAGGGGCACAGCTCCAGCTGTCCCAAAAAAATCACAAATAAATAAGAGTGGGGCACAGCTCCACCCACACAGATCATCTAGTCACCCATCTTCACTCCAGAGGTCTGCAAAAGAAGAACAAGAGAAATCAGGTAGGAACAAAAGAATATATAAGACAATGACAAATGACAGGAGATCAAATCTAACTCATAATGGGATGAACAGGTGACAATAGTCAGGATGGATATGCTATGACAGACAACCACAGGCTGTGCGACAGAAAGATGGAGAGAAGTAGCATAGGACAGTGCCAGTCTCAAAGAGTCAACCCAGTCAGGCATCCACAGTCACCCTCAGACTCTCAGGCTGATCCTTAGCCATAAACTCTGTCAGACAGACAAGACGCAATTCAGACACGCTGTGCTATTGACAGCACAGATATACACACGGGCCCTGAGAAAGTGCCCTGAGAAAGTAGAACGCACAAGGACAGACTGATACAGACAAGATCCCAACCCAGTCTTGACTAGGCAAACAAAATAAGAGAGACTAAATGAAACATATAGACACAAAGCAACATAAAAAAACAAGGACAGTTTTTAGTGTTTCTAGATTGTTTCTAAATTGAAAGCTTCAAAAAGGGAAAACCAGAAGACAGGAATGAGGTGATGGAAGCTATTCAGGGATCCTATGGCTACAGGTGAAGGGAGTACTGTAGCTCCTCTAGATGAGGCTGGATTATAGACAATGACAGAGGATCCCCCAGGAGGATTCAGCACCTGCAGGATTGCAACTATGACTCCAAAGAGGCCAATCGCACTGCCAAAGATCTCCACGATGAGAATCTTCACAAAGAGGCTGGGGTTCTGTGCGTCAGCCAAGGCAGCTCCACTGCCCACGATGCCCACGCAGACTCCACAGAAAAGGTTGGACAGGCCCACTGTGAGGCCAGCTCCAAACATGGAATAGCCTGGGGGGATAGAAAGGGAGCACTGAGGCCAAGCCAGACACAAGGGGAGATGAGGACAAGTGCCCAAAGTGTACTAATGGAGCCAATCACCACCCCAATTCTGCAAACCAAGTGACAGAATATCAAAATGAGGATTCTAAGCTGGGAGTTGTAGGGGAGAAGCAGGTGTGAAGCCCCTGCTTTTTGCCTTCACACACATCACCTACCTGCATGATAGTTTCGATGGCCAATGGCTTTGGGGTCAGTGGCACTAAAAGGCTAAAGAAGGCACAGAAATATCAGAAACCAATCCCTACACCCCTCCCCCATGACTGTGAAGCAATGTATAGAACACACTGGAATGTTCTATACATACTGGATGCCCACCCCACTCTGATCCTCCATACCTCAGCCATGTTGCTAATAACAATTGCCATGATGATGCCGTAGATAGCCACAGCCTCACAGAAGATGATGCTGGTGATGGTAGTAGTGGGCAAGGGAAACAGAAAGGAGAAAGAGATGAGGGAGAAACCAATCTTCCTCCTAAGAGAGTCCCCAGCCACCTTTTCCCCACTGGCATCCCACCTCTTTGGGAGGCTGGTCAGGAGGAACAGGCCAGGTCAAACGCACAGGCAGCTCCCAATGCATCTGGTTTTGGTAATCGTCCAAGAACCCTAACTTACCTGACCAAGTTCTTCGTCTTGATTCTAGGGGCTTTCACTCCTCCCCCAATGATGGATGAGCCAGTAATATAGATGCCCCTGGTGGAAGGATAAGAAACCAATAAGCAGAGCCCAAGCTTGTCACTGCCCCCAGGGTGATTAAGGACCCAATGACACCACCTGCTATGACTCAGGCCCTTCCCCTGGGTCGCGCCACCCCAACACTCACCATGCTGCCCCAACCACAGACAGTGAGATAGCTAGGCCAATGCCCAGGTTTGACCACATAAAGGGGGAAGTCTCGGTCAGGAACCTGGTGTGGAGACAGAGAGGAAAACAAGTCAGCCCTGGTGGAGAAGTGGGCACAAAATCCACCCCACCTCACCCCACCCCCTGTCCCCAACCTCCAACCCCACCTGGATGCTAAGACAAAATACTGCCTATTCCCAAAAGTCCAAATCCCGTGCAGCTGGGGACTGGGTGGATGAGGGAGCTCAGGTCAGAGAAGGAAGGCTGCAGTGGAGCAGCCCCTCGGGGAACCCTCACCCTACCCTCCCTTACCATGCCACATCAAAGCGGAAGCCCAAGTCAAAAATGGTGTAGCAAATTCCTGCAGCAGCGAAAAAAAAAGGGTCAGGGGCTGCTCTCTAGAGAGAAGCTCCCCAACTTAAGACAAGAAGTTGCTGTCCAGTTGATGGGCCACCTACCCAAAGGTCTGCCTCCACCTAAGTGGACAGAGAATCCTCAAGCTGCCCCCGACCCCCTCCCTCGCCCAGCGCGCGCGAAAGCACAGCTGTCTATAGATTCCTCTGCTCAGGCCTCCATTTTCTGCCACTCCCTCAGTAACATCTCCCTCAGTGACACCACCTCCCAACCCAGGATCCTTCGTGGGCAGCCGCCTGCAGGCCTGAACGCCTCGGAGGAAGGGAGAGAGCGAGAGCTCTGGCCAGGCCCCACCGGATCCTGCCCGCCCAGTCCGACTCGCTATTTACTCAACAAGCCGGGAGGTGGGGTGGGGGGGGAGGAGAGGGCTAAACGACCGGGAAAAGAGGAACTGAAGCAGCCGGCCCGCGACTCAAGCAGGCCAGCCAGGAGCTAGAGAGAGGACAGCTGGGAGAAGGGGGAGGGGGGCGCGGCACGACCGCGACCAAGGCCGTGCACGCAGCCCCCACCCGGCCCCCGCCCGCGCCCCTCCTCGAGCGGCCGGAGGTCAGAGGTCTCCTCTGTTGGGGCCAGAGGCCCCCAGAGGCGTGAGGCGAGCCCCGAAGCCCGGGGTGCGAGCCCGTGCTGGGGCCGGGTATTCCTGAGACCCCACGCCCGCCGCTGGGCTCCAGCTCAGTCCGGATCCTGAGCCCGCCCGCCAGGGCCCGGCCTCACCCACGACGATCATGCAGGCCCAAAAGGCCAGGAAGATGCCGGAGTAGAGCAGCGCGAGCCCCGTCATGGCGGCGACGACGGCGGGGCGCGGGGCGGTGGGTCCCGAGCTGAAACCGCGTCCCTGCGTCCACCGTCCGCCCCGCACCGTCACCTGACTCGCCCACGTGATACGCTAGCGCCACGTGACCCTATGCCGGGCCCTGAGCTGCGTCTAGACCTTGACGACGCCCGAACTGTAGGCGCTGAGGATTGTGGGAGTTGTAGTCTCGCGCTTCAGAAGAGGCTCCGGCTCCCTTCTAAAGAACCTCGCTTTTGTTGTAACCCGCTCCTTCTTAGCCCCGGCACTCCGCTCTGGTTCAGCCCACCAGCCCTGCTTTATAGCCGAGCTTAGTAGCCTCCCAGCCAGTGCTGATCGCATGGGCCTCCGCCCTTGCCTTCCTGCCCCGTTCCACGAAGACGGGCCCCCTTCCTCACTTCGCTCAAGCTGTTTCCTCTACCTGAAAAGGGCTTTGTAGTGCTCATCATATCGGCTGACTAGCAACTACTGGCTCTCATAAATCATTCTTCCAGAAAGACTTCCCTAACCCAGAAACATGGTGGCACACCTGGTCGGGACTCCCCCTCTGCCTTGGTGATCTTTATGGAACTTCAGCAAGATCGTGTCACTCTTGTTTAAAATGCCCTATGGCTCCCATTTCACTCTAAATGTCACAGTCCTTAAATGGCCTACTAGGCTTGTACCAATGTTGCTCCAGCTTCACCTGCTAATACCCCCTAACTCTCCTCTGGCTTCACTGGCCCCATTGTTTCTTAAACATATCAGCCATACTCTCACCACACTGGCCCTGCACTTGTTCCCTGTTTCTCCTAATTATCCATGAGGCTCACTTTTTAACTTCCTTTTAGTCTGTGTTCACCTTCTCCAAAAGGCTGTCTCCAACCATCTTATTATTGTAACCCCCCGCTCCCTTACACTCCCTTCCCAGCTTTATATTTCTCCATAGCACTTATCGCCATACAGTATACTTGAGTGTTTTGGTTGTCTATCTCTCATGAGAATATAAGTACCATGAAAGGATTTCTGTTGAGCTCACTGCTGTATTTCCAGTGCTTTACACACAGTGGGTGCTCAATATTTATTTGTAGAATACATGTTTGGTGCCCACCTTGTCCCGGTTGCCATGGTCAGTTTACAATTCTGCCTCTACCAAGACTGGGCACTCCCTAAGAGCATGGACCATATCTCTCTTGCTCAGCTGCTTCTTCAACACCTTGGACAATGCCAATTTGCTAAAATTCTCAGCAAATGTGGGGAATGAAGAAGTGAGTTGTTTCACTTCACCCCTCTCAACCTTTGTGGTCCAGCAACTCCACTTTGCTTGAAGCACACACCATGCTGGTTCACGTCCATGTGTTTAAGCTCGGTGTATCCTTTGCCCAAATGTCCTTTTCACCTTTTTTTTTTCTCTAAAAGATTCAGTTTAGGTATCATTCTTTCTGGGAAGCCTGTTTTGGGCGCCAGCTGCTCCTGGGGGCTTTGCCCCTCATAGAGAGTACTGTTTCATCATGTAGTAATTGCCTATTTAACTGCCTCTCTTTCCGATTACACTGTAAGGACAGGAATCCAGTGAAATACAATTGAGATCTCCACCCACACCTGTGCAGGACCTGCAGCATTTGATGAATAAAAAAAAAAAATGGAAGAAGAAGTAGTATCTGGTTTATTCAAGTTTCTGTGATCTCCCTGAGAAACAAATCAGTCAGTAGAGACCAGCACTGTCCAAGAGAACTTTCCTAGATGATGGAAATAGCTATACTGTTCTCTCATGTGGCTACCTGGGCACTGAAAGATGACTAGTGTGACTGGGAAACCAAGTTTTTAATTTTAGTTAAGTTTATGTTTAAATACCCACGTGTCTAGTGGCTGCTCTACTGGACAGCACAAATGCAGACCAGTGGTTCTCAACTGGGGGCAATATAGACCCCCACAGGGGACACCTGTCAATGTCTGGAGACATTTTTGGTTATTACAATTGGAAAAAGGTATGCTGCAGGGATCTAGTGGGCAGAAACCAGGGATGATGCTAAACATCCTACAATGCACAGTACGGCCTCTCATGACAAAGAATTATCGGGCCCAAAATGTCAACAGTGCCAATGCTGAGAAACCCTGTCTAGACCATCCATAACCTGCCTTTGACAAAGGCAGACCCTCAACCACAAACTGGCAACTGGGATTGGTCAGAGGTCCTGAGCTGCTCCCAGGACAGATGGGCCTAGAAGGCTTCAGAAAAGCCCCAAACCAGTCCCCATCAGTCAGATAACAGGCATTTTACTAAGCAATATGTGCTAAGCCTTGTGCCAGTGCCAAGACAAGACAGAGCTGGATCCTACGCACAATGAGGGGTTGTCTGCCCTCCTTCCATCCGGGCTCCATCAAGGATCCTGGCGGAGGGGTGAGATTGGTGCAGAGAACACTAAAGCTCTTAGCAGTGATTCTTAAATCCATTTGTGTCTCTGGCCCCAAATGGTATCAGTTGCTTCCCTCATCCTCATAGGCAATGGCAATCCCTCGTCTTCCACTCACGGCTCCTGTCACTGGTGTCTGACCTAGGCAGGGCTGCAGCCCTTGCCAGCTCCGGGAACTAAGGAATGAGGCTGCAAAGAGAGAGAAATGAAGCTGAGTGGGCTGAATCTAGGGAAAGGGTTCAGATGAGTGTGGAGACTTGGCACACTTACCTGCAGGGCTGCTCTCAGTCAGCTCTAGCTGAGGCCGCTGGGTCAAGGCTGAGCATCCAGGATCATTTGATGACTTCCGGGCTGGTGGGGGTCGGAGCTCCCCAGTAATGAGTGACACATCTGGGGTGTCCCACAGTTCTGATTCAGGTGGAGGGAGGGGTATGTGGAATGGAGAGCCTAGGAGGGAGAAACATGATCCATTTTGGCTTCCTGATTCCATGTCCCAAATGTTTCCAGCTCAAACAGTTCCCCACAACTCACCAGGCAGTAAGTCCTCGTAGTGTGTGAGGTGGGGAGCCAGGCCTGGAGGTGGCCAGGCGGGGTTGCAGGCAGCCTCTAGCTCACATGGTGTCAGTACAGGTCGGAAGAAGCTACCAGAAGGCTGGGGAGATAGGGCACCAAGAGGACAGGCCAACAGCACAAAGATATCCATCTCAGGAAAGTTGGCAAGTTTGGGAGGTGTGGGACGTCCGAGAGCCAACACATAGCTACGCTTGCCGGCAGCTTGAGTCAGGTTCCGCAAGTGTGCTAGTGCCTCACGGTGTCGGGCCACACCTAATGTGCCTGCCAGCAGCCCCACTACTCGGGCATCTCTGGCCCTCTCAACCAGGTAGCGTCTACTTGCCCTTAGCCTCCTAGCCCGAGCACCTTCATCCTGGGCCCGCCCTGTGTCTGGGCAGCAGGAAGAGAAGGGCTTCCCTGGTGCCCAGCCCAAGAGCAGCCGGCTCAGGTCAGGGTCAGGGCTGGCCTCAGAGCCCCCCACATAAAAGGCACCATACTCTTCTAGACACCTCCCTGGGGCTAGGGGAAAGCGACGCCCAAAACGCTCCAGGGGTTCAGGCTCTGGATTGAGAGAGCCCACTGGCAGGGGAAGAGCTGGACTGGAGACAAGCAGGTCCAGGTACCGTGGGCGCAGGAGAGTGGCCAAGGCCTCTGGAAGAAGCAAGTGGTGTTAAGGTTGGGGCCTGACAAAGCAAGAGACCCCTCATTACCCAGAAAACTGAATGTGACCCAAAAATAAAGACAGGGGTCAAGCCCACATCAAGAACTCTACAGGGTCTATGGCCATGCTATCCCCAACAAGCCTGATCCGTCTGATCTTGGAAGCCAAGCAGGGTTGGGCCTGATTAGTACCTGGATGGAAGACCACCTAGGAAGACCAGGTGCTATAGGCGGTAAAAAAAAAAAAAAAAGAAAGAAAAAAAAAAAGAACTCTATGGGAGTGTATTGAAATGGGGAAATTAAGACACAGAGTAGTTGATCCACCCTTCCCCTACATGCACAGGCAAAATCCCTCACCCAGGGCATGGGCACAGGCCGGTTCACTCAGCAGCACCACGGGAGCAGTAGGGTCTGGGTTCTGGGCTTCAAAGGCTTTGGCACAGAGCTCCAAGGCTACAGAACGCTGACCAAGGACAAAGGCCACAGGCAGTGGGCGGGCTGGAGGACTTAAGCAGGCAGGGCCAAAATGTACGAGGGCCTGAGCCCCAGCTTGCTCAGCACCCAGGACGTCCACACAGCAGCTGCAGGGGAGACACCATTAGTGAGTGGGGATCTCAGCAGGAAAAGAGGTGCTGTCATCAATAAGGAATGTGGTCAATGAAAAAAATGATATTATAAAAAGAAGAGAAGCTAGTATCAGGAGAGCAGTCATCATCATCAAGGGGAAACACAGCCATTGCGGGCAGCCAGTGTAACGGGGGAAACACCACAAACCGTGGAGCCCTAGGCCTACCCTTGCCTCCATCCTGAAGCTCAAGTTCACACCTGCCGTAGGCCGTGTCCCCCAGAATGAACATCTTCGATCCCGTGGTCTCCTCCAGCCGTGCAGCCACGACCGCAGCATCTCCCAATAACTGGTCAGGGAACTGCAAGGCCACCTGTAAGCAAAACCCATGGGGTCGTCCCAGGAACGGCCTCTCCTTCACCGAGGGCCTCTTCAAGGAAAACTTTCCCAGGGCCCTCACCCAACCTCAAAGCCCCTCGTCCCAGAGGGGCAGCCCCCACCCCCTTGCTCACAAAATTACCTCAAGACCCGATCCTCTGGACGACCCATCTCCAGAGAGGCAAGCCACCACTCCCTAACCTGTCCTCACCCGCGGACACCCCAGATCGCGGACAAATCCGACGACTCGCTCCAGCTCGTACACTCGGTCCAGGTCCGCGAGGGGAGTGGGCAGCGCCGCGGGGCCCGTTTCCCGCTGCAGCGCCGCCTCCGCGGGGCTGCTGAATGCAGACTCCATGAGGCACCGCTCGCCTGGCGGCGCCCTCCCTCGGCCAGCTTCAGGACCAGAGTCCTCAAAAGTGGCCTTCAAAGAGTTGGTCACTCGGCCAGGGCTGCGGGCTGAAGAGTCTGTCCGTCCGCAGCCCGTGAGGCAGACCTCGGAGTCAACTCGCGTTTCCCCAGGACACACGGGCCCCCCGGAGAGATTACTTCCGGCTTTCAAGGCGGGGCTAATAGCAAGTTAACCAATCCTAAACCGGCGCGGCTCCCACCCTCCAATCCTCGCCGCCAAATCGCCCACGGAGACCCAATGATCGGCCTCGGAGCCTGAGGCCGGTCGGAAGTGAGGCGCTGAGCCTTGTGGGGGTTGTAGTTCCCCTGTCCCTCCGCTACAGGAGCTTGGCGTTTTCTGGCTCAGCCCACGGCCTAATCTCGGAAACAGCCACTCCCTGAAAATAGCTATCTCAGTGTGAGCAGCTCCAACGTTTCCATGGCTGTTTCCTCATCTGCAGAATGGGGGCTGTAGCAATAGTACGAAAAGGATTGTTGGGTCGAAACAATTTAGATATCAAACCTTAAAAAGTATTCCTTTACATATCACATGTACTGAAAAAAAGCATTGCTATTATCCTCACAGCAGCCTGTCAATCAGGCAAACATTAAGCACTTACTGTTTACCAGGCACTACATTATTAGAGTTTATAGTCTTCAGAGTAAGAATTGCCCCATTTTACAGGAAACTGAGGTTAAAAGAGGCTAACTCCCTAAAAAGACACAGCAAGTCAGTAGAACAATCAGTGTCAAAACCAGGTTTGATTTCAGAAGTTGAGCTTTTAACCCCTCATTCTCCTAGCTTATATGTGCTTCGTTGGTAATAGGGGTGGGGTGGGGAAGAGGAAGAAAAGACATCTGGATAGCATGTACTAGAAGACGACTAAGTGAGAAATCAAGAGTAGGGTGAAAATGGAGTAGGGGAAGGGGGGACAGATTGGCCACAGGGTATGGCACATGAGAGGCTGGTGTGGGAAGAATCTGTGCAAGAATAAAGAAAGGAGGACAAAGAATTTGCAGAAAGGTTGGGAAAAAACAGATGAATATGGGAGTAACCAGTTCTGTCACCTCTAAGGGGTTGAAGAACTCAGATCTGTTCATCAGATCTTACTGAGAAGGCTGGGGTTCCTGAGAGGCAGACTATGTAGAATTGTGGCTGAGGAGACAGAAAGGGAGGTAAACCTGCAAAGAAAAGAGAGCAACAGCAGAGCAGGAGCTGTCCCTGGTCCTGACCAAGCCCTGACCACCCATACTGGTCAGGTACCAGAGGTGGGGAGTTATGGATACACAGACAAATTCCACTTCCTCTGGGGTCTGGAATGCCTACTCCCACACATGCTCAGGCCCACTTTCCATACCTCTCCTCGACTATGTGCAAGTTTGGGTGCCTCCATAACCCCACACCAGAAACCCATCCTAGAACTCAAAGCCACTCTCCAATTCCTTCCTCCCAAATGGACCCAACTCCATCTCACCTCCAGCTCAAGGCCTCAAGCTCTCTACCTTGGAAGCCTTCTATTTCCATTAGAAATAAAATTTCCTCCAAGTAGCCTTCCTTCGTTGGTCCCATTTTCCTAGCTTAGTTAGCATGGTAGCTATGGAGTAAATCAGCCTTTGTTTAGACAGAAAAAGCCAAGGAGAATTAGGAACCTAGTACTCAGCATTATTGATTAAATGCACTCATGAACACTGGGACTAATTTAATAAGGGGGTGGCAATACTACTGCAATCCCCACCCCATCCCAAGGGCAATGGAAGTATTCTGAATGGCTCTAGCCTAGAAGCAGCTTGCTCCAGCAGTACCCCTCCCACCCAAGAAGCCAGAAGTTGGCCCTACCACTCCCTTCCAAGGCTTGGGTCCAAGCACTGTCCTATCCTTCCCCCAGGCCTTCTGGGGTCATCCAGTTAGGTGGTGGTGGCAGCAGAAAGGAAGCAGAGACAACAGTGCAGTGAGGGTCCAGGTTTATTTACTCTTTGGGGATAGGAAGGGGTGCGGAGGTATGGGTGGGACGAAAGCGCCCCTCAGTAGTCAGCTGTGTAATCTGTGCCATGTAGTCCCCTGCATAGCAGTGTGAACTCCTTCACCATCTCCTTCACCCGCCTCTTGTTCACTCGCTCACTGAAGGAGATAAGGGAGAGCAGGTTAGCACCATCCACACTACCTCACTCTCCTCCTCCAGACCTGAGCCCAGGCCCTACCAGCTCTGCTCACCGAAGGATCTGCTGGCTGAAGGTGTCCTTCTGTTCAGCGCTGAGGCGGGCAGAGGGAAAACCAGGTGGCTGCAGTGCCTCCTTGATCCACATGCTCAGGAGGCTGAAGCAGTGTTTGTTCAGAGCAAACAGGATGTCGGCAAAGCAATCCATGAGGCTGCGGGAGGCCTGGCCCCCAATGGCCTGAGGAAGATGGGTTCTCAGCACACAAGGGCCTTGCCCCTCTGCAGCAAGCATGCCATGACCCACCCCCACAGACAGTTCCTTAGCCAAACTGCACATGACAAGTGAGCACTGCTTTTTGAGAGCCAGCTGATTCCCACAGAAACCCTGACAAATTACAACCATTTAAATGAGGAAGCAACAGAATCAGAGAGTTTAGGAAACCAAAAGCTTAAGATTCCCAACAAGGCAGCTACCTCAGCAGTGAGGGCCACCACACCCACGCCAAGCCCCCACCTGCTCCATCTCACCTCTAGTACTGCGATGAGCAGCATACGGCCATCCTCCTGTACTACCTTTCCCACTGGTTCTACTTCTCCACATCGAGGCAGTAGCTCTGTCTGCAGAGGATGAAGAGGCCTTTCAGCCCCAGCTCTTTCCCCGCTCACCCTGGAGACAAGACCTGCATGCCACACCCCTAGTCTCTGGAGTCCTAGGCAGGACAGGGCTGGGTTTAGGGGCAGTGGGGGTTCAGGGTTCAACATGGGACTCACAAAGAAGCCACAGGAGGCCTTGACAGTAGGTGCCTCAGGGAACTTGAGGGCCAGCACAGCTGTGGGAGAGGCAGAGGCAGATCAGATGGGGCCTAAAGATCCTCCCAAGGGAGCCCCAGGCCCACCTGTCCCCCTGGCCCCACTTACCACACTGGAATACAGCTTTGACGTCCAACCGTTCACACAGGAACAAGTCTGGCTTCCGCTTTAGAGCCTGCAGGAGGTGGAGCTGGTAAGCCCAGCTCCACCCAGTTCCAAGGACCATCCCTCCCACTCACCTGCCACCCCAGGCCCCAGCTTCACGCATCACAGGTAGAGGCTGCCAAAACCAGCTACCTGGCCATCTCTGGGGGACCCAGACCACCCCAGAGTTCAGGCCAGGAGAGGAGCAGCCAAGGGATGCTATGTACATGTATGTGTACATGAATATCCAGGTGTATATGGGGGCGGGAATTATAATGCAGAAAGCTTGGGTCTCAAGTCACTCCCTGAGCAAACACCTTCCCCTCTCCCATATATCAGTGCCAGATCTCCTGCAGGCTCAAGGTAGCCAGCAGTAACTTCGCTTTGTTTCAGAGAGAGTTGAGGCCCCCTGTATTTATTAACAGGGAAGCAGGAAGAAGAAATGGCAGCTGGACATGGAACACAGTCCAATAGCCCCCTCCCATGTCCCACCTGCATTCCTTAGACACCCTCCACTCCAGTTCAGGAAGAGGAAAAGTAGGGTAGGAGCCTTGGAGCCATGGCCCCACCTTTAGTCCAGGTCACCCTGTGTCCAGGCCCAGCTCAGGAGCCATGTTGCCATGTAGGGGGGAAGAGATGGAGTACAAGGGGCAGAGAGCCCACCCCAAGTGGTACCAGAACATGACTGGCACATCCTCAGGTCACAGGAGGTGCTCTGCATGGCTCTGGCAGCCATCAAACACTGCTGTTCACCAGCAGCCCCCCAACTCATACCAAATAGACTCCTAACCCTCCAGCCCCTCACATACCTTCTATTCCACATGTTCACTCATATGCAAACATCCCCACATGCACCCTCGCTTCAAACACCCTACTTACCCTCAAACACACTTCTATCACATCCCATACACAGTCTCCCACATTTGCAGCACACCCTTCACTACACAGTCATACACCCAAAACCTCCCCACATTCCAAAACCATGTCCACACCCACACCTTCAATCTACCCAGTCCTCCAGCACATATACTCTCCCAACACACCCATCTACAAACACACACTCAAATACCTTGCCCCCAAAGATGCACCCTCACAGATACCCCCACACACATTCATCCAGGCCCAGAATGCACTCCCTAGTCCCCACTCCTTTCATTCTGCCCCACAACTGAAGTTCCAAGAGACTGAGAACTGTGCCTGATTTCGCTCACCATTATGTCCTCGGCACCTAGCAGAGTACCAACCATGTATTGTATATTCAATAAATATTTATGAAATGATTAAGAAACACATTATTTACCTTAACTCGCAGCCCCCCCAACAATGCACAGAAACCCCCTAACACCAGAACTCCCACCATATTAACACCACATTCCCACAACCCAACACATATATCTTCTAAAACTTACATACTCCAGTACAGATATACCGATACCACAATATATCCCCCTGTCCTCTGTAATACACATTTCCACAGCCCACCATGCACATGCCTCCAACGCATCAACATTCAAAATCCATCAATGCCTAACACACATCGACATAAAACATGCAGCAATACACATGTCGACACTTCAACTACATATGTATCTAACACCCAATACAATACACATACTATTTACAGCAGTTACATGATTTCTCTACCCTTCCCAAACCAAACTCAAAACATAAAGTAAGGTCCAACACACTTAAACACACACCAAACACAAACACATCCTAACACAGTCTCACAATGGAGCCAGCACCCACCTCCCAGCAGCAGCACAACCCGTCCAACAGCCCAACTCTGGGTTCCACTGCAGCACATTCATTTCAGCCCTTCCTTTCAGAGCTCCTCCCCGTCTACCTCTCAAGAGCTGGCTGGGGGCACTGAGGCAGGTAGTTCCCGGCAGGAGCACGGGGACAATGCACCCCAGGCCCTTCAACTCCAGTCCTACCCCTGAACTTCTCGGGTACCCCAGCCGCACAGGAGCTGCTGGGCAGTTACCACCCACTCCATTCCCTACCCCCAGCAGGCCAGCCCAGCTTCCTCCCTTTGGGATCAGCCTCTCCCTGGTCTTTGTAGAAGACTGAGCTAGTTGAGGCAAAGGGGCACTAAAGGAGGATGTTGGGTTGTCAACTTCCACGGAAACAGATGAAGAAACTCTATTCAACTGAACAGAAAAAAAATTTGTCAACAGAAAGCTAAAAATAGGCTTAAATTGAATTTCAACATAAGAGAAAGAGAAAGAGAGAGAACAGAACGTGAATGAATAAAACTAAAACACACCTGTGCCAGGAGTTGCATAAATGAATCAACAATATCAGGATGATCCCTGGGCCCTAAAATATAATAAAGATGGAACTTAAGAAAAAATTATACAAACAGCAACTCAACCTCATATAGTTATGTGGGACTGAGAGCCTGCAGGGAGACAGCGTGGGGGCACATGAGCAGCAGGAAGCAAGATAAAGAAACAAAACATACAAAAACCATGAACTGGGAGAAGCCCAACAGAAAGAGACGGCAAAGTGAAGGACGGGCCTGCCCCAGCTCCCTCCCAAGGGGCCTACCACCTACTCCCCACTCCTCCTCAGGTCAGTTCCCCAAGTGATCCTTTGGTGCTTGAGCAATGCTGGATTCCACATAGTTGAAGAAATAGCCCCCACATTCTTGCTGTGGCTTCCAGCAGGCTAGGGAGGCTCTATGCTGCTTCCTACCACATACCTCCCCATTACTAGCCATAGAAGATGGGAGGCTGGTTCTCAGTATCTCCTTAGGAGGCCTGGCTGAAGGCTCTGAAACGATCAGGGTATCAGGGCTTAAGCAGGTACCCTTTATTTCGATGGCCTTAGGACTCTTAGTCTGGCCAAAGGGAAAAAAACCTATTGGGTCTGTTTGAACCAGAAGATTCCTTCTTGGGTAGTGCAGTGCCCCATATACTGTGGAGATAGCCAGGAAAGCCACTGGCAGGGCCTAGGGAAGATAACTGGATCATGAGGCCAAAAATAAAAGCCCCACCCAGCAAAGCCCCTCCGCATGGACACAGACTCAGCAGAGAGCCAGGTACAGGGCTGAGAACCAGCTCCCATCATCAGGCCACACGAAGAAAGAGGGAAACCAGTCAATGTGTCACCCCATGGTGCAGTTGGAGGGCAGAACCCAAGGAAGGGATGGCAACACTGGGACAGCATACAGGTAAGGGGGCCATCCTGTCCAGCGAGACAACCAACAAGTCCAATGAATAGGATGTTGGACACTAGTCTGCCTCCAGTTCTGATGACACCTATGGCAAGGACAAAGAATGAGCCTATAGCTCCTGCCTGGGCCACTCCACCCTCAGGAGGCGGCACTGCAGGAATATCTGCCTGAGACACCACTAAGGAGCTGTGTGATCTTGCGCAAGCCACAAACACTCAGTTTCCCACTGTAAAGCAGATAATAATCTCTTCCCTGCTTCCTTCTCCAGGCTATGAGGAGGCACTGATAAAACTTGTCCCTTTCATATCTGAGCTTGAGTTACTCAAGGCCTGGAGAGTGAGGCCTACTGTTCCCCATGCCCGATTCCCACTACAGACAGCAGGTTTGACAGTCAACTGCCAGCTGCCCTGCTGGCAGTGGGCCACACAGAGAGGAAGAAAGGTTCCGAGGACAGGGAGCCCTCACCCTCCTTTCTTTAACAGCTTCTGGTGCCTGCTCAATCCTGGCCTCATTTGGGGCACTGGGGATGCAGAGAGAAGAGATCCAGCCCTGCCCTTGAGGGGCTCAGTCTAGGGAGAGAGACAGACATGAAAGTTTATTTTTGAGTGTAATTGGTGCAGTATAAACAGTGTGTACATGTTGCATTTTGGGCACAAAGGTAGAAGTACCTGATTCTGCCTCAGAGAAGCTTCTGAGGAATGATGCATGGGTAAGGCAAGAAGGAGTGAGCTCACCCAGTAAAGGGCATAGGGCATTCCAGTTAGAGAAGCAAGGCACAGGGATCAAATGGGACATGGTAATGGAAAAGTCGGTGTGGCTGGACTGCTGGAGCCATGGGGTCACTGGTGGGAGAGGACACTGAGAGGTATACAGGAGCTCTATCATGCGGGTAGGAGTGGGATGATAACCTGAGGGCAATGGGGAACAATGAAAGGGTTTTAAGCCAGAGATGGAAAACGTTCAGATTTGTGTTTTATAAAGAACATTATAGCTTCAGGGTGCAGAATAGATTGGAAAGATGGGTTGATGTCAGGTAAATCAGTTAGAAAGTTGCTGAGGTAATCCAGACACCCCACACTGAGACTGTAGCTATGGAGGGTAGACAGAAGTGGTCAGATTGTGGGACAATCAGTAGCCAGGACCATCAGGACTTGTTTCTGACTAGGAATAAGTGAGGGAAACAGAGTTAAGGATGACCACACCTGGGTTTCTGGTTTAGGTTTCTTCCCACTTTGGACCTACCCATAGTTCACCAGAGCAGAGGCCAACATCATGGGACCAGACACTGAGGACATAAACAGACAGCACTCTGGCTCAGCTGAGATGCCTGGAGAGCTTCAAATCTGCAACCACGAATCCAGGCAAGACTCATGAGGCTGGCAGAGCAGTACTGTTTCATTTCCGAGTTGGAAGGCTGGGTTAGACACAAGGGGAAGCCTGCAGCTCCCTGCTCCCAACTCTTTCAGGCGAAGGGCCACAGTGAATGGGGGGCTATGACCATGGCCAAAAGCTTTTGGCCTAGAAAGAAATAAATCTTGATGCAGGGAAAGGAACAAGCACTCACTGAGTACTTTGTGTGCAAAAACCCCAAGAGAGGGGTCCAAAAGATATTACTTTAATGCCTATAACAATCTTATCAAGTAACAAATCTCCATTTCACAGATATGGAAACAAACGAAGGCTCCCCAAAGGTAAGTGACTTGCCCAAGGTCACACAACTAGTTGGTGGTGATGAACTTAGAATCTAGGTGTACCTGACTTCAAAGCCCATGTTCTTTTCTACTTATATCCCAAAGAAAAGGAGCCAGCCTCGTACCTCAAGTCCCTCAGAGCTTCTGACCCCACCTTCCCCAACATCCAGACTGGCCCTGAGCCCAGCAGGTCAGTAGAAGACATCATTCACTCTCTTATCCACTTCAACCTAAGGTGTCAACTATTTGTAAGGTGACAATTATGCTGTGCTTAAGTTTCCCATAAGTTTCCCATCAAGTCCCATGTGCAACTCAGGGGACAGAGGAGAATAGAATGGGCAGCTTTGGCTCCCCAACTGGAGAAGCAGAGGCAGTGGCAGCAGTGGCAGCAGCAGAGACCCTGGTCAGGACCTACCTTGCTGGAAGAGAGTGAGTGTGACGGAGGTGACGAGCAGGAAGAGGGCCTCGATTGGGGGAAAGTGGGCAGGCTCATGAGCAAAGATGTGGACCAGCTACAACAAAGCAGGAAATTCTGGTCAGCTGTGGCCCTGTCTCACCAAGACTGGCCAGCATCCCTGGAATGCAGGTGAGGACCCCTGGCAGAGCAGCCATCCAACCCCCTCCACCCATCTACCCCATCCCTGGGTCAGATCTCTGACTAGGATGAAATCTACAATGCTGGTCCAATCAGAAGGCCCACCTGCCGAGTGAGGTCAAGAGCAGAGGCCTGGGGGATGGTGCTGTACATCCGACCCAGCATCTCACACAGTTGTGGCACCATGGGGGCAAAGTCATCTAGCAGCGTCTTAACAGACTTCTCAAAGATAGCGCACACCGCCTTGGAAAGAAAGCAAGGGGGCCCATGAAATAGAAAACAATATTGTATTATAATCATCAAATTAGCTTAAAAACTATATCTTAATTATACTAACCACTAAAAAGAAATTATAAGGTGACTGAGGTGCTAACTATAGCTCTAATGGCAACCGTATTATAATACGTAAATGTATCAAATCAATATGTTGTATACCTTGAATTTACACGACATTATACGTCAAATATATTTCAATTGAAAAAAAAAAGAAAAAAGAAAAAAAGAAAGCAATGGGCCCTGGTCAGCAGGTCACAATCAGCTGAAACAGAACTGAGGATGCCTAAAAAGGGGCCCTTACCTATATGCCTCACCTGGCTCTGCAAACCAAGGAAGGTAAACCTGGCTCTGTAAACCAAGGAAGGTTTACCCTGAAAGGCAGGAGGCAAAAAGGCCCTTCGCAGAGGGGCACAGGATAGAACTTTATAACTCAACTCTTGCTACTTACATCTCCGTCATTTCCTCTCAGGGAGCAGCAACAGCAACAAAATCCTGAATTGAAAAGAGACCAAAGGCAGGTCTCTGATGCTAAAGTGGATCCCTGACTGTCACTTAGCCCCAGCATCATAGTCCTTTGGTTGACCGCTTCTTGTGATACTAGGAAGTTCTGAATGTCTTCTTAAAAGATTCCTTGTATCTATGGGACAGGATTCACCTCCTTTATTTCCTCCAGACCATTGCAAGCTTAAGTGGGATAGCAACCCCTTCCTTTTGTTCCACCTCTGAGCAAAGTTACCATGGGGCAGAGAGCAAGGGTTGGGGCTCACCTCCACCACCTGGGCATCATTCAGCCATTTGCTCAGCACCTTCTGGATAAGCTGGAAGACCTGCTGCAGCACCACCACCACCTAGAGATACAGGGAGAAGATACCCCCACCACTGTCACTAACCTGAAAAGGACCTGGTAGTAAGAAGTAGGCCAGGAGTTCAAACCTATCACCCCAGATTGCGTATGGAGGACTCAATGCATGGAACCCTGGGGGAAGACCTTGCTGAACACCCTCATGAATGAGAGAGGATATCCTGAATTCTAGGGATCATCTCAGAAGCCTCAAACTGCAAAGCAGGGATATTATGAGTATTTTGTGAGATTATTAAAACTCTGAAACTTTCAAAAAAATATTGTTCCCTCTCCAGTTTTGCTCAGTAAAACTCTTAGTGCCAAAAGCCTATAGCTAGCCCCTGACGTGGAGATGCTATCTCACCCAGACAGGCTTAAGGTAGATATCCCCCAAAGGATGCATAGATAAAGGCAGCTTATGAAGGAGCAGAGAGCATACTGAAGTCCTGGGAGGTGAGGGAAGGCAGGATGATGACTACCATAGAAAGAGAAGGGGTTCTGCAAGAGAGGTTTGGTTTGGAGCCAAAAGGGTAACTGAAACTGGGGTGGGAAGTTGAGCAGAGAGGCCAGGATACTGTGGCTTCCTTTTCTCCAGGAGAAACACTGAAGGAGATATTGGGAACAATGATCAAAGCAGTCCCTCACATTTGTACAATACTTCACAGTATGCAAAATATTTTCACTCAAGACTACATCTTCAGTTCTATGAGACGAAGCAAGTCAATATTCTGATATTCATAGTTTTGAATGGGAAGCTGAGGCTTGTCCCAGATCAAACAGCTTATAAGTGGTCACCCAAACCCCTGTGCCCAAGCTTACCATATCACTTATCACACTGCTTTGCGACAATCTGTTTACATGTATTTCCTTTAGACTGGGAGCAACTCAAAGGCAAGAGCTATCACATGTGAAACATGTAAGCATCTTTGGTGCCCATAAGGAACAGTGAATGCTGAAGTAGAAAGCCCCAGGGTTGGGAGTTAACAGGGGCCCATAGTCACATCACTTAGCGGTTGAAGGATGTCAGTGTCCCCCATGAGGTGTAGGAACCACAGTGACATCACCCTAGTCAGGCTGGGGACAAAGACAATACCATCCATAGGGTGAGACAATGACATCACTCCCCACAGAGTGATCATTCACAGAGTGTGGACTGAATGTATCATGCCCAGGGGAATAAAAACAATATTACCCATAAAATCAAGGGTGACAATGACATTCCCACAGGATTGAGGGGGAGGGGCAATGGTAATGATAATATCACCCACAGGGTTGGGTCCCTGTGGCACTGGCAGCTTCCGGAGTTCAGAGCCTTCGTGATCATCCTCATGATGACTGACGTCCAGTGTGGTGAAGAGGTTGGAGAGAAGCCCCAAGATGTGGACAATGGCCAGCTTGTTGGAGGGATTAGGCTATGGGGAGAAAAGAACCAAGTTCTGAATCTCCCAGCGCCAGCTTGGATCCCAGCCCCAGCCCTGACTGCCAGCTCTAGCCCCACTCCTCAGCAGCCACAGCCCACATGAAGGGGAGCCCCAGAGTCCCACCCTTACTCCTCCCTAGCCACACACACCCCAGCTCACTCACTATCTCTTCTGCTAGCTTCTCCAGCTGCTGGATATATGGTGAGATGAGTGAGTGCAGGTTCTTAAGGATCTCCTCCACCTGCAAGGCTGACAGCAGGAAGCCGAGTGCTTGCATCAGCCACATACATTGGCTCGTCTGTGGGACAGAACATGGAGGGTCAACCTTAGACATGTCTGGTTGTCTGGGTGGGAAGAATTAACTCATTGGGGAAGCTTCCAAGAACAAAGAATAATGGACAAGACAGAATATAGGATTCCTGTGGGTTCCTATAATATCCCCAAGGTGCCTTCTAGAAACTTTTGAGCTTACCTTGTGGATCTGTTTCATCAGCACATCCTGGGGATAAAAAGAAGGAATGTGGTATCAGAGTAGCGTAGAGTGTGCCTTGAGGTCCAGCTCCACCAGGGCCCCTCCATACCTGGGAGACAGCCACGATGTTGGCAGCATAAGGCGGCAGGTCATACTTGCATTCTCGGCAGATCTTTTTGAGGGTGGACACAGAAGAGACAGAGAGTTCAGGATTGCCTAGAGCGTGAAGTACGAGGGGCAGAACACTGTTGATCATGACGGGGTGGTCTGCCAGCCATTCAGACAGAGCTCCTGGTGGAAGAAGAGAGAGGGAGCGATATCTGAAGCAGGTCATGTCCCTGTGAAGCATGTAGAGCTCCTGGGCAGGGTCAAGTTGCAGGCCGAGTACAGGGCACTGCTCATTCAAAGACTGAATGGGCAAATAGGCATGCACATTATCAAACATGATCCTTACGGCTGAGAAGCAGGAAGGAGTTACTCAGTAGAGGCCAGGCATTGCTATTCCATTGACAGTTAACTAGCCTTACTGAATTGCAGCTCAGTACAATGTAGGAGGGACCCCTAGATATCAAGTTGGCTGCAATGCTGACTGCATGTGTGGGCATGTGTGTGTCTCCTATTTTGGATAGTACCCAGCAGGCTAGCTGTGGCTGGTGATTGGTGCCTGAGGCTCTGGGAATGTGCTCATGGGTGTGCGCCAGGTCTCACCAATGGTGAACATGACAGTATCCGCTAGCTGCACGTTGCTGATGCTGATCCGTGGGATGAGGCCAATGAGCCCAGGCACCACATCAGAATAGTTGACATCGATGGTCTCTGCGATGGATTGGAAGCCATAGAGCAGGGCCTCTGTGTGCTGGGGAAAGAAGATGCCACTGGCTTGGCTGAGGAGGTGGGTGTGACAGGTCTGGGAGGGTTGAGGGAATCAGGCTTGGAAGGTACCTGCCAGGAGTAGGGCTCCTCTGAGCTGGTGAGCAAACGGCCCAGTTTGTCATAGAGGTTGCTGAGCAGCTCGGCCCCCAGCATCTCATAGACATACATAAGTGTGTCTGAGATGTCCACCCTAAGAAGCAGATGAAGACCTTATATACTACCAGGATCCTGCTCCCAAGCTCAGAAGCCCACCCTGGTACCCTCACAACCCTGCAAAAGTGCCTAGAGAATAGAAAAAGGAGCCCCAGGATTCAGGGAGCCTGGCCTTGGGCCCCTCCCCTTATTGCCTTCATTATTTCGGGACTGCATTCAGATCTAGGATTGGCCTGCTACCATCACCTGTAAATTCGGAACTGCTCCTTCTCATCTGAGGACCAGAATCCATATTCCTCATCAGAAGGGAACTGGGCCTTGTGCAGAAGCACATCCACCAGCTGAAAGTAGACTGGCCGGTACACCTGCTGGTACACAGCCTGCTTCTCTGCCTCAAAGGACAGAATGTCATCCTGAGAGAGCCAGGGAAGAGTGTCAGCTACCTCACCGGCAGTCACAGAAGCCCATTCTTTTATCATGACCCCATCCTACTAAAGGTCACTTGGACACACCTGCAGTGTGTACCAGAAGGTGAGGGTCAGGGAGCTGGTGGTCTCATTTACAGGATAGTGGCCAGGGATGCCTGTGCAGAACATGATCATGTTGACAAGGGCCAGGAAGCTCTGCCAGTGCTCCACCTGGTCCAGCAGGGCCCTGGAGGGAGGAGATAAAGTAAGGTCACACCACCTCTCCCACCTCTTAGAGGACCCTGCTATCCCACCCCCAGCTGTCCCACTCCTTACCGGGAGTGGTTTTCGCCCAGGGCCACAGCAATGCGACAAATGCCATGGGAGGTCTCCATGTCCCCATTCTGTACTGCCTGTCGCAGTTGATCCTGTAGTCCCAGCACCAGCGGGATGAGTTTCAGGAGTGTGTTCACATACCTGGAGACATGAGAAGAGGAGAACCATCACAGCTGTCTGCCTATCACTCACCATCTTTAAAAGAAAGATACATTCTCCCTCTCTTCCGTCAAAGCCCCCCCTCCTCGCATCAAATCCAAAGTGAAAAAGAGGTCAGGGCCCACATAGCAGCTTTGACGCTGACCACGCTGTGAAGAACCTTATGTCAGGGACTTCCAGGAGAACTCTGGAAAGAAAATAGAAGGTCTGTTATGGGTTGAAGTGTGTCTTCCAATTGGACCTAGAGATGATGCTGGAATGGGTTAAGACTTTTGGGGAGACTGGAATGAGGTAAATGTATTTTGCATGTGGAAAGGACATAAATTTTGGGGAGCCAGGTGGCAGATGTTATGGGTTGAATTGTGTCCTCCCCGAAAAAGATATGCTGGATTCTTAACCTCTACTACCTCACAATGTGACCTTATGTAAAAATAGGGTTTTTGCAGACAAGGTCATAGATTAGGGGGACCCCTAATACAACATGACTGATGTCATTATAAGATACCCAAGTGAAGACAGAAAAACCTACAGGGAAAATGACATGTGATGACAAAGGCAGAGATTGGAGTTATACAGCTGCATGCAAAGGAATGCCAAAGATTGTCAGCAAACCACCAGAAGCTAGGAAGAGGCATGGAAAGATTTTCCTACAGGTTTCAGAGGGAGCTGACACCTTGACTTCAGACCTCTAGCCTCCACAATTGTGAGGCAATAAATTTCTGTTGCTTAAAGCTACCCAGTGTGTGGTACTTTAGAAAACGAATACAGATAGTGTTTAGGGAGACTGAACAAGGATGAGAGACAGAAAAGTTAACACGGGCTCAAGAGCCCTGTTAAGGACTTTAGAAGGCGGCAACAGCTCCTAAGAACATCAATCCCCAACTTCCACTCCACCCCCACCACCAAATCCTAACCCCAGAGGGTGCTGCCTGGAGACAGCTGGGACAGTTTCAGTCTCATGCCCTGACACAGGCTGTACCACCAGACAATGGGCACCTTCAGGCCAGCCTCTGGCACAAAGAGCAGGGGCAGGGCCAAGGCCATGACCCGTGAGCTCCCCAGTAGCTGAGATGGGGGCAGGAGGTAGTACTTTACCCCACAGCATCCCCAGTGTATGCAAAAGCTCCCTCACACGTGCCAAAATTCATGTATGCAGTAGGTTCTCAATAAAGGTTCTTAATTTGTTTCATCTGCAGCTCATAATACGATAAATCAAGGACGACATAGCCCGAAGGGTTCAGAGTATTACTCAAGGTCATACAGCAACTTAGAGACAGGTCCCAGGTTGAGACAGCCCCTTACAGTGCTGTGGGTCTGCTTCTCTTTCAGGGTCCAAACTGAATTTCCTTAAAGTATTTGTGAAGATCTCTGCCCATATCTCAAGTCCTAACTGATGGGAACCCCCAAGAGATTGTTTAATTCACCTTTCCTCTCCCAGCCCCCAGTGAAAAGCTTTTCCAGGATTAAAAACATATTACAGAAAAAAAATTTTTTTTCAAAAGAGAAAGGGCCCAGCAAGAAGGAACAGCTGTGGAGGAGTGAGAAAAGGTCTACTTGAGTGCAAGCTTAGCCAAGGGGAGAGCCAATGTCAGGACACCTGGGTAAGACAGTAGCTGGATGACCCAGGAGTGAAGAACCTTTGAAGGTGACTTTGTCAAGCCAAAGCTAGGAAACTAGACTAGACAGAGCAAGTCTAGTTTCCTAGCTTTGGCTCCAGGCTTAATGCAGCCCACCCATGAGGGAAACTCTTGCATAGATTTCCTACCACGTGGGCACATGTGCCTGAGACCTGTGAGTACATAGAAATTATTAGGTTTGGGGAAGGGAGATAAGAGAGGATGTTTTTAGGGCTATGGCTGAGCCCGGGTTCAAGAGGGCTGATTCCTGTTGGTCAGCTTGAGCCGCTGGGACTCCTTGGCTGCCACTCACACTGAGCTCAGCTCAGACCTGCAATTAGAGCTCCAGGAGCAGAGCTGAGAAAATGGGGAGAGTTGCTAAGCAACAGAGGGAGCCACAGCCAATGGGTGCTCAGGAGGCTGTGAGTTCCCTCACAGGCTTCTTGCTCACCCATTCTCATTAGTTCAGAGGAGAAGAGGCATCAGTTACCTGCCAAAGCCCTGGAGACTGGCTGGGCGGGTAAACCTGGGTGTACTCAAGGACATCCCACAGCACCCATGCACTAGCCATGGCCAATTCCCCTTTGTCACCAACTGTCCGAGTCCAGCCAGCACTTGAGCTTCAGGCTGCCATGAAAGGCCTTGACCTGGGACTTGGTACCCACCTTAAGTTGGAAAACCTGGGAAACCAGGGAAAAGGCATCATACTAACAGCTAATGCAATAATGATACTAAATATTACAACTGCTGCTTACGGAGTGCACAGGAACCACACTAAACCTTTCACATTCTCTTATTTAAACCTCATACTACAATATTCTTTACAGAATACCAGGAGCAGGCCCTGTGCACCTATTCGCCGGTGGCACTTGCAGCTGCAGCATTTACCCTGAGATAACTCACAGATTGTAGTCTTAACCTTACTCCCAAAGTTTGCCACAAAACAACTAGTTTTTATTATTATTTTCACATCACTCTAGTATAGACTATAGTCTTTGGAAACAAATGACATCATTCTATTTATAGCATTCTGGTTTTAGTAGTGGTATTTCCATTTACAAAATACAGTAATTCTTAATCGTTGAAAATGTCAAATCCTAGAAAACGTAGCATTCCTACACGTAGGATGTTAACATCATTCTCTAACAGTTGTTAGCCAGAGTCATTTCGTGAATCCAATTTATGCATATATTTCTGTTACATTAGGATTAGAGATAAGTTTTGTTTAGAAATAACTCCAAAAACAGTTTTTATATTTTCACATTGAAAACCAGTCAGATTTTCTTCAGCTTCAAAGAGCGTGTTTATGTAACAGTAACACTGTCAGCAAGCTGCACTTTTTCTTTCTAATCGGGAAATGGGTTAGACCATTAAAATTCTGTAATGTTGACATAATCACATCCATTTTACTGATGAGGAAACTGAGGTTTAAAAGTGGCTTACCCAAGGTCTAGGATCTAGTGTGTGGACCATCTGGGATTCAAACTTAGATGTGATTAAAGCCAAGGCTAGAGTCATTAACTGCTCCCCCATGCCATCTCTTTCAGTGTTTTTTTTTTCCTTCCAACTCTGCCAACAATTTCCCAAAGCCATAGCTCTCAATGTCAGTGTCACCCTGCTGTCTAATCAGGCTCTCACCAGGCTCTCATACCCTTCCCTTGCTTAGACACCTTCGTCTGTCTGAAACGTCCTCCCCATATACATTACCTCCATCTGAATAACTAACTCTTACACAGACTTCAAAGCACAGTTTGGTTGTCACTTCCCCTGGAAAGCCTTTCACAACCCACAGACTGGGTTAAATGCCTCCTCTGGGCTCTTACAGTTCCCTGCTTGCTCCATTAAAGTCTTCATCATATTGACTATATTTGCCCATTCATGTATCTACTAAGATATGAGCTTCTGACTTACAGAAGTTAACCCATTCATCTTCTATGCTTCTACTGCTCAGCACAGGGCCCAATACACAAAAAGGTGCTCAACAAACATTTGCTGAACAAACACCTCACTACAATCACCTTCTTTCTGGTCTTTGAATATACCACGGTACTGTCCATCACAGGCCTTTGGACCTGCTGTAGATCCTGAAGCCTGAGACGCTCCCTCCTCCCCCAACCTCTCCCACACCTCTGCTCCTAACCCTCACCACTCAGGCAACTCCTACTTTTCATCTGTTCAAATATTGAATGCTACCAAGTGCTGCCAGGCACAATGTGACAAAATAAAATAACAGAGTGCCTGTCCTCACAAAGCTGAGAGACTAATGGGGAGACATACATTAATTTATAATGAAACCATGTTATGAGATAAGAAGGAAAAACACTGGAAGCTCTGAGATAAAACAATAGAGAGCAAAGTTAAAAATCATTGAGTACATAAAGTTTATCCTTAGGAAAAGATATGTCAAATATGTGCAATGGTTCAGAGCCTGCAAGGAGCATGGGACATTCAAGGGACTGAAAAGACTGTGAGAGTGAAGAAAGCAGGGAGCATGGCATATAAACCGGGAGATGCCATATTGTCCAGCATCACTGTGAACCACATTAAGGATTCTGAACTTTATCCTAAGTGCAGTGAGAAGCTACTGAAGGATTCTGAGGAGAGGAAAAGATTAGATACTCATTTTCAAAAGATCACTATGGCTGCTGGGTAGACAATGAAGGGTACAAGAATAAAAATCAGGGGACTGGTGAGAAAGCTCTATAGTAATCTGGGGAGAGATGATGACAGCTTGGACTAGAGTGGTGGCAATGGAAATGGAAAAAAATAGATTTGCAATATGGTCAGGAGCAGAACAGCCAGAACTTGGTGACTGATTGGCCAAGAGAAAGAGATGAATCAAATATTTTAATTGAATAATTCATTGGATGGTTACTTGTTTAATGTCTGTCTCATTCTCTGAACCATAAGGACAGAGACCATGTGTTTTTTGGTTCCTTGCTTTATCTCCATCATAGGACCAGGCACACATTGGTACTCAGTGATTACTGAACAGATGGATAGATGGATGTGTGGCTGGCCAAGTAAACTGTCTCTCTCTGGGAAGGTGGGGACCAGCTCACCTCTGGGCATCAGGCTGTGAGATGGCATTGACAATAGCCTCCACACTGCTGTCGAAGAGCTCCGAGTCCTGTAGAGCAGCGAAGGC
Source organism: Cynopterus sphinx (assembly GCA_030015415.1). Taxonomy (NCBI): domain Eukaryota; kingdom Metazoa; phylum Chordata; class Mammalia; order Chiroptera; family Pteropodidae; genus Cynopterus; species Cynopterus sphinx. The sequence continues at coordinate 102,186,035 of CM057387.1, forward strand.
AGCCTGAATGAGCGCCTCACAATCCTGCAGCGGCACCTCCAGCTGAACCCAGCTGGAAAAGCACTTGAGCACCTTCTGACGTACACAGCTGGGTGAGCTGGGCTGCTGTAGCAGCTGCTCCAGCAACGGGAAGACAGCTCCAAACTCCACTGCCAGGCTGGCCCGTACTAGGCCCTTGCGATATTGGGGCAGACGGCTGGTCTGAAATTCCTCAGGCAGCACTGTCAACAGCTCTAGCAGAGCCAGGCAACGGCCCTGGCCATCCACCGGCGAGTCCTCAGCCTGGAAGAGCCGTACCATATCTGCCACAGCACATGGCCAAGCATCAGGCATCATGCTGAGAGCTAGCGAGGCCAGTGCCACACACAGCCGAGTCAGTACAATCTTGGAACCACTGGCAAAGTGGGTGATCTGGGTGAAGAGCTGTGCCTTTAGACTTTCATACTGGTCAGTGGGGATGTCACTCCAGTAGCGAGAGATCTTGATGTGCAGGGCACTGGCCCCAAAGTACTGGATCTCAGGCACCTTGTCAGGCTGTAGAAGCTGCCAGCTGAAGTGCCAGGCCTGTGGGGAGACCTGGGCCTGCATCAGCCACTTCTGAGCCAGGTTCTTGTTCTCAATGTTGGGGTCGTAGTAGAGTTGGTGCAGCGCCTGCAGGACAGCAAAGACTGAGCAGGTGCTAACTACTCTGGATTCTGCCAGAGCCCAGAAAAGGGGCCGTAATTTGGTCCTGCAAGACTAAAGACTTTGTCTTTCTGACTGAGGGGTGGGGGCTGAACAGGAAGGGAGAGCTCAGGGCTCTACAGTTTCCTGGGCTTGGGGTCCTGCCAATAACTTGAGAAGCTGAACTTTGCCCATGCTCTACCATATCCTCTTCTTATATCACAACATTATGGGCTCAGAGTGAACCTCCATAAGAAAGAAAAAAAAAAAAAAGAGGCTGAGCTTGCCAAAAAGGAGGCACTTGAGGTAAAGGCAAGGCCCAGATGGAAGAAATAGCTCCATAGGGATGAAACTAACCCTGAGAAGAGCATAGAACAGCCTGAGGGACCCTGACCTTCCCCCAGGATATCCCTAGGTCACTCCAGATGCATCAAAGCCAGTGTGAAATCTGAGCAGGACTAAGATTTTGCCAGGCAGGCCTATGGCAGAGACATACTAGAGAGAAGGGTGAGAAACCCTCAGAAAACACATGTGAGGGTTTAAAAAGCTGGTCCAGAGAAGTCTTGTGGCCCTGGCAAATGAGAGCCTAGAGCTCTCAACTAGCCAAATCCTCAGGGTCTCAATTCCATTGGGACACAGTTAAGAAAACAGGTTTATCTCCCTGGTAGCACATGGAATAGCACACCACCATGCCAACACTGCCCAGCCCCAGGGAGAAGAGTTAAGCCAGGATTCTGACCCCCTAAGCAGGCTCCATCCAAGTAGGCTTAGCTCTATCTGTTCCCCTGACAGCCAGTTATGGCCACTGTCCCTATTTGGCCCCTCAGGGATGCAGAAGTAGGCAGAGAATAGAAGCAGAAGGGATGCATCCTCACTATGTGGTAAGGCAAACATGGCTCATGAATAGCAAATGAATATCTGCAACCGTTCCCTATTTCCCAGCAAGGCAGCTCAATCCCCCCCCCCCCCCACATTTCTGCATTCCAGGCCTCTAGGGGCAGAACCCAGAAGAGAACCAGAAAAGCAGTTTTCAAAAAAGATAGACTAGGCAGTGCAAGAGTCTGGGAGGGTCATGGCAGAAAGCTATATGGGCAGGTGAGTAGGAAAAAACCCTGAGGGTGCCAGCAGGACCAGGCCCCTTGGACTCAGTATCAAACAAAGGGGTCTAGCCCTACTCCTTTCTGCCTCGGACTGGTCTGGCCTCCATCCAATAAAGGAAGGACCCTTCTCTAAGGAAGGGTGAAAACATAACCCAGATTATTTTAGTCCCAGATTATTTTCTGAGTCCCTGACTCAACAAAACAAGTCCAAGATGGTTCAGCATCAGTATGGTTCCTGGGGACTGAGCTGCAGACTCCTGGGTTCCTAGTTTCTTACTGCACTGCTCATGCAGTTCTCATTGAGCTGGAGAACAGTCAGTCTGGCTGGGGGTCTAAGCTACCAGCATTCTGGAGAGATCCTCCCACCACCCTAGAGTATCTACCTACAGGGGACCCAGGCCTAAGAAAAGCCAAAAATAGCCCATTGAAATGCTGTAACACTGCTGTCATGTCTGCCCAGAGAGACAGCAAATGCCAGGTGTCCTGGAGGCACCATCCCAGCAGACACCCAGCTCAGGCCTAGGCTCTGGCATTAGTGTAAATCCCAGAACTTCTGCTCTGTCACTGGAGTGCCCGCCCCAGGGCCCTCATACCTTCTCCACGTTCTCCACTGTGAAGTCCAAGGCTGGTGCTGCTCCAGCCCCTGCAGCCCCCGGCTGCTCCTCCCGCCGCTCCATCTTTGCTCCCTCCCCAGCAGGGAGGTGGACCCTGACCTATTTCCTGCCCCAGCCCCTTGGCTGCTGGCCCCCTGCTAGACCCCGGCTTGGGTGCCCAGGGAGTGGTGGGATGACAGGAGACCCAGGGTAGGCATGGCTGCCGAGGCCTCCCCACCTCGGCTGGGTGTGTGTGTGTGTGGGGAGGGGTGCCAGAAAGCACAAGGGGTGCCCTTAGGAGGAGATCCGACGAGGCGGACTCTGCGGAGGGCGCCCTCAGTGGGCTCTCAGGCAGGGGTCCTCGTGGTAGCTCACGGCTGCGTTCGCAGACACTGTGAGGAAGAGGTCATAGAGAGGGAGGCCTGTGGGGGGGGGGGACCGAGGCCTTGGCCCGGGAGGGGCCGCCGGAGCGATAGCCTGTGCCCACAGCACCCTCGTCTGCGTGAGCTCCTGGGTCCTGTGAGGAGGTCACGGGGGTGGGAGGTCACGGGGTGGCGGGGAGAGGGAGCCCTTCGCGGGTTACGGAGGCGATCCAGCGGAGCGCAGCTTCGACAGCCCGGGGCGAAGGGTCCGCAGTGCTGAGGGGCTGTGGCGGCTTCCCTCCGCTCGGCCTGGCCCGTGCTCTTCTCACCACCGGGCTCCAGCCCCGCCACAGCCGCTGCCTCCGCCCCAGTGACTGACAGGAGAGCCGGCCCGGCCGGGACCGGGAGGGGATCTCAGCGAGGTGCGGGCTGCCCAGAGCGCCTGCCGCCGGCGCAGCGGACTCAGGCGCCGTCCCTCCCACGCGCCTGACCCGGCCCGACCCGGCCCGGCACAGCCCGGCACGGCCCAGCGGAACTGCGCAGGAACTCATTCCGGGTCCCTGGTCTCATCCGCGCGCCAGCCCGCGCGCCCCCGAGCAGGCGACGCAGCGGCGCTCCCGTCGAGGCCCCCGCCGAGCCGAGGTCCTGCCGCTCCGCACCCTGGGAAATGTAGTTCGCATGGAACCCAGCTGGTGGAAGGCACCTGGCGGCGGAGACCCGGAGCACGTGGGCTGGTGACCCGCGGCGTTCCGCGAGCCGCAGGCTTACCGGGACCGACAGGCACTCCCAGGCAAAGCGGCAGGGAGAGCTGTAGAGCTACTCCCTATGACTGTGTGACTCTCAGGGGGAGGGTGGATGGAGGTGGGAGCCCGGACTGGAGGATAAGGGGTGTAGGGGTGTGTGTGTGTGTGTGTGTGTGTGTGTGTGTGTGTGTGTGTGTGTGTGTGTGTGTGTGTGTGTGTGTGTGTGTGTGTGTGTGTGTGTGTGTGTGTGTGTGTGTGTGTGTGTGTGTGTGTGTGTGTGTGTGTGTGTGTGTGTGTGTGTGTGTGTGTGTGTGTGTGTGTGTGTGTGTGTGTGTGTGTGTGTGTGTGTCTGAGTGTGTGTGTGTGTGTGTCTGAGTGTAGGGTGGTGTGTTAAGGTGTGTGTGTGTGTGTGTGTGTGTGTGTGTGTGTGTGTCTGAGTGTAGGGTGGTGTGTTAAGGTGTGTGTGTGTGTAGGGTGGTGTGTTAAGGTGTGTGTGTGTGTGTGTGTTTGGGAAGGGTGGGGGTGGGGTACAGATCGCTCTGGTGCTCTGCTGCCGGTGCATCCTGGGGCTCAGGAAATAGGGCCTCTGGAAAGAAGGCGTCAGGCTTGGTGAGCCTCAGGAGTCAAAGAGGAGGGCTCTGGAAACCACCTAGTGAGCAACCAGGAAGCCACATACCATGGACAGTGCTCGGAGAATTTCATAAGGTCTTGGAAGCAGCTTCTTTTTATGAGTAATTAGAATAAGAATATCTCACATTAAGTGCTGGGAACAGTATTTTGCATACCTTAGGTTCAATTCTCTCAACAACTCCGAGATGGGTATTTTTTATTCACCATTTTCAGATGAGGAAACTGAGGTTGGGGAAAGTCGAGCTTATCTTTTCCCTGGACACTCATCTAGGGTTACAGAGACCAGCCAGAGATCTGGTAGGGGCAAACTACCAAAACCCTTTCCCTTTACCCCCCCACTTGTCCTTTAATTAACTCTTGCCAGCTACCCCAGCAGGGGGAGGAAAACATCAAAAGGAAAAGGACCTCCATACTTGTGTTCAGTGGAGGGAGCTGGCATTGGCAAAAGCCGCTGAGACCTGAGAAGGTGGATGAAGGCTTCCCTGAGGGAGAGAAACTTGATATGAGATTGAAGAATGGAGAGATTGAGGAGTAGGGGACCTCAATTAGCTTTCAAGCAAAGTCTAGTGGGGATCCTGTCCCTCAACAAATCTTTATCAAGAAAGTGTTTTAAGTACCCCTAGTAGTTTGTGTTCAGTCTAAGGGGATATGTATGGGGTGAGGAAGGCATGAGTAACAGTGGATGAGTAACAGACAAGGCTGGAAAGACTAGTTGGGAATAGTAGACTCTTAAAGTTTAGACTTCATCCTAAGTGCAATCTGAAACCATAATGGGGTTTCAAGTGGGCATTGATGACTGGATTTGCATTTTAGAAAAGTCTGCCTGTAGTATGTAGGATAAATGGAAGGAGGAAATAGAGACAGGGGAAATTTGGAAGGAGGAAACAGGAAGCCAAAATAAAGTAACTGATTCCAGGTCTGTGCCTAGGGCTGTGAAAGGCCCTGGCCCTGATGCTGACAGGAGATTTCACTGTGGAAGGCAGGAGAAGAGGGAGAAGGCCTGTGTTCAAACCTGTCTGCGTCTTTCTAGCCTTAAAACCTGGCTTCTGAAACAAAAAAAGAAAAAGTGAGAACAGTAATTTCTCCAGTGAAAACAAATTGAGATGATATATGAATAGGGCTAGGTCCAGAGGTCACAACTTGGTGAATGTCAGTTTTGTTTTACCTGCTTCCAAACCAGGGCTTCTTCCAGCCCCTGGAGTTTCTTCTGGCGGAGAAAGAAGCCAAGTTTCACTAACAATGGCTTCTGAACATGCTTCACAAACACCATCTAAGACAGATTGAAATATGCCTGGGGAGTTTGGGGCCATTTTATGGTGCCAGACCAAAGGGGACTGACTTCCAGAAGATGTGGATAGCAATCCAGAATAACTTAGAGCCCAGTGACGAATGAATCTTTGGGAGTTAGTTACAGACGGGTTCTTTCCTTCTCTGAGGGACAAGAGTAGAATATACAGGGGTCAGGCAGAACCTGTGACAACCCTGGGAGAGGTCCCAGATTCAGAAGAGCATTCCAGAGCTCAGGAGAGGAGGAGAAGGAGCTTCTGTTGATCACCTGGAACCACTAGCAATCCATATCTATGACATTAACTTCTCAGTTTGAAATTTTTCAGCCTTCTAAAATAGTGTGAATTTGGTCAGCAAAATAAAATAAGAGCTGCTTGTAGTTAAGCATTCTCAGGGGAGGTTTCCCTGCACTTCCATTTAGCACCAAGGTGAAATACAGGCAATTTTCTCTGGTTTGAGGGAAAGAGGTTAGGTAGAGGAGGAGAAGGTTTATTTTTAGTTCATCCATAAACATGGACAAAGCCTTTGGGGTCCTGACCTTATGGAGAAGTTTCTGGGTAGGCTCCCCACCAGAAGTTCAGGAGCCTTCACAAACTAAAGCTCAGGTTTACCAGGTAAGGAAAATGCCCTGGTGAAAGCCAGCTACTGGGTTTTGCTTGCCTTTTGTAGCTTCCTGCTTTCACTTATTTATTTATTTTTATTTTTTTGGTCTGAATATTTCTTAGACGTTTGCCAGCTCATGGATACATTTAATTTTTTTAAAAATATATTTTGTCTAATATTTTTAGTTGTTTTCAGCAAGAAGGTTAACCTGAGTCCCTAGGTCACCGTGTTATAAGAAAACTCATTGGACAGCTTGAGCCCTTATGTGACTTGATTTTCCTGCTGCATTTGGCCCTGTGGCCCACTGCCTCTCCCTGTTCTGTTTTTTGTGTTTTTTGTGTTGGTTTTTTTTTTTTCCCTACTACTCTGACCGCTCCCCTTTGGTCTCCATCACAGGTTTGTCTCTCTTCCTCTCTCTGCTCCTTAAATGTTGATTTTCTAGGTCTTAGCCTCTGCTTCTTCTTTTATCCCTTGATATCTTACGACTCCTTTGGCTTTGAGCTGTGACTCCCAGATCTCTCTAGCCCAGACTGTCCTGAGTTCCAGACCCTCATATCAAACTGCTGCCAGATCCCTGTTCTCTGAAGGTGTCACAGGCACCTCAAGTTGAACATGTACAAAACCGAACTCGTGATCTCCCTATACCTTTGGGCCTGTACTGGTTACATGCTAAAAATACTACATGTTTTATGTTCCTTACCAGTCACCCAAACCAGTGCCCTGGGAACTCTTTTTCATTAAGTCCTCACAACCAGTTCATCACCAAGTCCTGTTTATTGTGCCTCACACTCTTCTGCCCTTCCACACTGCTTCTGCTCTAGACCAAGCCCAGCATTTGTTGCTTGAACAACTCTAATTGCAGCAGCTCTAACTGTTGCCCACTGCCTTTCTCCTTCCAGTCCATATTAGACGCAGCAGCCAGTGATCCATCTGAAATGTATCTGTAGCCATTTCTGCCTAAAACCCTTCAGTAGCTCCCCTCAGAACAAAGTCCACACTCCTCAGTATAGCATTCAAGGATCTTTATAATCTCACTACCTTTTGCCTTGATGAAGGCCCTCCCCTAATTCTACATGAAACTGCTGGCTATCCTGGGACACACCAGGCTGTTCCCGCTTCCCTGCCTTTGTTCATGCTACTGCCTCTGCTGAGAAGGCTCTGTGTCAGGCTGCGGCCAATCAGGAGAAATTACATAGCAAGCACACAGGGGACAGCTTAATATAAGAATTTTGAACTTCAATAGGGGTTTGAAATAAAGAGTGAATGGCCAGTAGGAAGTGAAGAGAATTCTAAATAATTTCGGAGTAGCAGAGACCTAGGGCTGAGGTAGACAGTCGCGGAGGAGGCCCTCACTTCCCACCCAACTCCCTACCCCTGCCCAGCGCTGAGACCTGGACTTTGCCGGACAGGGCATGCATGGTCAGTAAAAAAGGTGAATTTTGAGCTGAGAGATGATGAAGGCAATAAAAAATAACCAGTACAGGCCCAATGCCCCTCATTCACTTTAGGCAAATATTTCATTTTTTAAGGCTGGGATTAAGTGTTACCCCCTTCATGAAGACTTTCCTGGCTCTTTTCCCTCTTCCATCCAGGTAGAACTGAATTCTTTTACCTTGTAAGTATAGAATTCTCCTCCACCCTGACATATATAACTACCCGAGTCATACTTCAATTGGGAGTGATTGCATTTTTTGTTTGTTTATTGCCACTTAAGTTTGCAGAGACAGAGAGAGAGAAAAAAAGAGAGAGAGAGAGAGAGAAAGTGGGGGAGGGGAGGAGAAAGGGGACACCAGTTAAAAATGAATATCACCCAATTATTCCATGAGACATACTTGCTAAAAAAAAGTATTGTTTACACGATATTCAAGTTTATGTGGATGTCCTATATTTTTATTTATTAAACCTGACACCCTTTCCCCACCTCCACCTCCAACTATGGTCTCCTTAATAACAGAAAATGTTTCTTACCGACCTCTGAATGCTCATAACTAGCCCAGTCCATGACAGTTAGTGCTCGATTAGTGTTAAGAGAATGCTGACTTCTGGCTGTAGAGCTGACAATGACTGGAGGGGGTTGAGTCTTGAGACAAAGAGACCAGTTAGCAGGATGAGCAATAAACCATTCCCAAAATCATGAAGGCTTCAATGGAATAGCACTGGGGATAGAGAAAAGGGGATAGACTTGCAAGATCCAAAGATTTGAGGATCAATGGATGAGGAAACTGACCGAGATCAGGGAGTCAAGGATGTTGCCTAAGTGGTTGGTTTCTGTCACTGGATGGAGGTTGGTGCCTTTCACTCTGGGGGGAACACTGGAGGAAGTTTGGAAGCTGGAGAACAGAGAAGCTCTTTGATAGAAGGTGCAGAGCAGGTAGAGAAGCATGAGAGTGGATCTGAAGGAGGAAACAGAAGATTTCCAGGACAGATATGTTCAGTTTCAGAGGATTTATAGATAGAGGAGTTGGAAATATGGACTTGGAGCTCAGGAGAAAGGGCCAGGCTGGAGACACAATGTGAGCATCATCTGCATGGAAGTGGTAACTGAAATCATGGGAGTAGATAATGTTGTTCAGCGAGAGAGTAGAATGGGAAGAAGAGAAGGCCTCGATCAGAGCCCTGAGGAATGCTTAAGAGGCAAAGATAGAAAAAGGATCCCCAAAATAGTCTGAGAATGAGCAGCTAGAGGGATGGCAGGAAAAGCAGAAGAGCATAAGGTCAAGAGAGTCAAGAGAGGACAGGTTTTCAAGGAGTACTGACAAAATCGAGTGCTTCTGAGAGTTCTAAGGACTAAAGGCTAAGAAGTGGCCTTTGGGTTTATAAATGATGTGACCTTAGCAAGAGCTCTTTTAGTGAAGGAGAAGACATGGAAGCAGATTTTATGCGTGCACACACACACACACATTCAGATATAAACATATACATACATATATGTACATATACATATATATATTTGCAGTCACTGTCACTTTTGTAATGTTGTGATATATTTGAACAAGTTTATGTGCAGAGGGAAAGACATTCAGTGGAGAAAGGTTGAAGAATGGGGAGGCCTGTAAATAGTTGAGATCAAGAGCCCAGATATGGAGGAGTCCTGAGTACTGATGGTGGGATGAATCTAGCTATAAGAGGACATTAATAATGGTAACTAGAACAGACATGATACCTCAAGATTCATGGATTCCAGGGGAATCTCTGAATGAGCTGCATTATCTGTAAACTTTCTAAAATTGTTTATCAGATTTACACGTTTTTTTTTTTTTCCAGCATTTAGGGGTGAGGTGGGGAGAGGGTCCTTGGCTTTTTTTCAGATTCTCTAAGGACTCTACAACTCCAAAACAAGTTAAGAAGCACACCTATGAACAAGGAAAGTGATCTTACATGACACAAATTCTAGCTCTTTTCTCAGATTTCTCTGCTTCCTATCCATCCATCCTCTCCTTTTCAAGATAGATATCTCAGTTAATCAGCCAGTTCACATATATTCTGTCACATGGATCTCTAGCCATGGAAAATATGGCAATCCTCAGACAAGAGAGGAGGAAAGCCACTGGCAAGGGCAGGGGAAGCATGAAACTTGATGCCTGGGTGAAACAAAACTCTAGAGGGAAGTTTTGGGTGCTCCCTGAGGTTTTAAAAACATCATTTCAAAGTTTCCTGTAGTTTTCATCTTACAGGAAGGAGGTGGTGAATTGATACCCCTTTGGAGACTGTATCATTGTTCTGGGAAGACCACTCAAATGGGCTTTGTCGTTTTGCCAACGTGGAACAAAGACTACAGTAAAAAATGGAAATACCAGAGCCACCTGTGGCCCCTGGAGTGAAAGTGCTCTGACTGGTGAGGTCATGTGCCAGGTGACCTCAGCTAAGTTGTAGGCACAGAAGTGCACCTCTGCAGCTTCTTTCCTTTGGGGAAAATAGCTTTATTATTTTTTAAATTTTATTTTTATATTTATTTTTTATTTTTAAAGGGGTTTGGGTTGTCATGAGCTGCAAATTGAAACTGGCTCTTGTGGGAGTGTTCCTTGTGGAGAAGTTACTGTTTCATCTGGGACTTCGTGAGATGTTGGGCACAATCTCTTCAGGGCTCAGAATGCAGCCTTGGGTTGGGAGGACTCTACTCCCTCGAGAACCGACATTTTGGAAGGTGTTGAGAGCCAGCATCCTTAGCGTGGGATCTGACTTGGCTCTCTTGCTGTGAGCATTGTCAGCGATGGCTCTAATCCATCTACTTTAAATGGCTGAAAGCAGAAGTGTCCACTAAGATGCAAGGGCTGGAGAGTTTGGGGACTGGGCCAGGCTTTTCAGTTTTTCTAGCAGGGGGTCCCTAGTTCTAGTGACCTGGAATTGACAGTCCTAGTGATCCTCAACCAGGGCTAGGGCCCAGGCTTTATGAGGTTTCTGCAAAATGGTACCATTTTGGGGGGGTTGGGGAAAGACTGAGGATCCTGATTTACTTTTTTTTATGCCTACAGCACCTGGTCTTCCTAGGTGGTCTCCTATCTGAGTACAAACTGGGCCTGATGCTGCTTAGCTTTCAAGATCAGACATTGGGCTTGTTCAGGGTGGCATGGCCATAGACCATGGACCATGGCTCCACTGGGGCACAAACCCAGGACCTTCTGCATGTAAAGCAGTCGTGTTAACCGCTACACTATGGAGCAGAGAGAGCAGCCAAGGAGGTGTCAGAGGGCAGCAGGAGACCACCTAGAACTTGGGCAGTGAACACAGAAGAGTGGAAACATAGGCTTGTTTCTCCATCTTGACCCAGAATGCGCACGGCCTCAGAGAACTCTTGCCAGCTCCTCACTGGGTAGAGGGAGCATCTGTGCCAAAGCCGACAGGCATTTCAGCAGTTGGAAAGAATTTTGGCCAGCAGTGTTAGATACCTGAGGGATCTCACCCTTAACCCACCCACTCTCATGCACCTTGGCTGCAGCTACTGCTTCTGCTCACAGCTGTCTAATCGACCTCTAGCCCATACCTCCCTCCTCAGTTCCTGACAGCCCCTCTAGATGTCCCATGATTCCTCAGACTCAGCATCCTTTCCACACATATCTCCATCTTATTTCCAAAGAAAATCATATAGACAAATTCATAGGACCCAGGAAACAAGGTTTCATAGGACACGCAGAAAAGCTCAGAGCGATGGCATTGGCTTTTGGGAGATGACTCAGGGTGGAAGGCCAGGGTCAGCACTAATGTCTTCCTTCCAGATGAAGGTATGTATCTCTTAGCTTCTTGTCCTTTTTCATATTGTTTGCCAAATTGCATATACATAATTATTTATGTAATTATTGTCCATCTCTTGTATTTTAAGTTTAAGGGCAGAGATCATGTCTCTTTCACTTCCATATCCCCAGGGTCTACACAGTATCTGACATATAAGAGGGGCTTAATATCTGTCAAACGAATAAATGAATATCTTTATCACCCAAGATGTAGATCCTGCTTGGGGCCCTCAGTTCTTTCTGGCATTCTTATCCCTTTGATGTGCTGTGCTTCATCCCCCTAATCCAGCCCTGCACTGGCCTTTTAAGATGCTCTCTTAACCTGGGGGGAGCGGGGTGCTTCATGCATTGTGGGTAGTGAACTCCCCATGCTGAACCATCTGCAAGTGGGGGCAGTGAATGTACCTGTAAGGATGCCCTGGAGGGTAGGACACTCACTGATCATGACGGTGGGGTGGAGCAGTGTGTGCTTCTTCATGTCTTTACCCATTAGGCAAGGCCCCTAGGATGTCTGAGGTCATAGGGTAGGGCTTTCTCTACCAGTAACCCCAAGCCCCAAGTGCTGGGGACTGTGCAGAGGATTGTGAGCTGGCCTCTCAGGGTTAGTGAACAGCACCTTTGCCACTCATTCCGTGTTCCATGCCCTCCATGTCATGGGTGGAGCAAGCAGTTTTGAGATCTGAGCCAGGCCTGTGACTGCTGAGTCTGCCCTGCAGTTGTGAGCGGGATGGTCAGGACATGCTCTCCAGTCAGCTGTCTCTATTCATCCAGCCCCCAATGCCCAGGAAAAGATCTGACAAACCACAGAAGTAAATAAATAACTTAGAAATAATAAATAAGGGTCCAGGTCCCAGGAGGGAGTCCCAGGCCCTCTCCCGCACAAGAACTTCGGCGGTGCAACTGCAATATTGTTTCCTCCCGTTCTGTTCCCACAGGGCCTAGGCTGAGGCTGAGACCTCAGACCCTGCTGGGTTCTTCAGAGGCGTCCTCAGTCTGTGGCCTGGTGGTCTGTGTCAGCGTCTGCGAGAAGTGGGGACTAAGGTCTCCATAGCCGAGGTCTCTGGCGCTGTAGGGCTGGGACTCACAGGGTGAAGCCGTGGCTGCTGGCCAGTCGTCCCTCCATCCGCCCAGGGCTGATGTCCGTCACTCGCTGAGCCGAGGCCCGTGCTGTCCGTTTCAGGAGGGAAGACCCCCGGGTCTGCAACAGCCGTGGCAAGAGCCCTCAGCCCAGGCAGCCGCAGGCGGTGGCTGAAAGTCGCTCCACGGTCCTCCAGGTGCTGTTGACGTCCATGAAGGAGACGGCCTCGTAGCGCGTGGGCCGGCAGCAGGGCTGGCTGGCGGGCCGCGAGCCCGGGGGCTGCCGCAGGGTCCCGGTGCCCAGCAGGCTGGCCAGGCTGACGTCGTGCGGGGAGCGCGCGCGGCGGCACGAGCCGCTGCAGAAGCGGAAACGCACCAGCTCGTCGGAGCTGTGGCCCAGGCCCAGGGCGCGCACCGGCACCAGCTGCGAGCGCAGGCGGCAGCCCCGCGAGCCCCCGGCCCGGGAGCGGCCGCGCCGGGCCCCGCGGGAGGGCGCGGGCGCGGGCGCGGGCGGCGGCGACGCGGGCTGGGGCGGCGGCCGCCGGGCTCGTCCGCCGCACGCACGGGCTGCGCGGCCCCCTGGAAGGAGACAGAGTCAGGCGAGGGTCCCAGCCCCGCCCCGCCCCGGCCTGCCCTCGCCCTCTCACCTACCCGGCAGGTGGCCGGCGCGGGGCGCTGGGGCCGGCGCGGGGCCGGCGCGGGTGGTGGTGCCGCGGGGCGTGGAGCCCAGGGAGGCCTCGGCGATGCTGCTCAGCAAGGCCAGAGCGGCCAGGGTCGGCCACAGGGCAGACTGTGCAGGGAGACAAAGCGGAGCCTCAGGGAAGAAGAGGGTCCCCTGGTGGGCTCAGGGTGGTGGGAGCTCAGGAGTGGGCTGAGGCAGCAGAGGTGAGAAGACGCTGGGCTTCTGGTTGGATGGGGGAAGCTCAGGAAGGGTTTGGAGAGGAGGACAACGGGTCTGCTGCTGCCTCAGCAAGCCCAGGGGAGAAATCACCCGAGGGCCCTGACTTTCCCCCATACTCCTAGATCCTCCCTGACCATTTCCCTTTTCGCTTCTGATACTTGCCCAGGACAAACCCTGCTCTTCCTTCCCAATCAAGCCACCTTTCCGCAGTATAGGTGGGAGTCACTGAGAACCACTCACCTGCCGCCTGGGCTGGGGCCAGCAGGGCAGCACAGAGGGGCTTCCAGGTCCAGGCTTCATCTCTGTCAATACCAGGAGCTCCCATCAACCTAGTTGGCCTGTTCCCCCACCCTCCTCTTGAGGCAGCTTGGAACACTGAGAGATGATGAGTTATCCTTTGAGATCATCCCTCTACTTCAGTTTCTCCAGGTGAAGAACAAGGGGCTTGAATAGCTGGACTCAACCCAGGAGGAGAAGTAGCTGCATCAGGAACTGGTCCCTCTCTCAGTCCTTACAATTCCACAAGGTTTTCCCCATTTTCCAAATGAGCAAACAAGGCTCAGAGAAGTTCAGCTATTGTCTAAGGCCACTCAAGTCACAAGGCTAGACCCGCACAGTGGTGGTGGGGGGGAGGTGACGAGAAAGGAGTGTGTGGAAAGGGTATTTCCCCCAGGACTTTCCTGCTCTGTGCTGCAGGACAGATGCTGCCATGAATAGCTGAAGACAGTAGCTGGATCCTCTTGGTCCCAAGGAGAGCTTTCTCTCCGTGTCATAGAGGAGGGTTAAGGTGCTTGCTGGTTGACCTGAGTTATCAACAGTAGTAAGGTCCAGGCCTTAACCTGTGCTGCCCATCCAGCACTGCTGCACCTTGCTTCCCTCTGTGATCTTTGTACCCAGAGCCACCTGAGTTCTCTCCTCTGACCACAGATGTCCTTCAAGATCCAGCAGATGGAGGCTGAAGGGACCTCATGGGGCCTGGGCCATGGCTACCTATGGCCACCAGGGGGCAGCATCTGCTAAGCCTGTAGACTCAAAGGCTGGGTGGGCTTTTCCCTCCCCTCGGCCAGACACAGGCATGAGCAACTCCCAGGGTGGCCCGAGGGGCCTCAACCCCAGCCTGGTCTCCAAGAGATGAACCACCCTGAGAGCAGGTCCAGTTCTGTCTCCCTTCCAGCTTCCTGTGGATCTGACAGCCTGGCCCTGCTCCTCATGAGCCAGCCTTCCTGAGCCCCACCAGCTTTTGTAAGCCTACACTGGCTGGCAATCCCAAACACCCTTTGGGACCCAAGAGCCCTCAGGAACTCTCACTAGATGACCTGCTCTTGGGTCCCAGCTGTCACCTGCACCCCCACCCCCACTCCCTAGCATACAGAATATCTGCACACTTGTGGGTCAGACCTCCAGGCCTCTGCCAGCAACAGGACCCCCCCCCCCACCGCCGACCCCCAAGATAGTGTGGTCTATCTCAGGACCAGGTGTGCTTGACTAACTGAATTGGGGCCCTGAGGGGCCAGGGCAGTGACTGTTCTCACTGATGGAGAGAAAGCCAGGCATGGAAGCCTTCAGGGCCGCCTGCGCTAGGGGGTGTCCAGGAGCAGGTCTCTTGAGAGCAGCTAGGCCCTCTCTCTCCTGGTGGTCTGGGGCCACTTGGTCCTCCAGCCCTTGCCTGCCCATCCACCAGCCAGATACTTACCATGGGGGTCCTTCGCCGTGTTCTTTTAAGCACCTTTCCTGGGACCAGTGCTGAACTTTCCCCCGCAGCTCAAAAGGCTCATGCCCGGGGCTGTGCACTTGGCAGTGCCTGTTTTAGCCAAAAGCGTGGCTTTGGCAGCCCGTCTGCGCCCTGTAGGCAGCGGGAACTTCACATTACAGAGGGCCGGCAGGGCTAGTATACACAGTCCGACTAGTGGCAAGAGGGGCTGAGGGGGCTGGGAGGGGCGGAGGGCCGCTAAGCAGCCCAGGAGTAGTGGGGGACTCTCCTGCGCTCCCCCCTCCCTCCTGGGGCCGGGACGAGGGTTGGACCAACAGGTCGGTCGGCTTACCGCGGGTGCAGGGCTCTGGGTCTCGGATGCAGCAAAGGCTTGGGGCCGAGGGACCTGCTGCTGGCGGAGCCCGTGGGCCGCGTCTGGGGGCCGGGCCCAACTCCATCCCTCGGCAGCCTCATGCCTGCCGCCGCCGGTGTCAAATTCCAGCCCCGGCGTCACCGGATCCCGGGGTGGGGCCCGGAGCGCCCCCAACCCGCCCCACCTTTCAGGGCTCACCTGGCCGCTCCACCCGACAGGATCCGTCCCCGCCCCCGAGGCTTGGCTAAGTCCCCCAAGGTGCAGGGGAGGGCGCTGGGAAGAGGAGAACGCAGGACGCTGGAGACCGGGGCGGCGGAGGCGCGGGAAGTGGGCGTTCGGAGTTTGTAGACACGCGAAGTGGGGAGCTGGGAGGCCGGGCTGAGGGCGGGGGAGGGAGGGGACAGGCCAGTCCCTGCCTTGAGCCACGGGCCCTCCGGTTTGCGTTGTCTCGGGGCGGTCCCGCCGGCTGCCCCGCAGGGACTTCTCTGCGCTGTCTGGCCCGCCGCTAGTTTCTTCTCTCCAAAGACCCACCAGACTCGTTGGGTGGGCCAGGCACAGCGCTGGCTGGGGCTTTCCAGGTCTGCCTGCGCTCCAGCCCTCACTACTCCCCTCCAGCGCTGCCTGGCGCTTGGAGGGGAGACACTCCTGGAAACCCCCCCCCCCCCATTGCACTGCAAGGGCAGTGTCTGTAGGAGTGGGTGCACAGGGCTGAGGAAGGGGAGGGTCACGCAAGAGGAACATTTGTGCTCAGGCTTGAGGTAGGAGCTGGAGGGTAGTATTTCAGAAACCTAATTATGGCAATTAAGCAGGTGGGGTGGAGGTTGGGTAGCATGGATAGAGGTAAAGAAAGCCCAGATGCTGTGTCATACCAGGGAGTCTGGACTTTATCCTAATGACTCTGGGGACCACTAAAAAGTTTCATTCTGGAGAATGGTGTATCAAACATGCACTTCAGTGACTCCAGGATGGTTTGGAGGTGAGAGGTGGAGATATGCTGGGAGGCTGCTGGGAAAGTGGAGTCAGAAGCCGAGTGGTGGGGAGAGAGTGGGGCTTTGCTGGCTTTCAGGGCCACAGCTTTTTGCGAATTTAGCTAGTGCCTAACTGGATGGGGTGAGGAGGTAGGGCAGACACCCGCATGTCTCTGGCCTCGGTGACCAAGTGAAGGGGATGCATTCTGGAAGCAGAGGCTTCCTGGCGGAGGGGCAGGAGCTCATGAATTGGACATGCTGAGTGGGAAGGACATTTGGACTATCCTAGTGGAAAAGTTTAGGATACATCTCAATTTGTAGCCTGGAGCATAGTGGAGGGGGCTTGACTGGAGATGGCAATTTGGGAATTATAAACCAATTGACAACTGGAAGCAGTGGCTGGGATGAAAGTACTCAGGGTGTGTGTGTGGACCAGTTATACCCTGTATGTATCAGAACCACCTGTGGACCTTTTATAACTACCCACATCTGGGCCCCACCCCGACCTGAATCAGAATCTTGGTGTGGGCACATGCAGTGTTCCAAATCTGCACAGGTGATCCTGGGACATGGCCAGAGCTCAGAACCACAGCTTATGAGAACGCTTTCTGTGCACAGGTGGAGATTAGAAGCCAGACTGCAGAGAACTGCTGCTGGTGGTGAGGGGCTATCTACAGGCTTGAGGGACCCCTGTGAAACAGAAGTCTAAGCAGTAAGCAGCTCCACTCTCTCCTGCCTCCCACAACTGGCTGACCAGTTGGGGTGGCTTCCCTGGGGCTTTATCAGACATGGCTGCAGCATGTGGGCTATGCCCTGTACAACTCCAGGGGGTGCTATTCACACAGATTGCAATGTGCACTGGAGTTGTGCATCATAGCAGTCCAGCACAATCTGAAGGGAGTTTCTGAATTTGCCTGTCCCTTAGCTGAGAAGGCTTCTGCTTGAAGATAAGCTACAGAAGGAGACACGTGGGAAGTTGGTAGTTTTTCGGATAACCAGGACTTGAATGGGGATGGCAGGCGAGAGACCATCCCAAGGTGGCAGCTCCAGCTGGAAGCTCACACCATGCCTCAGGTATAGACATATGTTTGGCCCATTCTCAGGCTTGCCTTGGGATGCTGTGGAAGGGGAGGGGGAAAATCAGATTCCAAGGTTCTAAGGGGGAAAGATGGGAAGAGACGTCTTTTCTAGTATTTGCCAGAAGTTGTCTAGAGCTAGATTGTGCCTTCCTGTTCTGTGCAGGAAGACAGGGGTGAGGGGAGAGGTTGTGCCTGTGTCCTTTCCAGGACTTAGCTAGAGGTGACAGGAGTGGGTTAGGTCTGTGGGTCTCTCTGCCTTGGTGACTCAGCCAGGTATCTCCTATGCTTTCAGGAGTTTCTGTCCCTGCAGCACTGGGGCTGTGGTGACCCAGAGGCACTAGGGTAGACTCTGGGGCAGGCCCTGATTCCCCTGGTCTATCTCTCTTAAAGCAAAGAGGGTACAGGGCTGTGTGGGATGGGAGAGGCTCTAGAAGGCCCCTAGGTAACTATACAGGTCTTGCAGTTGGCATGGGAAATGAAAGGGACCGGGAAATCTGTGGGCTAGAGAGATAGCCCTTGGGTTTGGTACAATTGCTGAGGCCCCAGTTTCCTGTGTCTTCCAGGAGAGTCAGAGAACGCAAGAGGAGGTCAGGTTCAGGGAAGAGCTTTATTGCTTCCATGATGGCTGCCCAGGATGGCTGCCACAGCCTGGGTAAGGTCCTTGAGCCTCACTTCCCTCTGGTCCAGCCTAAAGGCAGAACCCAAGGACCTGGCTGCCAAGTTGGTCATTCCAGGCCTGAGGCACTGTCCTATGGATCAGTAGCAGCTGGGGAAGGGGCCATTCCCATTGGCTGGGCCAGGCATTACCTTCTGAGCTCTGAAGTTCCCTCTGCTCTAACCAGAGGCTATCTTGTTGGCTTAAAGGATGGCTCCAGGGTTTCCCTGTGGGACAGCCAGGGGCTGGTGTGTGGGAATACCCATTGTCTCCCCAAGAAAGGCCAAACAGTGCCATGAGCTAGAGGGGCCTGGCATGAGATCCTGCCCCTCCCTGTGGCCCTGGAGCATAGTACAGGATAGTAATGGCACTCCCACTCTACAGGGAGCCCACTGGTACCACTGCCTGGTGGGCCCTCTAGTGGGCTTCTTTCTGCATGGCAAGTGGACCAAACTTGACATCTCCAAACTTAATTAAAAATAAATTATCCCTACCCCCCTCCCCCAAATTCACAAAATGATAATACACCAAACACTGATTGGAGAAATAATTCTGACAGCAGCCTTGCTGCCTAATGTCCACCTCCTGCATGCTGGGCCTGCTGGGCATGGCCGGTGGCCTCCTGGCTCTCTGGCTTCAAGGACCCAGGCTGAGAGTGAGGCCAAGTGCTGGTCTTTGAGGCTGGCCTCTGAGCAGACACAGCTCTGGCTGCCCCACCAAGGCTTTGCCACCCCTGGAGCCACTTGGCACTGTCCATCTCTGGGTCTGAAGACTCTTGCACCTCTAAGGCAGAGCTAGACCAAGGCCAATGAAGTGGGCAGGTGGTTGGCTGCTGCTTGCTCTTGGTGGCGCCGGACTCTTTGTCCACATGTTGGGCCCACCTCAGATGCCACTGGTTAGGTCAGTGATGACACGTGCTTTCACCAGCTTCCGCAGAAACTCTTTCTCTCGCTGAATGTTGTGTGTCCAAGACTGGAAGGAAAGAGGTGAAAGAGAGGTCGATTGGGCAGCCTGGGTAACTGATGAGATACAGCCCACTACCATGCACCTTCCCAGGGCCTGGTACCTTCTTCTGACCACCACCCTCCAATGCTCTGTGACTGTGGGAAGTCGGCTCTAGAAGTGCCACAGCTTCTAACCCCTTTTGCCATCCCAAAAGAACTATGCCTCTTGACTTCTTCTAAGTCTTAGGAGATACAAGCTTTCCAGCCTTGTTCTCACAGATTTCAACCCCTCCTTGTCCAGTAGCATGTCCACCTAGGTCCTAGGTCTTGAGGATGGGCAATGTGAGTCACTCAGGTCTGGCTCAGGCCTGGGGGTGGGCCCTGCTGGAAAGAGAGCCGGGTGGGGTGACTTAGTCACTCTCTGGCCTGATGCAATCCACTGGCCTGGGGACAGCTGATGAAATCCTGCCTCAGATCAGAGGATTCAGGAGGCCTGAGGAAAAGAGGTTCATCTGTGAATGTGGAAATCACAGGGAAGATGCTGCCTTCTCTTTGGGGAAGACTGCACCCAGGCTCAGGTTCTTTCCTATCCCCAGTACTCACACCAGGAAGCTTTGATGACTAAGTGCCTCGATGGAAAAGGGTTGACTGACTGACTGAATGAACGAATGCCAATATCCTATCATAATTTGTACCTGACTGCTCTGTTACATCTGTCATCGCTGAGCTGATAGTGATATTAACAGCCACTACTTACTGGTGCTAAGAACTTACAACTCTGTCTGGTCCTAATTCTGGTCCGGTTAACTCTTTTCAACTTCCAAATCTTTTCAATTCTTAATCTTAGGTAAAATTCCCCATATTCTTCTTCTCTGAACATTCTCTTCAACTTCTTGTGCTAACCACAAGCCTGGCTGCCGCTAAGGACGACGTCCCCCAGACACTTGCTCAGTGGTGACTCTTTCATCCTACATGTCCACACTCCACAGTGCTAGAGGTGGGTGGTAGGTCTTCCTCACTCTTTGTTGCTGTGTCTACACAGTTGCTCCTCCACACTCCCTCAAGCCTTCCAGCTCCTTTGAGGTTCCTGTCATTACATTCTGCTGACTGCAAGTTGCCCCTCCTTGTCATCACTGAGTGATCTGCCTTCTTTCCTTGAAGATTTAAGCATCTGTCTCCCAGTCTCTCTTTGGAGACAGGGACTACTTGGCACAGAGTAGGTGCTCAATAAATATGTGCTGAATGAAATTAGGTTTTCCAGGTAAGAAAATGGAGGCTTGGAGGGATGGCAGGGCCAGGATCCACGCAAACGGAGAAACTCATACAACTCTTTACTTATTCCTCCCCTTCATCACTCCCCAGGAAGAAGTAACCGTTCTGAGAGGTCAGCTTCAAGAGCACCCACTGAGAGTCACTGAGGGGAGGAAGGTCAGCAGAGAATTGGATATTTGGTGATATTAAGGAATTACTAGTTTTTCTAAGTGTGGTAATGGTATTATGATAGTAAAAAAAACCAGTTGTATCTTTTCAAGAAACTTACTGAAATATTTATGGTTGGAATGATATGCTGAGACTTGTTTCCAAATACTCAGTGGAGAGGGAAAGTATGAGGGGAAGAACAGATAAAACAATTGCCGTGTGCTGATAGCTGGGGGAGGTGGGTGACAGCTACATGGGAGCTCATTCTATTATTCTCCATATTTCTGAATATGTTTGACAATGTTCATAATAAGAATGTAAACACAAAGTCTGCCTGGGGTGCAGCTCTCTTGGCCCCAGAAACGCCACCTCTCTGGTGCTCTCTTTTTCCCAATTCCTCCTTCCATGCAGACAACACAGGAGCTTCCCAGAGCTCCTGCGCTAACTGTCCAGATTTAGGGCAGGATTCTGCTAGCCCTGGGTCCCTGGCCTCACTGGGACCTGACTGAACGCAGATGTCCATCCCATTCACAGTCCACACTCTGAGAAGGGCCTGCCTTGACAGCTCTTTCTCTTCATCTGGCTCCTCTTCTCACACCCAGTCCTGGAATATTGGTGCTGCTATAACTATCTGCACTTCTTGCTCTACTGTCACCCTAGGAAAGCTCATCCATGTCCGCCCTGTATCTGAACACACAGTTGTGCTCACAACTCACAAATCCACATTTTCAGCTTGGATTTCTCTGCTGTGTTCTGCTTTAGGAGTCTTCAGCTCTTGCCTAGACTGCTGGGACAGCCCCCTAACTAGTTTCCATTCCGGCCTTGCACCCCTCTATTTCATGCTGTAGCCACAGTGACCCTACTACTACATGCTAAACCACAGCTTAAAAGGCTTCTGCCTCTGTGGCTCCCTCTAGCTTTCAGAGCAAAGTCCAAAGCCCTCACCATGGCAGAGAAAGCCTTTCATGATCTCGCTGCTGCCTATGTCTATGGTCTCTCACCCTCTTTCACAGTAAGTTCATGTGAAAGAAATATGTGAGAGACCAAATATATAAGTGAACAGAAGCCAGGAGGCAGGTAAAAGCTGTGACGACAGTTTGGAGTGGGTACTGGCAGGGGACAAAGAAGCAAGAAGAAACGCCAAGAGAGACAGAGATGGAAAGACTAACAGGGTCATGGTAATAAGCAGGCAGAACTGGAGCCACAGCTGATGGGACAAGACAGCTCTGGAGCTGCCCTGGACCCAGGAGGAGCTTCCCCACTCCTGAACCCCATTCCGAAACAGGAGGCCCAGCTGGAATGCTGTTTCTGGTTTTCCATGAGATTCCCAAGTCTCTCTACCCCTGAAATAATTTTCAATTACTTGAGGTAGTCTGATTGAAACATAAAAGACGAAAACAGTGAAGGTGGGAACTGAAGCCGTGGTTGGGATCCTAATGTCTTGGAGAACAGGTAGCGTGAGGGGAGAAGACTGTCCAGGATGGAGCCCTGGCTAATGCTGATTCTTTAAGGGGTGGACCGAAACCACTGAGAAAGAGAATGTGAGTCTGGCAAGTGAAACTGGAGGAACACTAGAAATTACTGACTTTAGAAGTCCAAGCAGGAGAGGGTTTCAAAGACAAAAGAATAGTCAACATAAAAAGTGTTTCTGAGAGAGATCAGGAAAGATGAGACTTACATGTGTCCACTGGATCAGGCAACATTGAAGTAAGTCCCTGGTGACCCCGGTGGAAGCTGAGTCAGGTGAAGGGGGGAAGCCAGGCTATGAGCAGTGAAGGGCCAAGTAGGAGTGAGGAGTGCAAAGGGGAGGGCCCAGCAGGAGCTGACAGAGGCCCCACTGCAGCTGGTTTTCTCCCTGGAGGTGGGGAGAGTGATGGGAGCTTTTGGGGAATGTAAGGCTCTGTAACAGAGTGATGGGAGCTGGAGAAAGGCATGTAAAGACTGGTGAGTCAGAATGAGGGCTAGCTGAGATGAGAACCTTGATATTTACAGAACTATGATCTGCACAGATGGGCGATTTCCTCCAACACCCCCCCAGCCAGATGCTGGTGTAGAGAAGCTGCTCAACATGCTAGCCCAAGGTGTCCAGGTTCCAGGCTGGCATCAGTAGAAGGCTAGCAGTAGAAGCAAAGTGAGTTTTAAGTGGGGTCCAGATTTTCCACTTGGGTTCTTGCTGTGAGGGGAGAGATGCAGGAGAGGCTGACTGATAGGCTGGGAGAACTGTAATGCTTCTTGAACTTTAAGGTACTAACACATGTGGATTATGTGGGAAGCAATTCTGGGCAATAAATAGCTTCAGTGCTTGGCCATGGGAAAGGGTAGAGGAGGTACAAGGGGAAATCCTGAGACCGAAAGGCAATATCTGTGGGTTGTTTAAGGGGACAAGGAAGTCCTCTAGGGGAAAGACAAACTTAAGGTAGAGAGGATGGCTGTGAGTTGGTGCCAAAATGAGCGTATGATGGCTGAGAAACAGCGAAGAAGAGGCAGGTAGGTGCAGGACCACGGCAGGGAGAAGGCCAGGGAGGGAAAGTTCAGGAAGAAGGCTGGAGAAGGGGATTCTGCATTTAGGGGAAAGCTGGGGAGAGGGGCACAGAGGATGCTTGGTGGTCAGAGGCCTGCAGGCAGGGATGGACCTCTGGTGTCCCAACTTAACTGAGTAGGGTAGCACCCTCTTGAGAGCTCTGGACAGCCAGAACAGACGCTAGCTCATCCCCTTACCATTTACCTGTGAGCACAGTCTGAGCCTGTCCTCTGTGCTGGAAGTGCCCCTTCCCTCAGCCCCACCCCTGCCCAGCCTCGAACCTCTCTGATGGCCGCCATGCGCACAGTCTCATAGTAGTGCAGGGGTGCATTCGGTGCGCTCATGTCGTAGCCAAAGCCTGCGACTGCCACCTCATCACAGCCGTGTAGTGCCATGGTCACTGCCACACTGCCAAGGGTCGGGATATTCTGGAGGAGGGGAGGGAGGGGGTGCAGAGTTTAGATGGAGGGCTGAATGAGACTGAGGCCCTCCACATGCTCCCCAGTGGTTAGCTCCAACCCTTAAGATCGAGCCCTCTGTCTCCACCCTGCTACCCTGTCCTTCCTTGCCTAGGCCCCTCTGACCCAGTTCCCTTCCTCCCTCTCCTGGGGCCCCGCTATCTCACCCCACGGCCCATGAGACCATTGTTGAAGGGCAGTCCAATGAGGGTGAAGGCAGCTTCCTGGATGAAATACGGGTTGAGAATACGAATCTCAGGGGGCTCCTTGGGTACTCGAGTGGCCACAGATTTCCAGAAGCCGTCTGATGCACTCTGTGGACATAAGTGAGTGTGAGCCAGGAACATAGCTTGTGATGGGACTGTGTCAGTGGCAGGGTCCCAAAGTGTGTACGGGCAAATGAGAAACAAGGGGGGCGGGTCATGAGTTGTGATGCTGGGGAACATGGGGCATGTGGGATAAACACAGCTGGTAGAGAGAAGACTATGTGCTGGGGACACGAAATGTATGACAGAGACAGGGTATATGCTGGGGACAGTGAGCATATGGTAGGGCCACAGTGTGTAACAGAGGATCCAGTGAGCTGCATGGTGGAAGCATATGGTGTGGGACACTAGGGGGTGCTGCTGTGGCCTGAGGGGTTTCTTGGGTCAACTGAAGGCCCAATGGTCCCGCTGTCCCCCTTCCCGTCACAGCTCCTGAAGGGCGCAGGAGGAGCCTGCCCACACTCTCCTATCTGCTCTGTTGGGCTTGCCTCCTTTCCCCTCTGCTGTCTCTCCTCGCTCTCTCAGTCAACTGTTCTAAAGTGAACCTGAAAAATAAAGACAGAATGTGAGCTACTATGGCAATGTAAAATAACACTAAAATCCCAGTTCTGCCATAGACTAGGATTGGGTGACTTTGGGCAAGTGATAATCTCTCTGAGCTTCAGTTTCTTTAACTGCAAAATGGGATTATTCCTCCCTCAGAGATCTAATTATTGCACTGGAAAGGCATCTGCTCTGAAATCTGACATCCCAAAGTCCATTCCAGGGCCACAACTTCTAACTCTCTCCCTTCCTCTAGTCTCCAGCCCTGCTTTTCTGTTCAAGGCCCTAAAACATATCACTTCAACTATTCTGGGCTCCCTCAACTCCCTGCCCCTTGCCTTTCTATTACCCCAGCCCAGGGAAACCCTGAAGTTGGGATCAAACCATTTATCCATCTTTACCACCCCTAAAACTAGGCTCCTGAGTGCTGCTGGAGAAAGTCACAAACTGGCCCCACAGTCTGGAGGCAGTATCAAACTGTGGACTCTAGCCTGTGATTTCTAGGGAGTTTGTTATTTACTTAGAAAACCTAAAAGAATCAACTAAACTTAGAATGGATAAAATAATTTAGTAACAGGATCTGTACTCCAATAGGAAAGTCATCACATATAATACAAAAGAGATCCCATTTGCAATCCTAACAAAAAATAATTGAGGGATCTATAGGAAAAAAAAAAAAGCTATAATCCTTTATCAAGAGATCTAAAAAATGACTTAAAAAAATGGGAGAGACAAACTATATCTTGGATAGGAAGGCTGAATACTAACATCAAGCCAATTCTCCACAGATTAATGCAGGTTTAGAATTATTTTAAGAAAAATCCCAGTAGGATTTTTTTTAAACTTCAAAAGAATTCTAAAAACTCATCCAAATATTTAAGAGGTAAAAATAGCCCCTATGACTAAAAAATTAGATATTAGAGTACATTATGGATTTGAAATTAAAACATTGAAAGACATATATCCATGCAAAGATCACTGAAAGAAGATAGCCCAGAAACAGATCTATATATACACACATGCTTAGATTATGATTAAGGAAGCTTCACCATCAGTGGGAACAAGATGATTTTCTTAACAAGTGATACTTGAAAATTTGCTATTTAGAAAAAAATGTCCCTCCATTTGCCTCTCCTCACACTATACACAAAACAACTAAATGCTAAAAAAGTAAAATTAAAAGAAAATTTAGATTTTTTTATCATCAAACTTCTTAAATGTTAATGCAATGTTAGAAATAATAAAGAAAAAGATAAACAGATTTAGACTTTATAAACATTTTTAGCGCTTTGATACATCAAAAATATTAGCAAAATTAAGAGGGAAACAAAAAAGTAGGAAAATTTTGTCACAAATAACAATAAATAAATATTTTAAAAATTCATGAAAAATCAATGAGACCCCATGAAAAATGGGAAGAGAGTAAGAAATAAGGTTGGTAAGCATGAAAAACTCAATGCTGTCAAAAATGCAAATTAAAATAACCAGATACTATTTTTTACCCTCCAAAATGTACCTGTGACACTGTGTATATATGTGCAGCGATGCATACAGTGCTTGTGGTAGTATGCTGAGGTAGAACCCTCCTACCCTTTAGGAGGAAAATTTGGTATGGCCTTTCCAAAAGCAATCTGAATATGAATCGAAAGCCTCAAAACTGTTTATACCCGATGACAGCAACGTTTCTCTCCTAAAAGTAATCAGAATGGTGGAGACCTTTGTGAAAAGCTGTTTATTGCAACGTTACTTATAAAAAAGTGAAGAACCAGAAAGAAAATCCAAGTTTATAATAGAGGTTCAGCTAAATGACACATCTCTATAGCTGAATGTTACAGACATCAAAATTGTTTCCTAAGAATTTCGTCATAGGGATGTACATAATGTATTTAACCAATCCACTGCTGGTGGACATCCAAATCGTTTCTAGTTGTCCCAGATCTGCTCCAGCTCCTGTGCTCCTGATCCTCTAATGTCCTCAGATACACCAGAAACCTCGAAATGGATTTTAGATTCTTCATCTCTCTAGCCCATCCTGTCCTACTGGTCATCTAACTCTTTTGATCCTATCTTCTTAGAATCCCACAGACTGACCCCTTCCTCCCAAACCCACTGCTGCCACTGGAAGTCTAGGTCTCATCTTCTTTCATTTGGACTCTCTTAATGACTGGCCATTTACAGTGTCTGTTTTGTTGACTCATCAGAGCCCAGAGCCCTGTACAATGACTGGAACATAAATGGTACACAATAAATGTTACATTCTATTCATTTGCACAACAAACATGTAATAAGTTCTTAGAATGAGCTGCCTCTGCCTCCCAAGCCACTTCCCCCTCTGTCAGAATGATCTTTTATGTACAAAGCAGATCGCATTATCACTGTCCATAGGAGATCTGAGCTTTTTAGCCAGAAGCCCTGCCTGCTGCTCCAGTTTCCATTCCAGCTCATCCAAAGTCCCCGCCTGCCAACTCATGCCTCCACGCTTTTGCTGATGCTGTTACTTCTGCCTTTAACGGCCATCCCACCTCTAATCCCTGATCCATCCTCCTTGTTTTTTAAGACTCAGCATATCCTTCCTCCTCATGTCTTTCCTGACCCTCTTCCTCCCAAGGCAGAAATGACCTCTAACTTTTGGGAGGGGACAGAATATAGAGTTAAGATCTGCTATGGTTTGAATGTATCCTCTCACACCCCTAATTCATGAACAATGTGATGGTATTCGGAGGCAGAGCCTTTGGG
Source organism: Cynopterus sphinx (assembly GCA_030015415.1). Lineage (NCBI taxonomy): Eukaryota > Metazoa > Chordata > Mammalia > Chiroptera > Pteropodidae > Cynopterus > Cynopterus sphinx. The sequence goes on from CM057387.1 coordinate 102,212,874, forward strand.
AAGTGATAAGTTCATGAGGGTGGAGCCTTCATGAATGAGATTAATGCCTTTATAAAAGAGGCCCCAGAGAGAAATCTCTTGCCCGTCTGTCAGGTGAAGACACACTGAAAACGGAAATCTATGAATCTGGACACCAAACACCAGACCTACCAGTGCCACAATCTTGGACTTCCCAGCCTCTAGAACTGTGAGAAATAAACTTCTGTTGTTTATAAGCCATCCAATCTGTGGTATAACAGCAACCCCAAGAAACTGGATTCAACTTCATCTCTGGTCACTCGCTGTGTGGAGAGCCTGGGCAAGGCACTCACCATTTCCTTGTGGATAAACTAGGTTACTAACAATTTATATTAAGAGCTGTTGTGAGAATTAGATAATTCAGGTTGAGTGCCCAGCTCACGGTCACCTGGTCAGCTGTTATCATCATCACTAGTCGTGCGCAGTGACCCTCTACCTCATAGGTCTGGAGCCCAGCACAGCACCTGGCAGTGAGTGTTAATGGAGAAGCCCAACCAAGGCTTCTCCACTGCCCTCACCAGCAGCAAGGAGCTCCCCACTGGTCAGTACGTCTTCAGGCTGACCTCCCTCTGCCTTCAATGGCTTGTCTCTGCTCCAGCCATGCATGCCTTATGTCTCCCCACCTCTGTGGCAACGTCTCTTACTGTAGCAGATTCTATCTGTCCCACCAGGGTCAGCTGGAAGGACAGGCCCTCGGGGCCACCTTCTCTGTCTCAGCCCGTTAGACCAGTCCACCTTCCTCTTGTTGTCTCCTTTTCTGCATCTAGGAGGCGTGTGTGCAAGGCAGGTAAAGGTAGGAATTACAGGACCCAGGAGGAAAGGGTAGAGAAATGGCCAAGATCATATACCAAACTAGGGAGGAGCCCCTCCTGGGAAGGCCAGATGTGGACCTAAAGGAATGGCAGGTGCCAGTCTATGCCAGGCAAAGCAAGCACAGCCCCTGCCCATTCTCGAGGGCTGGCAGGCCCCAACATTTCCCCACCAGGGCTTCCTGCCCATGACTGCCCCACACACACCTAAAGAGGAGAAAGCACAGGGGCTGCTTGGGAGGGGTAGAGAGAGCCAAGAAGGTGCACAGCTAGGGGTTCCAGGTTAGTTTTTATAAATATTACTTTATTTACATCTCTTCGCCTTTCACCCACTTCACAGGCACGGACCCAAAACGAAGCAACATGTTCAAGGTCATGCAAGTGGCTGTGCCAAGATTCAAACACAAGTGTCATGACTCCAAGATGAGTTTCTTTCTGCCACACCACTCATTACCATCACTGTAGTTCCTACTGCAGTAAGACTGGTGTCAAGGATGAATGAGAGCTCCCTTCTGCCCTCCAGGTGAGTTAGGGTCCTGCATCTCATTCCACAGAGGGGACTGAGACTCAGAGAGGAGAGGAGACTTGCTCATGGTGCACAAATAGCTGGAAGAATCAACTGGATGCAACTTCAGAACCTGGTTATGCCTGTGACATAAGAGATGCCCTCTCTGAAACCACGTCTTGGCTCTTCTCATGTGCTAAAAGTCTCATATATAACCACTATGTGAAACTGTAGGAAGTCAGCTTATTATTTCAAATGCCCTTTGAGAGTCTGACAAAAGTTTCAATAGGAAAGGTAAAGCTTCTGCCTGTCTTTCCAGCTTTACTTTTTCCCAGGAAAAGAAATGACTGATCTGACTGCTTAGATTTAGCAAACTGAGTGTGTCACATTTACTGGTATGAGGTAAAGTCTATCTCTCTCTCCCTCTCTCTCCCTCTCTCCCTCCCTCCCTCCCTCTCTCTCTCTCTCTCTCTCTCTCTCTCTCTCTCTCTCTCTCTCACACACACACACACACACACACACACACACACACACACACACACACCACTCTTTTTTAACTTCTTGCTCCTATGCAGCAGTGGATACGTGGAGGCAGAGTCTGCCTCCTTGGAGCAGCATCCTGGTCTCTGCCTCTGCCCAGCTGGGTGCTGTGAGCTCTACAGTTCTGACTGCCTTTGGGTCAGCTGCCAGCAGCAGAGCAGAGAAAGATTGGGATTCAGGGGAAAAGGAGGCCTGTGTTTGGGTCTCAAGCCCCAGAGAGCCCTGTGTTAGAGCACTGGAAGCTAGCACAATGAACTGGCACAATTCAGGGCTTCTAATTTTTTTCCATCTGTCATTGTCCTGATGCACAGTCCTTTCAGGAATTTCTGGGAGAGGAACCATAAGATGAAGATATATGACTTGGGCATTTCCACGTTACCACGGCCATAAAAATATTAAGGACCAACAAAACCTCAGCCTGTCTCCTAAAATAAAAGCCGTGGCTTCTCTTCTCAGAAAAACCCAGACAGGCACATACACATTACATTTTGTATACCACTGCAGAAGGTCACAGAACCCCTGAAGTTAAAGGGATTTGCTGCCTTTAGGTTAGGAATCTCTGATATAGAGTGAGAAGAGATGAGAACCCAGAACAGAATCCTGTAAACACTAACATTTAAAGGGTAGGTGGAAATAGAGGAACCCATGGAAGACACTGAGAACAGTAAGAGAGGTTAGAGGTTAGAAGTTATAGGGAGAGTGTGGTGCAGTGGAAAATCATGGGCCCTGGAGTCTGGAAAGCCTGGGTCACATCTGGATCCCACCTCTGTGTGACCTGGGCATGTTCTGTAACCTCTTAAAGCCTCAAGTTCCTCATGCATAACAGGAATAACAAGACCTACTTCCCAGATAGTTGTGAGGATTATATACCACATTTGGCATACAACAAGAACTCAATAAATCTTATCTATTATGATGATGAGTGAGTGTCACAGAAGCTGAGAAAGTGAAGCAGAGGGTGTGGTCAGTGATGTTTGACGCCAGTAGGAAGCCAGTATACAGACAGACATTCACGCAGATGGGGAGCCAGATAGCCCTCTGGTTCCTTGCAGGAGAGCACTGGACACCGAAGGCCTTCGTGCTGCTGGGTGACACTACCAAGTCTGCCACCAGAACATAGCCCCATCCCAGAAAGCCTAATCAAGTCTGGCCCAAGGCCTCTTACATCTCATTTCCCTGACCCTCAGGATACATAACACATAGGCCTATAAAGCCAGCCAATGAGGCTGGCCCTGGAATGGTCAAACCACTCTTCAAGGCCAGCTGTGGGCTGCATTCTTTATTAAATCCCTCCTCCTTCAGGAATGTCCCTGCCTCAGTCAAGTCTGGACCCAGCTCATCTGTGTGGAGCCGCCAGTCTCCTGATGATGCAACTTGTTCTGCTCTTGTCAGAATAGCCAGGAGCGATGGGGGAAAGTATCCGGGAAGAAAGCACCTTCCCAGCCAGGCTCCGTAGTGTCTCTCTGCACCCCTGTAGGGTTCTTCTGCAGCCTCTTCCTCCCTCTGTAGAGAGAAACAGTCTATATGCCAAGATGAGAGGTCTGGAAGCAGAGAGACTAAGCATGAGTTGGCTTTCTGCAGCCAAGAGTAGGGCAGATGTGTTCATTCCTTCTGCTCCTTAGGATAGGTCGCTAACTCTCACTGGGGTCACTCAAGCAGCCACCAGGTCTCCCTGCCTCTATCCTGCCTGCCTTTAATTCCTTCACCTCCCTACACACATCTGATCTTGACACTCTCAACGGTAAAATCTTCCACGGTTTTCCACTGCCCATTGAAATATATTGTCAGGATAATTAAAAGTGTAGGTCTGGTTTTTGTTTTTCTTATCCCAAAGGAGTTTGTAATTTAGTGGAAGAGACAGGGTTGTGTACAAATATTTCCATACATGGTATGATTATTATAATGTAAGAAGCCAAGAGAGATTTAAAATATCTGCTATACTTATTTAAAATATACACATATAAGACATATTCAAAAAATATTCACATGTGTAGTACATAAAATGGGGGAAGAGCCAGGTGACATACTAACAAAACTATAAGCAAAACAAAGAGCTTGAAAAGAAGGCTATTTACGGATGTAAATGTTTCAGAGCTGAGGATTAACCTGGATCATTCAATTGACAAATACATGAATGCCTGTTATATATATAAGCCATTTACTTTTTGTACAAATATAATCTATAATATTTCAGACAAGGAACAACCCTCAAAACATGAAATACAGTCACACAAAAAGAGACCTTTAGGAAAATCTTGTCTAGTCTTCTTAGAGAAACTAAGGTGTAAGAGGTTTGTTTTCTTACTCAATCTATTTTCTGAGGGATCTAACCACCACTATTCTTTCCTAACAACTCAGACTGGAATCCTCCATCTCCCTTGACTTTCCCCTTTCTCTTGTCTCCAGCCACCCAATCTGTGGCTTCTGCGTAGACCCATCACACCCCTGCATCCTTCCCATCATGCTCTCATCAGCGCTGGGCTGCCCCAGTGGTTGTTTTTGAATCCTGACACCATAATTACTAACTCCGTGTCCCTAGACAAGTTCTTTACCCTTTCTAAGTCTCATTATTCTCACCTATAAAATAAGGAAAATATGACTAGTTGGTACTTCATAGCATTGGCGCTATGACAATTAAAAGTCATGCACATATGTCTGGCACAAAGCTAACTCACTAACTGCTGCAATTATTTGTCCTCAGGATAATTTCCAAGCTTCTCGATGTGACTTTGGCTTTTAAGACCCTTCACCCTGTGTCCCCTGCCTACCCAGCCTTATCTCCAGCCCTTGCTGCCACATTCATGTAGGCTCATCCTGACATTGTGGGGGCAGGGACAAAATTACAAATGGAAGTCCATGTACCACATGTCTAAATTCGATTCTAAACATTTGAAATTTACAAATCTAGGTATCAAACTGTTAAAATGACCTGGAAGGCCAGGTTTGAACTTAGAATTCTGACTCCTAGAGACCTTTGCTGGACCATGGTGGTGTAGGGAGAGCTAGACCCAGCCTGCCTCCCTTCTCTCCCTACTCCTGGTCCCATCCCACACCATGAGAAGTATAGTGCATGCATGTGTGGATTTCCCAGCCCGCACATCTAAATTCTACTCTCAGCCTCTGCAAGCAGCCCTCCTTGAGCTTAGGGGTATATACAGGGACGTAAGTGTATTCTGCCTTCAGGAGGATGGAAGTGGTTTTGGCACTGACTGCTAGGGCAAGAAATTCTGAGGTCTCTATTACCTGATAATGATCTAGCAAGGGAGGATGGGCTTGAGGTGGGCATCTCCCTCTTGACCTTGCATATTCCTCTTTGCTCCATGGCAAAGGGTGTGGCTGGAGGAGACCCAGACACCGTTCTTGCTCAAGTCTAAGGGCACTACTGCACTCATGCCACATATGTTGCATTGAATTATTTTAATTCACTAAATAGACCCCAGTTGTTGCCAATGCTGTTCTCTATGCCTGAAGCTTCATCATCATCTGCCCAACATCTACAAGAGAGTGGGGCAAGCAGTTTGGTCAGGGTCCAGGATTTATCTGAGTGTCCTGGGGGCCAATAAATGGGGTGGCTACACTTTCTTGACCAGGTGGCATGTGTTGCCTTGTGCCTAGGCAATGCTCGCCTTGTTGAATCTCACTTCTCAGAAGGTGATCGTCATTCAAAGAGGAGCACTGTCACATGCATTCCCACTCATTCCGTATTATGGTATAATGGGGAGTCACTTGGGGAAGCTTTTACTCTCTGTGTTGTACAGAAGGAGAAAATGAAACTTGAAGATGTGGGCTGAGGCAGAGGAAGAAATTGGCTTCCATTCCCTGTACCAAAGGAGAAAGGGCAAGAAAGGCCGTGATGGCTGATCCAAATGTCATCACCCTCTGCAGCGTTGCTGGACTGCTGCTGCTTTATGGTCTCTCGAGTAGCTGAATCATAATTTGCATAATAAATCCCTTAGGTTCTATATGGGTTAGGCCATTATAAATAAGATTATAGTAAAAATCTTTGTGTGCAGATTTTTCCTTCCCTTGGGTCATGGTTCTTGGTGCCAAGTGTCATTTCCTTTCCAAAAAGCTTGTCCCCGTTTACACTCTGCCCAGTGGACTTTGAGAGCACCTGTCAATGCACACTTGCCAAAATCATGTATTACAATTTAAACACATTCTTTAAAGATGTGGTAGGTGATAAATGGCATCCTGTTGTCTTCACATGAATTTCTCTAGCTGTTAGGAATGTTAAATATATTTTTGTTGTTTAGGTTAAATTTCCTTCTGTGTGATCTGTTCAGTCTCCTGCCTGTTATCTGCTAGGGTCCTAATGGCTTTCTTGTCAACTTTCCCAATAAAAACCATTTGTCTGTCATATTTTAAAAATATATTTATCTGAGTTTGGTGATATTCAGTCTTCTTGTTGTTTAGTTTAAGTTTTTTATGTATTATCACATCTGATTCTCCTAGCATTTCAGTCCCTTAAAAGTTATTTTCCTTTCAGGGATTTGATTTCTATTTTACTTTCTTTAAAATTTCCTTTGGTTGTATTTTTATGTTTTGCTTTTTAGCCCATTTGGAATTTATTTTGATGTATGCTATGAGGAGAGGGTCAAAATCTTTTTGAAAACTATATTTGGAAAACGCAATGAACAAAAAGAGGCGGCGGCTTGGGGCTGACTTTGTAATGCTGACAGACAAGTGAAAGAGGCAGAGTGCCAGGGACTGTTTGGTTTTCACTTCTTTATCAAGGAGGATGATCTTGGAAACACAGAAAGAAGATCAAACATGGCTAAGAGGAAAGAGATGCCCAGAAGAGGCCAGCGGAGAGCAAAAGGATGCAAGGGTCTGAATCTAAAAGGCTCTCCCAGGGCCATGAAAGCACCAAGAGCCCTGACTGGGAGGCGGAAGATCTAAGTTGGAATCCTGACTTTGCCAGAAGTTACTGCCTTACTCTGGGCCTCAGTTTCCACATTTATTCTTCATTTACATATGCCAGCTATGTTTTAAACACTGCTGGAGGTGATGGACTTAAAGAAATAAACGGGACAGTTCCAGCCCTTTAGGGGCTTAAAAGAGTAGAGTGATGAGTATCATGTTGAAATGGAGCATGCTTCCCAGGATTTTGGCCATGAGCCTGTAAGAATCAGGGACTATCCCTAGAACTCAGCACTGTGTGGGGTACACAGTAAATGCTCACTGAATATTTGCTGACAAGTTGTTCCTTTAAAGGGAGGCAGAAGATGAGTCCACTGGATTTAGAATCAGAAGGTCATTGCCAGTAGAGAGAGGTTTGGAAGCTAGGCTGGAGAGGGTTGAGAAACAGAAGAAAGCATGGAGAAGCATCATGAGCAGGTGATGACTCTTTCCACAACCTGAAAGAGAAGGAGAGGGGGTGAACATAAGCTAAGGAGAGAGCTTTAATTTTTAAGGTGAGAGAGACCTGAACAAATTTATAGATGTAAGGATCCAGTAAAGGGGTGACAAAAAGAGAGAAACAAAATATAGTTCCTGAGAAGGCGGGAGGAGATAGCATCCAGAGCATAGGAGACAAATGACCTTGAACAGGAGAGGCACAGGGAAAGGATGGTGGAGGAAGAATGTAAAGGTGAATAGGCATGCAGGTAAGTCTGTTAGATTGGAGGCTGAGAAGCTGAGAGTTCTTGACTGTTGATGACCTTTATTTTATCTGCAGAGCTGGATATGAGATATCTGCTTAAAATAGGGATGTAGGTATAATAGAATTGAAGAAGATGGTAAGGGTAGGTTCTGAGAACAATGACCAAAGACAGGACACAGGAGTAGCAAGCAGCAGCAAGATGCTAGTAAGGTAACACTACCAAGTATTGTCATCTCGGCTGTAGTTTCGCTCTCCATGGGTGATTCCCTGGTACTGAATTGGCTGGATGCGGAGTCATAGGGAGAGGGAGTTGTCAAATGATAAAGGTGATATGTGAAGCATGGGGCTCCATATGATTTTGGTGGTTGACTTGGATTTGCTGAATGAATGAATCAATGAATAAATGAGAGATATTACAGTGCGATGGTTAAAGTGGGACACATTTGGTCCAAAATGCTGCTCTACCACTTACTCATAGTACCAGCCTCACAGGGTTGTTGAGATGGCTGGCTGAGATACTGCAAGCAAGTCAGGTAGGCCTGGGCCTGCTATGTAGAAGGGCTTAGTAAATGGTAGCTTTTCTCATTCACACAGGCCATGGCTGGTAGGAGCCAGTCAGTGGAGGATTCTAAGCAGGGAGGTGATGTGGTCAGATTTATTTCTTAGGAAGATCCCTGGGGCCCTCAGGGCTGGGTTTGAATTCAGCTCTACTACTTAACTAGTTGTGTGATCTTGAGCAAGTAAATCATCCTCTCTGTGTCTCAGTTTCCTAATCCCCCCAAATGAGCATAATAGTACCCATTGTTCTGATAGGGTCAATATGAGAACTGAATGAAGGAATTCAAAGGATAGTAAACTGAAGAGATTAATAAATGACAGCTGTGATGAGGATGAAAGGAGGAGCAGGGAGAGGACAAGGAGGATGCAGAGGAGGGAGAGAGGCAGGAAACGGAGACAACAATGATGATGACTATGAGACACAGTAACCAAGAGGCCACAGATGAGAGTGATGAAGAGAAGCAGTGGGTAGTGATGATGTGAGTCCCAATTCCTGAGCACTTTTTTATCTGAGGATGGAAGAGCAATGGTTAGGATGTGGTAATGCGGAATGAGCATGAAGTCTTCCTGGCCCTCACAGGGGATAAGGGGTTCATGTGAAAAGGGGAGTCCACTGGAGATGGCTGCAAAGGAAATGGTATCCCAGGAAAGCTTGTCTTAGGTTTGGAAAGGAGACTGTGGGGTGGGGACCATGGATGCTGGCTCAGCAGAAACCTCACCAAGCAATAGAGGCCACAGTGCCCTTCACTGAGTTTCCCCTGAGGTGAGGTGATGTCCATACTGAGCTCTTTCTGAGCAAAGTCATCCCAAGGCTCTGCATTCCTCTCAGAAACTGGAACAGAATATACTTTTAGGGACAGATGGACGTTCTTGGGCCTGGTCCAGTAAGGCTTCCTATATGGGAACCTACTATATGGTGTCCCTGTTTGCCCTGTGGATTTCCCAAACTGTGAGCCCACCCACACTGCCTTTCCCCGGAGGCCCTGAGTCTCTCCCTCCTCTAGGGTTGGCCTCTGACCTCTGCTTTTAGGTCACCTCCCAGGTCAGGCTCTGAAGCTAGACAGACAAATGCTTCACTCCTTAGTGTAACTGGGCTTTTCTAATAGCAACATCACCAATAATAAGTATAATAAAACAATAAATAGCATTAATAATTGCCACAGACAGCATTTACTATTGATCACTAGGCCAGGTGCTTCTATATTTCATCTGGTTTAATTTTAAAACAACCCTGAAAGATGGGTTATACCACTCCTGTGTCATAGATGAGACTAAATCTAAGGGGCCTAGGTAATTTGCCTAAGGTAACACAGCTAACAAGTCACAGCATTGAAATGTAAGCTTAAGTCTTTGTAACTCCAAGGCCTAAGCTGCCTTCCCATCTTAAACTGTGTTGTTTCCCTCAAATTCAGGGGCCTACTCTCCCTGTGCATGAATGTGGGGTCCTGCCCAGACTCTTAGATCCCTCCCTCCTTCCTCAAGGACTGAACTATCGCTGGGAAGTCAGGCCCGTGTCAAGGCTGTTCAGGGTCCCACACCCAGCCCTTGTCTTCCCCCATCCTCCTGCTGAGCTAGAAGCATACCCACAGCAACTCAGCCCAGGCTTCTGGGCCTCCTCACTGAATTAAGCACCAGTCAGAGGCTGCTCAGCAGTGTGGCCAGATTTCCAGTTTCAGAAGTGAGGACGGAGGGGTGGAGGAGGAGGCAGCCAAGGGGATTGGGAAGGCAGCTTCCTGGGGCCTCTGAAGCTCTGGGTTACCAGGTATCTTGGGGAAAGGCATGGGGGAGATAGTGACAGAGGGAGGAGGAATGGGGCCTGAGTGACTGCATGGGAAGATGTGGCTCTCACATGTCCTGTCCTCTCCAGGCCCCAGGGCTCCTTGCTCAGGACAATGGATGGAGAATCTCCAGACTTCATCAAACATCAAAAGATGCTCAGGCCATAGCACCTCCCACACTGCATTATAACTCTATAGTTTCAGGACTGTCTCTCTCACTAGACTGTGGGAGACTTTGGGTCAGAGATAGTGTTTAATTCATCTTTGTATTCCCAGGGAACAGCATAGTGCCAGTACAGAGAACATTTCAGTGATGCTTGGCAAACAAGTGAGTGCATGGGAGGATAGAACACGTGCCTCTAAGAATTTCACAAGAGCTGGAGGCTGCTCCCTCCTACCGTGGACTTCCATATACCTATATCTCCATATGCTGGGTCCCACCCTCCCTCTCAACCTCAGCTTCCCTACTCAACAGTCACTGGTGCTCTTCTGAGATGCCATGAGCACTCACAGCCTGCTAAGAACTTCTCCACCTGCTTACTGGCTTGGTCAGGGTTCCTGGGATCTGGGATAAAAAAAGGGGGCTTTTGTTAACTTATTTGGCGTTATCTGTGCTACTGTCTAGTGAATCAGGGGACTAAATGGTCACAAATGGTGATGCAGAGAGGACCCATATGGATGAAAGAAGAATGGTTGGCCCCAGCATAGGTGGCTTTTTGGGTTGTTCAGTCTTCCTTTCCCATGTCTTTCCATACCCCATCAGGACTCCCAGGTACCAGAAAATTACACACAACGAGCAACTGCTCACATAGTAATCAGCAGGCAGCAACCATGACTGAGGCCTAATACCTTTTCTAGGCCTTGGCTCAGGAACACAGAGCTGCCTCCTGCCAGAATGCTGCAGGTGAAGCTCCAGACAGGTGCAGAGAGCTCTCCAGTGTCTCAGAGGCTGCACAGTTAGAGGCTGCACCACTTCAGGGAGGATGGGCACTAGATGGGAGGAGCCTGGAGAGTAGCCTCTCTCACATTTACTTAGGTCTCAGATGCCAGAGAAGTGAAGTAGAGCATGGAGAAGTCCTGCGAAGGCATTAGTCCTGGGCTTGAGGTGGAGAAGAGTACTAAAAAGAGGCTTTCTGGGTAGCCAGGAGGGCCTGGGCAGGCCTACTCTGGGTGCTGGGACTGGTAAGGTCATGGGCATCATTGGCTTTCCTGTGGCAGCTCATTCTAAAGACCCAAATTATCTTTGATAGTGGAGCCAGGGAAGGCGCATAGAACTTTAGAGAACTCCTCTCTGTCTTTCCAACTTACCCCATCAACCCTGCAAATGAGTTCTCACCAACACAAGGCTGTTCCCAGATCCCTGGGTATGACCTGGACAGGACAGGACACAGACATCAACACAGGAGAGGGTGTGCTTAAGCACAGCCCATACTTCCTCATCCCAACTGCTCTTGTACCTTGGATCAGCCTGCCACCAAGGCCAGGCTAGGTGCTGCACTCCCCAGAGTCTTCCTAGGAAAAGCGAAGCCCTGCTATTGTTCCCTGAGTAGCCTGGTACAGTGAGTCTTCCAACTCTAGTTGGTTTCCTTCCTTTTCTCTTTCCTTACTCCCTTGGATGAACTGTAAGAACCTTGAATTAGCTGACTTTGTTGTTCTCAGAAGGAACATGTGATAATACCCACTTAGCTGGCACTGACCTATCCCGCTGACCTCCTGATTTGGGCTGCCTGTCCTATCCCAGTCTGCCCAGCAGGAAGCAAGACCTGGTGTTTGAGCCAATTCCAGATCACTTATGGTGGTTGGGTGCTGAGAGGTTAAAAAAAGCAAATGGGAGTACCTGTGGCAGGTGTCCATGGGCAGAGGAAAGGAAATGCCAGGAGGGGGTGGGCAGATGGTCAGAAGGCCAAGGTGAGAAAGCAGCTCCCAGGCTTTCTGTGGTTCACCAAGGCAGACCCCGTTTTCTTCCACTTCTCCCTTAAAAGTGCCTACCTGTGATCCAAATTCTATTGCCTTCAAGGCAAAGAGAAGGGTTCCCCCAGCCCCACATTCTATACCTTGTTTGCTTGGCGGTAGGCATGCTTGCCTCCCCTTTAGAGAGCCTGGCTGGACTCAGTGGAACCTGGCTGTCTCATTCAGCTTGGCTCCAAGGTGGGCTCCCCTTCCCTAATGTCCCACCTACCTGAATTTTTGGACCTGACTTCTGTCTTCTTTCTCTTGCTACCTACTTGACACTGCCTGTACTTGGCCTTGCTTGGGAAAAGGCTGTGGAGTTAAATCAAACTGCACTGAGACCTCCACAGGCAAATTAAGCTGTTCCCGCCCCCCAACTCTCCTCTAAACCTCCAGAGAGAACAACCAACTTCTTACTGTAGGCGGAGGGTCATCTGTCACCATTCTCCTCTGGTAGGAGGCCTGAGTATTGGAAGATGAATGACCTGAACTCTGCAGTGCCCCTCCCCTGGGGTGGCTGGTGACAGCTGGTTGAGGAAAGAGGGAGAACAGGCCTGGACAAGTTGGCAGGTGTCCCTGTAGGCCCAGAGCTGAGACAAAGAGGACTCAGGAGGAGACTCAGTGGGTGGTCCATTAAGGAGCAGTCTGACCATACTGGGTCACATAACCCCCCTAAAGAAATGACCACTGCCCGCCTAGAACAATGAGTGTAGAATTTGATCATTCCCAGAGTAGGACCAGATCCAATGGCAGGCCAGGGGCCCAACTGCAGGTCAGCTGTAAAAGTACAAAGTGGAGAGAGGCCAGGGCTTATGTATGAGTTTGAGAATTGGTGCGCTGGAGTTGAGGGGTCTGCTGTCCCTCCAGAATGGCCCCAGGGTCTGAATAAGGCCTTCCTCCCTTGGCTGGGAATGAGGGTGGAACCACACAACCAGAGTCAGAGTGACCTCACAGAGAAGTGAGAGGGACTTGGGGAGGCAACTACAAGGTCAGGGCAGGAGAGTATATGGATTGAGAGTAATGCTAGAGATAGCCACCTAAGGGTTTTCTCACCAGGGTATCTAGGGCCAGGAAAAGGCCTGCAGGGGATGCTGAGGAGGGACTCAGGGTTTGGGTTGGGGTGTGGCTAGAGAAGGCTGAGAAAGGACCTGCAGCCTGGATATCTAGAGGCAGGTAGCAGATATCAGGAATATCACTTCCAGGAGTCTGGGCCAGTCACCCTTGGCCACTATGTCCTTTGGTTGTGTTTGGGTATCTTTTAGCTTTTGGTTACTAATGCTTCTTTTGAAAGGTTCCTCCTTGTTCTTTGCTGGGTTCAGGGGAAAGGGCTAACTTGGAAGCTGGGCAAGGCCAGGGCATGAGGGGAAGGAGCAGGTGTACAGGGAGCTCACCACTCTCTCCTTGTAGACGATATACTTCAGCCACTTGAAGTCCTGCCACTTGAAGCCAGCGAGGACAAAGAGAGAATCGCGTTCATATTGCTCAGGCCGCTGCATGGCACCCTCAGGGTAGGTGATGCGCAGTGTAGTTTTGCTGCCCACATCCTTCTCAAAGCCTTTCACTGGTGCTGAGTTCAGTCTACAGAGAGCAGGCCCAGTCAGAGCCTGCCTTGGGCTCACTGCATATGGTCTGTGTGTTTGTTTGGGGAAGTACTCTTGTTGACCCCAGAACACCCCCAGTGGAGAGAGTGGGGATCCCAGGTCACCTGGTGCCATCTAGGTTGCCACTACAAAATTGACCAACCTAGGATTCTTCTTGAAGCTTCTGCTGACATTCCAGCCCAACTGGCCATATGAACAGACAGCTGTCTATGGGCTCAGGGACCAGGGTTTGGGCCAGGACACTTTGGGCCAGTGCCCAAGGCACTGCTTTGGGAGGCTCACCTGACCACAATGTCATAGTCATCAATTCGTGACCCCAGAGACTTGTTGGCAAGGACACCTCCATTGCCCACGATGATGCAGCGGCGGCAGCTGAGGCTAAGGGGAGAGAGGCAGAGACCTCTGGAGAGCTGTCCACCAGGTCTCCTTCTTCCCTACCCCTTTGGCCCTTGACCCAATGCCCTTGGCCAAGCACAAGCTGGGAAAGAGGAAGAAGACTGATGAGATTCTGGCAGCATCTCTGAGAAGAGGCCAGAATCACACTGCAGGAAACTGGGCCACCTGGAACTCTCGGACACCCCCAGTGGGTGTGGAAAGGGCTTGGGCACTAGCTCTGGAGATGTGAGGAAGGAGGTCCTGGGAAATGGCATTCTGGATTAAAGATTCTTCAAGAGTTAGTGAGGTTTAGGCACCTTTCAGGAGAGAGGGAAAAGTTGGCTGAGCTTGAAGGCTATGCCAGAAAAGCAGGAAGAGAGGAAGGGGACTGGAGGCTCTGGGACTCAGGGCTGGGCTTATATTCAACTTAGAAGCCCCTATGCTCTCAATAGCCACCAGAGGACCCTAGTCATTTTGCTTTCCTGCCCCTGATCATGGGGCTTCCTCCATCTACAGTCTCTTAGCTTCAGAGCTGTCATGCCTTCTAGATGTAAGCCATGGCTCCTTCAGCTGCCACCACCACCTAGCTCCTCAGTTCCGATGCTGGGCATATCCCAGCTCAGTGTCTTTAGTTTCTGCTCTCAGAATTCTGCTGTCTGAGGACTTAGATGTCTTGCCAACAGGGTGCAAGCCCAGCTGGATTGCCCCCTTTTTGCTCACCCACCCCAGTGTGTGAACTGTGTGTGCATGTGTGGATATGCTCATGTTCAGGAAAGGCCCACTGCCAGCTGAGGAGCAGGAGGCTGGGCAGCAAGTGGCTCACCTGTCCAAGGCTGGGGTCAGGCGATACTGTTTGGTGACTGACAAGATGGCTTTGATCAGATTGTCTGTGGATAGAGGAGAGAGGTTACTGTTAGAGGGTTACTTTAAGTTCCCATGACATGTTTGGCCAATGAGCCAACTTGAAAGCACATGTTCCTCCGGCTAGGGAGGAGGTGAAGGTGGGGAGAGGGAGCTCTGGGCACTAGGTTGGCTGGGCCACTGGCCTGTCTCCCTGAGAAAGGTGAAGGGGCAGGAGAACAGGTAGGCACTCGGCTCTGCCTGGAGCCAGTCTTTAGCACCAGTATGCAGTTTCTTCCCTAGCCCGTTCCTGGCTTTGGGAGGCTCTGCAGTCAGTCCCCAGGACATGCGTCCCCAGGCCCAGGCCTTTCCCAGGAAGGGAATATCTGCTCAGAGATGGGGATTACATTGTGCTCATTCCTGTGCCCCCACTGAGGAGATGCCAGAGAGCCAATGAAGAGGAAACCAATGATGAAAAGAAGAGTGGTCCCAGTCAGCTAGCCCAGCCATACCACTCTGCCTCATTTTTTCCCTTTACTTCCTCCCTTGAACACTGCTGATCTCTAATCCTGTTATTGCCAGGCTGTGTCTACCTCCTTACCTCCTTACTTTTTCAAGCCCTGAGGCCTGGCATCTGTCCACCTGCACTCCACTCAGGCTGTCCTCAGCAAGGGCCTCATGACCTCTGTGCTCTCAGAGCCTGTGCCCACTAGTCAGACTTCATTCTTCTTGGTCTCTCTCTGGCTTCTGAAATGATTGATTGCTCTTTTTTCAAACTCTGGTATAATGATAGCATTATAATATAATGTATAATGATGTTAGCTTTGGAATTAAATTCTGGCTCTTCTACTTAAGACCTTAGATAAGTCACTTACTTCCTTTGCACTTTAGCTTCCTCATCTTTCAGATGGAGATGGTAATTCCTACTCTGCAAACTTGTTAGAAAGATAAAAAAGGTAATGTGAATAAAGATCTATAGCTAAAGTAAGTAAATTGGTACAACCTTAATAATATGAAGCATCTTAATAATATCAAGTGAAGATGTAGATGTGCATAGACTGAGATCTTGCAACTCTACACTTAGGTGAACAGCATTATAACATCCAGACAAATGTTTAAGGAGACTTGCATGAGAATGGTCACTGCAGAACTGTAATAGCAAAACATTAGAGGTAATGTACATGTCCACCAAAGGAAGGAAAGAAAACAGAGTAAATGTGGTACACAGAATATTACACAGCAGTAAGAACAAATACACAAATAAATAAATGACCTAGAGCTTTGTGTACCAATACAAATAAATCTGAAGAGCAAAAGCAAAAAATTCAATTTGAAAAATACATAACTACACACACGCGTGCACATCCACGTGTGCGCACACACACATACACACACTACCATTTATAAAGTTTAAAAACATGCAAAACCAATGCCATTTATTTAATGGATTTACATATGTTGTAGAAATATATAAACAGGCATTGGAATTATAACACCAAAACCAGAATAATGGTCTCCTGGGGTCAGATGGTCATAGAGTGGGAAGGGGCCACACAGAGCCATAACTGTATCTCATGTTTTATTTGTTAAGCTATATAGAGTGCATGGGTACTCATGCTCATTATATTAGTCTTTATGCTTTTATATAAACAAACAAACAAACAAACAAATAATGATATAATTTACATAACTTCCAATTTTACATATTTGACCCCCTTTACCCCATCTATCTCCCCCCTCCCCTCTCTCCTCCACCCTCTGGTAACCACTAGTCTGTTTTCCATATCCATGAGTCTCTGTTTGTCCTATTGCTTTAGGTTTATATTCTATACAGAAGTGATATCATGTGGTTTTCAATTTTTTATGTCTGGCTTATTTCACTTAGCATGATTATTTCAATGTCCATCCATGTTGTCACAAATGGCAGTATTTCATCTCTTCTTATGGCTGAGTAATATTCTATTGTATATATGTACCAAAGCTTCTTTGTCCAGTTATCTATCGTAGGACACTTCGGTTATTTCCATGTCCTGGCCACTGTGAATCATGCTGCTATGAACACTGGTGTGCAAATATCTTTATGATTTTTTATGTGCCTGAAATATTTCACATAAAGGAAGAAAGCCTCCAATATTAAAAATAACCACCTCATGATTTTTTAAAAGACAGGATGGGAAACACTGTGAGATGCAGCTGAGAGGTCAGGTTAAAGACTAAAAAGTATCCTTTGGACCTCACCAGGGCACGGAGCAGTGTCACTGAAATGGGGGAGGGGAGACATTTTTTCTGGAGTAAATGGTGAGAGGGGAGACAGAATACATAGCTAATCTCTCCAGAAGTTGAATGGAAAAAAGAAACAAACATTTAAGGCATGTTCTATACTAAGTGCCTTCAGATATACTTTACAGTGGCTTTAGGGAGGGCCATAGATCCCCCTCCTTTTTTCCACCTCCAATTTCACCTCTGAGGAAGCATATGGCCACTTACTTGCTAATTGGGTTTTTATTTTCTAGGAGGGGAACCTTAGCAGAAAGGGCATAAACTTTGGGCCCTCTCTTCTTGCTGGCGGCCAGTGGTTCTGCACTGGCCTTTCCGGGCCTTGGTAGCTTAGTAGGATCAGAGGGTCGAGTGAAGATTTAGAAGAAGGAGCAGGCTATTTGGCTATCTGCACCCAGGAAAAAGAAGTTCTTTATATGGTTCAGCCCAACTCATTAGATCTGTCCTTGGAGGGTTGAGGTCAGAGCTCCAGTTTGAGAGTATCCTTTTGCTGGCCACTGTCTTTTCAAGAAGCAGCAGGCTGGCTGAGTAGAGAGTTCAGATATTCTTGGGTCCCCTGGACAAATGATATCAGCCTTTTAACAGTTATCCTACTTAATTCTGACCACAACCAATTACAATGAAATTATTCTCTCCATTTACCTGATGAAGAAACTAAAGCACAGACAAGTTAAGTAACTTGTCTAAGGTCACAGCTAGTAAAGAGGTAGTACTGGGATCTGATCCTTCAGCCTGATCCTAAAGCCCAAACTCTACCAAGCCATAAAATAGTACAGGTACTTGACAAGAAAACAGAACTATTAAACTATCAGAAATGAAAAAGTCTTAAAAAAAATTTATGCAGGATAGTATATTTAGTCAATATTTTTGTTTCACTCAACATTCAGTAGAAGTAGAACTACTAAAAATGGAAATTCTATAAGATTTTTGACATTTAAAATGAATATTTCAAAATAGGGAAATCTATTAAACTACATGTAAGTAAAGACACACTTTAAAAATTTTAACTAAATATTAAGTAAACACAAACTCTTCCAGTTTTAGACAGTTACCCAAAGAGTTTCACATTCTGGCATGTGATGATCTTGCTAAGCTTTCCACAGCTAGGGATGAGAAAGTCTTAAATCAGGAGGGTACTACTACATGGGTGAGGTCCTTGTGGCAATGGAAGTAGATAGTTCTGAGACTACAGGTGTGAAAGGTTAACCTTGGACAAAATAGAAAAGGACTGGAGGGGAAACTAGGTAAAGGTGAAAAACTGTCAGGAGGGGATAATGAAGGAGCCTGGGGCACTCACTGGGGATGGGCTCTATTTTCTCTGGGATTTCCCCTTCATATCTAACCCTCCCTTCCTTTTCCGTGATTTCACAGCACTCTTCTTCCCTCATCAGAGCCCTACTGTCTGTCCTGTACTCTAAATGTCTGTATCTCCACTAGACTGGAGAGAGACCCTACTTGTCTACTTCACTGCTGTATACCTAGCCCCAACAAAATGGTGGGCTCTGAGTAAATATTCCATTAAAGTAGTGAGAAAAAGACAGGAAGGGAAAGGAGGGAGGGTAAGGCATTGTTGAGAGTGGGGGAGCAGAGAAGAGTCTGAGCGTGGGACTTCTGAGGGTGCTACCCTGTCCTGACGTGTAGGGAGATAGTCTGGGAGATGAGATGTTAATGTAGAGGGGTCAGGGTTCCCAACATACCTTGACCTTTGATCCCAAAAGGCGGCACAAATTCTCGGATCCTGGCCCACTTGCGGAAGGAGTCATCCAGGAACATGGGTGCAGGCTTGGAGAACCTGGAATACAATAGGGCTGTTGAGAATCCCCAATGCAAAAGGCTAGAGTACTGGTGGGCTCAGCTGGAAGCCACCTTCCTATATTCCAGCACACCCTTCCTACCCCAGCCTGTTCGCTGGGTAGGTGCTGTGTGGGGTCTGACAGATCTTGTTCAGTGGAGCCTGAGTTTAAAGAAGCCGGCCTGGCCAGTCCTCATGTGGCCAGATGTAGGAGTTAGGAGATAAGACCCGCTTATCAGTGGAAGCTCTCTGGCAGGTTATCCAGGCATGCATCCATTAAACAGTCATTGCTGCCCACGCTGTTCTTGTAATCTGGGGACACAGAGATGAGACACTGTCCAGTGGGGTGGAAAAATAACCCAAAATACAGCCAGAGCAGGGAGAGAGCATTTTGGAGAGCATCCTGGGAGATGGACCACCCAGGGTGAAGAGAAAGGAGAATTCATGATGAGAGGGCAAAGCAGGTGAACAGCCATAGAAGACAGATGTTTGAAAGAGAAGAGCATAACTGTGGTATCCTGTAGCCGGGAGGCAGGGCTGAGAGGGAAGCTTCAGACAAGCGGGAGCCTGAGAACATTTGCTGGCTGAGAAAAGGACAGAGGGAACATGAAGCTACTCAGGAGGTGAGGGACTGCTACAAAGGTTAAGGAGAGGGGGTAATTTTGGCCTCCAGGAAAGATGAGAGAGAAGAAAGGGTGAAGAGATGCTGAGTTGAGAAGGTAAAAGGCAAGTTTCATTTTTCTGGGGAAAGTGGATGAGGGCAGGGGGCAAGCTTGGAGAGGCCAGGACAAAGTCAGATGGGGTGCATCTAGGTACAGTGAAAAGGTACACGAGGAATCAAGCTCTTCAGAGATGTCTGGACAGCACGACTTCACATGGAAGGAAGGATCCTGGTTTTGAGACCTTTTTCAGGGCACCTGGCAACCTGGAAGGTGGCTAGCACCTGGTTTTCTACTGTATGTTGAGTCTTGCTGGGGGGCCTGCTTAAGGTCTTCCTGGCCAAGAATGGATGTGTGAAGGCCTAGGCCTTGGTGATTCCATCTGTTTACTTTCAACTCAACCTGAACCAGCCACTGAAAAACTGAAAACTGGAAAAAAGGCGCCCCAAGCCTAGAAGCTAGAACTTACCCCTAATATACTCTAACTCAAATATATATTTCTCATTCCTATCATCACTAACACCATTCTAATCACCATGCCCAGGATATATTATATCAGTAATCACTCAGAGGTCTAACATTATTAGAGAAGTGAACTTGAAAGAGGCAGAAAACTTTCGGTCCTGCGCTCCCCATTACTCGCTGCTAAGATGAAGTTGTCAACACTTGATAGCACAGAAAGGCCATTCCTGAAAAGCTGCTTTCTCTTGGATTTCTGAGTTAGCTCACTTCTCTTCTGTGTGTAAGGGTCATGCATGTTTCTCATACCTGGTATATAAAACTTAATTGAATTTGTATATTTGATGTTATACCAGAGGCACTGAGGATCCTGGCCACAGTCCATGTGTAATAGCAAAGGAAACAAAGTCCCTAGAAAGGCCTGCAGAAAGAATATCTCCTGCGTCGGGGTTGAGCTTATAAAGGTTTTGCAAAGTTTCTCAGTCATGCTTGGACAGGATTTTATCTGCTTTCCTGTGTGTAGTGGATGTCATACGCTAATAAAATCCCCTAAAGATCCAGCCAAACAGTCGCAACATTTTTCTTTCTTTCTCCCCCTTCACCTTTTCTTTCAGCTAATTAGAAAGTTTATGATGTTAATTTTTACTCTAAAAAAACCTCCTCATTTTTGGTGTCAATTATGTTAATTCTGGGAGAAAATACAGAAAGGTATGCACAATCAATAAAAAATACCCATTAGCCTACAACACAGACACAAATTAACCTTTGCTATCCATCTGGTACTGATTTTCCTTTGCCATATTATTGTTTAGATTGCTCTGTAGACTATGTTTTTACTTTATATATCATGAAAGCATTGCTATGCAAATATCACAACTTTTCTCCTAATTCACAGAGAGCAGGTCAAGCAGCAAAACTGTAAACTGCCAACCAGAAACAAATCAATGCCCCCCCCATCAAATGTACAATGATATACAAATGAGAATACCACCAAAAAGATAGGAGTTGCAATAGCAGTATTATAGACTAAATGTTTGTGTTCCCTGCCCCTCCCCCCCAACCGGCAAATTCATATGTAGAAATTTAATCCCCAATGTGAAGGTATTTGGAAATAAAGGTCTCTGGAAGGTCATGAGGGTGGGGCCTTCATGAATGGGCTTAGTGCCTTTATATGAAGAAGACAGAGAGCTAATTAGCTATCTTTCCTCCACATGAGAATATAGGAAGTCACTGTCAACAACCCAGAAGAGAGCCCTCCCTCTTTAGAACCAAACCATGTTGTCATAGTGATCTCAAACTTCTGGCCCCAGAATGGTATGAAAACCTGCTGTTGTTGATGAGCCACTCAATTTATGGCATTTTGTTATTAAAGCCATAGCTAAGACAATAAGTAATAGACGAGAAAAATTTAAGGGAGAGATCGCAGCAAAAAGCATTAAATAGGCCAGATAGGGTTTCTTAAAAATCTTTGCCTCTACTTATTTATTTCTTGTTCTTATTATCTGTTTTCAAACATTTTCTTTTTCACTTCACTCTTCTGTTGGACCCTCATGTTTTATATTCTTATTTTGTAGACCCTCTTTGTATTCCTTGAAAGTATGAACCTGCTCTGCTCTACCATTTCTTTCTGCTAGCTTCAGATCTCTCTACTCTGGTTCCTTCTGTGTATTTATTTTAAAAACTTTTTATTATAGAAAATGACATATACAAATGTTGAAACAAAAACTAACTCAGTACAGTGAACCACTTCCCCCTCATGGTCTCATTACCCAGCTGCAGCAATTATCAATCACAGTCAATTTTGTTCCTTTTATAGTCCATTCACTTTCTGTTTTATTTTGGAAAATCTCAGTATTATGCTATTTCACCCATAAAATACTTCAGCATTAATTTCTAAAAGGTTACCTTAAAAAAAAAAAGAAAAAAACCTAAACAAGCTCCTTTAAAACCACTGCCACACCTAAATCACACCTAAAAAACTAACTATAATTTAATAGCAATAAATATCTAGTCAGTTTTCAGATCTCTCCTATTGCCTCATTTATGTTTGTCACTTATTTTAATAGTTGGTTTTTATAGATCATAATGAAAGCATGGTCTACACATTGAATTTGCCTGATATCTATGTCACTTTTAAGTCTATAGGTTTCCTCCTCTCTCTCTTTCCCCCTTTGGCTTTTTCATCTTGGCTTCTGAATCTTTTTGACACATTCTGGTAATCTTAGATAATGTCTCTGGTTTATAGTATGTAAAGATGTTCCAGGCTTATCTTGTATCTTTCTTGCCTCTGCCTGAAATCACTTTCCCAAGGAGCCCTGGTTCCTTTTAATTGAAAATGGTAGTTAGAGACCACCATCTGGATGGCTAGGGATGCTCATATTACTATGGGTTAGTCATTGTTTCCAGGACTTTTCAGGGAGACAAAGCTAGAAAATAATTTTCTGAAGAGAAAATACATCATGCATTTATATTGGTATTCTCAATTGAAATTCAGGATTACAAGATTGGTACATATTTTTTCCTTTTTAATAGCTTTATTGAGATATAATTCATATACCATAAAAGTAACTTATTTACTTACTTTTTGATTTCATATTTGTATCTCTTATCTCTTAAGCTGACATCCTTGTTTATAGTGATAGTAACAAAATGGCTTATTTCTTTGTTCTTGTATATACATATCAATTATATACATATATATATAGAAAAATATATAATAATTTCAGAACAGCTTTACTAACACATCATTACTCAAAACAATTTAAAGTTTCTTTGCATTTTCTGCCTTAGGGTATGTACCCCACTAGACAAGTACAAATAACTTTGCTTTTGTCACTTGAAATAATTCTGCTGAGTTCAATTCATCAAGGATACACAGGTTCATTTGTTTAATTTTGCTTCTGGTTTTTAGGGATTGCTTATCCCTCATTTTAATTTTCTTTTATGATAAAACTTTATATAGTTCCAAAAACAAATTCACAGAACATATTCAGAGAAGTCTAACTTTCATCTCTGTGTCTGACTTCGGTTACTTCTATTCCCAAATAATATTCATATTCTTTTTTAATATTTTAATTTTATCATTCATTATTTTTGAATATAAGCAAATACATGTGCATATTCCTTCTTTATTCAATAAAAAGGTAACATACCATATATACTATATCACCTATTAATTTCTTTTCACTCTACAATATACTGTGGTGATCTCTCTATAATAGTATAAAGTTATATACCTTATAATACTCCATCAGGTTATGTACAATATATTATTTAATCACTCTCCTGTGTTGTTCCCAGTCTTTTACAAAGTTGGTTCCACCAAAAGTGGTTATAATGAATAACTTCATGTATATATCTTTTCTATTTGCCAATGTATCTTTGGAATATATTCCTAGAAGTGGGTTTGCTGAGTCAAAGGAAAAACACATACATGTAAATTTGCTCCTTACTGCCAAATTCTCCTCCAGAGGGACTGTACCATTTTGCAATACCACCAGCAACGTATAAAAGTGCCATTTTCCCCACAGCTTCAAAGAGTACATTGTCAAACATTTCAATTTCACTAGTCTGGTAGGGGCAAAATAGTATCTATTTCAGTATTGTTTTAATTTTTATTTTTTTTATAAGTGGAATTGAATACTTTTTATGTACGAAAGGCCATTTGCAGTTAGTTCTTTTTCAGTGAACTTTATTCAAATCTCTTGCCCAGGTCTCTACAGGGTTATTTATCT
This sequence comes from Cynopterus sphinx, assembly GCA_030015415.1. Taxonomy (NCBI): domain Eukaryota; kingdom Metazoa; phylum Chordata; class Mammalia; order Chiroptera; family Pteropodidae; genus Cynopterus; species Cynopterus sphinx. The sequence goes on from CM057387.1 coordinate 102,236,374, forward strand.
TTTTCTTCTCCCCTCTTCCCCAGCTTTATTGAGATATAATTGACATATGACATTGTGTAAGGTTAAGGTGAACAATGTGATTTGATACACTTACATATCACCACAGTGTTAGCTACAATCTTCTCTTTCGAAGTTCTTTATATATTAAATATAGAAGCTTTCTGAGATACAATTACAAATATTTCTCCCAGTTTGTCTGTTTATTTACTTGGCTTAATGTGTTTTCTTGCTTTTTCTTTTTTCCCTCTTTTGCAATAAACTTTTAAAAATGTATTCAAATTTATCAATCTTTACCCTTATCGGTTCTAGATTTTGAGTCTTAGAAAAATTTTCTTCATTCTTAGAGTATATTTCTTTGCTGGCTAGAATCCCTTCTCTTCAATCTCTCTTTTGCCAGGACCTTGTACCCCCTATTCCATGATCTTTTTGTCCCATCTACTAGACAAAATCCAATTAGAGACTAATTTAATCCTATACTCTTTTATTTTTTTTAGACTTGAAGTGCTGCTAGAACACATGCAGACAGCCACAATCCATGCACTCACATGGACTGATGCCACTACAAATTCATGGACTTGAAGCTTACTTGAACCCTCAAAACTTTGCTCAGTAGCTATTCCAAACCTTCTCCATTCTCCATAAATTCTTTATCCTTTCCAACTTTCTTAAAGCAGATATCTCTTCTCTAGCTTCACAGACAAACCAAGACCATCAGACAGAACCTCCTTCAGCTTTTTGCTTCCCTACCCTACTCCTACATGCACCAAAGCTGATCTTCCCAGCATGCTATGGATTCCATTCCTGTTTGTCTCCTCCTAAGCACACGATCAAGCTCAGGTGTCTTTGATGTGAAAGCAAGCAAACAAACACACTTTTCTGACCATGTATATCCCCTTTAACTATCAATCTCTCTCTCTATCCCTTCATGGCAAAACTTCTAGAAAAAGCAATGGATATTCTGTCTCATCTTCCTTGCTACTATTCCCTCCTCAATCTAATGCAGTCTGGGTTTACTCTGAGACTGCTGTTATGTTCCACCAGTCCTGTATACATCTGCAGCTCCTGAACGTGCCAATCTTCATGTGTTTATGCATGTAGTCTCACTGCCTGAAATGTACCCCACCTCCCTCTATTCTCCAACCTCCTTCCCTCTCTCTTTGCCTAGAAAATCCTTCTTATTCTTTAAGTTCCTCTGGACAGCCTTGGGGTCTGTCCCAGGTGGACTAGAACACTTCCTCTATTGTTTCCACTATACTTTGTTGGGTCCCCATGGGTGGCTCAGTGCCTGCAGTCCTGGAAGCTGAGCCAGGGGCTACAAACAGCAGGAAATGAGGTGGAGTGATGGTAGAGGTGGTATATGTATGTGTGTGTTTGTGCTAATTCTGCAGGTGGCGTGGGCAGAGCCTCAAGCTACACATGAAACAGAATCCAGGGGCTTCTGTCCAGAGACTAGGGTGCCAGTTTGCGGGCCTGGTAAAGATGGAGGTGGCCCCTGAGCTGCAGAATGACTGGTCAGACTAGTGGAGGTGTGGGATGCCTGACCTGCTTGCCCTGGCCTAAGGGGTAGCAGGCAGGGTGGGGCAGGCTCCATCAGACAGGCCCCAGCCTGCCAGCTCTGCCAGAGAGCCCTAGCACCTGAGGCTGCCTCAGGCTCAGGTTTCAGTAGGGTGTGTGTGAGTGCGTGAGAAGGAACAGGAGAAGGAGGAGACGGAAGTTGCACTGGGAACTGCCCGTCTTTTCCCCTCAGATCCTACAGTGTAGTAAGTTTGGGGATTTGGGGCCCTAAAAAGGCACATGCTAAGGGTGAGTCTGACTCCTGTGCCTCTCACAGCAAGGCTGGGACCCCGCAACTCAAGAGACTGACCTGTCTGTCTACTGATCTACAGACTTTGACCAGCTAGGAACGGTAACCTGGGACCCTCTGAAGGGATCTTCTAGCTCACTTAATGCCCAGTGGTGTGGCTGAGGTGCAGTTTAAAAGTGGGCATTCCCAATTCTGGCTCATCAACCTAAACCACTTCCTAAGGCCTAGGACATGAGTCCATGCCCAGAGACCAGCAGGAAAGCTGACTGGGTCTATTAGAGGGTGGGGAGTAGTGTGGGCATCAGCAGGCCCAGAGTTAGGGTCTTCATCCTAGTTCTCACCAACCCAACTGAAAAACATACCTCTAGATGTGAGTTTGCTGGATTATGGCAACACCCAGCTTCAGCTCTCCATCTGTGCCTGTGTGGTTGGGTGGCCAGCCCCCCAGCCACTTGTCCAAATATGTGTGAGCAGCCTGAGCAGCTCAGAAGACCAAGGGAAAACAGAGCCTTCCGGAGACCAGGGGCCACGGTGCATAAGCCTATTAAATTCAACTACAGTTCTTGGCTTCCAAAAAGTGAGACTATCATCCAATGGGGTGAAAGCCAAACCCCACAGATCCACCTTCCAGAACCTGCTCAGGAAAGTGGTGGAGTGGACAAATCAGGACACAGGTTTCTAGAATCTACCTGGCCTTGTTTGGGATCTTGCTCTTGTAGCTCCACCATAAATAACCCTGCACAGCAAGACCTTGGTACATGTCCAAGCCAACAAGAAAGATGAACATTTTCTACAGGTCTTACCAAGTTTACATCTTGCTGCCATTTCTGCTGCTGGCCACCTGAATAGATCCCACAGAAGAGCAGGGGTCTGAGGAGAAAGGATTGTAAATCTGAACTGCAGGTAGGCATACATCCAGGGGAAGCAGCCCAGAGGTAGAGGAGGTGAACGGCAGGTATCGACCAACAAGTACTGTTCCAAGCATGAGCATGAAGCTCCTGTCTCACCTAACTACTACCTATTCAGCACCAAGTCCTGTGTTGAGTGCTGGCTGGGAACCTAAAGGTATATTAACCGTGGTACTTCTCTTAAGGAGCTAATGGTAGACACAGGTAAATAAATAATTATAAAAATGTTTGCCTGCTCATCCTGTGTTTTGGGATAGACAAGGGCGCAAAGGTCTTAGACCATCTTAGGGGTATAGGAACATCTTCTTGAAGGAGACGAGATGGAGGTGAGCCTTGAAAGACAAAGTTGAGCCTGGTGGATAACGCTGGGAAGGGTATTCAAGGATGAGGGTAGTGTAGGTGAAGGCATAGAAGAGAACCTTCCCTTCGAAACAAGGGCAGAGACTGCTGAGGCTGGACAGAGAGAAGCAGTGCCCACCAAGGGCAGAGGAGCTTCAGCCTGGTACCCCTCCCAGTGAATCTTCCTTCTAGTCCCACCCAGCAGGTGGAGAAATGTGTGAAGAAGAAATGAGTGGGCAAGTACATTTTGACTGGGTGTAAATCAAGCAGTTGAGGTACAAACTGCACAGAAGGAGAAGGCCAGGGAGGGGTGTACATCAGCACTGCCAAGGTTGGCCTGGTGCCCTGCGGCTGTCAGGACCAATTTCAAGCTGGATCATCACTGGTAACTTGGGGCATTTAGTTCATACTCTTTCTTGCTGATCATGCAGTGGGTTATCTGCAACCCCCCTACCCTCTCCTATAAGTGCATCCTACTTTTCAATCCATATGGTCCTAGTTGAGCTGACCCTATCACTGCTAGTAGGATGGGAACATGTCCCAGGCTGGCCAATCAAGCTACTTCACCCTGTGAAACCACAGTAACTGGCTCAACAATGGCACTTGACCCAAGTGAGACAAATCAAATTCTTCTCTGAGATACAATATTTGGACAATGGGAGATGTGGGAATCTCTTTTTTTCTCTGACATACTGAGCTATAAAGACCATTTAAGCCTAGAAAAGGGCTTGTGCAACTACAGCCCACGAACCTGCTGCCTGTTTCTGTAAATAAAGTTTTATTAAAATATAGTGATGCTCCTTCCTTTACCTAATGTCTATGGCTGCTTTAATGCTATAACAACAGAGTTGAATAGTTATAACAAAAAATATAGCCCACAAAGCTAAAAATATCTACTATCTGAACCTTTAAGAAATAAATTTGCCAAGCCTGGGCCTAAAACTGCTGGAGTTATCTTTTGTGGCTACACAGAGAAACTGTATACATAACAGTCAAACCCAGAGAAAAGCAGAGCTACGATATGAAAAGACACTGTTTTGAGTCCTAGATTCAGGTGGGCCTGGAGATAGTTTAGCTCTCAACATAACAGTTTTAAAAAGCAAGATATTTTCTTTCTGCTTGAATAAGTTTTATATGGGTTTCTACCAACTGCCACTGCTAGTAGAGGATAACGTTTCAGCTTAGGCTAGTTGACGAAGCCCCTGTGAGCTGGCACCCCTCCCGCCTCAGGCACCCCCTCTTCTCTTCTCTTTACCTAAGCTCTAGCCATAACCAACTACTATAGATCCTAGAATCTGCCAGGCTCTTGAACACTTCCATGCCTTTACACTCACTGTTCCCTTTGCCTAGAATCCTCCTCCTCTTTTTATTCACATGCTGAAATCTGGGATTCCAGCTTCTCTGCCTCTACAGGTAGGAGTCTTCCCTGAGCCACACAGAGCTGACCAAGCCTTTGTCAGGTCTCCACTCTTCTTCACGCACTCTGTCCTCACAGTGCTGACCACACACTGATATAATCGCCTGTTCCCACCCCTGCCACACAGTCAAGCACACAGCAGGTGCTCAGTGAATCTCTGCTGGCTGGAAGAGGGAAGAGCGGCTCAAGGTGACAGACTCCACAGTGTGGCCAAATTTCTGCTCTTCTGTGGAGTCTGGGGGAGCTGTCTCTTTGTGCCTTCTCACGACACTTTGATCTCCCTGCTCCACAGGGCCAGACTTCCAGTGATGTCTCTACTGTTTCATAGCAAACCCCTCCTAGGTCAGAAATACTGCCAGCTACTGCTCCGCTGCCTGCTCGGGAACTCTGTAACTACATCTGTGTCCAGACAGGCTGGAGCCACATGCCTGACATGGATGACAGGCAGGGAGGCCTGTGCTGAAGGAGGAGTGGAGAGGCTGATCCAGAGGCCCTCAGGGGGGCAGTGCCTGGACTCTTGCTGACAGGGCTCCACTAACTCTGCTGACAGCCTGTACCTAGTGTGGACATAGTAAGGGGAGGGAAACATGGAAAGATGGAGAGAACTATGAACTGAGAACTTACTATGAGAGGCAGGTGCCCCTCTTCCAGTGAGAGCATGGATGATAGCTGGACTGTCTACAGAGGCCGCATAACCCAGAGCCTAAGGACATGGTCCCATCTGTCCCCAGTGTCCAGTATCCATCTCTGTAAAGTGCTAAGTTCCAGCTTATCCCAGGCAGTTGAACACCTCCATGTGTTTTATTGAAAATACAACAAACAGCTCAGAATCCCTGCCTTTGCAAATAATGGCCAAGGCAGCCAAATACAGACACAGGTAATCGTGAAATTTATAATGACACAAAATAATGAGAGGAATTATAACAATTTATAGTTATTGAGCTCTTACTATGTTCTAGACACTGTTCTGTTCTACATAATCTAGTTTCATCCTTCCTATGTACTCATAGATCAGCACAGTTTCCACCCATATTTTTATTGCATTGCCTTTGAAAATACATGAAAGTCACTGGACTCTTTGGGAAGTACACCATTTGGGGTGGAGAGAGGACAGAAACAGACTGCAGGGGGTTGAGGAGAAACAGAAGGGAGAAAGCGTTCAAGAGAGATTAGACAATTTCTGAAGAAACTTGGTAGTGACGGAGAAGACAAAAATGAAATGATAGGTGGAGAGTGGAGTGGCAGAGGGGAAGAACTCTGTGTGTGTGTGTGTGTGTGTGTGTGTGTGTGTGTGTGTGTGTGTGTGTGTTTGTATTCGAGTGGTAAGGAGACAAGAAGAGAAGAGGGAGAGGGTATAAGAGACAGAGGTAACAGCAGAGTAAGGCATCAACGAAGGGAAGGTGACAGGAGCCAGAGTATGAGAGGAGGGACACAGAGGACAGGATACCTTTTCCCTGGAAAAACGAGGATGTGAAGATGGCAACTCTGGCAGGTGCGGTTAGAGGTATGGGGAACCTGAGAGAATGCTCACCAGACTCTCTTCTCTGGGAAATCTCTGGGGTTAGGGACTGTGGGTGTGAAAAGTGTGGATTATAGTGACTTATGAATGGTAAAAGTGTGGAATGGTCACCATGGTAAGTCAACCAGAGATGAGGATGCTGAGCAGTGCTGAACACTCGGCAGAAGCTGGAGACTATGAAGCCAGAGTGGGGGTCAATGAATATGTTTGTGTGTCTCCATTAACCCAGTAGCCCAGAAGCAGAAAAAGTAGACATATTTCACTGTCTGGGCATTGCTGTATAAAGTTAGTGGGAAGGACAAGAGTATGATGGAAACTCAAAGAGATGATGAGGACCGTGATACCTGGGTTAGGGTTCTGGTTTTGATGGCGAAGGAGGCAAGGCAGGGCTAATGCAGTTGATCAAGTAAAACCTAGGAGTCATTCTTTTCTTTTTTAGTCCTATTTGCTTGAGATCATTACATTCAACAAAGAGAAATACCCATTTCACCAATAAGCCTCTACACCTTGCTAACTGGAGTCATTCTTGATTCATCTTTTTCTTGGCTGCCTCTCATCCATTTCATCAGCAAATCCTCTTAATCTCTAAACATTCCAAGTCCATCCATGTATCTCTATTTCGACCGATACCACCCAGGTCCAAATCATCACCTCTTGACTACTTCAAGAGCTTCCACTCTGGCCTCTCAATCCATTCCTTAGAAAGGTCAGAATAATACAACTAAATCATTGACCATACTGTGCCATTCCTTCCCAAACTATAGATTACATGGACTAATCTTCATCTACCTCTCACCTCATTTCAGATCTTCCTCCTTACTCACCTTGCTACAGTACATTGGCCTTCTGTCCAGTCCTTGAATATGATAAACTTTTTTCTGCATCTAGATCTTTCCAGAACACCTCTTCCCAAAGCTGGCTCGTTTTCATTCAGATCTCTGTTCAAATGTCACCTCCTCAGAGAAGCCTTCTCTGACTCCTCTGTAGAAAATGGGTTTCTTCTTCCTGTCCTTGCACTCACCTTGTTTTATTTTCTTCACAGACATTTACCACTATTTAAAATTATCTTGTTCATTTGCTTAACCTCTCTCATGTGTACCAGTTGATTATAACATGAAGAATGGGAGCTCTATGTGAATAGGGATCCACCTATTTTGTTCACTGCTGTATCCCCCAGCACCTAGAATTGCACCCAATAAACATCAGAGATCTACTTTCCACTAAGTCTACAAACTCCCTGCATCTGCTTTGTTTCCTCTTCCCTCTTGATAAAACGAAGTGTCCATTCTTCTATCAAGGATCAATCTTTCCAAACATATAATGTCTTCCTATCAATCAGAATAAAGGGTGAAGTCCTAACAATGGCCAGCGAGGCCATCTGTGATCCCTGACACTGCTCGCACCATTTCTTCTCTAATTTCATCTCTACTATTCTCCCCTTGTTCACTGTACCATGGTCATACTCCTCCTGCCTTAGGGCCTTTCCTTGAGCTGTTTCCTCTGCCTAGAACATTATTCCTTCAGATATCCATTTGGCTTACTCCTTCACCTTCTTCCAGGCTTTATTCAAATTTTGTCTTTCCCATGAGGTGAACTCTGACCATACATAACACTGCAACCTGCTCCTATCACCTTGCCATATACTTTCTTATTTCCCATAGTATTTATCTTGATCTAATTTACTAAATAATTTACTTATTAGTTGTTTATTGTCTGTGTTTCCCTGTTAAAGTATAAACTTCATAAAGGTAGGATTTTGAGAAGAGAAGATTATCCTGGATTATTCAAGTGAGCCCAAAATGGATTCACAAGTAGAAGAGAAAAGCACTGGGAGATTTTACCACATACAGAAAAGGCAATGTGACCACAGGGACAGAGACTGAAGTGGTGCGATCACAAGTCAAGGAATGCCGGCTGCCACCAGAACCTGGAAGAGGCAAGAAATGGATAATCTCCCAGAATATCTGGAGGGAGCATGGCCCCCTGTGGACCCTGATTTTGGCTCAGGGATGCTGATTTTGGACTTCTGGCTTCCAGAACTGTGAGAAAATAATTTGTTACAGCAGCTACAGGAAACTGATACATGTACATTATTTTCTGAGCTCCATAGATAAATAGAATTTCCAGAAGAAGGGGCCAGTCATTTTTTCCCCCTCTGCTCAGGAATTAGACAACGTGACAGTGAATGAGCAGAAGCTGTCCTGTCAGATAAAACTCTGTTTTCAGAGGAGGGGGCTGAGTAAGGCAGCCCAGGTGAGAGGTATAAGGGCAGCTCTTGCTGACCACTATCTGCTCTGCATCTCACCACTGCTTATAGTCCCAGGAAAGACTAGAAAGAAAAGACTGAAAAAATGTGACTGTTTCAGGAGAGTTCAAGTTCCAAACATGCAGATGTTTATGTCTAACTGGTGGCTGCTAAATCTCTATCTCAAACTCAGACCTATGTCCTGAGCTCAAGGCTTATACATACAACCACATCTGGACCACCTTGTCCAAAATGTCCTACTGGCCCCTAGGTTCAACATATTTTTAAAAAGAAGTCCATTATCTTCCTCAAAACCTATTTTTCCTTTCTTCTTCTCCTCCGCCTCCCCACCCCAGCAAACAGCACCCAGTCACTGACTGGGAGAAACCTCCCTAGCTGTTCACTGCCTCTGAGGCCTGAGTGTGCCCTGCTTCTTTCCATAGGGAAGTGTGAAGGGTATGCCAATGGTGCTGGCCAGACTAAGTCCAAAGCCCCTGAACACATGTGGCTGGATTACAACACACATGCATTCACCACCCCAGGGTCTGCAATGCATTAGTGAAGACTGCTCTTGGAATTTCCCATGCAGGCCCCTCTTGGCCCTAGTTGAGGACTCTTCCTATAGGAAATACTCTAGCAACCTTCTTCAGTGCAGGGGCTCTGGCATTTTTCTTGACTTTGGAAATCTTGGGTGAGTCCGTAGAAACAGAATTCTGTCTCCCCAAATACCAGATCAACTGCCGAATAGAATGGGTCAAGCTACTGATAGATGGCAACCCCACCTGTCACAGTCCTAGTGTTATGATGCACAGGGAGAATTATCCTACAATGTAAGAATTCCAGCCCTCGTACAAACATAGATGCTGCTACTCCTTCTACTTCTGCCATTTCTCACCTATACGCAGATGTCCTGGCCCCAGCAAACCTAAGAGGTCTTATATCTGAACTCATGACAATCTAAGAGGTACTCTGAGAGACAGACTGTCTTATCAATGTCTTATCTTTGTGATCCCAGGTACTTAGAATAGCACATAGCACATTGTAGATATTCAATGAACAAATGAATGAACAACCTTCAATGAACAAATGAATGAACAGCCACAACAGTGAGCTCTGTACATGGAACAGGGGCCTGCTACAGCCATAAAACACTGAGCTGTGGCATTCAATTTTCTCTTTCACACCCATCCATTCTGAGCTCCCCTACTCCCAGCTACACTCAGCACCTCATGGCACTCTGGCCAACCATCAGGAAGAGGACCAGAGACTTGCTACAGGTCATTCTAGGTACCTTCCCAAGACATGGCACAGCCAATGTCTGATAATAAAGGGTCCTGGAGACAAGCAAGCCCCAGCCCATCTCGTCCTTTCTTGAGAAATCTTCAGAAGCTCCATAATATTACTGACTTCGGTTCAAACCCCTTTCCTGCTCTTTGTACCTGATGAGGCCTCTGTGACTTAATCTCTTACATTTGACGGACAAGACCCTCAATCCTGACGCTTGACTGGTTCTCTCTCCCCAGGCTCCACTCTGCGGCCTTAGCTGCCTTTCTGATCCCTGCCAGCCTTGACTGTGAATAAAGATCCCTGTGTTTGGTGAAGTCCAGCATCACCTTCCTTAGCAGGTCCCTCTCTCCTCAGCTGCAGGTTTGGTCAAAAATAAAGAAGAGAAACTCTGAAGCAATTATCATCTGTCTCAATACTCTTAGTGCATTCCTTTCTCAAAAAGTAGGAAATAGAAGAGATGAGCTTCCTTCTATACCTAGAAACTGGTAAACTTCAAGGCAGGTCTGCCTCGACCTCCCCCCTCCAGTAATCTTATTCTCTATCCTACTTCAGGTATATTATATCCTAGACTGGGTCATTACTAACAAACAAACCCTCCCTAACCTCAGTCTCAAGCTCCCACTCTCTGATTGCCTCCACCTGTCTACATATCTATAGCTAACCTGCTCTTGCATAGTCCTTTAACATACTGAGATCTTCTAGCCATTGATTTTACCATTTTTTCACTGTCCTTCATCTCCTTATGTTCTTACTGCAATTCTCACCCACCTTAAATTCCAAATCAATAATATAGTCATTTCCATGCATTCATCCTCAGCTTTTTTGTTCGTCTCTCACTTGGTTAAAACACAACTGTGGTTAAATTCAACTTCCTACCTATTCTGGGCATTTATTTACCTGCAAAGATGAATGTAGCAGGCTAGAGAAAAACACATGTTGGTTCATCTCACCTTAAATTTGAGTGAAAGAGGTGGAAACAAAGTGTCCATTGATGGATGAACAAATAAAGAAAATGTGGTGTATATAATTAAATCTTGCCATTCATAACAACACAGGCAGGCCTAGAGGGCAATATGCTAAGTGAAATAAGTCAGAAAGACAAATACTATATGATCTCACTTATATGTGGAATCTTAAAAACAAACAAAAATCCAAGTTCATAGTTGTAGAGAACAGACTCATGATTGCCCAAAGGTGGACAAAATGGGTGAACAAAGTCAAAAGGTATAAAAGTTATAAAATGTTCTAGTTATAAAATAAATAAGTCATGGGGATATAAGGTACAGCATGGTAACTACAGCTAATAAAACTGTATTGAACATTTCAATGTTATGAGAGTAAATCTTAAAAGTTCTCTTCATAAGAAAAAAATTCTGTAATTGTGTGGTGATGGACATTAACTAGACTTATTGTGGTGATCATTTCACAATGTATAGAATATCGAATCATCACGTTGTACGCCTGAAACTAACAACTTAATATATGTCAACTGTACCTCAATTTTTAAAAAGCTCGATAAAGCTAGAAAAAAGTCTGTTTAAAAATATTCAAGTGAGGCCCTTGTGCTGCCTGGCCATTGTACCATGTGCTACTAGCCCAGTTATTCATTCTCCTGTTCTTCTGGATAACTATTCATACTTTCTCCTTTTTCTTCCCATTTCCAACACCTCCTCCCTCATTCTTATCTCAACAGGTGACCTTACTTACAATTGCACCGAAGTACCCCGAAACAGTCACTTGCCTGAATTTGTGCCGACATTCTCTACTTTCCTTTCAATTTGAACTGCCCATACTTGTAAGGAAGGCCAGCTTTTGTTCCCCAGGCCTTATCCTTTCCCATTAGCATATAAATGCGTTATCTTTCCCACATTAAACTCTCCCTCTCTTTGTTTTAAGCTTTATTAACACTTTCACTTTTTTAATTCTATTATGAAAAAAATGCCAACATACAGAAAAGTTGAAAGACTAGTACAATGATCACCTATACATGTGCCACGTTGATTCAGCTACCACACATTCATTCATTTCTCTTTACTGAAGTGCACATTGAACGAATTATCCACACTTGCCATTTCTGTTCTCCTCCCATTTCTCTGGAATACATTTTAATGACTCCTAAAATAATCATTCAAGGTCACCAATGACTTTCATGTTGCTAAATCCAATGGTCAGTTCTTACTGACCATACAACATTGCAATCTGCCTGGGAAAATCTTGGCTTATGTGTCTCATGCTGAAGTAATTTTTAATAATTTCCACTCTCACTCTCAAAAGTGTCCTGGATTGGACAATAACTTATATGATCACCTCACCTACCAGCAACATTATTACAGTTAATTACTCCTCTTGTAATACTTTCTTAATTTGGTTTCCAGAGTACCACATTACTTCCCTCTCCTCTGAATGCCAGATTCCTCAATGGCTCCATTTGGGTTTCTAAGAAGTATCTCACACTTTGTGTGTTTAAATTTGAGTTCCTGACACTCCCCCTAAAACCTGCTCTTCTTTCAGTCATTTCTCCCCCTTGGTAAATGGCATCTTCATTCTTTCAGTTGCTCAGGCTAAGCACCTGAAGTCAGTCTACATTCTTCTCTTTCTCCTGTACCCACATCTGAGCTGTCCATATGTCTGTCAGCTCTATCTTCAGAATATGTCCTGGACATGACAATTTCTTACCACCTCTACTACTTCCACCATGTCTGAGTCACCATCAACTCTCATAGATTACAACAACCTCCTATTGGATTCCCTGCCCCATAAGCCTGTTCTTATCAAGGCAGCCAAAGCAATCCTTTAAAACCAATTACTCCTCTGCTCAAAATCCTCCATCCTTATAATGACTTACAATGTCCCTATGCTTTAGACTTCTTTTAATTTTCTGACTTCGTCTATTATTATTTCCCACTTTTGCAACATAGCCCTCTTTCCTGGTTTTGGAACCCATCTCAGAGCTTTTGCAGTGGCTGTTTCTTCTGCCTGCAAGGCTCTCCCTCTAGATATCAGCACCCCCTAAACTTCTTTCAGGTTTTTACTTATATGTCACCCTTCCCAGTCACCCACTATAACTTTCTATGCCCCATTCCTCCTTTATTTTTCTCTAACACTCCCTACCACCTAATGTACTCTAGACTTTTTTTATTTATCTGGGTTTTTTTTGGCCTGCTTCCCCATTAGAATATGAATTCCGCAAAGGCAAGGATGTTTGCTTGTTTTGTTCGCAGTTGTATCTCCAGCACATAGAGCAGCACGTGACACTTAGCAAGCACTCAATAAATATCTGTTGAATGAATGAATGTTTAACAGGGCTAATAATACCTTTACCTCACATATTATCATGAAGATAAAGTGAGATAAAGCATGTAATGTTTGTGGCACAGTATGTTCCTCAATAACTGTCAGTTCATTCACCTCCTTCCCTCCCCTCCCAGTTCCAGTATCAGCCATGCCCTCCTTTTCCTGCAGGAAGTGCCACATGAGAGGTAGGATTGATAGTAGCAGCCCCAACAGGACTCCTTCAGCCCTGGGCTGGGCTCGGCCCTGTTCCCAGATGTTGATTTGTCTGGTTAGATGTGAGCTACCTTGCTTTAACTCAGAAAGCTGAAGGCTCTAAAATGACTGAATGAATAAATGAATGAAATGAAATGAAATAAAATGAATTAAGATAAAACACTGAGTGAGGAATGCAGAGGTCCTGTCCTCATACCAGATCTTTGTATCATGGACCCAGGGACTATTGTGCCTCAAACCCCAGCCTCTTGCACACACCCCATCAACACTGCTCCAACAGCCTTCACTTATGGGCTAATGTCTTTGTTTCACAGGTGTATGCAGTGACACTACCTAACTGTTTCCCTAGCCCTCTTCTCCAGAGTTCTCTTTCAGGGTTCTTCTGAGCCCCTCCATGTTCAGTGTACAACCTGCTAAGGACTTTGGCCACTTCATTCCAGGGAGACCGGAGTACTCTGTCCACCAGAAACTACTGCTGCCTCTGTAGGCAGGGCATTAACCATCCTTGGCCAGCTGCCTGTCTGACAGCAACCCATTCTGGCCATGGCTGCTCCCTTGGGAGTGGCCTGAGTCCTGTTCCTACCCCAACTCCTGGCATCTTTCTCTTAACTTCAGGAATTGATATTGTTTCCTACAGATGAATCCCACAGTCAATCTGGGCCTCAATTTCTGGTCCAAAGTTACTTCTTTCAGAATCCTTGCCCTTATACTGGAAGAATAAGCCTGCTGGAGAAAATGCAAATAAGCACACAAACTGGCAGTCTTTGGATTGCCTTAGGAAGCAGCCTCTTCTGCTCTCCATAGTGATCTTAAAAATACTCTCCACTCTTCTCAAACTTCTCTTCTAGCACCCTGCCCTTCAAGTTCAAACACAGTCCCATCTCTTGCTTCCTAGAGAAGATAAAAGCCCCTAGAAGGGAACCCTTTCACCTTTCTACTGCACTTACAAGCCCATCTATATTTCTACTACTCCCCTCTGTTGTGGAATAGAAGTGCCCCTCTTGATATCAAAGGCCAATCCCTCCCCTTATTGTCCTCAAGGATCTTGTTGTATCATTTATGCCATCATTCTTTTTCTGTATTTCTATTCTTCTCTGTGTATAGGATCCTTCCCATCAGTGGTCCAGATACACACTTGGCCAGCGTGGCCATACCTGCCCCAGCTTCAAGCCTGTCTTTCTTCTTCTTTCATTGTCATGCTCTCCGAGGACCAGTCAATATGCACTGACCACAGATCCTTACCTAACAATTCAGCTTGATGTCAGTGGGCTTCCACTCCCACCACTCCAGAGACACATCTCTTGCTGAGAACTTCTCTAACTCTAGTTCCTGGGGTCCTATTCCTGCCTTGCCTCTTGCAAGTTTCAAGCCTCTTGTTCTCGACATGTGTACTGACACCAGATCAGCCCAGCAGAGGTTGACTGTTCTAAGCCTGCTCTCAGAATTCCCTTTGAAAATGCTCATTCCACCTTGTCCCAGGTTCCTGAGCACTGACTCCCTTGTCCTCAGGCTCTAGCTCCCTTCTGCCTGGCAGGGTCTGTGACTGCTGTAGGCTGTGGCACATCAAACCTACTGATAAGATAATCAAAATTCAACAGGGTTTGTGTGATTCTTAACCATGTTTAAATATTAGTAGGTTTTCAACAAAGTAATAAAGTGATTATGATCACCTTACTCTTATCTACTGTTTTTCTTTATACTATAATCCTTTCATCCTCACAAAAGCCATCTGACATAAGCACGATGGGCATATCTTCTAATTTACAAATGAAGAAACTGAGGTTCAAAGCTTGTGATCTGGCTAAGGTGAGAAGGTGCCGAGCCATGTCTAAAACCTGAGATTTCTGATTTCAATGTTGCTGCTCCTTCTATGACTCTGCAAGTGCTTATTTAAAGGATGAGTCCTGTGCCTGGAGTTCTCAGCCATGATATGTGGATTATGACAAGGACCCAGGGGAGCATGTAGAAAATATTCTCTCAGGTGGATTCACCAAGGTATGAGTGATGAATAGCAATGTGGACTAGGTGGCAGGATGGTTTGAAAGTTTGGTAGCTGGTGAAGAGTTTTGCTCATACCTATCAGGTCAGTGGCAAGATTTTGTTCTAGGCTTATCCTGGTCACTGTTTTTATGTATATTGTACAAGGAAAGAATGGCTTAACCATCATCTATAGAAGACAAACAAGGAAAGAAACAGCTTATGTTGGAGGTTTGAGGAGGATCCAAGAAGCTCCAGATAGGCAGCTACATGGCCAGTCTGGTTTGGGACCATAAATTCTATCATGACCCTGAATAGCAAGGGGATAGGGACTTGGTGGCAGCATGTCAAGAACAGGCTTATGGTTCAATGTGACATGACCACTAAAGTAGTGTTTCTTGGGTATCAGTCATGATGACGAGCATCAAAAATGGGGAGGACAGCTTATCCTGCTATCCTGTCTGTCTTGCAGGCCACCTCTGAGCAAGCATGAGCTCCAATCCGGGTGCCTCCTAAAAGAACAGTAATGAAGTGGAACTGATCCAGAGAAGAGAAACACCATGATAGGGAGGGGCCTTAAGGGCAGAGATGTTTGGCTAGAGAAGACTTGAGGCACATACTCACTAGCTTCAAATCTCTGAACATCGGCTAGAGAAGAGGGTCTAGACTTGTTCTGTGTGGCTCGGGCAGGTGGCGCTAGGCCCACAGGTATGAGTTATAGAAAGGCAGATTTTGGCTTTTCTTAATGACTCTCTTGATGCAGCTGGGTAGTTACTGAGTACCCTGGAGTGGACGGGCTGCTTCTGGAGGTTAAGAGCCTCTGGCTACTAGGAAGTGGGGATAGACTAGGTAATCGCCATGATTCTGTGGAACAGGGGTTCCAGACCCACCCATCCCAGAAGAGTGGCAGGAACTATCCCCTTCGACTCCCCTGGGCTGAAATAAGGCCTGAAGTGGCGACAGGCCCAGCCTCCAGCCCACCCTCTGTGTCTGAGGCTGTGAGTTCAGTCTCTCAGTGCTAGTGTCTAGGGACTTTCTTGGTAAGGCTGTCTATGGTTTAGATAACTTATTTTCTCTCTTTAAAAGGAAAAACCTTAGAAAGGGAGGAGGCTGTGGGAGACTATTTCTATCTCAGGGTCTACTCCAAGGCTCTGGTATTTTGCCAGGATTTAAGCATTGTATATACAACACTGTTAAAAATAACCCCTTGGCTGAACGGAAGGCGTGGGAGAGGGGATAGCCTGGTAATTTTAATGGGGGGTGAGGGAGATGGGTAAGGGGAGGAAACTTGTACCCAGAGACCCTGGAAAGGGTTTTATTCCAGAAGAGTTATGTAGACTCAGAGGGACTGAGGACCAAAGAAATACTGTCCCTAACTGATCCTTCCCAGGGCATTACCCAGTAATGGCCCTGTTTTGGGTGTGCCTAGAATATAAACAAGCTGCCAGTTTCAAAGGGTTCTCCCAAGATTCGGTTTGCCATGTTTCAGTCCTGATTGCCAGCCTAGGGGACAAAAGTCAGGGAAAGATGACAAGAAGCAGAAGCCAAAGAAGGTTAACAATGTCAAAAGCCAGAGAAAGGTCAAAGACACAGACGCCAGGGAAAGTTCTACTAGATTTAGCTATTGTGAGGTTCTTGTGATTTTCGTGTGAAGGCTTCCAGACCTTTCCTTCTATAACTAGACATTTAACATAAATGACATTATCTTATATGTATTGTTCCATAACTTACTCTTGAAAAATTTAACAATGAATTGTGGGGTCATGTCAGTAAATATAATCTGACATCATTTTTTATGACCACATATTATTTCATCACATGGACATGCTGTATTTACTTAATCATTCTCAACTAAGACATTCACACTGCTCTCATTTTTTTGCTATTATATTATGAACATGCTGCAACAAGCATTA
Organism: Cynopterus sphinx; assembly: GCA_030015415.1. Classification (NCBI taxonomy): domain Eukaryota; kingdom Metazoa; phylum Chordata; class Mammalia; order Chiroptera; family Pteropodidae; genus Cynopterus; species Cynopterus sphinx. Next base: position 102,253,293 of record CM057387.1, read on the forward strand.
TATTATAGTAACTTGTGTGCACAGATATGATTATTTCCTTATGTGAAATAGAAGTGAATTGTTGGATCAAATGGAATCCACACTTTATACTTTATTACATATTGCCAAAATTGCTCCCATAATTTTGAAGAGAACAAAATACTGTTCTCATGATTTCCTCCCATCTCTCTGGCCATTCTTTCCCATTCTCCTTCATTATTTTCCCCTCCTATTCATCCCTTGTGAGTTAGTGTTTTCCAGAGTTATGTCCTTCTGTTTTCTTCTTCTCCCTCCAAAAATTATAACCTCAAATGCCTATAAGAGCTTAGAAGGTACTATAAACATGTTAATTCAGTAAGATGCAAGACAATAGAAGTGACAGAGTTACAGCAAACTAGAGTGGACGCACTGCCTAAAAGTATTCACGTTATTTGAGAACAGTGTGCCAGCCACACAAAGCATGTCTGTAGATGGATTCAGCTTGTAAGCTCCCAGTTTGGGACCCAGTCTAATGCATACGCCCTATACTACCTCACTCACTGACAAAACTTCAGCTATGTGCTAACAGCTCCCACTGCCTCACCTCTAGTTCTTACTGCTCCTCCTGGACTCCAGACCCAAACACGCACGTGACTACTCTACATCTCTCCTTCACTGTCCACAGGCATCTCAAACTCATTATCTCTACAACCAAATTCATGATCTCTGCCCTTTCCTCTCATGACCAAAGCCAGAAATATAAAACCAGAAACAAACGCCCTTCTTTTTGGGTTCCCTTTCTCAGTGAATGGCATGCCCATTTTTCATATCTTTGAAGCCAGAAAGTCATTCCAGATTCTCCCCTCTCCCCAGCCTTCCATACTCAGTTAATTATCAAATCAATTCAGTGGGTATCACAGGTACTTCCTGAGTACACAATCAGTGCCAGGTACTATTAGCTGCTAGGGTCAGCCACAAAGAGCAACAGTATGCTCCTTTCCTAGAGAGGGAGACACAATGTCCTGATCAGATGTGGTGGTGGCAGGAGAAACACCACCCAGGATGTTCTGGGAGGAGAGAAGAGGCACTGATTCTATTTCCTAAGTGTTACTGAGTCTCCAGTCTCCATCTCTATGGGATTGCCTTCAGCAGTTACTGCAAATTTCCTAGATGATCATCACGTTTTCAAGTCTCTGCCTCTAACTCATCTTTCCTCTTGGGTAAGAGTAGTCCCTCCAAACAGCAATTCTGACCACAACATTCTCCTGTCTCTTGTCTAAATCATGTCAATAATCCCCATTTCCTTCAGGTTAGAATCAAAATCCATTTAGAATGACTTGTAAGGTCTCCCAGAACCTGACCCTGGTTGTCTTCTTCAGTCTGTCTTCCAGCATTCTAGGACATGATTATGCCCCAAACATGCCAAACCACTTGCAGTTTTCTGAATATCCTTGTGTGTATCTCATGCTCTTAGCTTATACATTCTCTCTATCTAGAACACCTGCCCTATCATTTTCCAATGACCTAATTCCTATGCAATCTTTAAGACTTGGATAAAATATCACTTCCTTCAAAATTCCTTTTTTAATCACTTCACTTAAAAAAGATGGCCTTGCCAACTGTTCTGTGTTACTACACACACTCCCAGTGCTGCTGGGTTATAGTGGGAGAGGGAAAGGAACTTCCAAGGTATTTTGCCCAGACTGCTGAAGGGGACCATGACAATATCCTTACCTGGATGTCTCTAAGAACAGGCAGTGTTGAGGGAACATGGGGGTGTGGGGCAGAGTGATTCCAGAGGTTGTCAGGAGACCAGGAAAAGGCACAGCTCTTTGGCTCTGCTTGGGCATGGCCTTGAGGGGCCCATGAACATTTCAGTTCCACATATTTTACAGAGCTACTGACATGATCTATCCTACCCACTAACACTTGTAGCACTTACCCCTGCCAAAAAAAAAAAAAAAAAGAAAGAAAGAAAAGAAAAGAAAAAAGCCACAAAAGGTTTTTAATTGAATGATGGTGAGACACCACTCAACAATGAACTAATAAGAGGATCATCGCTGGCTTTTAAGTGCTAGAAGCAAATCATTATTGTGAAGATCAAGAAGTACTATCAATAATAACGGTAGAAGAGCAGCGAATTCAGAAATCCTCCTTAGGAAAACAAAAGCCTCCTCTGACCCCCTCACTATAACTTGGTGTCTCTTTGCAGTGTATTTCCACATCCTATACTTTCATCTACCATTGTGTCAATACTCTATACTATAATTTTGTTTTCATGTCTGACTTTCCCTGTAGACTGAAGCTCTAGGGTAAATTCTGTATTACTTTGCATGCTTAGTGCCCGGCATGGTACCCAGTATATGGAAATGCTTATAAGATAAACAATGGGGGAAGGAGTGGGAAGAAAGTTTGGGCAAAGATTTCAAGTTGAGGTCTGGTGATAAATATGGATAAATATAATAAATTAGTGCAATATTAAGAAAAAAAATTCTTTCACTATGTCAGAGACATGAGGAAATTGTCAAAGACTGCATAAAGACATTTATTAGAATATTATTCATAGCAATGTTGTTTATAATAGAAAGAAACTGGGGAGAATAAAGAAAAACTGAAAGGGCACTGGTGCTCCATATCTCTACTGGATGGTCCATAGAAACTTCAATGGCAGCATTTGCCCAAATGAAATCAACAGCTGCCCCAAGTTTGCCCTTTCCACTGTGTTCTCAGGTTAGAAAGTGGTACCACCACTTCCTCATCTGTCTGAGACAGAATCTGGGGGTCTGTGTTTACTCCTCTCTCTCACTCATCCCTGCACCAGCCACAGAATGTCTTTTCTCCTCCTGTAATAACTCACCTCACGCCCCCCTGCCTTATCACTGCCTCCCGGGGTCTCTCTCCCCATCTTACCTCCTCTAACCTTTCCCTTTTCGTCTCAGGTAATGATCTTTCTAAAGCACAAGTTACTGCTGTCCTTCCTTCCCTGCCTTGAAACTTTCTCTGGCTTCATAATAAAGAGCAAATTCAGCATGGCCTTCAAGGCCTCCTCCCATTTGAGGGCCTGTACCCTGAATAGCCCAAATTACTTGCCAGAGTGTCTCCTTCCCTCCATCAGTGTGACTGCCTCTCCTAGATTCTTTGCCTGGCCAGTTTCTAATCATCTTCCAGCAATTGGCACAGGTGGTGCCTCCTTTAGGAAGCCTTACCTGCCTGCTCAGTTTGGTTAGGGCCCCTAATGTGGGAATGCATAGTTCCTTGGCTTGCTCTGTTACTGCAGCCACCACACTGCTTTGTTTCTCTCAACCACTCAGTTCCTGGGGTGAGGGAAGGGGGGTGGGGGCAGCAACTCTTCCTTCCCCGCAAAGCTCTCCACTGGCTTGGCCAAAAGGGGGGTTCTTAGGGGCTGAGGAAGGGGCAGAATCAACACTGGCATCCTGGGGCTTAGGAGTGGAGTAAGCAGTCATCATGGGGAAGGTCCAGAAGGGGATCTGTGAGGCCTGGTCCTGGCCCGCACAGAGGTGGGGGATGTGAGAGGCTTTCTCCCATGACCTAAGGGTACTTTGCCACACTGGAGCCTCTGCAGGGGGCTAGGGGATTAAGACCACATGTTGTGCAGACATGCTCAATTCTAGGGGAGGATGCTGGCTTAATGATGGAGCCATAATTTACCCAAGCCATTCTTCATTTTTTATGGACTCTGAATTGCAAAAGCTGAAACTGTTCACCCTCCATCTGAAGCTTTTCGTGACTTGTGCAGAAGAAATGCCATCAACAGCCTTTTGTTTGGGCTTGACTTGGGGGAACATGCCAAGAGTCTTGCTCAGAGTCTTTTCAGATGTCATTTCTGTCTCTCTATAACCCTACTCCATGAAAGCTATTCACAAGCCAGTTTTCCTGCGGCTCCAAAGCTGTCACCCTCTCAGTCCTGCCACAGTCTGCAGGGCTACTGTGTGACACACTCACTCAGCCACTAAGTTCGTTGTTGCCACACCAGGGCCAGGTGCGGGGATGAGGCAGTGAGAAGACTTGCACTTCTTAAACCTGGCCTGAATGTCACTAGAACCCTGAGGTACAACTCCAACTTACATCCCCCAGATGGTGATCTGTCACCATACCTACTTCTTCCAAAACCATTTCCCCAGTATCCAATACAGGCATTTGATAAAAACGCATTAAATGAGTGAACAAACAGATGTGCAATTTTTAGTTATTGGAGCTACCTGAGGGACCCCTTTGAACTAAATGTTCGGAGGAGAAAATCATCTAGAATTTAACATCTTAAAATTATTTTAGATTCTTCCCACTGTTGATGTGGGTGGTCTGGCTGCTGGGAAGAAAGCCTAGAGTGTTGGGTCTATAGCCAGGAGGTAGCACAGGTCAGCAGGATCCCCCGTTTTCATTTCCCTCTCCAAGCCAAAGCTGTGGCAATAGTGCTGACAGGACAACGGCAAGGGAAGTGGGAGCTCCTCAATTCATTCTCAGTAAGTGACAAAGGGTAAATGAAAGGTGAAAATTAGACAAGCATTACTGGAGGACCCAGGAGGGAACCACAATGCAACATGTGAAGTGTTACTGACAGACAAATACAGAGAGCTGTGGGAGTCCCAAGTGTAAGTCTTTCGGGGGACCCAAGGAAAAGCTTCAGAGAGGAGGCAACATCTGAGCTGGAGTTTGAAAGGTGAAGGATGTGCAGAGGGACTTTCTAAATAGCACATGCAAAGCTCAGTGTGTGCCTCATCCAAGCACCTTCTGAGGGAAAAGCCGCTGCAAACAGCTCTTTGATCAGAGATTGCCATGCTTTGTGCCAGGTGACATTTGAGCTGCTTGCTGAAGTAAAAGTAGTGGTTCTAAAGGCAGAGAATCAGGAGATGAACATTCCAGGTTGGGGAAATAGCATGTGCACAGCACAAAGATGTAAGGACTGTGAAATATAGGGTAAGGACACCAGGAGGCATCAGTTCCCTGGTGCTCTGACAGCTCTGTCAGGTGGTCGGTCAGAAGGCATTTTTACTAAATTACAAGTTATCAGTTGCATCCTGGGTGCCTGGAGTTGCCAAAAGCCACACTTCCTGATATGCGGAGGCATTCCTGTATCAATAAATGCCAATCACTGGGGTTTGTATGCACAAGTCCTGACAGCTCCCAGCAAAACACATACCAAAAGGTTTCGTTGAGAGCTAAGGCTGTCAGGGTGTGAGGACACAACAGCAACATCAATCACTGCCACTGAGCACTCACTGTAGTTCAGCATCAGGCCCCAGGCCTCAGGAACGTCAGCTCATGGAATCCTCATTACTGCCCATAAGGCAGGGACGGTAACTCTCATTTTGCACATGAGGAAGCTGAAGTTGGGATTCAAACCCAGATCTGCTTGACTCCAAACCCAAGCTCTTTTATTTTGCCTGGACAGAGGAAAGGGAGCCCCCCTCCCCATTCAGTCTTTGCTAAGATAGCATAAATGAGATGCTATGAACCTGGCATGGGCACTGGCAAAGCCCTGGCCTCAAGGGAACTGACCCAGTAGTGAAATCAGGTGGCAGAGATGTCCCTCCCCACTACCCCTGACCAACTTCACCCCACCACTAAGTGATGATAGTTTGAGTGGGGTTGAACCACTTCTGCTTCAACTACAAAGCTCTCTGAAATCCAGACCAACCCTCAGAAAAGGGCTGATACATAGCCAGCAATTAGGCCCAGTCATGGCCTAGACAGAAAACGAGCAGCTTCCAGCTAGAAGGAACATGGTGGCTACAGCCTTGTAGTCTCGGTTCCTGCCTTTTTCTCTCTACATCCAACTCCCAAGCCCTGCCCAAAAGGCTGGGCAGGACAATGACAAGACCAGCTGCTCACAGAGGTCAGTCATGGGGATGCAGATGCAGGGCAGAGAATGGCTGGTCCTTCCTTTCTTCCTTCAGGAAATACTCTTCCATGAAGTTCCTGAGTGAGTGTTGGGACAGAGACGGATAGAGCCAGGATCACCCCTGAACCTGCACCCTACATGCAGCTGTGCCTGTGCTAACAACTCTCCTTGGCCAGACTATAGCCCCCAAACCCTTTGTTTCCTTCTAATAATTGGAATAACAGCAGAAAAATGCATCTTCATAAAGGTCAGTGACTTTGTCAAAGCCCACTGGTGACAGGGCCGGGTCAAGGGCCCAAGTCTTCTGGATAACCAGTCTTTCCCCCACAGGAGCTAGCATTAAGGCATCATTTACTGTACACTGCTCTGTTGCCTCTTGTGTGCTGCCCTGCTCCTCATTCTACCTAAGGAAGACCAGGACAGAGCAAAATAGGCTATCCCAGAGGCAGCTGCTGACCATATTAAAAAAAAAAGGTCATTGCCTCTGGGAAAGGAGTCTTTCTTTCAGGGGAAACACATGGCTCATGGGATCTAATCAAACCAGTGGTCATTCTCATTGCATCCTCCCTCAGGGGTAGGGGAGAAGGGGAGACAAGTCCATTATGGGGGAAAGGACCTAGATATCAGGGGCAGCTGTGCACGCAACCACCTCTGAGCAGAAAGAGAAAGGTACAGGCAGCATCTTAGAAAGGGTTTAAAGGTTCAAAGGGAAAATACAGAGCTAAATAGAGTCCTTTCCTATCCCTCTTGTTGATCCTGGGGGTGGTGCAGGAGGCTGGATGAAGGATACCGGGAATGAGGAGAAGATAATCCTTTACCTAAGCAGAACCATGCTGATCATAGCCACCTTTGGTTGGACACATAAGAGCAAGGCCAGTGGGGACAGCAGGCACAGAATCATCCTTAATCAGGCTCCACAGAGTGGTTTCTGAGCCCAGGACCCATGCCCATACCCTGCCCCATTTGGGGATCTGTTCCATTCGGAGTATACTTCATGAGGCAGGCTCTGCAGCTGGCCTCTGGCCCAGACACTCTTTCTTGAGGAGCTGAGCAAGAGAATGCAAGGTGTCTTTTTGTTTTCTCCAGCCATCTGTTTTTACTCTGTATGTTCTCGAGTTGTCCTGGTATAGGAAACTTCCCCACATTAAGCTCTCGGAAGAAAGCGGAGTTGGTTCCAACACAAGAAGCACAGAGATGTCATGGGCCAGCTGTCAAAATGCCTGGCTTTGTGGTGCTGCCAGCAGTCAGACTGATGTTTTCCTCCTGAGAGTCTCCTAAGAGTTAGGACCATGTCACCCTCTACTCTCCACATCACCCTGAACAATCTCACCTATCCTCTGAAGTTTCGCCATGTAATATCTCCAATTTTTTTCCTCCAACCCAGATCTCTCTTCCTGAGAGATTCACTGAACTTGGGCTCCTTGGGTGGGCCACGGCTTCTCTCTGGCTCCTTCACTTGCCTAAGAGTTATGCATCACAGGAAGCAGGCACGGATTGGAGTTCTGCCTGTACTTGAGAGAGGTGAGGCTTCAGCCGTGCTACTACTCCCCTCCAGCCCTGGCTACTTATGCAGGGAGGCCAGTCACTCAGTGGTCCCTCCTATCCCAACTTCCTAGGTGCAGATAGAGTAGAAAGAGTAATATCAAGTCCTGAAAACGCCAGCATCCTCCCCTCTGCAGAGTTTCTGCCTCACTCTGAGACTGTGGATGGAGCTCAGACTTGGGCCCTCCCTGCCTGAGGAGCCCATGCAGGGCGGTTCCTGGCCGGGAGCCCTGCACAGCTTGGGAGAAGGGCCAGGATCACGTTTGGTGCTGTCCTCAGCTCTTGCTCTTCCCCAGAAGCAAGCTCCCCCACGTGGGGATCTTGTACCTGAACCAAAAAAAGCAAAGCTGCTAATCTAACAAGATCAATCTTCAAATACCAAAAGGAATACAGCCTGCCAACATGCTCTTACCAGAGACTGAGCTTCTAAGTACATCCAGGGTTCTGGCTCCCCATACAGCTTGGAGCTGGGTCTGCAAGGAAAGAAGCTGCTCCCTACCAGTGTGACTGACTTTGTTACTGAAGTCCAACCCCTCCATGCATAGCTCAGGCATCTCCTGCACCAGGAGGTACCAATCAATTTTTTATCACCCCTTCCTGTTTAAGGGCAGCCCTGTCCTCACCTCTTCTAGAGCACAGATGCCTGGATATGTGTTTGTGTTCATGTGCTGCCTCCCTTACCCCCAAGGTCGGTAGATGCAGATGAGGAAAAGGAGGTTCAGAGAGGTTAAACAAAGCCAGCCCTATTTATTTCCAAAGCCTGTGCTCTTATCACTATTGTCCAATGCTTCTCAAACCATCTCTGAAGAAGAACAGTGTTTTGCTTTTTAAATTTCAATTCTGTCACAGGGTGATACTTTTACAAAGTACAATAAAAATGAATCATCAGAAAAATTAAAACATATAAAATATAAGCCCCATATTTTAATTATTAGGTTCAACTGACATAAACTTACTATATGTCTAATGGTTATAAACATTTCTAAAACTTTATTCTCAATTTCTCAAAAAATCTTGTTGCAGATCATCTCACATCACTTTTGATTCCATTGCACACAACAGGCTCCCAGCTGACAGATGCTCTGCTGGGGCATTTTACCGAGGACTCTGCCTGGCAGAAGTTAGAAGCTGAGACATTAGGAGTTCCTCAGGTCCTAGACTGGAGGTGAGAAAACACATTCTGATACCATTAGGAACAGATTAAGCTCCTAATTACCAGATTGAGGCCTAGCATTTTACCTGCAACAGATGAATTTAAAACCAAGGAAAACCCAACAGGTGGGTCGGTAATAGTCACCTGTGCAAAAAAGTGGGGGTCTCTCGTCATCTAGAGCAGGAGTCCCCAACCCCTGGGTTGTAGACCAGTACTGGTCTGTGGTCTTTTAGAAACCAGGCCATACAGCAGGAGGTGAGCAAAGGGCAAGTGAGCAAAGCTTCATCTGTATCTGCAGCCACTCCCCAGCGCTAGCATCATTGCACCTCGGATCATCAGGTATTAGATTTTCAGAAGAGCACTGGTCCCTGATGCCAAAAAGTTTGGGGACCGCTGATCTTGAGAAGGAGATTTTTCCAAAGAAAACACAACTGGTGGCCATCAACTATACTCTATCTGCACCTATAAGGGTTGGAATGAAACACAGAGAAAAGAGGAAGGAGATTAGGTGTTTAACTATAGAGTACTGAGGGCTGAATTTCTTGAACAGTGGGAGAGGCTGAGAAAATAAGTGATATTCATTTAAAGCAGAACATGGATCAGTCCCCAGGAGGTCAGAACAACTAACACTAAAGAACATATGGAAAAAAAATTGATGGCAGAGAAATCAAGAGGACATAGATGGCATTTCCTTCAGTTTCAAGTTGGAGTCCAGGTCAAGGGCAGCCATTTAGTCTGTCAAGTCCATGCAGGGCTGTCAACCCTTGGACACTCTGTTAAGAGCACTCCACTCTTCCTGGAAAGGCCCAGCAACCAAGGATCTCAATCAGTCCTAGCCACAGCAATCATACAAGAAAAAGAAATAAAAGGTATCCAAATTGGAAAGGAAGTAAAATTGTCATTATTTGCAGATGGCATGATACTATATATATATATATATATATATATATATATATATATATATATACACCCTAAAGATTCCACCAACAACTGTTAGAAATGATAAATGAATTTAGTAAAGCAGCAGGATACAAGATTAATATTCAGAAATCAGTTGCATTTCTATACACCAATCATGAACTATCAGAAAGATGAATTAAGAAAACAATCAAATTTATAATTGCATCAAAAATATGTAGGAATAAATTTAACCAAAGAGTGTAAAAGATCTGTACTGAGAAAATTGTGTCATTGAAGAAAGAAACTGAAGAAGATACAAACAAATGGAAACATATACCATGTTCATGGATAAAAAGAGTCATTAAAATATCCCTACTACTCAAAGCAATCTACAGATTTAATGCAATCCCCATCAAAATATCAACAGCATTTTTCACAGAACTCGAACAAATAAACCTAAAATTTATATGGAACCAGAAAAGAACCTGAATAGCCACAGTAATATTGAGAAAAAAGAATAAAGTTGGAGGTATCATGCTACCAGATATCAAACTATACTACAAGGCTATCATAATCAAAACAGCATAGTACTAGCATAAAACAGACACATAGGTCAATGGAACAGAATAGAGCACACAGAAATAAATCCATGCCTATACAGTCATTTAATCTATGGCAAAGGATACATAATGGGGTAAAGACAGTCTATTCAATAAAGAGTTGGGAAAACTGGACAGATACACACAAAAAAATGAAACTGGACCAACTTCTTACATCATATATAAGAATAAGTAAGCTCAAAATGAATTAAAGATGTAAATGTTAAGACCTGAAACCATAAAACTCCTAGAAGAAAACATAGGCATCAAACTCTCTGGCACCGCTCTTAGCAATTTGTTTTTGTTTTTGTTTTGCTGATATATCTCCCTAGGCAAGGGAAACAAAAGGAAAACAATAACAAATGGGACTACATCAAACTAAAAAATTTTTGTACAGCAAAGGAAATAATCAACAAAACAAAAAGACAACCTATCTACTAAATGGGAGAAGATATTTGCCATGACACATCTGATAAGAGGTTAATATTCAAAATTTATAAAGTACTCACACAACTCAACACCAGAAAAACAAACAATCCAATTTAAAAATTAGTAAAGGACCTGAATAGGCATTCTCCAAAGAGGATATACAGATGGCCAATAGACATATGAAAAGATGCTTGATGTCATCAGAGAAATGCAAATTAAAACCACCATGAGATAGCACCTCATATCTGTCAGAATGGCTATCATCAATAAATCAAAAAGCAATACGTGGGGGCGAGAAAGTGGAGAAAAGGGAACCCTCAAACATTGTTGGTGAGATGGCAAATTGGTACAGCCACTATGAAAAACAGCTTGAGGTCCTTCAAAAAATTAAAAAGAGAACTACCTTATGACCCAGCAATTTCACTTCTGGGTATTTATCCAAAGGAAACCAAAACGCTAATTTGAAAAGATACATGTACCTTTATGGTCATTGCGTTATTTACAATAGCAGATATGAAGGCAATCTAAGTGCCCGTCAATCAGCCATAAAGAAATGAAATCTTACTATTTGCAACAACATGGATAGACTTAGAGGGTATTATGCCAAGTGAAATAAGTCAGACAGAGAAAGAGAAATACCATATGATTTTACTTATATTTGGAATCTAAAGAACAAAACCAATGAACAAAAAAATGAAAAAAGACTCATAGAACAAACTGGTGATTGCCAGGTGGGAGAGGGGTTGTGAGGCTGGAAGAAAAAGGCTAAGGGATTAAGAAGTACAAATTGGTAGTTACAAGATAGTCACGGGGATGTGAAGTCCAGCATAAGGAATACAGTCAATAATACTGTAATAACTATGTATAAGACAGGTAGGTGGGTACTAGAATAATCAGGGAGATTACTTTGTAGGTTATATAAATGTCTAACCACTATGTTGTATACTTGAAACTAATATAAAAATAATATTGAATATCAACTCTAATTGAAAAATAAAAATTAAAAAAAAATTTAGTACAAACCTTTTAAAAAATCCACATTCCCCTATATGTTCATAGTTCAGAGCCAAGACTCAGGACATAAGCTGGGGTTGGTGGGTTTAATTCCTTACTCTGTACTACTATAACCTTGGGTACATTACAGCTTTTTCATCTATAAAATGGGCATAACAACACTTACTCAACAGGGTTGTTGTAAAGACTCAAAGAGGTAATGAATTTCAGTGTTTAACACAGTGGCTGGCACATAGAAAGTGCTCTATAAAACTGTGTGAGATTTTATATATACAAGCTATCTGTGTCTGCCAATGAAATACAAGCTCTTTGAGGGTAGAGATTACCTTATGCAATGCTTAAACATCTAAGACATAGAAAAGTGTGTGGCACATAGCAGGTGCTCAACAAAGATCAGTTAAATGAATGACATGGTAGCTACTATCATCTGGCTTCTAGGAGAGTAGACTCAATGCTGCAACTTTTTTCAGGGATGGTAGAAACTTTAGTACAATTAAATAGTGATATGAAGGAGTTGGTAAAGAGAATGAGGATCCGGGTTTCTGGATCAGAATTCTGGTTCACGATCCAGGAGAAATTAGGGAATCAGGGCACAGGGAAAGAAACTATCCTCAGAGAAGAGATATTACATAAGGTAGAAGTGACAGAACTCAATGACTAATTGGATATTTGGTTGAGAAAGAAAGAGAAAGAATAACTCCTAGGTTTCTGGCTCAGGTGACAGTGGTGTCATTCACTGAAACTGGCATTGTGGACTGGTTAGATTTACTGGAAATTCAGTGAGTTGGATACACTGAGTTTGAGATGTCTGAGTCATGCAAGTGGAGCTGTCCAGCAGGAAGTTGGGTATTTGGGTCTAGAGATCAGAAATGATTTGGGCTCCAAGCAGATTTGAGAGTCCTCAGCACATATGCGTCAGATGAAGCAGTAGAGTGAGAAGAGGGCCATAATTGAACCTTGGCAGACATTAGTGTTTTTTTTGACATTGACATGCAAGGGTGGGCACAGGAAAAGAAGATTGCTTGCAAAAGAGACTGAGAAGGATCAATCAGAGAAGTAGGAGAAGAACTGGAAGGGAGTTTGGACAAAGAATTAGTGAAAGAGAGTTTCAAATGTTCAAAATGGACTATGAAATCAACACTGCTAAATGCTTTAGAGACGTAAAATAAAGAGAAAGAGACAGGTCTACCCATTGGATTTGTCCGTTAGTTCTTTTGGTTGATTTGAACGAGAGCATTTCAGGGAGGGGAGGAGTAGGAAAGGAAGTTAACTACAAAGAATGAGTTAGAGAGATGTGAGGAAGCCAAGAAAGCAATTATAACGCTCATGGGGTCAGGGGCTGGGAGGCTAAGTTTGCTCCCAGTCTGAAAGGACAATGATTCTGTACGAGTGGATGGTGCTCTGTTCTCCTCTGTAATTTTGGTATGAAACAAAGCTTAGCAAGGATGCCTCTCAATCTTACCACCTCTCCCTGGTGCTGTAGTGATAAAAGTCCCAAGATCCTTCTCTGGAAGGGCAGAGAAGGAGGGGCTTTGGAATGTGGGGATTCAGATACCCAGTTACCCTGGCCAGGAGCCCATAAACTCTCAAAACCCTCAAGACAGTGCAATAGGCCTCATGTACCTTCTCATGCAAGGGTCCTAAAAGGGACAGCTGGGACCCTTTCAATACTCCAGACTTGCTGCCTCAAAAAGCTCAGCCAAGTTTCAAGGGCATCCTTGCACTCCAAGAGTATTTGTCTGGCTTGGACAATGGCAATGATTCCTTAGCAGTGTAAGAATCACAGACACACACAATCACAGAGACATACCATGCACCTTGGCCTCCCTAGAGCAAAGTACATCTCAGAAGAAGTGAGTTTTTCCTCTGTAGACCTGGACAAGAGGGTAATTTCTGTACTCATACCTCTCATACCTCATTAGTCACCACCAGGCATCTCGCACACCTCTGTACTTTGGCCACTAGCCAGACTCTCCATGAGACAGCAGCTATGAGAGGAAGTAGAATATGGCAGTTAAGCAAGTAGCCTCTGGGGTCAGGGTGCTTGGGTTCAAAACCTGGCGTCATCGCTTTCTGTCTGTGTGACCTCAGGCAAATTGCTTCACTTCTCTATACCTCCATTTCCTCATATTTAAAATTGGATTAATAACAGTACCTATCTCATATAATTGCTGGGAAGATTAAAAGAGAAAAAATAGGAAAAGATCTTAGCACAGGACCTGATACATCAATACTGATATATCACTAGGTGTTAGCTATCGTGGTTGCTGCTATAATTGCTCTGCAGCATGTCCGTGGCCTGGGTTTGGGTTCTGTTCTCTGCTGGAGATGTTTGCCATTGGCTTTTCAGCCTGTGGAGGCTCCCCTACCTGTGCCCATTGCTCCCAATGCTGAGTGGCTCCACTGGCCAGCCATTCATGATCTAAAAGACATGAGACTCAATCTTTCACCAAAACACAAAAAACCAGTCAAACATATGTAGCAAATCATTGCCAGAAAAACAGGATGTGTCAATTAAGGTTTTATGAATTACATTTTCTCTTCAAACCTAAATTTTAAGTGTTTACCATTAACTTGCAATTCTTCCTGAAAATTAAATGATTATAATGAAAGTCATTGTGAAAACAAGAATTCACTTAGTGCCTAACATTAAATTTTGCAGGAATAATCTAACATTTATAGCCCTAATATATATCATTCCATTTCATTTTCTTGACTAATGAGTGAAGTAATGCTCAGAATTTCCTAAGATCACACAGCCTATTAAGTGAGAAAACTGTGGTAACTTTTTGTCTCCGAATCTCATATCTTTCCAATCTATCAGGTATTGGTATATGTTAAACAATTATTTTTCTTCAGCAACTCTCTCCACTAAACAAGTATTTTATCAACATTCCTCACAAACTCAGACTGCTCTTGAGGGCAGATATTATTATCTATTCATAAAACAAATATTAAGTTACTATGTGCTAAAGGCTCCGCTAAGTGTTGGCAGCCATGAACAAGACCATGTCTCTATGGTAAAAAGTACACAGCCTACTACAGGAGAAGAAACATTAACAAATTATAAATACAGAAAAAGAGCTATGTGTGTGGCACTGTGGTGGTACCAGTTGAGGAAAAAATAATTGGGTGTGTGCAGAGTGGTGGATATTAGGGAAGACTTTCCATTCCACAAGACCAACAGATGAAAGCCCCTAATCCAATGTGAGCAGAGCAGATGCTCAATAAATTTGAGTTCCTTTGGCTCTATGTTCCTCTTCTCCATTTCTCTCATTAGGGGAAGATGTATCCAGGAAGGCAAGTCACAAGAATAAGAAAGGAAAGAAAGATTTTCCTGCAGACAGCACAAAGGTGTGAGAGGGAAGAGACTGGCTTCCCAGAGAAGCAGCCTGGATAGGATGGCACATTAGAATCCCTTCCATTCACTGCCTGTTTCCCTGCCAGTGCCCAGGTGTAGGAGTCAGTGACTGGGTGATCTCAAGGAGGAGGGAGGTTTAGGAATAGAGTGAGAATATGCTTCATATAGCAGATAGAGAGAGAGGAGGTGAGGGGGAGGAGGAGAGGGAGGGGGAGGGAGAGATTTAATGGTTTGTTTTTATTAGAGTGTGTCAAAACTAATACATCAAAAGAGTTGCATTAAAACCTTTTGTGTCAAAATATTGTTGCCATAAAAATAAAAGTTCTGAATTTACTTATAACTTTTTGTTCAAAATATCAAGCAAAATTAGCAACCCACGAGGAAAAAAAAAAAAACCTATACCCCAACATCAGGGATCACACCTGATACCAAAACCAAATGAAACAGTAAAAAAAATCCAGAAGGATTAACAATTCAAATATAAAAAATAAAGCTAAAAAAGTACTAGAAGAAAACATAGAGGAAGACACCTTTGTAAACTACTTAGTGTGGATATAAATCCAAAAACTGCTACAGCAGGTAATTTGCCAATAACTTTCAAAATTACTTTTGATTCCTAACTATCACTTTATTCTAGATAATTTCCCATGGGTGAGAAACATCATACAAAAAAGGTTATTCACTGAAGTAATATTTTAGTTGTAAAGATTGGTAATTGCCTGAATGTCCATCAGTAGGGAACTGAATAATTAAATTATAGTACATCTTTATGATGAAATATTATGTTAAAAAACAAGGGACCTCTACTTTTAGCCATGATGGAATAACAAAAATGGGATTTATTCTCCTACTTTAAACAACTAGAAAACAAGTAAAAATATATGAAACAACAGTTTTCGGAACAATGGAGGAATGGGAACCCCAATAGAGCCCAAGGGTCTTTGTGAATTGAGAAAAGACTACCATAGAGGACAGAGCTGCACAGAAAGCTCCAGAGATCTACAAAAGGGTCCCCTCAGATCTTTGGCCCAGTATTGATTAGTAGTACATACATGAGAGGAAACTCTGAGGCTGAGGCAAGACCACCAGAAAGCAGTAGATCAAAGAATTCTTCCTGGTGTTCTTAAGGGCTGGAAATTGTTTATATTCATACAAACCAGAGGGGAAATAAATCAGCCAGAGTTGAAATACATCATAATGCATGATGGACTGGGTTGAGTCTTCAGAACGGTACTGCATTAGTAATGGAGAAAAATTTAGCCATAGACAAAGCGTTGCTCAAGACCTATACTAACAAGGTTAAAAGCAAATTTCAGAAGGATTCAAATGAGTTCAAGTAACTAAACTACATGCCCAAGGAAAACTAGCACAAATTAAAGGAATACAACAAAATCTAGCACAGAAAAATGCAAAATCTGTACCATCTGGAATCTAACAAAATGCTACCTAGCAGGCATACAAAGAATCAGAAAAATGCAGGCCAAAACCAGGAGAAAAATCAATCAATAGAAACCATATCAGAAAAGACATATGACAGAATCAGCTGGCAAGGATGTCAAAAGAGCTATTATAAACATGTTCCACGTGTTCAAGAAGACAGACTACATAAGAAGGAATGAAGTAGAAGACATAAAAAGAACTAAATGGAACTACAGACATCAAAAACACAATATCTGAATGAAAATACATCATGGGATAAACAGATAGTTAGACACTACAAAAGAATAATCTGTGTGTGAAAGTAGCAACATTAACCATCCAAAATGAAGCACAGAGAGAAATAAGGTTGAGGGGAAACAAAACAGTAACCTGTGAAACTAATGGTATAGCACATGTAATTGGAACTGTAGAAAGACAGAGTAGAATACTTAAAAAGGACCAAAAAGTTAAAATTTGATTAAAAAATAAACTTTGAACACATAGATCCAAGGAGCTAAGTAAACCCAAGCCAAGTAAACATAAAGAAAACCACAACAAAGTACATCGTAATCAAATTGCTGAAAACCAGTGATAAACAGAAAATTTCAGAAAGCAGCCAGAGGAAAATAGAAACATTGCATATGAAGTAAAAAAGGTAAGAATGGCCGACTTTTTTTTTTTTTACAATGTTTTGTAAAACCGATTTATTCAGATATTCACAAACCATAAAATTCATCCTTCCAAAATGTACAATTCAGCGTTTTTAGTATATTTACAGAATTGTGCAACTATCACTACTATCTAAATGTAGATGGAAACCCTGCACCCTGTTCCCTTTCCCTCAACCCCTGGCAGCCAATAGCCTACTTAGTATCTCTACAGATTTACCTATTCTGGATAGTTCTTAGAAACAGAATCATACAATGTGTGGACTTTTGAGACTGGCTTTTTTAAAAAATTAAATTTACTTGGGTGACATTGGTTAATAAAATTATGTAAGTTTTGAGTAAACAATTCTATAATACATCATATGTATATTGCACTGTGTGTTTACCACCCAAAGTCAAATCTCTATCACCATATATTTGACAACCTTTACCCTTTTCTACTTCTTCCTAACAGAAGACTTTCATTAAGAAACTATGCAAGCCAAAAGAAAATAAAATTACAGTTACATGCCACATGACATTTTGGTCAACAAAGGACTGAATATACAATGTTGGCCCCATAAGATTATAATGGAGCTGAAAATTCCTACTGTCTAGTGATGTTGTGGCCATCGTCATAGCTCAACTCATTACTTACCCATTTGTAGTGATGCTGCTGTAAACAAACTTATTGTGCTGCCAGTCATATAAAAGTATAGCACATAAAATTATGTATAGTATATAATATTTGATAATAAATGATTATGTTACTGGTTTATGTATTTACTATACTATACTTTTTAAATTTTAGAGTGTAGTCTTTGGACTTACATAAAAAAGGTTTGCTATATAACCATATACTGTGTGGCATTGAAACTATGAAATACCTGGAAATCAAATTAACCAAGAAGGTAGAAATTACAAGTCATTGAAAAAAGAAATTGAAGAAAATACAAATAAATGGAAGCAAATACCCTGTTCATGTGTAGGAAGAATCAACATTGTTAAAATGGCCACACTATCCAAAGCAATCTATAGATTCAATGCAATCCCTATCAAAATACCAGTGGCATTTTTCAGAGAGCTAAAATTTATATGGAGCCATAAAAAAACCCAAACAGCATGGCAATCTTGAGAAAGAAGAACAAAGTTAGAGGTATAACACTACAGGATATCAAAATATACTACCAGCATACAGTAATCAAAACAGCATGGTACTGGCATAAAAACAGATACACTGATCAATGGAACAGAACAGAGAGCCCAGAAATAAATCCATGCCTATACTCTCACTTAATATATGACAAAAGAGGCAAGAATATACAATGGGGAAAAGACGTTCTCTTCAATAAATGGTGTTGGGAAAATTGGACAGATATATGCAAAAAAAAAAAAAAAAGAAGAAGAAGCTGGACCATCTTCTTACACCGTATATAAAATAGACTCAAAATGGATTAAAGATGTAAATGTAAGACCCAAAAGCATAAAACTGTTAGAAGAAAACATAAACAGTAAACTCTCTGATATTACTAATAGAAATTTCTTTTCAGATATATCTCCCCGGGCAAGGGAAACAAAAGAACAAATAAACAAATGGGACTACATCAAACTAAAAAGTTTTTGTACAGCAAAGGAAACCATCAACAAAACAAAAAGACAACCATTTGGGAGAAGAAATTTGCTAATGACACATCTGATAAGGGGTTAATATCCAAAATTTATAAAGAACTCATACAACTAAACAACAAAAAAACAAACAATCCAATTAAAAAATGAGCAGAAGACCTGAACGGATACTTCTCCAAAACGGAAATGAAGATGGCTAACAGACATAAGAAAAGATGTTCAAGGTCACTAATCATCAAAGAAATGAAAATTAAAACCACAATGAGATATTACCTCATACCTGTCAGAATGGTTATCATCAATAGAACAAAAAATAGCAAGTGTTGGAGGATGTGGAGAAAAGAAAACCTTCATACATTGTTGGTGGGATTGCAAATTGGCACAGTTGGTTTGGAAAACAATAAGGAAGTTTCTCAAAAAATTAAAAATGGATATACCTTTTGGCCCAGCAATTGCACTTCTGGGTATTTATCCAAAGAAAACCAAAACAATAATTTGTAAAGGTCTGTGCACTCCAATATTCATGGCAGTGCAATTTACAATAGCCAAGATATGGAAGCAACCTAAATGCCCATCAACAGATGACTGGATTAAGAAATTATGGTTCATATATACAATGGAATATTACTCAGACATTTAAAAAAATGAAATCCTACCATTTGCAACGACGTGGATGGACCTAAAGGTTATTATGCTGAGTGAAATAAGTCAGACAGAGAAAGATAAAATACCATATGACTTTGCTTATATGCCGTATCTAAGGAACAAAAAGAACAAACTAATCAAAAACAGACTCACAAATATAGTGGATAATTTGGTGACGGACAGAGGGGAGGGGGTTTAAGGGACTGGGAGAATGGGGTGAAGGGTTAAAGAAGTACAAATTAGTAGTTGATAGTTGGGCACAGGGATGGGGAGCATGGCAGAAGAAATGCAGTTAGCATTAAGACAATGGCAAAGTAGGGGGCCGGGGAAGGAGGGAACAATTGAGATCATTTTTATGAACAATATAGATGTCTAACCAATATACTGTCTATTTGAAACTAATTTAAATAAATTTATTAAAAATAAACAAAAAAAGCAGTATACCGTGTTATGCCAGCAACAGTCTCATACATCTCGAGTTTGCTGCATCTCTTCATTGCATCATTTCCTCTTGTGCTTAGTTTAATCTCATGTTGTTTTGTACAGTAACATGCTGTACAGGCTTGTAGCCCAAGAGCAATAGGCTATACCCTATAACCTGTGTATAGTAGGCGATACCATGTGTAAGTGCATTCTATGATGTTCACACAATGATAAAATTGCCTAATGACATTCTCAGAATGGATTCCCAACATTAAATGATGCAGGACTATATATCTTTAGAGGACTGTTTATGTGTGTGAGAAATTGTCAACCTAGAATTGTATACCCTGCCCCCCACCAAAAAAACTTTCAAAGCTGATGGTAAAATAAAGACTATATCAGACAAACCAAAGCTGAAAGACTTCATTCACTGCTATCAGATCTGCCTCATAAGAAACATTAAAGTTCTTCAAGCAAAAGGAAAAGGACACCATAGAAAAATTTGTATCTGCTCAAAAGAAGAGAATGACCAACAGTAAAAATAAGTTTGTGAGTAACTATAAAAGACTTTTATCCCTAATTAAAAAAATTTTTAATGTGCAACTATGGTAAAATATACACAAAATTTACCATTTTAAACATTTTTAAGTGTATATTCAGTGGTGTTAAGTATACTGACATTATTAAGCAGCCAATCTCCAGAATGCTTTTCATCTTGCAAAACTGAAATCTACACCCATTAAACATCATCTTCCCATTTCCCCCTCATCCCAGGCCCTGGCAACCAACATTCTGTTTCCTTTATCTATGAATTTGACTACTCTAGGTACCTCATATAAGTAGAATCAAACAGTATTTGCCTTTCTATGACTGGCTTATTTCATTTGTTTTGTAGCATGTGTCAGAATTTCCTTCCTTTTTAAGAAAGTAAGTAATATTCTGTTGAATTTATATGCCACATTTTGTGTCACAGTTTTCCAGAATGGCTGTATCATTTCATATTCCCATCAACAGTACACAAGGGTTCCAATTTTTCCATATCTTCATGAACACTTGTTATTTTATTTTTTTGTTTTTTTTTTTTTTTGATAGTAGCTATCCTAATGCATGTGAGGTGGTATTCCATTGTGGGTTTTATTTACATTTCCTTAATAACTAATGATGTTGAACATCTTTTCATGTACTTGTAAGCCATCTGTATATCTTCTTAGGTGAAATTTATATTTGAGTCCTTTGCCCATTTTCTGTTGTTGAGTTTGTAGTTCTTTATGTATTCTGGACATTAACACCACATCAGATTTATGATTTGCAAATATCTTCTCCCATTCTTTAGGTTGTTTTTCCCACTCATTTTAAAATCACTTTAAATAACTGATTGTTTAAAACAAAAATAAGTAAGAACAATGCTGTGTGGGTTTATAATACAGATGTAAAATGTATGACAAAAATAGCACAAGTGATGGGAGAGGGAATGAAAGAAGACTTTGTAAGGTTCTTAAGCTTTAGTGCTATAATATTATTTAAATATAAATTATAAATTAAAGATTACATTAAGGATGTATATTGTAAACTCTAAAACAATCATGAAAAACATAAATAGGTGTAGGTATTAAACCAATAGTTGAGGTAAAATGAAACCACAAAACATAATCCCAAAAGAGGCAGAAAAAGAAAGGAAAAAAAGAAACGAGCAGAAAATAGCAAGTGGTAGATTTAAATACAACTATATTGATGATTATATTAAATGTAAATGGTATAAATATCATAATAAAAGGCAGACATTGTCAGATTGGATAAAGAAGCAAGATTCATTATGTGCTGTCTACAAGAAACCCGCTTTAATTATAAAGGCACAGACAGGTTAAATGTAAAAGGATGAACTGCTGCAGACCACCCCTGAGACTCAACTTCTTGAGGCTGAAAGGTAAACACAAACATTCCCTTCCCTACCAAAAAAAATGTAAAAGGATTAAAAAAACAAACCAACCAAAAAACCATATACCATGATGAAGCTAATTTTTAAAAGGCTGTAATAGTTATATTAATATCAAACAAGGAAGGTTTCAGAACAAGAATTATTAACAGGGAAAAAGAGACATTTCAGAATAATGAAGCTATCTATTCTGTAAGAGGACAAAACAATCTTATATGTATATGTACTAAATGACAGATCATCAAAATACATGAAGCAAAAACTAATAAATGGAGACTTCAACATCCTTTTGTCAGTAATTGACAAAAAAATCGGTATGGCTATAGGAGAGATTAGACAAATACTATCAACTAACTTAATCTAATTGTTATTTATCAAATACTCAATAATAGCAGAAATATTTTCTTTTCAAGTGCACACAGAGTATTCACCAAGATGTACCATATTTTAAACCATAATTAAGGTCTCCATACATTTAAAGTATTAAAATTACACAAAGTACATTCCCTGATCACAATAAAAATAAACTCAAAATTCATAACATTAAGATATCTAGAACACCCTCAAATATTTGGAAATGAAGAAAAGAATTCATAAGAACCTAGAGGGAAATTTATAGCACTAAATGCTTCTACCTTAAGCAACAACAAAACAAAAAAGAACAAATTACACCCCAAATAAGTGGAAAGTAGAAAATACTAAAGATAAGAGCAGAAATGAACAATATAGTGGGAAAATGCCAAAAGAAAAAAATCAATGAAACCAAAAGCTAGTTCTTTGAGATCAATAAAAACAATAAACCTCAAACCAGGCTGTTTATGAAAAAAGTAGAAAAATATAAATTACCAATATCAGGCATGAAAGAGAAGACCTCTCCAGAGATCTCAGGTACTAAACAAATAATAAAACAATATTATGAACAATTCTATACCAATAAAGTCAACGACTTAGAGAAAATGCACAAATTCCCTGAAAGATCCAAAATGCCAAAGAAGAAACAGAAAAATGCAGAGATAGGAAAGCCCCAAATCTATTAAAGAAATTGAATTCTCAATAAAAACCTTTCCACAAAGAAAACTATAGGCTTAGGTTTCTTTGGTGGTGAATACTATCAAACATTTAGGGAAAAATTTTATCAAGTCCACATAAAACTTTCAGAAACTGGCAGGTAAAGGAACAATTTCCCACTTATTTCTATGAGGTCAGCTTTACCTTGATACCAAAACTAATATTACAAGAAAATTATAGAACAATACCTTCCATGAACAGAAACAACAATCCTTAATAAAACATCAGCAAATTGAATCCAGTAATATATAAAAAGAATAATACATCAGGACCACATGAAGCTTATCCTAGAAAGATTGGTTTAACATTTGAAAATCAATCAAAAAAAATATCAATCAATATGATTTGCCATATTAATACACTAAAAAGAAAAACCATATGGTCATCTCCAAAAGTGCAGAAATAGCATTTGACAAAATTTAACATCTGTGCATGATAAAAATTCTCAACAAGTTACGAATAGAAGAGAACTTCCTCTACCTGAAATGAGGTTATCTCTGAAAAACCTACAGCAAACACAATGGTGAAAGACTAAATATTTTCCTGCTAAGACTGGGAACAAGGCAAGTAAGTATGTTCACTTTCCCCTCATTTATTCAACACTGTACTGAAGAGTCTAGCCACCAGTCCAGTGAGGCAAGAAAAAGTAATATGAGTCAGCAAAAATGGAAAAAAAAAACTGTCTTTATTAAAAGAAAGCATGATTGTTTACATATGTATATTAGTGGAAAGATAGACACAGAGATCAACGAAATAAAATAAGGCATCCAGAAATAGACTCACACACAGATGTTTAACTTATTTTCAATAAACATGACAAGGTAATGCAATGAAGAAAGGATAGTCTTCAATAAATGGTCCTGCAACTGAACATCCACATACAAAAAATTAACCTCAAATCTTTTACTACATACAAAAATCAATATAAAATGGGTCATAGACCTAAATGAAAGAGCTAAACCTGTAAAAATTATAGAAGAAAACACAGGAAACAACCTGTCGACTTTGGATTAGGGAAAGACTTCTTAGAAAAAACACAAAAAAGCAAAATTCATAAAAGAAATAATTTGGCTTCATTAAGATTAAAAATTTCTGGTTTATGAAAGATACTGTTCAGAGAATGAAAAGACAGATTTGGACTGGAAGAAATATTTGCAAATCATCATATGTAAAGAATCTTACATTGCAATAAGACAACCAATTAAAAAATGGCAAAAGATTTGGATCGTTGCCCAAGGATAAAGGAATGGGGAAAATGCACATGAAAATCACACTTAACAGCATTAGTCACTAGTAAAATGCAATTTAAAATTACAGTGAGCTACTTATCACTCTAAACCTGCTAGAATAGCTAAAACTAAAAAGACTAATGGCATGGATATAGAACAACTGAAACTCTCATACATTGCTGGCAGGAAAGCAAAGTAGTACAATTATTTGGGAAAACAGTTGGTAATTTCTTATAAAGTGAAGCATACATCTTGTACACAATGTTTATAGTGGCTCTACTTTTAATAGCTAAAAACTAGAACTAACCCAAATGTCTACTGACTATTGAATAGATAAACAGACTGTGTTATAGCCACACAAGGGAATACTATTCAGCAATAAAAAAGAACAAACAACTGATAACACACAACACATGGATGAATCTAAAATGCATTTTACTAAATGAAAGAGGCAGACTCAAAAGGCTACATACTACATGATTTCATTTATACGACATTCTGGAAGTACCACAGGGACAGAAAACTGATAGTGGTTGTTAGGGACTGGGGGTCAGGGTAGGGGTTAACTGCAAAGGAGCATAAGGAGACTTTTGGGGGTGATGATAGAAACATTCTGTTGAATGTTGTGGTGGTTACACAAAGGTATGTATTTGTCAAAATTCATACAATTACACTAAGAAGTAAATTTTACTCAAACCTCACTTTTAATAAAATTGACACATCTAGTCTACAGCCATGCTGCCCTGAACAAGCCTGATCCCATCTGATCTCGGAAGCTTAAGCAAGGTCTGGCCTGGTTAGTGCTTGGATGGGAGACCACCTAGGAAGACCAGGTGCTGTAGGTGTAAAAAATAAAAAATAGGGATTGTAAGCTGACAAAGTCCTTGCAATCTGTGAGGTCAACCAAGGGCTGCCTCGCCTGAAAAAAAAAAGAAAATTGATCCATGCATACAATTATATATTACCAAATCAGTTAAAAATAAGGTGGGTCAATATATGTTGGTAATAGAATAACTAATCTCTAAGACACACAGGAGTAAAAAGTAAGCTACAGAACAATAAATACAATATCTTCCTATTTCTGGTAATATTGACTATCTCTGGGGAAGGGGTCTGAAGTGGGAGTATATATCCTTTTGTGTTGTTTATTTTTTTAAACCACATGCTCATATTATTTTCAACTAGAAAAAGGAAAAGAAACCTATATACAGGTCAAGGAAAAATCACAGGTGTCTGGCCCAGGGAACCAAGTCATGCAGGCCTGAGAAAACACATGTAAGAGAATATGGAACCTAATGCTAGACACTTAAGAGGTGCTTAACAAATAGCTGGGGGAAGCAAAAATACTTGGAAGCAATTCAGAGGCAAACCCTGGACAAAGAGAGCTCTATCTGAACATCAGATATTCAGCCAGCAGAGCCCATGTTTTATATGAAGAGATAAGCTTGCATTGCTCATGTTAGGAAAAGAAAAGGAGCATAAAATCCAAGTATCCTGTATTTATGTTTGGGCAAACTGTTTTTCAGCATTCCTGTGCAAGGACATTGTGTGCCTAAACCTCTATCTTCTAAGAGATGGGGTGCAAGCCCTTCCCCCTGTGCACAGAGTCCACCCCTAGGGCTCCTCCAGTGGCCCGAATGCTATATCCCAACTTTCAAAGGGTCCTGAGCAGCCTTTCCTCCAGCTCCTCCAGGTCAGACACTCACAAAACTTTCTGCAAAAACAAAATGACCCCAGCAGTCTCACTGCATTCCAGCTACAGAGAAGACTATATCTCAGCACATCAGGCCCTTCTCCACACTAAGGCTTCAAGAAAAGAAACCCCAAAAGGAAAAGGCAGATAGGTAAGCAAGCCCACTCAGTGGACTTTGGTAAAAGGAACTCCCAGGGTTTGGCACAGCTTCTTTCAGCAAGCCTGATCTCAAGGAAATCAAGAATCCAGACACAAAATGAACAGAGGGAAGGTGCCAGAACAGCCAGCCTCAGAAACTGCTCTTCGGTCCCTGCTTTATTTGGATATGCTTCCCTG
This sequence comes from Cynopterus sphinx, assembly GCA_030015415.1. Classification (NCBI taxonomy): domain Eukaryota; kingdom Metazoa; phylum Chordata; class Mammalia; order Chiroptera; family Pteropodidae; genus Cynopterus; species Cynopterus sphinx. Next base: position 102,279,128 of record CM057387.1, read on the forward strand.
AAGCCACATAATTGGTCTTAGCTTTCAAAAAAGTTTCACCATTGATCCTATGACTAGGAGCGTATGTGCTGGGTAGCCTTGTCTGGCTGCCTCTGGATACCTGGCTTCCATGAAGCAACCACACAAATTCTACCTCTTCTCTTTTCTCCACAGAAATAAGCTGTGCGGGCAGGCAGACAGGTATAGCAAGGGCAACAGAGTGGGAACCAACTAAAAGCAAAGTCCTTTCCAGGCACCCACAGACTTGAGGACACATGAGGGAATTTACAACAGAATCTCCTTTTCTCTAGAGCACCTCACTTGCCACGAGGGCAGGGTTTCTAACTCCTTTGCCAAGGACCAGGTTGTCTAGGAAGTGGGAATAAAGAGGAGCACTTACCGGGGGAAGATGGCAGTCATCAAGGCTGAAGCATAGCCAGGCTTGCAAGCTCCCTCTGAAAAGTTTGCGTACTTGGTGGCTAATTCCACAGGCCTGTGGGAAAAAAAGGAAAGTCATAGCTTGCCAGGCACTGAGCAGTCAGTGGGATATTAGTTTATGAAAAGCTGTAGTTGTTTAAACCTTGAATGAAGCTTCATTCCCTACAATCAGTGCTTAAGTCCCTCTTCTACACCAAGGCATCGGTAGGGGGTGGGAGAGGGAACTCTCAAAAACTTAAAGGAATAGGTAGATAAATAAGCAAGGCCCCTCAATGGAATTTGGTAAAAGGAACTCACTAGGTTTGCAGAGATTCTTTGCAGTAAAGCTAATACCAAGGAAACTGGGAACTCATCTAAGCCCCTGGACTGGGAAAGTGGAGCATGGAAATCTAGAAGAGATTTCCTATACGTCCAGCCTTATCTGCTTCGATTCCCTCCACACATAGATCCAGCCAGTGGGAACCACTAACAGTGCCTCAAATATAGATCATATGTACGTTGGGGCTACTACTGTAACCATTAGTACTGTTTAGTTGAGGATGCTCCCTGCTCTTCTGTTCTCTCTGCCTGGAATGTTCTTCCTTGTCCTTCCCCACTTGGCTATGCCTACTGGTCTTTCACAACTAAGCTTAGATGTCAATCTCACTGGGAGTGATTCCCTGACCCCCAGACTGGGCTAAGTGCCTCCTCTGTGCTCCTATAGTCCACCCCCCACCACCCACATTACATGCTTACCCACTTAGCACTTGCTGTACTGTGCTGTAATTGTTGGTAATATGTCTCCCTCATTACATTGGAAATTCCCAAGATCAGAGTCTTCTTACAGAAGACCCCTACAATTTTCTGAAGGAACAAAATGACATTGACAGTTATGCTGTACTTGGACTAAAACCAAGACAATCTCAGGAACCCACAAGTCAGAGATTACTGAATATTTTTCAGAAGATGTGTGTGTTCTAGCCCTGGCTTTGTTGCTGTGTGACTGCAGTCACATCACCTCACATGTTTGGGCTTCAATGCCAGGCTGGAGTCACTGCCCTGCCATCAGAAACTCTGCCCACTGCACGTTAGAGAAAACCACAATGGAAGAACAGGACACCCTCAGTGACTGCTGGGCTGAAGGCCCTGCATGCTGGGGCACCTGAGGAAGCCCTGGCTGGTGGCCAGTTCCCAGTCCCAACTTCCCCCGCCTCCACCCTTGGGCCTGCTGCCAAAATTCTGATCACTCTAATGCCCAGCTGCTCTGCTGTGCTGAGGCCCGGTGGAAAGTCTTTTCTCAGGGCTGCCTTCTGCAGGGACTGGGTGGGGTCATACAGGTGGAGGTGTCGGAGGTAGGTGCAGGAAGACTGGTGCCTATACTGCAGACAGAACCGATGATGCCACTGCCTATTGTGAGTCATATGTGGTTCACTCATGTGCCCCTGAGGGCCTAGCTCAGGGCCTTACACAGAGTAATTGCTCGGTGAATTTAGACAAATTAGTCCTATCCGTGTGCAATTCTTCTAGAAATCTACATTTTTTAGCCCTCCCTACTAATGAAATTTAAAGCCTGAAATGCAAATGCTGAGTGACAAGCCAGAGTTGAGACTTCATTTGGTTGGCAAAAGAAAGTCAAAGGTTTAACAAGAAAATTTACATAATGATATTTTCTTATGTGAACAGCTGTACTTCAGAAATGAAATATAAGCTTTAGTTCAATTACTAAACTTACTGAAAGCTTTTGGACTAGGCACAGTGGTTACAACATTATAGATTTTTCAATTACTCCTCTCAATAGCTGTGTGAGTAGGTGCTATTAATTTACATACAAGCTCAGAAAGATGAAGAGACTCACTCAAGATCATACAGCAAGTAAGTAGCAGATACCAGATTTGAACCTGTTTCTAACAAGAGTACAGGAGCTCTGAACGTGACACTACCACCAGTGTGGGTCACAGTAAGAGCCATCACAGAGGGAAGCACAGAGTCTGGGGACAGCACATGAGTTTTCAGTGCAACTGGAGATGTGGTAGAGAAAAGGGTCAAGAAGGCTTCGCACAGCTTTTTGTGTGTATATGAGCAGTGAGGCACTATGAGTCCCTTATACTCTTGTCTCCCAATCCTCCATCATCTGTTTGCCTGCCTAGTACAGTGGGTTCCTACAGTCCTTCTCAATTCCAAAAAGTTTCACAAAGAAGATGAAAGATAGACAGCAGCTGCGTCTTTGACACAGTACATTACAGAAATACATGTATAACAAGAGACAAAACTTTAGCTACCTCTTTCCTCTCTAGTTTACACCATCACCTTTTGGCAAGGTACTTTAAAATAAGGGTTCATGGACTCAGGTAATCTATAATGGAGAAGAGGAAGCAGTGGTAAGCTGAAGCACAAGGGAGCTAGAACCAAGCAGGGAAGGCTCTTCCCATGGCAGTGCAAGGTGGTCACATATCAAGGATGAGCAGCTTTAAATCAACCTTTTTATTCATAAAGCAACAGTAACTTCAAATATACATAGTCCCGGGTACAGTGGGCCAAATTGTTACCAAATTAAAATGCCTTAGAAATGGCCTCCTGACCATCCCAGTGAGAGAAGAATAGGGGGAGTGTTGGGGATTCTGAGTCATACAGCAGGCTGGGACCTCTGGGGCAGTTAGCGGTCAAAATCACGAAGATTAACAGTCGCCAACTCCCTCAGGCTAGAATAGCTAGTTTCTCTAAGGCACTCACACTCCAAATGCCAGGAGGCCCCCACAGATGTCTGATCAAATCATTCAGCCCTTGTTCTTCTCATACTCTGCAGCTGGCCTTTCATTTTGGGAGGTTTAGCATTTCAACCAGTAAGAGCACCCATTGTCCTGCAAACGTGACTACTGAGCCCCTGGGGTGAAGAGTGTAAACTATTTGGACTTTCAAGAGGAAATCCAGATGGACAGACTAGAATCCCAAAGAAGGAACCAGACTTCCACTCACTCCCCTGCTTCACCCAAAAGCACTGAATTTAAGTAATCAGGCCAAGCAATGGGTTGTAAATGAAAAGAGCTGGGATCTGGAGTCAGAAACTATCACAGAGGACACTAGCAGGCAGTGTGACCTTAGGCAAGTGGTAGAAAATCTGATTCACAGCTTCCTCATCTACAAATGAGAACCACTATATTCCTAGGGATCTGGGGAGAATGTGGTGAGAAAGCACATTTGGAGGGGCTGGCAATCCTCTAGAACAGCATTCCCCAACCTTTTTGGCATCATAGACCCGTGCTCCTATGAGAATCTAATGTCCAGTGATCTAAGGTGAGGCTGAGGTGGTGATGCAAGCACTGGGGAATGGATGTACATACACACAGATGAAGCTCCACTCGCTGGCCTGCCACTCAACTGTTGTGTAGTTTGGATCCTAACAGGCCACTGACCAGTACCTGTCTGCTGCCCAGGGATTGGGGACCCTTGCTCTAGAGCACCACACAAATGTTATGAGAAAGATGAGGTGGCAGAGGCAGGTAGCCAGGTCATGAAGGCTTTGAATGGTTGGCTCAAGTTTGGATTCTGTCACAGGGGACAGTGACTGAATGATTTCCAGTGAAAGTGTGCCTTGATAGCACTATGTGTGCTTTTTAAGGATCAACATTTGGGAGGCAAGGAGTAGCACTGTAAGAGGCTAAAAGGAACGGTCCAGAAAAATGAGAGCGTGATGCCTCAGTTGTCTTAAGGACAAAGACACCAACTGTGTCAAACCCTAGATAGGTCTAGTAATGTGTGGCCATAGGATTGACAGCTGAATACGACAACATCAAAGTTATTCCTGACCTTGAAAAGAGCGGTTTCACTGGACAGAGAGAGAAAGAGAGAGAGAGAATATGAATGTGTGTGTGTGTGTGTGTGAGAGAGAATATGAATGTGTGTGTGTGTGTGTGTGTGTGTGTGTGTGTGTGTGAGAGAGAGAGAGAGAGAGAGAGAGAGAGAGAATATGAATGTGTGTGTGTGTGTGTGTGAGAGAGAGAGAGAATATGAATGTGTGTGTGTGTGTGTGTGTGTGTGTGTGTGTGGTGGGGGGAGTTGAAATGCTGATTTCACTAGATTTAAGAGAAAACAGAATTGGAATTGTGGAATATAAATTACTATTTTTAGGAGTTTTGCTATAAAGGGAGACAGAAATAGAGCAATAGCTGGAGGCAGGAAGCAAGAAAGATGTTTTTAGAGGTTAGGAAATATTTTAGCATGTTTATAAGCTGCTTAGGATAAGAGAAAACTCATGATGCAGTGGAGATGGAACAGTTGTAGAAATGTCCTCAGTAGGTGAGAGGAGGAAAGGATCTAACACAAAAGTAGGGTTGGCCTAGCTCAGTGAACCGGGCCCTGCTCTGGCCAACCATGCCATCATGACCTATTCATCCTGTAGTATCAGTTTAACACCACTTCCTTTATCAAGCTTTTCACGATTGCTTCCTCCCCAAGTAGAACCAACCTATCCTGCCCATGGACCCCATTTTACCTAGTGCTGACTTTCACCTTAGCTTGCTCACTTATTCCCACACACTCTCTTTCCCATCCCCTTCCCTTAGTTCATCTTATTCATTCATTCATGTACTCGTTCATTCACTCAACAAATATTTAGAGGCAACATAAGTCACTCTGCTTAAATTTTACATCCTGGCTCTATCCCTTACTAGCTGTGTGGCTGTGGGCATGTTATTTAATTGTTCTCTGCCTTAATTTCCATATCTTTAAAACTATGACTATACCGGTACTTATCTTGTAAAATTGTTGTGATGATTATGCTGAGAATAACGTGGTTAGTATTATTCCTGACATACAGTTATTCCTCAAAACATGCTAACTATAACAGTCTCACTGTTATGCGCCAGACACTGGCCTGGGATTAGGAATACAATAATGACTAGGACATAGTTATGGCATGATACTTATTACACTGAAGAGTAATGTTCATTTAAATATCTTTCTCTCTTAGACTATGAAAATTGAACGCTGTGCATAACACAGACTACCAAGCATGGCACAGAGTATACAAGTACTGAACAAAATTTTTGTTGGACAGAACCTAATTGGTTACCTTGACTTGGAGGTTAACTGACAGGGAGTGTTGCAGAGAGATGGTGATGGCTGGGGAAAATGAAGAAGGGACTTCAGGGTTTACTCTTCAAGACTCTATAGATCAGCGATGGGCATCTTGTAACCAATCGTCTAATATCTAGAACCCTCTCAAAGAGGACTGCACTTAGGTCAGCCCCCTACTATGCTCCCTCCTTCATTCCACACGCTAGTTTACTAATGTAGAGGTCAAGGAACTGGTTGTGAGAATAAAATAAGACCACATAAGATACCTAACACAATGCCTGGCAAAAAATGGTTAATAAATATTAGTTTATTTTCAAGCAAACATAGCAACTTAAAGCTAGTCAATGTTATTGTGCTGTGAGGACCTGAATGAACACACAGTTAAGAATCCTCAGTACAGAGCTCACCCCACTACTGCTTCTTCAATTCTATTCCCTCTCACCTTCCTAATGAAGATGCTTTTCTCTAATTACCAGAGGGCTGTTTCTGGAACAATGACATGACTTCAGGGAAAATGGAAGGAACGGCTTAAATTTAGTAATCCTATTCTGTCATTAAATATTTTAACTTTTTTTCTGAAATAGCCTTTATGTAAGAAAGATTACTTAAGTAATCTACTGCCACAGATCTTTTTAAGCTCCAAGATGGAAGCTTTTTTCCCTAAGGACAGCTTTATCTCTTCTGGCTGCTTCTTCCTTCCAAGCCCATTATTAGAGGTCTGCTGGCTCTTCCAGCATTATCATCAGTCTTTTTATTCTCTCACATTTGAGGTGTTGCTGATCCATCCAGCCTTAGGTACTTCTGACCCTTTGCTCTTTGTGAACTCCAAAGCAGACTTGGACTTCTCTACAGTTTTTGCCTCACTTACAGCGATATATGATAAACTCGGCAGCACTCTCTGATGTCTCTTCTACAACTTTAAGAGAGGAGGGACTGCTTGATCTGAGCCATCCGGAATTTGCGATATTTTTCAGCTCTGGAGGTCTTGCCTTTCCACTCTTGGTACTAGACATAGCAACACATTTTCAATAAAACAGGCCACTTTGCTATTTGATTAGTGATTCTGGAGCTGACATTACTGCAGTTTATCTTTGTTTCCAGGGCCTTGCAATTTACTTCATTTTAACTAAGAGGATGCCCTCCAGTAAGCTCTTGCAAATGCTTTAGCCTGAGCTGTATAGGCAATTCTCAGAGACTCTCTCCACCAGGGATCTGTGGCGACTGCTCCAATTCAATTTTGTTTCTACATTTCATTGCCTTAAATATTAAAAAACAAAAACAAAACACATCCTCTTTCTGGGTGGTAGTAAAAGAACATGGGAACTAATATTTACTGAACATAAACCATGTGCCAGACAGTTGACCTAATTATCTAACTTAGCTTTACAATAACCCTCTAAGGTAGTATAGCCCTAAGATCCAGGCATGTGGGGCTGAAAGAGTCAATGAGAAGACATAGTTGAAAATGTGCTGTTTCATGTTTACACTATAAAATTTCAAATGATAAGTTTTGATAGGAATTGCACTGAATCTGTAGCTTGCTCTGAGTAGTGAAAAGATTTTAATAATATTAATTCTTCTAATCCATAAGTATAGAATATCTTTCCACTTATTTATGTCTTCTTCAATTTCTTTCATTGGCGTCTTATAGTTTTCAGTGTAGGGAGTCTTTTGTCTCCTTAAATTTATTTCTAGGTATTTTGTTCTTTTTGATACAACAGTAAATGGGATTGTTTTCTTAATTTTTCTTTCTGATTGTTCATAATTAGTATATAGAAACACAACTGATTTTTGTATATTGAGTTGTATCCGGTAACTTTACTAAATTTGTTTAATAGTTCTAACAGTTTTTGATGGCGTCTTTAGTGTTTTCTATATATAATATCATGTCATCTGCAAATACAGAGTTTTGCTGCTACTTTTCTGATTTGGATGCCTTTTATTTCTTTTTCTTGCCGAATTGCTTTGGCTAGGCCTTCCAGTACTCTAATGAATAAAAAATGGCTAGAATGGGTATCCTTGTCTAATTTTTGATCTTAAAGAAAAACTTCTAAGCTCTTTACCACTGAATATGATGTTAGCTGTGGGCTTGTCATATATGGCCTTTATTATGTTGAAGTGTGTTCCCTCTATACTCACTTTGTTGAGTTTTTATTATGAATGGATGTCAAATTTTGTCAAACATTTTTCCCATTGAAATGATCAAATGATTTTTATTCTTCACTTTGTTAATGTGGTTTATCACACTGACTGATTTGCAGATGCTGGGTCATCATCGTGTCCCTGGAATAAATCCCACTTGATCATGGTGTATGATCCTTTTACTGTATTGTTGAATTGTTTGCTAAAATTTTGCTGAGGATTTTGCAATGTATGTTCATCAGGAATACTGGCCTATAATTTTCTTCTCTTACAGTGTCTTTGGTTTTGGTATTGGTAATTCTGGCCTTATAAAATGAGTTTGAAAGTGTTCCTTCTTCTTCTAGCTTGTGGAAAAGTTTGAGAAGTATTGGTATTAATTCTTCTTTAAATGTTTGGTAGAATTCACCAATGAAGCCATCTGGTCTTGGACTTTTGTTTGTTGGGGAGTTTTTGATTATTGATTCAATCTCCTTACTAGTAATTGATCTGTTAAGACTTTCTATTTTTTTTTTTTAGGATTCAGTCTTGATAGGTTCAAATGATAAATTTAACATAACTAAAAAAAAAAAATTAAAATTTACATTTTCCCTGAACTCTGGGTAAGACTTGCATTTGGAGTCATCATCAACAAAGCACAGTCATGACCTCTGATAGTCACTGGAAGCCTGTATTCATGGGCAGCATGAAAGACAAGGATACTGTGGTGTCATAAGTAATGATGTAACCAGCATGAAATAAATGGTACTGGAGAACTGAAGAGAAAATAATTGCTGCTTTTCTCTTGTAGTGGGAGATGTGAAATTAGCCAGGAATGATGCACTTGACAATAAACATCATGAAGAGATGGTTCTTGAACCTGAACAGAAAGAGATGGTGTCTAGACACCATGAAAAACGTTCATGCACACTAATTGGATGATAAATAACACAAGTATCTCTTCTTTTCCCATTGTTCTAAATCTTCATCAATAAATCATTATATCTCACATGGACCATCAACTTGTTTATACCCTGAGGCCTTACCCATGCCCTCAAAATCTTCCAATATTAATATTTTGGGGATCTGGGTTTTGTTATTAAAGATAACACTATTCTTTCTCATATCCTCTTCCTGTGTCCTTAACTGATTTAACATTTATTAAACATTTACTGTGTACCATAAACACTATACTAGGCACTGGGAATACATTTGAAAGCAGGACTTTCAGTTTCTGCCCTTAACAAAGCTCACAATGTAGTTGTTCAAACTTAAGATCAAACTGACAATGTGAATTTGGAAAAAATAAAAATGTATGTTGAATAGTGGGACGAGCAGAAAGTTTGGAGCCAAGCAGAGGGTTTGAATGCTGGCTTGATCACATGTAGTTCTGTGAACACAGGTAAGTGCCAGGCACTGTTTTAGGTGCTAGGAAATAGTAGTGAATAAAATAGACAACCCTCCTCTAGCAGGAAGAGACAATGAGTAAATAAAAAGTGGATACCCAATAATGACAAACACCCTGGAGAAAAATGAGATAGTAAGGAGAACAGGAAATGCCAATGGAAGGTGAAGTTATAATTTTAAATGGGATAGACAGGGAATATCTCACTGAGAAGGTAACATTTAAGCTAAGATCTGAAATGTGAGAAAGTGACATAGTCTCTGCAGATATTTGGGGAAAGTTTCCCAAAGGAGTGAACAAATGTCAAGAATCTGAGGCAGGAATGGGCCTGGAAGATTTGAGGCACACCAAGGAAACCAGCATGGAATAATAATAAACAAGGAGAACAGTGAGAAAACAGAGGTTAGATCATGTAAGGCCTTGGTTGGGTATGTTAAAAATCTAGCTCTATTCTAAGAGAAATGAGATGCTACTGGAGAGTTCTGATCACAGGAGTAATCAGCCCTATCTTGCACTATAACAGGATCACTTTAGCTTCAGTGTGGAAGAAGACCACAGGGAAGCTGGTGTGAAAACAGAGAGAGAAATCAGGAGTATAGTAAGAAGGTAGGAAATAATGGTTGTCTGGACAGAGTGATAGTGGTAGAGGCAGTGAGAAGTGGTTAGAGATAGCTAAGGTAAAGTCAATACAGTTTGCAAGTGATTAGTGTCAAAGATATAATACTGATTTCTTTTTTTTTTTTTTTTTTGATTCTAAGTTTTTTACCTGAGCAACTGGAAAGATGAAGTTGCCATTTACTGGGATAGGGAAGATTCTGGGAGGCAGAAAGTACAAATCAGAAGTTTGGTTCTGGACATGTCAAATGTGAGATGCCTAATACACATCGAAGTAAAGGAGGTAGCTGGATGAATGAGTCTAAAGTGTGGGGAAAAGGATTGGGCTTGAACTATAAATTTGGGCATCATCACATAGATATTTAAAGCCACGAGCCTGGATGAGATTATCAAAGCGGCTGTTGTGTGGAATAAGTAGCACAAATTGTACCTGGTATGGCATTAGGCATAAAGTAGGTCCTTAATAAATACTTTACCCTTGCAGCCACAGGAAACTTGGCAGGCTGTTCTGGAAACAGTAAACCATGCTTTAGGGCAGTGGTCCCCAATCTTTTTGGCACCAGGGACCTGTGCTCTTATGAGAATCTAATGCCTGATGATCTGAGGTGGAGCTGAGGTAGTGATGTTAGTGCTGGGGAGCAGCGGCAAATACAGATGAAGCTTTGCTTGCTGGCCTGCCGCTCACCTCCTGCTGTTCCTAACAGGCCATGGACTGGTACTGGTCTGTGGCTCAGAGTTTGGGGAACCCCAGCTTTAGGGCATATTTTAGACTAGCCCATGTATATAGGCCTTTCACAACTGGCTTGGTTTTCACAAGCCTTTCCAGGGTTAAGAGTTCTTGGTTTGGGCTTTCAAATCTTAGTACCTTCACATGGAATTCCTTATGAAATTAGACTGAGCATTAAAGTTCCCACGTTCTTGCCCACATGGCAACTATAAAATACTACACTGTGGCAGTAGACAGGGACTTACCTGGAGCACAGAGCACCAACACAAACCCAGCTGAAACAGATGAAACCTCTATTTCATTAAATCAGCTCCCAAAAGGCTGACATCAGCTCAGGAAACACATACCTGGACACCAGGGTCTGGCTCCTTTAAGGCTCCAGATGGCTTTTCTCTCTGCTAGATCTAATGGGCACATTCCTGGCTCATGGTGTCATATTCCTTCTCATAACTAAGACTGAGATTTCCTTAGGCTTCTGTCCAGAAGGCTCTGCCTCCAGATAACAGCAGGGCTAACCTACCTACTCTCTTCGAGCCTTTGCTCAAATGTCACTTTCTCAATAAGACCTACCCTGATTACTCAATTTAAACTTGCAACCCCTTCTCCAGTATTCCTTTCACTTACTCTATTTCCTTCCATAGCACTTATTAACTTCCAAGATATTGAAAACATTATTACCATTTTTGTTTACTGACTGTCTTGTTCACTGGTATATCATCAGAGCATAAAACACTGCCTGAGACATAGTAGTTGCTCAAGAAATTTGTTGAATGAGTAAGGAAGTGCTTACCTTGATGTACCCTGAGCCTTTCCTCTGGTGCCTCAACTTTGAAGAACAGATTCCCTTCAGAGAACCCTGAGTCTCCCACAGACCAGACCTGAACCTCCTGGAAGTATCATCCAATCACGCTGTAGCTCAGTGCACTGAGCAGCCTGAGTGCCCAACCCCAGGGAACACAATTTTAATTCTTAGGCCACCTGTGACCAGCAATACTCAACTTACCAGCCTCACTTCCTGGTTATTCCTGTTCACTCCCTCAATTACATCCTTGTCAGTTTTCTCATCCCCCAGTCACTGACCTTTGCTGCTGCTTCTTGGCTCAACCTCCCACTTCTCTCCCCCATGCACCATACCCTCCCTCACTTTCCACTGTATTCTGTGAAGCCTTGTTCCTTTACATTCTCAGCTTCTTCAGTGAATATTCCTTCCATGTTCTGCTTTCATAGAAATCTGGGTCTCCCTGAAAACACCATTTCCCCTACAGCCCTGCATCAAAAAGGCTGTTCTTTCTTCTATAGCCCATGCATCTGCGGATCTCTTATATCCTCTTTGTACTCCATTTATGCTTCCGAGCCACCAATATAGCACCTTTATTTAAAAAACAAACAGAAACCTATTCATTATTCATGCAATTCAGAAAGACTACCTCCTATACTCCAGTACTGTTCTCATTTACTCCCTCCCCATTTACTAAGACCTTAGCTCACAAGACATCCTTTCCAATCAAGCTTAGAAGGCTGTTCAGATGGCTTAGAATTTTCAGTTTTATCTCAATTACAAAGCACTTAGTTGGTACTCAAAAAATATTTGCTAAATGAAAGTGTGAAGAAATAAAATCTGGGGCATGAAGCAAGAGGCAAGCTGAGGTTCAAGTCTCATTTGGGGGCTCTATCCCTAGGTGAGTACTATTATTTACACTTTATAATGGGAAACTGAGGCTTAGCAGTTAAATAACCCACTCAAGATATAGCTAGTAAGATGTGAAACTGGACTTTAAAATTTCATCTGATTCCACGCTCATGTTTTTAATCTCCAAAACCCACAACCCTCCTGAACAACAGAGCTTGCAATTAAAAGGCCAGGTTTTATACAGCTCACTGCATATAAGTAATCTGAATAATTTTCATAATGTTGACAAGTGATTTTGTCATGTAGATATCAGCAGCTGGGAATTCTCAAACAAACAAAACAGAAAACCAGTCCACAAAGACATAATTAAAATAATATAATGAAGACAAAACTAAATCCAAAACATTTCCAGATTTTTGTAGTATCACTGGAATATAGACATTTATGAGCATTTCTATATATTACAATCTCAAGAATAGAACCTGAGATGGAGAGACAATTCTCATGCAACTATATATCTAATGGTATATTCTCAATTAAGGGTCAGCCAACTATTTGTGAGCCAAATCCACCTATTTGTTGTTTGGCCCTTGAGTTAAGGATGTCCTTTACATTTTGAATTATTGGGGGGGGGGGAATCAGAAAGTATTTCATGACACATAAAAATTGTATTAAAATTAAATTTCAGCCATAAATAAAGTTTTATTGGAATACAGCCATACTCAATTGTCTATATGTTGTCTATGGCTGCTTTCATGTTACAGAAGCAAAGTAGAGCAGTTGAGACAGACAATAAGGACCCCAAACCTTAAATTGACCATCTGGCCCTTTACAAAAAAAGTTGGCCATTCCTGTTATAGATTACATATTTTGACTTATCTTCCACAGTTTGCAAACTCTGTCTTCAGTTGTATCTAATTGTCTCCTAAATCTTTGTCAAGTTTTTGATTTTGGTCACTGTAATTTTTTTTAATTCTGAAAGTTCTTTATTTTTCAAATCTAATATTTTACTTTTTATAGTTCTCTATTCCATGTATATAATCTTATATTTTATTTCCTTAACTACAGTATATATAATTGCTTTATAAACTGTGTCTGGTAATTTCAATTTTAGAAGTTTGTGAGTCCCCCTCTGATATCTGTTGTCTTTCAGGGTGGCTTCCTAACATAATATAATGGAGCCTTGTTTCTATAAGTGCTTAGTTTACTTTGTTGCTTTTTGTTTTTATAGCTGCTCATTTCCTTGAAATGTTATTTGTGAGGAATTCATGTGTCTTTCTCCAGAAAGGGTTTGCATTTGCTTTTGCCAGGAGCCTGGAGGCACTGTCAGTCTGGAATACCTTAAACTGAGTTCTTGGATCACCTGAGTGATAAGAACTCTAGCCATAAAAATCAAATGTTCCTGTTTTACTAACTTATTGCTCAGATTGACTCAGAGCTCTAGCAACCTTTTCTGCAGTTCTAGTTTAGATGTACAGGTCTAGTTCTAGTTCATCCTTATGTTGAGTTATTTGAGATTCCAGTTTGACATGGAAATGATTGAAGATCAAAATATAAAAGAGATGTTAATAGACACTGAGGCTAGAATGAGGTCTAACATTTCATCAGAGTTTCAGAAGAGGAATAGAGAAAAAGTGGGGCAGAGGCAATACTTAAAGAGAAAATAGTTGAAATTTTTCTAGAACATATGAATTATTTATACTTAAGCTAAATGAAACCAATCAAAATAAAGGATTCTTACACGTGTATACTTATTCATACTTCATAGACCCTTTCTTTTATTCTTCATAAAACCTTATGAAGTGGGTATTGTTATCTATATTTTTCATAAGGAAAAACTTGGATTCAGAGATCTAAAATGAAATATCTAAGGTCCTGTAATTTTAATCAGTAGGCGCATAATGCAAATTCAGTTCTGATCCAAGTTCAATTCTTTTCCTATACATTAGAAATAGAACACAATACAACACAGCAGAGAAGGATTTTATAAGGGGACATCTTAAAATTGATAAGGAATTACCCACAAAAAACAGAATTCTTAACTTGTAAACTTCTTGGATACACAGAAAAACCTTTTTCCACATATCTGTGCTTTCTTCTGAAAGCAGCATTGGTTTAGAAAAAGCTTTTGCAGTAAGAAGCAGGAAAGTTCCACCTTGTATGTTAAACTGTGAGTTAAAGCAAATGATGCCAAGTTGTTCCCTGGACTTAAGACCAACTTAACTCAGTTGGTTCATGGAACCAACCTGGACCACAACAAAAGGCTACACCACGGCCTACTGTATACCACCCAACTGTCAGGACAGCAGGAATGTGCCCGTAATTCCCTTCTATGTACTCTTAAAGACAGTTTAAATACTGTGGTTAACATGTCCTACATGACATGTCTTCTGTTCATCAATGTGATTCATCTTGATAATTACTACTCTTGATACTGGTGGCATTTCACTTGCTTAAAATCTTCATTTGCTTTTTTTTCCCCCCAGATCACTAAATTAAGAATTTTCTAAAAGTAAAGCCTGTGGCTTCCTAATATAATCAAGCCCTATTCTCCAGATGCTAACATGTAGTTGACATCTCTCTACTATCTTGGTATAAAAGCAGATCATTCTTCTCTTATGGCTGTCTTCCCATGTGTAAAATCTTGGAGAATTACAACTCTTGAACTCACAGTGTGAGGCACCAGAGCCAAAAAGCCAGATGCCAGGAAAAGGAACTAGATGCCAGACAATTCAGTAGGAAAATCAGAGAGTCCCTGATTTGATGTCTTATATGCAGGTATTGCCATCACTATCAGAAGCAGCTGTGATCAAGGCCTTATGCAAGAGAAGAAAAGAAGAAGACATAATTCTTATCTTTTATGCCTGTCTGGTTCAGGACAGAGGACATAGGTATACAAAGATGACTAACAACAAAAAGGATCTATAGGCAGTTTTGAAACCATTTATTGTGCATCAACCATGTGAGAGGCCCTATGCAGGGCATGAACACACAGAGTGGATAGAGCATCTTGATCTAGTCATCCACCTATTGTTCACCATTTGCCTTGATGTAGTCATCCACCTATTGCCCGTCTGTTCATCTGTCCATCTAACCATGCATTCATCCTTGCAGGCATGTGTTCAGTGTTTACTGAGCCTCTAACAAACATATGCCAGTACTGTCTAGGTGCTAGGGACACCAAGAAGATGAGAACAGAGAAGGATTCTAGAAGGATTAGATACTATTTACATGAAAGCCATTATGAATTAATCATTTCAATTAAATCCTTACAATAACACTGTAGGGCAGGTGTATTATTATCCTTATCTTACAGAAGAGTGGTTAAGTAGCTTGCTCAAATCACTAGGAGAGTAAATGGCAATTTGGGATTTGAATCAAGCTTTGCCTGGCTCTGAGCCTGTGCTCTTAATAAATAATTATTACACAGTTAATCATAGTATAATGAGATAATTGATGACAGAAGTAGAAAATTCACAGGAAGCACAGAGGAAGAGATAATTAATTTGTGTT